>OU611797.1:11460883-12919267 GCA_914767645.1 Hydraecia micacea
ACTAAGGAGTTATTTTTGAGAATTCATCCCCCTAGTGGGGTTAAATAGAGGATGAAAGTTTGTATGGAAATTCGTAACTTTTGCCGATGGGATATCCCATCGGGAACATGGCTTGAATTCATATATAAAAGAGCGCGACGATCGCGGTACGACGATCGCTTTCTGTTAGGACGCGGCCTGATGGACCGGTTAGTACTTAGTGAGCGCGAGCTCACACTGTTCACTTGTTTCCGATTCTGGTGTTACTGTCATACACACTAAAATTTAGGCGCGCGGCCAAGCTCGGAACTAGCGCCGCCATCATGTATTTGCAATACGTTTCACAAAACAAATGTTTACCAACAGCGCCCCCCTTTCAACGTCATTCAAGTGCCAAAATATCCTCATAGCAGTGTAGGTACGTCTTCACCACAACCAAAGGCCACGCGCTCTCATTAATTGCAATATCTTCACTAAGGCTGAACCAGGGTAATTGCATAACACACATAAAATGGCAATTAATCTCAGTTCCTTTCATTTTGACAGTTCAGCCATGTTCATTGCGTTATTTACCTTCGTCCTTAAACAGACGATTTTTTCGAACCCGTGAAGCAATGGATTAGGAATTAGGGTGCTGGGTCAAGAATAAAGTCTCACTCACTGCTTCATTAAGAGCGCCATATGATACACCACAGGATATGTCTGAGCCTCGTCCTTTGTATATACCATTCCCGAGAATCGTTCTACGGAGGCAGTGAAATAACCATGGCTGTTTAATACCATATTTTGCTTCAAATCTGCTATGAAGGGACTTTCCGTACCTGTTGAAAAAAAAAATTGCCCATCAGGTATAAGTAAAGAAGGCATGATATTTACCATTTGCTTAATTCGTTGGCTTAAGTTGGTTTATACAGGTGAATTTTTCAAGTGGGCGTGAATGGCCAAATCCAAAACTATGAGGAATAGCGAAAAGTACTCAAAGGAGTCCCGGGCTCGATTTTGATGAAAACTAAAACTGCATCATTGGATTTTTGAAAAATCAATATTTCTAGCCAGGAATCGAACCTGTTGATTTTGAAAAAAAAACACTGTATTATTACACCATTCGATAGTGTCGCTAATAAGGATCGAATTCAGGGAAGTAATGACAGAGGAGTTGAGAACCAGTCGGGCATTGGTCCTCAACTCCTCACAGTACATTTTGGAACGCTTATACTTTGTTAGGCACTTACTGGGATGCCAGTCTGATGGACGTGTTGCAAAAGTTTTCATCGTTTGTGGCCTTGGAAACAATGATGGAGTAGTTATAATCGTAATCGTAACATTGCCATATTTTCCTGGTGTAGCTGCAGATGTAGTACTTATTTGCTGCAAGTAATGTACAATTCATATCACTGAAGAATTATTAAACTTTGAAAGAAAATTAAGCGACGGTTCGTATTGCATTTGTGGTGTTTAGTTAGTAATTAATTCGGATTCGCCCAAACTGCCATATCTCATCTACCATAGATTCGAAATTTGACGAGCCCTGGAGTGGAGACCGTGTACCGGCAAGCGTAATTTGGGACGCCCCCCCTGCTAGATGGACCGACAACCTTAAAAAATTGGCTGGGACAAACTGGATGCGGAAAGCGTGCAGGGTGTTGTGGCGCAGCCTGGGAGAGGCCTATGTCCAGCAGTGGACTGCGTTAGGCTGAGTTGATTGATTTTGATTGATTGGAAAGCCACTACCTACAAATGTTGGCTCACCAACTGTGCTCCACGCATCTCCTTTGCGTTTCATAATGGTGAGTATACACTAGAGAATTTTCTCGAGCATTTCCATGAAATGTAACGTTCTTACGAATGGTACAATACAGGCAAAAGCTCAGTTCCCAAAAGCATTTCCATGTAATGTAACGTTCTTACGAATGCTCGACACTACGTCCGACACTCCGACGTAACGCTCACGGCGAGTGAGCATTTTCTTTCTACCTTACGTTCATTGTTGAAATGTCGGACTTACAGGTCGCGTGTGTTGCGTTTATCTTGATGACTTATATTAAAAGAAAAATAGAAATAGAAAATGGTGCAATCATTTAAAATAAAAGACAAACTTTTGGCGGTCTGCAATTAATGTTGACTTAAAATCGCAGGAATTAAGTGGTCAATATAAGAACTTCACGGCACTAACTTCAAGTGACTTTTAAAGATTATTGAATTGTGTTGGTGCTAAAATAAGTAGCGACCTGCCCTCGGCCCGCGCACCTCACTCCGCGTCGCCCGCGTTCGTGCCTTTGTTCGTTAAAATGTTACACCAATACGCTCATTGGTTTTGAAAATCAGGTTATACGAGTAACAAAACATCGAGCGTCGTGTTCGAAGTGCAGTTCGATAAAATTTTAAACCGGCGAAGGCTGGATCGATGTTCTGTTACAAGTAAATGCTCTAGTCTATAATAAATACTCACCTAAATGGTCACTCAGCCAGTCTCTTGGGTACATTACCAGTCGACAGCGATGCGGATGAATTTTTCGACGCTATATTTTAGTTTGTGTATAGTTTTAGTTAAGTTAGGATTTAATTTTTATTAATTAATTAGGTATTAGCTATTATTTGGATAATTCTTGTTATTAAAATCAATAATTGGTTTACTTTGTGTCATAGTAAAATGTTGAAATACCAGGCAGGTAAATAAAACCAACCAACATTTCAACACGCATGCATGCGTTTTTATAAAATTAGATGTAACTCAAATACTTTTGTAATTTAATAGTAGAATAGAATAGAATAGAATACTCTTTATTATGTACACCATATAAATTACAGACATAAATATAGAAACTTTACAATGGGTGACACAATGGGCGATCTACCTGTTTCACAAATAAACTATTCTTATTCTTCTTATTATAAAATATCCACCACCACTGGCGCACCGATGACGTAGCGTAGCGTAGGTAATTGGGTAACGCACTATCAGTACCAATGGGTTTAATTTTGACAGTTCAACAGCATTCATTGCGTTATTTACGTTGTTGAGCAAACACATTTTTCGAACATATGAAGCAATGGATCAGTAATATCCTTCAAAATGATTCAGTTGGAGATCGATAGCGCAATTAGGATGCTGGTTGGTGTGCGAAGATAGTCGAAACCCAGCATAATGATTTTTACTGTGTCTCAAGGTGATTTAATAAAATTAAAACGTAATTCTAGACAATATTACCTGCACCATCTTACCAGTTTCTCCAGTTGAGTTGGTCGGCCACCAAATGTCTGTAGCACTACCATAGTCTGGAAGAGTCCGGAGGTGAGCTGTTTGATTCAAGTTATTTTCTAACTGCGACAGTACCTTCCTTTCCGATTCTATTTTGTTTTCCATATCAACCAACATTTCATTAACATGTGTTAATGATCTTACAAGCTGATCTTTTAAAGCCACATTGTCATTACCTGTAGCTGAAAGTACAGTGGGCTTGATGGTTATCTTCATTTGATTACATACATAATCAGCCTATAATGTTCCCACTGCTGGGACACAGGCCTCCTCTTAGTGAGAGGGAGTGGGCCGTGATCCATCACGCGGGCCCAGTGCGGCTTGACAGATGTCACATGTCTTCGAATTTTTGGTTCTAGGACATGCCGGTTTCCTCACGATGTTTTCCTTCACCGTTTTGAGAGCAGTGGTGATGAAATAATTTACACAAAGTGAAGCATCTGTCTGGATTCGAACCTATGACCTACAACTTGTAAGTCGCGGCCGTTACCACTTGGCCACCACTGCTCCCGTGGTTGAGAATACAACGTAATCTTAAAAAAAAATATTGTAGGTAAATGTTCATTTGATTAAGTAAAAAAAATATTACAATTTTCGCTTGAGTCTGGTATTAAAAGATATTTTAATTATGTTTTATACCTATTCTACGTGAGTATTTTTTACCTACTCACGTAGGTATATAGAGAAAACATAACCCTTACTACTTTCTGTAATCGCCAATACGCATGTAAGTACTGTGGATGTGTGTTGGCCGATTTCAAAGCGTTAGCATTTTTTTTTTTTAGTTTTCCACTGGCGGACAGTTACTGACTGTTTGACTCTTTGCTTTACTAGTGCATTTCTATAATACAAATCTACTTACGTTGGCTTACCGATACGCTTAAAACTAAAGCAAAACTTATAAATGAAACAAACATTTCTATTTAACTTACATTGCCAATTGAAAAATATATCAACGGGTGAAGTAAGTCTTACCGCCAATAAAATAAATTGAAATCCATAAAATATTTTATTTTCAGAGCCTATTTTATTGGAGTAAAATAACTAAAAGCTCGTCATAAGTGTTCGCGACGAAGCGTGACCAATAGGCCCTGCGCAGACGACAGACTATCCGTGACGCACTTTTTAGTCTGTGAAAATAGAACCTATGCAATTATATGCAGTAACGCACACGACGCGCAAAAAGTCCGGCGCACAAAAAATCCGTGTAATTCGGGCAGACCGCACCGCGCCGCTCCGCACAAAAAGTGTGTGAAAAAAATTGAACGTTTGCTTCAACGCGCGCTAACGCAGACGGCGCACACTTTAGTCGGCAATCTGCATTTGCTAGGGGTGGACGTAACGCACGCGATCTATTATCATGGCGCCAGAGGTCGATGTAACTATGTTAATTCAAGAAATACAAAACAGACCAGCAATTTATGATACTTCTAAGGCAGAATATCATGATAGACATTTAAAAAGAAAATCTACAATCTACAGCTCTGCCGACAAAATGATCGAAGATGTGCGTCGTGTGCGTTGAGTCTGTGAAAAATCCGCGACCGACTTTTTGCGCGCCATGCAGACTTTTTGTGCGCCGCAGACTCGATCGCACAAAAAGTGTGCCGTCTGCGCAGGGCCATATTCATATCTAAGTAGTCGCGATAAAGCGTTACCAATACAGTGATTTATTTTAGTTTCTTATCTTAACTTACGAGTCATATGTAGATAGAAAATATAGCAATAAAGTTACGCATGATGTGTGATTTCTTTACCAACTACGGTTGTACTACCTATTAACCTCGGTTAAGTGGGCTATATAAGCCATGATTTATAGCGTTTAGTACATCCAGGTACCCTAGACCGAGACCTAGCTCTGGGCCTAACTTTCAAAGCCTAGCTTCAAAAGATAAGCCTACTTCATTGAGTTCATGTGTGGCGGAACTGTGGTTGGCAAACAGAATTAAATATGGTTTTCCAGTCAGGGTTTTAGAGGCGCTTCACGCCCTGAAAACCCAGGAAGGAAGGTCCAAAATGTCACATTTCGTTGGCCCATTAGACCAGCTTGAGGTTCCCGTTTAAAAGGTTCCAGTTTAGTAGTTTTTAGATAGGTTAGCCTGAAAACAGTTTTGATGTACAATTAACACTTTTTCCAATTTACACTGTAATAACTTTTTAGTAGTAATAGATATACATAACACAGGTACCTAAATAGATAGGTGGTCTAATAGGGAGTCTAGCGACATGTAACACGTTAGGATACGGTGTAAATATAATATGTGCATATAGGCCTATAATAGCATGTAAGCGCAGTTTAATTAGATGCAAATAAAGATAAAAACAGGAAGTGCTAACGCGTGCCCGTGTTCCCGCCGTAAGCGGCAGAGGACACCATGGAGTTTTAGTGGGTTAGAGACCCACAGAACTGCACTATCTCCCCGTGGTAGTACAGAATGCATCAGCATTGCTCCACCTCCACGTTAAAAAAAAAGGTTAGGTTGCGTAGGTGTGAGATGGAACTCCGGGGTGGTTTTTAATCAGTAAGAGTCTGACAGATCTCGCCCCTCACTTTTTAAAACCCTTTATTTTGATACACACACACACTCGATAGGTTTTGAGAAAAAAAAATTTTTTTTGAAGACAATATGGCTCCTAAAGTCGGCCATTTTTTTTTTCACTTTTGATATACTTAATGTCACTCTCACATTGACAACAATAAGAACAAATGCGACATGAAAGCAAATACCTAATATGATTCACATAAAAATGTGAATGTTGAAGGTAGTATATTATCTCCGAACGGACAGGGAACTGAGACTATCCCCCCTAACGACTATTGCTCTATATAATTAGACCTTTACAACTGTATATAAATTATTTTTATTGTAATTCGAAGACGATTGTGTGATGAACGTAGATTTCTATTGTGGTTGGCGCAAAAACTAAACTAAAATTAAACTTGTTTTATTAATTTATTAGTAACTTTTTTTAATTTTTTTTTTAATTAGTAACAGTAACAATTGGACTTCAAAGCAAATAATAATCGTAACCTAACCTTAAAAGGTTGTATATCTCTGAACGGACAGCGAACTGAGAGTACCACTAACGACTATTGCTCTATATAATTAGACCTTTAAAACTGTATATAAATTATTTTTATTGGTTGCCATAATTATCGGGTACCAGCTTCCATACATTTTCGCCCATCTTCCTTTAGCATGCTCGTTTTATTGCAAACGACGTCAAGTCGACGGAGTCCCGCTGCGTGGGGCTCCTATTTCTGTCTGCAGGGTTTACAGGAACCTAACCAAACCGAACCTCGGGGTGCCCCTGACGTCTTTTAGTATTATGCGAATTAAATTTATGCCAAAACAAATTGCCTTAAAGATAATTATGCCAACATAAACTGTACGCCAAAAAAAATATGGGAAAGTATTATTATGCCCAAACAAATTATGCCAAAATAGTTACTATGCCAAAATATATTAGGAAAAAGAACATTATGCGAAAAGAAGAGATCCCATCTGAAGCATGGTCTTCTCTTCAAGATAAATGCATAACTGCCATCGTTTCAATTTATTGATACTTAGGCCAAAAGGAAGTTGTACCAACATAGTTTGAAAACATAATGGTCACAAGATACCTAACTATAAAATAAACTTGTAATAATAATATTGAAAGTAATGACCACATCACTAATTTAAATACCCTCATATATGTTGACTAATTTAATATTTTCCTCTCTTACAACTTCGAGCATATCTTTCATATTTAATGTAGCTGATATTTTTCTCTTCAAAAACTTTATAAATATTGTTGTAATACCCATTCTTCATCAGTTTCGTTCGATAACGCCTGAGTGTTTGTTTGTTATTTATATCACCACCTGACTTTCTAAATTACGCGAATGTCCTGTTACCATATCTTAATGCATTGTACAAATTATTTTTCAAGTGGTCTTCATCGTCGTAGCTGGAAGTTTCTCTTATCTTATGAAGCATATTATTTTCTACGGAATCTTCAAAGTATTCAGAATGGTTGTAATATTTTTGCGAAGACATGTGAGCTCTTTGTCTTGTTTGATTGCGCTTGTTCAAATTCCCATCATGGCTTCTACGATAGTGATCAAGCTTCTGCTTAAGAGACAAGTGATGATGTTTATTTTTCGTGTAATTTTTATACTTTTTTTTAATTTTGTCAAACAAATTAGGAATATGTTTTAATAGAAAATGCTTAATATGTTTGTCATCGTTCATACTTCGTCTGGGTGCCGAGGACTTGGTTACAATTACAGCAGACTCGGTGGTGTTGCGTACAGTACCGGCTGCAAAGAAGAAATGGTAGTTGATCATAAAATATCTAAGTAGTTAAACTGTTTTTTTTCATAAATATCACAACCTGATTGATGTCCTGCGTCTGCGATAACGGTAACACAGTCTCTGTTTACTAATTCCGTTATAATTTAAGTCAAGAATAACGGATGTGAAAAGACCCAACACCTGGGGGTCTACTCCCTAAGCACGAAGTCCGTCGCTTCGGGCTTCGTTACGGGCGTTTCCTACTCCCTATGACCTACGAACGGATGAATCGTTCGGGGCCCGAGCGAAGAATGAATGACAACGCGATTTGACTGTTGTCCCTACTCCCGATGTGTTTTTCCCCGTCCGAACAGTTGAACATCACACTGGTTTTGACGGATAGTTATGTCAGTTGATACGACATCAAAATAGTTCTCGTGCTATCGACGAAAGTTACTAAAATAAAATAATTTCAAACTATGGCTGCTTTTTTATTGATTGAAGAAGCATTACAGGAAGAGAGGAGGCAACGTCGGTATCATTTACGCCGAAACTTTAGGTTGGCGAGTATTCCCGACGTTGAGTTCATAGGGAACTATAGACTCACTCGGGAATTATTCTAGGGCTTATGTGCGGATTTAATACCTCTTTTGCCTCAACATGGCCTCAACACATATGCCGAAGTGGTGTTGATCCAAGAATGAAAGTAAGGACATATTAAAGTTTCTGCAACTTATTGAGCTGTATTACCAATCCGTCCCACCCATTTACTGTGGTCTTTGTTTACTTTTGGATCCTCACTCTTTGCCACTGCTCGACGGACTCAGTGCAACTTCCCATTGAGTTAAGGGAGTTGCACAGGTTTTCCCACAGCCATTTTGAGCGAACTCTCCCGTCGGCACCCCTCAATAATCCGCGAGCCAATTCTTTGTTCTCACCCATAAAATCGAGAAGGGCCTCAATTTGCCAGTGAGTTGCTGCAGCGGTTGGGGACATTTTACACAATTAACCATGGAATGGAAAGCTAATTAGAATACAGAAAACTTCCCGGCTGACAAAGTATATGAACTTTTTTTAAATCAACATCGTACCTACTATAGCCATAGAAAAACCCGTGCTATACTTTGACATTTCATCTGAAAATTTCCTTCAAAAAGTAAACAGGCAAAGGTATCAACAGGATGATGCCGGTTTCCGGACAAAAATGGCAAAAATAATTCAATTCTATATTTAAGACATAATAAAAAGTATATTTTAAAATATGTTGTCAATTTCTAACGACAAAAGTATTAATTTTTGTTTAATAAGCTAAAAAACTACAAAATAAGTAAACCGGTAATCGACCGGTAAAATAACGCAACTCTATCGCCATGCGTCCTTCGTTCACGAATATTGTCTATGATTCCGTTTGAAACTGATGAATCCGAAATCGTTAGGGAGTAGGGTTCAGTCCGACGTATCGGGCTACTGTCGGACGGGCCGTTCACTTCGTTGACGGACTTAGGGAGTAGACCCCCTGGCCACAATATATTCGTTCCGAAATTGCTGAACAACGTGGGAAGTTGGGAACGACTGGTTATCAAGGACAGACATATTTTATTTTGCGTTTTTTTTTGCCAATTATTCAAAATATAATTTTTTTTTCAAAGACAAAAGAACCGCCATCAAAAAAATATGAACTCAAAAGTAAAAAATAATATGTTATTCACTTCACAACCCTTTCTGGAAAGGTGTGTGGAGATGGCCTCGCAGTCGCCGCAGAGGCTGTCGATCGCTCTGCTGACAAATTAGGGTGTTGCTATTGTAAATTTAGACAAAAATGTATTCAAACTGTAGCGGTATCTGAAACGCCACGTATGCGAACAATGGGTCATACTGACGCCACGCAAAATCCTGCATCTCGCAAGCAGAGTTTACCGCGCAACTAGCATAGATACAACGGCCCAACATGAAACATTGGGCAGTTGCCCGCCAGACACAACACCCGTTTGGTCGGAGGATTCTCCCTTTTCTGTGAAGGTTGAGTGAACTTTGCACCCTGTTCCTCATATCTCTATTCTGGTAACCTCGACGTGATCTGAACACGCAACCTTTTGATAAACAAAACCTAAACAATCACGAAATATTTACAATAAATAGCAAAACCCTAATTTACATAAGAAATACTTAGGATAGTATAATTAGGATGTATTTGGGATTTGGCGCCAACTTTAACAATAAATAAGTAGTACAATTATGGTACATGTGTGCTATGGAGATCATCATTTGCGTAGAAATTGAGAATTAAGAAAATTGTTATCTTCCCGTTTTAACAACTTTACCCCGTGGCCATGAACTACACGTTCGAGGGGCACGCTTTTTACGATAGCGACTGCAGATAAAACAAAATAATAAAAAAAAGTTGGTAAGAGCACGCCACGAGTCATCGCGACTTGCGGAGCGACGCGGCGACGTATAGTCAGCGCCACGAAAGATGAGACTTGACATACCACGTGGTTTGACTTGCGCAGTACACGATTTTAGGTCTCTTTAGTGGTATGAGGTCTGAACGCGGGACGGGACCGGACGTCATAGGGGCGGCGGAAAGAGCGCAGGAGGCGGGGTCAAGTCTCATCTTTGGTGGCGCTATCTGTACGGAATCTGGTGACGGTATTTTAGTTCGTCATCATCATCATCATTTCAGACGAAATACGTCCACTGCTGGACATAGGCCTCCCCCAAGCACCTCCACTTGGACCGGTTTTGGTGCTTCTCGCATACAACAAGTTCCTGCGGCCTATTGCGGCGGCATTTTAGTTAGTTTGTCGAAATAATGAAAACGTCTAACTTGGCCTACCATCAGCCTGAGCTACTGGGTTTCGCGATTTCCACCAAATGTCTGCAGTTTGGTCGTAGTAAATTCTGTCAGCTGCAGGATATCTGCGATTCAAATCATAATTGTTCTGCGACAAAATCTTCGTCTCATGATCTATTTTGTCACTGATATTAACCAAAATACCATTGAAGTGCGTTATTGACTGTATAAGCTTATTTTTTTTTAACTTCACGTTTTCATTATCTGTGGCTGAAAGTGAGGGCTTGATAAGTAGGTTGATAAGTAACTGGGTATTTTGGTTTATTATTTACTAGTCTTACCAAGGGGTTTCGTATTACCCAGTAACTGGGTTGTGGAGGTCAGATAGGCAGTCGCTCCATGTAAAATACTGGCACTCAGCTGCATCTGGTTAGACTGGAAGCCGACCCCAACATAGTTGGGAAAAGGCTAGGCAGATGATGATTTACTAGCTTCTGCCCGTGACTTCGTCCGCGTGAAATTTGCTACCCGTGCTTACGTGCTATAACTTCATTTTCATTTAGTGTTCTTTCTGACTTTTATTCTTTATCTCGGCTCCTAGCGTGATGTTAAATTGCCTATACCTTTCCTCAAGAATAGAGCTATCAAAATCAAAAAGACTTTTTCAAATCCGACTTACGGTTCCAGAGACTAGCGCGTTCAAACTAACAAACTCTTCAGCTTGATTATTACTATTATATAGATTACGAAACTGTTTCCAAAGAGTTTCTTAATATAAATATGGTTTCATAAACATTTAGTCATGTTACATAAAAGGGAGATTATAGGTACATAATTACGCCTTAGGACTTAGGTAGGTACATCCAGTTGGTACCTAAGTATATTACGACAAACCACAAAACGTAGTGTATGTGCTGAAATCGTCGACTCGCGTTTTTGTTATGTGGTTATCAATGCTAATACATTATCCCCTTCATTATTTGTTCTATACTTATAAAAATTTACTTACTTCGGCCAATCGATAGGATTAAAACGAAAATAAAACTTTTTAATAAAACAAACATCATTTAACACTAACATTGCATGTACAAATAACGACCAATGTGTTACAGTCAATAAAATAGGTAATCAATCTACCTATTTTATTGACTGTAACACAATCGATAAAAATTGTTTCAGTTGCTGTTATTATTATGACGCAAATAACAAACTTGAAAACTATATCGGCTTCTTGTTGCTCTATGTTTAAACACCCCTTACCTTTAAGGGGTCCGTGGCTAAATAATAACCGCCGCACAGGTCAATCGACCAGGTTAAGCTACGCTTGCCGCGGTTGGTCTGTGGATGGGTGACCATCTTTACATACTGAGACTCCTCCGTGCCTCGGAAAGCACGTTAAGCCGTTGGTCCCGGCTGTCATTCGTAGAACTTTGACAGTCGGTACGGGTAGTCAGAAGGCCGAAATTCTGACAACCAGTCTTACCAAGGGGTATCGTATTAGTCGTATTACCCAGCAACTGGGTTGTGGAGGTCAGATAGGCAGTCGCTTCATGTAAAATACTGGTATTCAGCTGCATCCGGTTAGACTAGAAGCCGACCCCAACATAGTTGGGAAAAGGCTAGGCAGATGATGATGATGATGACCTAATAACGTTTAATATACATTCAACTATTGTACCCTGCAATTTTTCATGACTTTCAATAGATGTATTATACTTAAATGATAATGATAAATTATTTATTTCTGTAAGTAGGTTTGTACAAACACTTTCACACGTCAATCATATTTTTTTTAAGCTAGATGAGGTCGGCGTTTCCTATCTGACTACTCTGAGAAGAAAGGCCGAAACAAACTCAGAGGTCACAGTCTCTTTTAAAGTCCAGACAAAATCTTGGTCAGATCATGTGAAGACCATGTAGATTGGTGTCTGAAATGGTCTTTTGAGGAAAGAACCACACAGATTGAGTGGACCTGTCCAGTCAGCGCACGCATTTGTCAGCTATTACCCTTGCTTTATTTTAGGTATTTAAATAAGTACCAGTTTGATGCTGTGTAGGTACGTAGGTATTCTTAGGGTATACGTATAACAATAAATATAAGAAAAGACCATTGAGCAACTAAACATTATTTAATTTTCACTTCACATACATGACCGGTTATTGCAAAATAGCTTGGAATATTGTATGACAACCAATATTTTCTTAAGTAATTTTTTATTATTGGTTTGTATCAAGTCCCATGAAGGCAGTAGCGTTTTTAAGATATGTGTTGCAAATATTCTTTTTATTGAAAATTTCTAGTAGTGTGGGGTCTAAGTATGTGTTGACGACGGCCGCACACTGCAGATCTGTGGGTGCGTGTGCCAGCGGTGCGCTTAGTTGGTGGACGATGACCGGGCGCTGCGAGTGGCGCTGCAGCGCGAGTGGTGCTGGCGCAGGGCGCGCGGACGCGGCGCGCAGCAACACCAGCTGAGAGCGCAGCGCGTGCACTCGCGGCACGTAGCCACGCGCACGCTCCACACGCCTCAGCGTAGTTTCAATAATCGCACGCGTGTATTGCGAAGAGTGCGGCACGCGACCCAATAGAGTCCGCACACACGCGTCTACCTTCTGCGACCATGTGCTCGCAGTCTGCAGTGCATTATCAAGACCCGTAGTGTCTCCTCCTGCCATCAATGTAAACATGTGACGAGCTACGCCATCTTGTAGCTGCTCTTCTGTCTCAAAATCAGCGAGGTGGTCTTCGAAGTTTACATCGAACTCGTCCGGTGCATATCCAACACAATAAACTGTGCCAGTCAAACCTATAAAAATATATTTTACGTTACAATTGTGTTCAGAAAAATACACTATCACGTGTACTCTGAACATAAAATGAATTTCTTACCACGACTTTCCAAGATAGCTGCGATTTCTAAAGCTACGTAAATTCCACTTTCATATCCTAAGAGATAGAAATGTTTCTTCAGCCCTGCCCTCTTCAGGAACACCTGAATAAAAAAAAACACCGTGAGTAAGTTTGCGGCCGTAACTACAACATAATGTTGATGGACGAGATCTTGAGTAACCACCGCGAAATAGATTGTAAACGTAAAGAAGTTTGTGATGAAACCAGTGACTACCGCACTCTTAGGCTAAGGAGGCATACCTCATACAAGCATTGTAAAATAATTCCATACCACTGCTAATCTCTCAGCTGTTTCCTGTATTGTTTCGTTTGGCTTGTCAAGTCCCAGCTGCAACACCAGCGTGGGCACCTTGAGGCGCTCGCACAGAAGGCCGAACCTCTCGTAGTGACCCTCCATTCCGGGCACGATACACAGGTATGTTAGGTCCCCATCAAATTCATCGTCTCTCTGTAACAATCCAATCAGTTGACATTATTTTATTTTGCAAACCACTTTTTAAATGTAAATCCTAACCACAGTACTGCCAAGAAAGTCAGAGCACAAACAAGATGGACGTTGTGGTAGAACTAATGTAATATGTCTGTGAAGATGATAATAAAAACCGGCCAAGTGCGTGTTGGACCAAGCACAATGAAGGGTTCTGTAGTTGGGAAGAGTTTATCCCAAGAAAAATTTAATATTGTAGTTGAAAAACATTTTTTCCCATACATTCCAACTGCAAATGTCAGACTGTACGCACAATATTAAGAGATTTGCCATGTTATTTTAATATTATAGACGTCTTATAGGTTTTCCTGTAACCTAAGTATAAGTATATAAATCATTTACTGCATTTTTTACAACATTTTAGGCTAGGTTTCGGAGATAGGGGATATATAGATAGAGGATAAATAATTAAAAAATATATAATGTGTTTTACACCCTCACAGTAAGCCCTTCCATTCGATATGTCACACAGTAAAGTTGACAAAACTTTTTTTTTAACTTCCTTTTTTTGCCTACCACAGGTCTTAGAGTCACAGAAATTCATGTGTGCTAAATTCCAACTATATCGTTCTATTAGATTCGGAGCAAATTGGCTGTGACAGACGGTCAGACAGACACACGAATGATGCTATGAGGTTCCGTTTTTTCATTCGGACGTACGGAACCCTCAGCATACCTAGCTACCGTTACCTCTCCGAAAACACTATTGTGACAGACAAAGAAATCGTAGCATAAATAACATTGGGGTATTCCTCAAAGCGCAACTATTTTTAAGCGCAAACAACTAAGCGCAACTAAATTATTCCTCAAAGCTCAACTATTAGTTGCGCGCACAAATTCAAATTAAAAATATTATATATTTGTTCCTCAAAGCGCAACCATGACGAAAAATAGAGTAGGGTATGATGGATTCATTAATGATATCGACAGACAGTTTTAAATCAACTGTCCTAATTGTTGGACCATAAATGCAAACTTCATCATCATCATCTGTCTTTTCTCAAATACGTTGAGGTAAACTTCGAAACCCGTTGGATGCGAGAAGCACAGAACCGGTCGAAGTGGAGGTGCTTGGGGGAGGCCTATGTCGAGCAGTGGACGTCTTTCGGCTGAAATGATGATGATGATGAAACATTCGAAATGAGAACTTAATATTATAAAACAAAAACTTGTTAGTACCATAACTGCATTATTAACGAGCGTCGGCATCCACACGAAGTCAGTGGTAGCAGTCAGTTCATCGGAGTCTACGAAGGTGAAGAATGTAGACAAGCCTTTAGTATCCTGGAAATCTGTTTTGAAGATAGACTTTTCCATTTGTTGTATCCTTAAAAAAATGAAACGTTTTCTTAATTAATCTAAGTCACGTTATGACTCCATAAAAATAAAGAATGTTTATTTTAATGGTGGCATATAAAAGCTTCTACTAGAAACATTTATTTGTATGGCGACAACGCTGTAATGAATTTACTATGATCTTATCTTTCGATCCGCCTCCAAACATCATAATAGGTATATCTCCGAACCAAAATTGTTCCGACTTTGACGTCTTAGTAAAAAATAATGCGTTCTATGTTTACTTTAAAAATAGGTAATTATTATTGATGGCCGCCAACAAAAAAAAAGCGCAGAATGGGTGATGTCCTTTAATGAGTATATATCTGTCGCAGGCAACTAGTTAAATTAGTCGTCTAGTTAACCGCCTGGCCTTTGGAAGTAGTGCTCGCCTCGCTTCGCTCTCTATGCACGCACGTGTTTGATCACAGTTCTAACCTAACCTAACCCATTTGGTCGGGGTGCCCTGGCTTAGTTAATGCAACCAATTCGGCTCTCGCGTGATTGGTTACAGTTCCAACCTTAACTATATTATTGAATATCATTCATGCCGTTAGTTGAACGGCCACCGTTTAGTTAAAAGGCTAGGCAATTAACTAAACGGCTAATTTAGCCTGCGACATATCCATTTTTAAAATCGCGGCTAAATCGATAGCTGACATCAAAAGTCGCGCCAATGACAGATAGGTGAACTTGGTATTATATGGGCATGAGATCAGAACGGATGAAACAAAATTTTGATTAAAATCACTGTGACTAAGAGAATGATGGTTCTACATGTTGATATATCTAGGGCAGGAGGAATACCAAAGAGTAAATGAATGGTAAAAGAAGAGAGAAAGAGTGGCAAAGAGAATGAATGATAAAGCAATAGATAGATGACAGCGAAGAAGAAAAACATAGTACGGCCAAAAGAATACCGATAATATCTGAGACTCTACTTACGCGTCAACAGTTATCAAAGGTATTTCCGTCTCTTCAAACACAAGATTAAAATTAATTCTTAGGAAGTTATAAATTAGTGGAATTTTTTCGTTTTCTACTCCCAATTCTGCCAAAGTAGTATTCTTGTCCGTATCCGCCTTTGTGGTTACATCTGTAAAATAGCGAATGCGACGTCTTGTTTACTTAGCGAAACTTCACAGATTTGATGGGTATTGATATTCATCATATTAAACATATTACAATCAGCTGGAGTTATAAGAAATAATTTGTGAAACTTATTTAATAGACGTCATTACCAGCAATTGCAAGTATTTTCTGCAGCAGCGAGGTTTGTTGCGCAGGCGCCGTTCTTGCGAGAACTACGTTGTGAGCGCCTCGCAGTGCCTTCTCCGTCACCTCTACTGCGCCACGGTACCATGCACCAATGTTACACGAAGCCTGCGATCAAAAAGTGATCAATATGAGCATAAATTGAATAAGCTTCTAAAAATCTGAAAGACATTTAAGTTATTGGAACATCTGCCAGGATCGCGGGTTGTTCGAAAGAGATACCGTGGCCCCTGGCACAGGCCACTGAAGGAAAACGGGTGGGTTTTAGTCAGTAAAAGAAAAAAAGCTAATAACGCTATATATACAAAATTATATACATTCAAGTAATTGTAAATAATCTAAAGTAGATATTAAAATATTTTTGCTAACAGTGCACATTCTTATGGACCTACGTCGGGCCATAAGACATTTGATGGGTAGTTAAGTGAGACCATTCAGCAGGATTCGTTTTTTCTTCTCTCGAGCGTCTAGTATAGCTGGCAAACTAAACTTACATGACTCAGTTCCGGCAATGATAATATTGTTGCGGGTAAATTGTCCTGTAACCGACGGAGACACACTTCCTTCCCAATTGTATTGTCACCAGTGTTCAGTACTGCGAAATATCTGTCAAACAAAACAACAATCTCAGATTCGATTCGGAAAAAAAACACAAATGGTTGGAAAAGAAACGGCGTAAAGTAAACAGTGTTCGATTTTTTTTTATTAGAAATATTTTTTAGTATAATATTAGTCAATTGTATAATAAACTATAAAATTATCTGCCAAGTGCGAGGGTTTACTGCAAGGTGGTGTTAAAGGCCCAAAATATGAAGTAATCTTGTCATTAGATGCGAAAGTGTGACCACGTCAGGTTTATGATCACTTACTTAATATCCGTACACAATTTCCTTGACACTAAATCCAAAGTGTTCAGTAGAGTTTCGCCGATATCCTGCTGCTTATCGCCCACAGTCACATACACTCCTTCGATGGGACCAAAACGACTTGCATTATTTAACAGTGCATTGATGTCCTTTTCTTCTGATAAGTCATCAGAAAATACCACTACTTCGACACCCAATTGCTGCCATGATCTAAAAAATCATACAAATAATAATAATATTTTTAATAACAATAAAATAATAACTGACCCTATTCTTGAGAATGGTTAAGTCATATTGTACTGGGATCGATCTATGATCACTGACAGGACTATTGTAGCTAATGAGGCCGATGTTATTGTGGTGATAGATTGAAAACAGCGACGTTCCAAAATTGTTGATATCACTATCCTTCTTGTCGAGTACCTTGAGGAAGCTGAGAATGATGAACAAATCTAAATTATTTACCGTATTTTTAATTGCAGGTAGCTCATGGATTGCCTCTTGAAATGTACACAAAGCTTCCTAGCACCTCGTTCCACAAGTCTGTCACCTAACTGTAGTCCAAAGGTTTCATCATTGCAAAGTATTAGATGGGTACGATCAGCCTTGCAAGTCAACCTGTAACATAATTCTACGAATTAATACCCCAAAAAAAAAAATCTGGAAGCAAAAACTACTGCATTATTATGTGATCCCGGTCAGTTCAATATTCTTTAAAAAAGTCAGGTGTTACTAAGCTATTTTCAAAAGCTTGCTTAGGCCGACTTAAGTGTGGGTTTTTAGCAATACCTGGGCTGAACCTCCAGTGTAGAGTCTTGGATCCTCAGTAGCACCCTGCCGCGGTGCCTGCTGGCCGCGAGCAGTCGGAAGGCGCGCGCAGCGTCGTGCGGCGCGTACGTCACACGTGACAGAGGACGCACGTAGCCGCGAGTAATACCATCGCTCAACAGCGTCTGCAAAGCCTGCGAAATACAAAATTAGATGCTTTTGGAACAGTAATATTTTATGCATCTTTATTCTAACAACCCACGCGCCACGTTACTTTTTGAAAATCTATGAAAATGCAAAAATCACCTGTTAGATACATAAATATTTATCATTTGTGTTGTATTTAAAAGTTGGACCCTTATTAAAAGTTCCGTTTTTACACCCCCCAGGGAGGATGCCAATTATTTTGATTTCCTATACAGCAATTCAATGGAATGTTCGGGGAATTAGTTTCATAGCTATAAGTAATATGATTTGTTTTTTTTTGCTCCCGATCCCTTTTGTAAATTAATTCCAAAAGAAAAATCTAGGTCAGTGGGTACCTAGTTCAGGTACATTTATGAGACTTACCCTAGCATTTTCAATATTTTTAGGATCAAATATCGAAGAAATATCAACGGCGACGTAGGCTCGCTCGTGAGTGAGGCTGTACATCCCATAAGAGAAATCATCTTGATTGTGCAACTGCGAAACATCGTAAAAGGTCCCGAAACTTTTTGTACAATTAATTGCAGTCTGAAAAAGACAAGAGGTCAGTTTTATAACATACTTACATTACATTTCAACTTAATATAAAAACAACATTAAAATGGTAACCATACATTCTTCAGGTCTTCTCCAAGGCAGCTAATAACTACGTTACAACCCGCTCCGTTTGTAGCACTTAGAACCATATCTGCAAAACTGTGATCCCGAGAATTTCCGATCTGTTCAGCTGAAACAAAGAAAACAGCGACAATTCAGTCCTATGTTTACAAAAAATCATGTTCATCTCAAACTGCCTTAGAGAAACTGAAAATCATCAAAATACCTTTTAGTCCTGGGAATAATTTACGTAAGAAATGTTTCTTCCGCATGTCACTAACAGTAGTGAATACTTCGTGGCCGAGAGCAAGGGCTATTGATATTACAGCTTGACCAAAAGCGCCAGCCCCTCCATGGACCAACACAGAGGTGTTAGGTACCAATCCCTTGGGATTTAAGATTACCTAAAAATAAACAGGATTTAATGTGAGTTTGACACTAACGGTGAATTTTTTTCTGTAGGTATCAGAGAATTCCACACTTTTGCCGTGCCCTTCATAAATGTGGATACCAACCAAGTGCGGATGGTACCCTGCACTACGTATGCAAGTCTGGTAGTAAAAGTGAGATAGTAGAATCAGTTTAATAGTAAATAGAGAAATGATTGTTGAAGTATCTTGTGTGTAAACTCACGAGACAGTAGAGTGCGTGTACGTAGGCGAGCGGCACGGTGGCGGCGTCCTCCAGGCTCCAGTGCGCCGGCACCGGCCACAGCAGCTCCGGCTGCGCGCGCACCACGCTGCCGGCCGCGCCGCTGCGCACCAGCCCCATGACGCGCTCACCGCTGCATGGCGAAATAAGTTGTTACACTCTGTACACTAGGTTATCCGTTTTTTGTCAGACGGAACTTGTGATTGTAGCAACGTAACATTTGGATTATTTACACTTTAATTCGTATGTAGTATCGATTATCGATTTTTTGCCGTTTAATGCGGTTTCTATGCCTCTGCTTATTATTATTATTGAATACAATATTTATTTGGTTGTTTAATTTTCGATGTACAAAACCCGCACTATAAATCCAATCGATTCTTTTCAAAATGTGTATGTTTTTGGATTGTTTAACATTTATATATTTTACTACCAGCGCCCCGCGGTTTCACCCGCATAAGTTTCAAAAGACGTGGCGCCATCTATTATCATAATAACGTAATTGTCGTTTTCCTCGGGAACAGCACTTTTTTTCGGGATGAAAGGTACCTATGTCCGTTTCTGTACAACTGACAACGTATATGCAAAATTTCAGGATGATCGGTTCAGTAGTTTAGGCGTGAAAAGGTAACAAACAAACTTACCTACATTCGCATTTATAATATTATTTAGGATAGTTAGGATTAGGATTGTTATTTGAGTAGGTGCAAAGTTTTTATATATGTACTTACTGATTTACCTATGCCTAATATAAAATAATTATTTTCGATTTATTCATTTGAAGCGAATACATTCGATCCCATCGCTTAGTATGATAGAATGTAACTAAGTATATACAGGGTGGAATTTTGAAATGCCACCTGAAGGGAAAGTACTCTTAATACTGTAGATAGAAAATTTTACTCAAAGAAAACATTCCTTTATTTTTGAATAGAAAGAAAACTGCATTCAAAGATTTTCGAAAATTCGCTTGCCACACCCGGAATCGAACCAACTAAAATCTGTAAAAATTACACCCTGTACTTTTATTGCATTGATCGTTAGGATCAATTATAAAGATGAAATCTCTCTAACAAACTTGATAAATTAAATGAAAGGAAAACCATGAAATCTGGACTTATAAATTCAATGAGTCAAGTTAAAGCTCTTTATACTCAAAGATCCATCTCTTTACTTATGTTAATGCAGACTCCTTTCTTAGATGCGACATAACTGCGTGTATGAGGTAGTTCAAATATGGAATGAAAGTACGTCTACGTCTACGTAGTCTTGACCCAGTGTTGTATAACATATTTACATATCAGCATCAGGATTTACTTATAAAACAAACGGTCTGACGACCGATTGAAACTAAACATCAGGAAGGATAAAATATAATGTAAATGTGTAAATAAATAAATCAAACGAGTCCTTACTTCGGAACTTTTTAAGGTACTGACCTGTTTGTGGTTCCACTGAATTCCATTCCAAAGTTATTTTTAATGTTTTGTTTATATAATAGGGAGCCGCTGGCCTTTTTGACGTCATCACAACTTATACCAGCATATTGAACCTGATGATATTGAAAGATTATATAAGTTTGTGTTTTGATAATAATGTAAATAAATGTAAACATAAAGTACTAATTATTGTGGTCATAAATTGGGATTAAAAATTGGATTATAAGAGGGGCCCGTAGCTAAATAATAACAGCTGCACAGGTCGATCGATCAGGTTAAGCTACGCTTGCCGCGGTTGGTCTGTAATGGGTGACCATCTTTACATACCGAGACCCCTTCGTGCATCAGAAAGCACGTTAAGCCGTTGGTCCCGGCTGTCATTCGTGGATCTTTGACAGTCGTTACGGGTAGTCAGAAGCCCGAAAGTCTGATAACCAATCTCACCAAGATGTATCGTATTACCCAGTCACTGGGTTGCGGAAGCCAGATAGGTAGTTGCTCCATGTAAAATACTGGTACTCACCTGCATCCGGTTAGACTGGAAGCAGACTCCAACATAGTTGGGAAAAGGCTAGGCAGATGATGTTGAAATTGGGATTAAAACATTATCAAGGTAATTAAAATAAATTCAGGTGTACCTTCACAGGGACTCCAGATCCGGATGCCTCAGACGCTTCCACCCACTTGAGCGAATACAATTCACCAAACTGGCTACATTGTAAGAATACGTTGTTGCTCGTTGATGCAGAGTCTTCTAATGGTACATAAAACTCTCCTCCCCACTTACTCTGATGAAAAAATTAGAATAATTTTACATTCAATATGAAATTATTTCAATAATATTATGTATTTCGATTCAAACAGATCCACTTACATTGTCCACTACGTTGAACGCCAGGTCAATATCTGGCATTTCGTCGACATAAAAACTATCGTTGCTTTCTTTAGCGACCATAATTAGATGGATATTGTTGCGATTAGCTTCTTTTCGCCAGCTGCTTACAAGTTCCTTAAGACCTGGCAGTGCAGGGTAAGGTGCAATAATTAGGAGCCGATGTCCCAAAGATAGATTATTGCGGGTTGAAATGAGGAGTAGGATATCAGAGTTGTCTCGAACTGTGACAGTTGTTGTAGGTACGTTCGCAGACGGACCCCACCGGGCCAGCTGCAGTCGCGACTGCTGTTTCTTGCCATTTCTAACAATGGAGTGAACGGAAATCACACGGTACAGTGACGACGGACGCGAGCGACCACCAAGAGCGAGGTCTTCCTCGCTCGCCAAAAACTGGTCTCTCTGGAGGAAGCGGTGCAGCAGCTGGCACATCTGTTGTATGGCCAAATTAGTTAAATTATAATGTAACACATAGAATACAAATTGAAAATGAAACATTTTCGAACGTTATCTACTTACGTTATCGTCAGTGGATAGGTTTTGAACCAGCACCAGATCAGCACCTTTCAGGAAGTTGTTCTGTTTCTTCAACGCCGATTCGCGGTTAACTTCTTCGTATTTAACATTTACTCCAAAAATGTTTCTAATAGCATTACTAATTTCCGAGAAAATGGATCCTTTTCCAGGCTGATTAACTAACCCAACAACATTCAAGTTTGTTTTGTTCACATTTTCCGCTACTGTTTGTAGGAAAACTTGAAGTGATGAGGACACCTGCACGAGTTTAAAAATTATCCTGTATTTTTATGGATCAGTCTTATTTGTTTTGCACATTACTTACAACTGGAAGGTGTACTTACATCTATGCCCGAATGGAAATAAGGAACAAACTTTAACGTCTTTAACGCCATGTTTCTGTTACTCACAGGAGGCATATTTTCAAATTTAATATTGCTTATAGTAACACCTCCACAACTGGAAAAAAGAACACAGAAATGATGTACTTTACTGACAAACAAACAGAGTATCTTAGGCGTTAATATTAGAAAGTAAATAATGTTCACCTGGTAATGTCAGAATTGTTTAATACTTCTGCTTTCAACAGAACTTTGTAATCCGACACGAAAGAATCTTCTACAACATCTTTATGATATTTAACGTTGATCTTCATGCTTCTTATGTGCGAGACTAGTGATACTCCATCGTGTGGTTGTCGCAGCATGTTCAACTGCAGCAAGCCGTCGATGAACGTGACCCAGTTGTCGCGCCACACCAGCGAAGCTTCGCTCAGGGATTTATTAGCACCCTCAATGCTAAGGAACTCGCCACTGAAATAAATTACATCGGTTATCATTAAAGGAACACATTATCCAAGCTCACTCGAACTATTTTATCATTTCTTTCCTTACTTAAAACTTACCTGTACGAATAATCCCTATCTCTGAATAAATGGTAAATATCTTCAGCAGTGAGGTCTATGCTCACTTTAGAGTCAGGTATTTGTTTCAATTTTCCTTTCGTATCTTCAACATCATCCAATTCGTTTATAAAGCCTGTTGCGACTTTGGAGTCTTCATTCAGAATCTGAATTAAAATATTAAGTAAGCTATGAAGTAAATGTAGCTGATATAAGGTAAGCATTACTTTGGATTAAGTTAGGTCGGGACGCACTGCCACCCAACGCATTGCAAAAACCATCAGTATCGTACATTTTCTATGGACCAACGCACACTACAAGCCACTACCGCAATATTTTGTGTGAAAATGCGTTCCGTTGCGGCCTGTTGAGACTGTAATGTGTGCTTGGTTAACCAATCGATCGAGAAGAAAAAATCGATTCTTCTTAAGAAGAATCGAATCCGAAATGAGCTGAGAACATAGAGAACTATAGTCGTCCACCTGGACGACTATAGTTCTATTGTCATATCAGCTTAATAGTAAGCTGATATGACATTAGACCGGCAACGCTAACTGTCAAACTGATGGGTGTTGGTACAAACATGCTCTAGTGTGAAGATCTTAAATTGGTAAACTTAGTAGGTATGAGACTTTCTTTAACGGAAATCTTAGTACCTCAAAACACCCATTTCCTCTATGGAAAGTGACGTTAAGACGAATCTGACGTTGATCGTGTATTATCGGTTGCGCATACAGATGCAGGTCCCTGAACTCCACAGACATTTGTTTCTTCGGGAATCCCATCGTCATTGCATAGGTGTCCCACACCAGAGCTAGTGTGGCGGCAAACGGGTACACGTTGTATCCTAAAGATGGAGATCGTTGGTATTATTCAATAAATAAGCACCTACCATCTAAGTCATCATCATCATCATCGGCCTAGCCTTTTCCCAATTATGTTGGGGTCGGCTTCCAGTCTAACTGGATGCAGCTAAATACCAGTATTTTACATGGAGCGACTGCCTATCTGACCTCCACAACCCAGTTCTGCTGCAGCTTCTGACGACCCGTAACGACTGTCAAAGATCCACGAATGACAGCCGGGACCAACGGCTTAACGTGCTTTCCGAGGCACGGAGGGGTCTTGGAACCTACCATGTAAATATGACTTATTAAACAGAGAGAACGAGAACTCATCGTTGAGGCGACTTGCTAAACACCAGTAAGCAATGATCAGCGCATGGTTTAATTATATCAGCTTCGCATAAAATATACATTATAATTCAAATTTGGGTGGCTGATAGCGGGGTCTAACTTTGTGCTTGGTTTAAAATATTTTCAAACTTCATATTGAGTCTAGAAATTAAAGCAGCACACGAATAGGGTGTTTATGTTACCTCTCATAGAGTGGCCTTTCAAAAAAGCGTGTTCTGTATCTTGCACAGAGGTGCTATAGTCGAGGGAGGCAGCTGCTGTTCTATTGGCTTCTCGATACACTGGCAATGGCCTAAAACAGAAAAAAAGTAATACTCAAAATATGAAAATAAAAGCTTGACATAGTTACTTTATAATTCTGTTCGAATATGTGCGAAGAGTAACAAATAGAAAGTCCTTACCATTTCTCACCATGAGCCCATTGGACTAGATGCGACAAGAACGGCGTTCCCGTAGAAACTGGTAACTCAACATTCGGATAGAGAACATGAACTTTAGGATTGTAACCTTCCATAAACAACCTGAAATAATGGGTGTTTTGAAATAACACAAACATTCATGTCACGCCCGTTTTCTTTGAAGGGGCAGAGGTGTATAGTACGCGTCAGCGAAGGTTTCTGAGTTGGTAAAACGATCCTCCACGCGAGCAAAGCCGCGGGTAAAAGATAATTATTGTATGAATCAGTGATATTAAAATTCTATTTTAACTGTGATTATCACTTTACTTACTTGCCGATACCCTCAAGCAGCAAGAATGTATTATCAGCATGCTTCCTCCTGGTCAGCGCGATGTTCTTGCAGTTGCTAGGTAATGATCGCTTGAGGATGGCCTGCAGCAGTCCGTGCGGCGCCACCTCTACCAGCACAGCGTCGTTAGGTATCAGCTTCGACGTCTCCTCGAACAACACTGCGCTCTGTGAAAATAATTATTAAGAAATTTCCGAAGACTCTTCGTAGTTGTTCTTTTTCATTTAGTCTTATCTATGCGTCTACGTGAGTCAACCGGCACTTTTTTTATAAATTTGTTGCGGCTATTGTGCATCTCTGACACTCTTAGATCTTATTTATTTATATATAGGTACTTTATTGTACACCAGAAAAAACAAAACAAAAAAAATAAGATTATTAATACAAAACATACAATGGGCAGCCTTATCGCTTTCTGCGATCTCATCCAGGCAACCTTGGAATGGACAGCGATTGCGTGGATTTAAAAACATGGGGTTGTCAGTGGTGCAAAATAATATATTAAAATACTATAATATATACATAGGTATATAATGCTGTATAATAGATACATATCAAATATACATATAAACAACGAAAATAAATGATGACTACAGATTATTGCAGCTACGAAAACAAGATCACAACAACAAGTAATGTTCCTTCACGAGTCTCTTAAATACAGCTAACGATTGCGCGCGTTTTATTTGAACTGGCAATGCATTCCATAAACGAGCGGCCTGAACAGAAAAGAATTTGTCGAAAAATGTTGTGGAATGCATTGGCATTTTAAGCTTTAAATTATCCGATGATCTCCAAAACTTCATGTGGGAGTCGCAAAGATACTGAAAACGTTTTTAAATATAGAGCGGGGTGGAAGGGGAAATGAGCACATTATACAATAGGGAAAGAATATGAACATTCAGGCGAAGGCGAATTGATCTTAACAAATATCAGGGTAAGGGCCCTCCAACCTCCGGGCTTAGCCTCGACAGAAAATGGAAACAGATTGCCAGCATTCATTTTGAAAGAACTTGTTCACGTGGGCCATACATATACAAGGGTTTCAAAGCATGTTTCGATATTAAAAGCCTGGACGACTGAAAGTCTGAAAGGCCTGAAACCTGGTAGGTAGGTACTAACTCTCGAAGGTCATGCCCGAAAATATGTTGATAGAGTTTTAGTAGCTACTTGCACAGAGACATCCCTACTTACCAGTAGGTTGTTGGTGTGATATTCAGCCGAACATAGCTTTGCAGCTGGATTGTTCCACTTCTCTTCGGGTACAGAAGTTGAAAGCCAACGCTCGGTTCTTGGTTTCGGATCCTTTATCACCTCCGATAAATACTTGAGTAGTTGAGGTCCTGCATTTTAAATTGTAATTAATAACTTCGAAAAATTACAGCACAACAACAACATTGTGGGTTATATCAAGGACATAAAATGAAAGACCAAAAGATAAAGTGATGTTACTAAGCATTCATAAAGGTAAAGAACTCACCAGCATCAGCAATGTAACGCGAGTGGTAGGCGATGTTAGAGCATGGTACTTCCTTAGCGAAAATACCCTTAGCAGTCAACTCTGCGACGAACTTCTTCATGACTTCAGCGGGTCCCGAAATTGTACTAGATTCAGGCCCGTTGTGACAAGCAACTTGGATTTCAGGCGGGCACAATGGTAAGATCTGAAAAATAATAGCAACATTAATACACTGCTTGAAGTGTTCAACAGATGAGTAGCCTATTTTTACCGACTTTACAAAAAGGAGGAGGTACTATGTTCGGCTGTTTGTATGTTTTTTTTTTTTTTTTTTGTATGTTTGTTCATCGAATACTCCGCCAATTGACAACGGATTTTCAAAATTCTTTTTTTGTTCGAAAGTAGATAGTTCTGAGGTGGTCCCATTGTCACCAAGTTAGGATCTGATAATGGGATCTAAGAGAAATCGAGGGCAACCCTCAAATTTTATAGGCTCACTTATTGTTATTCGCATATTTTATGAAGTATCTTGTGTATTTGCGTATGATTGTCACCATCTCAGGTAGCTGGGCTGATGATGGAAGGTACAACTCCTTAACAGTAAGAAGTTACTCGAACAGGCAAGGACTGTTTTAATAAATTGTTTTGATGTTTGATAGGGCATTTGCCACATTTGGTCTCATGATCATCAAGTCATGACCTGATGCTGCAGTCAGGATAGTCTGCAGAGTACCTAACTCCTCGACAACTAACAGCAGATATATCGTGTTTAGGCTCATTGAAAAGGGCTCGATGTGTGGATAAACGCACTGTTAATGAGGAACACGAGAGAGACCTGATGCTGAAGCCAGGAGCATCAGAAAAAGTACGAACCTTGAAATTACAGCACCGTAGTCGTGTTTGGGCTCATTTTAAAACGGACTAAATTTTAAGTTCAATGCAATGTTGACATAAGTCTGGCCTGATGCTGCAGCCAGGATTATCAGCATCTAGTCTAATTAATGAATAAGGTATGCTTCAGAGGTGGTCTCATATAAATTTTATGAACTTTGTTTGGGTAGTTTTGGAATTAGCTTCAACAATACGTTTGTTTTCCACTTAGTTTATATTGATGATGTTTATCTTCTTGTCACTAATATTCACATAGCAAGTGTTATATGAATTTTTATTATGGGGTAGGTACAACTAAAAAGCGAAAAATAAAAACTTTTTTACAAAAAAAAAAAAACAACCGACTTCCAAAAAAACACTACAAAGTGAAAAATAACTTTAATTTCGGAAGTCGTTCCACATTTTCGTTTTTTTGACACCGACTTCCGAAATTAAAGTTATTTTTCACTTTGTAGTGTTTTTTTGGAAGTCGGTTGTTTTTTTCATCCTTCAAGTGTACAACTACTAGACTCCTAGTTGCCTGTAGCTGTTATAAAGCTAGCTGATCAGATGACTAATTAAATTACCTGTTGGTATCCCAGACCTATGGCAGCCATGGATCCGCGGATGAATTTAGTCTCCAGCGATACGCGGCCACGACTGTAAGCTGACAGTATCATCTCCTCCGCCGTCAAACAACCGTCAGCGTATGCACATCCTAGCTCTCCTACACTGTGACCTGTTTGAAATTGTTGTAATTAGTGTTTCCTTTATAAATTTTTCTAAATAACCCTGTTTTCAGTTGCCTGTACTGACATCGGAGGCCAGTCCTTGTGAAATGATGATGGAATTATGAAATTAAATGAACTGCTGTTTATTTCAGTAGATCTTTAAAGACATAACGATGAAATTAAATGAACTGATGTATATTTCAGTACTCGTTTTTTAAAGACACGTCAATTTTTAAGCAATATTTTAAAATTAGATGGCGCCGGCATTTCCTGGCGTACCGATCCCTGAGAAGAAATGTCGAAACAAAAGCAGAGGTTAAAGTTCAAACATTAAGATTTTATTAAGATTTTACGTGAGTCTAACAATGCAGGGTGTTGTCTAGAAGGGCCTTTTGAAGAAAGAGCCATTGCAGCTTTGAGTTGACCTGTCCCGACAGACGGCGTACAAGCATCAGTCATCGGGTAGCTCAACCCTATTTTATCAAGTTCAACGACACGACGCCACCAGATCTGCAAGACTACTCAAAACCACCAGGCAGTTATAAAGTCATGTTTTCTATCTAGCCTGCATGGTACTCAGATTCACAGTCAGTTTTCTCTTTAGAAAAGGAGTACTATATATCCCGCCGTCTCCTTCATAAACTTTTTTTGCATATTCTTTATCTTTGAATTTATTTCTTACCAATGATTCCATCGGGCACAAGTCCAAGTTCTTTGAGAATGTCAGTCAGGCCGATTTGTACAGCGGCTATTCCGACGAACGAATGTAAAATGTTGTCAAAGGTGGTCTCATCGGGTGACGTTATTATATCAACAATGTTGAGTCCCTTTGGCTCTAAGACTTTGTGGCAGCTGCAATAAATTTATATAAGTGGTCAGAATGTTTCAAGTTTCATATGCACTGTGATTCTTAGACTTAAGATATGTGAGTACCGTTGTATAGCAGCAGCGAAGATCGGTATGCGCATAAGTTGCGCACCCATACCAGCCCACTGCGAGCCCATCCCACTGTACACGAACCACAGCGGCCGCCGGGCGTTGTCGAAGTACTCGGACTTCTCAGATAAGCATACGGTCTTCTGTTCTTCGTCCGTCTCTAGAAAAATTTTTAGGTATCAAGATAGTGTGTTTAATTGACTAGTTTGCAAAAATTCGGTGTTATTTTATGTTTTTAGTGTCCCTTTATCTTCCGCGCTACATTTATTGCCGTCTCTGGCCTAACTTTAGAAAGAAGTCGAGTTCGATTCGCCATCATGCACTTTTTCTGCAGCTATTTTCGCATATAGCGCTTCCGTCATTTCCATTTAAGCTGGGCAGCACACTGGCTACTACTTAATATAGATGGGAATTCAAATTGATAAAAAAAAAATGTAAGAAATGTTTACGTAGGATGACGAATCCTCTGCCCAAATGTCCGGCAATATTTGTCTGGTGTATGTTGTGCAACAGCCTCAACTGTTCAGGGTCTATGGGGTTGGCTTTCAACTCGCTAAGACAATGAGTAACCGCTGCTTCATGTCTTGCCGAAATAGTCACTAGGTGAGCAATGCTCGACTTGTAGCGGTTGGGGTCCTGAAAGGCAAAGTCATTGTGGTTATGAAAAACTTCTTTCTTTCCATTAATTTATTTAAAGTAACTGTGGGTAATACTAAAGTTTTGAATAGTATAGCATGGCTATAAGAATAGAAAAGAAAAACAAAGGAAACTTTGAGTGTATTGTGTGAAAGGGGATTTGGGTAAAAAGGATCTGAATCTGAGATTACGTTTGATAGAAATGTAGGTATGAAAGAGGGAAGAAATGTTGCGCGGGCCACAAATCAATTGGGATAAGGCTAGATGGATGGTTAAGGTAGGTAATGTTGTTACCTTTGGTTTATAGTGTCCATGCAGCAGCACGTGTGTATTGACGCCAGTGACGGACATGCCGTTCACGGCAGCGTAAGACCGGCCGAAGCTCTGGTGCTCGGTGACGACGCGCATGCGTCCCTCACGCAGAGCAACTACATCCTGACGCGGATTGTCGCAGTGCAAGTTGGCAGCTATCTGACCGGTGTGGTAGCCAAGTAATACCTGCGAGAGAGATGAAAATTGTGCTGTAACTTCTAATGATTAATTACAACGATCGAACTTATCTTTTTTTACGCACTTGTTTCTGTATCAATAAACCAATTTTTATTTCTTACTTCAAACATTTCTTTGAAAAAAAAAAATCATATTCAAGTAACATTATGGGGAACTAGTGTACAAATTGTGCCATCCACGAAGACGGGCCCCACTATTCTTCCTAATCGCTAGTGGTTATCGCTTGTAAATTCCGCTACTGTTTTAGTTTTTTCGATACACACTAATTACCCACTAATAAGTAGGTAATTAGTGTGTATCGACAAAACCAAAACACTATCGATTAGGAAGAAGAGTGGGGCGCGTCTTCGTGGATGGCACTATCTGGAACGGTGTAATAAAAAAGCAACGTTTATTAAAACCTAATCTAATTTACTACATTCTAAAGTGTTTCAGAATATTGAGACAATTCTGAACGCAAAGGTGTCAGTCTCGTTTAAGATCTTTTTGCCCAAGAATAATATAAATGTTTCCGAGGCGAGGCTTACCTTTGTAATAGCAGTGATACCAGACGCAGCTTCATTGTAACCAATGTTGGACATAACACTGCCCACCAGGAGAGGATCTCGTTTTTCATTACAGAACACCTCCTCTATAGCTTTCAACTCCAACTTATCAGCCTCTGGTACAGCTATCGAATTAATTAATTGCGTTATTCTTTAGGTCTCTTTTTCAATTTATCTAAAATGATTTACATGCGTTCTTTTGAATACATGTTACGAAGCGGTTGGATTAAATCCAGCTGCCCTAACATTATTCTTTGAAGTTAATTATTTGCTGATGTGAAAAATTTAATATTCTTGTAATGGACTAATACAACTTTCCTTTCATTTTTTTTAAATTTATATTTAGTTTGTGTGTAAGTTCTTACCACAGCCAACAGCTTCTACATATTCGATGGCTTGAGCCGGGATTCCTGCTTCCTTGTAGAAGTTCTTAATGAAACTGACTGTTTTACTGAAGTCTCTGAGGAATCCAAATTGAGGGCCCGTTTCTCCAGGCAACATACACGTAAACTCTGTTTTAGCGTGCATTACATCGGCATAGATCCTTAAAATTGTTATAAAAGTTGTTGTTTATCGTATGACCAAAAAATATACCGTATGATATGATACAAATAAATTTCAAAATATATTTACCTTAAAGCGTTTTTCGCTTTTTGCAGGAACAAAACGTTGATAGCTTCAGATTTAGCACATCCATCAGCATGTTCATCGAATGATTTAGTTTTACCATCCTGGCAAAGGTTCAAGAGCCTGTAACCAGAGTTAATTATTTTTTAACCCCCTTTTCTACATTTATAAGTAGCAGGAAAGTAGGAGTGTGTGAGTATAAATGTTGAAAGTAATTTTTGAAACAATCTTGGGACAGGCTTAAAATTATTGCAGGACTTGATGACGTAGGTAAAAGTGATATGCATTTCTATTTCCAAGTAGAAAAGCTGCAGAGTTGTAGGGGGTAGCCAGGTGAATGAATAAGGTAACACTTAAGATGACTAGACGCTTCTATAGGAAGGATATAGAGGAACAATCTAATATCGGCACAGGGGAAAATCGACGTCCTCCAGAAAGAAGTTAGGATACGTCAGAGGCACTCGATAATAGTTCAGAACTGTTCAAAAGAATCAAATATTATTATAATAAATTATCTATCTCCTTTCGCCTCGCCTTGTAAGATAAGACCATCGTACAATGTACAGTACTATTATAAATGTTTGTCCTACTTTGTATTATGTGGCGCACAGTAAGGTATTTAAATAATAAATACGTATATTTAGGACTTTGTTTCCTGATAGTACCTTCCGTAGTGCACAGCTGACTGTGGGTGCAGACACAGGTAGGCGCCTCCAATGATGGCTGCCTCGCATTCGCCTCGACTTATAGCAAGGTATGCCTGCTCCAGCGCCGCGGTAGAACTGCAACAAGCCAGGTCGATCGACATCGAAGGACCCTTCGCGTTCAGCCAGTAGGAAATGCGGTTGGCGAACATAGTTTTGCTGCACCTGTTTTACAAAACAAAAATATCTAAGTACATTAAATTCATAGATTTAGTGTAGTTTGTGTTTGGTGAAGGTATTACTGAAGTAGCAGTGTAGCTATAATATAGTTGTTGCTTAGTAGCTGTAATAAGTAGTACATTACTGCAGCGGCCAGCAAAAGAGGCATTGCTGGACGAACGTGTAAATGTTGGCCGAGGCGATGCCGAGGCACACATACGTAAGTCCATCAATGCCTAGTTGTGGCCAAGGCTTGTATAGTACTTTTCTAAAATAATGCGCGGAAATTAAAACCAACTAGTAGCTAGGCAGAACTTTTTGTCAAATACAATTATTTTTCAAAATCAATGACGAACAACAATAATTTTCCCGCGTTAAAGTGTTCATTTGTTTTTTTTTTCAAAAAACCGCTTTCTATTTGCAAGCCAGTTCGAAATTTAAATAAAACCTTTGATAAGTTACCTCCTTGGTTGCCACGTTTCGGAGTAAAAGATCATTCCATTTTTAAATTACACGACAGATATGAGTTTACTATGTAATTTATTTGGCCGCTAAACCATGACAGATATGGATTTTCTACAACTTTTGCCGACCGCTGCACGCATGTATTTGGCCAGTACAGCAATTTTGATTTATCTCGAAGAAGGTTGTCAAAATAATGCTCAAATTTCCTAGCATGTTTGACAATTAAAGGAGTTAATGCTTGAGCCAACGCCAGCTGTTGCTACGGAGTTACAGTTGTTACAGTAACGTAGCTTTATGATTGATAATCAAATCTTTTGTGGTCTGATATAGAACAATTTCGTTCGATATCGGCACTAATTGCCATAAAGAAATATAGAAAATATATTTTATTAATTTTGACTTACCCAGCTATACCGAAACCGCTTCTAGAAGCGGCTTCGTAGAAGCAAGCCTTTTCAGTTTCAGAAAAACATGTGCCGATATACACGCCGACCTTCTTACCGGAAAGATCTTCCGGATTTACACCTAGAAAAAAAAAATGGTAGGTAATTCATAGGATGGGGATTAGGAAAATAAATGTTTCGATTTTGGATAGAAACAAAATGTTGTGTTACGGAACACGGAAGTGCGAGTACTTGTAGGTAGACAATACCAAGAAGTAGGTTACGTAGTTGAATATATACCTGAATAAATCTAAATAAATTCACTGACTGACTACGCACAACCTAAACCGCTGGTGGTAAAACCATGAAATTTTTGTTAGTGTTAACTTATAGTTAAGGGATTTTTGAAAACTCAGTTCCCATAGGATTTAAATAGAGGACGTTTGTAAGTTCGTTCGAAATCCTATCGAACGGACGGCTTGTTATTATATTATAAGAAAAGTGAAGATTTGAAAAGCGTATGCAAAAGCAAAGAATGCTTCAATTCAAATTAGGCTAAAATTCAGTTTCATTTGAATGATAGAATATAGCTTTTTTTGAACGTTTATGTACAAAATTCAGCCCCCAAAATGCCCACACGTCACCACATCCTAGTGGTTTAGCTGGGAACAACAAATGACGCAACAAACAACTGTATATAAAATAGTGACATTGACCACTTCCTGGTTTTATCATAGTTTTTCAACCGTTGTACAATAATTAGCTAACCATTATGTAATGAATTAATAAATAATTAAGTTTTTAACACACACACACACGTACTGAAAACACTTTATTTAACACACAAAGGCGTGCGTCGTTTCTTTTTCAGGAAGATTCTATAATGTTCTAGAAGCTTTGACTCGCCCTTATGCGGGAATGAGAGGCGTTTCCGCCAGAAGCGCGCACACAAAGGGGTTGCCATCCCAGGGACAAAGCTGAAAAGACATCATATACAGGTTGGCCCAAAATTCGTGGATCAAACGAAACAGGGCGATAGTTGAGGTTATTTACAGTAAAAAAAAAAATAGAAAAAAAAAAATTAAAAAAAACATACAGTACACACAGTGCTTTTATGACAGTGCGGTACCTACCATGATTTATCAGTATTGGCACTTTTTTCAATATCTTTTAAGGCTCAAAAAAAAATATTTCTAACATTAGAACCTTACTATAAACACTCAAATTGTCATAACTTTTAAGGAGATCAAGTTAGAGCTCTCGCACAAATTTGTTTTTACTACAAATAACCCCAACTATCGCCCTGTTTCGTTTGATCCACGACTTTTGGGCCACCCTGTATACAGGTTAGTCTTCAAAGACCAGCCAATATAAGGGTGTGGTACAGCCCATCAAACTGAACAACTTTCTCCATGGGACCAACATCGTAATCGCGAATATAAATCCAGCCGTCCCATAAGTTTAAGTCGAGTAGGTATTGAAGTTTTCTATGGGACTGTTGATAAATTTTTCGCGATTACGATATTGGTCTCATGGAGAAAGTTGTTCAGTTTGATGGTCTGTACCACACCCTTAAATTTGGCTGGTCTATTAAAATAAACCCTGTATAGGAGCCCACTTTCTACTAATATTATCAGTGCGAAAGTGTTTTTGCTGATTTGTTTGTTTGTCCTTCTTTCACGCGGCAACGGAACAACGAATCAATGTTATTTTATGCAAAGAGGCTATAGTTTATGGACCACAGAGTGAGATAGATTTTTTATCTCGCAAAAATATACTATTCCTGAGGGTTAGATATCGGAAACGAAACCGCGGGTACAACTTAGATACTTGTTCTTCTTCTGTTCTAGTCGATGGTACTTTTTAGATTAGGGTCCAACAGAAGGCGACGTTAATAGCTAGATAGAGTGCAATAAGGATCTTTGTTGGCAAACATTTGTGAAATTGTTTTGCGAAATTGTTAGTTCCGATTTTGGCCACGCGCCAAAAGAACCATTTAGCGTTGTAGGTAAACTAACCAGCATCATAGATGGCCTGGTACGCCTGCTCCAAGATCTTGCGGGCCATGGGGTCCATGCAGTTTGCGAGTCGGTAGTGCACCTTGAAGAACTGTGCATCGAACTGGCTGAGACCAGGAACAGAGCCCGCATGCTGCACCACTTCTGGATTTTTGCACTTGAAACGGAGCGCTGCCTCTGATACCGGGTTGACCTGCGTTGCATCAAAAATATATTAAAATTTGATTTAGGTTTATTTTTGATTGTCTTGTTGGTAGAAAGAAAAAGTTGGTAGTAATCAGAAATCGATTTCTAACTCCTTGGTTACAACTCCGAAAAAGAAAAAGTGATATTGAGGTCTACGTTCAGAATTTTTTTATCCAGTTAATGGTGATAGACTCACCTCTCAAAACATGAGACTTAAAAGTTAACACTTCTAAAAATTCCTACGGGGAATTTAGTATACGGGTATTGTTATGTTTCAGAATTAATAAAGAAGTCTGATAATATGAAATGCACAATGGGCCTGCGACTTGCTTATGAGTGCTTATAAGTGGTCGTGAAACACACAAAATCTATTGTTTAAGCGCACGACTGTGTTGTTGCATAGCTTTCAGCAGGCTTAATTTCAAAATAACACTTGCTACACAGTTCACATGCAAGTTGCTATGGAACAAGCACTCACATTTATCACAAAACAGTTGTGTTGCATGTCAGATGCAGCCTTACACATCTAGACGTGACCTATTCCAATATTGGCACAATAGAGAATATACAGGACATCGGAAATAAAACTTGCCATGTATTCAGAAACTCAAGAACTGAAACATTTTATCATTAGATAAAAACTGACTGTTCCATACATTTTGATCGTGTAAATATTGGACTTTTGTAGGGAAAAGATATTTTTTTTAAACCGTCGAAAATTTTCAACGCCGTTCTAAATCATGAACTGAATCCATGGTATTTTTAACTGACTTCAAACAAAAAATGAGGTTCTGTATTCGAACCGTATGTTTGTAAGTATGTCCGCGATTTTCTCAAAAACTAATGAACCAATTTTGATTTTTTTTCATTAACGTGATCTACACACTTTCAGAAAGGTTTTTGTATATAATACATTAGGTAATTATTCTTATATATGAAGTTATATGCATAAATGTACTGCATCTCCGGCATTTCTGTGCGAATTTTAATGATTCTTCTAGTCGGTGTCTTCAATTCTTCAATGCGCCTTAGCTTGGCACCGCTTGGCTGCAATTGTATATCTATGTATTGTTTTTAATGAATAAGGTATGCCTCAGAGGTGGTCCCATGTAAATTTGATTAACTTTGCTTGGGTGGTTTTTGAGTTAGCTTCAGTAATTCGATTTTTTTCTACTTAGTTTATATTGATGATGTTTTAACTGATATTTACATAGCAAATAGTGTTAATTGAATTTGTGTGAGGTATAACTAAAAAGTGAGAAATAAAAACATTTATACAAATAAAACAACCGACTTAAAAAAAACACTACAAAGTGAAAAATAACTTTTATTTCGGAAATCGGTGTCGTTGGTTCCGCATTTTCGTTTTTTGATACCGACTACCGAAATTAAAGTTATTTTCGACTTTGTAGTTTTTTTTTTTTGTAAAAAAGTTTTTCGTCATGATGTCCACCGTGTATAAAGTCAACATATTATTGAAAAGGTTTACCTTATTGTACAAAATGTTAGACAAATCCTTGACGCTGTGGGAGTCCGGATAGAGTCCCGCCATGCCGGAGATGACGATTCTGTCGCCATTCATGCCCGGCGCAGCTAGGATCTCCTCGTGGGTCGCATGCTCCTGCGGTGTCGGCGTCATCGTGTGGACCGTTTGTGTTACTGTATCTTAAAAGGGTATTGTAGAATATTAGTCTTTATTAGTATAGAATAAGAATCACCCAAAAAATGGAGGGGACTGACTAGATCCGGATGGCGGAGCACCGAGTGTTGTGGTATAGCTATAAGCCTTTTTTAGGCAATAAACTGCGATAGGCTGAGTTGATTGATTAAGTAGTGAACACACTGTGCCACTTGATTAGTATTTCTTTCTCTCTTTTTTCACACGACCTGTGCAGTAATTCGCGGAGGCTCTTTTATTGCACTCTTCGACTTGTCAGGGGAAGCGGACGACTGCTGTTTTGAACAAGCCAGTGTGGCAGTCCAGTCGGTCATCCAACGGACTACAAAGTCACTATCACCTCGGGCTCGGACCTTATTTTCCTATTAATTTCACAGTTATACTTTTCCCGTTGCACTTTAACAAATTGTCACTGAGATTAAAGTACTGTCGAAAAACGTAGACAGCGAACACTTTTGAGTTTGACACACAGACACCACGCAATATTAAATATGAAAACATTCATAAACCATCCCCGAACTTAGATAATTAAGATATTTTAAGTAATTTTTATCTGCAAAAGCTCACCTAATATAGAGATGTATCAAACGGCACACTTCAGACGGACAATGCAGTATTATGCGCGGTTCTGTAACAATTAGGCGTATATATAAACAGTGTTTATTGTATGTTAATATTGGTGTTTGAATGATGTCCGACGTATAAATTAATATCATTACAAATGTTGTTTGTGTAAACTTGATAAATTACATAAAAATGGTGGAACAAGAAAGTACCTTCCCGTGGTCGCATGCCGCTGCACTACCATTATAAGCTATGGTAGCATGCGACCACGGGAAGGTACTTTCTTGTTTCATCCTTTTCAGTAGTCTGGTTTTAGTTTTTAAACTTATTTTTATTTAATTAATTTGGGGCTTATTTCATTAATATTAATATTTTTGAAATGATCTAATTAAGCCCTTTCATTTGATACCCAACAAGGTAGCATCCCAAAATATTTATTTTTTAATTCATTACTTTATGTCTTCTAGAGGGCGCCATATTGAATTTAATGTGACGTCACATAACCTATAAGCAGCGGACGGTCAAGACGCTTCTAACGATACCTCATTTGTAAAATTATTATAAGTACTTTTGCATTTATGAGGGAACCGATGAACATACATACATACCGGTCAAAATCATAAATTCATAACCCTCCTTTATGCTTCGCCGTAGTAGGGTAAAAACCGCGGAATTTTTATGCGCGAGTACGCATTTAAATTCTGATTAGTACGTAAGTAACGTATACTGAGTGTTAAAGAGGTATTCAGTGGAGAGAAAGTAGCAATTAATAAAGCAGAATAGAAACAAAAGCAAAAAAGATGCAGAAAATTCATAGTTCCATTTACAAAAATCCCATTCTTTATTTTGTCATTTTTGATAGCATAACTTTACAGTAGGTAACTAAGAAGTTTTATTACTTTCATTTAAGGAACATTTAAGTGTCTATTAAACACAATTTTCACATCTCATGCTCTAAAAGTTTGTCTTTATGTTGTGCTTAGGCGACATAAAGTTGCTTTTTATTATGTTCTAGTGCATAAAGTATTTATTTTTCTAAGATTAATATAATCAGGCCCAACAGCCACACGAACAATAAAACTTCGCAGATTAAAGTCGTTATTTATTTCATTTGCTTTAATTTATATCACTTCCGTGTTTTCTGTCGTTAATTTAATAAAATCAGGTAAAATAGTTGTCATTTATTATTTAAAAACGCAAAGAAACGATTTTATGACTTGGCAGTAAGAAGTCATCATCATCATCATTTCAGCCGAAAGACGTCCACTGCTGGACATAGGCCTCCCGCAAGCACCTCCACTTCGACCGGTTCTGTGCTTCTCGGATCCAACGGGTTCCTGCGGCCTTCACAAGGTCATTGGTCTACCTTGTGGGAGGCCTTCCAACGCTACGTCTTCCGGTACGCGGTCGCACTCTAGAATCTTTCGGACCCATCGGCAATCTGCTGCTCTGCGAGCATTGTGCCCTGCCCACTGCCACTTAAGTTTGGCAATTCTTCGGGCTATGTCGGTTACTTTATCTGCGGTATGTGGGACGAGAAAATATTGCGTAGCTTCCCGAACGCTGCCAAGCTGAGTCGGATTCGACGATTGATCTCTTTTTCGAAGTTGGACCTACCTAACTGGATAGTTTGTCCTAGATAAGCATACTCGTCCACGACTTCGAGTGTAGCGTCTCCGATCTTTACGATAGTGGGTGTTACATGGGCATTTGCCATGACCTTCGTTTTGTCTATGTTAATTTTAAGACCTCGGAGGCTCTACTGAGGTCATCGAGCATTGTACTGAGGTCCTCCATAGTCTCAGCCATTACTACGATATCATCGGCAAACCCGTCGAAGGTGAGTTATGTACTCGCCATTGATGTTAATGCCAGCCCTTTCCAGTCCAGAACTTTGAAGACATCCTCCATTGCAGCGGTGAACAGTTTCAGAGACATAACGTATCCTTGTCTCACACCTTTCTGCAGAAAGATAGGTTTCGAGATCTGATCCTGGAGTCGGACTGACATAGAGGCGTTTTCGTACAGACACTTCAACCCCTCGATGTACCGATAGTCGATCTGGCACCGTTGAAGAGACTGCAGTACAGGCTTCAATCAAAGGCTTTCTCGTAGTCCACAAACGCTAAGCAGAGAGGCAGGTTATTATACTCTTTGGTCTTCTGTATAACCTGTCGCAGCGTATGTATGTGGTCTACGGTGCTAAAGCCTTTACGGAATCCGGCTTGTCCGGGAGGCTGGAAGTGGTCAAACCTGCGCGCGAGACGGTTTGTTATGACTCTTGAAAACAGCTTGTAGACATGGCTCTGAAGTGAGATGGGCCTATAATTCTTAAGTAAGGCATTGTCGCCTTTCCTAAAGAAAAGTATCACCACACCTCTGTTCCATGCCTGTGGTGATTTACCCTCGAGTATGACGGAACCAAACAGCTTCTGAAGGGCCTTAAGAACAGGTTTTCCGCCAGCCTTCAGGAGCTCGGCCGTAATTCCGTCATCACCTGGCACCTTGTTGTTTTTGAGCAGCTTCAGAGCCATCCTAATTTCGTACAGGCTGACGTCCGGGATGTCTTCGGTATAGTGTCGGGTCAATCTAGCTCTTGGGTTGTTTGCCAGATTCGTAACGGGGTTGCTTGTTGACTTGTATAACTGTCCATAGAACCTCTCGATCTCTCTCAACAGCTCAGGTTTGGCGAATACGATCCTGACGTATGATACATGTTGGAAATAAAAAGAAACTCTTAAAAAGTTTCGTGGCGGGAATTAGCTATGCTCTTCTTCAATTTTGCAACATTTTTGATTAATTATATACTGTTATAATGCCTGAGATTCAATTCGGGCATAAACGAGCCATTTTATGCACTAGTTGAACAATGTACTATTATTACATTAAGCCAGCATTCTTAGTTTAAAAGTACAAAATAATATATTTTCAAAATTAAAGCAAATCATAAATTTAAACAAAATTGTCTTTGTTGTTGGAAAGTAATTACAGTGAAAAAAATTTGTTTGCTTTAATTTTTTTTTTTTGTACTTTTTCGATATATATTTTTTGAAATGATTAATATATCTTAATTATACATATTTTATGTAACACAATAATTTTATCTATGATATTATTAATAAAAAGTACCATTTACTTACTTTTTTTTTTCATTCTACTGAACCTCATAACTCTTGAACGGACAACTATGGGCGCGCTGATAGCGTAGAATTATAGCCAACAAGTCAAAGAATAAGAATAAAGTAGTTTTAAAGCAATATCTGTCAAGACTTAGCCAAATTTTATCAGTTTCTGTTTCATTCCATTCAACAAAAATTTTAAATATTTTTTCGGGCAAACTATCAGTTTTAGAGTAAAACGTTTCATAACAATTATTCATCAGAATGTCAGATCTTTCGATAAGTATTTTTTCTAAATGAAATTTTACAAAAAAATCCTTTTGTCCCTCATATAGCAGTTTCGACCCATTGTGCATGGGAGAGGGTCGTATGCTCCCCGTCGCCGCGCATAAGCCCTTATGCACGTTCGATAAAGGCCGTGTTACAATAGTGTTATATTTGTGTAAATTTTTCGGTTTCGGTTTACTTCACTGGCATTCCCAACTGATATATTAGATTTACTTTGACCTATGACATTGTATAAAGAAAAAGAAAATAAATTATACTGCTCACATTTAAAATTTACATTTGAATCCAAAGTTTAAATTAATTGGAAATCCATTTGCAAATAAACGTAACTACAATCTAGAGCAAACAAGACTGAATACATTTTTTGTGATAGAGTTAGAGGCAATTCAATCGTGGAATTTCGCTCTCAATTAAATTGATAAACAACGTAAAGTACTGGTATTCAGCAGCCGTATAACCGGACGGTTAGACTGGAAGCCGACCCGTTGGAAGTTGGGAAAAGGCTACGCAGATGATGACTGTAATGAATAAAGAAATAATAATTAGGTCGCTCGGTTATATTATCTGAGGGACAATTCTCGTAATTTTAAGAACATTCACAGTCTGATCTCAGTCTCAGTCTGTCAAAAATACCTGATATTTCCCTAGACAAGTTTTTGACATTGATTGTCGCTGAGATGAGATTGCGACTAGATTTTGAACGTTTTGAATTACGGGAATTGGCCTTCTGGAATTATGCCGACGCAAACGTAAAAAAACAATTGAATAATTAGATATTTTTATGTAAAAAAATGTTCTTTATTTAAATTCATTGTTAGTTTAAATTCATCTCAATACATAGTGATTGTTTTCATTTATTTTTTGCATTATTGCTTTTTACTGCGTTTGTAGCCTTGTTCAACGTGTGTGAAACCACAGATAATATTATAATACTCTAGGTGAAACGTAATAAAAATATTTACTTCGGACATGACTGCCAGGCATTCCTTCGAGATGAACAATTATCTAGGCCATTTTCAGAGACATTCCTTAATTCTATTTTCAATTCATATTTTTCTTGCTTTTTTTCCGTATTTTTGCTTAGAGTTTAACCGTATTGTTAGTGCTAGTGTTACGCAAGTTGCGTAACACAAAAGGCCAAGGTTATGTTCCTTGATAACGTCACGGACTGACGCACGTAAAAGTGTAAATTAAATTAAAAAAAACCGGTCAAGTGCGAGTCGGTCTCGTACACCGAACGGCTCCGAACAAATTTGTAGGTATGTAATTACGGTTTTCGGATTTTTTCCTTTACTTGTGCTACATGATATTGCTTCTTGGCTTTCATGATTCTAGGATATTCTAGGTCAACGGAAAGTACTCTACCTATAGGTTTTGATTTTGGAACGAATACGCCCGTATCTTTTGATTGCGTTAACTGAGAAGTGTAATTTTTTCACTGCTTCAAGCGATTGCGATTGATATTAATTACCCGACTACGGCGAAGCAAAAAGAAGGGCATGTATGTATGTATGTTCATCTGTTCCCTCATAACTTCTAAACTTCTTGTCATAATTAGACAAATGAGGTATCTTTAGAAGCGTCTTGATCGTCCGCTGGATATAGACTATGTGACGTCACATTAAATTGAATATGGCGCCCTCTAGCGGACATAAAGTCATGATATTAAAAAATAATAATTTTTAATCATGCCTTGTTGAGTATCAAATGAAAGGGCCTAATTAGCACATTTCGAAAATATAAATGTTACTGAAATAAGCCTCAAAATAATTAAATAAAAAATAAGGTTAAAAACTAAATCCGACTACTGAAAATGATGAAACAAGAAAGTACCTTCCCATGGTCGCATGCCGCTGTACTAACATACAGAGCTATGGTAGCATGCGACCACAGGAAGGTACTTTCTTGTTTTTTCGTTCCTAAGAAATAGGGTCTTGACTGACAGACAGACAGACGGACAACGAAGTGATCTTTTAAGGGGTTAAGGGAACCCTAAATATATTTATTTACACACAATACTTACCTAATCGGTAACCGTACGCAATTTACATTTAAAACATATTGCTCGGACAGCGAGCAATCCGTTATTTTTTGTATAATCCATACTAAAAGCGCTTTTGTAGACATTTGCTCTTTGACTTGTTTTATGATAAAAAAAACTATTTTACAATAAAACTAAACAACCGACTTCCAAAAAGCAAAGAAATAACCAATTTGGTCTAGCCGTATTCAGTTAATCTTGAGAACGGCTGGATCGAAGCGGTTATTTCCAAATGAAAATTATTATGCTCTTCATTATTACATTTTTATTAATAGTGTAGTTGCTTACCGCAATATCCTTAGCGAGTGTTGACAGTAATACAATTTCTGTACTGGTAAGCTGTTGGTCAAGATCGACGTACGTACGAAAAGAACGCGGTCAAACCTCTGATGTCTTTGAAGTCTTCTGATGTTCTCTCGTTCAATTCTTTTATTCTGGAAACGAGAACGAAAGACTTGGGTTGGTAGGTACTTAGTTTTCTGATAAATGCAAGCACCGTATGCATGTTGTGATGAATCACTGAATGAATGTAATTCTACAGATGCGGGTTCATTACAGAGTTCACGCCGCGGAACTTCAAGATCTAAAACAGAAGGTATGGTACTGCATAAAATTGTTCCAGTCTCTTTGAGTTTCATGTGAGACTGGAGAGTCCCAAATCAAATTATGTAGCCACAGTTGTTGTAATAACATTTTCATTTTTATTACACACGGACTAATCAGTCCTAATGGGTAAAATATTTTAAAATGAGACGATAGAAAAGATATTTTAGTTAAATTACTGTCAGAGGAAAGAGGGTATTCGATAGGGAAATGTAACTGATCGGTCAGTACTAGTTGACTCACTTACTAAAAGATTATCATCAGTTTGAGTATTTGAATCGAACAATGATGGTAAATTAGTCTTAAACTTTCGTAAGTTTGCTGTTTGTAAGAAAGAATGCTTTAATCTTCGTAGATTAAAGCATTCTTTCTTTAATTCTTCAGTTACAGATTTGTGAATATAACGTAGGGCAGCCTCACTTTCAGAACCGGTGATGAGATCGTTCACAAAGAAATCATGTTGAATTATGTCCTTAACCATATGATCAGAAGATTCTTCACCAATCTGCCATAGACACCGAGTGCTTCAACTTGCCATTCCGTAAGTCACAGTACCCAGCTGAAGCGTTTTGATGGGCAAAGACTCATCCTCTCTCCATAAAATAATAATTATCTGACTTAAATTTAAACCCTTATAATTACTTTCATCATGACGGTTCGAGTTATGTTTTTGTGCAATATTTTGAGCAATAATGCAATGTTGGATATAAATATGTAGTTGTTCGATAGTATTACGTTCATCAAACTCATTAGATAAATAGTCAGAGTTTAATACTTCTAAGTATTTGATTTTGCAATTCATCAAAACGGCTGTATAGACTAAAATTTGCTTAGTTTTAATGTTAGCTCAGCTAACTCGATCTGAGTTAGCGCTTCTTTAGAGGTAGCATTTGATAAAAAAATTCTACCAAAATTTAGTGATTTGACCTTTTATGGAACTACGTTTCACCAAAAGATCCTGTAATTCTTGACGGTTGTTTGTGCTAGATAGAATAGAATAGAATAGAATTTTATTTATCCAACTTAGATACAGTACACCAGTAGTAAACATTAAAACGTAAGTAGTTATAACTAAAGTAGGTACTTACATAGTTTCTAGGTTTTTAATGTACACTCACTAAGTTTCATCATCATAATCTTTACCCATTGTGAACTCAAACCTTATTAATATTGTAAATGTTAAATGGGATTGAATAAACAATTTGATTTCAAATAGGATTGACTATTTCCATAGACAGATTATTCAGACACAAACTAGGTGATGATAATATATATAAAAAAAAAAACTTAGCTCACGCTCCTCACCTTACGTCACCTGAGGCCGGCCCCGCGTAGCAGCTGTGGGTAGGGCTCCGCTCCGACCACACGGTGACACAGCAGGGGCGGCCCGACGCGCGACGTTGCGTTACACGAAGAGATCGAGCCTGGAATGTTCGGCGAGGTGGTTGAAAAATATGCTTTATAGCACAGTTATAAGCCTGTTGTGAAACACGGATAAAACTATGATAATATCATAAGAAGATAACATAGCCTACTATTAGGTATATTCGTTTTGACAGTAAAAACGTTTACCAATAGATAATGTGAATTTAGGTGCTATAGGTATGACCTGCGTGTGGTGTATTGATGTGATTCTTTTAGGTTACTACAATGACTACAGACACCAACGCACTCTTAAAAGCTATTTTTAATAAGTAGGTATTGGATCGATATAATAATGTTATAAAAGGTAAGGGTGAGTAGGTAACAGGGAATTCACATGGAGAAATGCTGAATGCTTCTCGTTGACCGGCGGTGGCTGCAATAGCTGGTACACCTCCAAGGAACCCAGGTATGAAGCTTGATTTGGATGAAAAAGTAGCTGCGGCGTAATGGCTACACCGGCAGCGCGTGGTCGCAATAATCGAACTTGTTTTTCACAAAAATTACAGGTCTGTCCTTTCGCAAAAATTACAGGTCTGTCCTGGTTGCCAGATGTTGAGGCTTCAAGTACCTATGAAGATTCTTGAAATTAATACAGTTAATATCCCTAATTAAACAACTACTTTAATTAGGGATATTAACTGTATTAATTTTACAATTATTGCTGTACAAGTTTCGACGATGGTGAACATTTTGACTGACAATTATAATTAGGTAGCTCTAGTAGGTATATGTAAAACTAAAAAATACGTACGGGGCGCCTGGCCCTTTAGATTAGCAAACGCGACGCGCACTGAACGTCATCACAATTAAGCCAGGCGTAAACATTGATTATTATTTAGGTGCGTAAATAACAATGAAACAATAAATAATTACCGTTGTCTTATTAAAATTTGCTTAACACTATGTGAAGTTAGTTAAAATTACAGTCGTTTGATTTATAATACTAAAAAAACAAATTAAAACTAAATAATATTACGATAAACCTTGATTGATATTATCGTACACAATATAGTAAAATGAAACAACTGAAAATCATAGTTATAATCACGGATATCGAGTTATAATGTTTGTAATCTACAAATCAGTCTTTTCATTAATATTTACTTAGAACTAGTCAAAATCACAGACGTTTGATTAAAAGTCACGTATAAAATAAATTTAAGTAAGTATCTATACTTACCTAATATTATTAATCTAAAAGTCATATTGTCTAACACTTTTTTGTGTCTGTACAAATCATAAAATGTACCTATCAATGGGATCACTTGCCCGATTCGAAACATTCATTAGGTCAACTCATTCCGCGGGATAAGTTCAAGCGGCCTCCGTTGACTAAAGAGCCATAATTTCACAATCCACACTTTAAGAATCGTATTAAAAAAAACTAAGTGAAAAATACAAGGAAAAGCAATTACATTGTCAGTCGGTAAATAATTCCTATTGTTATTATTCAATTAGGCAAATGTCGTATAGCTATGCAAAAATAGCTTGGAGTTCACTTTCGTTCATTACTGGAATCGATTTGCAGGGTTACATTAAGGCCTTTCATTCAAAACACACACACGATTACTTTATTGTAGGTAAGGTAGCAGAACCCAGACCTGGTGGTTTCTAAAGAAGCTACGGTAAACCTTAGCTTTCTGACTGGTTCCGTATATGGACCGGTTGGCTATAACATGCATATCAATAGCGTCAGTAATGTAGTTGGGAAATGTCGGGTTTATATGTGTATGCAGACGACATGCGCCTTATGTACTCGTCTAAGAACATACACGACGTCAGAGCTCCTCTCTGTCTTGTGCGATCTCTGGCCATGTTGAAGCAACATGAAACGTTATCAGATTGTCAGACCACCTTCGCCGTGGTCTGCCTCGACGGCGATGTCCTCCCTAAGGCGTTCAAACATATTTATCGGTCATTATTTCTACTCATCATCATCATCATCATCATTTCAGCCGAAAGGCGTCCACTGCTGGACATAGGCCTCCCCCTAGCACCTCCATGATTATTTCTACTACTAAATTCACATCATAGTATAAGTACTGTGTACGGTATTATTGTTTTTTTCTTTCTAACACTTCAGTAAGAGAGGAAGCCAATGGGAAAAACCTTTGTCCGCCAGTGGTATAGCAATGATTGAGAAGAAATAAAAGTACCTACCTATGACTGCAATATATGAATATCTGTGTCTGCAATAAAGAATATTATCATTGTACAGACGCCAGCACATCAACCTACCCGAAACTGTCAAATTTTCCCAATCAATTTTGAACCTTATACTTTAGCAATAAAGTTGAAATTTGATTAAAGAAATTTGACAGATTGTAGTAGATTGATGTGCTGGCGTCTGTACCAACCGCACAAGCCTTTTATGGGCTATGATAACTCCACCATACGTGGAGTGATCAATTTGAAGAGACGGTCAGATCGGTCGGACGCATGCGTGTACAATTTTATTGCACACACCACGAAGTATAATTCTTATTCTTCTTTATCGTTCCCTCAATGTTGAAGGCATTGAGAAGAAGAAGAATTGATGAGAATGTGTACGAATTGACAAACTCATCAATCTGTCAATAGATAAGCATCCCCATCCAGAGATACTAGGTTTAGGCGTTTTGGAATATCTTTTTTATCACATCTATTCAAAAAGAGCTAGAATATTCTTCGTAAAAACTCTTTAATCCCTAGGGACATAAAATGATTTGAATTTGGAATGTGGATATTATTAGTAAAAGTTCGAATCACCAAAGAGATCAATCACGAACATTGTATGAAAAGTAACAGGCTGTATGCTAAAGTAAAACGCGTGAGCTAAATTAAAAAAAAAAAGTTTGTGACAAAATAAAAAAACGCTCAAAAAGCATTCTGCAAATCAAATCAAATTCGTTTATTTGCATAAAATGTGGTAGATACGAAAGATGATGTAAAATTGTAGTGCAGACACATTCCGCCATGTAATGATGGCATGCAAATATTTAATACATGAAGTAAGTAGGTATGTATTAACAACATGCAGTAACATACTAATAACGTACAGTTAATTAAATTAACAAAGGAACATAAATAATTTGAAAAAAAATTACTTACAATGCATTTCTGAAGTGGTAGGACTGACAAGATTTTTTTTTCAGAAATTCGCCGACAGAATAAAAACTATGCGGTATCAACCATTACCATTTTACTTAGTTTTATAAAAAAATAGTATGTCTTCCTCAAGTAATTGTATATGTAAATAAATAAACGTACTATTCTTATTAATTAGTTGCACTTACTTAATTTTTCATAGAGGGTGATAAAAAGTTGAGTGTCCACCTCGGAGCAACACTATTTTAAACTCGAGTGACGTCCCTCACATTTTTTTTTTTGGATGGGAAATCATCCAATGACTACTCCCGCTCTGAGTGGAGCGGAAGGGAGTGTCAGACTCTTACTGACTAAAACCCACCCGTGTTCCTTCCTTAGCCCTTTATGTTCCGGGGCAGCGGTAACCCTTTCGGACGATCCCGCTAGACGTCCCTCGCTGCGCTCTGGATTCAGAGAAACACTCTCGCCTTCAAAATAGTTGTTTGCTCCCTTGACAAACAATCTTCTATAAAATTTATATTTTAATGTTTTTGTACCTATAATTTAAAGCCTATATTGGTAGTGCTCCCTCTTGCCAAGCCTCTAATAACACTTGTCAAAAAAATGTCGTATATAAAACACTTGTTTCTGCCCGCAACTTTTACTTCGTTTTCGCTAAGCGTTCTTTCTGACTTATTTTCTTTGTACTCAGCTCCTAAGGGTCGTAGCGTGATGTTCAATATCCAATACCTTCCTCAAGAATTGGGCAAAATGAATCTCTAAAATCCGACGGGTACCATCACATGTATTGACGTTGTTTCAGACTAATATTGTTAAATAGAAGTATTCCACAATATTTTGTTCACCATTTTAACACGTTTTGTTTTTTACAACTTATGTTAGGTGTAAACGATGAATGATAACAGTAGAATACTTCATGTCCTATAGAGGTAACATTGTTTAGTCAAAAACATTGCTTTTGATTCAACTTAGCCATCATAGCTCCATTATATACTGGCAAAGATATTGCCAGCTGCAGCAGTTGGAACCTGCGCGGTTGGCCGTCCCCAATATCTGGCTGCCGCAGGCCCGGCCTCGTCGGCCTTAGGAATTGCCGCTACTGATGCTAGTACTTCCTCGGATGAGCTACTTCACAAAGAGGTATACTACTACTGTTGAATGCAATTTTACTTATTTAATGGAAAAGAGGAATGTTTCTTTAATTGGTACTTTCTCTCCACTGAACACCTTTTTAACACCCTGTATCCTTATCTACTAAAACACATGTGTAATGATATTAATTTATACGTCGGACATCATGAAAACACCAACATTAACATACATTAAACACTTTATATATGGCCTAATTGTTACAGAACCGCGCATAATACTGCATTGTCCGTCTGAAGTGTGCCGTTTGATACATCTCTATATTAGGTGAGCTTTTGCAGATAAAAATTACTTAAAATATCTTAGTTTACATTATAAGTTCGGGGATGGCTTATGAATGTTAGGCAAACTGCTGAATTGAGTCCTCGCCTGTGGGCTGTGGGCACGGGGGTAGGACGAGAACGAGGACCGGAAGAGGTGCGGGCGACGGGCGCTCGTAGCGTGATATACAAGAGGCGAACCGCGAAATGTGCACTACAGTTCTTAACTCCGGCAGGATTTCGTTGTTGTACAATTCTAGATACATACTTTTCCGATAGTCCAGTAACTTTTGCTACGGTTTTGTTTAAAGTACGGTTTTGCTGAAATTGGCAGTATTTGGATCCACTTTTTTTTTTTTTTTTCAAAAATTATCGTATGCGTTAAAAGCCATTTGCTTGCACTGACTATTAATATTATGTCCGAAGATATTTCGACTCATCTTGATAATGTAATCTCGTGTATAACTCTCACAAAGCGTCCGCAACTGTCAACACGTGCAACCGCTAACCGCGTAACGAGCGAACTGAATTTTGACAAGAAGAAATGAAGAATGCGCCTGGCCGTTCGCAACTCTCCCGGTCCCCATTCACGTCGTACCCCCGCGCCCCTAGCCCCGCATACGAGGAGTCAATTAAGCGGTTTGCCTATAATATTGAATGGTCTGTGTGTCAAACTCAAAAGTGTGCGCTGTCTACGTCTTTCGGCAGTACTTTAATCTCAGTGACAATTTTCTTATGCAACGGGAGTAGTATAATTGTGAAATTAATAGAAAAATAAGGTCCGAGGTGATAGTGACTTTGTAGTCCGTTGGAGGACCGCCTGGACTGATGCCACAACCCTTCGCGGCAATACAGGCGTTATGTTATGTTATGTTAAATCCTATTTTTTTTTGTAGAAAATTTTCACGATGGCTCCTACACTTCAGGAAGAAGTACTGACTCGGGAGGACATGCTAGTAACTGATCCGGCTATACAGGATTTACCGCTAGATGGCGAGAAGATCGTCATCAGTGGCATGTCGGGCCTCTTCCCTCAGTCCCACAACGTTAAGCAACTTTCCGACATCCTTTACAACAAGGTACGTTTGATTTAGATAAACAATAGATCTGTAAAGTCAGGGAAAAGAGATAGTTAGTTTTTGTTCGTCGTGGCGTCAATTAATGAACGCACGTTAATTTGTTCCTTATGATCTCTAGATTACAGTGGTAGTAATAATATTATATACTTCACGTAACGGGAATACTGAGAAATACGATCAAACCTAAAAAATCACTAAAAGAGCTTTTGTTTAGTGAGTAGGTTGGCCTCATCACTATTCTAATTTAGTAAAATAGTACACTGTTCAGTAATAAATAATTAGGAATGTTTCGAAAGGTTCATGAAATCAAAAATCACATACTTATGTAACAAAGCATTTTTATTACTATTTATGTATACGAGTATCAACTTCAACGCCAGACGACTTAGAAGTACGTGGGACACTCAGAAAGTTTTGCGAAAATAAAAATAAATTAATGTTCTATAGGTAAATATTTTTTTATTGAATCTTTTCAAAGTACTCTCCACTAGCCTCTATACAAAGTTTCATGCGTCTGAACCAGTTTTCGAAACACTTTTACCAGTCCGCCGCAGCCACCTCGTGTACCTACAGCCTGCTCGAACGCTGACAGCGCATCTTCCGGCGACGAAAATTGTATTCGGAAATAAAAAAAGTCACACGATGCTAGGTCAGGGCTGTAAGGAGGGTGACCCAGGAGTTTGACCGGCGTGCTGTCCAGGAAGTCCCTCGTTTTCATTTATTGCCCGTGGTTCGACCGCGTAGTTCTACTAGTAGAACCAAGGGTATTTTTCTTTTCGGTGGTTCTATCAATCGGGCCATGGGCAAATCAAGTTCTATCAATAGTACTAAAGGCAACTTTGTTTACCCGTGGCCCTATTAAAACTAAAGTGAGTATTCTCTTGAGCGCGGTGTGCGGAGGCGCGTTGTCGTGGTGGAGCAGTAGCCCGCGGAGCCGTGTTTGGTCGCTTGTTGCTCACAACAGAGAAAAACTCTGCCAAGCATTTGGTAGTATACCATTCAGCGTTGATGCTTCTTTGGTTCCGTAAAGGAATTGACACCAAGTAGCCAGTCAAAAAGCTCGCGATCAAAATCTTCCCCCCGCTTCGAGATCGCTTTTAGTAAGCGTTGATTCGTTTTGAAACACCCAAACCGTCAACTGGCACTTCGTTTCTGGATCGTATTGACAAATCCAAGACTAAAACCGAGACGAGCCTGCTTCAAAATATCCTTAACACTGGAATTGAAAATTGAATCAATTGAGTGCATTATCAAAACATTTTCTTTTTATTACGTCGTGATTCCGGTTAGACTTTATTAAAAAAATCAACAATTTTAAATGATAAATAACCTTTTATGTTTATTAACGTTATTCAGCTTTAACTGTGTTATATACTATACACTAGATACTAAAATAAAAGACTAACTAACCTACTATACAAATAAATAAAAAAAACCAAAGGACACTTAGGCGTCGAAGTACTCATCCGCATCGCTGTCATCCGGAAACGTGCCCAGAAGACTGGCAGCATTGCCACGTTGAATGGCAATGATAAATTGGTTACTGTTTTTGGTACAATATGATAAAAACGTTACAATTCAGTCTCTATTAAACTAGTGGAAGACAATGTTATTGCAAAAGTTTACCACATTTTTACAAATCATGTGCGTCACCACCACCTCTGGAATGCCACAACATCCTATAATAATAAAATCTTATTTGTTTGTCACACAGGAGGACCCAGTAACATCGGAGGGGCTAAGGTGGAACTACAAGCATCCCGACCTGGCACAAGCATCTGGCATGGCTCCTGAGTTAGATCGTTTCGATGCCCAGTTCTTCGCTGTGCACTACCACCTCGGGAACCACATGGATCCGATGTCACGCAAGATACTCGAGCAGACCTATCAGGCCATTTACGATGCGGGTAGGTTGATCTTGGTTATTTAAGATGGATATTTAAAATTTTAGCTCCCTGCCTGGTTGACTGTGAAGTGCCGTGCTTGACCGACGCGGAGAACGCCTGGAAAGCGGCTTGCCCGGATACAGATCGCCCTATAAACCCATCTTCCCAGAGACAGTGGGATGAGCCGCTCTGCAGGTTGGTACGGAATAATCTTATCAATACGTCCACCAATTCTGCTGAGCGTGCCCGCCTGTTGGCTGTGGGTGAGTGGGAGTCGGGGCTCTGGCTTCAAGCACTCCCGTCACCCAACATAGGCACTATGCTGGGTGACACCACCTTTCGGCTCGCTACTTGTCTGCGTTTGGGCGCTCCTTGCGGGGCTCCGCATCGCTGTCAGTGCGGTGAAGCTGTCGACTGCCTCGGGCACCATGGCCTATCCTGCAGTAGGAGCGCAGGCCGGATAGCACGGCACGCCAGCATTAATGACATCATCCGTCGTGCTCTTGTCACCGCCGGGGTGCCAGCTGTTTTAGAACCCAACGGCCTGGCACGCGACGATGGAAAGAGACCAGACGGAATGACCATAATGCCCTGGAAGTTAGGCAGACCTTTGGTGTGGGATGCAACATGTGTCGACACCCTTGCGCCATCCCATCTTCCTAGCACGGTGGGCTGTGCTGGGGCGGCTGCTGCAGGTGCAGAAAACCTCAAACGGCGAAAATATTGCAACCTAATTGGGAGTTATATGTTCGAGCCGTTTGGGGTTGAAACACTAGGGCCATGGGGTCCGAGTGCCCACTTGGTTTTTCGAGATATCGCCAAGCGGTTAGTCGACTCTTCACGTGACCAGAGGGCTGGCCTATTTCTTGGCCAAAGAATTAGCATTGCCATACAACGTGGCAATGCTGCCAGCCTTTTGGGCACTGTTCCTGTTGACAGCGATGCGGACGAATTCTTTGATGCCCTATGATTATTTTACTTATTTTTTTATATAAATGTACATATTATTATAGTTTATATGTTATCTCAAAAATTAGTCCATACTATTCTTAAAGATGGATATTTGTAGTACCTCTGGTCAGGAATAAAGAGCCATCATCAGATTCTAACGATTTTCTCGAATATCTCCCAAAAAACTAAGTTTTATACTTTTTATCAAACACCTCTATGCAATTTCATGGATTGAAACGTCCATTCCCGTTGTCCCCATTAACGCTGTCCCCATTGAATGGGGACAGCGGAACTCAATAAAAAAATTAAAATTTATTCCTGTTGTCCCCATTGACGATATTCCTGTTAATGGGGACAACGGAACTCAATAAAAAAATTAAAATTTATTCCTGTTGTCCCCATTGACGATATCCTGTTAATGGGGACAACGGAACTCAATAAAAATAATTACATTTTATTCCTGCTGTCCCCATTGACGAAGATGTTGCTCGAGCAGTCCGTCCGTTGCCTAACTGGAAATCTCCAGGGCCGCACGGGCTGCACAACTTTTGGATAAAATGGTTCAAACGGTCGCACGTCCGCTTGGCATCCCAGTTCCAGTCAGCCTTAGAGTCAGGGTCGCTACCCCAATTCCTAACGACAGGAATAACCCACCTGCTCCATAAATCAGGTAGCACCGCGGATCCCAAAAATTATAGACCGATCACTTGTCTACCGACGGTCTATAAAGTTCTTACATCCATTTTGAGAGCTAAAATTAACAAACATATAGACACCAACTCCATCATGTCTGTCTCTCAAAATGGATGTAAAAATGGGTCCCGGGGTACTAAGGAGCTGCTCCTCATTGATATGACCATTAACCAACAGGTTCGTCGTTCCCGAAAGGATCTGTCGGCACGTTGGATATATTATAAGAAGGCCTATGACTCGGTCCCACATACATGGTTCATGAGGGTGTTGGAGTTGTATAAAGTAGATACAACTCTGTGCACCTTCCTGATGTCGTGTTTGGGGCAATGGAGGACGGTCCTTTGCTATCCAGGATGTCGAAATATCCAGAGGAATAGCGAGCCGATAAGGATCGAGCGAGGCATATTCAAGGGCGACAGTTTGAGTCCGCTTTGGTTCTGCTTGGTCTTGAATCCTCTAAGCACACTGCTGGAGGATTCAGGTCTAGGCTATCGGCTGAGGAGAGGTGGTCAGGTTATATCTCACCTCCTTTACATGGATGTCCTAAAACTCTTTGCCCTCAACAATTTGCAACTGATGGAGCTACTGAAAATTACTGAAACTTTCAGTAGCGCCATCAGGATGGAATTTGGTGTGGACAAATGTGCGGTCATGCATGTTAAGCAAGGGGAGATTGTGGAATCCGTGGGAACCCAACTCTCGGATTCCACAAACCTTAAGGCCCTCTCCGCATCCGATACCTATAAGTATTTGGGTATGTCAGAAGCGTTGGGCATCAATGTTACTGACATGAAGCAATCGTTAAAGGAGCGCTTCTTTGGTCGCCTGAAAAAAGTATTTAATAGTCTTCTTTCAGGCGGAAACAAGGTGCGTGCCTTCAACAATTGGGTCATGCCGGTTTTGATGTACTCTTTTGGCATACTCAAATGGACTCAGACCGAACTCGACGCCCTGGATAGGAAGGTCCGTACGCTGCTGACTTCAAATCGAATGCATCACCCTCGGTCATAGGTAATGGGCTGTATATTCCGCGAAAGTGTGGAGGTCGAGGCTTTTTAAACGCTACGACTCTCCACAATCGCGAGATATGCAGTCTCAGGGAATATTTCCTTGAATCCGACGTGGGGATGCACCGGGATGTAGTCATGGTGGACAATGGCCTGACCCCGCTCTCCTTAGGTAAAGAGAACTGGCGCAAACCAGTAGTGCTTGACACTAATGATCGCATGGAGGTATGGCAGAGTAAGGAGCTTCACGGACGCTTTTTCCGGGCCCTACATGGACCCGATGTAGATTTACTAGCGTCCGTAGCCTGGCTGCGTTTCGGTGATCTTTTTGGAAAAACCGAAGGTTTTGTCTGTGCAATTATAGACGAAGTTATGATGACGAACAATTACCGGAGATTTATTGTGAAAGACGGCACGGTTGACATCTGTCGGGCATGCCACTGGCCGGGGGAATCAATCAGGCATATTATCTCCGGGTGTTCTCGTCTAGCTAACGGGGAGTACTTGCATAGACACAACCTTGTAGCCAGGATAATCCATCAGCAACTTGCTCTGAAATACAGCCTTTTGGAATCGGAGGTGCCGTACTATAGGTATGTGCCCGACCCAGTTCTCGAAAATGGAAATATCACATTGTACTGGGATCGATCCATCATCACTGACAGGACTATTGTTGCCAATAAGCCTGATATAGTGGTGATGAATCGATTAGAGCGGCGCTCAATGATTGTTGACATAACCGTCCCGCATGATGAGAACCTCATGAAAGCCGAGAAAGATAAACAAATCAAGTATCTTGACTTGGCTCGCGAGGTTGTCGACATGTGGGATGATGACTCAGCAATCATTGTGCCAATAGTCGTTACAGCCAATGGATTGGTAGCCAAGAGCCTCGACCAGCACCTGAGGAGGCTCTCGTTGGCCAGCTGGATCAAGGGCTTGATTCAGAAAGCAGTACTTCTGGACACGGCTCGCATTGTCAGGAGGATCTTCTCTCTGGAGCCCTGACCGCCGGTAGCTTGGACCCTGTTCCCGATCCAAGTGGGCTACTATTTTTTATATTTTTAAATGTTTTTATATACTTATTTTTTTATATTCTAATATTTAAAAAGTAAGTATTTTATAAGTAACATTTAATCGAGATAACGCTAGACTATGATGATGATAGGAAATTATATTTGTTTTGTTTTTTAATGTTCATTTAACTTAACTTTACATTATTAATTTAACTTTTAATTGTCGAGTTTCTTGCCCATTCTTCTCCATACGAAAACTACCTTTAGGAAGGGGCGACTAGAATCAATTTCGTTTTATTGTAATTTTTGACGTTCAAAAGTGCCTTTAGTGTGCCTATTTGAAATAAATGATTTGACTTTGACTTTGAATTGTTTATTTATGTTATGTGTTTTCTTTTAGGTATATCTTGATTCTGTGATATAATTAATACAATACAAAATATGTAGTTGTGTTTTTGTAAGTTCGTTAAATCAAAATTATAAAATTATAAGGAAGAACCTACCTACCTAGAACCAAAAATTCGAAGAAATGTGACATCTACTATGGCAATAGTCTCGCCCCCTATTACATGGGATTTAAACATAACACATAAGTCATATTTTGTTTATGTTATGTTTATAAGAAAATAAAATATAATATATATATATATATATATATTGTATTTTTCTTCTAGGTACAATGCTGGTTGTGTGATATAAATTAATTATTGTGATATGTTTTTGTAAATATACAACGGTGATTCTATGATCCAAACAAATGTTTGTGTTATTTTTACTCTTTTATAACGTTAAGGTTGTGTTATTTGTGTTTTTTTTTAATTAGATGTTTTCACGTTTAATTAAAAAACCTATAATGTTTAAATAATTTGTTTCATTTGTATCTATGTAAACTATGCTTACGTCAATGGGGACAACGGGAAGGATATTTTATGACTTCCCGTTGTCCCCATAACGTGAAAGCATCAATGGGGACAACGGGAAGGGTATTTTATGACTTCCCGTTGTCCCCATAACGTGAAATCATCAATGGGGACAACAGGAAGGATATTTTATGACTTCCCGTTGTCCCCATAATGGGGACAGCGTTAATGGGGACAACGGGAATGGACGGATTGAAACAGTGTGCGTCAGACCACGCCCGGTGAAGGGTTTCGTATTAGGGTTGAATATGAAAATTTGATTTTAGCGACCGCAACAATAAGATTGCATTTCATTTTGAAGATTTTATTTTATTGCACATTTTTCGAATAAACGATGAAAAACAAAGTAATGTCTTAAAAACTGTAGGAAAGTCACTTAGAAAAATCAAAATCTCTTTAATTAGATAATTCGAGGACCTCTTGATTCTTTCTACCCCGCAAAGGAAAGTGTAAAGTTATAGTAGTAGGATATTTAAATATATAGTTTTCATAATAAACTATCATTCCATTTTAAAATAAAATTAGGTATAACGTTATAATGCACCTAGATTAGACTGGCTAAACGCCATTTAAGTCAATTTCTGTGGATTTTTTACGTATCCAAGTACACTTTATAAGTTTGTTGACTATAATTCGTTAAATAGTAGAGCCTACTTAGCTGTGATAGTTTTCTTTTAACAGCGTTATATACATACATATACTACTGTCGTGAGTACTTTTCACATATTCAAACAACAGTTTAGCTGGTAGGGGGACACGCACTTGACTCCTACAGAAATGTCCACCTAATATTTCGCAAACGGAATCCAGAATGGAAAAAATGCCTGTACTTACATACCCCGTATATATTTGAAAGGCCTATGTAACGATTCCCCACACTATGAAATAGACGAGTAAAATAAACGTCCTCACTTTACGTGTAATGTGGACGTGATTAATATGCCAAATAGGTAACAGCTTTTTAGTAGCAAGAGTGTATGAGTAAAACCGCGGCCAGTTAAACAGACGTTCATCATTTTTTTGAACTTATTAGTGGAACTATTAGGGTTTCTGGTTTTACTACGGAACCCTAAAAAAAGCACATGTTTGTTTCAGGTCTGAGTCCAGCTCATCTAAATGGAAAAAAAATTGCAGTTTTTGTGGGGACATCTATTTCTGACACGGAAACATATAATACCACTTCGAATGCGAAGTCCTGGTCCGGTCTAGGTATATTAGGGTCAGTTTCATCGCCATTATAATAATTAACAGCTTATGTCTTTTTACAAGTCCAGACAGAACATTTGAATTTATGACATTATTTGCCCATTGTACTCAACTTTACACGGAGGTGGTCCAACAAGCCATTCGGTTTTCACGTTGGTGTGATTATATTATATACATAGATATTTTTGTCTTCATAGAGCGAGTAAGACGATGTTTGCGAATCGCATCTCGTACTGGCTGAATGCAAAGGGTCCGTCTATATCAATAGATGAAGCTGAATGCAGTTCCACCACTGCACTAGAAGCGGCATATTCAGCCCTGAAAAGTGGGGCATGTGAGTCGGCTATTGTTGGAGGTGTATTTTTAAGTCTCCATCCACAGGGATCGGTACATCACGGGAGGTCAGTCTCATAACTTCAATAATTTCATGATCTTTACGTACACCAATTATATCATATACTGCAGTCGAGTTTTAGTCGGTAGAAGTTACCAGCTAGCAATTGTTTTATTGAAATTTTCAGGCTTTCTGCTACTGTCTCACAAGATGGCAAGACAAAATCATTCGCACAAGACGCCAATGGTTATATTTTGTCTGACGCAATCAGTGTAGTATTTTTGCAGAAAGCAAAAGACGCGAACAGGTAAAAGTTAATTCATAGATAAAAAATTGTCATGAAGTAAAAACGTTGCTTATACGAACAATATTTATATAATATGTATATTTTTATATTTTTAGAGTCTACGCCGAACTATTATATGTTAAAAATGAATTCACATCTTTACTGAGTGATGAAATGGGGCCCAAATTCGGATTCTGTCGGAATCCTCAGACTACGGCTGGGTTTATTAGACAGTTCTACAAGGAAGTGCAGGTGGCGCCACAGGAGGTAGAATACGTAGAAGGATATGGCTCAGGTGAGAGAAGTTTGGAGAAACCAAACGTGATGGTATATGTGATATTCCTCCGTTACCTATAATATCACCCATCTGATTGGAGGATCCTTCCTTCCTCCAGCCAGACGGGGGATATAATCTGAAGGGTCCACAGTCATTGCCGACTTAATAAAATCGTCAGGGCTTAGGTTTATCAATGAATAAAAACTATTGTATTTATGGTAAAAAAGTAATGTTTGGGGACAATAACAAATACTTCTAGATACGGGGTGCCAGCTGTTTTAGAACCCAACGGTCTGGCACGCGACGATGGAAAGAGACCAGACGGAATGACCATAATGCCCTGGAAGTTAGGCAGACCTTTGGTGTGGGATGCAACATGTCAAACTCAAACTCAAACTCAAAGCATTTATTTCAATTAAACCAATTACAGGCACTTTTGAATTGTCAAGGGTCGGTCAGTCAGTAAAATGAAGCTAGTTGCCCATTCCAAAGCGTAGGTACCTATGGAGAAGAACGGGCAAGAAACTCCATGGACACTCTTTTAAATCAAAATAATATGTTTACAAAGTCTTGATTACATCATTCATGTTAAAAATTATGTATGTGAGAACGATGCAGAACGTTAAAAGCGTCCATAATGATAAGTCGAGAAAAAAAAGCAATTCAAATATTAAATTAAATTAAAATAAGCCATGGCAGCAAAGAGATGACCAGTCCCCACTGACGGCGCCCGTTCACGAACATGACGCATGTATTAGCACCATTCAGATCAACCATTTTGAAGGGAGCTAAATGATCCAACACACGCGCCACCATCAGAGAGACATTTGAGTGAGCATGACATACTCTCAGCTGCCAGAGCACATTCAAGGCAATGAAAGACGTACCCAGTAAATGGTAGCTTTATAGTATGTACATAGTACTCACACATGTGCTATGCAATTATACAATACTAGGAGATTGAATTTATATAATGCAATAATAGTATTTTAAAATCTTCAGCAGCTCCAACAGTATTTTCCAATGCTATAATCAATTTATTTGTGCGTCCTTATGGAGCAGGACCAGCATTTAGCCAAGCATTCTTATCAGTGATGTAATCCCCTAATTTATAATATGCTTGGCTGCATAGTGTGCGTTTTATACAAGATTTAAATTTCTTTTCATTTAGTTGAAGTATGTGGGTAGGTATTTTATTGTAACATTTTAAACAGTAGCCCATGAAAGATGAGTCTACTTTAGCCAGCCTGAAACCTGGTTGAACTAATTGGTCCCTATTTCTAGTGATATAATTGTGTCTTTCACCTCTTTTACTAAAAAGATGTAGATTTTTCCTTACGTACATGATATTTTCATAGATATATTGACAAGGTACCGTCATGATGTTAATATCTTTAAACAGTTCCCATAGAGAGTCACGCCTGCGGAGATTATATATGGCTCTGATAGCTCTTTTCTGCAGAATAAAAATAGACTCGATGTCTGCAGCCCGTCCCCATAGTAAAATACCGTACGACATAATACTATGAAAGTAACTAAAATAGACCAGTCTCGCGGTATCAACATCAGTAAATTGACGGATTTTTCTCACAGCATATGCTGCTGAACTTAGCCGTCCTGCAAGGGATGTTAAATGAGGACCCCATTGAAGCCTTGAGTCGAGCGTGATCCCCAGGAAAACAGTTTCATCGACGAATTCTAGTTTCTCTTGATTCAATACTATCTCACAATTACTACTTTTAACATTTGGTAAAGAAAATCTTATGCACTTCGTTTTTTTCCCATTTAATACTAAATTATTAGCAGTGAACCAATTTTGGATCTGCAGTAGGGCGTTATTTACGTCGTCAAGATTTGATGCACGTCTATTAATTTTAAAAATCAAGGAAGTATCGTCAGCAAATAACACCATTTGTGGTCGGGTTTTTAACAAATGGGGTAGATCATTAATATATACTAAAAAAAGGAAAGGACCTAATATCGAGCCTTGTGGTACACCCATTTTTACTTTTAAACCGAGTGAGTTAACACCATTTATTTGAACTTGCTGTTGTCTATCATTTAAATAAGATTTTACTAAACTGAGCGCAAGTTTTCCAAGTCCGTAATGCTCAAGTTTTAAGAGTAAGGTTTCGTGGTCGACGCAATCAAAAGCCTTGGAGAGGTCACAAAAAATTCCTATGGCGTCTTGGGACTCTTCCCACGCCGTGAATATGTGTTTTAATAAGGTGACACCGGCATCAGTCGTACAACGTCCCTTGGTGAAACCATACTGTTGGTCGTGTAATATTTTATTGGTGTTAAAATGATTGAGCATTTGGTTCAGCATCACCTTTTCAAACACCTTGCTGAAAACCGGTAACACGGATACGGGTCTATAATTATTGGCATCTTTACTGTCCCCCGATTTGAAAAGTGGTATTACCTTACTGTATTTCATTAAATCCGGAAAGACTCCTTGATCCACACACAAATTAAATATTAAGGCTAAGTACGGCGCTATAGTCTCAATAATGGAGGTACAAACTTTGATAGACATTCCCCATAGATCTTCGGTTAGTTTGACCTTGATTTGCTTGAAAGCTTTTATTACTATTATGGGGTTTATATGCTTGAATTTAAATTCAATCTGGCAGGATGATACGTTTGATCTTAATAAATCAATAGAACGCAAGGGCAAGGAATTTAAGATTTCAGTAGTTTTATGTGGGATACTGGTAAAAAAATTTACAAATTCTTGAGCAACTTCTTTGTTAGTGCTTATGAGACCACGCGAAGTCTCTAGTGTGAAATCATTATTATATTTTTTATTCCGGTTAGTCTCGTCATTTATAATTTTCCAAACCGTCTTTATTTTATTTTCGGCTGATTTTATCTTGTTGCTAATATACAAGGCTTTAGCTACCTTGCACGTATTTTTAAAAGTTTTAGAGTAGGTAGCAACGTATTTATTAAAAGTTTCAGAGTTAATATAAGGCTTAAGGCCATACAGCTCAAACAATTTTTCTCTACTTTTCCTAATACCCTTAGTTGCCCAGTCACTGAATAAATTAAAGTTATTTATCGTGTGTCGAAACCCTTGCGCCATCTCATCTTCCTAGCACGGTGGGCTGTGCTGGGGCGGCTGCTGCAGGTGCAGAAAACCTTAAACGGCGAAAATATTGCAACCTGATATGTTCGAGCAGTTTGGGGTTGAAACACTAGGGCCATGGGGTCCGAGTGCCCACTTGGTTTTTCGGGATATGGCCAAGCGGTTAGTCGACTCTTCACGTGACCAGAGGGCTGGCCTATTCCTTGACCAAAGAATTAGGATTGCCATACAACGTGGCAATGCTGCCAGCCTTTTGGGCACTGTTCCTGTTGACAGCTATGCGGACGAATTATTTGATGCTCTATGATTATTTTGCTTATTTTTTCATATAAATGTACATATTATTATAGTTTATATGTTAACTTATATTATATAAATATTTACAGAAACTAATAAAAACAACCGACTTCAAAAAAAACTACAAAGTGATAAATAACTTTAATTTCGGAACTCGGTGTCGTTGGTTCCGCATTTTCGTTTTTTGACACCGACTTCCGAAATTAAAGTTATTTATCACATTGTAGTTTTTTTTGAAGTCGGTTGTTTTTTTTGTAAAAAAGTTTTTATTTTTCACTTTTTAGTTGTACCTACTCCACACAAATTCAAATAACACTAGTGCATTGAGGAATTGAAGACACCGACTAGAAGAATCATCAAAATTCGCATAGAAATGCCGGAGATGCAGTACATTTATGCATATAACATCGTACATAAGAATAATTATATAATGTATTATATACTAAAACCTTCCTGAAAGTATGTAGATCACATTAGTGAAAGAATTATCAAAATCGGTTCATAAGTTTTTGAGAAAATCGCGGACAAACAAACATACATACATACATACATACATACATACATACATACATACATACATACATACATACATACATACATACGGGTCGAATACAGAACCTCCTTTTTTGAAGTCGGTTAAAAATGTATGCAAAATGAATCACTACGCAAAAAGCGAAAACCATTAATTTCGTGATCACGTTAAAAAGTTTTTACTAAAATTTTTGTTTTACTACATTTCGGGGGTTTACACAGGCGTACCGGATGCTGACAAATCTGAGCTGGAAGCAATTGAAGAAGTCTACTGCAAAGATAGGCAAGACCCCTTACTAGTCGGCAGCGTGACATCTAACATTGGCTTGACAGTGGCAGCATCTGGCATGACTGCTATCACTAAGGTTAGTAGCTTATTCGTACTTTCTAGACCAAGACTAGATCTCTTTGCAAATGAGCTTGTCTGGGGAAGTAGGTACCGCGATCATTTTGGTGGACTTATTGAATAATGCTTACTAAACTTACAGGTGTTACTTGGCTACCACACCGGTCAGCTAGCCGCCAACCTGCACTGTAGTCGTCCGCGGCAGGACGTGGTGGCTCTGCGCGAGGGTCGCATGCGCGTCGTCACTGAGCACCAGCGCTTCCGTCGCTCCTACGTCGCCATCAACGGCATGTCCGTCACCGGCGTCAACTCACACGTGCTGCTGCATGGACACTACAAACCCAAGGTACCTTTACTCGGTGATGTAACGTCACTGTTAAATGTGTTTATCACGATCTTTGAAGATAAAGATAAAGATGCATTTATTTGTTTAAACATGTGTAACATGATACATAGATATGCACATATGGATGGAAAAATATTGCTGGTTCAACATGTTTTGCCATATTCGGCGTACAAAATAGTTTTAGTTTGTAGTATTAAATTAGAATTATAAAACAAAATAATCAAATTATAGACAAAAACATACTCACAAAAATATAGTAAAAAAAAAAAAAAAAATATAATTAAAACAATAAAATTAAATTAATTAACAACCCTCGGGCCGTGGGGTCCGAGTGCTCATGGTCTTTTTAAAGAAATTTCAAAACGGCTGGTTGACACTTCCCGTGACCCAAGGGCTGGCTTTTACCTTGGCCAAAGGCTAAGCATTGCCATACAACGTGGCAATGCCGCCAGTCTCTTGGGAACATTACCAGTCGACAGCGATGCGGATGAATTTTTCGACGCTATATTTTAGTTTCTGTATAGTTTTAGTTAAGTTAGGATTTAATTTTGTAATTTTTAGTATTAGATATACATAGATATTATATTTGTATAGCTTTTAATTGATTAAATAAAACTTAACTATAAAAAAAAAAAAAAAAATTAATAAAACTAAATAGGTACCTACATATTAAATAATCTTAATTCAAAATTTCTCATTTAAAAACTCCGTAACATTATAGTATCCCTTACTAATTAGCAATTTTTTTAGCTCTCTCTTGAATGAATTGATATTCATTTCCTTAAGGGAATTAGGAATTTTATTGTATATTAATGGGGCCATGCATATTACACTTTTTTTTAGAAATGCTGTTTTGGCGGAGAGTGATTGCACCCAAAGTCTATACTTCTCGCGTCTATTTCTATCTGTATTATTAATCTGAAGGGGAAACAAATGAGGATTGGTTTTTACAAACAGCGATATTTCTAATATGTAAAGTGACGGAAGTGTTAGAATTTTGTGCTGCATAAACATTGGTTTGCAACTGTCAGTAGTATGCAACCCAAACATAGCCCGTATACAACGCTTTTGTGCTTTGAATGCAGTTTCCTTCTGAGTTGAATTGCCCCAGAAAATTATTCCAAATCTTAAAACTGATTCAGTAAGCCCGTAATATGCTGTAAGTAAAGTATCTGTGTTGACAGTCGGTGCCAACTTATAAAGAGCATATGACGAAGTACTAATTTTTTTACAAAGTTCGTTAGTGTGAGTTTTCCAATTTAATTGCTTGTCAATGATTAATCCCAAAAATCGTGCTGTTTCAGCTTGTATTATATTATCTTTGTATACTAAATTAAATTTTGATGTATTACGTAACTTTTCTCGTTGTCTAAAATGCATTATGTTTGTTTTACTAAGATTAATTTTCAAATTATTATTATTAAGCCAGGTAATTATAGAATTCAACGAATCATTAGAATCAGAATGGTAGTTAATTAAGTTTTTAGGTGCTATGGTTACAGTACTGTCGTCAGCGAACAATGACATAGGTTCCTTAGTTGCATTTGGTAGATCATTAATGTATAGTAGGAACAAAGGAGGGCCTAATACACTTCCCTGGGGAACACCATATGTGATGTAACGCTTGTCAGAGGAGAAAATCTGTTCCCTTTTACTTTGAATATTAAATTTTGATATTTGAGTTATTTGTTGGCGGTCTGATAAATATGATTTTGTCAATTCTAGGACATTCCCTCTTATACCATAAGCCTCAAGTTTATGCCGCAGAATATTGTGGTCTACATAATCGAATGCTTGCGACATGTCACAATAAATAGAACAAACAGGTAAAGATTTGTCAACTTGTGAAGAAACTACGTGTAAAAAATGAATGATAAGAACTAACACGTTCAGTATCGAATGACGACAGATTTGCTGCCCAGACAAGCCCTAACAACTGTTAAATGTTCCAGGACCTTTCACGCTACCAGTCTTCTATTCCACGCTTGGTCACATTATCAGGCCGACAAGAGTCTGCCATCATTAAGATATTTGAGAATCTCAAGTCCAAACCTATCGACGCTGAAGAATTGGCACTGTTGCACAACATCCATGCAAACAACATCTCTGGACATTTAGGCAGGGGATATGCGATACTAGGTATGGACAAATTTATATGGTTTTCCTAGGTATCACGATAGATGAGAAATTTCAATGGGAACCTCATACAACATCTCTGGCGAGGCGGCTAAGCTCAGCCGCTTATGACAAGAAAGATAAGACAGTTATCAGATGTAAAAACCGCGCATTTAGTCTATTTTAGCACAAAATACAGAGAGTACAAAACTCAATCTACATACAAAGTGCGCTCGAGCAACGCACACATAGACACCGCTCACGGACACGATATTGTGCATAAGCCAAAGTTGACAACCCTAGCGCGACCGCGGAGCGTAGGTATGAAAAGTGAAGTACATACATGTAATTGAATTCTGAACCTTTCTGTTTACTGAGTTTAGCTACTTCCATAGCATTATGTAGCATGGTATACGAGTATTTTACGGTAGGGTCGGGCTGCTAACATTGAAACCTTCTGTTGCAAAAGAGAGCTATCATTTATAATCTATGTCGCCACGAATCTCTCAGTAAGAAACATGGACTTATTATATAGGTAATATATTGAGTCCATAGTAAGAAAAATTTACTTACATCTTTTTAATCTAAGTGATAGACAGACTACAATAATATATAGGGTGATAGACATAATTTATATGTTTTTGACATTGACTATAAGTAGTAACTATCATCATTATTCAGTCGAAACTCGTTGTTGCACATAATATGTCTCCCCAATCATTCCAACAAGGACCAGCCCTGTACTTCTTGCATCCAGCGGATCCCCGCGACCTCCACCAGGTTATCGGTCTAACTTGTAGGAAGCCTTCCCACGCTGTGTCTTCCGAGATGCGGGTACCACTCCGGAAATGTTCAGCCCCCTCAACTGGCTGTTATCTACAATTACAGTATATTAAACATACTAGCTGCGCCCCGCTGTTTCACCCGCGTAAATATCGATCCCGTGGGAATATCGGGATAAAAAGTAGCTTATATGTTAATCCAGGGTGTCAGCTACCGCCATGCAAAATTTTATCAAAATTGGTCCAGCCGTTTGAGCGTGAAGAAGTAACAAACATTTAAACAAACACACACACCCTCACAAACTTTCGCCTTTATAATATTAGTGTGATTATTTCTTCCTAACCTGGATCACTGTATCGTAGAATGCAATTTTTTATTTTCTTATCTTGCCAGACACGGATGCGGACCAAAAAACTGTGAGCTTGTGTGAGAAGGCTGAGTACTTCGACGACGGTCGGCGGCCGCTGTGGTTCGTGTACAGCGGGATGGGCTCGCAGTGGGCTGGTATGGGCACGCAACTCATGCGCATACCGACCTTCGCTGCTGCTATAGAATGGTAATATAAAACATCAGTAGTTTAATCAGAAGTTTTAAAGTGTTTAAGGTGCCACTAGTAGATATTTTTTCCATACAAATTTCGGGAGGGCATTATAGCGCTGTTTGACATTGTACATCCAAAGTTAAACATCATATCGTTTTTTCTTATTATTAGTTGTCTCTGTACGGAAACAGAATAGTAAAATAAGCCATTAAAAAGTTATGAGCCAACAAAGATTCGTTTTTCTTACAAATTTTTACGTAAATTTGGGTGTAAATAAGTAATAAAAGAAGTGTAAAATCTACAAAACAAAGTCGGTACCGACAAAGCCCAATTATCGAGGTGTTCAGTAAACTTTATAATTAATTGATTTATACAGTGTTTTTTTCATAAAACTCGATTTTTCAAAGGGCTTTTCGTATTTTTTTACGCGCGTTTTGGTCCGGAACGGTGTTTGTGTGCGTGCGAACTAGACGTTGTGCGTGTAATCTAGCATCTAACTGCTCATCACTGTCTCTGTCCGATACGACGCCAGGTGAGACAGCGTGAGCGTGAGTGTGAGTTCGAGCTCGTGACTAGTTCCACCTTAAGAAACAAGGGGAATTTAAATTCAGTAATTTTGCACACTCCCTTTCTCTAAATTGTTTAACCATTACATTACTAATACAAGTATTGAACTGAATACTTTGTTACAGTTGTCATAAAGTGATGGAACCTGAAGGTCTCGACATTGTAAACATCATAACATCTACTGACAAAAACATATTTGACAATATCCTACACTCCTTCGTGGGGATCGCTGCTATTCAAATCGGACTTACAGATGTTCTTTATGAGCTGGGCTTAAAACCTAATGGAATCATAGGTACGTCGCTTTAATGTTCAAAGGTTTAATAAGGCTCATGGAAAAAAATACTTCGATTATAGGTTTGCGGTTTGAAAGTATAATTATCTACATCCCAAAACTGTGCTTTATAATTCGAAAATATTTTCTTTTCGTTATATTTTTGGAAGGCCTGTCCTGCTGTGGGATACCCAACCGAGAATAGTCTTTAGTAGTTGTTGAATAATCGTCGGTTGGTGTTTTATTTCATTTGGAGTGTCTATCGGACCTCTGCGAATTGGTTTCGCCCCCTCGCGCAAGGTCCGGGACTCCAGGGTTATATGTCAAAGACATAAAAAAAAACTCTTCAATACGGCTCGCATTCGTGAGGAGGTTCCTGTTTCTGGAGCTCTAACCATCGGTGACTGACCCTGCTTTCGACACCGGCGGACCGGATTTGTAATATTTTTAAAATGTTATTATATTCAAATATTCGAAAATGAAATGTAGGTATTTGTTGCTGTTGTAAAATGTTTATACAATGAATGAAAGAAATAATAATACATTTTTTGCCGTATTAGAGATGGCGAGATGACCTGGACGTGTACCACGAGGGCTGGTTCGAGGTGGCGCGGGAAAAGTTGGAAGGATTTGGAGGAGGCCTTTGCCCAGCAGAGGGAGAGTATAGGCTACCAAAAAAAAGAAATTGTGAGTCATATTTATTTTACTCTAATATTTTTGATCATTGCATTCATTCTTACAGGACACAGTGTTGGTGAGCTGGCATGCGCATACGCCGACGGATGTTTAACAGCGGAACAAATGATAATGTGTGCTTACTACCGTGGACGTGTATCACTGGAGACTCCCATCATTCATGGTTCAATGGCTGCTGTCGGTCTGGGATATGATCAAGTAAATCCAATCATTAATTATTGTTTCATTTGACTACCCTATTACTGAACCTACGCCGTTAGTCTGCCTGTAAAAGGTATATTTTAACCCTCTCAGAATCCGTGTTACTATAATAACCTCCATCATGGGCAACATGGCATATACATTATATATAAACAACCCAAGGGTAGTAACAAGAAACCGTGAAACAATATTCTTTATTCATGTGTTTGGTGTTACTAAGTCCTGTCTCATCATTTCGATGTTTATTTACAAATATAGTTATCGAAGATATGTCCGCCTGAGATCGACGTAGCGTGTCATAACGGGCCTGACTCCAGCACCATCTCAGGACCTGCTGGCGTGATGAAGGAGTTCGTCGCTCAACTCGTGGCAAAAAACGTGTTCGCAAAGGAGGTGCCGTGTTCCAACATACCGTATCATTCTCGATACATCTCTGTTGCAGGTATTAGATAACTTCATATTGAACCTTTTGAACGCCTCCAATGAATGGAGAAGTGCGCTGCACGCCAACGACGTCAAATAGCCGTAAAAAAGTAGGCACACAGGTCACAAAATAGAAATATTAAATCATAAGTTGCGGCCTGTACTTACAACAGGCCATATCGATGCGTTTACATGGACCCATGGCGTTCAAAAGGAAATTTAACTAAGCACACATTATTATGGAAGATTACATGGAAAGCTTTTTTCAGGTCCTCAACTTCTCGAGTCACTGAAACAAGTAATAAAGAACCCGATGCGCCGTAGTGAGCGTTGGATATCGACTTCTATTCCGCAGAGCGAATGGAACGAAGATGTTGCTAAAACATGTTCAGCAGAATATCAAACTAACAACCTGCTGGTGAGTAGCGGTGGTATTTTGGTTGTTTGTACACAAGAAGACAAGGCATCAAAATCACAGTACACTAAATACCGTGTCAAAGTACGTTTGGACTTGAGAGCAATGTGGAGGACATTGCTCTCAAGTTCAAACGTGGGCAAAAAAATCCCACGATGGATAACATTGCGTCAAACTCGATCTGAATTGGTAGTATGTCGCAGAGCCCTGTGTTGTTCGAGGAGACGCTGCGGCTGATACCTAACAACGCTGTGCTGGTGGAGGTGGCACCTCACGGACTGCTGCAGGCCATCCTCAAACGATCCATGCCGGCGGCAAGTCGACATGTTTCGCTTACCAGGCGCGGACATCCTGACAACGCGGTTTTCTTACTTAAAGCGGTTGGCGAGTAAGTACATAGAAATTCTTAAATGTTTTAACACTTTTTTTGTTTTCTTATTTTTTATATGTATAAATTCTGTGGCTGTAATAACAGCCGCACGGGTCGATCGATCAGGTTAAGATACCCTTGCCGCTGTTGTTCCGCGAATGGGTGACCATCTTCACGAACCAAGACCCCTCCATGCCTCGGAAAGCACGTTAAGCCGTTGGTCCCGGCTGTCATTCGCGGATCTTTGACAGTCGTTACGGGTAGTCAGGAACCCGAAAGTCTGACAACCAGTCGTACCAAGGGGTATGCTATTACCCAGTAACTGGGTTGTGGAGGTCAGATAGGCAGTCGCTCCATGTAAAATACTTAGTTAGACTGGATGCCGACCTCAACATAGTTGGGAAAAGGATAGTACTTACTAATTCCATGATTGCAAAAACGTTAAAGTTCTATTAACCATACTTAGGCCCACTTGCGCGTTCATGGGTTATCTTACCAACTGCTCGGCTCGGATCATAACTAATAAGAGTTGATATTTTTTGTGATCATGGCAAGAATATGTTGTAAGGTGGCTATCTAAGCTCGATTTATATAATAGTTTCCTATTTTGAATCAGTATTAAATGAAGTAACTTTTTTGTAAGATAATTCACGCCACCAAATATTACGAAAATTGAAAACATGATTTTTTGTTTGTGTAGATATTGTGTTGTTTTCAGTGTCATTTAATAGGTTTAGGTCTAAAACGGATAGGGCGAAATAAATTGTGTAAATAGGGCAATCCGTTTAGAAGTTATTAGGGATTTTCGATAGTGAAAATTAACAAATGTAAAATGTTATTATGTTTTTGTTCTGTAAACTCTTTGTATTGTAATACTATGTTTATTGTAGAATAAGTTTTTTGCTGTGCGGGTTTGGAGCTCCCTCAGTCGCCCCGTTCACTTCAATATTAATTCGTGTGGCCGGGTTTTTTAAATCAAACACTAGATACGAGTGCCACTACCACGATAGTTTCTTGTGCATAAGCCAAAGTTAACAACCCTAACGAGACCGCCGAGCGTAGGTATGAAAAGTGAAGGACATACATGTGATTGACTTCTGTTTCTGTTTTGTGGCTTTGGTGTGAGATCACATTAGCGATAAGCAAGCCCGTTGTAACACCCGCGTCTTTACTAAACGTACCTTGTGGAAACTCCCCACGGGGTTTTGGTCGGGTATAGTCTCAGACCAACAAAAAAAGATAGACAGCGCGCCGCAAACATCAAAAGTGAAGCCATAAAACCGTGCTCCTGCAAGTAAACATACACGCTCACGCACACACCTACACTAAAACCATGCTCATTGCTCTTAGTTTGTCACAAGTCGTCGTCAAGATAACATAGATTTAAAAAATAGATATAATTATGCCTTCCTGTGTAGTGAAAAGTTGCAAAATCACACAAAAAGTCTCACGGAATCGCTTTTCACTTATAAGTACTTGAAATAACATCGTTTCTTTATTATTTATCTATGAATTTTAGGTTACTTGGAACAAAAAACCTCAACGAACGAAAGCAGTGACATAAAGTGCGGAAGTTGCCATAAGACGATTTAAAATTTCCCCATTCGATTAATCTAAGTATACATATAAATATGATTTCTTACTTCGAGTTATATTCCCATTTTCTTTTTATATGTATTTAATATTTTAGGTTTCCAATTAATAATGAAATTAAAAATAAATAATATAATAATATGTAATAAAGTTGATTGAAAATATGAGTTGTTTTTTTTTAATAGAAGTCCTTCTAAAATCTAAACAATTGAGGTACTATACCATACTCAACAATACTCGTACAATATTATACTAGTTCCTACCCACACAAATATCCCCAAATTATAGGGAAAAAATTTAACAAATGGCAACCCTTCAATACACACATAGATAAAAAGGTGGCTTCACTTTTAATGTTCGCGGCGCGCTGTCTATCTTTTTTTGTTGGTCTGAGGGTATAGTTAGCATATTGTATGCATGCATGATGACTACTAAATATAATTAGTGTTTGCCAGACTTATGACTATGTGTCTGTGCTGGACCACTTTTGTGATCGTTACACTAAAGAGCAAAATGTATATTAACACAGGCATTCTCTGTAGGTATTAGTATACATTATTCTCGCCATTTCCAAAGTAAAACACGTACGAGTGCAGAGCAAAGGATTAGGCAGGGTTGTGAAACGTCGGGCATTATGCGTTCCAGTACTGTACCTAATGTTACCATGCTAAATAAATTTTTAATATTCTGTACATTCATCTATCTCGACATAGTAAAACGCAATGAGAACTTAGGATGCAAGAGCGAGCGAAGCGAGCTCGGGACTTAGGGCACTCTGACTCGGACAGGTTAGGTTCGAAGGAGATGACGGGGTCACAACCACAAGTGAGCGAGCAAAGCGAGCGAACGAACCCCCATCATCTCCTTCGTTTTAGGTTCCTTTAAGCCTTGTAGACAGAAATCGGGGCCCCGCGAAGCGAGGTTCCGTCGACTACGTCTTATTATTATTGCTTGTAAACCAACTTAGACCCGCCACGTGATATTCCCTACCCTAAATACTCGCACTATGCACCAATTTCGCCATTATTGAAATAGGGTATTTTTAGTAATGATTCATTTTAAACAGGTGTTACAAAATATACCCGGGTAGCGGTGTCTTGGTAAGGTACATTTAGCGGTAGTCACTCGAAAATGTGACCTCCTAATTATACCCGACGTCGGCGAGGTCCGTGACGTCACTGGCGTCTCCACAAGGTACATTTAGTAAAGACGCGTAACACCCTGTGTTACAATAACTGAGTTATTAATTATTTTATTCTTACAGTTTGTTCATGCACGGATACACACCAAAGGTACAAGCTTTGTACCCGAAAGTGGAGTTCCCTGTATCTACGGAAACACCTATGCTGTCACATTTAGTCGAATGGAACCACAGGGAAACATGGTAAGTCCATTAATTTCATTCACTTAATATATCCTTACAAACAATACCAGCCCGTTAAGATGAATATAGACTAGAGCATTTACTTGTAACAGAACATAGAGCATTCGCTGTTTTAAAATTTTATCGAACCGCACTACGAACACGATGCTCGATGTTGTGTTACAACTTAATTTTAAAAACTTACGAGCGTATTGGTGTAACATGCCTATGCTCGATGCAAAGGCACGAGCGGTACCTGTACGTCCGACATTCTGACCGCAAGGTAGAAAGAAATGTGACGGGTAAGGGTAGGTACTCGCCGTGAGATTACGTCGAACGCAGCGTCGAGCATTCGCAAAAACGTTACATTACAAGGAAATGCGTTTGGAAACTGAGCTTTTGCCTGTATTGTATAGTTAGCGCCACGAAAGATGAGACTTGACTCCCCTCCCGCGCTCTTTCCACCGCCCCTATGACGCCCGGTTCCGTCCCGCGCTCAGACCTCGTACCGCTAAAGAGACCTAAAATCGTGTACTGCGCATTTCAAACCACGTGGTGTGTCAGTCAAGTCTCATCTTTCGTGGCACGCATTATAGGTACCATTCTATAATGGACACCGAGCTCGTCACGTAGATATTAGTCGTATGATTATAATTATGATGTTGTTTATATGACGTAAGAATATGTGTTGCATAAAAAACCAGTGTGATTGGTTGCAGTCTTGCCCCGACAAGTCGAGACAAGTCGGAACCTGTCGGAGGCCGGAAGCGAACAAAAATAGTTTTATTGGTGGGCAGTGTAGCGGTATCTACATGCGAACAACGCGTCATACTGACGTCACGCAAAATCCTGCATCTCGTAAGCAGAGTTTACCACGCAACTAGCATAGATACAATGGCCCGATTTGAATCATCGGGCAGTTGCCGTCTGGTCGGAGGATCCTCCCTTTTCTTCTATAGAGAATGAGTGAACTTTACACCCAGTTCCTCATACCTCTATAGGCAGCTCGACTATGAGCAGTGTATATCCAATAGTTTTCGTCATCAAAAATACTTACATTTACATATTTGGCCTACACCTATCTTTGTTCAATTCAGATGTACATATGCTAAAGGACAGGGATAACATTATTCTACCTCATAGTCGTGAAAACATAACAACAGAGGGCTCCGTGGCTAAATAATAACAGCCGCACAGGTCGATCGATCAGGTTAAGCTACGCTTGCCGCGGTTGGTCTGTGGATGGGTGACCATCTTTACATACTGAGACCCCTCCGTGCCTCGGAAAGCACGTTAAGCTGTTGGTCCCGGCTGTCATTCGTGGATCTTTGACAGTCGTTACGGGTAGTCAGAAGCCCGAAAGTCTGACAACCAGTCTTACCAAGGGGTATCGTATTACCCAGTAACTGGGTTGTGGAGGTCAGATCGGCAGTCGCTCCATGTAAAATACTGGTATTCAGCTGCATCCGGTTAGACTGGAAGCCGACCCCAACATAGTTGGGAAAAGGCTAGGCAGATGATGATGAGTCGTGAAAACATAACGCTAACACAGTAGCGTTGAAGTTGTTAAATGTTGATATCTAAATCTAAATATAATTCATCGCTTGAAATTTCGTTTTTTTTTTTTTTTTCTTGAATATCCTTAAAGGCAACTCACATATTTTGTCGATGGAGAGAGGCGAGTGGCTGCAACCTGCCAGTTCCTGAAGTCCATTCATGATGATGAGTACAGCTACCTACGAGGTCACGTGGTTAGAGGTAAAAAATTGGATTTAATTTATTAACTCCCTCACTGTTTGGAGTTCGGAAATATGTCAGTTTCATTGTTCATGAGTTAGGAAGAGATGTGTAACATACAAAATTTTATAATATAGTCTACAAAAAAGCTTCCATATGTGAACTAATTGTCATAACTAACCGGATTCTTCTTCTACCATCTGTGTATGAGCCACGGATATCGTATGAGCTATACATAAAAGTCCATACCATGGATTTTTAAAGCAGCTTTGCAGCACTCCGTTCCGATTTGGATGGTATAAGAATGCTAGTGTTATTACAAGCTCATGAGATATTTCAGCTTTTTCTTCGAGATGCAACAATATTGCAATTATTATCCATAAGTGGCGATGATCACTTACCATCACGAACTTGCATTTAGCTTGTAAGAATAATGGATGTAGAAAATCCAATATCCTCGTGAATTCCAGAGAAACAGTGCTACCCTTTCGCGGCTGCTCTGATGGCAACGTGGGACACCCTCGCGATGCACTCAGGGGATGCCAAGCGTCAGGAGCCGGTGAAGTTCCGTGACGTGCACCTGTACGCTCAGCCCACGTTGCACGACCAGCGACCGCTGAGGCTCAGCGTATCACTGCACAGGGGGACCGGAAAGTTTGAGGTATAGTGATTGTAGTGTGTGTATTTAATATATATGTGAACCCGGTCTTTCACACACACAAGTAGTCAGGTAGCTGTCACTATGTCAACTGTCAGTCAGCACGAATGGCGGAAAGTAGAAGCGTACCGTGGACTAGGACTTGGATGTGATGGTGAGCCTGTGTTTTGTGAGTAAGTCGTGATATCAGCACTGCTACAGAAAATACTACACTGATTTAGAAGATATTGTATTACGCTAAAGTTTATTGCGCACTATTAAAATAGTGCAACTGCTGAACATGGAGTTCGAATTATAGGTCAGGCAAAGTGTTAATGGGTTTTTCTAGAATATTTCAGAAGCACTTTATGGCTAATAGCTATTGAGCTCTGCCCCTGTTTTATGAGACTAAAACATAACTGGTGCAATATCTGTTAAGTTTACTTACGACTTCTGCCAAGTCTTTCGGGGAACACAGTCGTGATTACAAGACCAATTTATCTCCAACAGATCTTGAACGAGAATAATTACAGAGTGGCATCAGGGTACATTCAAAGTGGTTCCGACGTAAACTTGACAAAAACTAATGAGACTGACATGGTGCTCAGTTCACAAGACATTTACCAACTGCTGCAAGACAGGGATTATAATTACAGGTCAGTCACAATAAGTTAACAAATAACACACACAAACACGGTGGTGTTTCTTATTATTTTTGAAGTGAAAACTTCTTTAGGCGCGTTGGGCATTTTTTGAGATGGGAAAAAACTATTGAACTCTCGCCACTGTTATCGTAATTGACACCGCTTCGGATGTGTTCGGCTCTCCTCAGGATGTACTCGGTTTTAATGTATATCCGATATGTCAGTGAGTGATGGCAAAATATTCTGTTTGTGTTTTGTTTTCACTTCTGTCGGCACTCCCGGAGTGTTTTTTTTATTTCCAGTCGGTTTAAAACATTGATTTATTCTTCGTTTCCACTGCTATTGCTACATTACGTTTTGCTTTTATCTGGCTGCGAGTGTCTCACCTTTCCACTACAATATAAGCTGCGCACGCACAATCACACAATGGAGATACTTAAGGAAGTATTCTCGCCCCATTCCCCTGAAACAAGATTATGAAGCTACGTCTGTGTCGCTGAGCTGCTTAGAGTACCGTACTCTTCCATATCAGTCCATGCATCCGAGGGTAGTGTGTTCAATTGCATTGCCATGGTCTGCATTCTTATACGAAACGAAGCTGCTGCACATGCAGAGTTTTACACAATTTAACAAAAGCTTTCCGTATATGTTATTCTTTTGGTATCCATGAAAGCTTATTCGATGTATCTATCTTGTAGCGGCGAATTCGTGAGTGTCGAGGCTGCGAGCGCATCTTTGAGCCAGGCAGCGCTGGTGTGGCGCGACAACTGGGTCACGTTCATCGACGGCTTGCTGCAGCTAAACATGTTGCGACAACCACACGATGCGGTATCCCTGCCCACGCAAATCAGGAGATTAGACATTGACACCCGTAGCCACCTTCAAGACGCCTACAACTTGAACGGGAAGACTGTTGTGAATGCTTACTTTTCTGATGTCCATGATCTAACAAGGTGACTAAGTATATTATAACAGTTTTCTCCAGACCTAATTTCGGTCACGGCGGCCAATTTTAACGGAGACTAGCCAACTACGGAAACATTCTAGTCCAAGTGTGTGTGCCAACAGACGTGTACTCTCAATTCCCTGTCTCCCATGCGGTCCCCGGTCGTTTCGGATTGATTATAAGTATACTAGTACAGAGAGCTACATTTATTGGATAACACTAACAAAAAAAAAAAACATCATTGTCATCATCTAATGTTAATGTATTAATGTAATATAATTATGTTAGCATGCCGAATAGTGGATTATGTCTAAGCTTTAATGCATTATAACACCTATTATGTATTTCCCGTATTTGCAAAATAAATATCTATTCTATTCCACTCATATTATATTCATCGAGATACATGTTCTTGAACGTTTTGCTTACTTTTTAAGGTCTTGTTTAAAATTGTGTAAAGCTGAACTATATAATTTAAATGCTTCAGGTGTGGTGGAGTTACTCTGCAGAATATTAAATACCGCAATCTGCCTCCCGTTAGTCAAGACGCAACAAGGGTGAACCTGGTTGTACCACCGTATCTGGTTAGCAGCGCAAACGTTAGTGGTTTTTTTACAATTACATTTTCATTGTTGGTTTTACTTTGGTTTGGTTTTACGCACTTTTGAATGTCAAATGTCGTCATGAGTTCTCTGTTCTTGAACGTGTTTTTGACAAAACTGTATTTCAGGTGCAAGATAAATTAAAAGAGTTATAAACGTTTATTTTGATATTCCAGTCGCTGCCACTATGTGTAGCGATAACTCTAGCTGTGTGCTTCATAATTATGTATATGTACAAAACTACTTGCCTTGCACCGGCGGAATTCGTTTTGGCTGCCTCTAGGAGAAAAAAATTCTTTATCTGAACACATAGACCTTTTATTTTTATAGTTATCTCAATAATACTTAGACTTAAGGTTTTTTTTATACAGGAAACCACAGGTGGCCTGCAGCAACAAGGTGACTTGAAGAATCCTGTAATACTTCAATGTTCACGAATAGGAGATCTTGAGTCCCTGCACTGGGTAGAGGCTCCTCATTTACAGAAGTCTGATTTGGCGGTAACGGTATGTATAAATAAACTAACTGCTCACTGCTTGTTAGCAGTAGTAGTTAACTCCGTACAGGAGTCATAAGGAAAGTAACTACTACAACCCGTGCATTTATGCTCTCCAATGACTGTTAAAGAAAAAGATTGAGCTAAAATATCTGAAACCTTTTTCGTTTTTTTTTTAAGTTCGTTTTTTGTTATTTGCCACGTTTTAGGCTGCGCTTTGGCATCACGAAACAGTTTTATTTGTTGTTCATATTATCAGGTTCACTACGCCGGGCTCTGCACGTCTGATGTGAAGAGGGCGGTTGGCGTGACGGCATGCGAATCCAATGTGTACGGAATGGACTACAGCGGAACCACTAAGAGGCAAGTATTTACATTCCGATACATAAGATTTTTGTAATGCTCATCTTACTAGTAAGTGCATAGAGCGTGGTGCCACAGATAATATAGAAACAGCTGTTGGCGGGTCCAATATATACAATTCTGATTTCTGAAAAATAATATTTTCTGAGAAATTTTCAAAAACACATAAATCTTGATTTTACTCGAATCCCATGGCATTACGCCTAGATTATATAAGTGTTTAACTGTTGCAAATAGGTCACACAATTTCATCTTCCTAGGAAGATTGTGTCGAATAACAAAAATGGGGCTAGCGTTGTGCCATGCGGTACACCTAATTTCACTTGTTATCCAGACGATTGAACACCGATAACATTTACATGCTGTGCCAATCAGATAAGAAGGAACTAGGTTCAACGCCAGTATCTTAATACCATATTGGTTGAAAATTCAAGTACGCGAGTCATGATGAATGCAGTCAAACGCTTCAGAGAGATGTGCCTGCTCAAATGTGAACCGTTTGATCACATTTGAGCAGGCTACCAACTACAAATATTTGGGTTTACTCGTTGATGACATATTTAACTGAGGCTTTCAGCAATGATTACGATATTATCAGCATAATTACGATACAGCATCTTATGCTGGGGAGGCAGCTACGATTACAATATACAGAAAGCATTTGTGTTACAAAAAAGGGCTATTCGCACCATGGTTTGCATTCGTCAGCAGGAATCTTGTAGGGGGCACTTTGTAAATTTGAATATTCTCACTGTACCTTCCCTATACGTATTGGTGCTCCTAACACACTTTTCTAAATATGTACATCAATATGAGACTGAAGAGGAAAGAAAGCTTAGAGAGAGTACGAGAAGAAAAGATTTTAAATCCACTAATATTCCTAAACTTAATGTAGTCGAACACGGTACCTGCCACATGTCAGTGAAAATCTTCAATAAACTTCCCGTTGATATAAAATCATCACTTTACAAAAGGGACTTCAAGGCTAAATTAAAGCGTTACCTACTGGAAGGCTGCTATTATTCTATTAATGATATTTAAATTGTAAACATACATATTATACCAGGAATGTATCATGAAAGTTATTTTTGTTAGGTACTATTAGTCTCAAAATCTTCTATTTTTCTTTTACATTCATGACATATAAGTAAGTAATTGACATTGGACATCTGAAATTGGCTATATTTAATTATTTGTAGCATTATTATTCTAGTTAGTTAAATGACATTTATTTATTATTATTATTGCTCTTCCTCATAGTAATTCAGTGGCATGTATTTAATTGTTGTTTTTATTTTGTATTTTTTAACTTATAAAATCATTTTTAATATTCGACACAATGTAAAAAATGTTATGAATAAATAAATAAATAAAATAAATGCGAGACAAAATGAAAATATTTTATTTCACATAAACCTACATGGGTCAGAAGCTCTGTGCACGGTTCCAATTGGTCGTTTCTTATGGAGAAGCGCCGGCAAGAAACTCCACGGTTACTCTTAAAATAATTGGCTTTTACACTGTTTTCAAATTACAGTAGGTATAGGAGGATAGCGAAGGCCTGTCAACAAGTACCAGGTACTTAATTAAATAAGTAATGGTCTACAGGTCTAAAGTGTACAAGGCCTACAAAGTCCTCACATTTACAAAATATCAAAAGGATAAATAAAATATAAAAACATATTAAAACCAAGTGATATTATGATTGCCATTAAAACCACTAATAAAGAGTTGAAATTAGAATTGTCTCTACCTCACAATGTTTTATAAAGTATGTGTTAACCATAAATTAATTACGTTAGTATTAAGACTGCTTAAAAGTGTGTCCATCCGGACAAACCTTGAGCTTTTTGTGATGTTTCTGTTTATATTTTGTTTTTTTCCTTAATTAATAAACAAATAACATCACAGAAGATACCAATACGATTTCGAGGTTAATGACAATATGCTCTCCCATAATGGTAGCTGGCGAAATTTGGGTGTACTTACAGCTCTGCCGAAACTTCGAGGAATATAAGCGTGATGTTATGCTATGTTTAACTTATGTTACAGTGGTGAGCGCGTGATGGGGCTGGTGCGCGGCGGCGCGGCTGCCAGCGTGGTGCGCGCGCAGCCGGAGCTGCTGTGGCCGGTGCCGGCGCACTGGAGCCTGGAGGACGCCGCCACCGTGCCGCTCGCCTACGTACACGCATTCTACTGTCTCGTGAGTTTACGTAATTAGATACAAAAATGGCCCAATCCAGCAGCTTTACATCGTAACTCAAATTATCTTAATTATCTTCTTTATTAACCATTTAAATTGATCTTTCATTAGATAATCAAGGCGCGGATGTTACCTGGTAGTGACGTGCTAGTGCACGGAGGCACCGGCGCATTGGGGCAGGCGGCCATTGCCGTTGCGCTCGCTCACGGGTGTACAGTGTTCACGACAGTCAGCGATTTACGGAAAAAGAAGTTCCTGCAGAAACTGTACCCTGAGCTAAAAGGTAGGCGATTTTGATAGTTAATAGTGATATCTGGGCCCGTGCTATGACGACGGACGAGCCATAAGATTACAGTAAAGAATATTGTTGTTTTATTCGGAATAGCGGCTTATAATATCACGGTCTGGCCAGGCTACAACAGCGATTTTTAACGGCAAGCCAATAAACGCTGTCAACCTCAAGCCCTTGACAGCCATCATTGTTTCAGTATCTTAGTTCTATACCTTTTTACGTTTTTTACGTATCTTGGGTTTATGCTTGTATACTTTAAAAACGGGAGTGCCGACAGAAGTGAAAGCAAAACACAAACAGAATACTTTGCCATCAATCACTGACATATCGGATATACATTAAAACCAAGTAAATCCCGAGGACAGCCGAACACATCCGAAGTGGTGTCGGTTACGGTAACAGTGGCGCGAATTCAATGATTTTATCCCATCTCAAACAATGCCCAAAGCGCCTAAAGAAGTTTTCACTTCAAAAATTTTATTTCCAGATGAAAACATTGGAAACTCCCGCGACAGCAGTTTATCAGATAGTATTTTGTTAGCAACAAAAGGAAAAGGTTGTGAAGTTATCGTAAGTTGCGCTAAAGGGCATCTTAAAAGTGTAAGTTTTTATTTATCTAACAAAAATATTAAATAAACGAATAACAAGTAAAATATAATAAAACAATGGTTGCGTAATAATTATCTGTTTTTAGACCTCTCTCAAATGCATAGCACCTTCTGGAACCTTCGTCGACACTGTTCAACTTCAGGACGGTGAAGAATACGAACTTGGAATGTATTTCATGACTAAGAACAGGTCATACATCGCGAGTGACTTGTCATCTCTATTCACGCAACAAAAAAATGATGAAATGAAGTATCTGCAGACGAAGTTGAGCGATGGTATTAGTCGCGGCTACGTGCGTCCTCTGTCGCGCGTGTCGTACGCGCCGCACGACGCCGCGCGTGCCTTCCAACTACTCGCGGCCAGCAGGCACCGCGGCAGGGTGCTGCTGAGAATGCAAGACTCTGTGAGCAACGCATACCCCAGGTAATGTGATCCACGCTTACAAAAACTGGCGCAGTTATACCGGGTGTCCGCATTGGGGTATCTGAGAGACTTTTCAAGAATTCGCTTTTCACGGAATGAGACTGTATGTTATGCCTGTATTCCGTAGGCATCCGAATGTGTTTGGCCAACCAAGTATAATTACGCCTTCAGGATGTCATTTAATCAGCAAGAACTTAATTTCAAAGTAAGTCGCGTTTTGTTTCAGAATAATATGCAATCCTGACAAAAGTAATTTAATGTTCTGGGATGATGGCGCTCTTGGAGTTCAACTAGCCGACAAACTAGTACACCGCAAAGCTAAAAAACTATACATTCACTCTACAAGCTTAAATCTGTACCAAAGTTATAAAATAGGGTAAGATTATTACATACATCTGCATCCATAGTAGATTGGACCAAAGTTATTCAAAAATGACTTTTTTCTTATTTTTAAGGTCTTGGCGAAATCTAGGCGTCAAAGTGGTAACTCTAGAAAAAACTATTGATATCAGAAATTGTATTTCTGCCGTAATAAACGATGCTAACAGTCTTGGAACAATCGAAGGTATTTACGTAGCTATAACAAAAGTGAAGAACGATAAACATAAGGAAGAACTGACAACACTTCTAAATTCTTTAGATGTAACTTCAAGATCGTTGTGTCCTGAACTAAAGTTGGTATATCTCAATATTCATTTTATATATTCAAACTGTTGACATTCATTACGATTCGCCTTTAGTGGCCCACTGCTGATCATCATTGCTGAATTCATTCCGCTAGCTCCTTTACATTTGTTGTTGTTTGGTACCCACTGTCTGTTTGTTTTAGCCTGAGCTCCTCTGACACGCGATGTTCCCAGCCCAATTCTATTTAAGCTTGATAACCATTAAATGTTTTACATTTTAATAACTTGAATGTATCACAGGTACTTTGCAGTCGTCTCAACAGACAGTTCAGTGGGCGAGGACATATGTGTAGCAAGAGCTAAGTGTGGTTTTACAGCTACAAGTTTGGATCTGTCGGGTTTAAGCGAAGTAAGTTAATTTTTAATAATGATTCTGTTTTTTATCTACATATAAGACAAGATTAAATTATTAAAGAAACTCATGCATAGTGCTACAGTCGATACATTTATGTAGTTATTTACTTTTTGAATGAAATCCATCAGATATTTATATAAAATTTTAAGGACATGGAGATGCACAATTTTACCATTCAATCTTATAGCAGTTCATTATTAGACAAAAAGTAAAAAGTCTTACGATATAGTTCATAACTACACTTTATCTATTAACGGTGACTTCAACCTGTCCTGCACATCACCTGCTACACAAGTGATTATGGTTATTAACATTCATTGTGTAATACAATATATAACTAGTGTTTTTTCGGCACAAAGTAAATCAGCTGCACCTTAACACAATGTATGTTTTCTTGGTACAGAGTAATTCAAGTTCTCTCGACTTGTCTGAAGCCGCGGAGCGAGCGCTGAGCAGCACGTCTACCGTACTGCTAGCGAAGCCTGCACAGGCAAATACACCCGGACTGTTACAAAAACTCGTTGCATTGGCCGGTAATAAAACCTATTCAATTTAAAACGAAACTGCACGCTTTTATACCAGGGTCAGGCAGAGATGTTAAGTACATTCACAATTCACCAGTTTTATTTAAATAATAGGAGCGTGTCATAGAGCTCAAGCCTGTTGATATAAAACGGGTACAAATAAATAACGTTGCTGGACCTGGGATTGGATCCGATGCTCAATGGCGCACTTGCGACCACCAAACCATCGAGGCAGTCATATTAAGCAATGATTTCATACCTTGTCATCAACGTGACTTATGTAGGCATATTATTATGACGTCGTAGCCTCGATATCCGGGTTGTAGCCTCACAAAAGCTTAGTAACAAATCCGCAGCCTATAATCGACGTATCTTTCAGGAATAAGCATACCACAAAACGCAAACCCTGACACTACTTTGCAACAGTTAGGAATGGCAGATGAAAAAATATCAATAATTAGTGCCTTCTTGAATATTTCGTACAATATATCTTTGGAGGAAGGCAAAATACCGCTGTTGACTCTAAACGGGTAAGTTTAACACAAAAACTATAATAACGAAAAGAACACAAATACAATTTTAATCCTCAAGCTATGTATTTATGTATTATTTATAGTCTTACTCATTATTTTCATCTCCTTGTTTATTGTATCGCACTTTTATCCCAAGCTATTTGGTATCTGCGCAGCATTTATTCCTCCAAATACCTCAATTAGCGGTCATCTCAGTAGTCATCCATTTTCTACCTTCCATCCAAATCCATCCATCGTTTCTTTGGTCTTCCTCTACTCGCAAAGCCTTCTCTTTCCTCTTACTCAAAACTTCTCTTTCCATAATCACCTTTCTATAATCTTCATATCTCAAGCATTCATTTTTATTTTATTTTAGAATAAATGAGCTGGTGAAGTCCGCATCTGATATTGTCCCAGAAAATGTTACTGGGTTAGCGACATTCTTTTCCAACGTTGGTTCTGATGAACTCCTCGCCTCAATTGACCTCGTCGAGGTACCGACACTTAATAAAGATATCACGTTGGTGAGTACAGGATAAACAAACCTTATTATTAATTGTAAATAACTTTTAATATTCTTCTTTTCATCACGTATCGGCACGAATATTTAAGTCATATCGCTTGCCAGTGTAAAAATAACCCCGTCAGTAAAAAGTGTCGCCAATGGAGGCGGATACCATAAGAAAATAAAAACAACGGGTATCTCAACATTGGATTCGTAAAGCCTCTATCTACAGGATTGTCTTCCCTTACTTCACAGTCCGATGACGAGTTTGACGTGAACAAGAGATACTTGTGCATAGTGCCGGGTATGGAGGGTCACCACGAGAGGTTCCGCGTGCTGTGCGAGCGCCTCAAGTTACCCTCGTTTGTGCTGCAGCCGGGACTCGACCGCCCGACGGAGACCGTGCGGGAGACTGCGCAGAGATACGCTCAGGTAAAGCATACTCCTAATATAAACCATCATCGTCATTCAGCCGAAAGACGCCCACTGCTAGACATAGTCCTCCCGCAAGCATTGCTATAACGACCAGTCCTCGCCTTCCCGCGTCCAGTAGATTTCCGCAACTTTCAGCAGTTTATCGGTTCACCTTGTGCCGAGTCTACTCACACTGCACTTTCCGGTACGCGGTCATGACTCTAAAATTTTTTTATAGAGAGTTGATGATGATGAAACCCTAGAATCATAAAAACGGGTTGCTGATACTCAAGGAACTTATTTAATTGTTGGCAGATCCTCATAAACAAAACCAGGGTTCAAAATAACTTCTACTTACTGGGATACGAGAGTGGAGTGCCTGTGGTTCTTGAACTTGCCGCAATACTCGAGGATAAAGGTACTATTCTCTATTCTCCGTTTTTTTTTTTGCCAATGAATGTCTTACCTACGCTATCAGGATCAGGGATTTCATAAATACATACCTATATTATTATTGCAGGTTTAACAGGAACAGTGTTTTGTGTCGGATGTTCGCCTGATGAACTCCAAGGAACTATCGAAGAACAACTACGCGATTTTAAGACAGAGGAGCAGCTTCAGAATGCCATTATTCGGCATATGGCCAAGCTGATAGTTGGTGAAGATGTAGTTGGTTTGGACGACTTGCTGCGGAACGCCTCCACTTGGTCTCAGAAAGTGGACGCCAGTGTCAGAATCCTGTTAGGACGTATGCGACATACCGCGCAGTACGCCCGTGGGCTTATAGAAGTTGCTTTGGCGAGCATCGAACGCATGCGGGGCTACGTGGCGCCGGCGCGTGCGCTTCGCTCTCAGCTGGTGCTGCTGCGCGCTGCATCTAATGTGAAGTCAGCGCCGCAAGCGCTGCAGCGATATTCGCAGCGACCGGACGCCGTACACCAACTGCGTACACCGCTGTCTTACGTCTCAAACGATTTGGAGTGTTCGGCCATCGTTAACCGATACATAGACACCGAAATAAAATCTGAATTTGCTATGAAGAATATGTGTGACGCTTACAGCCTAAACACTACCAAGTTCTCTTGATTAATTTAATAAATGGCTCTACCTATATTAAATTGTAGTTTTACTTAAAAAAAACAGAATGATGAAAATGTAGATGAATTTAACCTTTGTGCTCACTAGTTCCTTTAAAGGTTTATGTACAGACGCCAGCACATCAAGCTACCCGAAACTCTCAAATTTTCCCAATCAACTTTGAATCTTATGTTTAAGCAATAAAATTTAAAATCTATTAAATAAATTTGACAGATTGTAGTAACTGGATGTGCTGGCGTCTGTACATGAACAGTACGAGTAGGTCCGTTTATATTTCTGACTAGACTGAAACCAGTTGAACGATGACACGAAGACGATGTGAAGCTTGACAAAAACTTTAATATGATTATTAAATTAAAAAATATATATTTGTCCTGCAAAAACGAGCTGTTCGAGCAATTTACCAGCTAGGAGCCAGCTTTTCTCTAAGAGATTTTTTTAAAGATATTGGTATTCTCACGGTTGCATCACAGTTCATCACACACGCACATAGTTCTAAATCGCTCGTGATTGCACTCTATCCCCGGCACTATGCATAAATACGTTTCATATTCATTTGGTTTCTAGAATAGGGCAAAATTTGGAACTCCTTGAAATATTATCTGGTCGTAAACCATAACTTTACCTACTATTACTTTCTATAGCCGTATTTTGTCTATGATAATAGTTAGGTACAAACTTATGGTATTATTATTTTCGTGTTAATTATTCAAGTGTTCAACACAATGTAAATTGTTTATGAATAAATAATAATAATAATTATTTTATTACCACAAAGTTCAAGTACATTGCACTGTATACAGATTATAGATCTTAATTTAGCATTAGGTAGATAAGTACAATAGGTTCAACCCTGTCCCCTAAACTAGGCTAGGCCTGTATCTTAGGGGGCAGTACCCGGCTATAGGGTATGCTTATATGATTCTATTCTATGATTCTATTCTGGTAGACGTGCCAGTGGACTGTGTCACGTGGGTGCATTTTTGATCTTGTGGTGAAATAAAAATTTAAAAAAATGTGAGAGTGAGCAAGTGAAGAGTGAATTTTATTGTATAGGAGTAAATGTTTGATGATTGTGTGAGGAAGTGGATGGGGTGTTTTGTGATAATTTTGTGTGTAGTGAATGAATTGAGTGTATGTTAGTGACAATGTTGTGTGTAGCGAATGAATTGAGTGTATGTTTGTAGTGTGTTAGAGATGTGCGAGTGATTAGCGCGTCTGCGGAAAATAGGTGAAATACACAAAAAGAGGTGTTTATTAGGTGATGTAGGTTAAAAGAGATTCCGTTCCATGATAGTCCTGTTTTAGCAGCCATTCAGTTACTGTACGTTTTAGTTTAAACCTGGTTTAAACCTGGTGTTTAAATGAATGATTGAATGAATGTTCCAAATAAAATAGTTTTCTGGTGTTAACATACAATTACGAATAAACTCGCCGGCTGGTCGACACTTCAAGTGACCACGTGACCAGAGGGCTGGGTCTTTCTTTGGCCAAAGAATTAGAATTGCCATTCAACTTGGCAATGCTGCCAGTCTTCTGGGCACATTTCCGAATGTCAGCGATGCGGACGAGTACTTCGACGCCTAACTTTCCTTTTGTTTTTGTATTTATTTACATAGTCTTTTAATTTAGTACCTAGTGTAAATAGTTAGTTATATAGATAACTAACTATTTATATGCATAACTATTGTTATGTATGCATAGGCATACAATAGAAATTACGAATTGAATCAACACTATACCATGTTCGGTGTATGTGTAAGAGTAGGCATAAAGACAATCTCGGTGCTCGCAAGAATTTCATCGCCATCAATCATCTATCTCCATCATTGACACTTTAAGATTCTTTAGCCTGTGAAATAGAAAGGTTTTCTACTAAGAAAACCTTTAGCACCTTTTGCACTAGCTCATAAACACGAGCGGCACGTTCCCAATGGCAGAGGCAACTTTAGCTATCGACACTCATAGACCGCAGCCTTAGACGCGTCGACGGCTGTCGATGGCAACGTGCCGCTCGTGTAGGTATATGAGCACTTAAACACGCATAGTCATTTAGTACGCAAAAATAAAGGAATAATATAATATTGCAAACATTATCGCGTACCAATAATTCTAACAATCGTATTAATTCTGCGAAAAATATTTAATTAATATTTTTATTTGTTGCACCATGTTTTTTTTTTTTTGTCAAATTTGGTTATTACTGACCGCACACTCATCTACTCGTATTACCAAGATAATAATATTAAATAAAGACAAGGATGTACAGACGCCAGCACATCAACCTACTACAATCTGTCAGATTTCTGTAATAGATTTTCAACTTTATCGCTAAAGCATAAGGTTCAATGTTGATTGGGAAAATTTGACAGTTAGGTGTAGGTTGATGTGCTGGCGTCTGTACAATCAACAAAAGAGATAAAGTATGCAGGATCGTCGGATATAGTTGAAGTTGAGTATGAAACCGATGCATGTTGTTGACTAAAGTTAAATTTTATTCGAGGAATGTACTATTTTATATGTAGGTAGGTATGTGGGTAGTTATTCTTTAAACATACTCACTTCGAAATCTTTCATATTCTGTTCATAAAATATGAAAGATACATCAATCGTTACATAATGTCTTGAGTAGGTCAGGTCGCACATTTCAAGCTCGTAGTCCTCCCGGGTATGTAATTGAACGATAGTCCTTGTAGACTTTAGATCTGTAGACCATTTTTTATTTTATCAAGTACCTGGTACTTGTTGACAGGCCTACGCTGTCCTCCCATACCTACTGTAACTCGAAAACATTGTAAAAGCCAATTATTTTTAAAAGAGTAACCATGGAGTTTCTTGCCGGTTCTTCTCCATAGGAAACGACCAATTGGAACCGTGCACCTAGCTTCTGACGTTTCATAAGTGCCCATGTTGGTTTATGTGAAATAAAAATATTTTGATTTTGATTGATTTTGATTTTGATATCAAACGTTGTACCTTCAGCTGGGGTAGTTCCCGCTCGTTAATACTCCGTCGTTAACACTATTAACGACTGGGAATGTTTTGTTCCACTCGTTAACAGTGTTGAAGAACGCGACATTTTTTTCCCAATCCCCCCCCTCCCCTCCCACGTTCCGCGTCTAGTTCATGAGAGTAGAGAGAGTTAACAAGTGGAAAAAAACATTCATTATTAACGAGCGGGAACTATACCCTTCAGCTGCACAACAAACCAACGAAGCCTGAAAGAAGTACATTTATCGGTAGTAGGGAGTTGTTTAGCCGGTTGAATGTAATTAAAGAAACAATTAAAAAGCCGTTGTATCTCACGTGGATCCACCCACGATCGACGGATTAAACTTAACATAAATAGAACAATTAGTTACCTATTGCTTTTAATTATTCGCCAGATACATCAGAATTTATCAGAAAATTATGAAACAGGGCCGTAAGTCTTACTTTTTTGAGCATTCCTTATACATAACTGAAGACGATATCACAGCCCTTTCCTTCGGTACGGTCATGACCATGTCTTTGAAAGGGTTTTCTCCTATCTGGTAGAATCTTGATGCTCCATTTATTTGGCATACCACACTTGGCATAATCTTCTTTAAACAAATATTTATAAGGCATAAAAATTATTTAACATAATATTATTGTTTGGCCGAATGTTTAAATGTCCGAATTTACAATGGCATACTTTTAAGATGGCTGAATTTTATTTGGCATAATTACCTTTGGCAGAGTTAAATAATAATAATAATAATTTATTTATTTGACGGACAACAAAAGGTCCATACAAGACATGCCACAAGGTTAAAATTCCGCATAATTTCGTTTAGCATAACGTTTATTTAGAGGGACGATTATCTGGTACAATTTCACTTGGCATACGGTGAAGATGGCAGAATTTCATTTGGAATAATTTTATTAGGCATATTGCTGTTTGTATAAAATAGCATTTTGAACCATAATTAAAATTAAAATATTTTCTTAAAAAGCTATATGTTGTGGTAAGTTAGTGACAGAAACGAATTGCTGCAAAACCAACTCCACGTAGTCTTGCCTGTCCTACCCCTAGAGTGTAATTTAAGCCCGCGTAGGCGCGGAGGGGACTTACCAACTGAATGAGGGGCCAGGCGGCCCGCGAGCTGAGGAGCAGGTGGTATTAACGCACGCCGGTGCGGCTGAGGCTGGCCGGCGAAGCCACCAGTTTTCTTTGATTTAGTTGATTTTAGCAACCTTATCGTCCGGTTAATATGACTGGCTAAGGGAGCAATCACACATATCGCTAATCGCTTTTATTGCATGGGCATAAAGCTTTCTGACCGGCACAAGCCGAATCTGCGTCGACAAGTGTGGTCACATCCTAACACTGCTCTCAAAAATACCCGGTAAGTTCGGGAACAAATTCCTCAGGAATCTTTTTTTGTTGTGGTCACTGACGGTGGTGAAGATTGTGCAGCCGATGGCCAACGCGATGAATATGGCTGCCTGCCCCACGGCACCAGCTCCTCCATGTATCAACAGACTCGTACCAGGAACAAGTCTTCTCTTAATACCCTTAAGACAAATTATTATTGATATGAAATTAAAGAAAAACAAATAATGACGAATTAATGGGTTTCATAATTAAAGACATTGCAATAAAAAACTTTTTTACAAAAAAAAAACAACCGACTTCCAAAAAAAACACTACAAAGTGAAAAATAACTTTAATTTCGGTAGTCGGTATCGTTGGTTCCACATTTTCGTTTTTTTGACACCGACTTCCGAAATTAAAGTTATTTTTCACTTTGTAGTGTTTTTTTTTTGGAAGTCGGTTGTTTTTTTTTTTGTAAAAAGTTTTTATTTTTCGCTTTTTAGTTGTACCTACCTCATAATACAAATACATATAACACTAGGTACTTGCTATGTGAATATTAGTGACAGGAATATAAACTAAGTGGAAAACAAACGGATTGTTGAAGCTAGTTCCAAAACTACCCAAGCAAAGTTCATAAAATTTATATGGGACCACCTCTGAAGCATACCTTATTCATTAATTAGACCATACGCAAATACACAAGATACTTCATAAAATATGCGAAAAACAATAAGTGAGCCTATAAAATTTGAAGAGTTCCCTCGATTTCGTCAAGATTCCATCATCAGATCGCGACTTGTTGACTATGGGACCATTTGGGAAGTATACCCTTTCCAACAAAAAAATAATTTTTCAAATCGGTTGGCAAGCGACGGAGTTATGCGCGAACAAACCTAAAAAAAAAAAAAAAAACAAACATTCGAATTGAGAACCACCTCCTTTTTTAGAAGTCGGTTAAAAACAAAAGATACTGCTTATTAACTAACTATAGACGATTTACTAACTACTAAATAATTTTGCAAATGTGCATTATTTATAAGTATTATGTCTAAAGTGGATTGAAGATTTCTTGATGTAGCCGCGCATAGGCTCATCTGGGTACGCGCGTCCGTCGGTACGCGACCGACGTCAGCGTAAGAGGAATTCAGGCCTAAGCAACAACATGTAAGCAAGTTAAAAAAATATGCAGTCCACGTGATCAACTTTGAACGTTAATATCCCAGAAACGAGACGCTTTACGGGGTAATTTGGTCTTGTATTTTATAAATTCATATAGGTTACATGCGTTGCGTGGCCACCATTTGAAAAAAAATCGTTAGGTATGCCACGGATCTTCAAAGCCCTTTATGCAGGCATGAGTTGGTAATTCACTTTATTTTACTGATTTATTTAAATTCAATAGCAAAACGAACGAGCACGCTAGATAAACGAAGATTATGATAAAGCATGGCAAAAATATGTAGGTAACCAAGCACACTGAAATGCGATGGCGTAAGCCAGCGGTACTGTGGCAGCATCTTCTAAACTCCAGTGTGTCGGTACTGGCCGCGGTTTGTTCCCACTTGTTCTACTGAACAGTTCTACGGTAGAACTAATGGGAATTTTTTTTCTCACTAGTACTACGATATTAGGTATAACAAAATAGTAGAACTATTGGGAGTCTCTATTTCCCACTTGTTCTCGGGGCTCGAGCAGATCTGTTGACACACACTGCCTGATGAAGGCATCAATCCCATAACAGGTTCCCCACTGCAAAAAAGAAACCTAATCAAATCTGTCATTCCGTACCCGAGGATACAAAAACTTTGCAGAATATATTCTGTAAAACCGACTGATATAAAGTGGACATACCTTTCAGTAATTCCACTACCTTTTGACCCTCCGACTCACAGTGGGTAAAACAAAAAAACCTCTCTAAAACAAAAAAGGAATACCGATAGGCTACTAGCAAAATTATAAAAATATTATTGAAATTGAAAATATATATTTCAGACCAAGCACACAGTAATTGCTAGAAAAAGGGAACAAAGTTTTGAGATAGGGGAACAAATATATAGTATATAAAACTGATAAGGAAAATATTTGGAAAAAGGTAATAGTATTAAATAAAGCTAAAGAACCTCGATCTTACATAGTGAGCGGTAATTCTAAACCAGTAAGACGAAATACTTATCACATGAAAAAGTCTCAAACTAATGTAAGTTATGGTCCTAGAGATATGTTTATAGATGTAAGTGATCATGATTGTCATTTAAGTTTAACTAGCAGTTCACAAAGTGTTTCACCTAATGTGACAAATAAAAATAGTTTTAATAATATGACTAATAATACTCGTAGTTCAAGTTTCCATCAGACTAAATCTGGCAGAATTATTAAGCCTAGACAGATTTTAGATTTGTAATGAGTGATCAATGTTGGTAATACTGAATTATGTTTGATATTGTTTTATTGTTGATATTCTGATCATGTGCAGACGCCAGGACATCAAGTTACTACAATCTGTCAAATTTCTTTAATAAATTTCAACTTTATTGCTAAATTATAAGGTTCAAAGTTGATTGGGATAATTTGACAGTTTGGGGTAGCTTGATGTCCTGGCTCTGTACATAAACCTTTAAATTCATCTATATTTTCATCATTCTGTTTTTTTTAAGTAAAACTATAATTTAATGTAGGTAGAGCCATTTATTAAATTCGTCAAGAGAACATGGTAGTTTAAAGGTTATAAGCGTCACACATATTTTTCATATCAAATTCAGATTTTATTTCGGTGTCTACGTATCGGTTAACGATGGCCGAACACTCCAAATCGTTTGAGACGTAAGAAAGCGGTGTACGCAGCTGGTGTACGGCGACCGGTCGCTGCGAGTATCGCTGCAGCGCTTGCGGCGCTGACGTCACATTAGATGCAGCGCGCAGCAGCACTAGCTGAGAGCGAAGCGCTCGCACCGGCGCCACGTAGCTGCGCGTGCGTTCGATGCTCGCCAAAGCAACTTCTATAAGCCCACGGGCGTACTGCGCCGAATGTCGCATACGTCCTAACAGGATTCTGACACTGGCGTTCACTTTCTGAGACCAAGTGGCGGCGTTCCGCAGCAAGTCGTCCAAACCAACTACATCTTCACCAACTATCAGCTTGGCCATATGCCGAATAATGGCATTCTGAAGCTGCTCCTCTGTCCTAAAATCGCGTAGTTGTTCTTCGATAGTTCCTTGGAGTTCATCAGGCGAACATCCGACACAAAACACTGTTCCTGTTAAACCTGCAATAATAATATAGGTATGTATTTATGAAATCCCTGATCCTTATAGTGAAGGTAAGATATTCATTAGCAAAAAAAAATAGGAGAATAAAGAATAGTACCTTTATCCTCGAGTATTGCGGCAAGTTCAAGAACCACAGGCACTCCACTCTCGTATCCCAGCAAGTAGAAGTTATTTTGAACCCTGGCTTTGTTTATGAGGATCTGCCAACAATTAAATAAGTTCCTTGAGTATCAGCAAACAGTTTTTATGATTCTAGGGTTTCATCATCATCAACTCTCTATAAAAAATTTTAGTCATGACCGCGTACCGGAAAGTGCAGCGTGAGTAGACTCGGCACAAGGTGGACCGATAACCAGCTGAAGGTCACGGAAATCTACTGGATGCGGGAAGGCGAGGACTGGTCGTTAAAGCAATGCTTGCGGGAGGACTATGTCTAGCAGTGGACGTCTTTCGACTGAATGACGATGATGGTTTATATTAGGAGTATGCTTTACCTGAGCGTATCTCTGCGCAGTCTCTCGCACGGTCTCCGTCGGGCGGTCGAGTCCCGGCTGCAGCACAAGCGAGGGCAGCTTGAGGCGCTCGCACAGCACGCGGAACCTCTCGTGGTGACCCTCCATACCCGGCACTATGCACAAGTATCTCTTGTTCACGTCAAACTCGTCATCGGACTGTGAAGTAAGGGAAGACAATCCTGTAGATAGAGGCTTTACGAATCCAATGTTGAGATACCCGTTGTTTTTATTTTCTTATGGTATCCGCCTCCATTGGCGACACTTTTTACTGACTGGGTTATTTTTACACTGGCAAGCGATATAACTTAAATATTTTTGCCGATACGTGATGAAAAGAAGAATATTAAAAGTTATTTACAATGTTCGTTTATAATAAGGTTCGTTTATCCTGTACTCACCAATGTTATATCTTTATTAAGTGTCGGTACCACGACGAGGTCAATTGAGGCGAGGAGTTCATCAGAACCAACGTTGGAAAAGAATGTCGCTAACCCAGTAACATTTTCTGGGACAATATCAGATGCGGACTTCACCAGCTCATTTATTCTAAAATAAAATAAAAATGAATGCTGAGATATGAAGATTATAGAAAGGTGATTATGGAAAGAGAAGTTTTGAATAAGAGGAAAGAGAAGGCTTTGCGAGTAGAGGAAGACCAAAGAAACGATGGATGGATTTGGATGGAAGGTAGAAAATGGATGACTACTGAGATGACCGCTAATTGAGGTATTTGGAGGAATAAATGCTGCGCAGATACCAAATAGCTTGGGATAAAAGTGCGATACAATAAACAAGGAGATGAAAATAATGAGTAAGACTATAAAAAATACATAAATACATAGCTTGAGGAATAAAATTGTATTTGTGTTCTTTTCGTTATTGTAGTTTTTGTGTTAAACTTACCCGTTTAGAGTCAACAGCGGTATTTTGCCTTCCTCCAAAGATATATTGTACGAAATATTCAAGAAGGCACTAATTATTGATATTTTTTCATCTGCCATTCCTAACTCTTGCAAAGTAGTGTCAGGGTTTGCGTTTTGTGGTATGCTTATTCCTGAAAGATACGTCGATTATAGGCTGCGGCTTTGTTACTAAGCTTTTGTGAGGCTACAACCCGGATATCGAGGCTACGACGTCATAATAATATGCCTACATAAGTCACGTTGATGACAAGGTACGAAATCATTGCTTAATATGACTGCCTCGATGGTTTGGTGGTCGCAAGTGCGCCATTGAGCATCGGGTCCAATCCCAGGTCCAGCAACGTTATTTATTTGTACCCGTTTTATATCAACAGGCTTGAGCTCTATGACACGCTTCTATTATTTAAATAAAACTGGTGAATTGTGAATGTACTTAACATCTCTGCCTGACCCTGGTATAAAAGCGTGCAGTTTCGTTTTAAATTGAATAGGTTTTATTACCGGCCAATGCAACGAGTTTTTGTAACAGTCCGGGTGTATTTGCCTGTGCAGGCTTCGCTAGCAGTACGGTAGACGTGCTGCGCAGCGCTCGCTCCGCGGCTTCAGACAAGTCGAGAGAACTTGGATTACTCTGTACCAAGAAAACATACATTGTGTTAAGGTGGAGCTGATTTACTATGTGCCGAAAAAACAATAGTTATATGTTGTATTACACAATGAATGTTAATAACCACAAGCACTTGTGTAGCAGGTGATGTGCAGGACAGGTTGAAGTCACCGTTAATAGATAAAGTGTAGTTATGAACTGTATCGTAAGACTTTTCACTTTTTGTCTAATAATGAACTGCTATAAGATTGAATGGTAAAATTGTGCATCTCCATGTCCTTAAAATTTTATATAAATATCTGATGGATTTCATTCAAAAAGTAAATAACTACATAAATGTATCGACTGTAGCACTATGCATGAGTTTCTTTAATAATTTAATCTTGTCTTATATGTAGATAAAAACGGAATCATTATTACAAATTCACTTACTTCGCTTAAACCCGACAGATTCAAACTTGTAGCTGTAAAACCACACTTTGCTCTTGCTACACATATGTCCTCACCCACAGAACTGTCTGTTGAGACGACTGCAAAGTACCTGTGATACATTCAAGTTATTAAAATGTAAAACATTTAATGGTTATCAAGCTTAAATAGAATTGGGATAGGAACATCGCGTGTCAGAGGAGCTCAGGTTAAAACAAACAGACAGTTCCAAACAGCAACAAATGTAAAGGAGCTAGCGGAATGAATTCAGCAATGATGATCAGCAGTGGGCCACTAAAGGCAAATCGTAATGAATGTCAACAGTTTGAATATATAAAATGAATATTGAAATATACCAACTTTAGTTCAGGACACAACGATCTTGAAGTTACATCTAAAGAATTTAGAAGTGTTGTCAGTTCTTCCTTATGTTTATCGTTCTTCACTTTTGTAATAGCTACGTAAATGCCTTCGATTGTTCCAAGACTGTTAGCTTCATTTACAACGGCAGAAATACCATTTCTGACATCAATAGTTTTTTCTAGAGTTACCACTTCGACACCTTGATTTCGCCAAGACCTTAAAAAGAAGAAAAAAGTCATTTTTGAATAACTTTGGTCCAATCTACTGTGGATGCAGATGTATGTAATAATCTTACCCTATTTTATAACTTTGGTACAGATTTAAGCTTGTAGAGTGAATGTATAGTTTTTTAGCTTCGCGGTGTACTAGTTTGTCGGCTAGTTGAACTCCAAGAGCGCCATCATCCCAGAACATTAAATGAGTTTTGTCAGGATTGCATATTATTCTGAAACAAAACACGACTTACTTTGAAATTAAGTTCTTGCTGATTAAATGACATCCTGAAGGCGTAATTATACTTGGTTGGCCAAACACATCCGGATGCCTACGGAATACAGGCATAACATACAGTCTCATTCCGTGAAAAGCGAATTCTTGAAAAGTCTCTCAGATACCCCAATGCGGACACCCGGTGTAATTGCGCCAGTTTTTGTAAGCGTGGGTCACATTACCTGGGGTATGCGTTGCTCACAGAGTCTTGCATTCTCAGCAGCACCCTGCCGCGGTGCCTGCTGGCCGCGAGTAGTTGGAAGGCACGCGCGGCGTCGTGCGGCGCGTACGACACGCGCGACAGAGGACGCACGTAGCCGCGACTAATACCATCGCTCAACTTCGTCTGCAGATACTTCATTTCATCATTTTTTTGTTGCGTGAATAGAGATGACAAGTCACTCGCGATGTATGACCTGTACTTAGTCATGAAATACATTCCAAGTTCGTATTCTTCACCATCCTGAAGTTGAACAGTGTCGACGAAGGTTCCAGAAGGTGCTATGCATTTGAGAGAGGTCTAAAAAACAGATAATTATTACGCAACCATTGTTTTATTATATTTTACTTGTTATTCGTTTATTTAATATTTTTGTTAGATAAATGAAAACTTACACTTTTAAGTTGCCCTTTAGCGCAACTTACGATAACTTCACAACCTTTTCCTTTTGTTGCTAACAAAATACTATCTGATAAAGTGCTGTCGCGGGAGTTTCCAATGTTTTCATCTGGAAATTAAATTTTTGAACTTCTTGAGGCGCGTTGGGCATTTTTTGATATGGGAAAAATAATTGAATTCGGGCCACTGTTACCGTAACCGACACCGCATCGCATGTGTTCGGCTGTCCTTGGGATTTACTCGCTTTTAATGTATATCCGATATGTCAGTGAATAATGGCAAAGTATTCTGTTTGTGTTTTGTTTTCATTTCTATCGGCACTCCCGTTTTTAAAGTATACAAGCCCAAACCCAAGATCCGTAAAAAAACGTAAAAAAGGGATAGAACTATCTAAGACACTGAAACAATGATGGCTCTCAAGGGTTTGAGTTTGACTGCGTTTATTAGCTTGCCGTTAAAAATCGCTGTTGTAGCCTGGCCAGACCGTGAGCATTATTATAAGCCGCTATTCCGAATAAAACAACAATATTATTTACTGTAAGCTTATGGCTCGTCCGTCGTCATAGCACGGGCCCAGATATCACTATTAACTATCAAAATCGCCTACCTTTTAGCTCAGGGTACAGTTTCTGCAGGAACTTCTTTTTCCGTAAATCGCTGACTGTCGTGAACACTGTACACCCGTGAGCGAGCGCAACGGCAATGGCCGCCTGCCCCAATGCGCCGGTGCCTCCGTGCACTAGCACGTCACTACCAGGTAACATCCGCGCCTTGATTATCTAATGAAAGATCAATTTAAATGGTTAATAAAGAAGATAGTTAAGATAATTTGAGTTACGATGTAAAGCTGCTGGATTGGGCCATTTTTGTATCTAATTACGTAAACTCACGAGACAGTAGAGTGCGTGTACGTAGGCGAGCGGCACGGTGGCGGCGTCCTCCAGGCTCCAGTGCGCCGGCACCGGCCACAGCAGCTCCGGCTGCGCGCGCACCACGCTGCCGGCCGCGCCGCTGCGCACCAGCCCCATCACGCGCTCACCACTGTAACGTAAACAAAGCATAACATCACGCTTATATTCCTCGAAGTTTCGGCAGAGCTGTAACTACACCCAAATTTCGCCAGCTACCATTATGGGCGAGCATATTGTCAGTAACCTCGAAAAGGTATTGGTATGTTCTGTGATGTTATTTGTTTATTAATTAAGGAACAAAACAAAATATAGACAGAAACATCACAAAAAGCTCAAGGTTTGTCCGGATGAAGACACACTTTTAAGCAATCTTAACACTAACGTAATTCACATACTTTATAAAACATTGTGAGGTAGTTAATAATAATAACTAAAATGTACAAAAACGACAACGGCGCGGGTCAGGCATCCCGTCGATGCTAATTACTTATTGAATGAAATTTAAACAGGTTGATGCATTTTCAAAGAGAATCAAAGAATTTTAATTGATTTTTTGGATTTTTTGGACATCATTAGATAATTAGAGTAGGTATGAAATAAGCGTTAGTTCGTTTTCCGTAATAGTTCTTGTATATCGGTCCTACGAGTTTTGATTGGGCTGCCATTCTTGTTGCAGTGCTATGATTGAATTTAATTTGCAGTTCTTTGTGGCTGAACGGTTCTATTCATAACTATTTTCGTATTTTATAGTGTATTGACAAGATTTTAACATTTTTAAGGAAACCTGTTACGTCATCACCATCATAAAGCGTTTTTCTTATTTTATTTGGTATTATTATTTTTAATAAACGAAGTTGTAGGTTGTATATTTTATCTAAGAAAGTTTTAAATGTTCTGCCATAGCTAGTAATTCCATATGAAATTACTAGCTGCGCCCCGCGGTTTCAGCCGCATATGTTTCGATCCCGAGGAAATACGGGATAAAAACTATCCTATGTATCTTTATATCTCCATATCATCAAAATGGGTTCAGTGGTTTAGGCGTGAAAAGGTAACATACAGACAGATAGACAGACAGAGTTACTTTCTAATTTATAATATTAAGTATGGATTGACTCCGCGAGAGCATTAAAAATGTTAAGTAACATGTTAAAAGGTACTTTATTTTTAATTTATTGCTTTGTCAATTTTTGTTGTTGTACTGCTCCCAAATTACGATTTTTATTTTTGACATACTTCTTTGAAATAATATTTTTATTATTTGTCATTATATAGGGTGACTGGTAATTAGTGGCCGATACTTAAACACGTGATTGTACTCATGATAACAAACAACTTTTACTATGGGACCAAACCTGAAATCGCGAAAAAAAAATCAGCTGTTCCCTACATTTATATTCGTATAACTCGTCAAAATGTAGGGAACAGCTGATTTTTTTTTCGCGATTTCTGGTTTGGTCCCATAGTAAAAGTTGTTTGTTATCATGAGTACAATCACGTGTTTAGGTATCGGTCACTAATTACCAGTCATCCTATATACAGACAATTCTAATTTCAACCCTTTATTAGTGGTTGTATATTATTATAATCATATCATTTGCTTTTAATAGGTTTTTATATTTTGTTAATCCTTTTGATATTTTGTAAATATGAGGACTTTGTAGGCCTTGTAGACTCTATCTCTATCTGAAGATCACTTCTTATTTTATTAAGTACCTACCTGGTACTTGTTGACACACCTACGCTGTCCTTCCATACCTACTGTAATTTGAAAACATTGTATAAGCCAATTATTTTTAAAAGAGTAACCGTGGAGTTTCTTGCCGGCGCTTCTCCATAGGAATCGAACAATTGGAACGGTGCACCTAGCTTCTGAAGTTTCATAAGTGCCCATATGGGTTCATGTGAAATAAAATATTTTGATTTTGTCTAGCATTGCTCGCAGTTTATCGTAAATCGAGTTAATGTGAAAGCCTCAGTTAAATCTGTCATCAACGAGTAAACCCAAATATTTTTAGTTGGTAACCTGCTCCAATGGTTCACATTTGAGCAGGCACATCTCACTGAAGCGTTTGACTGCATTCATCATGACTCGCGTACTTGCAATTTCAACCAATATGGTATTAAGACACTGGCGTTGAACCTAGTTCCTTCTTATCTGATTGGCAGGGTACAGCATGTAAATGTTATCGGTGTTCAATCGTCTGGATAACAAGTGAAATTAGGTGTACCGCATGGCACAATGCTAGCCCCATTTTTGTTATTCGACAGATTCTTCCTAGCAAGATGAAATTGTGTGACCTGTGTAAAATTAAGATTTATGTGTTTTTGAAAATTTCTCAGAAAATATTATTTTTCAGAAATCAGAATTGTATATATTGGACCCGCCGACAGATGTTTCTACATTATCTGTGGCACCACGCTCTATGCACTTACTAGTAAGATCAGCATTACAATAATCTTACATTCATTAAAATAATATATCTGAATATAAACACTTGCCTCTTAGTGGTTCCGCTGTAGTCCATTCCGTACACATTGGATTCGCATGCCATCACGCCAACTGCCCTCTTCACATCGGACGTGCAGAGCCCGGCGTAGTGAACCTGATAATATGAACAACAAATAAAACTGTTTCGTGATGCCAAAGCGCAGCCTAAAACGTGGCAAATAACAAAAAACGAACTTAACACGTTCGAGGACAGAACGAGATTATACGTCATCGTTCGAAATTTTGATATGGCACAACGTACAATGACGTCCAAATCATTTTTTTACTTTACGACAGAACGTACATTTCCGATGAACGTTCAAGTTAAAATCCTATTGAATGTATCTTGTGTCACAACATTTAAAATACCCGAAGCTTTACTGTCACGTAGAGTAAGTTTTAAACTATTCCAAATAAGTGCCGTTGACAGTGGGCGGGAACGGTACTCACACACGCACAACGTGTAAATACGTCGCGCGCGCCTACCGCGCTCCTACATTCAATGCGGCTGCGTCACTGCGGGGTGCGCTCGCGTTCGCTAAACATTTCGTGGCGTATCGTAATATTTGCCGCGACAAAACATCGTAAGTATTTAGTTAATTTGATTTATGTATTATTCCTTAGCCAGACAGTATACTATTTTACTATGAATTAATCCCGTTCACGTCTAGTTAACTTACTTTTAATGACATAACGTATTTATACGATAACGTGATAAAACGGTTGTGTCATGATGTCTTTAAAACAATATATTTTCATGGGAGGCTACGTACTCATACGTCGTATAATTTGTATGGACATTTACTGTGTCATTTTGGTACACAGTCTCAAGTGGTAGCGTCCTCGAACGTGTTAAAAAAAAAACGAAAAAGGTTTCAGATATTTTAGCTCAATCTTTTTCTTTAACAGTCATTGGAGAGCATAAATGTACGGGTTGTAGTAGTTACTTTCCTTATGACTCCTGTACGGAGTTAATTACTACTGCTAACAAGCAGTGAGCAGTTAGTTTATTTATACATACCGTTACCGCCAAATCAGACTTCTGTAAATGAGGAGCCTCTACCCAGTGCAGGGACTCAAGATCTCCTATTCGTGAACATTGAAGTATTACAGGATTCTTCAAGTCTCCTTGTTGCTGCAGGCCACCTGTGGTTTCCTGTATAAAAAAAAACCTTAAGTAAGTATTATTGAGATAACTATAAAAATAAAAGGTCTATGTGTTCAGATAAAGAATTTTTTCCTCCTAAAGGCAGCCAAAACGAATTCCGCCGGTGCAAGGCAAGTAGTTTTGTACATATACATAATTATTAACTTTGACAGCTAGAGTTATCGCTACACATAGTGGCAGCGACTGGAATATCAAAATAAACGTTTATAACTCTTTTAATTTATCTTGCACCTAAAATACAGTTTTGTCAAAAACATGTTCAAGAACTCATGACGACATTTGACGTTCAAAAGTGCATAAAACCAAACCAAAGTAAAACCAACAATGAAAATGTAATTGTAAAAATACCACTAACGTTTGCGCTGCTAACCAGATACGGTGGTACAACCAGGTCCACCCGTGTTGCGTCTTGACTAACGGGAGACAGATTGCGGTATTTAATATTCTGCAGAGTAACTCCACCACACCTGAAGCATTATAAATGTATAAATTATATAGTTCAGCTTTACACAATTTTAAACAAGTACTTAAAAACTAATCAAAACGTTCAAGAATATGTATCTCGATGAACATAATATGAGTAGAATAGAATAGACATTTATTTCGCTAATACGGGAAATACATAATAGGTGTTATAATGCATTAAAGCTAAGACATAATCCACTATTCGGCATGCAAACATATATTACATTAATACATTAACATTAGATGATGACAATGATGTTTTTTTTTTTTGTTAGTGTTATCCAATAAATGTAGCTCTCTGTACTAGTATACTATAATCAATCTGAAACGACCGGGGACCGCATGGGAGACAGGGAATTGAGAGTACACGTCTGTTGGCACACACACTTGGACTAGAATGTTTCCGTAGTTGGCTAGTCTCCGTTAAAATTGGCCGCCGTGACCGAAATTAGGTCTGGAGAAAACTGTTATAATATACTTAGTCACCTTGTTAGATCATGGACATCAGAAAAGTAAGCATTCACAACAGTCTTCCCGTTCAAGTTGTAGGCGTCTTGAAGGTGGCTACGGGTGTCAATGTCTAATCTCCTGATTTGCGTGGGCAGGGATACCGCATCGTGTGGTTGTCGCAACATGTTCAGCTGCAGCAAGCCGTCGATGAACGTGACCCAGTTGTCGCGCCACACCAGCGCTGCCTGGCTCAAAGATGCGCTCGCAGCCTCGACGCTCACGAATTCGCCGCTACAAGATAGATACATCGAATAAGCTTTGTTGGATACCAAAAGAATAACATATACGGAAAGCTTTTGTTAAATTGTGTAAGACCGCTTTCACATTTAGGCGACTTTAGCAGCGCGACAGACGCGCGACCGAGAATTTCATATTATAAACAGAAGCGCGACCGCCGACATGGCGGTCGCGCTTCTGTTTATAATATGAAATTCTGACTGGGCGACGGTCGCGCGTCTGTCGCGCTGCTAAAGTCGCCTATATGTGAAAGCTGCCTAAAGCTCTGCATGTGCAGCAGCTTCGTTTTGTATAAGAATGCAGACCATGGCAATGCAATTGAACACACTACGCTCGGATGCATGGACTGATATGGATGAGTACGGTACTCTAAGCAGCTCAGCGACACAGACGTAGCTTCATAATCTTGTTTCAGGGGAATGGGGCGAGGATACTTCCTTAAGTATCTCCACTGTGTGATTGTGCGTGCGCAGCTTATGTTGTAGTGGAAAGGTGAGACACTCGCAGCCAGATAAAAGCAAAACGTAATGTAGCAACAGCAGTGGAAACGAAGAATAAATCAATGTTTTAAACCGACTGGAAATAAAAAAACACTCCGGGAGTGCCGACAGAAGTGAAAACAAAACACAAACAGAATACTTTGCCATCACTCACTGACATGTCGGATATACATTAAAACCGAATACATCCCGAGGACATTCGAACACATCCGAAGCGGTGTCGATTACGGTAACAGTGGCGCGAGTTCAATAGTTTTTCCCATCTCAAAAAATGTCCAACGCGCCTAAAGAAGTTTTCACTTCAAAAAGAATAAGAAACACCACCGTGTTTGTGTGTGTTATTTGTTAAGTTATTATGACTGACCTGTAATTATAATCCCTGTCTTGCAGCAGTTGGTAAATGTCTTGTGAACTGAGCACCATGTCAGTATCATTCGTTTTTGTCAAGTTTACCTGGGAACCACTTTGAATGTATCCCGACGCCACTCTGTAATTCTCGTTCAAAATCTGTTGAAGTTAAATTGGTCTTGTAATCACGACTGTGTTCCCCGAAAGACTTGGCAGAAGTCGTAAGTAAACTTAACAGATATTGCACCAGTTATGTTTGAGTCTCATGAAACAGGGGCTGAGCCTATTAGCCATAAAGTGGTACTGAAATATTCTATAAAAACCCAATAACACTTTGCCTGACCTATAATTCGAACTCCATGTTCAGCAGTTGCACTATTTTAATAGTGCGCAATAAACTTTAGCATAATACTATGAATATCTTCTAAATCAGTGTAGTATATTCTGTAGCAGTGCTGATACACGATTTACTCACAAAACACAGGCTCACCATCACATCCAAGTCCTAGTCCACGGTACGCTTCTACTTTCCGCCATTCGTGCTGACTGACAGTTGACTTAGTGACAGCTACCTGACTACTTGTGTGTGTGAAAGACCGGGTTCACATATCTATTAAATATACACACTACTATCAGTATACCTCAAAATTTCCGGTCCCCCTGTGCAGTGATACGCTGAGCCTCAGCGGTCGCTGGTCGTGCAACGTGGGCTGAGCGTACAGGTGCACGTCACGGAACTTCACCGGCTTCTGACGCTTGGCATCCCCTGAGTGCATCGCGAGGGTGTCCCACGTCGCCATCAGAGCAGCCGCGAAAGGATAGCACTGTTTCTCTGGAATTCACGAGGATATTGGATTTTCTACATCCATTATTCTTACAAGCTAAATGCAAGTTCGTGATGGTAAGTGATCATCGCCACTTATGGATAATAATTGCAATATTGTTGCATCTCGAAGAAAAAGCTGAAATATCTCATGAGCTTGTAATAACACTAGCATTCTTATACCATCCAAATCGGAACGGAGTGCTGCAAAACTGCTTTAAAAAGCCATGGTATGGACATTTATGTATAGCTCATACACAGAATATGGTAGAAGAAGAATCCGGTTAGTTATGTCAATTAGTTCACATATGGAAGCTTTTTTGTAGACTATATTATAACACTTAGTATAGTACACATCTCTTCCTAACTCATGGACAATGAAACTGACATATTTCCCAACTCCAAACAGTGAGGGAGTTAATAAATTAAATCCAATTTTTTACCTCTAACAACGTGACCTCGTAGGTAGCTGTACTCATCATCATGAATGGACTTCAGGAACTGGCAGGTTGCAGCCACTCGCCTCCCTCCATCGACAAAATATCTGATTTTCCTTTAAGGATATTCAAGAAATTTAAAAAAAGCGAAATTTCAAGCGATGAACTTTATTTTAGTTTCTCTCTCACAGCAGGCCAAATGCCTCTCCTCTCGTCAATAGAGGGACAGATAGATAAACCGCTTATTCAGTGCAACAAAAGACACAATACAGGCACGAAATGAAAATGCATGATAATCAATGATCTATCCATCATCGGCGATAAGTTCAGGTTTCTCAGTATGAGCTTCGTTGAAGGTAATGGGACATTTTCACCGGGCATATACAGCACCCTCATGTATTATATCCGGCTACGTGGGTGCAATGGGTGTACTTTCATTAAAACTACAATACTTATAGAGGTATGAGAAACAGGGTGTAAAGTTCACTCATACTCTATAGAAAAGGGAGGATCCACCGACCAGACGGGTGTTATGTCTGGCGGGCAACTGCCCGATGATTCATGTCGGGCGGTTGTATATATCTATCTATATGCTGTAAACTCTGCTTGCAAGATGCAGGATTTTGCGTGACGTCAGTATCACGCGTTGTTCGCATGTGGCGTTGTAGATACCGCAACACTGCCCACCAATAACACTATTTTTGTTCGCGTCCAGCCTCCGATAGGTTCCGAGTTGTCTCGACCTGTCGGGGGCAAGACTGCGACCAATCACAATGGTTTTTTTATGGAATACTTAAATTCTTACGTCACATAAACAACGTCATATAATCATACTTCTAATTTCTATGTGACGGGCTCGGTGTCCGTTATATAATGGGAAATGCTTTTAGAAACTGAGCTTTTGCCTACAGGCAAAAGCTCAGTTTTAGGTCTCTTTAGCGGTACGAGGTCTGAGCGCGGGACGGAACCGGGCGTCATAGGGGCGGTGGAAAGAGCGCGGGAGGGGAGTCAAGTCTCATCTTTCGTGGCGCTAACTATACAATACAGGCAAAAGCTCAGTTTCCAAACGCATTTCCATGTAATGTAACGTTTGTGCGAATGCTCGACGCTGCGTCCGACGTAATCTCACGGCGAGTACCTACCTTTACCCGTAACATTTGTTTCTACCTTGCGGTCATTGTTGGAATGTCGGACGTACAGGTACCGCTCATGCCTTTGCATGTTAGACTCGTTGGTTTTTAAAATTAAGTAGAAACACAACATCGAGCATCGTGTTCATAGTGCGGTTCGATAAAATTTAAAAACAGCGAATGCTCTATGTTCTGTTACAAGTAAATGCTCTAGCCTATATTCATCTTAACGGGCTGGTATTGTTTGTAAGGATATATTAAGTGAATGAAATTAATGGACTTACCATGTTTCACTGTGGTTCCATTCGACTAAATGTGACAGCATAGGTGTTTCCGTAGATACAGGGAACTCCACTTTCGGGTACAAAGCTTGCACCTTTGGTGTGTATCCGTGCACGAACAAACTGTAAGAATAAAATAATTAAAAACTCAGTTATTGTAACACAGGGTGTTACAACGGGCTGGCTTATCGCTAATGTGATCTCACACCAAAGCGCAGAGTCGGCCACCGACTGTGAGTGCTTGGTTTTGTTGTAAATATTGCACTAGAATTTGGCCAAGGTTTTTTTTTATTTTATTTTTATTTAAAGGAACAGCAAACAGTTACATTATAAAAACTTACAACTAATTTAACAAAAACAATTTTAGTGATAATATAACCCACAACGCTGTCCACAGGTAGACATAATAGTTTAGAAGAGAAAAAAAAAGTATAATCTTACAGTCACATCGAACAACAGTTTTATCATGTGCATTAAATTGTACAATAAAATTCCAAATACAATTACGTCACTCCCATTTTTTAAGTTTAAGCGTATCTTGACACAAATATTGATTGATAAATGCTTTTATAGTGTACTTGAGTTCCTAGATCATAAGGTGTAAGTCCTGCATTGTAATATCAGGTACTTTTATAAATAATTAATTTTTACCAGATAAGACTCGATTTAATACAATATTACTAACTGCATGCCTGATTCAAACTTATAATAATGCTTAATAATTTCTTTTATTTCTTAATTAATATAATATATAATGCTTTGATATTAAATAATTATGTAAAATTTGCACGCCGACATTAATGGCAGAATAAGAGATTCATATACCTTATCTTTAAGATCTCTCTGTACCTACCTTCCCTTGTAATAAATGATTTTGATTTTGATTTGATTTGATTTGAATCACAATTTTACATGGAGCGACTGCCTATCTGACCTCCACAACCCAGTAACTGGTTGTAAGACTTTCGGGCACCTGACTACCCGTAACGACTGTAAAAGATCCACGAATGACAGCCGGGACCAACGGCTTAACGTCCTTTCCGAGGCACGGAGACCCGGGTCTTGGTAAGTGAAGATGGTCACTCATCCACGGACCAAGACTGGCAAGCGTAGATTAGCCTGATCCATCGACCCGTGCGGCTGTTATTACAGCCACAGAATTTATACATATAAAAAATAAGAAAACAAAAAAAGTGCTAAAACATTTAAGAATTTCTAAGTACTTACTCGCCAACCGCTTTAAGTAAGAAAACCACATTGTCAGGATGTCCGCGCCTGGTAAGCGAAACATACAGACTTGTCGCCGGCATGGATCGTTTGAGGATGGCCTGCAGCAGTCTGTGAGGTGCCACCTCCACCAGCACAGCGTTGTTAGGTATCAGCCGCAGCATCTCCTCGAACAACACAGGGCTCTGCGACATACAACCAATTCAGATCGAGTTTGACGCAATGTTATTCAACGTGGGATTTTTTTGCCCACGACAATGATACGGTATTTAGTGTACTGTGATTTTGATGCCTTGTCTTCTTGTGTACAAACAACCAAAATACCACCGCTACTCACCAGCAGGTTGTTAGTTTGATATTCTGCTGAACAAGTTTTAGCAACATCTTCGTTCCATTCGCTCTGCGGAATAGAAGTCGATATCCAACGCTCACTGCGGCGCATCGGGTTCTTTATTACTTGTTTCAGTGACTCGAGAAGTTGAGGACCTGAAAAAAGCTTTCCATGTAATCTTCCATAATAATGTGTGCTTAGTTAAATTTCCTTTTGAACGCCATGGGTCCATGTAAACGCATCGATATGGCCTGTTGTAAGTACAGGCCGCAACTTATGATTTAATATTTCTATTTTGTGACCTGTGTGCCTACTTTTTTACGGCTATTTGACGTCGTTGGCGTGCAGCGCACTTCTCCATTCATTGGAGGCGTTCAAAAGGTTCAATATGAAGTTATCTCATACCTGCAACAGAGATGTATCGAGAATGATACGGTATGTTGGAACACGGCACCTCCTTCGCGAACACGCTTTTTGCCACGAGTTGAGCGACGAACTCCTTCATCACGCCAGCAGGTCCTGAGATGGTGCTGGAGTCAGGCCCGTTATGACACGCTACGTCGATCTCAGGTGGACATATCTTCGATAACTATATTTGTAAATAAACACCGAAATGATGAGACAGGACTTAGTGTTCCAAACACATGAATAAAGAATTTTGTTTCACGGTTTCTTGTTACTACCCTTGGGTTGTTTATATATACCCCTTTACTAATAAACGTATTATATCAGATGAATGGTGACACCGATTTCTCACTTTCAGTCGTCAGTAGTTTGACTTTCGAAAGAAAAAGACAAAGCGTTGTGTAACTATACAGACGCTATACAACGTTTATTACTCGTAGTAAGGGGTTAATGTATATGCCATGTTGCCCATGATGGAGGTTATTATAGTAACACGAATTCTGAGAGGGTTAAAATATACCTTTTACAGGCAGACATACGGCGTAGGTTCAGTAATAGGGTAGTAAAATGAAACAATAATTAATGATTGGATTTACTTGATCATATCCCAGACCGACAGCAACCATTGAACCATGAATGATGGGAGTCTCCAGTGATACACGTCCACGGTAGTAAGCACACATTATCATTTGTTCCGCTGTTAAACATCCGTCGGCGTATGCGCATGCCAGCTCACCAACACTGTGTCCTGGAAGAATTAATGCAATGACAAAAATATCAGGGTAAAATAAATATGATTCACTGATACGACAAAAAAAAATTTAATTCCTTTATTCATTGTATAAACATTTTACAACAACAACAACAACACATACATTTCATTTCATTTTCAAATATTTGAATTTAATAACATTTTAAAAATATTACAAATAGTGGTCCGCCGGTGTCGAGAGCAGGGTCCCAGCCACCGACGGTTAGGGCTGCAGAGCAGGGATGTTGCGAACATTCGCATCCGCATCCGCAAATGCGGATCATCCGCATAGATTTGGACATCTGCATCTGCATCCGCATCCGCATTAATCAGTGCGGATGTTCATGCGGATGCGAATATCATGCAAGTAGCGACAAGAAAGCATTGGGCGGGGCCCGGCGATTGGCGCGTGCCGGTCGCACGTGGCAATGTCCAATGGGAGCAAAGAAATTGGTGACAAGATTCGACACGTTTGTTGTGGTGCATCATTTGTTTCTTGTAAATAAATCATTACGTTTTTGTTTGCGCTGCGGAATATTTATGGTATAAATAGATATTTTAAATGTTGTTGTAATACAGTGATCATTGTGTGTATTAAGAGTTTACAAAATAAGTGTTTATGGATAAACTTTAAATTAGTTGGACTAATATAAGATCGCAAGGTAAATTCTATTATGTTGCACTGGTAATACGTTTTATTGTAGGTAAAAACTATCGTTTTATGACCAAACTTCTTTATTTTTCTAGTGTGGTTTTTTTCGGTTTGATTTGATTCTTCATTTTTGGTTTGATTCTTCATTAACAGACTTTATTTACATAATATCTTAAACATCCGCATCCGCATCCGCATCCGCGGATGTGAGCCTTCAAAACTCCGCATCCGCATTCGCATCCGCGGATGTGGAAAAATCAGCATCCGCAACATCCCTGCTGCAGAGACAGGAACCTCCTCACAAATGCGAGCCGTATTGAGGAGTATTTAGTTTTTATTTCTTTGACATAATCATAACCCTGGGGTCTCGGACCTTTAGAAGGCGTGCGAGGGGCCGAAACCAACTCGCAGAGGTCCGATAGACACTCCTAATGAAATAAGACTCCAGCCGACGATTATCCAACAACTACCAAAGACTATTCTCGGTTGGGTATCCCACAGCAGGACAGACCTTCCAAATATATAACGAAAAGAAAATATTTTCAAATAAAGCACAGTTTTAGGGTGTAGATAATTATACTTTCAAATCGCAAACCTATAATCGAAGTAATTTTTTCCATGAGCTTGGGCAGAATCAGGCGATCGATACTACCCAAAATATTTAACCTTTGAACATTAAAGTGACTTACCTATGATTCCATTAGGTTTTAAGCCCAGTTCATAAAGGACATCTGTAAGTCCGATTTGAATAGCAGCGATCCCCACGAAGGAGTGTAGGATATTGTCAAATATGTTTTTGTCAGTAGATGTTATGATGTTAACAATGTCGAGACCTTCAGGTTCCATCACTTTATGACAACTGTAACAAAGTATTCAGTTCAATACCTGTATTAGTAATGTAATGGTTAAACAATTTAGAGAAAGGGAGTGTGCAAAATTACTGAATTAAAATTCCCCTTGTTTCTTAAGGTGGAACTAGTCACGAGCTCGAACTCACACTCACGCTGACGCTGTCTCACCTGGCGTCGTGTTGGACAGAGACAGTGATGAGCAGTTAGATGCTAGATTGCACGCACAACGTCTAGTTCGCACTCACACAAACACCGTTCCGAACTAAAACGCGCGTAAAAAATTACGAAAAGTCCTTTGGAAAATCGAGTTTTATGGAAAAACCACTGCATAAATCAATTAAAAATAAAGTTTACTGAACACTTCGATAATAATTGAGCTTTGTCGGTACCGACTTTGTTTTGAAGTATTTCCACTTCTTTTATTACTTATTTACACCCAAAGTTACGTTAAAATTTTGCAAGAAAAACGAATCTTTGTTAGCTCATAACTTTTTAATGCCTTTTCATTTTACTATTCTGTTTCCGTACATACACAATTAATAATAAGAAAAAGTGATATCATATTAAACATCGGATGTACAATGTCAAACAGTGGAGATATACCCTCCCGAAATTTGTATGCAAAAAATATCGACTAGTGGCACCTTAAACACTTTAAATCAGGGATGCGTGAAGAAGCCTCCCCGTGTAGCGCAGTTTGTTTCGCCAGTTACTCAACTGAACCGAGTGCTCGGCGCATCCTGGACAGTCACACTCAACACCTTATTTGACTGGCCAATTCTTCCCTTGTGGTGGTAGGGCTAACGCCCGCCTGGTTTGCGATCACCCTCCCACCGGATACCGGCGTCAAGCAGCCTGCTGCGTTTCGTCGATGCGTGGGAGTTCCAGTGCCTTAGGCATCTTCTGGGTACGCTCGTTCCATCATAGACCTCATCCATCGCTTTCCATCAGGCGTGATCGAGGTCAAGAGCGGGCCCATTCAGCAATAAAAAAAAGTAATAAAATCTTCTGATTAAACTACTGAAGTTTTATAATTACCGTTGTATAGCAGCAGCGAAGGTCGGTATGCGCATGAGTTGCGTGCCCATACCAGCCCACTGCGAGCCCATCCCGCTGTACACGAACCACAGCGGCCGCTGAGCGTCGTCGAAGTACTCAACCTTCTCACACAAGCTCACAGTTTTTTGGTCCCCATCCGAGTCTGGCAAGATAAGAAAATAAACTCAAACTCAAAGCATTTATTTCAATTAAACCATTTACAGGCACTTTTGAATTGTCAAGAAGTCGGTCAGTCAGAAAATATGAAGCTAGTTGCCCATTCCAAAGCGTAGGTACCTATGGAGAAGAACGGGCAAGAAACTCCATGGACACTCTTTTTAAATTATAATTTTACAAAAATATTAATTACATCATTTAAAACATTACGATACAGTGATCCAGGTTAGGAAGTAATAATCACACTAATATTATAAAGGCTAAAGTTTGTGAGTGTGTGTGTGTGTGTGTGTTTTATGTTTTTTACTTCTTCACGCTTAAGCGTCGCGTGGCTCGACCAATTTTTATAAAAAAAATTATGGAGGTAGCTGACACCCTGGATTAACATATAGGCTACATTTTATCCCGATATTCCCACGGGATCGACATTTACGCGGGTGAAACCGCGGGGCGCAGCTAGTATGTTTAATATAATGTAATAATTGTAGCTAACAGCCAGTTGACGGGGCTGAACATTCCCGGAGTGGTGTCCGCATCTCGGAACACACAGCGTGGGTAGGCTTCCTACAAGTTAGACCGATAACCTGGTGGAGGTCGCGGGGATCCGCTGGATGCAAGAAGTACAGGACCGGTCCTTGTTGGAATGATTGGGAGACATATTATGTGCAACAACGAGTTTCGACTGAATAATGATGATAGTTACTACTTATAATCAATGTCAAAAACATATATATTATATCTATCACCCTATATATTATTGTAGTCTGTCTATCACTTTGATTAAAATGATGTAATTTTTCTTACCATGGACTCAATATATTACCTATATAATAAGTCCATATTTCTTACTGAGAGATTCGTGGCGACATAGATTCTAATCACAAAACAGAAAGGTACAGAAGTCAATCACATGTATGTATTTACTTCACTTTTCATACCTACGCTCGGCGGTCCTACCTACCTACGTACCTAACTATTCTGTGTCAACGAAATACAAGCAAATACTTACTTACCTCTATGAAACAATTAGTAGCTTAAAAAACGACAATTCACCGTTTAATGTTGAATTTAAACAACCGTCAACTGAACAGTTATAATGACTTTTTTTTTGTTGCTCCATTTTTGCACTTCACAGACGCGTGTCTCAAGCGGATGGCACTCGCGCTCGCACTGGTCCCAACCAGTCCGAGATATCGTGTCTGTGAGCGGTGTCTTAGTGTGCGTTGCTCGAGCGCACTTGGTATGTAGATTGAGTTCTGTATTTGATAACTGTCTTATCTTTCTTGTCATAAGTGGCTCATCTAGCGTGATACCTTTTTTTTTTTTTTTTTTTTTTTTTAGCGTGATACCTAGGAAAACCATATCAATTTGTCCATACCTAGTATCGCATATCCCCTGCCTAAATGTCCGGAGATGTTGTTTGCATGGATGTTGTGCAACAGTGCCAATTCTTCAGCGTCAATAGGTCTGGACTTGAGATTCTTAAATATCTTAATGACGGCAGACTCTTGTCGGCCTGATAATGTGACCAAGCGTGGAATAGAAGACTGGTAGCGCGAAAGGTCCTGGAACATTTAACAGCTGTTAAGGCTTGTCTTGGCAGCAAATCTGTCGTCATTCGATACTGAACGTGTTAGTTTTCATCATTCAAAGATGATGTGATAAACACATTTAACAGTGACGTTACATCACCGAGTAAAGGTACCTTTTGTTTGTATTGTCCATGCAGCAGCACGTGTGAGTTGGCGCCGGTGACGGACATGCCGTTGACGGCGACATAGGAGCGACGGAAGCGCTGGTGCTCAGTGACGACGCGCATGCGACCCTCGCGCAGAGCCACCACGTCCTGCCGCGGACGACTACAGTGCAGATTGGCGGCTAGCTGACCGGTGTGGTAACCAAGTAACACCTGTATGTTTAGTAAACATTATTAAATAGGTCCACCAAAATGATCGCTGTGGTACCTACTTCCCCAGATAAGCTCATTTGCAAAGAGTTTTACAATCTAGTCTTGGTCTAGAAAGTACGAATAAGCTACTAACCTTAGTGATAGCAGTCATGCCAGATGCTGCCATTGTCAAGCCAATGTTAGATGTCACGCTGCCAACTAGTAAGGGGTCTTGTCTATCTTTGCAGTAGACTTCTTCAATTGCTTCCAGCTCAGATTTGTCAGCATCCGGTACGCCTGTGTAAACCCCCGAAATGTAGTAAAACGAAAATTTTTGTAAAAACTTTTTAACGTGATCACGAAATTAATGGTTTTCGCTTTTTGCGTAGTGATTCATTTTTCATACATTTTATTCATTGATAAACCTAAGCCCTGACGATTTTATTAAGTCGGCAATGACCGTGGACCCTCCAGATTATATCCCACGTTCAACGGGCGTTATTCAACGGAGGAATATCACGTATACCATCACATTTGGTTTCTCCAAACTTCTCTCACCTGAGCCATATCCTTCTACGTATTCCACCTCCTGTGGCGCAACCTGCACTTCCTTGTAGAACTGTCTAATGAACCTAGCCGTAGTCTGAGGATTCCGACAGAACCCGAATTTGGGTCCCATTTCATCACTCAGTAAAGAAGTGAATTCATTTTTTACATATACCAGTTCCGCGTAGACTCTAAAAATATAAAAATATACATATTATATAAATATTGTTCGTATAAGCAACGTTTTTACTTCATGACAATTTTTTATCTATGAATTAACTTTTACCTGTTCGCGTCTTTTGCTTTCTGCAAAAATACCACACTGATTGCGTCAGACAAAATATAACCATCTGCGTCTTGTGCGAATGATTTTGTCTTGCCGTCTTGTGAGACAGTAGCAGAAAGCCTGAAAATTTCAATAAAACAATTGCTAGCTGGTAACTTCTACCGACTAAAACTCGACTGCAGTATATGATATAATTGATGTACGTAAAGATCGTGAAATTATAGAAGTTATGAGACTGACCTCCCGTAATGTACAGATCCGTGTGGATAGATATTTAAAAATACACCTCCAACAATAGCCGACTCACATGCCCCACTTTTCAGGGCTGAATATGCCGCTTCTAGTGCAGTGGTGGAACTGCATTCAGCTTCATCCATTGACATAGACGGACCCTTTACATTCAGCCAGTACGAGATGCGATTCGCGAACATCGTCTTACTCGATCTATGAAGACAAAAATAACTATGTATATATATAATCACACTAACGTGAAAACCGAATGGCTTGCTGCACCATCTCCGTATAAAGTTCAGTAGTACAATGGGCAAATAATATCATAAATTAAAATTTTCTGTCTGGACTTGTAAAAAGACATAAGCTGTTAATTATTATAATGGCGATGAAACTGACCCTAACAGACATAGACCGGAGCAGGACTTCAAATTCGTGGCACCATAAGTTTCCGTGTCAGAAATAGATGTCCCCACAAAAACTGCAATTTTTTTTCCATATAGATTAGCTGGACTCAGACCTGAAACAAACATGTGCTTTTTTTAGGGTTCCGTAGTAAAACCAGAAACCCTTATAGTTCCACTAATAAGTTCCACCTTATAGTCCGTCTGTTTAACTGGCCGCGGATGTACTCAGACACTCTTGCTACTAAAAATCTGTTAGCTATTTGGCATATTAATCACGTCCACATTACACGTAAAGTGAGGACGTTTATTTTACTCGTCTATTCCATAGTGTGGGGAATCGTTACATAAGCCTAGCAAATATATACGGGGTATGTAAGTACAGGGTATTTTTTCGATTCAGGGATCCGTTTGCATTTCTGTAGGAGTCAAGTGCGTGTCCCCCTACCAGCTAAACTGTTGTGTTTGAATATGTGAAAAGTACTCACGGCAGTAGTATATGTATGTATATGTCGCCGCCAACTAGTTTAATCAGCCATTCAGTTAACTAATATCGCCAAACAAGCAAATTAATATCGTTGCGAGTGAGAGCGCATTTTTTGTTTAGAATGTTAATGTTTATCGCCGGAGACTTCACTTTGCATTGTAATTTGACTTGGTTATTTCTTTAAATTTAAGATAATTTAGTGATCTTTGTTCATTGGTTGTTTGGCGCCGACTCAAAATTACTTAGGTATACTTACATTAGTTTAAGAACTATTTATTAAGGTTAAATAAAAAAGGTTTATTATTTTTTGCTTTTCAGTTTTTTCGGAGGTAAAATTTTTTTGTTAAAAAGTTTTTATTTTAAAATTTTTTGAGCCTATAATTTACTAATTACTACATGCTTAATTTTTTAATACTTTTAAAATAGTTACCTACTTTACTTTAGCTATTAACTGTTATATAATCCTACTTTAACTATTATTTGTTGTATAATAAAGTACTTAACAAAAAAAGTTAAATTTAAAATTTAAAAAACCCCCGACTCAAACAGAAACCTCTAAAAACTAAAAAATAATATATATTGGCTCTTTAAGTTTAATATAAGTTGCAGGAAATATTTTGATCCAAGCGTCCTCACGTCGGGGGACGGCTATTGAAAAGCGTGTGGTGACTGGTCGTCTTGCTGACCATGGTTTTATTGTTGTTATTAGTAATAACTTGTTTATTTATTTTGCTTAGATGGTCCTAGTTTATCATTTGTGACTTCAAGTGACAGCTATGTAAACAGAACCCAACATTGCATAAATATGTAAGCTGTCACGCCCTTTATACCTGGAGGCTTTTATTTAGGTAGTAAGATTTTATTTTGTTTACATTATTATAATTTTTTTGCGTTAGTACGTATAGTGTTTATTGTATTTGTTGGTATATTGGCGTGGCTAGTTAACCTATGGCAAATAATTAAATTTAATGTTCTGTGTCCTGTAACGTTAATTACTTTTCATACCTAGTGTTGTATAAAATCAATTATTTTCTAACTGAACAGACAGCTGTGCTGCTGGGGAGTTTGTTCCGCCATTTTTTCTCCCCAGCGAAAGCAGTAGGAAGTGGCGAAGGGCGGGCGTTTTCCCCAAAACGCCCGCCCTTCGCCACTTCCTACTGCTTTATGTCTTATGTAATTTTGACGTTCGAAAAGTGCTAATTCTCAGCCTAGTTTGAATAAATGACTTTTGATTGTAATTTTGAGTATTCTACTAGTCAAGCCCTTTCATTTGATACCCATATTGAGGAAGTTGTGAAAAAAAAATGTAATTCGCCATTTTCTGGTGGCGGCCATCTTGGATTTGAAATTTATCATAGTGTATAGTATTCTACTAGTCAAGCCCTTTCATTTGATACCCATATTGAGGGAGTTTTGAAAAATTATGTATTCCGCCATTTTGTGGCAGTGGCCATCTTGGAACGATTTTCATCAAACATAGCTAAGAACACTCCCGACTAATTCACCTTTCAAACAAAAAAAAAACAAAATCAAAATCGGTTTATCCGTTTGGGAGCTACGATGCCACAGACAGACACACACACACACACACACACACACACACACGTCAAACTTATAACACCCCGACGTTTTTGCGTCGGTTAATAAAAAAACAAAGTAAAATGTCAGATTTGGGGTGCCATATTCTGGAGTTCAAAATTTTTTTTTCTTCTAATACCAAAATTATATCAAAATCAAGGGGTTTAACAGGTGATTTCAAAAATATATACAACTTATATGGTTAAAAGTAATAGACAAAACGTAAAAAACGAAATAAAACAAAATATAATCTTTCACATTTGCAAACTAAAAAGATGGAAATAAAAAAAAGTAATTGAAAAAACTATAAAACCCGACTGCGGTAAAAAACTTAAGTTAAAAAAAAAACTAAAAAGCTAAAAACAAGCCCATTTTAAATTAAATAAAAGTTGGAAGCAGACGGGACCCATTTGAGTTAGAAAATATAAAAAATGGAATGGGCCCGCCTGCTTCCAACTTTTGTTTAATTTAAAATGGGCTTGTTTTTAGCTTTTTTTTTAACTTAAGTTTTTTACCGCAGTCGGGTTTTTTTGTTTTTTTTAATTACTTTTTTTTATCCTTTTCCAATTACATTTAACCGTCGTGGGTTTTTTCAAAATTTTTAATTTTGCTTTTTATTCTAAGTGACATTGCTACATACAGTTTTTGAGACATTATTTTGTTTTTCATCGTTTATTCGAAAAATGTGCAATAAAATAAACTCTTCAAAATGAAATACAATCTTATTGTTGCGGTCGCTAAAATTTTTTATTTTTATTTATTCCGTCATGCGTACCTACATATTCAACCCTAATACGAAACCCTTCACCGTGCGTGGTCTGACGCGCACTTTACTACTTCCAATTCATAAAATTGCATAGAGGTTTGTTAAAAAATATAAAACTTAGTTTTTTGGCAGATATTCGAGTAAATCGTGAGAATCTGATGGCTCTTTATTTCTGACCAGAGGTACTACAAATATCCATCTTAAATAACCAAGATCAACCTACCCGCATCGTAAATGGCTCGATAGGTCTGCTCGAGCATCTTGCGTGGCATCGGATCCATGTAGTTCCCGAGGTGGTAGTGCACAGCGAAGAACTGGGCATCGAAACGATCTAACTCAGGAGCCATGCCAGATGCTTGTGCCAGGTCGGGATGCTTGTAGTTCCACCTTAGCCCCTCCGATGTTACTGGGTCCTCCTGTGTGACAAACAAATAAGATTTTATTATTATAGGATGTTGTGGCATTCCAGAGGTGGTGGTGACGCACATGATTTGTAAAAATGTGGTAAATTTTGCAATAACATTGTCTTGCAGTAGTTTAATAGAGACTGAATTGTAACGTCTTTATCGTATTGTACCAAAACAGTAACCAATTTATCATTTAAAATTGTTGATTTTTTTAATAAAGTCTAACCGGAATCACGACGTATTAAAAAGAAAATGTTTTGATAATGCACTCAATTGATTCAATTTTCAAATCCAGTGTTAAGGATATAAATTTATAAATGGTTATATTGAAGCGTTCTTAACAGTTTAATAAAAATAAAAATTATATAGGTTTTAATGGCGCTGATTAATTTGACAGGACTAAACTAAAATGTATCTTCTGTCCTTTTCTTAAAGAAATAGAAAGAAAAAGATGCACTGAACTTAAATTTACAAATCAACAGAATCGGCACCACTGTTGCAACTGTTTAGTAGGCAGACATTGGTACTGTCGGCCGTTGTATAAGCTCTGCACGCTCAACATTAGATGAATGTTGAGTGTGCAGATATTAGTATTTTTATCTTGGACACCGTATCAAGAAGAAAGGTGGAGCGACCTTTTTAGATGAAATACTATATACCAGGCCACTCAGAAAGTACTTACCTATTGCGAAAAAAAGTCTTTATGTATGAGAGACTAGCCAGTTAAAATATATTTTTAAAATATGATTATTTGTAAGTAAAAATAGGTACGTTCCAATTTAAAAAATTCCCTCCACATTGTTTGCGACCTAATTTAAATAATCGTGTCTCATTAATAAATGGATCTGCGCCGAGTACATTTTCGCGCTATGACTTTTTTACGATTTCAAGTGTCGCCTGAAACCGGACGAATCGTACGATAGACTTCAAATGGCATTCATAGATGAGGCCCCTCTAAGGCAACCGTGTATCGTTGGTATAACGAATTCAAGCGCGGTTGACTAACTTTGGGGGATGAAGAAAGAAGTGGTCGCCCTTTGACGGCTGTTATGGAAGAAAACTTGCTAGCAGTGAAAAATGTAATCCAAGACAATTGGCGTGTTACGTATCAAGAGATTCAGCACATACTACAGGTTGGATCGGGAAACCTTCACGAAATTCTACACGTGCATCTTCGCGTGAGGAGAATATAGTTTCACGCTGGGTGCCGCACAACCTCACCGATGCTCAGAAGCAGGCCCGGGTGGAATGGTGTCGTGATATGATAAACAAATTTGAAGCAGGCTCGTCTCGGTTTTAGTCTTGGATTTGTCAATACGATCCAGAAACGAAGTGCCAGTTGACGGTTTGGGTGTTTCAAAACGAATCAAAGCCTACTAAAGTAAAGCGATCTAGAAGCGGGGTGAAGATTTTGATCGCGAGCTTTTTGACTGGCTACATGGTGTCAATTCCTTTACAGAACCAAAGAAGCATCAACGCTGAATGGTATACTACCAAATGCTTGGCAGAATTTTTCTCTGTTGTGAGCAACAAGCGACCAAACACACGGCTCCGCGGGCTACTGCTCCACCACGACAATGCGCCTCCGCACACCACGCTCAAGAGAATACTCACTTTAGTTTTAATAGAACCACGGGTAAATAAAGTTGCCTTTAGTACTATTGATAGAACTTGATTTGCCCATGGCCCGATTGATAGAACCACCGAAAAGAAAAATACCCTTGGTTCTACTAGTAGAACTATGCGATCGAACCACGGGCAATAAATGAAAACGAGGGACTTCCTGGACAGCACGCCGGTCAAACCCTCACCCTCCTTACAGCCCTGACCTAGCACCGTATGACTTCATTTTATTTCCGAAAATAAAAAATCTGCTCAAAGGGATACAATTTTCGTCGCCGGAAGATGCGCTGTCAGCGTTAGAGCAGGCTGTACACGAGGTGACTGCGGCGGACTGGAAAAAGTGTTTCGAAAATTGGTTCAGTCAGACGCATGAAACTTTGTATAAGGAGGAAAAGAAAAAAAGGAAAAGAGGAGAGTACTTTGAAAAGATTTAATTTTTTTATTAAATTAAACAAATTAACATGCGTTCATTAATTAACGCCACGACGAACAAAAAATAACTATCTCTTTTCCCTGACTTTACAGATCTATTGTTTATCTAAATCAAACGTACCTTGTTGTAAAGGATGTCGGAAAGTTGCTTAACGTTGTGGGACTGAGGGAAGAGGCCCGACATGCCACTGATGACGATCTTCTCGCCATCTAGCGGTAGATCCTGTATAGCCGGATCAGTTACTAGCATGTCCTCCCGAGTCAATACTTGTTCCTGAGGTGTAGACGCCATCGTGAAGGATTTTCTAAAAAAAAAATGAGTATTTAACGACTGTCATACTGAACATCGAAGTTTAAAATACCGATATACTGTCTTCAAAATGTTCATAATCGCGAAGTAGGTACGGAACTTCGAAAGTTTGCTATAACGAATTACTTCATTGAGAATGTTCATCATCGCGATGTACGGAACTTCGGAAGTTTGCCATGACGAATTACTCAACGTCGAATGTTCATAATCTAGATACTGAGAGAGTATTTTGATTTTCACACTAATATTATAAAGGCGAAAGTTTGTGAGTGTGTGTGTATGTGTTTATATGTTTTTTACTTCTTCACGCTCAAACGGCTGGCCCAATTTTGATAAAATTTTGTATGGAGGTAGCTGACACCCTGGATTAACATATAGGCTACTTTTTATCCCGGTATTCCCATGGGATCGAAACTCATGCGGGTGAAACCGCGGGGCGCAGCTAGTATGTACATAATTATATCGATGTAAGAATAACTAAATTAAAAGGAAAATGGGTAAGTCCATACTCAGATACAAAGTTAATAATAGCATTATGAACGATGTCTGTATTTTATGCCCTCCAGGGAGTAGTTTAATTACCTAATTCTAGGAAAGCATGTCTGAATTCACTTGGAGAAAAAAGATATGTGATTAAATAAGATTGATTTAATAAATGGAAATATTTAACTTATTCTCTAAAAACTTATTGACCTGCTGATGATGGCCCCTTTTTGAAATTAATGAACTTCTAAAAACTATTTACCCTTCTAATACTGCACGTTTTTTAAATAATTGTGTCTCTGTTTTAGCGTGTCCCTTGCGAGTGTCAAAATATGCGGCATAAGCGGAACATAAACGCCCGTATCTTTGGATTTCGTGGACTTAGAAGTTTGATTTTTTCACTGCTTCAAGGGATTGCAGCCCTGAGTATTTGATATTAATTTCAAACTTGATAACTCCACGCGTTCCTGAGAAAAAGGGTCTTGACAGACAGACGGGACAACGAAGTGATGAACTGCATCGTTTGAGCTGCTCTATGGGCGCCATGGTACCAAACAAGTATGAATGAAACCAAAACTTGCGATTCAGTTTGGGTCAATCGCTGTCAGCAGATGGCACGGCCTAAACTGAATCGTTAAACTGATGTTATGGTACGAATTAGAAGAACAGTTCAGTTTAGGTCCTAAAATGGATCGCGTTAAGAGCTTGTGGTAGGCCTCCTGTAGTCCCGTTAAGAGAGTAAAGGGACAGAGAGTGCATCTGTTTGCGCACACACTAAGTAATATAGGTATCCTGAGTACCTGACTTATATCCGTTGAGATTGGCCACTGAGGCAGAAATTGGCCGGTAGGATTTTTTTTTTAGGAAAGTGTGTAGTTGATAAACTAGTTACTGGATTATTTTTGGACTTTTTTAAACTTCTTTTTCACATTTTTTTTTCATAAGTATTCTTTTTGAATTTCACGTCGTCTTTCAAAACGCTAAGGTTTACTATCTAATTTATTTATCAAATCAAATCAAAAATTATTATTTCACATAAACCTATATTGGCACTTATGAAACGTCAGATGTTAGGTGCACGGCTCAAATTGGTCGTTTCCTATGGAGAAGAGCCGGCAAGAAACTCCACGGGTTATCTTTTAAAAATAATTGGCTTTTAGAATATTTTCAAATTACAATATTTATAGGTATGGAAGGACAGCGTTGGCCTGTCAACAAGTAGGTACCAGGTGCTTAATAAATTAAAAAATGGCCTACAGGATAAAATATCGTAGAAATATAGTTTCATATGTTAGAGACGTTTCCTTTTAGAAAAAAAAATACGAAAAGTTTGTGTGAAGGTACGTGTTATGAAACCAATATAACACAAAGCAAATAATTATAATGTCGTCAATACTCACGTTTCGAAGTAACGAGAAATGGTAACTGGCACAATACCCAAAATCGATTCTTGGAACACGTCGAGTGCACTGAGCATTGAACCATTTCCCCAAACTTATATACTTAAGGACACGTTTACGAATTGACGCGCTTCAATTTTAGGTATTGAGTCTTACTACTACACGCGCACGGCTCACACATACCTACAGCGACATGCGCGAAGCGGCGAAATTATGAGTAAACCGGCACGACTTGATACTTGAGCCTAATTTTATTTAATTTTTGCCGTGTATTCTTTTTTAAGCTTGCGTTGATTTGTTTTCAAAAAGTTTGTAGGTAATGTGAAATGTTCATAAAAATGTACTTATGCTATTTTTTAATTTCATTGGACTATGATTAATAAAGTACTTGCCAAAGTACCTATGTATTTACAATTTGCGGACGAGCTTATTGAAAACAAATAATTTAAAACAAGCTTATTAACCGACTTAAAAAAAGGAGGTTCTGTATTCGACCCGTATGTATGTATGTATGTCCGCGATTTTCTCAAAAACTAATGAACCAATTTTTTTATTCGTTTTATTTCGTATTTTATATAATAAATTTGCTATGGTATCAAATGCAAGTAGGTTCTCAAAAACCAGAAAGAAAAAACGTTTATTTGGCACACACACACTGTAATGCACACAGTACCAATACTTGAACAATATTCATTGCTTCATAAATTAAAAAAAAAAATAGTTTGCACGACAACTAAAACATCGCCATGGATATTGTTGAAGTGTCAAATTGGAAGGATTGAAATTGATCGCCATTCCAAATGTATTCCATCGCAATTAGGATAACGTACTAAGCCAGACTAGGAGCTGTAAATGATAAGAAATAATAAAAATAAGTAACAAAAAAAGAAAATTGACAATGTGAAGAATGCTCTTGTAGTTCTTTTAAATCTTGGATCGATCAATTCTGGGAGAAGACCGGCATGAAGTTTCTTACGAGAGCTTTTCTCAAACGTCTTAGGGCTTGGCCTAAAACCACAATCGAGTTATAAGAGGTAAAAACTATACACATTCTTATCAGCTAGTTCTACTCGTAAAAACTCGCAAAGTACACCTGCAGGTCACTCCATCCAGTCCGGAAGTAAGGTCTCAACATAACTATCAACTCGGCACACCTAGCTCAGTTCGTCTATTAGTTCCAGTAGCAGTCTTCGAAGTACACCTGCAGGTCGCTTTATCAAGTCCGGAGGTAAGGTCTCAACATAACTAACAAAACGAGCCCAAACTCGGTACATCTAGCTCAGCTCGTCTATTAGTTCCAGTAGCAGTCTTCGAAGTACACCTGCAGGTCACTTTATCAAGTCCGGGGGTAAGGTCTCATCATAACTAACAAAACGAGCCCAAACTCCGCACATCTAGCTCAGCTCGTCTATTAGTTCCAGTAGCAGTCTTCGAAGTACACCTGCAGGTCACTTTATCAAGTCCGGGGGTAAGGTCTCATCATAACTAACAAAACGAGCCCAAACTCCGCACATCTAGCTCAACTCATCTATTAGTTCCAGTAGCAGTCTTCGAAGTACACCTGCAGGTCGCTTTATCAAGATCTATTTTCATCATCCTGTTTTTTTTAAGTAAAACTACAATTTAATGTAGGTAGAGCCATTTATTAAATTCGTCAAGAGAACTTGGTAGTTTAAAGGTTATAAGCGTCACACATATTTTTCATATCAAATTCAGATTTTATTTCGGTGTCTACGTATCGGTTAACGATGGCCGAACACTCCAAATCGTTTGAGACGTAAGACAGCGGTGTACGCAGCTGGTGTACGGCGAACGGTCGCTGCGAGTATCGCTGCAGCGCTTGCGGCGCTGACGTCACATTAGATGCAGCGCGCAGCAGCACCAGCTGAGAGCGAAGCGCTCGCACCGGCGCCACGTAGCTGCGCGTGCGTTCGATGCTCGCCAAAGCAACTTCTATAAGCCCACGGGCGTACTGCGCCGAATGTCGCATACGTCCTAACAGGATTCTGACACTGGCGTCCACTTTCTGAGACCAAGTGGCGGCGTTCCGCAGCAAGTCGTCCAAACCTATTATATCTTCACCAACTATCAGCTTGGACATATGCCGAATAATGGCATCCTGAAGCTGCTCCTCTGTCTTGAAATCGCGTAGTTGTTCTTCGATAGCTTTTTGGAGCTCATCAGGCGAATATCCGACACAAAACACTGTTCCTGTTAAACCTGCAATAATAATATAGGTATGTATTTATGAAATCCCTGATCCTGATAGTGTAGGTAAGATATTCATTAGCAAAAAAAAAATAGGAGAATAGATAATAGTACCTTTATCCTCGAGTATTGCGGCAAGTTCAAGAGCCACAGGCACTCCACTCTCGTATCCCAGCAAGTAGAAGTTATTTTGAACCCTGGTTTTGTTTATGAGGATCTGCCAACAGTTAAATAAGTTCCTTGAGTATCAGCAAACAGTTTTTATGATTCTAGGGTTTCATCATCATCAAGTCTCTATAAAAAATTTTTAGAGTCATGACCGCGTACCGAAAAGTGCAGTGTGCGTAGACTCGGCACAAGGTGGACCGATAACCTGCTGAAGATCGCGGACATCTACTGGACGCGGGAAGGCGAGGACTGGTCGTTATAGTAATGCTTGCGGGAGGACTATGTCTAGCAGTGGACGTCTTTCGACTGAATGATGACAATGGTTTATTTTAGCAGTATGCTTTACCTGAGCGTATCTCTGCGCAGTCTCCCGCACTGTCTCCGTCGGGCGGTCGAGCCCCGGCTGCAGCACAAACGAGGGTAACTTGAGGCGCTCGCACAGCACGCGGAACCTCTCGTGGTGACCCTCCATACCCGGCACTATGCACAAGTATCTTTTGTTTACGTCAAACTCGTCGTCGGACTGTGAAGTAAGAGAAGACAATCCTGTAGATAGAAACTATACGAATCCAATGTTGAGATACCTGTTGTTTTTATTTTCTTATGGTATCCGCCTCCATTGGCGACACTTTTTACTAACTGGGTTATTTTTACACTGGCAAGCGATATGACTTAAATATTCGTGCCGATACGTGATGAAAAAAAAAATTAAAAGTTATTTACAATTAATAATAAGGTTCGTTTGTCCTTTACTCACCAACGTGATATCTTTATTAAGTGTCGGTACCACGACGAGGTCAATTGAGGCGAGGAGTTCATCAGAACCAACGTTGGAAAAGAATGTCGCTAACCCAGTAACATTTCCTGGGACAATATCAGATGCGGACTTCACCAGCTCATTTATTCTAAAATAAAATAAACGAAAATGAATGCATGAGATATGAAGATTATAGAAAGGTGATTATGGAAAGAGAAGTTTTGAGTAAGAATAAGGCTTTGCGAGTAGAAGAAGACCAAAGAAACGATGGATGGATTTGGATGGAAGGTAGAAAATGGATGACTACTGAGATGTCTTTGATGATGATGATGGCTTTTAGCGATAAGACCGCCCATTGTGTCACCCATTGTAAAATTTCTATATTTATGTCTGTAATTTATATGGTGTACATAAAAAAGAGTATTCTATTCTATTCTATGACCGCTAATTGAGGTATTTGGAGGAATAAATGCTGCGCAGATACCAAATAGCTTGGAATAAAAGTGCGATACAATAAACAAGGAGATGAAAATAATGAGTAAAACTATAAATAATACATAAATACATAGCTTGAGGATTAAAATTGTATTTGTATTCTTTTCGTTATTGTAGTTTTTGTGTTAAACTTACCCGTTTAGAGTCAACAGCGGTATTTTGCCTTCCTCCAAAGATATATTGTACGAAATATTCAAGAAGGCACTAATTATTGATATTTTTTCATCTGCCATTCCTAACTCTTGCAAAGTAGTGTCAGGGTTTGCGTTTTGTGGTATGCTTATTCCTGAAAGATACGTCGATTATAGGCTGCGGCTTTGTTACTAAGCTTTTGTGAGGCTACAACCCGGATATCGAGGCTACGACGTCATAATAATATGCCTACATAAGTCACGTTGATGACAAGGTATGAAATCATTGCTTAATATGACTGCCTCGATGGTTTGGTGGTCGCAAGTGCGCCATTGAGCATCGGGTCCAATCCCAGGTCCAGCAACGTTATTTATTTGTACCCGTTTTATATCAACAGGCTTGAGCTCTATGACACGCTCCTATTATTTAAATAAAACTGGTGAATTATGAATGTACTTAACATCTCTGCCTGACCCTGGTATAAAAGCGTGCAGTTTCGTTTTAAATTGAATTGGTTTTATTACCGGCCAATGCAACGAGTTTTTGTAACAGTCCGGGTGTATTTGCCTGTGCAGGCTTCGCTAGCAGTACGGTAGACGTGCTGCGCAGCGCTCGCTCTGCGGCTTCAGACAAGTCGAGAGAACTTGGATTACTCTGTACCAAGAAAACATACATTGTGTTAAGGTGCAGCTGATTTACTATGTGCCGAAAAAACACTAGTTATATGTTGTATTACACAATGAATGTTAATAACCATAATCACTTGTGTAGCAGGTGATGTGCAGGACAGGTTGAAGTCACCGTTAATAGATAAAGTGTAGTTATGAACTGTATCGTAAGACTTTTCACTTTTTGTCTAATAATGAACTGCTATAAGATTGAATGGTAAAATTGTGCATCTCCATGTCCTTAAAATTTTATATAAATATCTGATGGATTTCATTCAAAAAGTAAATAACTACATAAATGTATCGACTGTAGCACTATGCATGAGTTTCTTTAATAATTTAATCTTGTCTTATATGTAGATAAAAAACGGAATCATTATTACAAATTCACTTACTTCGCTTAAACCCGACAGATCCAAACTTGTAGCTGTAAAACCACACTTTGCTCTTGCTACACATATGTCCTCACCCACAGAACTGACTGTTGAGACGACTGCAAAGTACCTGTGATACATTCAAGTTATTAAAATGTAAAACATTTAATGGTTATCAAGCTTAAATAGAATTGGGCTGGGAACATCGCGTGTCAGAGGAGCTCAGGCTAAAACAAACAGACAGTGTGTACCAAACAGCAACAAATGTAAAGGAGCTAGCGGAATGAATTCAGCAATGATGATCAGCAGTGGGCCACTAAAGGCGAATCGTAATGAATGTCAACAGTTTGAATATATAAAATGAATATTGAAATATACCAACTTTAGTTCAGGACACAACGATCTTGAAGTTACATCTAAAGAATTTAGAAGTGTTGTCAGTTCTTCCTTATGTTTATCGTTCTTGACTTTTGTTATAGCTACGTAAATGCCTTCGATTGTTCCAAGACTGTTAGCTTCATTTATAACGGCAGAAATGCCATTTCTGACATCAATAGTTTTTTCTAGAGTTACCACTTTGACACCTAGATTTCGCCAAGACCTTAAAAAGAAGAAAAAAGTAATTTTTGAATAACTTTGGTCCAATCTACTGTGGATGCAGATGTATGTAATAATCTTACCCTATTTTATAACTTTGGTACAGATTTAAGCTTGTAGAGTGAATGTATAGTTTTTTAGCTTCGCGGTGTACTAGTTTGTCGGCTAGTTGAACTCCAAGAGCGCCATCATCAAAGAACATTAAATGAGTTTTGTCAGGATTGCATATTATTCTGAAACAAAACACGACTTACTTTGAAATTACAGTCCGTCAAATCTAAGAAGTACCGTTTGACGTTTCATATTTTTCAACTTTGTTCATACGAATTCATCATAAAACCATGAATTTAGAAAGATTTCATTATTGTATCTAAAAATGTACAATTCTTAATATCTAAATGTAATTGAAAACTTTCAAACAAAGCAAAATAACACATATTTATAACTGTCAAACGGTACTTCTTAGATTTGACGGACTGTAAGTTCTTGCTGATTAAATGACATCCTGAAGGCGTAATTATACTTGGTTGGCCAAACACATCCGGATGCGTACGGAATACAGGCATAACATACAGTCTCATTCCGTGAAAAGCGAATTCTTGAAAAGTCTCTCAGATACCCCAATGCGGACACCCGGTATAACTGCGCCAGTTTTTTGTAAGCGTGAATCACATTACCTGGGGTATGCGTTGCTCACAGAGTCTTGCATTCTCAGCAGCACCCTGCCGCGGTGCCTGCTGGCCGCGAGTAGTTGGAAGGCACGCGCGGCGTCGTGCGGCGCGTACGACACGCGCGACAGAGGACGCACGTAGCCGCGACTAATACCATCGCTCAACTTCGTCTGCAGATACTTCATTTCATCATTTTTTTGTTGCGTGAATAGAGATGACAAGTCACTCGCGATGTATGACCTGTGCTTAGTCATGAAATACATTCCAAGTTCGTATTCTTCACCGTCCTGAAGTTGAACAGTGTCGACGAAGGTTCCAGAAGGTGCTATGCATTTGAGAGAGGTCTAAAAAACAGATAATTATTACGCAACCATTGTTTTATTATATTTTACTTGTTATTCGTTTATTTAATATTTTTGTTAGATAAATAAAAACTTACACTTTTAAGATGCCCTTTAGCGCAACTTACGATAACTTCACAACCTTTTCCTTTTGTTGCTAACAAAATACTATCTGATAAACTGCTGTCGCGGGAGTTTCCAATGTTTTCATCTGGAAATAAAAATTTTGAAGTGAAAACTTCTTTAAGCGCGTTGGGCATTTTTTTAGATGGAAATAAACCATTGAATTTGCGCTACTGTTACCGTAACCGATACCGCTTCGGATGTGTTCGGCTGTTCTCAGGATGTACTCGGTTTTAACCGGTCAAGGTCTGCGCGTCGCCTATCGGCGACGAAACAATAGAAAATCAATTGTGTCTCATTAGCGGAACAGATTAATGTATATCCGATATGTCAGTGAGTGATGGCAAAGTATTCTGTTTGTGTTTTGTTTTCACTTCTGTCGGCACTCCCGTTTTTAAAGTATACAAGCATAAACCCAAGATACGTAAAAAACGTAAAAAGGTATAGAACTAAGACACTGAAACAATGATGGCTCTCAAGGGCTTGAGTTTGACTGCGTTTATTGGCTTGCCGTTAAAAATCGCTGTTGTAGCCTGGCCAGACCGTGAGCATTATTATAAGCCGCAATTCCGAATAAAACAACAATATTCTTTACTGTAAGCTTATGGCTCGTCCATCGTCATAGCACGGGCCCAGATATCACTATTAACTATCAAAATCGCCTACCTTTTAGCTCAGGGTACAGTTTCTGCAGGAACTTCTTTTTCCGTAAATCGCTGACTGTCGTGAACACTGTACACCCGTGAGCGAGCGCAACGGCAATGGCCGCCTGCCCCAATGCGCCGGTGCCTCCGTGCACTAGCACGTCACTACCAGGTAACATCCGCGCCTTGATTATCTAATGAAAGATCAATTTAAATGGTTAATAAAGAAGATAATTAAGATAATTTGAGTTACGATGTAAAGCTGCTGGATTGGGCCGTTTTTGTATCTAATTACGTAAACTCACGAGACAGTAGAATGCGTGTACGTAGGCGAGCGGCACGGTGGCGGCGTCCTCCAGGCTCCAGTGCGCCGGCACCGGCCACAGCAGCTCCGGCTGCGCGCGCACCACGCTGCCGGCCGCGCCGCTGCGCACCAGCCCCATCACGCGCTCACCACTGTAACATAAACATAGCATAACATCACGCTTATATTCCTCGAAGTTTCGGCAGAGCTGTAACTACACCCAAATTTCGCCAGCTACCATTATGGGCGAGCATATTGTCAGTAACCTCGAAAAGGTATTGGTATGTTCTGTGATGTTATTTGTTTATTAATTAAGGAACAAAACAAAATATAGACAGAAACATCACAAAAAGCTCAAGGTTTGTCCGGATGAAGACACACTTTTAAGCAATCTTAATACTAACGTAATTCACATACTTTATAAAACATTGTGAGGTAGTTAATAATAATACCTAAAATGTACAAAAACGACAACGGCGCACAGTGGGCCCATACTGAAAATTAGTGGACTTAGGCAACAAAGTTCCAATATCGATGCGATTTTTTTTTATATGACGTGTTATGATATTCCTGACAACTTTTATTCTTATAACATTTCTTCTAAAGTTGATAGTTTGTCTTGAAAAAAATTAATTAGATTATTTTGTATGGAGCGAATCACGTTTAATTTTTTTTCTTCAATTGTACTAATATGTTGGGTGTGTGGCGTGAGTATATGATAGCTAGGGTCATTCTCTATCCACGAAAAAAAAAACAGCGCCGGCCATCTGCGGCAGCGCGAGTAATCATTCGGTAAAAAAAAATGTTTTGTAAGATTTTTTTTTGCCATTTAAAATAAATTCAAAGTAAATTTTTTGTGTCATTAGGCTAATTCACCTTTTCTTTATTAAATATATAGTTTTAACAGCGCATAGGTACTTATAACTAATTATTCTGGTAGAAATTTAGTAATTATTGCTATGTTATCGGTAGCACCTGCATTGTGATTGATGACTCATTTGTTATTGCGCTCGTCTAAGCGTATAACTAATGAGTCGTCGAAAAATGCTTGTCTCTGATTGGCTGTGTTATTTTTTTAACTGCACGTTATCTATTGTTGAATAAATATCGTAATAAGTTTCAGGTTATACTAATTTTGTTAATGATAGGTGAAATAATTTAAATTTGTACGGGCAAGTCGTTGATAATTATCTACATAATCAAGCGTATGAAACTGTGAAGTAATTGTAGCCCTGAAAAGGGCTGTTTGTCATATACCTAGCCCTGATGGGCTTTTGTGAGGATAATCTAGAGCCGGATCACATTATTTCTTGTTCCAGAAGTGCTAGTGGGTCCGGCAAATTTTCGGACTCTGCTATGAGGCATTCTTCTTCCTCCATAATCTCACTGTCACAGGGAGGCTCAGTAGTCTGTAACAACTGAATTGCTTCAGGCAACAACTCATTATGACCCTGTTTCAATATTTTAGGCCTTATGTAGGATATGTGGGGATCAGAGCTTATTAGAAGTCCATGGAGGATGTCTTCGTTTGTTGCTATTCTCCCCGTTTTCCGAGTGTGCCACTCCCTGACGTTTCTGAAGTCCTTATTACGGGCTTCCGAAGCTTCTTCAGATAAGATACCTAAAACGAATAAGTACATACATTTTAATTTCAAAACGCAATTGAGTCAAATAATACATCAAACTATATTTATTTTTTACTTACCGATTGGCAAAACACCAAAGTGGTTACAGATGTCTGCACCGTGCATTAGAAGTTTATGTACACTAACTGGCATGTAGTACCACGAATAGTGTTGCACGTACACATCAGCTGTTTCTCTGCAGTATCTTCTAAATTTTTCACAGTCAATGTTTTTGCCTGATGATATGGCTTGTAGAATAACGGAAAATCTGAAAATCAGATTTTCGTCAATTCCCGTTATTCTGGATGATCTTTTGTAATCTTGGAAAAAGCGCCTCGCAGTATTCCCGTCATTTGTAGTTCCAAAACCCTAAAATGGGAAAACAATACTGTAATATACAATACATAGAGATATAATACACAAACAACATAAAAAGAGCCAAAATTAAATACATACCTGTTTGACTATATCAATCAGCATTCCAGTTTGCTCACGAAACTCTTGTTGCGTGGTATTTTTTTTAGCTTGTTTCAAAGCCTTATGTTCGCCTCGAGCAGTCCATCGTTGAAAATCCAGATTATAAGATATATGGAGAAGACATTCCATACACCGAATCTTCATATGCAGTGAAGAAATTCCTTGTTTGTAAATTTCTTCACGAAGTGGTTTGGAAGTCAAAGCGTCTAAATTATTCATCTCGCTCGGTTTTGCCAAGCAAATAGGACACGTTGCATATGATGGTACTTCAGCAATAATATTGGCCACTTTTCCATCAATCATGGTCATATGCAATTCATGTGATACAATAATATTTCCACACTGTGTAGATATTCGTTCATCAATTTGTTTTTTCATCTCAGACTCTTCAGACATTATAAAATCAGCTGTCTCCGAAGTGAAAGTGAACTTCACCGGTCGACAGTACAGAGTTGAGCAAGGTGTGGGGTTCTCCCAAACTATATTTTCATTCCCAGAAGATGGGCTAGTAGACACTAGCCGAAGAGGGACGATGCTTATCATGACTACTGATGAATCATCGAACTCTGTAGACGTTTTCTGTTTATAATTGCTCTGCGACGAAGAACCATCAAGTCCCCATTTCCAGGTCAACTTGAGTTCTTTATTTTGAGACCTATCAACAGAATTACTAATACCTAGTAAAATCCTTTCCACAGTGTGGTCCAATAGCGCTTGCAATTTAATTTGAGCTCCTTTTTCGGTAATCTCCATACTCTCTTGTGGTGGGTAACATCTTTTCTTGGCATTTACAAGCTTTGGATAAGATGGAAAGGCAGCACAGTTTTCTTCTTTCAGAAATTGTCGAAGAGCTAAGTACTTCCATTTCGAGAGCGCAAGTGATGTATAAAGAGCTAAACAGTTATCTTCAGAGACAGTACTTAAGCTCTGCTTTTTGAATAGTCGCTCGTCTACTTCGGATAGGGCATCTGGATTACTGGAAAGGTATTCGATCACTTTTGCCAGATTCGTTTTGCCGTTGTCTTTCAATTTTGTTATGTACCAGGTCTGCAACTCTTCTTCGGAATTTTCTTCTACTATGGAAGTAGAACGTCTTTTTTTTTGCTTCTTACTTAACTCTTCGAATGGTTTTCTGTGCTCCTTTTCTGTAGATGTTCCCGCTTCCGCAGTACATACTGCAAGAGTAGGAACATGGGAATCTATATCCACAGGTTCAGATAAGACTGCGTCCGAAAAGCCCATCTCACTTCTCAGGTCAACACTGTCACAAACAGGCCAGTTGATGTTTTTTTCCAACCACTTGCGATTACTTACACGATTCATAAAAGTTTTTTGGTTTCTACTTGACTCTATCCACTTTTTATTTAGATTTACACAAAAAAGTCGACAGAACTCCTTGATTCGGTTCTTGTCTTCTTCAGAAACTTCGGTAGTCAAGACAGAAATGATACTTTCATATAGAAACATATGATTTTTCAGATCACCGCCACTTCTTAATTTCACAAAAAAATCTAGGTTGGTACAAAATCCAGCCATAGTTCTAATGTAAATATAAAAATAAAAGTATTTCACTGTGTTCACAAATAAGCGACAAGAGCGAAACTAGATGAACTTAATGAATGTCTTTATATTTATAGACAGTGTTAATTACTCAAGTAGTGGACACTGTTATCAGTGAGTGAAAATTATTCAGCCAATCAGAGACGAGCATTTTTCGATGACTCATTAGTTATGCGCTTAGCCGAGCGCAATAACAAATGAGTCATCAATCACAATGCAGGTGCTACCGATAACATAGCAATAATTACTAAATTTCTACCAGAATAATTAGTTATAAGTACCTATGCGCTGTTAAAACTATATATTTAATAAAGAGAAGGTGAATTAGCCTAATGACACAAAAAATTTACTTTGAATTTATTTTAAATGGCAAAAAAAAATCTTACATAACATTTTTTTTTTACCGAATGATTACTCGCGCTGCCGCAGATGGCCGGCGCTGTTTTTTTTTTCGTGGATAGAGAATGACCCTAGCTATCATATACTCACGCCACACACCCAACATATTAGTACAATTGAAGAAAAAAAATTAAACGTGATTCGCTCCATACAAAATAATCTAATTAATTTTTTTCAAGACAAACTATCAACTTTAGAAGAAATGTTATAAGAATAAAAGTTGTCAGGAATATCATAACACGTCATATAAAAAAAAATCGCATCGATATTGGAACTTTGTTGCCTAAGTCCACTAATTTTCAGTATGGGCCCACTGTGCGGCGCGGGTCAGGCATCCCGTCGATGCTAATTACTTATTGAATGTAAAAAGGTTGATGCATTTTCAAAGAGAATCAAAGAATTTTAATAGATTTTTTGTTGGAACATCATTAATTAGAGTAGGTATGAAATAAGCGTTAGTTCGTTTTCCGTAATAGTTCTTGTATATCGGTACTACCAGTTTTGATTGGGCTGCCATTCTTGTTGCAGTGCTATAATTTGCAGTTCTTTGTTGGTGAACTGTTCTATTCATAACTACTTTCGTATTTTATAGAGTATTAGCAAGATTTTAACATTTTTAAGGAAACCTGTTACGTCATCACCATCATAAAGCGTTTTTCTTATGTTATAAAATATGGTATTATTAGTTTTAATGAACGAAGTTGTAGGTTGTATATTTTGTCTAAGAAAGTTTTAAATGTTCTGCCATAGCTAGTAATTCCATATGAAATTACTAGCTGCGCCCCGCGGTTTCACCCGTATATGTTTCGATCCCGAGAAAAAACGGGATAAAAACTATCCCATGTCCTTTTTTGGGACTCAAACTATCTCTGTACCAAATTTCATCAAAATCGGTTCAGTGGTTTAGGCGTGAAAAGGTAACATACAGACAGATAGACAGACACTTTCGAATTTATAATAATTATTAAGTATGGATTAGTATGGATTGACTCCGCGAGAGCATTAAAAATGTTAAGTAACATGTTAAAAGGTACTTTATTTTTAACTAGCTTTTGCCCGCGACTTCGTCCGCGTATATGTCGGTTATCGCGGACGCAGACGAAGTCGAAGTCGAATAAAAAGTAGCCTATGTCCTTTGTTGGGGTTCACACTTACCCTGTACCAAATTTCACACAAATCGGTTCAGTAGTTTAGGCGTGAAGAAAAGACAGACAGACAGACAGACAGAGTTACTTTCGCATTTATAATATTATAAGTAATTAAGTAACGATTTATTGCTTTATCAATTTGTGTTGTTGTACTGCTCCCAAATTACGATGTTTATTTTTGACATACTTCTTTGACATAATCTTTTTATAATTTGTCATTATATACAGACAATTCTAATTTCAACTCTTTATTAGTGGTTGTATGTAATCATATCACTTGCTTTTAACAGGTTTTTATATTTTATTTATCCTTTTGATATTTTGTAAATGTGAGGACTTTGTAGGCCTTGTAGACTCTATCTCTATACTAGGTACTAAATAAAATAAGAAGTGATCTTCAGCGCTTCTTATTTTATTTAGTACCTGGTACTTGTTGACACACCTACGCTGTCCTTCCATACCTACTGTAATTTTAAAACATTGTATAAGCCAATTATTTTTAAAAGAGTAACCGTGCTTCTAACGTTTCATAAGTGCCCATGTTGGTTTATGTGAAATAAAAATATTTTGATTTTGATTTTATCGCAAATTGAGTTAATGTGAAAGCCTCAGTTAAATCTGTCATCAACGAGTAAACCCAAATATTTGTAGTTGGTAACTTGCTCCAATGGTTCACATTTGAGCAGGCACATCTCTCTGAAGCGCTTGACTGCATTCATCATGACTCGCGTACTTGTAATCTCAACCAATATGGTATTAAGACACTGGCGTTGAACCTAGTTCCTTCTTATCTGATTGGCAGGGTACAGCATGTAAATGTTATCGGTGTTCAATCGTCTGGATAACAAGTGAAATTAGGTGTACCGCATGGCACAATGCTAGCCCCATTTTTGTTATTCAACAGATTCTTCCTAGGAAGATGAAATTGTGTGACCTATTTGCAACAATTAAACACTTATACAATCTACGCGAAATTCCATAGGATACGAGTAAAATCAAGATTTATGTGTTTTTGAAAATTTCTCAGAAAATTTTATTTTTCAGAAGTCAGAATTGTGGGCAATGTATACTCGTATAATGGATCCGCCAACAGCTGTTTCTACATTATCTGTGGCACCATGCTCTATGCACTTACTAGTAAGATCAGCATTACAAAAACCTTACATTGATAAAAAAATATATATCGGAATGTAAACACTTGCCTCTTAGTGGTTCCGCTGTAGTCCATTCCGTACACATTGGATTCGCATGGCGTCACGCCAACCGCCCTCTTCACATCGGACGTGCAGAGCCCGGCGTAGTGAACCTGATAATACGAACAATAAATAGGACTGTTTCGTGATGCCAAAGCGCAGCCTAAAACATGGCAAATAACAAAAGACGAACTTTGAAAAAAAAACGAAAATGGTTTCAGATATTTTAGCTCAATCTTTTACTTTCACAGTCAGTGGAGAACAGGAGTCATAAAGAGAGTAATAAGGGCAGTTAGCAGTGAGCAGTTAGTATATACATACCGTTACCGCCAAATCAGACTGCTGTAAATGAGGAGCCTCCACCCAAATCAGGGACTCAAGATCTCCTATTTGTGAACATTGAAGTATTACAGGATTCTTCAAGTCTCCTTGTTGCTGCAGGCCAGCTGTGGTTTCCTGTATAAAAAACCTTTGTAAGTCTAAGTATTATTGAGATAACTATAAAATTAAAAGGTCTATGTGTTCAGATAAAGATTTTTTTTTCCTAGAGGCAGCCAAAAGGAATTCCGCCGGTGCAAGGCAAGTAGTTTTGTACATATACCTAATTATGAACTTTCACAGCTAGAGTTGTCGCTACACATAGTGACAGCGACTGGAATATCGAAATAAACGTTTATAACTCTTTTAATTTATCTTGCACCTAAAAACCACTTTTTTGTCAAAAATACGTTCAAGAACTCATGACGACATTTGACGTTCAAAAGTGCGTAAAACCAAGCCAAAGTAAAACCAACAATGAAAATGTAATTGTAAAAATACCACTAACGTTTGCGCTGCTAACCAGATACGGTGGTACAACCAGGTCCACCCTTGTTGCGTCTTGACTAACGGGAGGCAGATTGCGGTATTTAATATTCTGCAGAGTAACTCCACCACACCTGAAGCATTATAAATGTATAAATCATATAGTTCAGCTTTACACAATTTTAAACAAGACCTTAAAAAGTAAGCAAAACGTTCAAGAACATGTATCTCGATGAATATAATATGAGTGGAATAGAATAGATATTTATTTTGCAAATACGGGAAATACATAATAGGTGTTATAATGCATTAAAGCTTAGACATAATCCACTATTCGGCATGCAAACATATATTACATTAATACATTAACATTAGATGATGACAATGATGTTTTTTTTTGTTAGTGTTATCCAATAAATGTAGCTCTCTGTACTAGTATACTATAATATAATAATCATTTTATTTCAGAATTATTCATCCATAATTTGTTAGTAAAACATTAACCTTAAATAACTATGTTAGTCAACATGCAGGTTGGCTATAATCAATCCGAAACGACCGGGGACCGCATGGGAGACAGGGAATTGAGAGTACACGTCTGTTGGCACACACACTTGGACTAGAATGTTTCCGTTGTTGGCTAGTCTCCGTTAAAATTGGCCGCCGTGACCGAAATTAGGTCTGGAGAAAACTGTTATAATATACTTAGTCACCTTGTTAGATCATGGACATCAGAAAAGTAAGCATTCACAACAGTCTTCCCGTTCAAGTTGTAGGCGTCTTGAAGGTGGCTACGGGTGTCAATGTCTAATCTCCTGATTTGCGTGGGCAGGGATACCGCATCGTGTGGTTGTCGCAACATGTTCAGCTGCAGCAAGCCGTCGATGAACGTGACCCAGTTGTCGCGCCACACCAGCGCTGCCTGGCTCAAAGATGCGCTCGCAGCCTCGACGCTCACGAATTCGCCGCTACAAGATAGATACATCGAATAAACTTTGTTGGATAGCAAAAGAATAACATATACTGAAAGCTTTTGTTAAATTGTGTAAAGCTCTCCATGTGCAGCAGCTTCGTTTTGTATAAGAATGCAGACCATGGCAATGCAATTGAACACACTACGCTCGGATGCATGGACTGATATGGATGAGTACGGTACTCTAAGCAGCTCAGCGACACAGACGTAGCTTCATAATCTTGTTTCAGGGGAATGGGGCGAGAATACTTCCTTAAGTATCTCCACTGTGTGATTGTGCGTGCGCAGCTTATGTTGTAATGGAAAGGTGAGACACTCGCAGCCAGATAAAAGAAAAACGTAATGTTGCAACAGCAGTGGAGTGTTTTAAACTGACTATCCAGAAATAAAAAAAACACTCCGGGAGTGCCGACAGAAGTGAAAACAAAACACAAACAGAATACTTTGCCATCACTCACTGACATATCGGATATACATTAAAACCGAATACATCCCGAGGACATTCGAACACATCCGAAGCGGTGTCGATTACGGTAACAGTGGCGAGAGTTCAATAGTTTTTCCCATCTCAAAAAATGTCCAACGCGCCTAAAGAAGTTTTCACTTCAAAAAGAATAAGAAAAACCACCGTGTTTGTGTGTGTTATTTGTTAAGTTATTATGACTGACCTGTAATTATAATCCCTGTCTTGCAGCAGTTGGTAAATGTCTTGTGAACTGAGCACCATGTCAGTATCATTCGTTTTTGTCAAGTTTACCTGGGAACCACTTTGAATGTATCCCGACGCCACTCTGTAATTCTCGTTCAAAATCTGTTGAAGTTAAATTGGTCTTGTAATCACGACTGTGTTCCCCGAAAGACTTGGCAGAAGTCGTAAGTAAACTTAACAGATATTGCACCAGTTATGTTTGAGTCTCATAAAACAGGGGCAGAGCTTAATAGCTATTAGCCATAAAGTGCTTCTGAAATATTCTAGAAAAACCCAATAACACTTTGCCTGACCTATAATTCGAACTCCATGTTCAGCAGTTGCACTATTTTAATAGTGCGCAATAAACTTTAGCGTAATACTATGAATATCTTCTAAATCAGTGTAGTATATTCTGTAGCAGTGCTGATATCACGATTTACTCACAAAACACAGGCTCACCATCACATCCAAGTCCTAGTCTACGGTAGGTACGCTTCTACTTTCCGCCATTCGTGCTGACTGACAGTTGACTTAGTGACAGCTACCTGACTACTCGTACTTGTGTGTGTGAGAGACCGGGTTCACATATCTATTAAATACACACACTACAATCGGTATACCTCAAACTTTCCGGTCCCCCTGTGCAGTGATACGCTGAGCCTCAGCGGTCGCTGGTCGTGCAACGTGGGCTGAGCGTACAGGTGCACGTCACGGAACTTCACCGGCTTCTGACGCTTGGCATCCCCTGAGTGCATCGCGAGGGTGTCCCACGTCGCCATCAGAGCAGCCGCGAAAGGATAGCACTGTTTCTCTGGAATTCACGAGGATATTGGATTTTCTACATCCATTATTCTTACAAGCTAAATGCAAGTTCGTGATGGTAAGTGATCATCGCCACTTATGGATAATAACTGCAATATTGTTGCATCTCGAAGAAAAAGCTGAAATATCTCATGAGCTTGTAATAACACTAGCATTCTTATACCATCCAAATCGGAACGGAGTGCTGCAAAACTGCTTTAAAAAGCCATGGTATGGACATTTATGTATAGCTCATACACAGAATATGGTAGAAGAAGAATCCGGTTAGTTATGTCAATTAGTTCACATATGGAAGCTTTTTTGTAGACTATATTATAACACTTAGTATAGTACACATCTCTTCCTAACTCATGGATAATGAAACTGACATATTTCCCAACTCCAAACAGTGAGGGAGTTAATAAATTAAATCAAATTTTTTACCTCTAACAACGTGACCTCGTAGGTAGCTGTACTCATCATCATGAATGGACTTCAGGAACTGGCAGGTTGCAGCCACTCGCCTCCCTCCATCGACAAAATATGTGAGTTTCCTTTAAGGATATTCAAGAAATTAAAAAAGCGAAATTTCAAGCGATTGATTATATTTTAATTTCTCTCTCACAGCAGGCCAAATGCCTCTCCTCTCGTCAATAGAGGGATAGATCATCGATTATCATGCATTTTCATTTAGTGTTGGCGATAACTTCAGGTGTCTCAGTATGAGCTTCGTTGAAGGTAATGGGACATTTTCACCGGGCATATACAGCACCCTATTATATTATATGCGGCTACGTGGGTGCAATGGGTGTACTTTAATTAAAAATACAATACCTATAGAAGTATGAGGAACAGGGTGCAAAGTTCCCTCATTCTCTATAGAAAAGGGAGGATCCTCCGACCAGACGGGTGTTATGTCTGGCGGGCAACTGCCCGATGATTCATGTCGGGCCGTTGTATCTATGCTAGTTGCACGGTAAACTCTGCTTGCAAGATGCAGGATTTTGCATGACGTCAGGATCACGCGTTGTTCGAATGTGGCGTTGTAGTTACCGCCACACTGCCCACCAAAAACACTATTTTTGTTCGCATCCGGCCTCCGACAGGTTCCGACTTGTCGGGGGCAAGACTGCGACTAATCACAATGGTTTTTTATGCAACACTTATATTCTTACGTCATATAAACAACATCATACGCTAATTTCTATGTGACGGGCTCGGTGTCCGTTATAGAATGGTACAATACAGGCAAAAGCTCAGGTTCCAAAAGCATTTCCATGTAATGTAACGTTTGTGCGAATGCTCGACGCTGCGTCCGACGTAATTTCACGGCGAGTACCTACCTTTACCCGTCACATTAATCTTTCTACCTTGCGGTCATTGTTGGAATGTCGGACGTACGGGTACCGCTCGTGCCTTTGCATGTTACACTCGTTGGTTTTTTAAATTAAGTTGTAACACAACATCGAGCATCGTGTTCCTAGTGCGGTTCGATAAAATTTAAAAACAGCGAATGCTCTATGTTCTGTTACAAGTAAATTCTCTAGTCTATATTCATCTTAACGGGCTGGTATTGTTTGTAAGGATATATTAAGTGAATGAAATTAATGGACTTACCATGTTTCCCTGTGGTTCCATTCGACTAAATGTGACAGCATAGGTGTTTCCGTAGATACAGGGAACTCCACTTTCGGGTACAAAGCTTGCACCTTTGGCGTGTATCCGTGCATGAACAAACTGTAAGAATAAAATAATTAAAAACTCAGTTATTGTAACACAGGGTGTTACAACGGGCTGGCTTATCGCTAATGTGATCTCACACCAAAGCGCAGAGTCGGCCACCGACTGTGAGTGCTTGGTTTTGTTGTAAATATTGCACTAGAATTTGACCAAGGTTTTGAGATGTTTTCCCTTTGACACTCCACCCGTAGCTCGTATCAATAAGCCAGGCCGTCACACTTACACGTATTAGTCCATATCTAGAAAATTCCTCAATCGATTCTGATGAAACTTGCACTGTTCCCTAAGTTGAAGTAAATGTAAACCAATAAAAAAAAAATGGTCACGATCCGATTAATAGTTGTACATACACACATACACTTCTGGACACATCTATTGGCCCACCTTGTATTTTCAGTTTCGTTTGGTCCTTGCTAAAATTTTATATTAGGTCGAGCAAAAAGTTGTTATGCAGTTTTGAACCTGGCACATTCACAATTTCATTCAATAGTCTTTTTTTGAATTTCGAACACAGAATTTAAAGAAACAAAAGACAATTTGGAGCCTGTTTGTTGATATCAAACAATCGAATACTAAGAAAACTTGGTTTTATTGGTTTACTTGGATTTAATTCTTGAAAAAGTGATTGATATCTTTGGTTTTGCAACAAACATTACTTATTCTTAACATTAAGGTGAGGTTCTATCAATAATCTATGGATACTTCACCTGAAGTCGCCGCCCAAGCTGTGGCACTTATTCAGGCCGGACACAGCCAAAGAAACGTGAGTGCTTAACTTAATTTATGTCGATCTGCGGTCCGAAATGTTTAGCGGAGGTACCTAGAGACTGGCGGCTTTGTTCGTCGCCAAGGAAGGCCACGATCTCGGGTTACAACTGAAAGGCAGGATCGATTCATCGTGACGACCAGCTTGAGAAATCGTCACCTTACCTCCATTGAGATACAAAACCAACTTCGCGACTTCCACGGAGTATCTGTGAGCGCTCGAACTGTTCGGAGAAGGTTAAAAGAACGCGATATGGTACCACACAAGCCAGCTAATGGGCCCAAACTAACGCGAGCCCACCGAACAGCGCGCCTTCATTTCGCACGCAGTCATTTATATTGGACACAGCAAGATTGGAGCCGTGTACTCTTTTCTGATGAGTCTAAAATTGTGTTACATGGCAATGATGGAAGGAAGAAGGTCTACCGACGTAAGGACGAGCGTTTCGCATGATGCTGCTTTGAAGAGAGGGTTGCTTATGGCGGTGGCTCATGGACTGTCTGGGGCGGTATATCCGCGAGCGGCAAAACTCAACTTGAGGTTGTTACAGGACCACGGCTGCCAACATTAAATGCTGAAAGGTACATTCGTGAGTGCTTAGAACCTCACGTGATACCATACGTGGACTATGTGGGCCCAAATTTCCTTTTTATGCATGATAATGCAAGAGCCCATGCGGCCGGCATCGTCAGGGAATATCTTCGGGATGTGAACATCACAGCTGTTATGGACTGGCCAGCCAGGAGCCCAGACATGAACCCCATTGAGCACATGTGGGACGAGCTAAAAAGACGTGTTAGGGCTCGTCAGCCAGTTGCCCAGACGATGCAGGAGTTGAAAACTGCCATAGAAGAGGAATGGGAGATGATCCCTCAAAATTTCATAGAGCGGTTGATAAACTCTATGCCTAATCGTATGAGAGCTGTGGTAGATGCCCATGGAGGCAACACGCGTTATTAAATTAAACCTTTATTTGATAAAACATGTTTTTTATTCAAAAATCAATTGCCTTTAACAAGGCGCATATCCGACTTGTTAGGCGAAGCTCCATGTCGTATGGTATTCTGAATTCAAATTTAAAACAATACGATCGAAAAAGATGGTAAAATGTATCAGGTTTAAAACTGCATCAACAGTTTTTGTTCAATCTAGCAATCATATTTCGGTAGGGGCCATCGAAACCTAAACTCTAAGGTGGGCCAATAGATGTGTCCAGAAGTGTATATACATATATAAAATTTTGTATTATTATTTGTTTGGAAGCCCTAATAGATTGTCTTATGTGAATATATTGCAGTTCCAATAATATTACATACATAGGTACAGTAGGCTCCAAAAGTCCATAGGCAAAGTCACAAAGCAATAGCTTGACGTTTAGTTTGACTTACGACCTTCTTTTAATGAGTAATTAGACACACACACTCGCATATTACTCGAATATAGTTCCGTGTCATGTTCGTCTTGTTCACATAGTTCGTAAAACTTTATGATTATACCCACAGAAATCTAAATAAATAAAACATAAGGTAGACAGATGCTTAACTCATTCACCGCTAGTCCCCGACTAAATAGAATGTTGTTGCTTCTTGGTTGGTGGATAATTTGATATGTGAAGTGTGTTTAATCTATTAGCGTTGTTGTAGTTCATTTTGAAATGCAAGCAAATATCGAGATGATAGCTGGTATTATCGCGCTGCGTAAATATGGACTTATTATTATATCACAAAATAACTAAATATTTGATGAAACCGGACTGACTGTGAGTATTATGATTTCATTATTTTATCGAACATTTATCTAATTAAAGTATAAATGATGATCCTTGTAGTTATTTTTTTAAACGTTTTATATTTACCATAAGCTATGCCATAAGCCCTAAATAGAAAAAAAAAAAAATATTTCCTAAAGTTTATTTATTTACTTTTGGAATGATGAATAATTATAATATATAATCATTTTGTAACATTTCTATTTTCAAAATAATTTTATTTCAAAATAGTAATAATATTTTATAATTTTGCTAGTAGCCTAACAGTATTCCTTTTTTTGTTTTAGAGAAATTACCTACTGTGAGTCAAAAGATATAAGGAAGAGGGTAGCCTTGCCAGTCGAAAGCGAAGTGGAAGGCCCAGCTGGTCAGTGAATATGAAACAAGTGGTTTCCGAGATATTTTGCCGAATTATTCAACAAGTGTTTACGAAGCGTTCGCCGTGCAAACGAAAACCAGCTCAGAAACATAATATTTGATTGGAAATAATAAACAAGAACATTTATACAAAGTATTAAGTTATAAATTGATTTTAGTAATATTAAAATAAAATTGTGTCATATCCGTATTAATAAGGATTATTTTGAGGTTTAGTTTCAATCTTCTTTTCATAATGAAAATGAATACTTAAGCTATAACCGCAATAAGTCCTAATAAATATGACTGTTTATAACGAATAAACATTTTGAAATCATTTAAGGACGCTATCACATTTTGAACTCGCTCAAGTTTAGGTATCTGAATCGCAACACAGCAACATTACGCGCACGCACACATTGAAACCATTGTTCGCTCGATTTTTATACGTAACTTAACTAATCTTGGTACTTGAAGATATTTTTTTTTAATTTTGCTGGTATTTATTTAGTAAAGTTAGTTGTAAGTTCGCAATCGAATTTGGTAAGTGTTATTAGTACTTACTATCTGCGTGATAATCATGTTTTTAGTATTGTTGAAGTTCATCAGTCAATACGTTCATTACTAGGTACCCAAAAACGACCTTAACATTTTAGTATTACACGGAACATCCACATTTATACCACAGTCTGCTGTTAGTTTGAAAATATGTACCTAAGTACTTTTAAATATTATTTTTGATGTCAATTGTTGGAGTATTTCATAATCAAATACTAGCCTGGGAGTTTATCGTAGAGTTTCGTTGTGATATTTAAAAATAATCATTCCTTTATGAAAACAGTAAGTATTTTATTTACTTAAAAATTAAAACAAAGTAAATCAAAAGTAATTTATTCAAATTAGGCTGAGAATCAGCACTTTTCGAATGTCAAAATTACAAAAGACAGTCCCCCAAAACGCCCGCCCTTCACTTCTTAGTGCTTTCGCTGGGAAGAAGTGGCGCAACAAACTCCCCAGCAGCACAGCTGTCTTTTCACATAGAAAATATTTCATTGTACAGACGCCAGCACATCAACCTATTACAATCTGTCAGATTTCTGTAATAGATTTTCAACTTTATTACTAAAGCATAAGGTTCAATGTTCATTGGGAAAATTTGACAGTTAGGTGTAGGTTGATGTGCTGGCGTCTGTACTACTACTATACTCCATAGGTTTAGGTAGCTAAATAAAGGTAAACAAAAAAACCACGCGACTTTCTTAACCGACTAAACGTAATACCAGTCTATTCAGTTGTCATGCTACGTCACAATTGTATTCTTCAATATAGCAACATTATTATTCACTAAAAAAATTACTGAATTGAAGAGTAAAACTGTGACGTAGCATGACAACTGGATATACTGGTATTATGAAGAAATTGGCCGTAAGTCGATTTGTCACAAACAAAAATCCGCCACCTTGAATAAAAAATGGATGTTATATTCGTAATCATCACCCCGAAAAACCCCAAAATCGACTATTAATATCGAATGTCTAAAAAAAATATTTCCATCATTTTAATTTGATTATAAAATAAATATTTATACAATCTTTATCCGTCATCTATATCCACTAAATAAATAAATTAAAAGTAAAAAAGTTTTTTTCAGATTTAAGAACTCATATTTACTTAGTTTGAAAATTGAAAAAATTAAAATCAATCAGATCATCATATTTACTTGTTTATCTACACAGGTAAATCTCGCAACAAGCTTTTATATCATATAACTTGTGTACTTATTGACGTTATAAGTTGATAGTAAAAGTTTTAAAGGAAAATTTTATTTTATTCTTTTTAGCGCATTTAACTAAAAGCTTGTTTTAAAAAAAAGTTTTTACTTTTAATTTGTTTTTACTTTTTAGTTATCGCTTGACAGGTTTTTTTGTGGAGTTTAACTCGCATACGTATTCTGAGCAAGACCTTTCATTTGATACCCATGTTGTAGGAAAGCATAAAAAACTTAGTCCGCTATGTTTAGAAGTCCGCCATATTGCATTTAGAGTAACGTCACATTGTTTTTTGAGTTATTCTCAGCAAGCCCTTTCATTTGATACCCATATTGTTGCAGTGCATTAAAAGTAACTAGTCCACCATCTTTAGATGACCGCCATATTAGATTTATAGTGACGTCACTTTATTTTTCGAGTTATTCTCAGCAATCCCTTTCATTTGATACCCATATTGTAGGAGTGCATTAAAAATAATTAGTCCACCATCTTTAGAAGTCCGCCATATTGGATTTAGAGTGACGTCATTTTATTTTTCGAGTTATTCTCAGCAATCCCTTTCATTTGATATCCATATTGTAGGAGTGCCTTAAAAATAAGTAGTCCGCCATCTTGGGCGTTCCGCCATTTTGGATTTAGAATAACGTCACACAGCTAACCATGCATTGTCATCCAAACTAAACGTGCATACAAAATTTCAGCTCAATCGGTTGAAGATATCTGCTTCAAAATTTAGTTGCAAGAGTCCACCCGAACAAACATAGTTACATACATACATACATACATTGCAAGTTAAATAAAAGCTTGTAAAAATTACAACTAAGTATTTGTTTCTGAAACAAATACCAATAATCGTACTTAATTTTATTTCGGTCCGAAAAAGTATCAACTTCGTCCGACCTCAGTACACAACTCGGAACTCACTTTTTTACGTAATTATTTTTTGCGAGAAAGCGACACAGACGTGCTTCCACGAGCGCTTCTGAGCGCGGAATGACGAACCGCAAGTGTCCGCGGGTAGAAAATGTATGGAGAAATTTGAGAGCGTTTCTTATTTGTCTCATAAATGAAAAAGTTATTTATTTATCTACAAAATATTTAGCTTATCGTATAGAGGACTATATAAGCAACAATATCTTCTTATTTTTAAGTTAAAATATGCAGTGGATTTAGCTATATAGGTCCTTATTCAAACCCCTTTTTATTAAATTTCTTGCGATTACTGTGATGGTAAAAACGTATTTGTGTGAAAATTTTGTATGGGGCTATTTAATTATTATGGAGCCATTCTGGAGATGAATATATTATCTTTAATTTGAAACCAAGATATCCTTGCAGTTGCGACTCCAAGTTCACTAAAATGGTACCTGAAAAGTACTGTTATTCGTGGAAAAATGTGATAGCGTCCTTAAGTATAAAACATTTTCATTTTTAACCCCATATAACATAAGCATAACAATATAATAATAAAAACATAAAAATTATTACATTATTATTCTCCTTTATTATCTCTATTGAATAACAAAAAAAAAAAACGAAAAAGATAATTGTTGAAAAGAAAAATAATAGTCTCATTTCGAGATTGGAACCCAGACTTTCACGTTTGCTAAACCATTAGGTTACGTTACCAGCTATCTATACTTGCTATGATGAAGTGAATTTGAGCAGTAGTATGAACCCACCAAGGTTATGTGTAATTACGTAGTACCGTGTGCGTAAAAGCGACGATATGTTTTGTTTCGTTCGACGACGCTAGGACAGTAGAAAGATATTATACTGTGACGCTCACGCTAGCCAATGCGTGTTCGACTTACACACACAGATGTGGCCTGCGGCGCGAGGCGGCCGGTATTATCACAGCAATTTGAACTTTAATATGCTTATGCAAAATTGATGCCTGACTGTACGTGTCGAATTAAACTCCTCCCAACTAGCAAAAACGTCGTATAATTCCAGTCTTATAAGACTCATGCTTTGTAACAGTTATATAGTGGTATGTAGCTAACTATTATGATATATAGATGTTTATCTTACGACGGTTCAGTCGCGTGACTGTAATGTCTTAATATAAAGTTGAGTAAACGTTTTCAGGACTAACTTATACGACGTCGTACAAAGGTGTCAGTGAATATGTTGAGTAAACGTTTTCAGGACTAACTTATATGACGTCATATAATGGTGTGAGAGCATATGTTGAGTAAACGTTTTTAGGACTAAGTAATACAACGTCGGATAATGGTGTCAGTGCATATGTTGAGTAGACGTTTTCAGGACAAACTCTTACGACGTCGGATAATGATGCCAGCCATAACGTTTATTGGACCATGTATTGGTCATTTAAACGTTTCGGTTACATAAAAGGTTTTCGCAAAATAAACGTCGTCGTGTGTGAATCTTAATATAACCTTTATATAATTAAAACGACGCTTAAACGTTTGTACATGACCTTTATATAACAAAACAATTTTGGTCGAATGAAGGACTAACTAAGACTTGTATGCGACTAAAATATTGAATTTCAACCGTTACATAACTTTAAGTAGGCTTTTAAATCATTTAAAGGTCAAACCCACACTTTAATTAAACCATTCCCATTTAGTTTTGTCAAATACAACAGTGATATATTTAATTAAAAATATGGATCCAAATAAACGGAGAAATATTAAAAGAAGCGGGGCCTTCAAGCGAAAAGTTAGGAAAACGTTCCATTCATTGAAATGTGAGCCGATAACCTCTTCGTTTTCTGATCCCCCAAAAAATGACGTACAAGAACGAACGATTGTTTCAGAAAATGGTTCCGTATATTATTATATTTTTAATTTTATAGATTATTTCTAATTGTGTGGTGTTTTTAAAAATGTTTGCTTTATTGAATTGTGAATGAAAAAATTTAAATGAATTAAAGATCTGAAGTAGTAATTTGTTTTTATTCACCAGAAAAATCACAGTACAGTAAAATTGTAGACTAATTTTGGTGTTGACAACCAACAACAGCCTCTATATCACCTTATTATTAATAAAAACTTAGCTTAACAAAATATAATAAAAATCCTGGTACTAATATGATACATACATTCGGTTAAAAAATTATCAACATACATAACATAATCAGCCTATAATGTTCCCACTGCTGGGACACAGGCCTCCTCTCGAGAGGGAGTGGGCCGTAATCCACCACGCGGGCCCGGTGCGGGTTGGCAGATGTCACATGTCTTCGAATTAAGACTATAACAAAATAAAACAAGGACTGTCTCGCCTCGGTGTTCTGAGTTAGCACGTGTGTCTAGAATTTTTTAGTTGTTTTTGTGTTATTGTTGATACTTTTGTGACTTGTGTTATTGTTAAAGTGTGTCGTTATTGTGTTCGTAACTAGGTTTGTATTGTGATTGTCTTGTTTTAACTCTCGTTTTATTCAAGATGGATGAGAATAAACCCCCTGATCCTGACCCCCCAGATATTCCAGGTCCTTCAACTCCTTTTTCTCCGTTCTCTCCGAATCCGCTATCCCAATTCGCGGATGTTGTTTGTAGTGTTACAGAAATGGATGTAACACAATCCCAACAAAATTCACGCAAACGTCCTGGTAGCGAAGAAATCTTGACACCTACCCCTCCAAGCAAGCAACCAAAAAGCCAAATTGGTCGTACTAAGTACTCCGTAATGGATAAGGCTCCCTATATTGTCCACGTTTCTCGTATTGAGAATCAACCAAATGCTGGCACCACCCTACATCCTGTTAATTTTGGTAAATTTCTTATCAATAACAACATTGCGAACATTGTTCGTGGTGGTGTTAACAGAGTCGGTAGAAACCGTGTGTCAGTGGAGTTTGCTTCCCCCCAGGACGCTAACTCTTTCCTGGTAAACAGTCTGTTGTCCAAATATAGTTATACCGCATCAATCCCTACATTTAATGTCACAAGGATGGGTGTTGTTACTGGTGTTCCCTCAGATATTACGGAAGAAGAAGCCATAACTTACTTGACAGTGCCCTCAGGCTGCGGGCAAATACTGAAAGTCCGCCGTATTAATAGAAAAAACCAACGTGACGGGATTAATGAGTGGAAACCCACTGAGACATGTGTTCTGACGTTTGATGGACAAGTTTTGCCAAATAGGATTTACTGTTGTTACACATCCCTCCCTGTTGAGCAGTACATATACCCGACAATTCAATGCCGCAAGTGTTGCAGATTTGGACATGTGTCGAATCTATGCAGATCTAAACCACGCTGCAGTAAATGCGGCCACGATCACCCTGGTGATGGTTGCAACATTTCTGAGGGCGAAGCCTTCTGTGTGCTTTGTTCGGGTAATCACTTTGCTAATAGCAAGTCATGCCCCGAGTATGGTAGACAAAGGGCTATTAAGACTGTCATGGCTGAGAAATCCATTCCCTATGCCGAGGCTAGTAAGATTATCCCAACAGCTTCCCGCAATTATGCCAACATCGCCAAAACTCCGATTTCACAGTCCTACCGCAAAACTGTAACACTTAAACCCAGGACCCATGCCCCTCTTTCCCCATCTTATGACAAAGTTGCTCATCAGCAGATAGTTAGTTCTCCCCCACCTTCTCAGCCTAATGGCTGCGCTCTTAATTACAATAATGTGTCTCCTAATAATACCGGTTCTATTATGGAACTCCTTATAAAACTATTACCTATTGTTATTTCTTCTTCTACTTCTAATACCCAATCACCGTCCAACGTTGCCGACCAACTTATTACTCTTCTTTTAGATATTAGAAATGGCGTCTCGCCAAGTATTCCTTCAGTGGAATGTGAGGAGCGTGTGGCATAAAAAGCACGACCTCATATTCCTTTTAAATAAATACAAGCCATTGGCTTGTTCCATAGCTGAGACTTGGCTTACCCCAAGTCTTAGCTTTCGTATGCCACACTTTAACATTCTCAGATGTGACAGATCTGATGGCTATGGAGGATCGGCTCTCCTTGTCAATAATCGGGTCACGCTTTTGCCCTTCTCTTTACCTTCGCTCACAGGTGATATGAGTATTGTAGCAGGAAAGGTGGAAGGCATTACAGTGTTTTCGATTTACATTGCTCATCCTCATCAAGATTTTTTGGCTATTTTAAAAAACATTTTTTCTAATATTCATGGACCAATTTTGGTCATGGGTGATTTTAACTGTCACCATTTCAGATGGGGATCCGAACGCTGTGATGCCTTTGGTGTAGCTTTGGTTGAGATCTTGGACGATCTGGATCTTTGCATTCTTAATAATGGTTGCCCGACTCGCAGATCTCCTCCTGGTCAACAAAAGAGTTGTGTGGATTTAACTTTTTGTTCGGTTGAGTTGGCAGCCTCGACCCATTGGGAATGTACGACCTTGTCGCATGGTAGTGACCATTACCCTATTATCACATCTTTGGTTAATAAGACTTATTTAGAGAAATCTTCCCCTCCACTTTTGAAATATAACCTGTCCAATCCAGATTGGGCAAAATTTGTATCATTATTGGAGGGCAAAATTGATGTTCTTCCAAATTTAAATTCAAGTTTATTAGATCCTTCTGGTCACTGCCATGCCAAAATCTGTTATGAGGGACTTGTTACGGCCATTACCTCCAGTGCGGATTCCTGCTTTCCGCTGAAAAACAGTGCCCGTGGCAAAATACCTTCTCCCCCGTGGTGGGATCCAGAGTGCACTTTGGCAGTCAGGGATAGAAATGAGGCCGAGCAGTGTTATAATGCAGATATGAGTACCGAAAACCTATTGACATATTTGAGGATAAATGCCAGATCCAAGCGTCATCTTCGCAAGAAAAAACGTGTGGGATGGGTTAAGTTCTGTACCTCCTTATCTCCCTCTACTCCAGTCTCGTTAGTTTGGAAAAGCATCAACAGGTTTAGACGTGGGTGCTCTCCGTCAGTCTCTTCACCGATCACTAGGGAAACAGCTGACCTTTTTTTTGACAAAATAGCTTCACCATATGTTTCTCACTCTTCTGAATGTTCCATTAATATGTCCCTGCAAGGTGCTTCAGAGGATCCTTTTGATGTGCCTTTTACTTTGAAAGAATTGAATGTGGTGCTCAAGCATGTTCGGGACTCAGCCCCCGGTATTGACGGTGTGCCATATTCTTTTATTGTTCATTCTGGAGACAAGGCTAAACTGTACTTCCTTGATATCATTAATTTTTGTTACAGTAATGGTTGGGTTCCTGATCAGTGGAAATTACAAATTATTATTCCCCTATTGAAGCCAGGCAAACATGTAGATGATCCGAATGGCTTTAGACCAATTGCTTTATCCTCAGTCTTGGCCAAACTATTGGAACATCTTATTAAGAATCGACTAGAATGGATAGTCGAATCGAGAGACTTACTGCCGAATTACCAATTTGGTTTCAGGAAAGGGCTCGGCACTATGGATAGTGTTGGCGTTTTAATTGCGGATATTCGCTTAGCGTTTTCTAAAAATAAATCCGTTGTTGCCGCCTTCCTAGACATCTCCTCCGCATACGACAACGTTCTTCTTCCCGTACTCAGGCAGAAACTGCACCAGCTGAGTCTCCCGGTTAAGATGATCGAATGTATCTGTGCTCTTCTCTTGTCTCGATCCTTGGTTCTGAGGGTCCAGGGCGAGGATTTCGATGAAAGGCAGACTTGGAAGGGATTACCGCAAGGCTCCGTGCTGAGCCCCCTTCTTTATAATTTATATACAGTGGACATTGGCTCCTGCCTAAATAATAACTGTCACATCCTCCAATATGCCGACGACTTAGTCTTGTATGTGACAGATTCCTCCATCGTAGACGCTGCGTCATCTCTATGCCTCTCTCTGGACTCTCTGAACCAGTGGCTTTTAAGCCATGGTATGCTGTTATCTGCACCAAAAAGTTCGGCAGTAATTTTCTCTCGTAAAAGATTGATCCCACATATCTCAGTGGACATTTCGGGTTATAATATTCCGTTAGTTAATAAAGTAAAATTTTTAGGCGTTTTTCTAGATTCAAAATTAAATGGTAAGCATCATATTAACTTATTAATTAAAAAATGTGAAAAAATTGTTCCGATTTTAAAAGCTCTCGCGGGTGTATGGTGGGGTGCCCATCCTTACACTATGAAATTGGTCTATAACGCTTTAATTCGTAGTGTTTTAGACTACGGTACGTTCCATTTAGTTCCATGCAACAAGGGTGCTTTGGCTGGGCTGGATAGGATTCAGTCAAAATGTCTTCGGATTATCTCTGGTTGTATGAAGTCCTCTCCCATTAACGCATTGCAGGTTGAGTGTGCTGAACCTCCCCTGGCCTTAAGACGGCAGTATCTGGCCTCCCGTTTTCTGGCTAGGTTAATATCTAGATCTTCACACCCCCTTTTAACAAGACTGAATGAGTTAGATGCCTTATGTAGAAGCTCAAATTTTTGGAAAAACAAAGAGACTCCCTTAATTATAAAAGCATTTCGCCAAATTTATAATTTAAGATGTCCAATAGAACAGAATCCCCGATTACCTCTTTTTAACTTTCCCTATGAAGTCTTATGTTTCACCCCAAAAATTTTCTTTGACATCGGTATTTCCAAAAAGTGCCCTTCAGCGAATTCAGCCTTCAATGCGGCGGTGGGAGAACGATGGACCGGGTTTCAAAGGTTTTTTACAGATGCCTCAAAATTTAATAATCTCAGTAACACTGGCGCTGCGGTTTATTACCAAAGCTCCAGAATTATTTTACAATACAAATGCCCTGAGGAGTCTTCTGTGTTTACGGGCGAGTGTGTGGCTTTATTGGCAGCTTGTCTTTTCATAGAGTCACACCACAATATTGACAAAGCCGTTATTTTCACTGACTCTCTTAGCTGTCTGCAAGCCTTAGTACAAAACTCATTCAAAAGTAAATTGCACAGTTCGCTTGTTTTAAAAATTAAAAATTCTTTATTTTCTTGTGCTAGTAGTCAAAAGGAAGTTCAGTTAGTTTGGATACCTAGTCATTGTGGCATTAAGGGCAATGAATGTGTTGATGCTTTGGCCAAAGATGCTTGCTCTTCAGCAACAGCTGATCTCACCTACAACACTCATCAGGGGTATGACTTACTGAGCCTTCCGAAAGCTAAGCTCCAATCCTCATGGCAGGAACAGTGGAATATCACTGGAAGGAAAAAGGGCAGATTTTACTATGCAGTACAACCAATAATAAAATCAAAACCTTGGTTCTATGGCTTCAAGAAAGCCTCCAAAACAATTATTTCTACCCTTTGTAGAATCCGCTTAGGTTTCTGTTGTACTCCGGTTTTTCTGCAAAAGATTCGTGTTCGAGACTCCTCTCTCTGTGAGTGCGGGTTGGAAGAGGGCACTCTGGACCACATCTTCTTTGAATGCTCGAACAACGTTCCACCTTTAGATCTATATAGGCGCCTCCCAAAATTTAAGATCCCTCTTCCGACTAATTTCCCGTCTCTGCTAACATACTCCTCTCCAGATCTGTTTGTGGCGCTGATGACCTTCATCCGTCACAATAACATAAAATTATGAATTATTCAGTATGTTTGAGTGTGGTATGTGTATTTTTTATGTTTTAACAATTATTATATTTATTTATGTCTATTTTTTGTTTGTTTCAGTCCCGTACTAACCCAGCAAGATCTACATTGTATCAACTGGATCAATGAAATAATTTTATTCGCCTAAATTTTTTTTTTTTTTTTTTTTTTTTCTCATGCACACTTGTTCTTGCAGCCCACTTTAGACATTGGCAGAATAGTCGACATCGGCTTTGCTTGCCATTTATTAAAAATAGAATAGAAAATAAAACAAAAAGACTATAACAAAATAAACCGGTTTAAGGGTATCTAGTAGCAGTGGAACTATGGCAATTATAGCATTTGCTTGACAAGGTAAAATGAGTTCTTCTCCAAGGCCATTGTCGTCTTTTAAGACGTTTTAAATTATTTCGAGTCAAAAATTTGTCGATGTCCAAGAACACTACCATATTTCATTGATATCCTATGTAAGACCTGAAAATAAATTAAATTTTTCATTTATATAAATTAATCTGGGTTAAACGTACTATTTCATTAGATAGCCATCGACAAGAAAACAAGATAAATGTATTATAACGGGCCGCGTTAGATTTCTGTTCAAGATGAGCAATGTTTATTAGATCCTATGCAAGTAATGATCAGGGAACCCTAAAGTCGGCTAAACATGGCCGCGGCGTCATGGTCTCAAGGAAAAGTACGCGACGTTTTTGTTATATTAGTGTAATATAGAAGTCGCTATGTAACGTAAACAAGATGGTTGGAGCTTTACTATGAAAAAATATTTTGGATAATTAACTAAAACTATTGAAATACAAAGAATTATGGGAGGGCGTTAAAAACTTCACAACAACACATATATACATTGTCATAAAACTAAAGTTCCCTGAAAGATTAACCCCTATTATTATATCAAACTCGCTTAAATAATGAACATTAAAGATATTTTGTAATCATGGAAATTAACTTCGCTTACCTTTTTCAAATATTTTTTTATACACACACCGGCGAGCACAATATAACACGATGAATCAAAACGGTTGTCGTTGAGTCGTATTGTTGGACACTAGTACAACGTTGCAGTCATTTGAAAACCTCATTATAACTGCTATGTGACATAAACGGTCACTTTAGGGTCTCATAACAACCAGTATTGGACCGAAAAGTCGATTTTTGTACTTTTACTTAACTTGTATATAACATTCGACGGTCATTGGCTGACTTCTACATAACTACTAAACGATTATATTGTCTTTTAATTTGGGCCCTTTTCGCGTTTTATGAACGTTTATATTTACGTTTATGCGACCAATCTTAAAAAACTAATTGAAAATGTAAAACGTTAACTTAACTATTATAAAACATTAATTTGTTAGTTGGGCTTTTTTTTGAAATCGGTAAAAATAAGTTATCACCGGTACTGTAGAGGCTGGACCTCTTTTGTAATGCAGGCCGGTCATAATTGATGAATTGATGGCATTTGCTATTCGACCGTTCAAGCGCATGTCAAAGGAAGAGTTTTAGATTTGACTTGTAAAATAAGAAGTGCTAATTTTAAGTTGGTATGAATAATGTCAAAAAATAATCGGAGTTAGATTTAGTAAACATAGAGTAAGTAATGTTCATTATATGTAAGAAGAGACGGGAGTCCCATAGAAAAAAATTAAAAACGGTGCTTGTATGAAACTTGCACTAAAACTGAATACCAACATAGCAAAAATGACACAGACTATGCACAGACTGCAGATGTTAAAGCGAGACAGCGATAGCCGCCATTATGTTTAGTGCACGTTTCATAGTTTCTTTTTTTATTAGACAGTTGCGTCAGGGTGTTAGTAAATGTTCCCATCTGTAGCTTAGTAACCCTTATACTCGTAGTACCTACCTCATAACGTCAATTTATTTTGACATTTCTAACCAGTAATATAGTCAATGTTTCTCCAGAGTTAACTCTCACACATCGGTTGGTTTAATATTTAAAAGTTTAATTCTAGGTACTTATCTCTTAATTCTTGGTGGCACAAGATGAATTAAATTGAATAAAAATGAGTTATCTGTTAACTCCGAGTTATGTAAGATAACCCATGAACGCGCAAGTGGGCCTAGGTAGGGTTAATAGAATTTTGACTTTTTCGCAATCATGGAATTAGTAAGTACTAGAGCTTATACAACATCTGCCTAGCCTTTTCCCAACTATGTTGGGGCTGGTTTCCAGTCTAACTGGATGCAGCTGAATATCAGTATTTTACATGGAGCGACTGCCTATCTGACCTCCACAACCCAGTAACTGGTTGTCAGACTTTCGGGCACCTGACTACCCGTAACGACTGTCAAAGTTCCACGAATGACAGCCGGGACCAACGGCTTAACGTCCTTTCCGAGGCACGGAGACCCGGGTCTTGGTAAGTGAAGATGGTCACTCATCCACGGACCAACAGTGGCAAGCGTAGATTAGCCTGATCGATCGACCCGTGCGGCTGTTATTACGAGTACAGCCACAGAATTTATACATATAAAAAATAAGAAAACAAAAAAACCGCAAAGTGTTAAAACATTTAAGAATTTCTAAGTACTTACTCGCCAACCGCTTTAAGTAAGAAAACCGCGTTGTCAGGATGTCCGCCCCTGGTAAGCGAAACATACAGACTTGCCGCCGGCATGGATCGTTTGAGGATGGCCTGCAGCAGTGCGTGAGGTGCCACCTCCACCAGCACAGCGTTGTTAGGTATCAGCCGCAGCATCTCCTCGAACAACACAGGGCTCTGCGACATACAACCAATTCAGATCGAGTTTGACGCAATGTTATTCAACGTGGGATTTTTTTGCCCACGACAATGATACGGTATTTAGTGTACTGTGATTTTGATGCCTTGTCTTCTTGTGTACAAACAACCAAAATACCACCGCTACTCACCAGCAGGTTGTTAGTTTGATATTCTGCTGAACATGTTTTAGCAACATCTTCGTTCCATTCGCTCTGCGGAATAGAAGTCGATATCCAACGCTCACTGCGGCGCATCGGGTTCTTTATTACTTGTTTCAGTGACTCGAGAAGTTGAGGACCTGAAAAAAGCTTTCCATGTAATCTTCCATAATAATGTGTGCTTAGTTAAATTTCCTTTTGAACGCCATGGGTCCATGTAAACGCATCGATATGGCCTGTTGTAAGTACAAACCGCAACTTATGATTTAATATTTCTATTTTGTGACCTGTGTGCCTACTTTTTTACGGCTATTTGACGTCGTTGGCGTGCAGCGCACTTCTCCATTCATTGGAGGCGTTCAAAAGGTTCAATATGAAGTTATCTCATACCTGCAACTGAGATGTATCGAGAATGATACGGTATGTTGGAACACGGCACCTCCTTCGCGAACACGTTTTTTGCCACGAGTTGAGCGACGAACTCCTTCATCACGCCAGCAGGTCCTGAGATGGTGCTGGAGTCAGGCCCGTTATGACACGCTACGTCGATCTCAGGCGGACATATCTTCGATAACTATATTTGTAAATAAACACCGAAATGATGTTCCAAACACTTGAATAAAGAATTTTGTTTCACGGTTTCTTGTTACTACCCTTGGGTTGTTTATATATACCCCCTTACTAATAAACGTATATTATATCAGATGAATGGTTACACCGATTTCTCACTTTCAGTCGTCAGTAATTTGACTTTCGAAAGAAAAAGACAAAGCGTTGTGTAACTATACAGACGCTATACAACGTTTATTACTCGTAGTAAGGGGTTAATGTATATGCCATGTTGCCCATGATGGAGGTTATTATAGTAACACGAATTCTGAGAGGGTTAAAATATACCTTTTACAGGCAGACAGACAGCGTAGGTTCAGTAATAGGGTAGTAAAATGAAACAATAATTAATGATTGGATTTACTTGATCATATCCCAGACCGACAGCAACCATTGAACCATGAATGATGGGAGTCTCCAGTGATACACGTCCACGGTAGTAAGCACACATTATCATTTGTTCCGCTGTTAAACATCCGTCGGCGTATGCGCATGCCAGCTCACCAACACTGTGTCCTGGAAGAATTAAAAATTTTAGGGTAAAATAAATACCTATGATTCACTGATACGACAAAAAATTATTATCATTTCCTTTATTCATTGTATAAACATTAATTGACAACAAGAACAGCAACATATACATTTCATTTTCATATATTTGAATATAATAACATTTAAAAAATATTACAAATAGTGGTCCGGTGGTGTCGAGAGCAGGGTCGCAGCCACCGACGGTTAGGGCTGCAGAGACAGGAACCTCCTCACAAATGCGAGCCGTATTGAGGAGTATTTTGTTTTTATGTCTTTGACATAATTATAACCCTGGGGTCCCGGACCTTTAGAAGGCGTGCGAGGGGCCGAAACCAACTCGCAGAGGTCCGATAGACACTCCTAATGAAATAAGACTCCAGCCGACGATTATCCAACAACTACCAAAGACTATTCTCGGTTGGGTATCCCACAGCAGGACAGACCTTCCAAAAATATAACGAAAAGAAAATATTTTCAAATAAAGCACAGTTTTGGGGTGTAGATAATTATACTTTCAAACCGCAAACCTATAATCGAAGTAATTTTTTCCATGAGCTCAAATATTAAACCTTTGAACATTAAAGCGACTTACCTATGATTCCATTAGGTTTTAAGTCCAGTTCATAAAGGACATCTGTAAGTCCGATTTGAATAGCAGCGATCCCCACGAAGGAGTGTAGGATATTGTCGAATATGTTTTTGTCAGTAGATGTTATGATGTTAACAATGTCGAGACCTTCAGGTTCCATCACTCTATGACAACTGTAACAAAGTATTCAGTTCAATACCTGTATTAGTAATGTAATGGTTAAACAATTTAGAGAAAAGGAGTGTGCAAAATTACTGAATTAAAATTCCCCTTGTTTCTTAAGGTGGAACTAGTCACGACCTCGAACTCACACTCACGCTCACGCTGTCTCACCTTGCGTCGTGTAAGACAGAGATAGTGATGAGCAGTTAGATGCTAGATTGCACGCACAACGTCTAGTTCGCACGCACACAAACACCGTTCCGAACTAAAACGCGCGTCAAAAATTACGAAAAGTCCTTTGGAAAATCGAGTTTTATGAAAAAACCACTGCATAAATCAATTAAAAATAAAGTTTACTGAACACTTCGATAATTGAGCTATGTCAGCACCGACTTTATTTTGAAGATTTTGCACGTTTTTAATTACTTATTTACACCCAAAGTTACTTTAAAATTTGCAAGAAAAACGAATCTTTGTTAGCTCCGTACAGACACAATTAATAATAAGAAAAAACGATATTATCATGTTTAACTTCGGATGTACAATGTGAAACAGTGGAGATATATCCTCCCGAAAGTATGAAAAAAATATCGACTAGTGGCACCTTAAACACTTTAAATCAGGGATGCATGAAGAAGCCTCCCCGTGTAGCGCAGTTTGTTCCGCCAGTTACTCAACTAAACCGAGCGCTCGGCGCATCCTGGACAGTCACACCCAACACCTTATTTGACTGGCCAATTCATTCCTTGTGATGGTAGGGCTAACGCCCGCCTGGTTTGCGATCACACCCTCCCACCGGAGACCGGCGTCAAGCAGCCTGCTGCGTTTCGTCGATGCGTGGGAGTTCCAGTGCCTTAGGCATCTTCTGGGTACGCTCGTTCCATCATAGACCTCATCCATCGCTTTCCATCAGGCGTGATCGAGGTCAAGAGCGGGCCCATTCAGCAATAAAAAAAATAAAAAAAAAGCTTCTGATTAAACTACTGAAGTTTTATAATTACCGTTGTATAGCAGCAGCGAAGGTCGGTATGCGCATGAGTTGCGTGCCCATACCAGCCCACTGCGAGCCCATCCCGCTGTACACGAACCACAGCGGCCGCTGAGCGTCGTCGAAGTACTCAGCCTTCTCACACAAGCTCACAGTTTTTTGGTCCCCATCCGAGTCTGGCAAGATAAGAAAATAAACTCAAACTCAAAGCATTTATTTCAATTAAACCATTTACAGGCACTTTTGAATTGTCAAGAAGTCGGTCAGTCAGAAAATATGAAGCTAGTTGCCCATTCCAAAGCGTAGGTACCTATGGAGAAGAACGGGCAAGAAACTCCATGGACACTTTTTTTTTAATTATAATTTTACAAAAATATTAGTTACATCATTTAAAACCATTTAAAACATTACGATACAGTGATCCAGGTTAGGAAGTAATAATCACACTAATATTATAAAGGCTAAAGTTTTTGAGTGCGTGTGTGTGTGTGTGTGTGTGTTTTGTTTTTTACTTCTTCACGCTTAAAGGCTCGACCAATTTTAATATAATTGTGTATGGAGGTAGCTGACACCTTGGATTAACATATAGGCTACTTTTTATCCCGACATTCCCACGGGATCGACATTTACGCGGGTGAAACCGCGGGGCGCAGCTAGTATGTTTAATATAATGTAATTGTAGCTAACAGCCAGTTGACGGGGCTGAACATTCCCGGAGTGGTGTCCGCATCTCGGAACACACAGCGTGGGTAGGCTTCCTACAAGTTAGACCGATAACCTGGTGGAGGTCGCGGGGATCCGCCTGGATGCAAGAAGCACAGGACCGGTCCTTGTTGGAATGATTGGGAGACATATTATGTGCAGCAACGAGTTTCGACTGAATAATGATGATAGTTACTACTTATAGTCAATGTCAAAAACATATAAATTATATCTATCACCCTATATATTATTGTAGTCTGTCTATCACTTTGATTAAAATGATGTAATTTTTCTTACCATGGACTCAATATATTACCTATGTAATAAGTCCATGTTTCTTACTGAGAGATTCGTGGCGACATAGATTATAAATGATAGCTCTCTTTTGCAAAAGAAGGTTTGAATGTCAGCAGCTCGACCCTCCCGTAAAATATACCATACTACATAATACTGAAGAAGTAGCTAAAATCACAAAACAGAAAGGTACAGAAGTCAATCATCTGTACATAGACAGATGCCAGCACATCAACCTACCCCAATCTGTCAAATTTTCCCAATCAACTTTGAACCTTATACTTCGGCGATAAAGTTGAAAATCTATTAAAGAAATTTGACAGATTGTAGTAACTTGATGTGCTGGCGTCTGTACTTACTTCACTTTTCATACCTACGCTCGACGGTCGCGCTAGGGTTGTCAACTTTGGCTTATGCACAAAAAACTATCGTGGTAGTGGCACTCGTATCTAGTTGTTTGATTTATTGTTGACAATGAAACAGGAAGAAAGGAAATATAAAACAATAATAACTAAACGCTTTTAACGTTCTGCATCGTTCTCACATGCATAATTGTTAACATGAATGATGTAACCAAGACTTTGTAACCATATTAATTTGATTTAAAAGAGTGTCCATGGAGTTTCTTGCCCGTTCTTCTCCATAGGTACCTACGCTTTGGAATGGGCAACTAGCATCATCTTTCTGACTGACCGCCCCATTGACAATTCAAAATTGCCTGTAATTGGTTTAATTGAAATAAATGCTTTGATTTAAAAAAAAAAAAATTTAATGTTATTTTTATATTACAAGTTTGTCACAGAAAGGCCACAAAGTCATGTTCGCTTTTATGGCGCGGGGCCGGGGGCCGGGGCGCTTACATACCTACCTAACTATTCTGTGTCAACGAAATACAAGCAAATACTTACTTACCTCTATGAAACAACTAGTAGCTTAAAAAATGACAATTCACCGTTTAATGTTGAATTTAAACAACCGCCAACTGAACAGTGATCATCATCATCATTCATCATTCTCCTGCCCTTATCCCAATTTATTTGGGGTCGGCGCAACATATCTTCCATACTTCTCTATTAGACGTCATCTCGGTAGTCACCCCCTTTCTAATCATAATCATCATTCACACATTCCATCCATCGTTTTTTTGGTCTTCCCCTACGCTTATAGCCATCGACATTCATACTCAAAACTCTCCTCACGACATTTTCCTTATTCCTCCGCATCACATGCCCATACCATGACAACCGATTTCCACACAACTTTTCCGTTACCGGTGCCACTTTCAAACTTCCTCTTATGTACAGCAACTGAACAGTGATAATAACTTATTTTTTGTTGCTCCATTTTTGCACTTCACAGACGCGTGTCTCAAGCGGATGGCACTCGCGCTCGCACTGGTCCCAACCAGTCCGAGATATCGTGTCTGTGAGCGGTGTCTTAGTGTGCGTTGCTCGAGCGCACTTGGTATGTAGATTGAGTTCTGTACTCTCTGTATTTTGTGTTAAAATAGACCAAACGCGCGGTTTTTATTTGATAACTGTCTTATCTTTTTTGTCATAAGCGGCCGAGCTTAGCCGCCCCGCAAGAGATGTTGTATGAGGTACCCATTATAATTTCTCATCTAGCGTGATACCTAGGAAAACCATATCAATTTGTCCATACCTAGTATCGCATATCCTCTGCCTAAATGTCCGGAGATGTTGTTTGCATGGATGTTGTGCAACAGTGCCAATTCTTCAGCGTCAATAGGTCTGGACTTGAGATTCTCAAATATCTTAATGATGGCAGACTCTTGTCGGCCTGATAATGTGACCAAGCGTGGAATAGAAGACTGGTAGCGTGAAAGGTCCTGGAACATTTAACAGCTGTTAAGGCTTGTCTGGGCAGCAAATCTGTCGTCATTCGATACTGAACGTGTTAGTTCTTATCATTCAAAGATCGTGATAAACACATTTAACAGTGACGTTACATCACCGAGTAAAGGTACCTTGGGTTTGTAGTGTCCATGCAGCAGCACGTGTGAGTTGACGCCGGTGACGGACATGCCGTTGATGGCGACGTAGGAGCGACGGAAGCGCTGGTGCTCAGTGACGACGCGCATGCGACCCTCGCGCAGAGCCACCACGTCCTGCCGCGGACGACTACAGTGCAGGTTGGCGGCTAGCTGACCGGTGTGGTAGCCAAGTAACACCTGTATGTTTAGTAAACATTATTAAATAGGTCCACCAAAATGATCGCTGTTGTACCTACTTCCCCAGATAAGCTCATTTGCAAAGAGATCTAGTCTTGGTCTAGAAAGTACGAATAAGCTACTAACCTTAGTGATAGCAGTCATGCCAGATGCTGCCACTGTCAAGCCAATGTTAGATGTCACGCTGCCGACTAGTAAGGGGTCCTGTCTATCTTTGCAGTAGACTTCTTCAATTGCTTCCAGCTCAGATTTGTCAGCATCCGGTACGCCTGTTTAAACCCCCGAAATGTAGTAAAACAAAAATGTTAGTAAAAACTTTTTAACGTGATCACGAAGTTAAATGGTTTTCGCTTTTTGCGTAGTGATTCATTTTGCATACATTTTATTTATTGATAAACCTAAGCCCTGACGATTTTATTAAGTCGGCAATGACTGTGGACCCTCCAGATTATATCCCCCGTCTGGCTGGAGGAAGGAAGGATCCTCCAGCCAGATGGGATCACCCATCTGGCTACGTACACGTGATATTCCTCCGTTGAATATCAATTCAACGGAGGAATATCACGTATACCATCACGTTGATTTCTCCAAACTTCTCTCACCTGAGCCATATCCTTCTACGTATTCCACCTCCTGTGGCGCAACCTGCACTTCCTTGTAGAACTGTCTAATGAACCCAGCCGTAGTCTGAGGATTCCGACAGAACCCGAATTTGGGCCCCATTTCATCACTCAGTAAAGAAGTGAATTCATTTTTTACATATACTAGTTCCGCGTAGACTCTAAAAATATAAAATATACATATTATATAAATATTGTATAAGCAATGTTTTAACTTCTTGACAATTTTTTATCTATGAATTAACTTTTACCTGTTCGCGTCTTTTGCTTTCTGCAAAAATACCACACTGATTGCGTCAGACAAAATATAACCATCTGCGTCTTGTGCGAATGATTTTGTCTTGCCGTCTTGTGAGACAGTAGCAGAAAGCCTGAAAATTTCAATAAAACAATTGCTATATTGCTGGTAACTTCTACAGACTAAAACTCGACTGCAGTGTATGATATAATTGGTCTACGTAAAGATCATGAAATTATAGAATTATGAGACTGACCTCCCGTGATGTACAGATCCGTGTGGATAGAGACTTAAAAATACACCTCCAACAATAGCCGACTCACATGCCCCATGTTTCAGGGCTGAATATGCTGCTTCTAGTGCAGTGGTGGAACTGCATTCAGCTTCATTCATTGATATAGACGGACCCTTTGCATTCAGCCAGTACGAGATGCGATTCGCGAACATCGTCTTACTCGATCTATGAAGACAAAAATAACTATGTATATATATAATCACACTAACGTGAAAACAGAATGGCTTGTTGCACCATCTCCGTGTAAAGTTCAGTAGTACAATGGGCAAAAAATATCATAAATTAAAATTTTCTGTCTGGACTTGTAAAAAGACATAAGCTGTTCATTATTATAATGGTGATGAAACTGACCCTAATACACCTAGACCGGACCAGGACTTCATATCCGTGGCACCATAAGTTTCCGTGTCAGAAATAGATGTCCCCACAAAAACTGCAATTTTTTTTCCATATAGATTAGCTGGACTCAGACCTGAAACAAACATGTGCTTTTTTAGGGTTCCGTAGTAAAACCAGAAACCCTTATAGTTCCACTAATAAGTTCCACCTTATAGTCCGTCTGTTTAATTGGCCGCGGATGTACTCAGACACTCTTGCTACTAAAAAGCTGTTAGCTATTTGGCATATTAATCACGTCCACATTACACGTAAAGTGAGGACGTTTATTTTACTCGTCTATTCCATAGTGTGGGGAATCGTTACATAAGCCTAGCAAATATATACGGGGTATGTAAGTACAGGCATTTTTTCGATTCAGGGATCCGTTTGCATTTCTGTGGGAGTCAAGGGCGTGTCCCCCTACCAGCTAAACTGTTGTGTTTGAATATGTGAAAAGTACTCACGGCAGTAGTATATGTATGTATATGTCGCCGCCAACTAGTTTAATCAGCCATTCAGTTAACTGCGTAGCCTTTTAACTAAACGGCGCCGTTCAAATAGGCCAGGGGAAAATGTGAGGTAAAAAAATGGAACTTAATTTAAATGGGTAATCTTTTTGACAACTGTTATTTAAACATTAGAGAGGCTCATATGATCAGTTAAAAAATAATTACGGGCAGTCTTTTTCTTTTCGGCGGTTGTTAAACTAAAACATGAACAGTGATAATAAAAAGAAAATTGGTCGGTTATGCAACATATTGAACCCCACATAAGTATGGCCGAAATTCAATAGTTTTCGAGATATTTGAATTTTAAGGGTTTTTCGATATAATTCCAAATAAAAAAAAACTACATATTGAATAGGTACCATTACAAGGTGATATTCTAGCTGGCACTTCAATTACACTTCAAAAATGTTTCAAATATCTCGAAAACTATTGAATTTCGGCCATACATATGGGGTTCAATTTGTTGCGAAACATTTTTGAAGCGTAAAATTAAAATATTGGTAAGATATTATTCTTAAATCGCTCTTTATTTTTGACTAGAGGTACTACAAATATCCATCTTAAATAGCCAAGATCAACCTACCCGCATCGTAAATGGCCTGATAGGTCTGCTCGAGTATCTTGCGTGACATCGGATCCATGTAGTTCCCGAGGTGGTAGTGCACAGCGAAGAACTGGGCATCGAAACGATCTAACTCAGGAGCCATGCCAGATGCTTGTGCCAGGTCGGGATGCTTGTAGTTCCACCTTAGCCCCTCCGATGTTACTGGGTCCTCCTGTGTGACAAACAAATAAGATTTTATTATTATAGGATGTTGTGGCATTCCAGAGGTGGTGGTGACGCACATGATTTGTAAAAATGTGGTAAACTTTTGCAATAACATTGTCTTCCACTAGTTTAATAGAGACTGAATTGTAACGTTTTTATCGTATTGTACCAAAAACAGTAACCAATTTATCATTTAAAATTGTTGATTTTTTTAATAAAGTCTAACCGGAATCACGACGTAATAAAAAGAAAATGTTTTGATAATGCACTCAATTGATTCAATTTTCAATTCCAGTGTTAAGGATATTTTGAAGCAGGCTCGTCTCGGTTTTAGTCTTGGATTTGTCAATACGATCCAGAAACGAAGTGCCAGTTGACGGTTTGGGTGTTTCAAAACGAATCAACGCTTACTAAAAGCGATCTCGAAGCGGGGGGAAGATTTTGATCGCGAGCTTAAAGAAGCATCAACGCTGAATGGTATACTACCAAATGCTTGGCAGAATTTTTCTCTATTGTGAGCAACAAGCGACCAAACACAGGGCTCCGCGGGCTACTGCTCCACCACGACAACGCGCCTCCGCACACCGCGCTCAAGAGAATACTCACTTTAGTTTTAATAGGGCCACGGGTAAACAAAGTTGCCTTTAGTACTATTGATAGAACTTGATTTGCCCATGGCGCGATTGATAGAACCATCGAAAAGAAAAATACCCTTGGTTCTACTAGTAGAACTACGCGGTCGAACCACGGGCAATAAATGAAAACGAGGGACTTCTTGGACAGCACGCCGGTCAAACCCTCACCCTCCTTACAGCCCTGACCTAGCACCGTGTGACTTCATTTTATTTCCGAAAATAAAAAATCTGCTCAAAGGGATACAATTTTCGTCGCCGGAAGATGCGCTGTCAGCGTTCGAGCAGGCTGTACACGAGGTGACTGCGGCAGACTGGAAAAAGTGTTTCGAAAACTGGTTCAGACGCATAAAACTTTGTATAAGGCTAGTGGAGAGTACTTTGAAAAGATTTAATTTTTTTATTAAATTAAACAAATTAACATGCGTTCATTAATTGACGCCACGACGAACAAAAAATAACTATCTGTTTTCCCTGACTTTACAGATCTATTGTTTATCTAAATCAATCGTACCTTGTTGTAAAGGATGTCGGAAAGTTGCTTAACGTTGTGGGACTGAGGGAAGAGGCCCGACATGCCACTGATGACGATCTTCTCGCCATCTAGCGGTAGATCCTGTATAGCCGGATCAGTTACTAGCATGTCCTCCCGAGTCAATACTTGTTCCTGAGGTGTAGACGCCATCGTCAAGGATTTTCTAAAAAAAAAATGAGGATTTAACGACTGTCATACTGAACATCGAAGTTCAAAATACCGATATACTGTCTTCAGAATGTTCATCATCGCGATGTACGGAACTTCGGAAGCTTGCCATGACGAATTACTCAACGTCGAATGTTCATAATCTAGATACTGAGAGAGTATTTTGATTTTCACACTAATATTATAAAGGCTAAAGTTTGTGAGTGTGTGTTTTGTTTTTTACTTCTTCACGCTCAAACGGCTGGCCCAATTTTGATAAAATTTTGTATGGAGGTAGCTGACACCCTGGATTAACATATGGGCTACTTTTTATCCCGATATTCCCATGGGATCGAAACTCATGCGAGTGAAACCGTGGGGCGCAGCTAGTATGTACATAATTATATCGATGTAAGAATAACTAAATTAAAAGGAAAATGGGTAAGTCCATACTCAGATACAAAGTTAATAATAGCATTATGAACGATGTCTGTATTTTATGCCCTCCAGGGAGTAGTTTAATTACCTAATTCTAGGAAAGCATGTCTGAATTCACTTGGAGAAAAAAGATATGTGATTAAATAAGATTGATTTAATAAATGGAAATATTTTACTTATTCTCTAAAAAATTATTGACCTGCTGATGATGGCCCCTTTTTAAAATTAATGAAGCTCTAAAAACTATTTAAACTTCTAATGCTGCACGTTTTTTAAATAATTATGTCTCTTTTTAGCGAGTCCCTTGCGAGTGTCAAAATATGCGGCATAAGCGGAACATAAACGCCCGTATCTTTGGATTTCGTGGACTTAGAAGTTTGATTTTTTCACTGCTTCAAGGCATTGCAGCCCTGAGTATTTGATATTAATTTCAACTTGATAACTCCACGCGTTCCTGAGAAAAAGGGTCTTGACAGACAGACGGACAACGAAGTGATAAACTGCATCGCTTGAGCTGCTCTTTGGACGCCATGGTACCAAACAAGTATGAATGAAACCAAAACTTGCGACTCAGTTTGGGTCAATCACTGTCAGCAGATGGCACGGCCTAAACTGAATCGTTAAACTGATGTCATGGTACGAATTAGAAGAACAGTTCAGTTTAGGTCCTAAAATGGATCGCGTTAAGAGCTTGTGGTAGGCCTCCTGTAGTCCCCTTAAGGGGCTTACAGGACCTAAACGCAAAAAACGCAAGTTTTAGAAACAATAAAAGTAAATGATCGCCTACAGTAAAAAAAAACAAAAAAATATATGATATTCTTCAGGATAAATGCTAGGATGATAGTGTGTTGAAAACATAATACAACTTATTTGGTACGATAGAATAAAATCATGAAGATACCTCTAAAAACTTTTTATTTACAACAAAATTCATACTAATATACATACAATCATTATGATTTTTTGTCAGATTATTCTACAAGCAACATACTAAAACTATAGTGTTTTAGTTTTTTTGTCCAAAGACTAGATTTTTCGTAAATCGATAATTGCTTCATATTTTGCAATAAATTACCAGCGTTGTGGCATCGCGCTTCTCTTTCTTTTCTATGCAGACCGACAAAGACCGCGCTTTAGGTCATGTAGTCCTCTTAAGAGAGTAAAGGGACAGAGAGTGCATCTGTTTGCGCACACACTAAGTAATATAGGTATCCTGAGTACCTGACTTATATCCGTTGAGATTGGCCACTGAGGCAGAAATTGGTCGGGAGGATTTTTTTTTAGGAAAGTGGGTAGCTGTAATATAAACTAGTTACTGGATTATTTTTGGACTATAATATTTTTAAACTTCTTTTTCACATTTTTTTTTCATAAGTATTCTTTTTTGAATTTCACGTCGTCTTTCAAAACGCTATGTTTTACCACCTAATTTATTTATCAAATCAAATCAAAAATGATTATTTCACATAAACCTATATTGGCACTTATGAAACGTCAGAAGCTAGGTGCACGGCTCAAATTGGTCGTTTCCTATGGAGAAGAGCCGGCAAGAAACTCCACGGTTTATCTTTTAAAAATAATTGCCTTTTACAATATTTTCAAATTACAATATTTATAGGACAGCGTTGGCTGTCAACAAGTAGGTACAAGGTGCTTAATAAATGGCCTACAGGATAAAATATCGTAGAAATATCGTTTCATATGTTAGAGACGTTTCCTTTTAGAAAAAAAATACGAAAAGTTTGTGTGAAGGTACGTGTTATGAAACCAATATAACACAAAGCAAATAATTATAATGTCGTCAATACTCACGTTTCGAAGTAACGAGAAATGGTAACTGGCACAATACCCAAAATCGATTCTTGGAACACGTCGAGTGCACTGAGCATTGAACCATTTCCCCAAACTTATATACTTAACGTAGTGCTATTTATTTACATAATTATATATTCGCCATTATTATTGAACGTTTATTAATCTGTGACCTGACCTTAATATAACTGTGCGTACATACTTACCTACCAGCCAACAATTTTGTACTTGTTAACTATGATTTTTTTTCTAAGTCGACTATCTAGTTGGGTCGAATAATCATTATTCGCAATAAAAACATAAACACCCACGCGAAAGTGGACAACTGATTAGGAATTTGTTTAATTATTTTAGTACCAGCAATTAATAGTCATAAACACTAAATTAATAAAACTAAAAATGTCTACCAAAGTCAACAAGTTAAAGCATTTATTTCAAATAGGCACATAAAAGCCACTTTTGCACGTCAAAAATTACAACGCCCCTTCCAAAAGGGAGTTTTCGTATGGAGAAGACTGGGCATGAAACTCCACCGTTACTCTTTTAAAATGTTTTACAATATTTTGCATACATTAATTATACTTGAATTATATGTGAAGACGATGCACCTAAAAGAAAATTACTATACCACAATGGTATAATATATATGGTTCTCACATAGGTATTTACAAACATGGTAAAAGTAAAAGACTTCCATAAAAAAAAAAAAATTACAAGTAATAATTCAGGATGAGTTAAAGTAATTACCGAATGTAAATCAACGTCAAAAAAAGAATAAATTTTACAATTAAATTAGCAACCAGTTCGATTTTGTCTAGACTCTAGTTTGTCCTATGGAGCATGTTTCCAAGCGTTTTTACCTTGGATATAATCTTCTAATTTATAGTATGCTTGTTTACAAAGTGTACGTTTAATGTGAGTTTTGAATTTTCTTTCATTTAATTGCAATATATAACAAGGTATTTTATTGTAACATTTAACACAGTGCCCCATAAAAGATGTATGTACTTTGGCTAATCTGAAAAATGGTTGATGGATTTTATCTTTATTCCTCCTATCCTCGGTATAGCACGGTACATCAGGATTAATCAGTGTGATCTGAATAATTTTCCTCATTCATTTCTCAGTGGCGTGGACCGAGTTTATGAAAGTCGGTAAACTAATCCTAGAATGTTTCCTGTATAATTGGCGAAAAAGTAAGAGTAGATATAATCCAATAAAACAAGAAATATATTCAAATGTATTATTTGGCAAAAGTCTTAGTAAGTTTATCAACAATGATTCGCGTCCTCTCTGACAGGTACTGATCGATCTGCCCCAACACTTTGACGACGTGCAGCATCTTTTGTACGCCCTTCTTGAACTTCTCCATCCTCTCTGCACTGGATTCGTCTCCTATTCTCATTACTGCTGTTGACCTCATCGGTGAACCTATTCTGGGAGGCGTGTATGAACCGGCATGTTCTTTTAATATTGGTACATTCAGTGAAGGTATTCGTAATTTAGGGATCTTTAACTTGGGTATTCCTAGCCCTGGTATAAAGCTTGTTGGTGGGGCGATCGATATAGGTACTTGTGTGTCACTGTATCCTGTTTGGTCGTCTGGTTCTATAAGGATGAACTTGCCGTCTTGGACCGTTTTCGGGAACGCATTGTGAATGAGGCTGCAGAACGAGTCGACGTGTATGCGAGAGTTCCTGTTGTAGTCGGACGAACGGAATGCGGAACCGTACGAGACCTGGAACAGAGAACGTAAACAATGTGATTTATTATTTAATAGCTTGTGCCCGCAACTTCATCCGCGTGTTTCTTGTATTAACTTAAAAAATTATCTCATGATTTGAGTTATTCCGGTCTGATCCCCTGAACCACCCCCATTCCCCTGCTAGTTTGTCTTTTCGGTTTTCTATCAGGGAAAGTTTTTTTTATGATCGGTTCGATTTACGAACATAATATAGACAAACAATTTTACCTGTTTATAATAATTAAAATTAGTTTTTCAATATCAAACTTTTTTATTTCACATAAACCTACGTGGGTACTTAAGAAACGTCAAAAGCTGGAGAAGGGCCGACAAGAAACAGCACGGTTGCTCTATTAAAAATAATTGGCTTTTACAATGTTTTCAAATTACAAGTACCAGGTAATTAATAAAATAAAAAATAGTCTACAGATCTACCGTCTACAAGGCCTACAACATTTTCACATTCATAAAATATAAAAGAATCTATTAAAAAGATTAAATATAAAAACCTATTAAAACCAAATGTGCCTTTACAACCACTAATAAAGAGTTGAAATTAGAATTGACTGTATATAATGTCAAATAATGAAAAGATTATTTCAAAGAAGAATGTAAAAAATGGGTCCATATTGGCTCACCTAAAGTTCTTTACCCGAAATTGTTCTTCCTAATGATTTGTAATCCGAATGATCACTCTTCCTAAAATTTTTCATCCTAAAGTTTTCCTTCATACTATTTGTAGTGCTATCGGCGATGTTCATAACACTCATGTTTCCGAAAATTTTTATTAATAAAATCATTAATGTAAATATATTTAAACTCCTACTGTTTTTTATCATAACGCTTTTATCCCTAAACATAATTACCATAATATTTTCACTCATACTCAGAAAGAAACATTTACCAAGTGTAATAAAAAATATATGTGCGGTTATGTTTATGGCCTGGGAGTTTATATCGCAGTTTTAACCGTACCTAAACCAATAACTATAGGACCTATTCGGTTCTGGCACTTCGCCGGCCGCTGCCGCGGCACGCTCGCTTCGCTCGCTCGGCTCGTGCGTTGTGGTCACAGTTCTAACCTAACCTAAACCAATAATTATGAATAGGACCGATTCGTTTCTGAAACTTGACTGAATGACTGGAGCGGGACTCTGGCTTTGCTCGCTCGGCTCGTGCATTATTCTTATATGTTATACATGTTATGTGAAAATAAAGTTACGCAAAATTAATGTATATAATACTGATTATTATGAATAAAAAGAAATCTAAACAAAAAAGATATGACTTTGAATAATAGTGTAAAAGATGGTTATGTTGAGAAAATATAGGAAAACAAATAAAAGTATAACAGATGTTTATTGCTACTGACATTATGAAGTTGAATGCTTCGGTATTATGAACATTAGAGACAGAGTAGTTAGGAATTGTGATTGTTAGGATAAAAAATGTTAGGAAGAACATTTTCGGATTTCCAATTATCGGAGTTGAAAATTTAGGTGAACTTTGGCGCACCCGTAAAAAATAAATAAAAATTAAACATCGTAATTTGGGAGCAGTTAATTGACATTTACATAGAGTTAAGCCGTTAATGAGGTGCTAGGGAAGCTACATGTGTAGAAGGAATTATTGCCAAACTACCTTTATTCAACGTAATCTTTAATCTTACAATATGCTTTTTTGATAAGACCACGTTTGATGAGGGTTTTGAACTTTCCATCTCTAAGTTCTGTAACCGGCTTTGGCAACTTGTTATAAAAGCGGATACTGTTTATAAGAAATGACCTGCTATTTTTAGTTAATCTAAATTTAGGTATGGAAATCGCTCCTTATTTTGAAAAGTCCTATGTTATTGCGAACATTTTTTATTTAGTATTTTAAATTATTATGTTTGCTTAGTTTCTGACTAACATAAACAAACTTCGATCCTCCTATGTGTACACGAAGACTAATCAATAGTGTTGTTGTGATGACACCATTGTTCTTGAAGTGTCTGTACTTGACAACTCATCAAGCTACCCGAAACTGTCAAATTTTCCCAATCAACTTTGAACCTAATGCTTTAGCGATAAAGTTGAAAATCTATTAAAGAAATTTGATAAATTGTAGTAGCTTGATATGCTGGCGTCTGTACCAGCACCCTAATTGCGTAATACACTTTTAATCACAAACTGAATCAATGAAGGATATTGGTAATCCATTGCTTCATTATGTTCGCAAAATATGTCTGCTAAACAACGAAAATAACGCAATGAAAGTTGTTCAAGTGTCTAAAATTAAATGAAAGCCATAGCTACTGATAGTGTGTTACGCAATTACCCCGTTGTAGTGGTCAAGGCAATCACGTCCGGTCTTTGGTCAATGGTTTGCTACAATTAACCGAAGACCTTATTAGCGTTACAAAATTTTGACAAGTCAACTAAGACGACCCACTGACCGTCAAACGTCATAAGCGTAAAGACTAACGCCAAAAATACAACGTCTTTAAGTATGTGGCTAAAATGAATATTTGTTGAATATTGGTGTAATTTACCTTACCCTTTCATCGGAGCAGTCGATTGTCAAGCGAAGGGGCGGTGGAGCGCCTGCTATATAATTTACCTGAAACGGTATCATTTATTTAATAAGAATTAGTACACAAGTTCCATTGAAATTCATCAAATATTCACCTAGTGTAATGTTAGGGTTTCTTTCGTTTTAATTCTGTTGATATCAATTTTGAACCACTTCATTCCACTTAATTTTGCTTTCATTCATATATAGGTAGGTATTATACGCAATACGTTTTTTCTGACATGTTTCAGACTTTCAGCTTTAGCTTCGAAGCTCTATCAATAAGGCAACGATGACTTTTTATGAATATATCTAGATAAGATTGGGTACAATAACCAGGATAAGGAATACGTGTGAATTACCAATCCATTTACTGGCTATTATAAAACCATAAATGTTATTAGCTACCTAATCGTTGTTGAACTATGAGTATCTCTGTCTGAGTTTGTTTCGGCCTTTCTTCTCAGAATAGTCAGATGGGAAACGCCGACCTCATCTAGCTTAAAAATAATATGATTGACGTGCGTTTGTACAAACCTACTTACAGAAAATAAATCATTTATGCTAGAAGATTATATATATCGTTCTACATAAAGAAACAATTTTGTTAATAATTGATTATGCAATTGAAGGAAGTGCCTCTTGGCTTAAAAATCGTAACATATAGACACAGTTCAAAAATCCTTCACAACTACGTTATCATAGCCAGGACCTTAAGATAAAACCACACAGTTCTCCTTACAAATTGTACAATCCAAGCACAATCGGGATCAAAACTTCCATATCAATATCTAAGATATATTCTCGTTATCAATCACTAAGATACGAACCAGTAAGAGTGCTACCGCCACGTACCGACACATATCGCCTCTTGCGCACTGTCACGACATTTTAGCGTCTAAACGTAACTGCCATTGATCACGTATAACATCGGCGCTTGCGACTCCAGCGGAGTCAGCAAAAACTCGGTTGGTAGTAGAGTTTCCATCTGTTAAGATTCTTAGTTTAGGCCAATTTGAGACTTGATAATGTTAATACCACTAATTACATAGTTTAAAAGGACTCATCAAGGAAATCTTCACAGCTTCTTCAGTATGTTAATAAATACACTGTTTTGAGTTAATTAAATAATCATCACAATCCACTGTTGGATAAGCCTCCCGCTCGCAAGATGTACTGGTCCTTCACCTTCCGCAACCAGACTTTCACGATTACTTTTATGGTCGTCAGTCCACCCATGTTACTATGATTACTAAATACATACAAAATCTCTTACAAAATACATCGCTAGTTTCTACCCGGGCACGAAAGGTGGCCAAATGTATCACGAATAACAATTTTTTTTTTTTTTTGCAAGTCCTGCATCAAATAGCTTCAAAACCTTTTGTCAGTTCTGGTATCAGAGATTACATACAAAATTTCTCAACAAAACAATCCATGTAACCTAAAAATGATGGTAATCCCACAGTCAATCCAAGTTCCTTTCTCCTCAAGGTCACATTACTCAAATAATCACAAAGAATCGAGATGTCAGTACCACCTTATCTATCTTACGTGTTCATTCACGCAGATGGTTCACCTACTGCATGATTCGCGACGTATAAGGTTCTACCACAGTTAAGCTGCGACATGCAGTGGGTGTATAGTAGTTGCTATGCCTGCACCGTAGTTGTGTACCTTGCAGTCAAGTTGTACTACGAGAATGAAGTTAAGAAGATTGCTCATGTGGACGGTGATCGCTGTGGCTGCATTGACTGTTGTGGAGGTTCGTTATTTGATTTTGTTTTTGCATTGGTCTTCTTATCATGGTGATTGTGTCACTCGGTGGATTTTGTTTGCACTCACAGAAAAAGGAGTGTTGCTTATCGCCATTCACCTTGCTTCGGTTTTGATTTAAAAGAATGTCCGTGGAGTTTCAAGCCCGTTCTCCTCCATAGGAACCTACTACTCTTTTGATTACACAACTAGCTTCATCTTTCTAACTGACCGACCCCTTGACAATTCAAAAGTGCGTGTAGGTAATTGGTTTAATTGGAATAAATGGTTTGAGTTGGAGAATACAGACATATTTCGACGTACACTGCTGCGTACTGGCCTAGCTCTTCATCCTATGTACCAACCTAATCCGTAATCCAGAACATAGTGATCTTATATCCCACTATTTATATTTTTCTAGCGATAACAGTGCAGTGGCAGTATTGTCTTCTTCACCTAACATTTTTAAACAGGAGAGCATTCTATACTATTTTTTTTATTATGGGCCCGCTCTTGACCTCGATCACGCCTGATGGAAAGCGATGGATGAGGGCTATGATGGAACGAGCGTGCCCAGAAGATGCCTAAGGCACTGGAACTCCCATCGACGAAACACAGCAGGCTGCTTGACGCCGGACTCCAGTGGGAGCCCTACACAACCCCCCTACCCCACCAAACGGGCGTTAGCCCTACCACCGCAATAAATACTATACCATGTTTATACTAACGTTATCATAGATTATGTTGACACATCACGCTAAAATCAAGCAAAAGACACGTTTAGAAAACGTTTAAAAATACCTACCTACTATGTGAACATGATTGAAAACGAGTGTTAACTTATGTATAGTTTTATATTTTACCAATATTTTCTCCAAACTTTTGCAAGCAAAAATGTCTACCAAAAGTTTGGATCGAATTTTCCAGTAATAGGTAATAGGTAATACGGGCTGGTATCCGCAACTCCACGTCAATGCGCGTATTTTGCGTACGGAAGAAAGAAAGTACAGTTACTCTTTCCTACTTTCTTTATTAGTACCTACTGTGCAACTGAAGATACCTATTTCCAGCAGCAGAATGATGATCCAGTACGAATATAGTATATCATAGTGGGTGTGTGTTCATAGTGTATCATGGTAATGACGTTTATTCAGGATACGTCATCATCATCATCATCATCTGCCTAGCCTTTTCCCAACTAAGGTGGCGTCGGCTTCTAGTCTAACTGGATATAGCTGAATATCAGTTATACGAATGTATCTTTAGCACGAATATACTCATGTGATAAATAATGATTGTAACGTGTTTGTTCCACTTTCAGAGCAGTATCCTGCTAAAGAAATCACTGGTGCTTCCCCGGCGGCCGGAGCCCTGCTTCGCCTGCCGCATCGAGGACCGGCCCTTCGCCTACCCACTCATCAACTACCTGTCCAAGGTCAAGGACATGTTCGTGCGAGGCCTCAACGCCCTCATGGCCAACACTACGAAGAACAAACTCAAATAGATCTTAATTGTTAGAAGTACGGTTGTTATTAGTTTGTAAGGTGGTATTAAAGGTTTTTTATTGTTTCTTTTTTACTATGCTTTTTTCTTTATACTTATCCAAACTATGGGTTTCCTGTAGACGGAGATGTAGGTAAACTAAATTACTACATTCAGACGATTTGACAATGGCAGTCCAAATCTGGATTTGTGCTGCCATTGATGTGATGTGTGAAGCTCTACGACGCTCTATCTAATGTGGAAAAATCGTAGACAAAAGGTGACGGTTAGAAAAACAAAGAGTATGCATCATTTCCATGATTTATCTAAAAAATAACATAAGTACGTAAACATATAAATATTACACATGAATGGTACATTTAATCCGAGCATTGTTTCTCCCTAAAAATTAGTAAACCTTGCATCAAATAAAAAACATGTTGCATTTTCATCAGACTAAAGCTAGCCCAAGACAATGAGAGAACTGTGTGTGGTGCAGCCTTGCCGCCGTCTTGTCGTGTCAGGTCTCACATTTTGTCTTACTACAATAGCATATAATATTGCCAGTTGTCTAATTAAAGGTGACGCACATTTATCAGCATCGTACGCGCCGCATTTAGTTTTTCAATATTCGAATGCTTACAGCATTCTAACAAATGCGGCGCGTACGGTGCGGGTGAAATGTGCGAGGTTTCACATAATTTCATACAACGAATTCTAAAATGCAGCTCGTACGGCGCGTGCGGCGCGTACGTTGCTGACAAATGTGCGATTAATATTGCAAGCTCAACAATAAATTCTGAAATCTAATATACTGAGCGGTGGTCAATGCTCCCTTATGCTTCAACTCTAGCAGCTTCTCATGAATCTCAACGTTACGTTTGCTCCAGCCCAGCAGGTGGGATAAGTTAAGTAAGGGGCTTGGGTATATAGACAAGATAGAACGCTTAGGTTTCGGAAGCCAATTGGGGAACACCGGGAGGAAAGGCGACTGTGGGATCAGAGGTAGGATATAGGGTACAAGAGGAAGCTTTGGCACAGGCAATATAGATCGAGAAAACCTTTTGGTCAACTTCATTCGTTTTATCTTCGCCGGGCTCACTTGTAACTTATGTACCACTTTTCCTGTGACATGCTGGCCTTCGGACTTTGTGTTAATGAACACTGGAGAGTTCTGTGAGTACTTCTTGATCACCATAGGGTTCCTAAGTTTCAGTTCCTCTGTTAGACCCGCGTTTATGCAGAATGAAGATATCTGAAATATAAGAGATATTTTCATAATTTTAACTATACTGAAACGGATATAAAGTCGGAGTAAGTATCCAGATAATAATGGCTCTAAACTTACAAACGTCTCTCCGTTGGTAACTTTAACATAACGACGCATATTCATAACTACAGTGAAATAATATCTGTTTTTTTTACGTTTATTAGTTCTTCCGGCTGAAACTGGTAGAAATACAAATCTAGAATTCTTCGATTTAGAACTGTGACGGATTATGGGTATATACGTTTGGGGATAGGTATTGAAATTTTCAGGATCCCAGCCTGGGTTTACAGCTGCTGAAAATGTGTCGTAACATATACATAGATATAGTAGCCCTCCAAACTGAATTTCGGTCATGGCAGCCAATCTCAAAGAAGACTAGCCATAAACGCGGAAGATATTACAGTGCACAAGTTTATGCGCAGGCACTGGTGCAGTCACTCTCTTAGACCGACGAGACGGTAATCCATCACGACCAGAGAGAGGCGCAGGACCAACGACTTAACCTGCGCACCGAGATATGGGAGTATCACACCGCTCACTTCTAAACTCCGAGCTGGTACTGAGAAATCCCTAATAGATAAACCCGTTAACACTTTACCTGACCTGAGAATCGAACCCGCTTGCGAACATGACACCAACGGGGCAACAAACACTTAACTGAGCACGGAGGAAACTACACTTTACTCGACTTTGAAAGATATTTCTACAACGTTCAGAAACCTTACAAAAAACTTCGAAACAAAATATCATACTTACATATCCTACTAAGATCACAAAGACATAACTTTTCCTTACACTGTACACTTTAACCGACATCTTGTTGCGATTACTGATTTGTTAAAACTCTTAGTTTATTTTGGAACCGGTATATAAAGACAACTGTATTGAAAACATCATTGTCTCGCTATCTCAAAATATCAATGATTAAACACGTCTTTGAATTGACAATTGTTTTAAACAACAAATAATCAATCAATGTTTTGCATAGCCCTCTTCCGAGGTGCATCGCAACACCCGGTTCTCCGCCTTCCACACCCTGTCTGTCCTAGCTGACTTTCTAAGGTGATAGGTCGATCTAGCCGGTGAGCACCCTACACGATATGCTATGCTATACGAAACACCATTCCCACGCAAAGATTCGTATGTTCCTACATTATCACTTCCTCAAACTGAGCTACCCACTGCCACTTCAGCATACGAACACTGCAGGCTATGTCAGTGTCTCCAGTTCTTTTCCAGACATTTTTTTTTTGAATCCAAGGAAACTCAGAGCATAACTCCATAGTGCGTTGTAATTGTGAATTCGTGGACGAACCCGGCTGTCAGTGATCACATCTCCCGTATGTCATAAAGGGCAAGAAGCACTAGTTGAAGGACGTGACATACACAAAAATATTTTAATAAGCAAACAAGAACATCCTAACGATTGAACTTCCTGTTAAAAAATGCGCTGTTAGCATACTTAATATTGTAGTCATAATAGGGCAATAGTGTTGACTCGACATACGCTTGAGTAGATAGGTACAATGAATCAGCAAACGTAGGACGCTCTGAGGATAGATGGGGCGACAATCTTCGCAGCGTGTTTGATAACATGTGGATGAGAATACATAATCAGCCTATAATGTTCCCACTGCCTGCTGGGACACAGGCCTCCTCTCAATGAGAGGTCGTGGGTCGTGGGTCGTGGGCCACCACGCGGGTCCAGTGCGGGTTGGCAGATGTCACATGTCTTCGAAGTTTTGGTTCTAGGACATGCCGGTTTCCTCTCGATGTTTTCTTCACCGTTTAAGGGTAGTGGTGATGAAATAATTTACATAAAGTAAAGCGCCTGTCTGGATTCGAACCTACGACCTACAACTCGTAAGTCGCGGCCATTACCACTTGGCCACCACTGCTCCCGTGGATACAACGTAATATAAAAAAAAATTGTAGGTAATTTTTTTGTCTAAACAATTGTTGGCAAACCTAAAAAAAAACTGTACAAGAATCTTTTGGCGCCTGGTAATAATCTAAACTAACGCCGTCATCTTGTTTTTAGGCCGTTGCCTCGAATTTTGCGGGCAGCGGGGCGGCGGCGGCGGCGGCGGCGGCGCGGGCGGTCGCGGCTTGACTGGAGTGCACCGCTCGTTGCCCGCTCCCGCGCCGCTGTTTTCGAGATCCGGTCCATTTAAATGTACGCATAAGATCCTGCCGCTCCCGCGCCGCCGCCGCCGCCGCCCCGCTGCCCGCAAGATTCGAGGCAGAGGCCTTAGGGTTCCGTACCTCAAAGAAAAAACGGAAACCTTATAAGATCACTTCGTTGTCAGTCTGTCAAGACAATTTTTCTCAGGAACGCGTGGAGTTATCAAGTTGAAATTAATATAAAATACTCAGGGCTGCAATCCCTTGAAGCAGTGAAAAATTCAAACTTTTAAGTTAACGCAGCAGTGAAAATTTCAAACTTTTAAGTCAACGCAATCAAAAGATACGGGCATTTATGTTCCGTAGACAAAACCTATAGGGTACTGGCCGTTGACCTAGAATGATAAAATTTGGCAAGAAGCAATGTCAAGTAGCACAAGTAAAGGAAAAAATCCGAAAACTCAAAAACCACCCAAGCAACGTTAATAAAATTTATATATGGGACCACCCCTGAGGCATACCCTATCCATTAAAAAAAGGATTTTTGAGATTGATTTACAATTGCCGGAGATATCGCGTAACATACATACAAAAAATATACAGTCGAATTGAGAACTTCCTCCTTTTTGAAATCGGTTAATTATGTAAATATCCGGCACTTAGCCACAATGCATCCCATGACAATTCCACTAAGCCACCACTGAAAAGTCATAGGAAAGCAAACGACGCAATTTCGTTTACTTGAATTTATTTATTTGAATTTTTTGAAATTCTCGCGATTTTGATGAAATTTCTATGGGACCAATCTGAAAGTATATCTGAAAGTATAAATAGTTCTGAGGATTCAAACATAATATATATATATATATATTTAACCGAATTGAAAACCTCCTCCTTTTTTTGAAGTCGGTTAAAAGCACGTTGCATTCGTCATTACTTATCAATCTTTCACTGGTGTACTATATGTCATGACACATATCAAGATAACCGGATGCAGAAACTTTGGTAAATATAATTCAAAATATAAGTAGGTACGTCTGCTGGACCCGACTCGAATTATTCAAGCTAGAAACCATTTATGACTAGTAACTATTATACCCATATACTATACATATAAACCACATAATAACTAAGTATCAGCACCACTGTATTAACTTTATCAGGCCTTTCATAATTTCAAAATCACTGCCAGCCATTTATATTGCAAAACTTCACATTTATTTTTAGTCTAAAAAGTCCATTACGTATTCATTTAATCAATATTCAAATGATATCACTGAAGATAAGGGTTTGAAATAAGAATGGTCTTGCTTTATCAACACGTTTCATCTTATCAGGACAAAAAGCCTCCAAGTTTAAACTTTCTCTATTATCAATATTACGTAAATTCTAGATAAAATTAATAACGATAATCACGTAGCAACAGGCTGATGTCAAAAGCATATCTTTAAATACGAATATAATTTTATTTTTTAACCATAATTTCTTTGAAATTGTTTCAGTGAACTTTGAACATGGGGGGTCAAAAGGTGTTTTGGTCCTCCATAGGCATCGTGCTGATGTCCTCGTGTTACGTCATCGCCTGTGACGAGAAAGGACTATGTGTGGTAAGATTTTATTTGAATTTTATAAAACTTTCATTTATAAAAAACAAAACCCAAGTTTTTAGCAAAGCTACGAAGTTCTGCAAATCGCAAGTTGAAATATGTAGTCAAAAATTTTAGCATCTAAAAACGAAACTGACAAAAAATCCATTCATAAGCATGTCTACGACACTATATTCAATAGCATGAGTAATTTCATAAGAATAACGATGTTTATTTTTCTTATAGCTCGAAGCATTGAAGGAGTTGAAAGAATGCAAGAAAGCTGTGCTGGCTTCGTAAGTTGTTTTACCGTGGTGCTTATAAGTTACTAAAGACATGTTCAGCCATAATCCTAATGTATTACAATTTTACAGGTTGCTGAAGCCGCTTCTTACTACCAAGCTGCTCGGTATGTAATTCGTCGAATCCTCCCTAAAAACATTCGGGGAATAAACTGTCATTCATTATATTTTTAACACTCTGCCTTTCAATTGCAGACAAGAAACTATGCTGCAAAGAGCCACCGCCACCTCCCACGATAATTCTGGTGCCGGCGGCACCACCACCGTGCGGCTGCCCAGCCTTACCACCGATCCTGCTGCCGCCCCCTCCGCCACCAGTGTACCTGCCCCCGCCTGCTCACGCTCCGATCTGCTTGCCACCATTGATTCTGCCAGCTCCTCCACCCGCTCCGCTGTGCATCCCAGCGCCTCCACCTTGTTTACCACCACCACCTCCGTTCCTGTTGCCAGCGCCGCCACCATCGTTGAAGCTTCTACCGCCTCCTCCGGCACCTATCTGCCATCCAGCACCTCCACCAGTACCGTGCTGCCTGCCGCCTCCAGCCCCGGCACCGTTGGTTATTTCCCTCGTTCCTCCGCCCCCTCCCCCGCCGCCATGCTGTGGACCACCATGCCCTCCTCCCGGATATCCTATGACAGCTTACATGGTGCCCCCTCCGGTACCTATAACCTTAGAGCCTAAGCCCTTGGAGTTCCCTCCGTGCCCGTGTCCATACAAATACTATTAATCTATTATTAGTAATGTTAGTTTAGTTTTATTTATTCCACATTCATACATAAATAAATACACTGGCTCAAAGAAAGGCTTGTTTTATTTAGCGAGTCACGAAGGAGGTCGTTACCAACGGTGGTTATTTGCCAGAACCCTGTCATTTGGACTTGGATACGCCCAAATTGCTGTGCAAATGCATTTCATATGCAGCGGTACAGGCGAAACGATAAATAAATAAACAGAAATAAATTATTTAGTCTTCAGTACTAGTTTTTTGTTTACATAATTACTAGCAACGCTCTGCTGCGGTTTCACCCGCATAAGCCTCGATCTCGCGGGAATATCGGGATATGTGTTAATCCTGGTTAATCCTGGTTATAAAATATCTATGTGTTAATCCTGGTTATAAAATATCTCCCCCTTATTACCAAAGAAGATTTTTCTTTAGATCAGGTCTAAACCACCGAGCCAGTTATTGTATTAAGGACCTTTATCATCATCATCATCATCATTTCAGCCAAAAGACGTCCACTGCTGGACATAGGCCTCCCCCAAGCACCTCCACTTCGACCGGTTCTGTGCTTCTCGCATCCAACGGGTTCCTGCGGGTTGCTGATTAAGGACCTTACTTTATAGAAACGCAGTTCTTTGTACAAAAATGACAGCTTAGTTCGGTGCTAAGTTGTCATTTTAGTATTAAGAACTTTGCCTACATCGAAATAAAGTTCTAATTACAAATACTGGCTCAAAGGTTTAAGCTAGAACTAAAGTTAGATTTCGTTTTGTAATAAAGAGGTTTGGTTTGAAGAGGAGTGGGTTTGAGGTTTTGTGTGAAAGAGTAACAAACATCCATCCATCCATCCTCACAAACTTTCGCGTTTATAATATTAGTACGATGCAGTTATTTGTGAAAGCAAGTTAAATACCTACATTTTCAGGCTTTCGGCTTTTCACCATAGTCATTTTATTTATAAGACTGTTACATCATCTGCCTATGATGATGTAACAGTCTTTTTAGACATTTATAAGACTTTTACATATGATTTAATTTCTTTAGTTTTAGAAGAAATAATATTTTCATAATCTCCTAATTTATCGGTACTGTAGACCGAGGAGAGGAAAGCCGGTAAACTTATACTTGACATTTTGCGGACGCCGAGACCGCCTAGGCGAATGGGCAGTGTGGCTTGCTGCCACGCTCGATCGTCCAGGGCCACATTTAATTTAATTAATTTTGAAAAGTCTTTCCGAGACATCGTTGTAATTTTGCACTCCGGACCTACCATACCTCTGGCCATACCCCTGGCCACCCTATCCGGGTGGGACTGAACCATACCACCGTAGATATGTGCCACTCTCCTCAATGAATGTTGGAAAGGATTCGTCAAAAATTGGGGACCCTAGGAGGTGAAGAGAGTTTCTTTCCGTAATTTTGATACTTGGTGCTATTGTATTAAATTTTGCTATGGTAGTCTGTCTGTCAGTCGTTTGGGGAAGATAAATTTCGAATTTTGAAAGGTTAATGTCTAGGCCCAATCGGATCGGATCGGTCGAATAATTGGATTTATTGCCAAACTAAAAATGACTGGTCTGAGAGTGTCACCCCGTTGATATCCAACGGCTGATTTCAAAAGGTTGTCTTTATAAAGTAAAATTTAGAGGGGCGCCTGTAACATTGATAGAGAAAACTGTAAATTTTGGGTACTAATTTTGTAATTAGTGTAGACTGCTACACTTTTGTGATTGGATATGTAAATCGGCAACATTGATACATTAAAAACAAACAATTCAGGTCGAGACTTATGTTTAACATTGAAGATTGCGATTGTACCATTTGTTATATATTGGCAACATAAATTGTTTTCCTACAAAATTGTAAACTTAATTTATTATTGAAATCTAAAGCTGTGCTGAAAACATGTTGACTCAGGCAGTGGTGGAATTCTTCAAGCATAAAATAGTCAGTAGTATTATTGTACTGGCATGTTGGCCCCCAGTAGGTAAGTAAGATGATATTGAGCAAAATATTTTAAGTTTTAGCTAGAAAAAGAAAAGAAAACTGATTAGAAGCACTAAACACTACGATTACGTGAATAAAAAGGCTTTACTAATATTTTTTTTTTTTGTAAAAAGTTAAGTTCCCACTAAGGAGGTTGACACATCTTACATAATATGGAGAAAGAAACTGGCCGTTAGATCCGAAAAAAATGATGATTGATGCCATTATTTTTAAAGAAAAAATAAATTATGAACAAAAAATATATGGCGTCGCCAAGTTTTTTTACGAAATATGGCCAGCTTCGATTGACTAATTAAAATAAACTCCAAAGAGGTTTTACCATGGAATTAGTATGGAGGTTTTACTCATCGAAAAAGGAGTATTTAACATCGCCAACGCGAAATTCAAAAACTTAATGAATCGAAATTATTTTGTTAACAATTTTATATGTCAAAATAAACGCGACAGATTTTTTTATCATGAAATCTTTTTCACTTCAACCTACAACTTTTACATAAATTAATTCTGTTTCAGATCAAATAAAGTTCACTCGTCAACTGTCACAGTATGGGATGACAGCTACAGTCTCGTGTGACCCGGGCATACTGGACCACATTCGGCATCAGTATTTACAAGGAGTTCTTTACATTACCCACGAACATGACGATATGCCAATGTTCAAAAAGGTTACATTTTTTTTTTCTTTCCAATAAATAGGTATTTATTTAGAGAAAATGTAAATAATTATTTACACTAGATACTAAATTAAATTACTAACTTACTATACAAAAACAAAGGATACATAGGCGTCGAAGTACTCGTCCGCATCGCTGTCATCCGGAAACGTGCCCAGAAGACTGGCAGCATTGCCACTTTGAATGGCAATGCTAATTCTTTGGCCAAAGAACGACCCAGCCCTCTGGTCATGTGAAGTGTCGACCAGCCGGCGAGAAATTATTATTATATTAATTTCGAAAATAAAAATACTCTAAAGGCTTTTTTGATTAAATCATCATTATTAGTAAAGGTGGACAATGACAATAAAATTATTACAAATGAATTTACAACGAACATGCGATAGTATTTAAAAAAATAATTAAGTAATAAGTTGGCTAAATTTGACAAGTAAAATATGCCTTTCACGGGAGGAAAGAAGCTGTGATTGTAAATGATTCTGATAAATAAACTAGAGTTTCCTAGGGACCGTTTATTTTTACACGGTTCGATTTAATTGCTGATTTGGGTGCTGTGGCGCAGTCTAGGAGAGGCCAGCAGTGGACTGCGATAGGCTGAGTTGATTTATTGACGATTTAATTGCCTGTGGTATGCAGACAATTAAATCGCACTAGACGGTTCAAGGTAGGTACTCTAAACAGTATTAAAACGGTGTAAGTCATATCGCATACAAGCAATTTGTTGCTTCAATTTTACTGTATACTACAGGCAAGAAACTTACATCGTGTAAATGAGGGGTTAATCATTAAACATCCCATTATGACTGCTAAATATATGTTTACCCCAGGTGAAGAAAACACACTTCATGATGAAGTACAAGTGGCTGATACTAGGTGACCATGTGCCTGACGTTCTACGTAAGATTCGATATGATTCTGACATAGCCTTTCTCAAATGGGAACATGTCGCCAGTAATGAAACCAGGGACTCTACAGGTAAATGTAAGGAATATTCGTTTTTTCTAATTTTGGGTCGTATATCCACATATTGCTGTTCTGTAAAAACTTGAACTGTGTTGTATAACTTATTTTAGAGCAGAAGGTCAATTCTCGTAATTTAAAACGTTCAAAATCTAGTCGCAGTCTCATCCCGGCAAGAAACAAATGTCAAAAACTTGTCAAAATGTAGGGAAATTAAAGGTATTTTTGACTGATTGAGTCTGAGATCAGACTGTGAACGATCTTAAAATTACGAGAATTACCCCTCTGATTTTTCCAACCCCAGATAATTTTATCGGAAGAATAATTTTGAATGTTTGACAGTTGTTCCTTACAAAAACTGTCAGACGTCCATTATATTCCACGAATAAAAAATATATATCGTTTGATAAATCAGCCCTTAGTAATTTATCTCACTCTCTCTTCACTTCTCTTGCCTCTTCACCATTCTTATCAATATGTTGTAAAGCACGTAGCATTAACCAAAAAAGAATAAACGAATGAAACTACGTAAAGCATTTATTTCAATCAAAGTTTTGAATAATTGTCAAGGAGTCGGACAGTCAGAAGGAGAAAGCTAGTTAGTTGTCTATTCCAAAGCGAAATAGGTTCTTAAGAAGAATAACGGGCAAGAAACTCCAATGTATATCAAAATAGTTTGTTACAAAATATAAGTTCAATTTAATATTATACTTAGCTATAATTTTAGCTATAATTGCGGACCCAAGGACCTCAATCCACATTTACGACGCATACGTGCACCCGCGAGATGGCATAGCCATAAACGTCTGGGCGTATTGGACTAACTCCTCCGGCTTGGTTCTAATGCACGAGCGCGAAAGAATACTAAGGAGGCTCGACTTGAAGAGATTTCCTCTGAGAATAGCTACCCCAGTATGTTACATCAATAAGTCTTATTTATTAAAACAAGCTTTGAATACTATAATAAATACATGCATGTATAGGTTTTGGATCTGTGGGCCTGTCTTGCTTAAAATAAATGGATTAATATTAATTGGTATATTATTCATTTAATTCAATAAAAAAACAATGTTAAATATCTTAAAACCTACTAGAGAAAAAACTGTACTACTTCGAGTCATGGAGCCGTGGTTGCAAGTGCTACAGAACCACGGCTCCATCACTCCAGCCAGATTTGGGATTCTCTCTTCCTTTGCTGCGCCATAGTCGAGCAAAAGTTACAAATAATTGTCTCAACGAATATAGCTAATTTTCCAATAGGACTAAAAACGTTTCTTCTACAGGTAGGACATTATTCCAATGACATGTATGATGGAACATTTGTGGACTTCTTAGAGGACGAGTCTATGTCATACCAGGATCCTGGCATCCGCAGTGGGTATGGAACAGCTATGCTCCTCACTGAAATGTTGAATGCACAGTAAGTAACTCTGTATGATATGCAATTGTTTTTTCCCTGATAGATTTATTTAATGCCAATGTTCAGTTATATTTACAAACAAATACCTAGTAATTTATGTTTTAACTTGCACAGAAGTTGATGAGTGACCCAAAAAAATGCACAACTTGATTTAGTGGGATACATCACGGGAGCGAAGCAGTGGGTGAAAGCTAGCTAAAAATTAACAAAATATCCTAATATCTATATAGAAAATGTACTTTTTCAGAGATGTTCTAATAGAGAACGAGTTATGGTCAACCGTGATCAATAACAACAGTATGTACGTGATGGTATCGACCGGCGAAGCAGACATCTCGGGGGCAATATTGCGCATTTTATTGGAGAGGACCTTCAATGTTGACTATGTCATTCCGATATGGCCTTTCAGGTATTGTAATTAAAGTTTAATCCTGTATGCATTATTGCCAAGAATCAGAAAACGTAAAAAATAAGCGAACAACAATTTTCGTATGCGTTTCCAAAAGTTATTTCTTAATATTTGTTGTTTTCTTACTCTGATCATCTGGGTAACTTACAGTTGCCCTTGGACATCGAGCAATGATTTGAAGAGTAATTAATGCATAAGTTGGAGACCCAAGTGTCCTTGGCACAAATTGTGAGAGACTGATGTCCAGCAGTTGACTGTGATAGTCAAAATAGTTTATTTAATTCAAATGCTTGTTTTTCTGGACTCCAAGTCTATAGGTAAATCATATAATTGATCTTATGGTACTAAACAGGGTAGGCTTCACGTACTTATCAGAGCGAGAGAGCAGCAGCAATATGTTCTTGGAGCCATTCTCTCCTGCTGTCTGGTGGTCTTGCTTGGCGATGCTGGCCATCCTGGCAATGGTCGTGAGGATAACATCCAAGTCACCGAAAGAGAAGGATGGGGCATTTTATACTGTACTTACTACCTGGTTGCAGCAAGGTAAGCCTACTAGCAAAAGGCTCTCTTGATTGGATTCCTTTTGGATTGTTTAAAAAGCAATTGGCTCAAATCAGCCTTACCTTATAATTATAATCAATATCAAAAGTCATTTATTCAAACTAGGCTGAGAAACAGCACTTTTTGAACGTCAAAATTAGATAATACAATCCCCCAAAAAGCCCGCCGTTCACTACTTTCTAGTGCTTTAGCTGGGAAGAAGAAATGTCGCAACAAACACCCCAGAAGCACAGCTTTCTGTTCAGTTAGAAGAACTTGATTCTATACAATAGTAAGTAATGAACATTACCAAAAACAAAACATTAAATAAAATGAATTGCCATAAATAATGTGTCAGCTAACACACGTCAAAATACCAACAAAATCATTGAAAACTATACTCAAGCTGAAATCTATATCTATACATAATCTATAAAATTCAAAGTCCTGACTGACTGATATTTATATCAACGCACAACCTAAACCGCTGGTCCTAGAGACATGAAATTTGGAGGGTGTGTTCTTTGTGAAGAGTAGGTATCTACTAAGAAAAGGTTTTACGAAATTCCACCTCTAAGAGGGTGAAATTTCACGCGGACGAAGTCGCGGGCAGAAGCTGGTAAATAATAAAAACGTAACTAAATAAAAGCCTCTAGGCATAAAAGGCGTGCCCGCTTATGTATATGCAATGCTGCATTATGTTCATATAGCTGTAACTTGAAGTCACAAATGATAAACTAGGATCTTCGAAGTAAAATAACAATAACGAAACCATAGTCAGGAAGACGACCTGTCACCATAAACAGCACCCGTTCACGTTCACAAGCATAAAGCAAAGATCAGACATTACCCCCACCCCCACGCCATATTTGAGAGAAGGCAACCCGACATTTGACGCTACTGCAACCAGTGACATCTAAGGGAGCATGACGAACTTGCTGCCGGTTGCTCAGGCAAGAACATTATGATTGTCGAGGTCGCTAGCTAACCTCATATTGCAATACAACTCAGTAACTAGTCTCAGTCTCATCTCGGCGACAAACAAATGTCAAAAACTTGTCAAAATGTAGGGAAATTTAAGGTTTTTTTGACAGATTGAGACTGAGATGAATGATGAATGTTCTTAAAATTACGAGAATTGCCCCTCGTATGAACGTGGAGAAGGAGTATGGCGTTCTATGGTTTCTGGGAGTTATTCCGGTCTGATCCCCTGAACCCCCCTCCACGCCCCCCTCTTCGATCCCCTGCTAGTTCTTCTTCTGTTTTAATCTCTGTCTTGGCTACGCCCATAGGAGACATGTATGTACAGACATCAAAAGGCATGTGCTTCAGTCATCTTCGTGGTTCCGAATTAGTACGAACGTCGCGTCACTGAGGCTTCAAAGCTATGTACTGCCACGCTTCGTATATATTACGCGTTTGTATGAACTTTTCTCTCCGTGGGGTTACCTACTCCGATCGCAGATCGTCATTTGTTACTCAATAGTTCTGAAAAGTTATTTGGAATGGCATAGAATTGTTAATCTATAATTTTGTAATCATGTTAATACAAAATAGGCAAGTACTTCCATAGTTGTAACAGCTCTATATTAAATCTTATCATCGCGTGTTGGTTTCTTGGCATATCTGTATGTACCTATGTAATATTTCCACCAGACGCCAGTGCAGTGCCTGAAGGTGGGTCAGGCCGCTTCGCGTTCACGGTCCTCTCAGTGAGTGCGATGTTGGTACATGCGTATTATACCTCTGCCATCGTCTCCGCGTTGATGAGCACTGGCCGTGGCGGCCCTGACTCCTTAAAGGCTCTAGGAGACTCCAAGTATGCAATTGGGTCGGAGGATTACGATTATATGCGATATTTGTTCTTTGATGTAAGTACTTTCAACACGATAAGTTACTTGATATTTACAGTGCCCTTAGCTATATCGAAGAACTCTTTAAGCATGAAACTACAGAATATAGAATATACAAATACACAAGTCCCATCCATAATACCTCGCTGTTGAAAACGGAAAATGGACAGCATTAATGAAACCAACAAATATTTTGTAAAGCAATGCGGAGTTATCAAGCCTTCTTTCAAACAACTATAGAACGCTAAAACAGCAAAACTTTATCCAATAATGCCATCTTTGCAAATTGCAGGTGAAAACCACATGGGACGACCTCGAATACTTGAAAAAGAAAAAGATGACGTCAAATTTCTACCAGGAACTAGAGCGAGGCGTGGAGCTGATTCAGCAGGGGAGCACTGCCTTCCACAGCGAGTACAACCAGATCTACCCTCACTTCAAGACCTTCAGTGATGAGCATATCTGCAAGCTACAGCATGTTGACACTATTCCTGAAGTAAGTTGAGGAATCTTTATCAAAGCATAACAATAAGAAAGACGATTCAAAGGATGAATTGTATGGGAAACAACTTGTTTAAGAAGGCTTTTTAAGTAAATGTAGGTACTCGTACACAAATCTAAACAATCCCTCTTCTATAGAATGATATAGCAGCTAATGTAATAAGGGCTATCGCGTATGAATTCGCCGCTAGAGGCGCTAGTGTAGCGTGAGGTCTCCGAAATGTCAAATGTCACTGTTTGTGGGTGGGCTACGCAAGTATATTTCTAATTAGAATAATGTTGTTATTTTGCAATACCTGAGATTAATTTATTGTGGTAAATATGAGTTACGGGTCAATGAATGTAGAATGAGTTGCTTTAAAAGTGGAGCTAAGAAAAAGAGGTGCAAAATTAAGCGGGCTGAAAGAACAGCTAATTGAGAGGTTAGTTTGTTTACTGTTTACAAACACATTTTTTATTGTTATTTTTTTTATATGATTTAAATGTAAACTTTGCTTTCACGCCCGTAATAACAAACTTTGAAGCTATCTTCAGTACCTTACTCGACAGTGGCGCCAACTGATGAGCACAAAAACGGTAGCTCTCATTAAACTGCTTATAACTTTAGATGCAAGACCCACTCATGATATCAAAGACGTCTTTTTGCCCATTCCTGTTATAAAATAGTAGATACCTAAGTATTTTAATCAACATTTTGATCTACAGTCGTTAACCTGGATACAATCAACCAAAGACGGGCAGTGGACAGAAGTTCTACGCACAGCTGGAGGATGGTTGCTGGAGACTGGTCTAGGGAAGCGTCTGGTTGCCCGCTTGAGGGTTCCTCAACCACCTTGCAGAGCGTCTCTTCTCGCTGAGCGGGTTAAATTAGGAGATATAGCACCATCGCTAGCCCTGACTGTTTTTGGAGCGTTTTTGTCTGTTCTGATGCTGGGAATTGAGATCATGGTTGGTAAAGCTAAGAAGGGCAGGCTGCGGGAGGGTGACGCTAAACCTACATTAGAAGATGTTGATGATGCTTCTGCAGTCGTTGAATATGATGATAATAATATAGAGCCGTGAAGATTTGATCTTCTTAATTATTTAGCACATAATAAATTAATTAATCGTTCTTAGCACTTTTGGAAATAATTGTTTGGTTGTTTGAATATTGTTGCTTTCAAACCGTAGCCGTAGTCCTTCGCCCGTAGATTCATATGAGTAGGTATGTAGAAATAAATGAGCTCACATGTCAATATTACCATTTATGTTTTTCATTAACCTTGCACGTGATGATACGCCCTAAATACAAAATTGGAACGAGAACGATGGAAACAATCGCATTACGGTTTCAAGCCTTTTCTCAAATTATGCTAAGCTAGTTACAAGCTATTTTAAGTTTTATTTTTTGTTTTTGTGTGAATATTGTATGCCTTACTTAACCTGGGTCATAAACTTATTTTCTTTCTTTCTTTCTATCACATTTATTACTGTGCCACCAAAATTACTTGGTGTGGTCAATAACATGTCGCTCGATGTTCATATCGTCATCACACTAATATTATAAAGGTGAAAGTTTGTGAGTGTGTGTGTGTTTGTGTTTATACATTTGTTACTTCTCCACGCTCAAACGGCTGGACCAATTTTGATAAAATTTTGTAAGGAGATAGCTGACACCCTGGATTAACATATAGGCTTCTTTTTATCCCGATATTCCTACGGGATCGAAACTAATGCGGGTGAAACCGCGGGGCGCAGCTAGTGTGTTAATAAAGCAATAGCGGGATCGTCCGAAAGGATTACCGCTGCCCCGGAACATAAAGGGCTAAGGAAGAAACACGGGTGGGTTTTAGTCAGTAAGAGTCTGACACTCCCTTCCGCTCCACCCAGAGCGGGAGGAGTCATTAGATGGTTTCCCATCCAAAAAAAAAAAACAGTGGCACTCCGGGAGTGCCGACAGAAGTGAAAACAAAACACAAACAGAATACTTTGCCATCATTCGCTGACATATCGGATATACATTAAAACCGAGTACATCTCGAGGACAGCCGAACACATCCGAAGCGGTGTCGGTTATACATTTTCGCCGCGCCGTAGAAAGAGAGGGGGATACTCCTACGCCGCGCCGGCTGTCTACTCTCCATCCGTCTTACGAATTTTCGATCAGGGTCACGTGGTCTGACGCGAGTTTAACAATTTTTACCCATTACAAAAAAAGTGTACAACGCCGCTAAAGAAGTTTTCACTTCAAAAAAAAAAAGGCCACGCTTGGTCCAATCTGAAAGTTTAAATAGCCCTTCGTCAATGAAACACCAAAGTGTCTCTAAGTGGTCGCCACTAATTCTGCTTTATCACTTGGCAATACGGTTGGTGATTCCATCTTAGGAGGAATGAGCAGCCAAGTTATGCAAATGATATACTTTAGTTATCTCTTACGACGCCGCGGAAAGTACCTACGAGACATAGGTCACGGAAACAGTAAATTAACATTACCAAGAACTATCTAACTTCCAACTTACCTATCTGTTGCACTATCCTCACGAACGAACATACTTATCACAATTAAACTTATCATCTCCCCCTATCAGATCTTCTGCGAACAACATCACGTTTTTCCAACAGATTACAGTTCAAATAATACTTTAAATATCATAGTAACGTTGGGAATGGAGTTATGTTGTGAAAGGCTTGACGGCTTGGTAGAACCTCTTCTGCTGTATCGTGTATCAAGGCAGCAGAAATGCTGAAGATACTATTATTAATATGTGCGCTGTCAGTAAGCCTCTGTTATGCCACTTCGAGCAGCTGCCAGAGTGTGCACCAATCACAGGTGAGTTTGTTTACAAAAAAACAACAAACGACTTGCTAAAAAAAAACTCTACAAACTGAAAAATAATTTTAATTTCGGAAGTCGGTGTCAAAAAACGAAAATGCTGAACCAAAGACCGACTTCCGAAATTAAAGTTATTTTTCACTTTGTAGTTTTTTTTGTTGTTGGAAGTCGGTTTTTTTTTGTAAAAAAAGTTTTTATTTTTCATTTTTAAATTGTATTTCCTGGCCCACACAAGTTCGTATTACACTACTTGCTATGTAAATATCAATGACAGGAAGGTATAAACTAAGTGGCAAAAATACGTATTACAAAAATACGTATTTTTGCTAGCTTACTTAAAAACTATCCAAGCAAAGTTAATATTTATAAGACCACCCCTGAGGCATACCCATCCATTAAAAAAATAATTTTTGAAATCGATTTACAATATTGCCGGAGATATCGCGTAACATACATACAAAAAAATACAGTCGAATTGAGAACTTCCTCTTTTTTGAAGTCGGTTAATTATTAAAGATCCGGCACTTATAGCCGCAATGCGGGTTGCATGACAATTCCACTAAGCCACCACTGAAAAGTCATAGGAAAGCAAACGACGCAATTTCGCTTACTTGATTTTTACCAGTAATTTTGGTTTAAAAACTGAACTACTGATCCGATTTTAATGAATTTCTATGGGACCACTCTGAATATATATCCTTTCAAATAAAAAAAGAATTTTGCAAATCGGGTTATACGTAACGGAGTTCTGAGGTAAAAAAAAATTTGAATTCGGTTAATAATCCGAAGGATTTTGAAGACAATTTTAATAAGTACATTGATAGAAATGTTTAAAAAATTCATCGCGACAACTTAAATAACGCAATGAATATTGCAGGCATTTACTGTAACATTAAATACTATTTGAAACATTTATAAGTAAAAACCTCTTGGCTAAGTTAGTCTATAATATACCTATGGGCAATTCTTTCAAAACCATAACCTCCTTTTGGGCTCCGCCGGAGTCGGGTAAAAATGGTAAGATACGAGATGAAACCTTCAAAATAATTATTTTGTTCACAGATGGCGGCTCTTCACGAGCGAATGAATCAGATGATCAGCGCTCTTTATTCATCATGTAAGTAATCGTATTTATGCTTATGTGCAATTAAAGCATATAGGTGACATAAGGGCGCTTACATAACAGTTTCAATATGTTTTACTGATTAGTAGATATAATGAAACCTTTCCTCAGGAGTTGGACCCTACTCCTCAACTTATTTATTATTCTTTAGTTACTTCTGGGTTTATTATGGAGTCATAAAATCAAGGCTTTCGGACTTCAAATGCCAGTTTTTTGCTTTCAAAACTCAAGCATTCGTTTATTTTTCAAAAATGTTGCATGTACGGATATGGCGAGATACAATATAGACAGTAACACCTTTAGGCTCGCGCGCACCACAAATCATTTAGTGCTAAGTAAAAATATTGGAAAAAAAAAACACAATTCTGTGACTTAAATTTTCAAACAATTGATAGAAATACAAGTATGATTTAAATTCGTTTAGCGCTAAATGTATTTAGTGATTTGTGCAAGCGAGCCTAAAAGTTTAACTTTGAAGTTGCAGAGGCACGACCCACAATGCGATCGAAAGTAATACAATCATTAGGTATGTATGTCCAAGTGACCTTACATTGTTATTGTTTCAAAAAACTGCCGCGTGGCGACTTCCTCCTCTCAGCTGACAACGCGTTTTATATGAAATGCAATTAATCAATTATTGTTGTATTACTAAGAAGGTCTAAGGTTAATAAACTAATATTGAAAACTGCATAATAAAGTGGATGTATCTCGAACTAAACTTTCGGGCGAAAAGGCTTCATTATTTGTTCCTAGCTTTTCCCGCGGCTTCACCCGCGTGGACGTTGAACACAATCCCACGGGAAAGTGCTACAGGGATTAAAAAGAGTATCCTATGTCCTAGCCTAGGTCATACTTTACCTGTGTGCCTACAGTCATTCAGATTCGTACAGCCGTTAAGTGTTTCAGACAGACAGAGTTACTTTCGCGCTTATCAAAATTTGCCTGTCGCACTTATAATATAAATTATATAGTATGGAGGTTTGCTTCAAATCAAGAATTTTTACTAGGGAAATAAAAAGCGACATGTAAGTGCCCGTGAATGTTGTCATGGAATGATGCTCTTTGAGAGTGAGAATTTGTTCAAGAAGAGCTTCAAATCATCAATTTATTTTCAGCACCGTTACTGCGCGCTGTGCAGCCAGCTTCTACAAGCGAACCGTCCAACTCCACTCCAGCATCATCCACTGCCCTACCATCATCGTCGACTGAGTACCCTTCAACACCATCTACGACCACTTACGATTACGACCCTTCTACGTATAGCTACCTCTACCCTCAAGTGATATACGTGCCTCCTTCGACCTCGCCGCCTTTAACAAACCCTCCATCTGCTGTAGCCACGACTTCAACGACTGCTCCGAGCCCTTACTATAGCTTCGAAACCCCTCCACCTGAATATTCTAGTCCTACTGCTTCACCGGCGCCGCGACCTATGCCTTATGGTTATGAGTATCCTTACCCGCAATACGAGCATTCTGCGCTGGCTTACCCACCACCATCCACTGCGTATCCTCATCCTTACCCGCCTAATCATCACGAATACCCGCCTGCTCCATATACGCCGTATCCTCCCCCTCCCTCTTCACCGCCAGGGTATCCGCCAGCCCCCACTTACCCATTGGCACCAGGATACCCACTGACGCCTGCCTACCCACCGCCTCCTACGTACGCAACAGCTCGTTCGCCTTACCCAACAGCTCCGGCACCATACCCAACAGCTCCGGCACCATACCCAACAGCTCCGGCACCATACCCACATATGGCTGCATCTTACCCACCAGTACCTACGTCTTACCCATCCGTACCCACTCCTTACCATCCAGTGCCATCTTACCCACCCCAATATCAGCCTGGATACCCACCGGCTAGTTCAGGGCCACCATCATATCCCGCACATCACCCTAAACATCCTGAAAGGCGATACAGTTAATGTAGAGGGGAAGGGAAATAGTGGAGGGGAAGTAGTAGGTACTTATACTACTTATTATAAAAATTTCCTAAGTACGAATGTATAGACTAGGTCTAATTTATTATAATTTAATAAAATTTTGTTAATTATTTCCTTCTTGTATTTGATTAACATTATTGAGCTATTATTCTATAAATAGCGTCATCATTTACTAACAAAATGAAAATATGTACCTTACATATCCGTAGAATGTCTTTCAATACAAAGTCAATTTTGTTCGTCGTCTTACATATTATGCAGTAAGTATTCCATGCATGATCAAGGCACGATGCATTATGTATCATATAACTGTTTAACCTTTGACCGTTATTCATTGTGACGATAATTATGTAAGTCGCAACATTGTAAAGAAATGCAAATTTTGAGGAATTATGTAAATGATTACTTATTATTATGAGACCGACCAAACCTGTCGCGATATCCAAGCTAATAGGTGAAGAAGATTGCTTTGAGTTTTGGTACTATTTTCACAATCATTTATGAAGTATAAGTATACAGGGTCAAATTAAATTTATTAGCAAAACTGCAGACGTCATCGATATCTAAACACGATAAAACAAAAGAGAAATATCTTCTATAAAATCATATAGACATAAAATCTATAGCTACAATCAGTTTAGTTCAACAGACAATACTAAGAGTACAGTATGTAGCAAAAGGAGTAATTGAAATAGACACTAGAGAAGAGAGTCATGAAATAGATAGTTTCACAGTTAGTAACAGTGGATAGAATCGTCCTGTGCAAAATTACTGTGAAGCGGAAATCTGTGTATTGCAAAATAAAGCAACAAACACATAATCTCATGCAAGTACACTACTTCCCTACCTTGCAATAGAAAACGTATGAACCAATAAATATTTCATAGCAAAAAAAAAGTAGGTATCTATTTGGTATACTTACACATCATCCATAACATCATTTTGAATAAACAGAAAAAATTCAGAACCAGAATCACTATTTACTAATCACGTCATAATCATCTTTATCGGAATACTTCTGGGCATTCCAGGCAAATAAGATTAGATTTCGTTAAAGGAATCGAAAATATATATTACCTACTTCCTGAACTACGGTACACAACATTCACATGGAACAACCCCTACAAATGATAAAAAAACAGAAATTTTGCATAGTGCTCTTTCATCAGAAACTAAATAACAGATTTTGTAAAAGAAAATAAGTTGCATTATTGCTCAAGCTCAGAAAACATGTCCTATCTAACTTTAAAATTGTTACTTATAAAGTTTCAAAACAATTTCCTCATGAATTGATAGTGTTACATATAAATGTATGTGCTGAAGGTGGAAGAGCACAACTTGTTCACCATGGGCCTCTTGTACATAATCATTGGCTTGGCCATCCAGGTAAGTTCCACAAAGTTACGAATCCACATTCACTTATTTATATTTCTTTGATAAACTGAACTTTTCCTTGAAAAGTCCAGGAATATTCCTTAATCTGATTAACCGCAACTAGCTTGGTTGTCAGCAAAGTAATAATCTTAGTGCGTTTTCTTCATACACCTTTCAGAAAAACATAATTAAGTATTTAATCATTGAGTTTTGGTTTCAGGGTTCCTTCATTTTCGCTAACGAAACCGACAGTGAAGAACGTGTCAACAGTGGTGAGATTACAAACAACAACACAGATATAAACGATAACGTAAGCAATGAGCTTCCCGGCGGTCAGAAGGATTGGACCGATTTCTTCCTCCTACCCGACACCCACTTGTATCCGACCTCCTCTGTCGCCATGATGACTCAAGCTACCAACTCTGAGAAATCAGTCGAAGAACAGCTGGATGAAATCAAGGAAATCGCGCAGAAGATCACTCTTGCGATACAGAGCGAGATGGCAAACCTCCTCACTTATGCGCTCCACAGCTATGACAAAGGAGAAGGAGAAGAGGAAGATGAAACAGAAGACAATAACCTACGTAAGAAGAGATCAGTAGAAACTCCTATGGCCAGCACCCAACTGGTAACGAGACTGCTTAAACATATAAAGTCTAACAACGAATTCCAAAATATTGCTATCGACAAAATGATGACCGCGCAAGAAATCGCTGACAAATATGGAGTTGAATTCAGTCCTGATACTGAGATTCTGTCTGACCTCGCTTTTGCTGCTAACCAGCAGGCTAAAGAAATGAGCTCCTTGTTACAAGACTCCATAGATATGAAGAATGTTAGTCAGAAAGTTGAATATGTTCCTGTAGATGCACCTACCCAAGAAAACGACCGCTATTACGTGTCCTCTGTCAAATATCCTGAACAGACACCAGTTGCTCTGAATGTGCAACCAGCAGTCAACCATCATCATCACGCGGACTCCTACCCTAGCTACAACTATTTCTACAACTACCCTTATGAGACTCAGATCCCTCCTCCCGTTAACTATTACAACAGTCCTCCTGTGAGCAAGCGCCCCAACTTCTACGATACTGTGTCTTACGCTCCTCAAGACTTCTCCTACTGTTCCATGGAACCTGTAACTTCTGCTTCAACTATCATCATGCCCATCGAAGAGTTTTTTGAGCCCGAACCAGAATTAGTGGGAGAAGAGCTTGAAGAGACTGTTTCTTCTAAAGTGTATGTGGATAGAGGAGACGAGCCGGGTTCTGCGACTGTCAACCATGTCATGACATACACTATCGGAGAAAAGTCATATTTTAGAACCCCCGAGATTGAAAGGTTACCGCAGCAAATGCAGTACTGCTTCTTTCTGATGTAGACTTGAACTTAGAATAGATTTATTATTATTATTTTGCAAATAAATTTTATTTTATTGCAGCGTTAAATTGTGTATAGGTATTTAATTAAATACATGAGCAAATAATAAAATGCTGTGATGAAATTACTTATTTTTATTATTCTCAACATTCCACAATATAGAGACGACAATAGGAAAATAAATAAAAACACTGGCAATACGAATGCATAGGTAATTTAAAACTATCAAATAAAATCTAACATCGAAATTCAGAACGTATTTTTTTTAAACAAACTTAATAGTGGTTATGGTGGTATTCAGCTGCATCCGGTTGGACTGGAAGCCGACCCCAACATTGTTGGGAAAAGGCTAGGCAGATGATGAATAGTGGTTATGGGCCGATTCATCATCATCATCATTTCAGCCAAAAGACGTTCACTGCTGGACATAGGCCTCCCCCAAACACCTCCACTTCCACCGTTTCTGTGCTTCTCGCATCCAACGGGTTCCCGCGGCCTTCACAAGGTCGTCGGTCCACCTTGTGGGTGGCCTTCCAACGCTACGTCTTCCGGTACGCGGTCGCCACTCCAGAACCTTTCGGCCCCATCGGCCATCAGTTCAGCGAGCAATGTGATGTGCCCTGCCCACTGTCACTTAAGTTTGGCAATTCTTCGGGCTATATCGGTTACCTTGGTCCTCCTGCGGATCTCCTCATTTCTGATTCGATCACACAAGGAAACTCCGAGCATAGCCCTCTCCATTACCCTGTGGGTGACTTTTAGTCTACTAATAAGGCCCATTGTGAGCGACCACGTTTCAATCTCATATGTCATCACCCGATTAGGGTTTTGCAAATCTTCAACTAACGATAGTGACTAAACTAATGCATATTATTTGGTTGAATTTTTGTATGCAGACTGGGAACCTCGTAGATAATTATACGAACTTTAATTTATTGTCGTATTATCATTTTCACCTTGTATACCTAATAACGAGTTTCGTTTTGGATAGAATGCTCTTAATTGAATTATTATTAACTAACTTCTGCCCGCGACTTCGTCCGCGTGAAATTTCATCCCCCCCCCCCCCCATTCACCCTCTTAGGGGTGGAATTCAAAAACCCTTTCTTAGTGGATGCCTACTCTTCAGAAAGAACTCACTCTCAAAATTTCGTGTCTCTCGGACCAGCGGTTTAGGCTGTGCGTTGATATATCAGTCAGTCAGGACTTTGAATTTTATGTAAATAGATTTAAATTATAATTCCTATTTATGTGATTACCTGAAGTCGCTACAGGCAATCCTTCAGGAAATCTAATTTTTCGTGGAAGTAATAAGGCTCTTTTTAATTATTGTAGGACGAAAATAAAATCACGTTTTCGACTTGCGTCAACTTTAATAGATTTAAATAAATATCCAAACATATTTGCTAAATCTTAATCTATCTTAACATTAACTATGTTCTTTTGGATATATTTGGCACTTGGCGTTTTGACTGGTGCATTCATATCCCTTCATTTTCTAATAAAATGAAGCAGAACGCGCGAGTTTTTGGTATATTTACTAAAATTATATTAGACTATAGTAATAAATACATTATATTTGGTAACAAAATAGTTTCAATATATTTTTAATTATAAAATTGTGACAGAAAAGGCACATTTATTGCAAAGGCGTAGACAGTACTTTTATTACCAATAATAAGTAATAATTGAGATTAAACAAATTGTTAGTAGAATTTATATAAAATATTTGGTTCACATTCTGCAGTCCTATATAAACCTTTTCCTTTGGTTACTTATACAGGTTAATGTTTACATTTCTCTATTATATGTATATCTCTCTTTCATTAAATCTTGTTACAACACTAAATTATGTGTGCGTAACAATATAAAATATATTTTATTTCGTATTTCAAACCAACTTTTATACATTGCCTAGGCACCATCTGACAAATAACCGATTTATTCACTAACGCCAAAATATATAACTCTAAATTTTTTCTCCTAATGGTTGATTTTTTAAACATCCCTAAATAACGACTCCACATTGTCGCTTCCTACACAAATTACTCACTAATTAATTTCTTTTTAGAATTTATACAAGAATTTTTACATCAACTCCATAAAAACGTTTCACCAAGAATTTCAAGATCAGAAAATTTATCCAAAATCACAATAAACTACGCATTACAAAATATTGCGGCTCTATGGACATAGACAATAACTATATTTAGTAATAACAATATTTCCCCATAAAGGCGGTAATATTGACAGATGGTGCGCGTTCCAGCGACGCGGTCGCTCATATCTGTCGTATGTTGTCAGCGGGCGGCCGTTGTCTTTACAATCACTACCTATCGCACACCGTCAGATATCCAGCTATCTGTGAGCGTAGTAAGCACTGTAAGCGCTATTGTGGCCCGAGTGGGGTTGATAACTGTAACAATACATAAAAATACATTTAGTAAGTAAGTAGTGTAGTAAGTTGTATTTTGTTGTTGATTAAGCACGGGATTTGGTTATGTGTTCAGTAAAACATAAAACGCCTTGCAACTCAAGCTGAGTGTTGCACTAAATGCAACATTGCGTTCAAAAAACCTGTAGGCGTTGAATACTAGGGTTCTCACCATAGATATATTTACATTTCTATGGTTCTCACCTTAAGTAACGCACTTTCTAAGGTTAGTAGGTAAAATCAAATAGACGAAAGTCATTTTTCCGCCAGTTATTTGCTGTGGGGGCAACGAGAACCAGTAATGAAAATGTGTCATTTTCAATTCGACAACCTGTCAAATGGTTGTGTTGAATAGCTATGCTGAAAGCTTCGAAAGAGGTCGATATTCGGACCTAAAAGTAGGTATGCTATTTTGATAAAATACGCCACATCAATTACGCTATCGATGATTTCAAATGCAGATAGGTTCTTGGTAGATATAAATCTGTTTATCTAGATCTAGAATAATCACAAAAATACTTGAAATGATTTCGACCTACATATTAGGTATATAGTATGTTCTGGCAGGAAATCAATCAAATGTATACCATCAAGGTAGAGTCAGGGAAATTAATTGTTAAACAATTTAATTACCAACTTAGATTGTCCGTAAGTATTTTCAAATCATTACTATCATTCATTGACAGTGGTATGAAATGGCTATACACGGCAAATTGACGAAGGGTGTCAATTTGCTAAACAATTCATTTCCCCAACTATACAGTCTAGGAAACTAACTGCTTAGCAGATTAATTCGCTTACTATGTCAATTACTACCTTTTGGAATGGGCGACTAGAATCAATTGTTTTTACTATAATTTTTGACGTTCAAAAGTGCCTTTACTGTGCCTAATTGAAATAAATGATTTGACTTTGACTTTGACTTTGACTTTGAATCTGTCGTGTTATAGCCGTTTCATGCGACTGTCAACTGTCACTTTTACAACACTGTTGTCTGTTACAACACTGTTGTCTGTCACTGTTGAATCGGTGGACAATTTTAATCAAAGTAGCAAAGAAATCCCTTTGCCTCACTGTTTATAGACGTAAATAAGATCAACATAGTAGTAAGACTGACCGCACAGGATGCGCATGCGGCGGGTACAGCGGGCCGCACGAGCTGGGCTCGGCGGCGTAGGGCTGCGCCAGCTGCGGGCACGCCTCCGCCGCCGCCGACTCGCGCCGCCGCGCGCCGCCGCGCAGACTCTGTTCGGGGGGACTGCATACACAGACATACCAATCAGTTTAGATAAAGGACACTCCTGTGACTATTGACATACATTAAGGGGACTACATGACCTAAAGCGCGGTCACTGTCGGACAGCATAGAAAAGAAAGAGAAGCGCGATGACACAACGCTGGTAATTTATTGCAAAATATGAAGCAATTATCTATTTACAAAAAATCTATTGTTTGGACTAAAAAATTAAAACGCTAGTGCTTTAATATTTTGCTTATAGAATAATCTGACAAAAAATCATAATGATTGTATGTATATTTGTATGGTTTTTATTGTAAAAAGGAAGTTTTTAGAGGTATTTTCATGATTTTGTTCTATAGTATCAAATTAGTTATACAGGGTGGGCCAGAAAGGCGTACGATTTTAAAAACACTCTTGCGTTTGAAGCTTTAGAGAGGGGACTGCGCGGGTGGTGGGGTTAAGTAGCTCGGTTCTCGGAAATTTAGTCGCGATGGATCACTTCACCGGAGCGCAACGTGCATTCTGCGTTAAACATTATTACAAAAATCGCGATTCGTGCGCTATTGTTCGGCGTGAGTTTGGATTACATGACCTAAATCAGTGTCCGAAAGAAAGTATGATTCGATCGTGGGTCAGAAAGTTCGAAGATACTGGTTCGACTCTCAAACAGAAGCCTGCGGGACGCCCAAGGTCAACAAGAACGGAAGACACAATTGAACAAGTTAGAGCTTCAGTTCAACGTAATCCTGCTCTATCGACTCGAAAGCGTTCAGCCGAACTTGTGGTATCCAGAACATCTTTGCGTCGCATTTTGTTGAAAGATTTGAACAACAATTTGAAGCCTATAATCGTGCGACATGGTTTCAACAAGATGGCGCGACATGCCATACAGCTAATGCCTCTTTGGCGGTCGTAAACGAGATGTTTGCTGGGAAACTGATATCGCGCCGAGGTGACATTGCATGGCCTCCTAGAAGTCCGGATCTAACGCCACCGGACTTTTTTTTGTGGGGATACCTAAAAAGTAGAGTCTACTCCAATAACCCAGCCACGATTAACCAGTTGAAGACCAATATCTGGGAAGAAATGGCAGCTATTCCCCGTGCAATGTGCCAGCGAGTTTTTACCAATTTGAGGTTCAGATTCGAAGAATGTTTGCAGCGGGATGGTGCACACCTGGATGACGTTATTTTTAAGAAATGAATTTCCCAGATGTAAATTTTTATAGAAATAAAAATTTGTATGTGAATTGTACTAAGTTTTTTTTAAATCATTTTTTCAAATTCGCAATTCTTTCTGGCCCAGCCTGTATTATATTTTCAACACACTATCTACCTAGCATATAATTATCCTGAAGAATATCGTATATTTTTCTGGTTTTGTATACTGTAGTCGATTAGTCAATCATATACTTTTATTGTTTCTAAAACTTGCGTTTTTTGCCTTTAGGTTCTTTGCGAGAAATCTACAAAGATATTTATTCGAAGGATGTGGTACAGGATTGGTAGGTAAAATTAAGTTCAGCGGGGTAATTGCGTTAGACGCATAAAATGACAATTGATCGCAATGCCTTTCATATTGACAGTTCACCCACGTTCATTGCGTTATTTACGTTGTTGAGCAGACGAATTTTTCTAAAAATGGATTAACAATATATTATTATATAGATAAAAAATTACAATTAAAAATTAATTCACTGACAACAGACAACGCACTACCCAAAACTACTGGGACAAGAAGCATGTTTTGCACATCAGTTCCTTTTATAGAAAAACTGGTTGAAAATTCATACCTAAAAGGGATGATAATAGGGATGAAAGTTTGTGGGAATGTTTCATTTTTGCTAATGAGAAATCCCACCGAGCACACGGCTGGTGTTCACAGAATACTGGACGTGTATATTAAGACAGCACGATTTTTCACTACAACTAATCGCTATTTTGATGTCTTAGATCGGCTTTCTTTGCCATATTAATAGCCAAGCTCTCGTTCTGAAGTTTCAAAGTTTTTCTCCACTCACTGCCGAATATCAGTGATACGGTTTACTTTAAAAGTTCTAATTGCGAATATCAATCTCAATCTGAATCATTTCGAAGGATATTGCTAATCCATTGCTTCATAAAATATGTTCGAAAAATGTGTCTGGTCAACAACGTAAAATAACGCAATGAATGTTGTTGAACTGTCAAAAGGAAACCATTGCTACTGGTAGTGTGTTACGCAATTACCCCGCTGGTTTGGTTTTACAATAAACTAAGCTAAGTATAATAAAAAAAATAAAGTCGGGTTATTACACCATTTACCTACCTATACTTAACACAAGAATGGCTGGACCGATTTTTATGATCTTTGATTTGTTGGATTTGTCCGTATAGCAAAAAATCATAAAAAAAAGATAATTAATTTTTTCATACGTTTTGTGTGGAACGGCTTTCGTGATGAATCTCGAGAACGGATTGACTGATTTCGATGGCGGGCGGTACGAAATTAGCCGGGACGCTAGTTTATTACTAAAACCTATCACGTCTAAAGTTTGAAAGTTATTACTGATTACAAAATTATATTCCTAATTCAAACTGTATGATGATAATCGTGTAGGAGTCGAGAACTCGAGATTTTAACTTAAGTCCCGACTTATAGTCCCGAGACACAAAAACGTTCTATACTTAAATGGAGTTGTATCACTAATCATCTTTAGTGTCCAACTAAATTAATGAGTGGCAACTACTTACTATCAACATATTATGATACAAATAAAAAAAAATGTCCTCGCCCGCCCAGTAGGCGGGGTCGTATTACCAGCTTCGCGTTAATTCTCTATTTTGACAGCGCGCGACAAATGGCACTCATACGTCCCTCCCGGAGTTATTAATCTATGGTACCAGGAAGTAGGACAAAGAAAAAAGTTTATGATATTTTTTGTCCCCCTCTAACTGTTTGTGCATGTGTAGATTGAGTTTTCACAGAACTCTGGATAATTTATCACTTGATTTAATTGCTTAGATGACAAGTTTGTCATGAATTTTAGTCGACAGTTATTTTTTTGATAGCCTGCTGCTACTTTCGCTCTTTCTTACCAATTTATAGATAGTGCCATCCACAAAGACGCACCCCACTCTTCTTACTAATCGCTAGTGTTTTAGTTTTTTGATACACACTAATTACCCACTAATAAGTACTTACTGTGTATCTACAAAACTAAAACACTAGCGGAATGTTGCACACTTGTACTATAAGCGATTAGGAAGAAGAATGGGGCGCGGCTTCGTGGATGGCGCTATCTGTACCAATATTATAGCATATGTCGAAATATACGACACAAAATTATTATATTGTTGAATATTGTTTATTCAAATAATTCGTCACTGCCTTCACCACCATTGGCACAGAATAACTAATAGTACTAACGCCATTGGCGAATCCCAAAACAATTAATTTACCTAAAAACAGATTTCCTACACGATTGGCTGACCATAGACACGCAATGGCTATAAACGGTACATAAAATGAATGCAGTTTACCGTACCGGGAGAATAATGGTTGACAGACCAGATTTATGGCAACACTGGTAGCCAATACAGTGGGCAGGATGGCCGTAACCGAGTACGCCGTAAACAAGGAGATCGTTGCGCAGGCGCACACTGTTTAGTGTTTATGCTGTACAGTCAGTAAGAGTGTACTTTGAACTTTTATGGCTGAGTAAGTGGTTTTTAATGTGGAATATAAACAATAAAGGCTTTGTTTTAATTTAAAATTAAGTCTGATTTATGTTACTGGTGATGTAGGTAGCAAGCCTTGAAAGGAAAATACAGTTTCAGGCGAGGAGAAATTTTACAATTTGGGCTATCATTTTCGATAACGATGCCATAGACAATGCGAAACTGCTGTATTTAATGCAGTATTTTTGAAATCCTCATAAATTACAGATGCATTTAATTTTCCTTTTCTAAAATTGTTTTTACTACAATATATGTATTTATCCATCAATATTCTCATAACAAAAATAAGCTAAGTATAAAAATCTGACGAATAAAATCTTGAAGTATTTTGCACCTGCCTGTACAGTTTTATATAAAATGAATTCTAACATACCCATAGTAGGTAGATAAACATCTGTCGAGTGGATGTTTATAAAAGAATTAATCTTACTGAACGCGCCGCCTCCCACCGTTTGATACGAAACAGGTGCACAGCACGGACTTTAGGTACTGAACTCTATTTACTTTCAATTAGTTGCATCATATAAGGTAATCTTGCCCAACGTTTATTTTTTAAAGAAATCGTAGGGTATCTACAGGCATATTTGTAACTTTTCCAAGAAAAAAAAATGGCGCGTGTAGCTCCGTAGACGTGAAAGAGGTTTCACTTGAAAAAGAGTTTAAATGAAGTAAATCTTCTTAGGCGGCGTTTTGATGATTTAAATGAGAATTAAGAGATTATAACTCTTTCTGTCTCTCACACTAAATCTCTCATTCTTTATTTTATAGGAAGTTTCACTTCTTTACGGTGCACGCGCATTTGTTGTTGTTTAGTAACTTTAGCAAAGCCTCTAGTTTTTTTTTTAATGAAAATGAATGTAAGTAATAGAAGTTCAGTAAACAGTCTCCAAAAATGGATCAGTAAAGATTGAGTCAGAGGAGTGATCCAAAATAGAAAGTGAAGGATGCCATCCCCAATAACAGGAGGTAAATAATTAAAACTTAAACCTTTCCCAATTACGCACTTCAAAGTAATTTACTGGAAACAGAAAACTATAAAACAATAAATTTTAAGGTTAGAAATACTTTTTTTTATTTTGGCGGGAACGGGAAACGAGTCGTGTCCGCCATAACTGTCGTGCGTAACTCTTTACTCGATGGGCACGTCGTAAAAGTAAATTGTCACCGGCTGTTGAAATGAGTTCCGAAGCGTTGCATGAAAACTTTGTAAATAAATTGATTCATAGCCCTGCTGTGGGGCGCAGGAGAAATGTGGTTACGTTTACCCGACCGTTAATGTCTCGTTAATTTCTTAAGATGGTCTCATGTCAAAATGTGGCGTAGAAATAAATTGTGGAAATATATTTTCGAAAGTTAAATCGTTACGCTTGGTTTTTGATCTTAAACATTTTATGGAAATTAGAGCATCCATCTTTAGTTTTAACCAGGCTCATCATACCATATTAACTTAAAGTTAACTGACAATGGAACTCACCAATCATCGGGGTCGCAGTCTCTGAATCCCTTCGCGAAGGGATTGCTCGCTATTTTCAATTGCGTTATCTGTAAGAACGAAAAGGAATTCTATTAGTATTGCTTTACTAGTTGCAGTGTATAACGTATCATCGTCGTCTATCATCATATCGTTTTGATACGCTGTCAGAACGTCTATATTACCAGAAACATGACTTTTCAAAACCTACCTTAGAGCAGGATAGTCGACCGTTGCTGCAGGTAACATTCTAAACTGTCAATGGCAACACGGTGACTTGACAGAGTGCTCCAAGGATCTTTTGGCGCCTGAATGACATTGACAGGAGGGCGTTGTTGGTAACGTATCTATTTGTGAAATTGTCACAGAAATTGTAAGTATTAAAAAACTAAATGGCGGCGTTAGCTCCAATTTTGGCCACGTGCCAAAAGAGCCTTGTACCATTGTTTACTGTTTTTGCTACAATTATTATATATATTAATGATGTTGGAAACTTAAGCCAGTTTCCAAGATCAGTTAGTACGCAGTGATGAGATATATTTTTAAACTAGCAGCGCCCCGCGGTTTCACTCGCATAAGTTTGGAAAGACACGTGGCGCCATCTATTATCATAATAACGTTATTGTTGTATTCCTCGGGAACAGCACTTTTTTTCGGGATGAAAGGTACTCTATGTCCGTTTCTGTACTCCTGACAACGTATATGCTTCAGGATGACCGGTTCAGTGGTTTAGGCGTGAAAAGGCAACAAACAAACAAACTTACTTTCGCATTCATAATATTAGTTAGGATTTAAATACCTTTGTATATTAAAATTATTAAAAGACTTTTGCTCCCAAATGCACCTCATAATCCTTCCCTCGACAGTAGTACACTCACCCTATGGTTCTGGTAAGCGGTGACGGCGGTGAAGCCAGTCTCCGGGAACACGAAGGTGCGGTGCGCGCTGCTCTGGCCCTCGCCCGGCAGGTACACCACGTGCAGCCGCGGCTGGTAGCGGTGCATCGAGTTCAGGATTATCTGTGGAAACCATATTGATGTATAGATTTTGGAGAGATTCGGCCACAAGTTTCCTACAACTGTGGCTTAAATTGTACGAAAGGTGTCGATAGAAGATTTTTTCTAAAGTTGTGGAAGTCGATCTTTTTCACACCGATACTTCGGCTTCTCCGTTTTTTGAAAGAGCTTGTTAAATGGTTTGTTTTCGAGAAGCATCCGTCACCTATGAAACTGATCTCTTAAAACCACTCGCGATACATTATAATTCTCCTTAACCTCTTCCGTAAGAAGATTATTTTTTGTGAGTTTCAGTTCCGAGAGGACACGGAGTAAGTTGATAAATTCCACGTTTCAGAATAAGAACTTGGGATGTAGTGTTGCCAATAGTAAATTTTGCAGTTGTCGGTACTCACGTGTCCGTTATCATCAAGCTGGTTGTTGGTGAGCTTGAGTTTGTCGAAGGAGACGAGCTGGCGCATCCAGTTGGAGCCGGGCGCGGGCGAGTCCGGGTGCACGTGGATGCGCGGCGGGGACACCGGGTCCGCTTTACCCGCCACCACCCAACTTGAGCTACAATACGAACAGTTTGATTTAATGTAGGTATACGTGTTGGTAAATATAAAATTCTGCGAAATCTTTAAGTGAGGTTTCTAAAGTTTGACGAATGCATAGGTTACTAATTTATCGCGTCTTTTATCTAGGGTTTACATGTATGAAAAAACCCTGGCAAAAATCCCTCAAAAGGAGAGATGGTTTCTTATATTATGTGCAATCCACATAACGGTTTCAAGGGATTTCAAATTCCGGACATCCTCCAATACTCATACCTTCATCATCGTCCCCATTTACACAACACACAAATTTTTTGCCTGTGCCATACAATAAAATTGAAGCAACGAAAGACTTGCATTGTCTAAACAGTATTTAGACGGTGCAACTTTTATAGTTCCTTCAACTCAACGTATGCCACAGGCAATTAAATTTCACCGTGTAAATCAGGCGGAATATGCAGACTATGATTTTGTTTACTAAACAATACCTGTGGAAAGCATATCGATATCTCTTATCGTCGAGAGGCACGAAGTCGACCACCAGCAGATAGTCCGCGTTAGGCAGCAGTCCTGACAGACGAGCTTGCAACGCGGGGAACATGCGGCGCCCCGCCTTGGTGACGATCATCTCGGTGCCGAGCTCGTGGAAGCTGCGCCATAGTGCTGACAGCTCTAACGTGGCAGAGCAGCGCGCTATCGCCGGGTGGAGGGTCACGGTTTGGTTCGACGCCTGGATACGAAAGTTGGTTTAAATCAGAAATTTGTTAGAGTAGGGCTCTTCAACATCTTGGGGATAAAGCAATTTGGTAACCTTTGATTGTAAATAAATGAGTATTACAGTTCCTAATGTCTGTTCCAAAAGTATCTAATGAAAGTGCAAGCAAACAGAGGAGTAGTGCTGGCCCAGTGGTAACGGCCGCGACTTACGAGGTCGTAGGTTCGAACCCAGATAAGCTTTACTTTGTGTACATTATTCATCACCACTGCTCTCAAAACGGTGAAGGTAAACATCGTGAGGAAACCGGTATGTCTTAAAACCAAAAATTCGAAGACATGTGATATCTACCAAGCCGCACTGGGCCTGCGTGGTATATTACGGCCCACTCCCTCTCACCTAGAGGAAACCTGTGTCCCAGCAGTGGGAACATTGTGGGTTGATTATGCCCCTCAAGTTAAACTCTTTTACAATAACTCACTAAAGGGAATTAGTAAAACATTCATCTATATCTAGAAGGTTTCAACTTTATAATATCTCACCATTTTCCAAAAAATATTGTTTGAATAACATAATTAATTAATTAAGGTCATAAAAATTAACCCAAATTATCAAACGCAAAACAACTTTGAGGCAATTTTAAATTAGAATTTCAGTTTTAAGTATTAAAATATTCAAATCAAAGCACCCAATTTGAAAGTGACACTAAAAATTAGCATCCACGTGCGTGTACAGTCAGCAACAAAAGTTGATTAACACTGTCATTTTTACAGGTTATTAAATTGACAACATTTTTTTTTCAATAAACTGCTTTTTCGCTTTTCACATAATAGCAAAGAGTATATATTCCAAATTTTTTTCTTCTGTTGCCATTTTTAACAAATATTTTGCTCAATAACTAAGATTAAAAAAACTGAAGTGTTAATCGACTTTTGTTGCTGACAGTACCTACGTTTTCTGATCCATCTATGCTAATAATAAAGCTGAAGAATTTATTTGTTCACCTCTTAATTGTCTTTAAAAGTAGTTTATCCCTTCATTAACAATTTTAATTATAATTAAAAATATACTATTAAATTTCTAATGCCAACCAAACTGCATTCAGTGATGGATTATTTATTATGAAATAGTTTTTGTAAATAGATAATTGCTTCATATTTGCAATAAATTACCACCGTTGTGCCATCGCGCTTCTCTTTCTTTTCTATGCAGTCCAACAGTGACCGCGCTTTAGGTCATGTAGTCGCCTTAAGGAAGGCTATAGGTTATTTAGATCGCTACAACCCTTAGCCGACTAAGCGGACTAAGCGTGTCAGTGTACGCGTGGTCGGTTACGCGACTAAAACGAGAACACAGGAACGATAGTTCATACCTGCAGGTACGGACTATCGTACTCGTTTTGGGCGCGTAACCGACTGCGCGTACATTGCAACGCTTAGTCCGTAGTTCCGTACTAGGCTTTAGGACCCGAACAAAAAGAAAAAATCCAAATGAACAGTAAGTGACAACGATAATGGCACGAGCGAGCGATACGATACCACGCACTGAATCGATTGAACAATAAATTTCACGCGAGCGAAGTCGCGGGCAGAGGCTAGTTTGTTATATTTTCGTGAGATACTTTTGGAACTAATACATTTCAGGTCATTTAAGGGCATATAAGGGCTACTAGAGTAAATTATGTTAGATACCCACCTGTACACGAGGAGGCTGTGGCTGCGGCGGCGGCGGCGCGGACACGCCCGGGTCGCGACATGTGCTTTCACTAAGCGCCTGCAGTGGGGAATATGTGCTGCGCGCGCAGACTGAATTCTGGCAGAAGAGTAATTCAGTTAAACACAATCTGCTTAATAGAAATCTTAAATTCACCGATAGACAAACTGGGTCTATAGAGCATGAAATGTAAAAGAGTTCCTTTCATAACAAACGTTGGCACTAAAGAAGGATTTTTGAAAATTGACGCATTTAGTGATTTATGGTACAACATAACATAACAACATCACGCCTTGTTTCCGCGAAGAGTTGGGCAGATGTGCATCTATAGTACACCTCTTTATGGTACAAGTGGGCCTGAAAACACCCAGACAATCCGGTCGCAATACGATGTTACCTAAAGTCCGGCCGCGCCAAATTTGCCAAAGATGTAAACAACAATAGCTGCTCAAAATTGAATAAAATCGATATACAAGAACATTTATTATTAGTAATGTTTGTTTTCGTCTAAATCTCCGAGCTAACTAGACAAAAACAAACATACTTAAAATAAATGTTCTTCAAAATCGATTTTATTGAATTTCGAGCGGCCATTGTTGTTTACATCTTTGGCAAAATTGGCGCGGCCGGACCTTACATCGTATGGTCGGTTGGAGTTGGTAGGTTTTGTTTTTAGGTTGGTAGGGTTGGTCTTACAATATTACAACACAGTTCCGACTTCCGACGGTCTTCGTTTTTGATCCAATCAAAGTGTTCATAGCTTGCAGTGACAGTCATTAGTCCATTCTTAGAAATGTTCAACCAGACTATAGAATATAATAAAATATTCTTATTATGTACACCATATGAATTACCGAGTTACACAAGGGGCGGTCTTATCGATAAAAGCGATATTTTAAAAATGAACTTTGAGTGGATCAAAGGAGAAAGGAGAGGCAATAGTCCAGGTAGTCTGTGGTGTACCATTTACATATACAAAAAAGCATAAATGCTTGACTATTTGCTGAAGCTATCGAATGTACAACTTTTAAATAATCCTGCATCAAAACAGCAAAAATTAAAATAAAAAATGTTTATTTCATCAACAAAAATTGAATTAATACTAAAAATAACAAAATTAAATCCTAATTTCATCAACTCATTTAAATAACATTGTTGAGTTTGGAGTCACCTTTTAAGCAAAGATTTGCTTGTATTAAGTAGTTCCGCTCCTCCAGTTTACATTAACTTATACATGACATTTATGTGTGAGAAAATAACCAATAGATAATTTTGAAAGCATGCCAAAAGTTTTTAACAATCAATCAAAACAGTAGACAAGAAGAAAGCGATACATACATCTCTGATAGGATGGTGCAGCGGCGGTAGCACGGGAAGCTGCTCATGGTCGCGACCGAGCCTCTCCACCAGGGACTGTGATAGCGAGAACCCGCCACGAGGACATCCGCTTGATGATACGATACCTGATAACAAACAAGCTTGAGTTATACTTTGACGCCTCTTTTCGAGTTGACAGTTGAGTCCAGCGTGGGGTAATTACGTAACACATTAACAGTAGCATTGGCTTTCATTTTGACACTTCAACAACATTAATTGCGTTATTTACGTTGTTGAGCAGACAAATTTTTCGAACATGTGAAGCAATGGATTCAAAATCAAAATATATTATTTCACATAAACCAACATGGGCACTTATGAAAGGTCAGAAGCTAGGTGCACGGTTCCAATTGGTCGTTTCCTATGGAGAAGTACCGGCAAGAAACTCCACGGTTACTCTTTTAAAAATAATTGGCTTTTACAATGTTTTCAAATTATAGTAGGTATGGGAGGATAGCGTCGGCCTGTCAACAAGTATCAGGTACTTGTTAAAATAAAGAATGGTCTACAGATCTAAAGTCTACAAGGCTTACAAAGATCAGCACTATCCTTCAAAATCATTCAGATTGTGATTGATAGCTTGTGACGCAAATAAGTAGGTGGGCACGTTAGTCGCGGTGTCAGTGATGTATTTAGGTCCTCAAAAGTGCAGGTTTATGGAGTACTTTGGACACCCCACACTACAAATTGGGCATGGTTTGATGGGGAGCACCGCACTCGGACTGGGTATCAGATATCCCCATTTTATTAAATAGATTGTGTTTGCAGCAACTTACTTTAACCTTTAACGCTTTTTGCATAACACCACTGCACTGTAGTCAACAGAAAAACGGCGGAACAAAGTATCCCGTTTGGCGACGGACGAGGAATCGCGACGGTAATCGTCAGCGTAATGTAGAAATGCGACTAAACCGTGTAGAATTCGCCGACACACATACGACGACATACAACTGTTTCTACAGAGTCAAGGCGTCATATTTTGCCAGGTGTCGTGTCCGCGAAAATTTTGACTTCATGCTTTTAATTAAAGTGCATAGAAACAGACATAAATGCACCTATAGTTACTGCTTAATATATATAATAATATTTTCCACCATCAACTATTAGGTAATAGATATCAGATTCCTAATGATAAATGACTTTATTTCTGTAAGTAAGTTTGTACAAACACTTTTACACATCAATCATATTTGAAAAACTACATGAGGTCGGCGTTTCCTATCTGACTACTCTGGGAAGAAAGGCCGAAACAAACTCACAGTCTTTTTAAAGTCCACACATAATCTTGGTCAGACCATCCTGTTCAGGTTGTTATTGTTGTCAACCTAGATCACGCCACTATTGTGCAAAGACGAACACTTTCAGTTATTTTAGTCTAAGAGCTATAAAACTTAAAAACTTTTTAGTGTCTACACCGTTAGAAGAACATGCTCCTCGATATAATTTTTGATCGTTGGTAGGTACCTACACTACTTTATCTATGTACTGACTGGATAGGTCGACTCAAATCTGTATGGCTCTTTCCTCAAAAGACTAACTCAGACACTAATCTGAATGGTCCTTAAAGGAAACACTGACCACATCTAGTTTAAAAAATATAAACACATTTGTTTGATGTGTACAAATGCCTAACTACAGAATAAATTATGAATCGAAAATCTATCCTTATCACAAGATAAGGATAGATTTTAGGATAATTACTTATAGTATATAAGTTGAAAAGCTTTAGCATTTCATTGTAGTTTATCAAGGCTAGTAATAAAGTATTTTATAACAAACCCATCTTTAGTCCACCATCTTTATCCCATTTTCCTCGGGCGAAAAAAGCCCGTCATTACCATAATAATAGATTTCCTCAATTTTCCTTACTCATAAAATATTATGGTACTGTGGGGAGACTATTTCGAAACGTACAGTCATCGGTAGATATGAGTAACGTACCGTAACAAAACTACCACCAACGTGCATATTTCAACAAACGATAATAATAAAATATGCTTTTCATCGATACAAACCATTTTGCTCAAAACAAATAAGTTTATTTTTCTGTTTCAGTCATAAATCATTTTAGTTACTAACTTATAGTTATATGTATTTCGAGTGTAGTAGGAAATGTAATCTCCGTTGTAGAATTCAGATTACAAATAAGTTTTATAACATCATCAATATACACCAAATGTATTAATCGCGTGTACCTATAACTCAAAAACTAAAAAAATAAGCTTGCGAAACTCCGCAGACATCCTGCACAGTACCGCGCGAGCGTCCTCTACCAAATTAAAAAATAGTCACGTAAATCGGCCCAGTAATCGCGGAAAAATGACATTAACAAGAAAAAAAACCCGCCAAATCTTTAACCTCCTCCTTTCTGGGAAGTCGGTTAAAACAGATGAATAAATAAATTGAATACATAATCAGCCTATAATGTTCCCACGGCTGAGACAGGCCTCCTCTCTGTGAGAGGGAGTGGGCCGTAATCCACCACGCGGGTCCAGTGCGGGTTGGCAGATGTCACATGTCTTCGAATTTTTGGTTCTAGGACATTTCAGTTTCCTCACGATGTTTTCCTTCACCGTTTTGAGAGCAGTGGTGATGAAATAATTTACATAAAGTAAAGCGCCTGTCTGGATTCGAACCTACGACCTACAACTCGTAAGTCGCGGCCGTTACCACTTGGCTACCACTGCTCTAAATTGAATATTAAGTTATAAATATTATTATGAATATTAGAGATGATTAGCCTGTAGTTTCCCAAAAAGCTTATCGGAAAACCGCATTTTCTTTATGAACCGTAACTAGTTGCTTTTCATGATAGCTACGTAGATTGGACATTACTACTGACCCTGGTCCTGTTGACCTCTTCAATGTTAACAAAGGTAGAAATCTTAGTTAACGGAACGGGTTCCAGCGCGGTACATGATACACAATAATAAGTATTATTGTTATGACGGTTATAGCCATATAAAGTGAAAGTGTTAACATTGGAGAGGTCACGTCAATAGTGCAACGAATGAGAATCAAACTCACGGCGTCTTACTCGCCAAACTTCGCATCAACGGTTGGATCATGGAAGGTTAGAGTATCAGCATGTTCTGTGATTATATTTGAACATCTTCAATTTGTAGGTAGGTAGGTACTGTAGAGGTTGTAACCTAACATGGATAAAGCATGCAACCTCCGCGAGTCTGTTATAAGGCGATAGAGACAAACATTGATTCATATTTAGAATAGAAGAAATGAATTAGAGGTCAGCATAGAAAATAGCATAGGTACTTATGTCATGAGATAAATGTAAAAACGTGAAACGATTCCGTAAATTAGTATTATTTAATTCAAAACAAATGTTATATTACTAAGTATGTAATTTTTAGTGTCAAGACATCTCACTCCACGCTACTACGGAAAATTAATCGAAAAAATTACGTTACCCGTCATGACACCGTTTAAATAGGTATTATATCAGATGAATAGTTGCACACCGATTTCTCTCTTTCAGTCGTCAGTAATTTGACTTTCGAAGAAGACAAAGCGTTGTGTAACTATACAGACGCTATACAACGTTTATTAGTATATGACTTAGACTATTACACAATACAAATAAAAGAAAGACAATACAAAAGTATCGAACCTTGTTCATCGCGCTACGTGCACTGAAAACTAACATTACAGACTACACACACACTTTAGTCACAACCACATTTGGACGCATAAAAGCAAACACTATAGGAAAAAAAAACAGTCCCATAAAAACCGTAAAGCGTCCACCCGTGCGCGGACATCTCACTCAACTAATTGCTATAATGGCGGGAAAACTCAAAACGCGTCCAAAATGGCGGCAATAATTTCATCGCGCGATGTCAAGACGAGTGTTATAAATAAGACGGGTGATGAAAACTATACTTGCGTAGAAACGACAATGATCTTAGTTTTATTTTCGTGGGCAATCGAATTTTATTTTTGTTTCACTTACGCAGTATTTTTAAACCGATTCATACTTTCGAACGATTAACTTTGTTTTGAACGAACAACTGAAATCAATCTTTAACTTTTAATCAGGCAAAAATATAATAATAACGTGAGACATTTTTATTGGAATCATAATACCCAAGCGATGTCCCGGTGCATGTAATCGGAAACGATAAATTTTTTCGCATACGCGTTGAAAAACGCATAATTGTCACTTTATGAGTTATTTGTGTGGTGCCACTGGCGCTAATGTGGCGTTTGTGAGTAAATCAACAAGATATGTTGCATTCAGAATTTTTTGCTCATATTTCTTCAGTTATGTTGTTAAATTTGACAATGGGTCTCAATACAAAATTATAATTGTTAGTGTAGTGTTAAAAGTTGTTATTGCAGCCCTGTGGGTAGTATTTAGTTATTTATGTAAAACAAAGTCATCACTAGGTTGATATCTATTACATAATTTTACAGGAATATGATGGCGATCAATCATAGCAGTGATGACATTCAAACAATTTCATTTGAAATCATAATAATTTTCGTCCGACATCAAAAAGTACCATGGGCCTTATTAGAAGGCTAAAAGTCACCCAAAGGGCAATGTAGAGACCTATGCTTGGAGTTTCCCTTCGTGATCGAATCAGAAATGAGGAGATCCGCAGGAGAATCAAAGTCACCGACATAGCTCGAAGAATTGCCAAACTTAAGTGGCAGTGGGCGATGGGGCCGAAAGGTTCTGGAGTAGCGCCCACGTACCGGAAGACATAGCGTTGGAAGGCATCCCACAAGGTGGACCGACGACCTTGTGAAGGCCGCAGGAACCCGTTGGATGCGAGAAGCACAGAACCGGTCGAAGTGGAGGTGCTTGGGGGAGGCCTATGTCCCGCAGTGGTCGTCTTTCGGCTGATCATGAAAGTTGTTCAAGAAAGAATTGCTAGGAAAAGAACAGTAAGTAGATAGTACAAAAAGTTCATATCTACTATTACTGATACTAGATAATAATAAAAATGTAATGAAAATGTACCTAATAATTTTAGGTTTCTCTACGTCGTCGCTTACCTAAGCCGTGAGTGCGATGCAAAAACCAAAATCTTTCAGCTCTCTGCCCCATTTCAGCGCAATAAAATGACAATATGGATAACGAACCGTAAATCACATATCTGAATGGCAAATACCGTAGACCCATTCATTCAGTTCGTATAAATAGACGAATCGATTAAATGTGGGCCGATGGTTTGTTGGACAATAAATATTGATGGCATGGACAGCCAGCGCAAGGTGGAACGTTTGTTCCACTCCAGTTGCAGTAATATTCGATGCACTTGCCAAGACTGTGCGTGTGTGCTTTGATGATAACTACTTATAGCAGATATAGACTAATGTGTATGCATAATGTCTTGAAATTTTTTTTTAAGTATTGCTATATTTTTCATCATTATCATTATCATCTGCCTAGCCTTTTCTCAACTATGTTGGAGTCCGCTCCCAGTCACACCAGATATAGCTGAATTTCAGTACTATTTTAACTTGAAGCGAATGCCTATGTAACCTCCACAGCCATGGATATATTAGAAAGAAGTCTTTCTTCTGTTTTTTTTTTATATGTCTATGCGCATAACCGTCATTTAGTAGCAAAGAGAATTTTTATAGTCATTAGCCATTTTTCAATCGACAGGTAAGTCATTTTTATTCGTAGAATAAAATTGACGTCTGATAGATTTTGTATGAAAAAACAGTCAAAAATTCAATTTTATTCCACGAATAAAAATTTTCTGTAGATTGAAAAATCAGAGTGTTTCTCTGGTCAATAATAGAAAGTTTTTTTTTCTCTTTACAAAACAATAGCAATGTAGGTATGTAATATGACTGTGTTAGCTACTATTACATAAACTAACAAAAAGTTATAGAAACTGTAGACATTCAATTTAAATTAGTAAGTAAGTACCTATTATCTACGTAATGATGCTACAAAAGATTACATAAGAAAAAGCTGTCTGCACGTAGAAATTCATTACGATGTGTCTTATTATATCACAGAACATAACCATCACGACTGTAATCCCGAAGGCCCAATGTTGCCAGCTGTGTTTAAGTCCCATGTAATAGGGGGCGAGCCTTTTGCCATCATCCGGGCTTATTATATCTATTAGAATCATCAAATAATAAATTGATTTGATTAGAACGATATTCTCATCGAGGAGGTGCCGCTCGTGTCTCATTAATATTATAATATTGTAAAAACTCAGCGCTATATAAAATGACACACAATGTTCAATTGCAAGTACGAGGTACTTGTGTACCTAAGTCAAATGACAACGACAGCTGCCGCCAAGGTCTACAACTTTCAAGTAATGATAATACAATACCCGCCGGATATGTCTGAATTCGCCGCGCTAATGTATTGTTAGGAGTTAGAGACCGTTTAGAAGAAGTTGGTTTTTAGACGGACTGTTGGGGTAAATACTTTTCTTTGTTAATATTCCGTTTCTACAGAACTATATAATTATGTATATTATGGATATCATTAATTAAAACATGTAAAGGTTCGTATTAGCCATGATAACCATGTTAATGTAATATTTTTCTTGAACGATGAAAAAATAATAAAATTGGTGAAAAGCTTCAAAATCTCATTATAATAAAAAACGAGTCTGAAATCGTCTTTAAAAATGGGTTTTCCCGAAAAAAACAGATATCAGACGAACAGACATAAGTAGGCATATACTTCCTGTCAATAAATTGTTCTAGTTACAGATAGTCATCTTAATTTGGAGAATAATCAAACAATTCGACGAATTAAACCTTGTGTAAAGTTCGGCCACATGTTTGGGGTTCCGTCAAAACTTCAAAAAACCTACGGTATCTCTACATTGGTCTTAAGGTGATACTCTACGTAAAACGTTACTGACAAAGGCCGCAGGCGAACTGGGCGGACATAAGAAAGTGACAGAGTCAATTTACTTCCACATGCGAAAAAAAGAGAGCGCAACAATACGCTGGAACCAAAATAAAACAACGTAAGCGCAAAACTAAATAAAAATTGTTGAAAAATAAATTAAGCTGTGTATCAAAAATATTTTTAGCCAGAGTTTTCAATTACCTATTACGCACATTTTGAATGCAATTTTGCAATGAAATTACTTAGGATTTTAGAATTACAGAAAAAATATATAAAAAGTAGAGGTCTTTTCCGAAATAGCCTCTATCGAGGAAAACCCCATTGCGTTTTCCTTCAGTCAGAGTATTAATCAAATCGTCAAGAAACATATAACAAAAAATTAAATCCATACATGCTGTAATAGTGAAATAAATGGTTACGACAAACCCCCAATTTATTTTGGTATCGCCTTAAAATAAATAATGGAAATTCTTAATAATATGAACTTATTTTATATTTAAATAAAATTCAATCAATCAATTATGCTCGATCAAAATAAGTAGGTAAGTCCTAATAAATCAAGCAACAAAATGTCAGGCCAACACAAAATACATTTTTAATACAAACAAATTATTTCTTTTGAAGAAGATGCGTAATACTTTTTTAATAAGACAAGATTATTTCACTAACAAGTTTTCCATCACAACCTCGACGATCGTGGTCTAACAAATTACTCAACGCTTAACTCTTTTATAGGTACAGAACCTTCATCGCCTTAACCTCGTACAAGGCCTTTATGTAAATGACGAAGTTGGAAACTTCGTACATAAGTATGGTTAATAGAAATATAGTCATCATTCATTGTTGCTCTGTGGTTCGGGATGAATGTGGTAGTGTTGTTCGTGTTGTTCACGTCAGTGTACTGTGCTGTGGGGGTTCCTACAATCCCAAGAGTTGACTCAAGTTTTCCTTACATCCCTTATGATGATGAGGCACAATGTGTTGGTGAGGACTGTGTGTGTTATGAGGACGTTGGTGATGGAGACACTGGTGTAATGGATGAAGTGACTATGCCCAGTAGAGGAGTCGTACCTAACAATAATCAAGGAACTGGTGCGATGAACGATGGAAGGACCGACCCAAGTCAAAATAATTCACCCACAGGACCAGGAAATGCACTCGCAGGAGATTCGTGTCCTGGCAATCAGAGAAGAGTTGGGAATACTTGTGTGATGCTCGATGATAAATAAATAATTATAGTTTTAATTTAGGAGTTTTATGTCTTCATTGAACCTGTCCTGTAAATTCGTGCCGTGGTATGCTGTGCGAACTAGTGGTTAATTTAATATTCTCTTAGTGAAAATGAGAGTCAAACTGAAGAGAGAGGTACATAGACCTAGATTTTTCTTCAAACGTACAGAGGCCAGCACATCAAGCTACTACAATCTGTCAAACTTTAATAGATTTTCAACTTTATCGCTAAAGTATAAGGTTCAAAGTTGATTGGGGAAATTTTACAGTTTTGGGTAGCTTGATGTGCTGGCGTCTGTACATACTAGCGATCTGACAACGTAAATACAGTGCACATTTTTGGGCCCACCAGTTATTGCCATTACTAGCTTGTGTCCGCGACTTCGATCGCGTAAAATGTCTTGTTTCCCCCTACAACCCTCCCGCACTTTTACTTGGTTTTCGCTTAGTGTACTTTCTGGCTTTTTTTTTTCTTTTTGTTCGGATAAATCTTACCCAAGAATTGGGCTATCAAATGCAACAATATATTTTTTAATACGACTGGTACTTTCAGCGCCTAGCGCATTCAAGCAAACAAACTCTTCAGCTTTATCATGAGTATAGATACCTAGATAAAGAAAATATAAAACTCAAATCACTAATTGAGTTTAAAATACCTTCTCAATACATTTTTCAAGTTTTGAAATATGTATTTTTGGTGTCATAAGCTAGTGCTTATTACACCAAAACCTTTACATATTTATATTTACATATTATTCAAAACCATGTACGTACGACGTCCACTCATGTTTTTCCAAGTAGTATTGACAAAAAACTATTTTAAATATCACATTTTTATGATCGTTTACTCTATTTGCACTTTGGAGATTGCCTATGTCGTTTAATTTTATATTATTTCATTGTTCTATGACAACACATATTTTTTAAATTTATTTTAAAATTTTATAAATTGTAGGTGTATAAATAATTAATTAGTAGCTAATTTATACATATGCCAAAAATCTTATTATATATTATAATCGTGACTAATGTGTGTGTAACTATTTTAAGTATAAGATTTTAGAATTATCAGTTTTCTTCGAATTCGAAAATTTTCTGGGACACTTTTTCTATTTTTCCATAAAAACGTTGTTCGGACTATTACAAACATTTCAAACAAATAATAGCGAAAGCGATCCAGCTCACGTGATGCGCTTACCAACAAATATCGTTTCATTTCCATTTATATAGATTATGGTAATAATAATAATTATGGTAAAAAATCTTGTGATATGACGTCAACTAAACCAATAGGCCCGACGGAAATCAAATCAATGCAATATCAACAATCAAATTCAATAAAGTCATGCCTTAATCTTGAATCGATCGAAATCGCATTGTGTTGGTCACGAGCGCAAACTTCTTATGACGAGGTCTTAGTTATCAGCCCGTAATCGTCCATAGCTGACCATGGGATATCTTATAGAAGATTCATGGTACCGGCCTTCCTTTTTGGAGGCTAGGCCTTGGTAGCCTGACTAAAGTAGATAGGTACCTAAGTGAAAAACAATGGAATTTCACCTTGATAGCTATAAAAAAATAGTGCCGTGAGAATCCAATTTTGGAAACGGAGTTTGTATGTAAATAAAAAGCCGTAGATATATGTAACTAAAGAAATTAAGTATGAAACTAGACATTTTGGATGTAGGTATTGATCTCTTTGGTACATTTTGAGCTTAGACAGTAAATTTTTATTACAAACCAAAAATGTCATTTCGTTAAAACATCTATCACGTTTTTCACATAATTCGCAAAAAGCTGGTAGTATCATCACAACGGTAATATTTTTTCATTGTTTGTCTTATTTCTTTTAGTTAGTTAGTAAGTCTATTCATGTATTTATGTATATTTATTTGTGCTTATATTCATATGTAATTAGGTATATATTATATTCATAGTTTTAATAAGTTTATGCGCATCTTTATATTTAAAATATTTATTCCTCAATGTTCATGATTGCACTTACCACTGTTTGTCTTTGCATCACCCAAAGGTTGACTGGTAAAAAATACCTATTGCATTAAGTCCGCCTCTGTACATTTATGTGCTTGAAGTGTTAAATAAATAAATATCAAGCAGTTGTCACAGCCAGTATTCAATAATAATGACATCACATACAAATGAACAATCGTTCGGCGGTAATTAAGGTAAATTATAGAGCCAATTATATTGAAGTTAGTTCTATATATACGGTGCAACAAAAGGCGAGTGCTGGTCGCTTCCTTAGCAATAAATCCGCATTGATTGAGCGCTATAAATCTACTGTGCGCCCGCGCCGTCGCATCGGTTACACCTTGTAGGGTTGCTACAAGAAAATTCTCATTATATAAACTAAAGACTATTCATTTTAATGATTTTTCAAACGGTTCATACTTTCTCCTTCCAAACTACTTACTATGTATATTAGCTACCTATTGATTTTATAATTAAGATGTAAATTAATGCTAGCTTAGAAGTAGAACTCGATAATTAATTAGCCTTTAATGTGATACTGATTTAAGGACAGAAAACCTTGACTTGTCAAGAGCCATTGTATTAATTAAGTACAAAACACTAATAATAAATGACAATATTAATGACACAAAAAATAACATGAGTACACATAAAAGGTGAACGGTCTGTGTCTGTAATACATCTTGCTCGGAAGAAAAAAAACAGTAGGTACTTATCTTAGTTGCATAAGACTCGCTTTCATTACACAAATTGCACTGAACAGCACTTATCTACCTACTTGGTAGGTACTGAGTAGCTGGCCGAGCGACGTATCTTCCATACATTTGAATAACAATGGATACTGTTGAACATTTAATGTTTGTTTTAGTAATCATCAGTGTTAGGCAACTAGGGTGCAGTTCTGGTGACAAATCGAATTGCGATATTTACATACCTATACATATTTACTTTTCAATTAACGGTAAATGATGAACGGAATGAAAAAATAACATTATCTACACACTAAGAGACATATTTAAAGGTCAGCCAGTTTTACTGACTCCATTTGAACTTCGAACCCACAACAATCATATTGCTATAACGCGTAGAAATATTGAGTCTAAAAATAAAACCTTTCGAATTTCCATGATATAGACTCCTAAGAATGAATGGTTGTGGAGGTCAGATAGGCAGTCGCTCCATGTAAAATACTGGTATACTGGTATACAGGTATCGGTTTCCTACTAAATCAACTATATCCGTCGGTCCTGCATACTCGTCTCTTTTGTTGACTGTATCTAAAAAGTTGTTCTAACAGTATAAAGTTAAGGAAGTCCTATCGATGTTTAAATTACTTTAAGGGGCTCTTGTAGCCTCTATACCTACTACTCATGAAAATTTAATTTTTACTCATTAGAATAATTTTTGCACCTACTGTTTAAATAAAACAGTAATAGAGGACAGCCCTACTCCGTGGCAACACGTGTGTTGCAGCGCAGGCGCAGTCGGGAGACACGTTTGATTTACGCGCCCCCAGCCCGCTACAAATTGCCGCTCATACCGCTAACAAACACGGTATTATCATATACCGATATGATGAGCATTGTGGTATCATATTATTATTATTATAAGTATGTAATCGTTTCCATGCTATAATAAATTGCATCACCCTGGTACTTATGCGATCATTTGATCAAATACCTGCCTTTAATGTAATCTATCTTTGTCACTCCGTATTATATCCCATTGATTCGAACATCCCCATATTTCTTAGTGATTAAATACGGTAATCTTAATCTAAAACAGCTGGTTTCATAGTGCTTGCTTAGGTATATCCACCAACTCGCACTGGACCCGCGTGGTGGATTATGGCTCACTCTCTCTCACAGATAAGAGGCCTGTGTCCCAGCAGTAGGAACATTATAGGCTGATTATTCTTAGGTATAGTCAACCACATGTCAGTAGGGACACTTGAAATGCAGTACTATTAAGCATTCTATGCTTGAACAACACAAACCGCTTGTGCTCTGGAATATGAATAAAGGTATTGTCAGTCAAATCTTTACTATGAAAGAGGGCGGCGGTAGACTATACTTACACAGCAATAACTCCAAAATGAAGGGCAAACACCTATTTTAAGTCTTCGTATGATAAGTTTCTTCTTGAGGAAAAATATGATTAAGGAGCGTGTTACAGGTCCACCTGTCATAACATTCTTTCTGTTGATGTTTACGTTGTATCTAAAACGCCGTGGTGGTTTGTTTATGAAAATGGAGGGAACGAAGGGCTTCGGGAAATATTGAAGTTCAGGAATAGATAAAGATAGAAAACTGATCTGAAGATTTTTAATACAAAACTAGGGACAGATAATAGTCTGTCAGAAGAGTTAGTTATCAGAGAAAGAGTAGAAGAAGGTGTTAAAGCTACAGCATCCGATGTTGTGCAAAAAAACCAAAACACAATTCACAAACCCCATCAAAAGATTAATAAACAAATAACTGGCCACATTGTTTATGCTAAAAGAGACTCAAAGAAAAACGATTCAGTGAATCATTGGGCTGGCGGGTTGAAATCCGTTTTGCTTACAAATAGACAATGCTCAGAGGAAGCACTAACGAATTAGCAAGCAAGTGAGTGAGCACTTTGATCACGGACTGGTGTCAACATAGCTTGCGAGCCTCATTAACAAGCCGATCGACGGACGTCACTTCGGTGGATTCTTAAAATGTATGGACTAAGACGGAGATAGGTGTTAAAATAGGTGGGAATTCAAGAGAAACCGTTGCACCTACTACCTGTGCTTATTTCATCTATCTTGAGTTTTACCTTCTACATGATAAAAGTTATTTTCTCTTTCTCAAACTCAAAACTCAAAGCATTAATTTCAATTAAACCATTATCAGGCACTTTTGAATTGTTAAGAAGTCGGTCAGTCAGAAAATATGAAGCTAGTTCTTTTTTATTGATTACTTACTTATTTTAATCGGAGTTTTAGGGCACGTCTAAATGGCAAAAAGAAAATACACTCTTTATCTCTCAAAATACAGTGCTATGTGGTGAATCCTGGGTAAAGAGAGGCCTATTTCCAGCAGTGTTTGAAGTCGGGCTGTGGATGATGAAGGTGAAATTTTATTCTAATTATTAATAGTTGAGATTAATTGGCAAACTAATTATATTGTAAAGTGAGACGTAATAGTTCATTTAAAACTGTTTCGATAAACAATGCATTATACGTTTTTCTGTTTTTGCTAGACAGAACAATGTATCTTCTTGTCTAATCAATGAAATCTAAAGGACCATTTATCTTAATTTAATTCAAACCATATTCTCTTTAAATACTTTGACAGATCACTATCACACGTATTGAACATTGTTGTTGTTCAATATATTATCTCTGGTTTTACTTCTCACAATGATATAGACGTCTTATTGAGTAGATGCTTACAAAATCAAACTTATATTCGTAGTAAAGATAAAGTAGGGACTTTATCCATCATCAAAACAGAATCTACTTGGAAAGCGACGAAGGTGAATGATTTAGTAATATATGTACATACATTAGCGATTATTGTGGCTTGATTTAATTATACCAGATTCCGATTTGACCGTGCAAATTACCCTAGTCTCGTGTAAGCTATATAAGCGCGTAGCGTATAAGCTTCATAATTTAGAACACATGTTACAATTGTTTCATCCTTAGGAGCAACCACAACCCCAAAAAAAAAATAGAAACAAATTAGAATCACGATGACGAAACGAGCAACTACAGTTCGTTCAGGATTCGTTGCTCATGTAAACCAGGCGTTAATCCGATGTCTCCTATAATAGGAATACCATTTAACTTTAAGAAACAAATTATCTTGACGATGACGACAAATATAACTCTATTCGAAACGATTAATTGAATAGAATAAACAAGCGTTACCTAAGCAGAATCAGATGTCTTCAGAGGAGATCATGTCTTGTAAAACGAAATTCAAATGAACCTTACGAAACAGATTATCACTATGATAATGAAAAATATCACCCCGTTAAAGAGAAACGATTCGTCATGAAAACAGGCGATAGTGCAAGTAGCTGAATTATTCATAGAAAAGACCATTAAAAATATATTTTTTTGAAACAAAAAACTTACTTTTTTTAAACAATATTGAAAAATACTTATTTCCATAGATAAACGATTCGCTTCTGGAATAAACCAGGCGTTAGTGCACGTAGCAGATGTGTTCTAGGAAGAGCATTGTGTAAGCGAGGTGTCGCCTCTGTTGTGACTGCTGATTGACTGATGCTGCCAACTAATCCGATGCTATTCCTACGCTATTCTCGGAGCCGAACAAATATGCCTCCGTTTGATACTATCAATGTTTACATGTTCGTTTCTATATCTGCAGTAATGTGCACGTGATTCTGCAATGTTGCCGATTAGATCTTTGATTACGGTAACGTTATGACGGTTGGTTATTAGATCTGTCTTTGTCTGAGCTCAGTCTGCACCTAATGTTTTAGGATCTTATGATTTGATGAATTTAAGCTCAGCTGCGTCTGCGTGATCAAGAACTTTTATGGGCAACAATTTGTTATACACATTCACAAATAGTTTCACATTCTTTGCCAAATGTGGTTAAGCTTAAAAAATACGCATTGTAGCCTTACTTTAGGTTCGCGCGACAGATGAGAGTCTGTAAGTTTGAATTCATTTTGTTTATTTGCAAGACCATCTTCTCAAAGTACTTCATTCCTAAATTCAATACCACTTTGATCATCACAATTATCCGCATCATTAGTAAGTACCTTCATTTATCACAGATCCATCATCACTTCTACCTGCATTTCCCGCTAATACTCTCAAACATAAGAATGCCAGGTACTCGTGTGGCAAAGTACCGAAGTGTTGTGATTGCTGACAGAAGGTGCCAACTTCTATTCTGAGACGACGAGGCTGCCGATTGGCTGCGGTGCTGCTGGCATCAGCAAGGTGTGTTATACAATGGTAAAGGTGAGGTTTGATAGCTAATAGGTACGACTTTTAAATTGGTATAGGAAAAAAAGAACAGATTTTATTAAGACAAAAAAGTTTTTCAAAATATTGATTGTCGAAATATTGTTTTGCATTGGGCAATAATGAGTATGGGAACAAAGTTCTGGATTACCTATGTATTCTTATATTTTTACAAACAACAGTTGGTATTTTTTTCATCCATTAAGTTCCTAACTTATTTTGGGAACAGTTTTGAATTTGGTAGCTTAAGTACTTTTATACTTGAAATCCTCTTCTTCAAGCATAGAATTGAATGCCCCTTAACTTTCACACGGTCCATTTGTAACAGTACCTTACCTACTAATGATTACAAAGTGTCATAAAGTAACAGTTAAGAGGGGCAGTGACATAGAAAAAAAATTGATAGTCTCACTAATAATTCTGGCAGCTAATAATACGGTCCTTTTCGAAACATTCGAAAATGTTACAAGTATAAAAAATGAATTTAATGGTTGTAAAATTGTAACCTAACTGCATCAGACTCAGAAGACAATGTTGCCAGACTCGCTAGTAACTATTCTGGCAGCTAGTAATACGGTCCAACGCCATCGCTAATAGACAATAGTGATTTGTGTCTCGGGCCTCATTGGCTGTTAACTGATCCTATCAGCCATTACACTTTATTAATTAGATCATTATGACTGTTGTTTCGAGTTATAGCTAGCTAAATGAATTTGTCTCCTGGTTCTAGCCGATTCCGTCAGTAACTGTTTCAGGGATCGGTTTTAGAGATTCGGCTATTTTTCTAATCAAAGTGAGAATTAGCACTAAGTACTTGACTGTTAAAAGTTACAAAAGGTTTTTCAAAACGCCCATCCTTCACCACTTTCTGTTCCCAGTGTGAATATTTAATGATTCGTATAAATAAACTGTTGAAATCTACGTATTAAGTCAACTTGGAAAAGCTCTCACCATTTAAAAAACTTCGAAGCCTAAAACAGTTTTTGTGAAAATCCAAGTACCTACCAGAACTTAACATCGACTAGAGAAACAGATATTGTTTCTGATAAAAATTCAGAACGCTTCTCACTTTGTTGCTCTTGTGTTCTAGTATTCAATATTACTCTAGTTTGGTTTTATAAATTCAAGAAAATTCTATACAAAGGGTTTTACAAAAACCTTCCTTTATTTTAGTCTAAAAGGCGGACATTTCCGAGGTGTTACAGAATATCGGCTCGCTCGTAAGTCGCTCACGGTCCATCACCAACGCTAATGGTGATTTGTGTCGCAGGCCTCGTTAGCTGTTAACTGATCCCACACTACGTCATTAGCCGCGGCTTTTTAAATATTGCAGCCTTGCAGTGTGACAGAGAACTTATTATGTTTTCTAAAAATCACACTTGATTGATGAAAATAAATTGCAAATTTTGTTAGAGCAAATTCTTGCCGTCATTCTTGTCTGATGAACTGTGAACAGGGCTATTTCAGAAATGCACCTTAAATTCATTTTACTTTTAAAAGATTAGATTTTTTGTTCGCTTACGTTGTGTCCCACTGTGCAAGGATCTCCCCTTTTCCCTTCCTAACCTCTCCATAATTAGCGATTCCTGACCACGTCTGCCTTGCAACTTACCTCCTATACTTACATCTGCAACCTCTATACCTATAACAATGTCAACATAATATTGCTGTGATTGTTCAAGTATTCTACATACATACGCTATATACATATAACGTTCCTGCTGCTGGGCCACAGGCTTCCTCTTTGAGAGAGGGAGTGGGCCCCACCACCGAACACTTAAAGAATAACAGAATTTAATTAGATACTTCTATATTACAAAATCTATGTCTTTTCTCTTCTCAAAATCCTACGCTAATTACAAAACGTTCTCCAAATATCAAACGAAAAAAAAAGAAGTTCAGAAACCCGATCACGGAGTTATTCATTCTCGTATTTTTATTTATCCTGTGGAATCCGACTAAATGTCAAACAAATAAATCGTACGCGTCCAACAGAAAAAGTAATGTCTTTTGAAATTTAATTACTCACTCAAGTATGTTTGGATGGTAAGGGATTATTGTTTCAAAGTACCTACCAAATAATAAAAGCTCTTTTTATACAGGGTAATGTTTTGCGAAGTATACAAAATGTTTTCATTCGTAGATTCATTGCTATAAGAAAATAATAGAGCATTTTCATATCGACATGTAGAACTAAAGGACCAAGTATGTAATTAAACATTATACCTACCTACTTAATGACTTAAATAATAAAGCTCTGATGTAATCAATGTTAACTATCTTATATTTATACATATAATACCTTATATACAGTTACTTCAAAAAATTATACAAGAACAGAAGGCGAATTCTCGAACCTAATTAAAAACGTTCAAAATCAAGTCTCAATCTTATCTCACTTATCTCAGCGCCAATCAACGTCAAAAACTTGTCAAAATGCTGAGACTTTTATCCAAAGAGAGATATTCTTCAATCCGCCTTGAGTAAGCGTGGTGATGATCAATGCTCATGCCTTCTTTGTAAGAAAAGAGGTTAATAATAGGATTTTTTGTCGGATTGATACTGAGATTAGTATGCGAACGTTCTTAAAATTCGGGAATTACTCCTCCGGCTCTCTTGGTCATCTCAAAAAGCATAACGTTGAACATTCACTTAAATTCCAAAATCTTCCGTCTACCAGGCTAAGTGACATCAATATTTACGCCAACCTCCTGCAAAACCAATACGTATATTAGCTAAACGATCACTCCACCAATAAAGACGATGCTTTACTCGCAAAATATATGAAAGAGCGGTCAAACAATGCCTGAAGTAATTGATGCGATGCCACAGAATAAAATTATGACGCCGGGCGGGAAGTGAAGACCTGACCGACGCGTAAATCAAACCTTCAGGACATGATGGTTACCACACACGATTGTTTCAATAACTTACAATATGGTGTGCTAAGAGAGATTCAGACTTAGACAGAAGGATGAGGGTGTAGTTTTGATTGGGAAGATAATGAGGGAAGGGGTGTTGTGTGTTTATGTGAAAAATAGTCTGGAGAGGAATGTTTCTTCATTAGTATTGTTGTACTCTTTAAAATTGTTACTCATAACATAACAACTTTGGATACTTCCGAGTTCCGACAGTGATTAAGTTTAAATTAATTCATATCCGATTCATTGACAACTATAATATTACTTGATAGGTATTGAGACCTTTTACTTCTGGGATCCTTAGAGAGACCAGAATCGTCTCAACCTTTAAAGGAATGATGGTAGTTTTGGCAACAAGACTTTCCTTAATTATAACTCACCTACTTCCACATAGCAACATAAATACCAACCTCAAGTAAATTACATCACTCACAATGAAAAATGTCAACCGATAAATAACCGCTGTTACGCAGCAACCCTATCTTTTGAAAAAGGAACAACATACTCGTACGTATACGCAGCGTCGTTTCGACATCGGAACTAATTGGGCTAATTTATCCGAAATACCGTCACGGGGACGATACCGGGACGAGATGGCGACGGCACGGTAACGTGACGCGACGGGACTTGGACGATATATGAGGCACGCTGGCCTGCATAGTTCGGATTACGAGGAAGATTGGTGATTTGTATCTACGGGAATAATATGCGGCAGGCCTAATTACTGAGGAATTCCATCTGGTAATTTATATGTCGATTACAAGAAATAGTGAGGTGCTCAATGTATTAATAACTCATTTCTTGGTTTAATTACTATCGAAAGGAGATTCATCAGTTACCACGACACGGCACACCACACGGCTATCACGACAGCACTATGTCAATCTTTGAAATAATTATAGCATCGTATACATGATTAAAATTAATATCATATAGTTGATCTATTGCCTTTAATCCTTTAATACTATTTGTAACTATAGGTACTGGTGTTGATTATTGATCTCAAAATCCTTGGAAACCCCGCTGTCAGGCTTACTTCCGTGTTTCATAATAAAGTCAACAACAAAAGAAAAAAAAAGATAGAAAGTAAGTAAGTTAGCAAAAACTACAAAGGGTATAGAAGAAAAAGAATAAGTGGCTTCATGCTACATTTTTAACAGGCGAGGCGCTGGCGTCACATAGTGCCGTTTCGTGGCGCCTTGTCCATAATGTATCGCAATGACACACGTGTTAACGATATCAATGCTTTATGCGCGCGAGTCGCGACTCTTATGAGAATAATACACGTTTTATAAACAAACGCAAAGACTGGAGCAGGCTAGATTAAATACCCTAGGACTGTGTCTACAGTTTTATGAAACGTTATTGCATTTCAAATAAGTTTCACTAAAAATACCAGCCGGATAGGTTACTATTAAAAATAAACAATATAGGTTATTGTTTTTTGTTTGAATGCGATCAAAGGAACATTTGGTGATTTTGTTTCTCAGATAAAAAATAAAAATACTCAAACACCAGGAAGAAAAGATAAAGCTGTCCTATGAAATCAATAAAAAATGGATTTTGAACACACCGTGATTGAACCGTAAATTAAAGTCAAATGTTCCTATAATTGAAATCAAACAAACATTGAATACAGATAGTGATACTTCAAAGATTGAAGACGAGGCGCTTATAACAAACGCGCTCAAAATTAAAATATTACGAAAACAAACAAACGACGGAGCCGATGTTTATTTTACTTACGATGCTATATCGCGCTGTACCGAAGACGAACGCGGTTTCAGCGCCACAATACATTATCACGTTATTCCTTTGTGATTTTAATCGTGTTTCCTACAAAATCTAACAAAACAAACAGAAATTAATAAATTTCTTCACACTGTTTTTATTATTGATAGTAAAAACAAATAATTTTATGAGAAATTATGAATAGGAACGTAATTTCGTTTATAATTTATGGATGATTGTAATAATACGATTCGTTGTTATATATGAAACACATTATGGATACAGAACAACGGTTTGTAATGGAAGCAATTAATTAAAAATGGTGTTCTTATTTTCTGACAGTGATTTTCAAAAACTAGGTACCTACTTTACATTTGATTGGAATATCATTCTACTGACCAAGTTCACCTTGCGTCTTAAATAATATTATGTACTTAACGATCGATGTCACATGTCGTGTTTTCAAAAATAACGAACACAAGGAAGCAAATACGTCACCTAATTTAAGTAAGTAAGTGCCAGTTACAATGGGTACGAAATACGATAGAAAAATGAACAAACAAAGTGAAAATTAATATTGGGAAACCCTGCAATGGAATGTCGTCCAATCAAATTAGTATTTATTATTCCAATAGCCTTTCTCTCTAATCTGGACTTAGTAACCTCTTATAATATGACTGATGAAGTTGTTATTGAAGACTTCAAAGTAAATCATCAAGGCAAAATAAAAGTAAAATGTATTAAAGCTGGGCTAAACGTTAAGGATAATAATAAATTCTTGGTAAATCATGAGAAGTGCGTGAGAGTTACATCTAAATTAGCTGTGACCGAGGGAATTATTCTCAAAGCTGAAACGAACGATGTTTTTTAATAGATCATATGAGTTCTATATAAAATTTGATTTGTTTTGAATATGAAAGTGAACTATATTTAACATATTTATTGTCAACGTAACACTTGTCTCTATGCTAATTTTGTGCCATTTTAATTAACTAAAAAAAAAACACTTGTGAATGGCTATAAGGATAAGAGAGGTCTAAAGTAAAGACGGATGGTTTACTGAGTGATATAGAAGAATGGCTTAAGGGGTTTAATATTGAAATGACAGCCGATTAAGAAGTTTAGAAAAAGAAAAGACATGCTCCGTTTTTGGATAAGACCACCAGGATACTCAAACCATTTAGTAAGATCTTTTAACATTCAGAATTGTGTAAGCATACTTACTTATCAATATCCTTCAGTCCTTTACCCATTTGTATGTCCTCCATATACCTAGCCTACCCATAATTTTGCAATGTATGTATTTAAAAATCGTCAGTCTACATAAAATTGTACCTTTATAAGATTCGGTATGCTAATAATTTCATCAATAATATATTAATTCAGTTTCGATCGCATTTCGTTACGAACCACATGTGAATTTTAATTCCATTCATATTTCAATCATCTCGCGACTTTATTCTACATCTCGAGAATATCCTCCCAGCTGCGGCCGCCACCGTCCGTCGTATCATGACTTATGCCCTGGGTTGCCAGACGAGTGCGAGTGAATTATCGTATCAATATTCGAAAATTATCGTACCCGATGAAAAATTATCGTACAACTGCCGGAACCGAGCGAAACGCGCTATTTCGCAAAACTAGATATAGGATAGGAATTTTAGGAAGTTGTGAAATTAGACAGAAATTAAAAAAATATTTTTTTTATAAAAGAGTGGGGTCATCGGAATCGCTATTTACATCTATCTCTGCAGCAGCGCCAGCCGTTTTTGATTAAAGGACTGCTGAAGTCATTCGAGATATCATTTTTTCAGTTGGTTTAAAACCATAACAGCATTCTTTTGATTGGTTTTTTACGCATTGCGCAGAAAGTAGACCCTTTAACAGTTTTTGTTGTAAGTTTGTTTCTTATTCTGGTTTTCGACAAATTATTTTTGCTAAATAGTCGTTCAGTGTCTGCATTTGAATGCCAAACACCACTTCGGAAGAGGGTTGGAGATTATCGTACTTTGGCGTACGATAGTACATATTGTATCGTACATCGTACCGGTGTCGAAATTATCGTACATGTACGATAATTATCGTACGTCTGGCATCATTGTATGCCCCAATTGTTTGTTTTCATTATGAGCTCTCGTAATCCTGTATATTTTTTGTTTCATATTTTTTTTCAAGCACTCAAAATAGATGGTTTGTTTGTGAGCCGTGAGAATTTGAAAGGGCATGTCAACGGTGGATTAGTGATTGATATTTGCGTTATGTAGGTGGTCTGATTAAGATTTTAGAGCGCTTTTACACCTTTGCATTTGTTGTTTCCGTTTACGATTCAATAATCGCTATTGAAGTTGGAATCGTCATTATACTAACTCAACTATAGTAACGTTCATCTTTTATAAAATATTTAACCCAGTACAGCAGTGGTGACTCATGTGTATTCCAAAACGTAAAATATAACATTTCTTCTAGTTAAATAGGTATACCAATAGCTAAAAATGCAAAATAACACAAAGATTGGATAGATACCTAATAACGAACACAACCTGAACAACCCATAAACGTTTTAAGAGCATCGACGAATCAGAAAAAATGTCGTGCGCAAACACACTCTGCTGAGAAAAATCTATTTTCGGAAGACAAATTGCACAAGATTATGGTAAAACGTCAAACTTGCGTGAGAGGTATCGATGTAAGGGTTGTAAAACAAAATTCATAGATAAGATAAAGGCCACGTGTAGGCGTAGAGTCTGCAATGTGTTACCTTTTTTCCGCCCTTGTAAAACTTTTACAGTTAGATGCTCGTAAAGCTGTCTGCCTGTTCGGATTTGCAATTTGTATTCTTTGGTTAGGTACCTATATTTTAAAATGAAAACTGCTGCTTTTCAGGCTTTCAGCTTCATTAGCTACTATAACATAATATTGAGATGGAATCCTGCTATCATCGGCCTCTAGTAGTCGACTGCTGGACATATCGTCCAGCTTTGTGATTTGTGCAAAACTGCGTGTTGTTATTGCTTCTTGCAAAATTCGTCTGTATGTTTGTTTTCTAAATGAAATGCATGATTAAGTAAAATATCGTTTTTGTCTTCGATTTAATAAATATTTTCAATATGACTATCACAACAAACATCCTTCTTATACCTACTTCGTAAGCTGGTCGAGACTTTAATTACTTATTTGTACTCTACCAAATTCAAGCTATTGTATTGTTTCAACCCGGATGTAATTAATTCATAACCTACTGCTCCATAATTCCCTGAAGCTCTTAATCTTTAGTTTACATTACAGTTTTTGCAATAATAATCAATGCGATTATCATCGGGACCACGTGTAACGGTCTGGAGTGGCGCGTATCCTTGGAGGAAAAAACTTTGTTCTTCAAGATTTATGGAACTCTTGAATATTGAGGTGGGTAGGGTTGGGTGCTTGTGATATGAGAGTTTTGGAGACTTGGAGTGTAAGTTATGAGTTGCCAGGTAATAAACTGGTAAATTAGTGGCAGTTGCATATAGTCTTGTTCGTTTATGGAATGATTCTGCGATTTTAGATAACTCTACGGCGAAAGAAATGTCGGTATCATCTGTATTTTATTTTGTTTGTTAGAATATTTGTAGATATCTTGCTGTCATAATTTGCATCGGATGATGATTTTGAGTTCTTTGTCTATGAACACTAAGTACTTAGGGTTGGCCCTGTTAGAAGCTAGAGAATGCTGGTCGAAATATTCGGTATGAACAAAATTAATTCTGAAGTATCTTATATTAAATTATGTAGTATGAGATACCTTAGAAAAACATTCCAGCAGAATGCCAAACCATTTCTCGTCACAGACATAAACGTTTACGACACAATAAATAGGTACCGGAAAATCTATATCTTCTTTAAATTCTTATAAACGATATTTATTAGGGAAACCATTCATCTAACCTGCTGCTGATTCATTATTATCTTTACGTTTTTCTCAAAAGGTGGGTAGTGATGATATCTCGTTAGTAAGTAGTTGATGATTTTGTTTTCAGGTAACTGTTCCGCACAGATTTTGTTTTTTTTTTATCCCGGCTCAAACCATTTTACGCTTCTTATTGGAGTTCGCTTTTTAGAGAAACGCTCAAGAATCCATTGGGAAACTCTTGCATTATTTATTTCATGAGTCAGTAAGTTTAGTTATCTTCAGGTCAATCCGAATACAGGAAACCTTATTTATTTCAAATCTCGCTTCCTAAAACCATACTTCGGTAAAAATATATACCTACATATGCTCGACTATTCCATATTATAAAATTAATCATTAGGAATTTTACGGAAAAAATAAATTAAACATTGGTACCAACAAATTAATAGTTTTTGCTTTTGACATACAAAAACAAAAATAAAACTAACAGTAATTAGTAACCTTTGAAATAACAAAATAGTCGAATTGTAAGTATTCGAGTCAAGTAGCATTGAAGTTTTTTCACGTCCGCCGGGCGTCGGTTAATTACCACAAAAAATGTCGCCCACCCCTGGCGGGTCATCAATCTAGATTGACATGTTTTGGACTATGTGTTCCACGCTTTATTGTTTTAAAAACAGAACAAGTGGAATAGGATTACGAATTTAAAAAAAAATTATAGCTGGCTGAAACACGTTATCCACCCATTTGTGTTTCGGCCAGCGATCAAATTTACATTTTTTATCATAAAAGAAATAATGGAGATCATGTATAATGGCCAACTACTCGTATAAGATGCAGGATAAGAAAGGATGGACCTCAAATAAATATAAAATAAATTTGCATAAAGGCAGGAGGATGATAAGAACCTACCTAATGCCAAAGGATGAGGTCACTAAAAATGTAATGTGGAACATTTTTGTAATGTCCAACAGGACATAACAAATGCTCTATGAAACGATGGAGGGATTTAGCGAAAAAAGGAGATAAAGACCGAAATGACTTGCTGTGCCACTTCCAACCAAATCAGGAACATTCATTGTAATTTCTACTCAATAGGACGTCTAAAGCTATACTTTTCACTTTAGTAGGTGCTCCTAGTTCAATTTTTATCGAAACGTGGCTGCTATCAAAAAGAATCAGTTGAAAAAAAATTCCCCTTGTATCTATCGACGTTTACATAATAGCTTATTTTCGTACAGTTCGCAAAACAATTCCGTCAAACATTTACTACTACTTTTTAGTAACAGTCCTCACTCAACAATCCTTCAATCATTTCAAATGAAACTTTTGATGTTGCGGTTACAAAGCTCGTGACCGATTTGAAATCCTAACATTATCCGAAGCAGTCACACAATGTTCGCGGGACAAAAAGAGAGGCTAAAACTGTGGGCTAAAGAGATCTGAAAGCTGTGCGACATGGTTGGGTGTCAATCGTCGGGCCCGCGTCGATCGGAGCCGCGCTGCTGACGGATAGATGAATGAACACTATCACAGAAGAGCGATGGGAACGTGAACGATTTGAGTCACACATACCTACCAAGCACCGTGAATTGTTGAGGAGCCTGTTTTTCGCCTTATAAGACTGAAGATAATTATGTTTATCGTAGGATTTGCCTTGGGATTTTTTGGCGTTACTTCGTGTTGTATTTTTAAGATTAAGTTACTGTATGATTTTAGAAGAAACTTTGAGATGTGCAATTGTTTTAAATATACATTGCACAAGATTATCAAGGACAAAATTATTTTATTCTTGAAATTACTATTATTACCTAGTGGAACTTTGACGTTATTTTAGTGTTTTAAAATACTGCATTTGAGCTTCCGATTAACCATTCAACAAATTATTAAATTTTTCGTCATCACACAAATCACTTAGGTACACAAATTAGAAATGACAGTTTCACAAATTAGGTTATCTACATATAATGATCAAGAGAAAAAAACTTATATTCAAGAATACCTTTGATTTTGTCATGCGATGCTGAAAATCTAAAGAATGTGAATGTCTCCGTAGGTAGTTAAATTCCTGCAAGTCATTATGTATGCAAAAACTTGGAGCAAATCTTTTGTGCCGACGACTTGGAGGGTCCAGTCAAGAGGTTTTAACTTTTTCAAGAGTAGGTAACAAAATATGGTTGTAACAAACACATCTGAAAGAAATCTACACAAATTGCACAGTACTGAATTTATGAAAACTTTAACACATTAATTAAGTATAAGATATTTTCGACAGAAGGAAGAGCAAGAAAATAGATAGAATTTTTGCTTTGTCTCTTTTTCAAAAAACTAAATCTTTCACTGAAACTCAACTGAACTTTGCCCCCTCTCTCTCAGCCAGGACTTAGACAAAACAAAGGCAATTTACCGGTTCAAGAGCCAGGACTTCTCTTATTGGATCTCCATCAATCGGCACAAAAGACAAGCAGACACACAGGATCACTCACTGACCATCGAGTTGGCGCGGCTGCTGCCATTCGCCCCGCCACTCTTGTCCCTCCATCACATTTCTTCACCGGCAGCCGATTATTTTTTCAACGCGACACAATAAATCAGTTTTCTGTGCGTTAATCAAGTTATGCGCGCGCGCAGACGGTGGCGCGAGGAGAACGCTTCTGTCGTCGGCGCGCGTCGCCAGCGCCGAGCCCGCCCCGCTCCGCCCACCGCCCAATCGCGAGAGCTTTCATTCCCACAGCACTTTATTTATTTTCATCTGAATTATGTACTGCACTGTTTGTTGGTTCGACTTTACCTGAACTGGTAGGTAGACGAATGTTATCGACGATGTACGTTTTGATTTAACTCTAAACTTATGTACCTATTCAAGCCCACGCGGTTCGTGAAATTATCCAGAGGTGTTTGTTGAGTCTAAGTTATCTATATTTAAAAGCGAGACAACACTGTACCGATGCATATTGGCCATATTTTATCCTGTTAACTACCTGCAGACAACACTAATTATGCACATGAAATTAATAGCTGTATTTACCTCTTAGCTTTGAAAAATCAAAGTTCTTTCTTAAAAATTGTACCTATATAAGTATAAGAAATTAGCAGGTACGATAACTAGGCTACCGGTGGGTCGCCATATTTGAGTAGTACTGTTTACATAAGGTACAAGTATTGAAACAGCATCTGGGAAACCACATAGAAACTAATCAATAAAAATTGCAACTACACCGACAGTCGAAATAAAACATCGTGATGTTAAATATGACGTGAAATAGGTGCCTAGTCGCCTGGGTACCAAAGTAGGTATCCAACTCAATAATTGGTACTCAAATCTTCATAATAATGCAGTGTTACAACAAAACATAGATAGGTACTAATGTCTGATGAATATATTGTGAAAAAGCATATAAGTGGAAAGCCACTGAGGTGTGAGCTTTTTGTCGAAGTCAAACCAGAGTATTTACAATTTTTATAATAGGTAATACTTAGGTACTATTCCTATCTTATGCACCGAACTCTGTGTAATAGATGATTACTTGGTTCTTAAGTATCTAATTGCAAAGTGTTTTGCTTGACTATAAAGACCTCCTTTAGAATCTGGCGAACAACCAAGAGAAGATAAACGAACGAGTAGGTAAGCTGTATTCCCTCAAGTTTGTCAAGCTTTATCTTCAGAGAATGTCTGTGTAATTAATGTGTCTGATACTTTATTTATTCGAATTCGGTTAAAAAGTCAATCAGATACCCGAATGGAGCAGGCACTAGTTGTCTGGCATTTTTTGCAGAACAGCACCCTAATTGCGTAACACACTATTACTCTCAATTTGAATAATTTTTTTGAAGTATATTGCTAATCCATTGCTCCATATGTTCGATAAATGTGTCTGCTCAACAACGTAAATAACGCAATGAATGTTGTTGAACTGTCAAAATGAAACCCATTGCTACTGATAGTGTGTTACGCAATTACCCCGCTGGGCCTTTTTAACCGACTTCATTGACGCTAATTTCTTACATCGGACTTTACACTTTTTATTTGTTTTTTTTTTTGTTTTTATCTGTTGTATGTATCTGGTGTATTGTGTGTCTTTTAGTGTGCGCTAAATAAATGTATTTTCTTTCTTCTTTCAATGCGGGCTATATACCAAGCAAATGTAAATGAAGAAACAAAGGAGGTAAGTATTGCGATCCTTGGGTACGATTCCTATAAATAAACACTATCAGGGATAATGTGCAATAATTATCCCAGAATTTACAGCATTAGGAGTACCTACCTTCATTGGCTTCATGAGATTTCCATGTTTAACTACAGGGTGCACAGATTTTAGCCCTGTTTATACACACCTTGAGTAGTTTATTCGTGATTAATTCAATGAACAGAATTAAAATGTACGTTACTCTCGTTCTCAAGATAAATCGATCTTGGTGGTCATGCACACCTAAATCTTTAAATAATAAGAAAGATGCTTGAAGCAATTTTGTAGCTTCAAACTAAGTACCTACTTGAAATCACTGGGACCATATAAACCAAAAACTGTTTCGCTAACCCCATTTCGTGGCACCGAACCTAACTTTTTTTGCAAGATCATTTGTATCTTTCTTCTAGCCTAATAAACTCTGACTCAACAATTCATATACCTACCTACATACCAAACCAAAACAATAAACAACAAACATGAATTCTGCGAACGAAAAACAGTAAAAACACGTTGGTCCAGTGGTCACAAGCGCTACTACTGAGCATGAGGTTTTATGGGTTCAAATCCCGGGTCGGACAAAGTATTATTAGGTTTGCATCTTGTATTTCTCATTAGCAGCCCGGAGTCTGGATTTGTGCCCGGTTGATGGCAATAGGCTCGCCCCCTATTACGTGGGACTTAAACATAACTGGCGAAATGTAGTGTAGGTACTATAGGTACCTACACTTCTACTTAACCCTTTGGGGAATACAGGCGTGATGATCTATTATGTACAGACGCCAGCACAAAAAGCTACTACAATCTGTCAAACTTCTTTAATACATTTTCAACTTTATCGCTAAAGTATAAGGTTCAAGGTTGATTGGGAAAATTTTACAGTTTCGGATAGCTTGATGTGCTAACGTCTTTTTTTTTTGCGAAGTGGGCCCGCTCTTAACCGGATCACGCCTGATGGAAAGCAATAGATGAGGTCTATAATGGAACGAGCGTGCCCAGAAGATGCCTGTTCACTCTTGATTTGAAGGCAGACGGGTTAAACGTGGGATCGAACACAGATGCCAGCAGAGAGTTCCACACTTTGGCTGTGCGCATAATAAAAGTGGAGGAGAAGCGCTGTACAAAGTTCACACAATACCCAGTGCATTCCCAGCTTTAGTAGGTAGTCTATAGTTTTTCTAATAAGCAATCTCTCAACGCATAAGTATGTAAGTGTGAACTCTGTTTATCTGAGCGAGATCGTTGATCAATCTTGCAGTAAACACAGTGCCACTTTAGTGCAGCTACTGATTCACAGGTAGGAATGCTCAGAATAAACATCATAATGTAATGGTTCTAGGTACAGACGCCAGCACATCAAGCTATCCGAAACTGTAAAATTTTCCCAAACAACTTTGGATCTTATACTTTAGCGATAAAGTTGAAAATCTATTATAGAAATTTTACAGCTTGTAGTGGCTTGATGTGCTGGCGTCTGTACCTAGTAAATATGGATGCAACACTCACCTATTTTTACAAAAATAAGGCTGCGTTTCCACCAGAGATGAGCGAGGATGCGTAGCGAGGGATGTGTGTAAGACTAACCAATGACAACGCTAACTTAGTTCAAGTTATGAAAATGAAGCGATGTTATTGGTTTGTTTCACACACATCCCTCGCTACGTATCCTCGCACATCTCTGGTGGAAACGCAGCCTAAAGGTCGAAAATAGTATGAGATTTGGTTGATCTGGCTCAATTACAAGAAGTAAAAGCCATTCAAATTCAAATAGCCTTTATTAACAAAGTATTTACAATGAAAATTTAGCTAATGCCATATAATATTTAGCTATTTGTACGGGCACGAGAAAGAAAATTCAAGTACCTACCCACTGGACCAAGAATTCAAGAATTCGATTGAAGAAGATAAAGCATTAAAATCAATTATTATCGTGATAAGACTTTAGACGAACGTACAATGTATAAAAGCCAGTTGTCTTGTTTGGGTTTATAACTAACGTTAGAAAACTGAAAAAGCTTTTTGAGCAGTAGTCTAATACTACACTCTACACATAGCATTAATTACATTATATCAAAATATAGATACAAAATTATAAAATTAATCATTAATTATTATAATTAATAACAAACTTTTTTTTAATAAGACCTTTTTTTATTAACTATAATTACAATGTAACTATATCCACTAGATACTAAAATAAATGACTTACTATACAAATAAATAAAAAACAAACGACACTTAGGCGTCGAAGTACTCGTCCGCATCGCTGTCATCCGGAAACGTGCCCAGAAGACTGGCAGCATTGCCACGTTAAAAAATGTAAAAAAAAAAACAAAATTGTCAAACTTAAGTGGCAGTGGGCAGGACACATTGCTCGCAGAACAGATGGCCGATGGGGTCGAAAGGTTCTGGAGTGGCGACCGCGTACCGGAAGACGTAGCGTTGGAAGGCCTCCGACAAGGTGGACCGACGATTTTGTAAAGGCCGCACGAAACCGTTGGATGCGAGAAGCAAAAAACGGGTGGAAGTGGAGGTGCTTGGGGGAGGCCTATGTCCAGCATTGAACGTCTTTCGGCTGAAATGATGAAAAAGAAACAACAAAGACCAATAAATAAAATACAAAGACCAAATAAATACTTTAATAGAAAATATATATTTCCAAAAGAAATTGATTTAAAAATGAATTTATAGGTAAGTTTCTACGATCACGCTACGATTGCTACGCGGCTACGACTTCTCGTAGCAAATATTTAAATTGATAACAGACTGGAAGTAAAAGGTCGGTAGTGTTTTTGGATTCCTTCAAGTGTAAATATCATACGGAATTCTTATTGATCAGAAAATCGACGAATACAGGAATAGGAAACCTCACAAATGGACAGATTGTAAGTACTTACAAACATTTTGTGGAATTCAAAAACTTGTGACTGCGCCGCGCGCCTACCTATACATCCAGTGCGGGGGTTGTTATAATTCTGAAAATAAAACCAGTGTTTTTCGTTTTAACATTAGATTTTTTTATTTTGTTTTCGCATTTTTTATTTACTTATTCTAATACATAAATAGCTTTCCCGAATGTCATTTTAATCGCAAGGAAAACAGCTTTAAATTAAGTTGTAGCACCAGTATTATGTTCAGTAGATATCGTTTCTTTTTCTGATACCTTGTAATAATAAATTCACAATATGTTAGATTCCGTGAAAAAAAAGTAACACTGGTTGGCAAATCCAAGAGAGTAATATTTCTCTAAGAAACACAAAAATCTGAGTAGGTAAATATTTTAAATAAAAAGAATTATTGACATACAATTTAATACAAACAGTTATGAATATGATACACCCAGAACATCGGCCATTTAAAAAAAGAACCATGTAACTGTCGAATGTTATAAAAATATTTCACGGACTTAATTTATTTTTATTGGCACATTATTTTTTATTCGAAACAATCCTGTCGAATGATATCCGACCGAAACATAACAACATAATATTTTATACTATTATCTCAAACATTAGATATTCTGTTAATATTTTCAGTCGGGAGAAAAGCTTTTTTAAACTGTAGGCGTGACTTACATATTCATCTCTCACTCTTACGTGCGTCAAGATGGGGAGTGTGAAAGAGATGAGGTTATAATAGGTGGAGTTTCGCTGTGGACAAAGATCATCCCACGCAGGGTACCAAAGAGTTCGGTTAAAAAATAAAACAAATCACCAGTTAATAGGTTGTTTAATGTACCAGTCTATTTGGGTATTGAATGCAAAGAATTAATGCGTGGTGTGGCAACGGGTCATTTGTCAAGATGTACCCAGAGAGACTAGTCATTGAACCTACGTGCGTATGCGCCTGAGTCTAGGTCGCTGAGATGCGTATTCTTGGAGACAATTTGTTCCAAAACGAACCTTAAGATATTCTTGGGATATGTGAATGCTGTTTATTCTGGGAAAACAAAGGAGTAATTTACTGGTATGATTTCCGCCCCAGATACTTATTTGAGGGAGATATGTACTTAGTACCTAATTCTGGAGTGTAGACTCCATACTGATAGTATGTTAAGACTTAGGTAGCCAAGTCTACATCTTCTTAATTACACTGTCTGAAATTAAAGTTTTATTATTATTATTAATTTGTGTAAGCTCTTGTTTGGTCCTAAAGACCTTTTTCCCCAAAGTCTCTCACATTGGTCAAGACTTAAAAACTTTCACTGCTCTTACAAAAACAAATAAAAATAAAGTACGAACATCTATCTATGCCATGAAAAACCACTTGCGAGCTAACTGAGCGCTCATTTTATTTACAGTTTTTAAATTTGTACTAATTTATACTGCTACGATTTACGCCCCCAGTTTTTATTTTGTTATTGTAGGTAGATTAAGGATTACCTATGTGAAATGTATGTAAACTTAGCACTAATGATCTATTTACTAATTCCTCAATAATAATTATTTTATTTTTTGTAATTTTGCATATACAGGGTGAGAAAAAAATCGTGGATCAAACGAAACAGGGCGATAGTTGAGGTTATTTAAGTAAAGAATTAAAAAAATATATATTTAAAAAGATAAAAAAAGTATCATCACTACAACAGTGCTTTTATGACAGTGGGTACCAAGATTTATCAGTATTGGCACTTTTTTCAATATCTTTTAAGGCTCACGAAAAATTATTTGTAACTTTAGAACCTTACTGTAAACACTCAAATTGTCATAACTTTTAAGGAGATCAAGTTAGGGCTCTCGCACAAACATATTTTTTACTACAAATAACCCCAACTATCGCCGTTTCGTTTGATCCACGATATTTTGCCCAGCCTGTATATGGAATAAATAAAGCTTTATTATTATTTATTATATAACGTTTACCTAATTCTGAATTACAACAATGTTTTTATTATACTTGTTCTTGATTTCTGCATTTTTTTTTATCCTAGTTTTAATAAAACTTGAACCTGCCTGAAAACCCCTTTTCCCTAAATCTCTCTCACAACTTCAAACACTTTCACATACAAAAACATCTGAAAATAAAGTGCTCGCATCTATGCAGTGAAAAACCACTCGCGAGCTAACTGAGCGCTGGTTTTATTTAAGTTTAGTGCGCGGGCGACGACAGCGCTAACGACGCGGTCTTCCTGCAAGCGTTTGTCTGTCAGCGGGCTCTCCTGCGCCGGATGCACTGTCAGAAAAACGGCTTCGTAGTAAGACTACGTGCTGGTAGAAAGTTGAGACATGGATGGGAGGATTTTGATGGAACTTTGGTAAGTTGAGACATTTTATTAGTAGTTTTGAATAAGTTAATGTAAATAAATCTAATACTAAAAATAACAAAATTAAATCCTAACTTAACTAAAACTATACAGAAACTAAAATATAGCGTCGAAAAATTCATCCGCATCGCTGTCGACTGGTAATGTTCCCAAGAGACTGGCGGCATTGCCACGTTGTATGGCAATGCTAAGCCTTTGGCCAAGGTAAAAGCAAGCCCTTGGGTCACGGGAAGTGTCAACCAGCCGTTTTGAAATTTCTTTAAAAAGACCATGAGCACTCGGACCCCACGGCCCGAGGGTTTCAACCCCAAACGGCTCGAAAATATAATTTCCGATAAGTACCTATATTATATTTTCGCCGCTTGAGGTTTTCAGCAGTTGAGACATGTTTATGGTGACATCACAACAAAGTGGACTATGGTACCACCACCTATTAACCTAAACCTAAAATTATTCTTTTTTTCAGGAATGTCCGCTAATTGACTAGTTTCCTCCAGCTGCTTTACTAAGATCAACAACAGAAACCATCTAGACGTCAGGTATTCTGATACCTATATTATATAGTCGCATAGAATAGGTAGGGTAGATGCCTAGGTATATCGTTCTTCTTACTTAACAGACAGCTGTGCGCTTTCTGTTAAGTAAGAAGCTAGTGCTGTGCAAAGCTAGGGAAAGCAGTGGTGGCCCAGTGGTAACGGCCGCGACTTACAAGTTGTAGGTCGTCGGTTCGAACCCAGACAGGCGCTTTATTGGGTAAATTATTTCAACATCACTGCTCTCAAAACGGTGAAAGAAAACATCGAGAGGAAACCGGCATGTCCTAGAACCAAAAATTCGAAGATATATGACATCTACCAACCCGCACTGGGTCCGCGTGATGGATCCCCCACTCCCTCTCACCGAGAGGAGGCCTGTGTCCCAGCAGTGGGAACATTATAGGATTATAGGTATTATAGGCCTTAGCTAGGAAGTGGTGAAAGGCAGGCGTTTTGGGGGACTGTCTAATTTGTACGTTCAAAAAGTGATGATCTCATCAGCCTAGTTTCAATAAATTACTTTTGATTTTACGAATAATACACTAAAGTTAGCGATTGCTTTGGTTGCAGTTTGAGGATTAAAGGTCACTTCATGGCCTGACTTTGAAAGATTATTCCTAGATATCAAAGGACCATAGTAGGTAGGTGCACAAGCCCTGCCACATCCCTTGTGTTTGTACTTTATACTTATAGGTATCTGGACCTTTGTAACGCTAAGTGTTACCAGCGCCCTAATTGAGTAACACTATCAATCTGAATAATTTTAAAGGATATTGCTAATCATTGCTTCATATGTTTGAAACATGTGTCTGCTCAACAACATAAGTAACGCAATGAATGTTGTTGAACTATCAAAATAAAACCCATTGCTACTTATAGTATGTTAAGCAATTACCCCGCGGGTTTTTCCATCTGGAGTTTCTTAGTAGCAGCCCGGAGTCTGACTACCTAGTGCCTGATTGATGGCAATAGGCTCGCCCCCTATTTCATGGATCTTGCACATATAACTGAAAAAATGTGGGTTTATGTACTACCTACCTATACCTACTGTAGGTACCTACCTACTATAGTTAGGTACACCTCTGCCTAACTCTTTGACGAATGCAGGCGTGTTGTTATGTTATGTTTGTAACGCTTTAACCACGAAACCCGATTCTGCGCTTTTCGCAACAACTTATATGTAGCGCAATATTAAGAAAACCCTATCTCCAGCATTCCAGCAATACCTACATATATTTAGTTTAGGTACCTACTATCATCCTAGGTATATACTGTTATGACGCAGTCCTTACAGATCAGTACCCTAAACATGGAGACCCTATTGTAACAAAACTTTCTCTGTAAACACGAAACAGTAGCTTTTGTTTACAGGCAGAGATCGTAAAGCATCGCAAGAGTGTGCGCGCGGCTAATTTTGTTTTCAAACAGCCTCTTCAAAAGAAAAATTCTAAGAAATAATATTTAAAGGAAAGTAATTAACGTAAAATGTAAGAGAAGGATTTAAAATTAAAAAGAAATTTACGTTCTGATGAACTGGCGCTTAAAATACCAAGTCGAATAATTAAAGACGTACTAATAAGTACTTATATTAAAATCGTAGTAATAAGCTTATTTTACATCATGGCGAGCTCTGCCAGCTCTCCAAGCTTTAGAAGGCTCTTCTCCATAGGAAACGACCAATTGGAACCGTGCACCTAGCTTCTGACGTTTCATGAGTGCCCATGTAGGTTTATGCATGGACTTATTATATTATCTACAACTAATATAATAAGTCCATGGGTTTATGTGAAATAAAATATTTTGATTTTGAATTTTTGATTGATTCTAATCTTCTAAATATGAAAAAAATAGTGTTTAGGTATCTCATATGTCATCAACTTACTAAGGTACTTACCTATAAAATATTCTTGAAAGTCGGTTGTCAAAAACAAAACCTGGACAAAATTCAATCGGGACAAAACCTGTACAGTAGGTACCTACGTACAAGAGTATTATCGGTATTGCAAATCTGAAGTAGCAGTTTCGAAACAAACGAGTAGGTAACCTAAAAGTTATGATTGAATTAAAATCTAAAGGAATTTTATACTTACTACCTACTTACGTACATCGTATTCTAACTTGTGTGAAATTAACACATAAAATAATTGTTTCCGTTATCATTCTGATTCAATTAATAGGTAAGTGAAACGGTTGATTCATTTATAAAATCATTATTGTGCATTATTTTGACGATGCATCAGAAATCAAAAACGCACGAGTCCACGATTGATATTTAAGGCAAATAAAACGGATACCTATGTAAGATAATACCTAAAATGTCTCATGGATATGAATCACAGATTCCTATTAACGTCATCAACCTCATTGTAAAATTCTATCCTAAAGTTAGGCAAAATAAGCATGGAAAAGCTCCACGACCAAGCTTTTAAAACTCCTGCTCCTACCATGTTTTCCCTAAGTTTCCCGCCTATGTAGCTGAATACGGGTTATGAAAAGTATCTGCAGCATTTATTATTTATTGAAACTTCTCGCACACAATAAGGTAGGTACAAAGGCAGACTAATGCCTTAGTTATTGATAAGATGGATAAACCAATAAAATTAGCGAATTCTGTTTCCATACCCACACAAATACGAATAAACCTGTGATTCAACTTCGCTGTTTGTGTTAGGTACACAAAAAAACGTAACAATTTGACCGATATTCTCTCCGTGGTCAAGGTGTTACTATTATTTTTATCATCGCAAAATATAGAGGGATGTCGTAAAACTATCGTCGCGATTCAGGTGAACGGCCGGGCGCATGCGCGTCGTTCGCAAGATGGCTCCCATATATCCGTCATCGGGGTGCGTGATGCGCGCCAAAATAAGATTATTGGAAATTTGACAGAGACGAGCGCGCACACTTTACGATCGACGCTAGACGGGGTTTATGAGAAAAGATCTGATGTCGATGACGCATGTAAGTGGTCCTTGGGTATTTCTGGACGCTCTGGAGTATTTTTATTAATTTCTGAGGGCACCTAGCCTGTACTTTCTGCCATGAACTTGTATTTAAACTTTCTGAACTTTTATTGGACTTGGAAGAACGCTGCTCAATATCATTTCGTTGTGGTTGGACCTGTTTTCATTTGGGTAGGTATACTCACAGAACAGATAAAAATCCTCTTTTACTGTTCTGTGGGTATACTTACGCGTTTTGTTTATTCCTGCCAACCAATCAAAAGGGCTAAGCACGTTATTCTCATTTATTTTATGTGTATAAAATACATACCAACATGCTTAGTCATGCTAATTCCTATATTATAATTCCCACTGCTGGGACTTAGGACTCTTTTCCTGTCAGTGTCTTTTCTATCTAATCCATCCCGCGGACCCATTGCGGGCTGGTAGTTGGTAGAACAGTAGATAATTCATATCTTCTAATTTTGGTTCCAGGAAATGTGACATCGGCAGTGCTGATGAAATAAATTAAACAAATGAAAGACTAATGTGAAAGCAGTGGTGGCCCAATGGTAACGACCGCGACTTACGAATTTAGGTCGTAGGATCGAACGCTGTCAGGCACATTATTTTGTGTAAATTACTTATTTCATCACCACTGCTCCCAAAACCGGCATGTCCAGAACCAACAAATTCGAAGACATGATGTGTCATCTACCAACCCGCACTGGGCTCGCGTGGTGAATTACGGCCCACTTCCTCTCACAGAAAGGAGGCCAGTATTGGGAAGATTATTCTAAAGACTAAGGTATGGTTTTTGAACCATAAGTCTTATCGGGACCTGGGAACCGGGTTCGGCCGTTCCGCCTGGCTTTGGCTGGGCCGAATGGGCAAACCCGGTTCCAACCATAAGTTGGTGCCGTTACAGTGGTACCACTGCTATTGGTTAAAAGCTGTCCAGTAATCCGGTGACGTTTAGCAACTAGGTTGCTATAGGTAGATACACTCATCCCTATTTCTAATGAAATTCCCTCCCCTCGGTAGAAAAGATCCTTTATCTTTATTAATTACCAACTCCAGTCAACCATTTTGAGGGCTACCGCAGGGTACCATTTAAGGTCCAATAGCGTATCTCTCAATGACTGTATCGACGACGAAGACATTGCAGCAACATCTCGGGCTCAGGGGCTCGGGCTCATCAGGGCTCCAGGTGCACAGTCTTAGACCGCGTCTTAAGCAAAAACAATCATGTAAGTATATGTCACTTTTGGTTCGAAAAACTGGAAGGTCTGTCGGCGCGCCACGCGTTCCGGTTTACCCATTGACATACAACAGTATGTACCTCAATGGGTTTACCGGACAAAAAGCGCGACGATCGCGTATTTGCGCGGCGCTCGCTTTTGGTTAGGAGGACGCGGGATTAAGTGTGATATTAGATATGAAACTCTCATCGCATTCGCAGGTATGACCCTTCACAATTCAGATGTAGTTTTATTTACTGTCTACTTCTACGAAAAATAATTAACTTTCCCAAATCCCAACCCTATTAAATACCTTACAGTACAGGAGACTGGAGCCAAAACCAGTAAAATGTTTAATGTTTGAGGTATCATTAGTAACTCCATCTGCATTTTATGACACAAACTATTTTAAACAACGTCATCTATTGTTTATCATAGAAATCTTTTTACGACTAGTGCTGCTATCTAGCTTTACCTAATATATTTTAATTTGTGTAAAAAAATATAGGTTTATATTTTAATTTGAAAATAAATTACCTATCAATTTACAATAACAATACTAATGTTTTATAAATCAATACACATTATTTTGGTTTTATTGCTAGCTAATTATTTTGTAGACAGGAAGCAACCACATTATTTTTAGTGTATGGCAACAAAACTTGTTTTCGCGAGAAAACTTGTGATAGCATCGTGAATTTTATTTTGATTACAAAATTGGCATGAAACTCGGTAATAAGCCGAAAAATAGTGAATCGTCATTGCTTAGTTATTGTGTTTAATGTGGTGTATTAAATATCCGCCTTCCAAGTGGAGCTGCTAAAGAAATTGCTTGCCATGGCGGGCCCGTCCGACGGCGATCCCGACGGATGGGTCGAGTTCTGTGAGCGACAGGCTAAAGCCGCCGCTCAGGACTTCGCCAAGGCTTGCTTGCAGTACGTACAGACCGGTGCCAACGACCCCACGGCCCGGCCGCAACCTTCACACAAGGACCTGCTAAAGAAATTTGTTGAATGTTTTTCGGAACAGTTCGAGTATGAAATCGGGAAGCTGAAAGCTATGCACAAGCTTCCTAACGGCACACACACGGGACACGATGAGAGTGACTACTCAGAGGACACGGATTCGCCAAAAACGCAGCACAAACCATTTTTCCGAAGGTTATCTTTCAAAGGTCTGAGACGTGGAAAGGGGTTTTTTCACAAGCAAAATTCGGACGAGGTGGAACTCTCATCAAATCTGAACAAACATAACAAGACTAAATTAGCTAAGATAGTTGTAGAGTGTAGGAAGGAAGGGTTGGTAAATTATTTAACTCCTGAAAGCTTAGAGCAGCCCGGAGGCCCCCAGAAGTGGGAGAGATGCAGGCTAGCGTTAGTGAAGACTGTTGGGGGGTACATGCTGGAGTTCTACTCTCCTCCAAAGGCCCAGAAACCTCGTAGTGGAGTGTTCTGTTTCCTCATATCAGAGGCTCGGGAAACTACTGCGTTGGAGATGCCTGACCATGAAAACACGTTTGTGTTGAAGGTAAATGTTTTAATTATTTGCTACAGTAGCACTAGTCATTAAATGGGTGTGAATTCAACAAGTGTGAGAATCATGCTTTTATTCAACAGAACCATAATGATAATCAGAATTAAAATCAAATTAATTTTACAATGATTCATAATTTATTAATATTAAGATGTGTATGGATTCTAGTATTGTAAGTAAGCAGTTCATATTATTATGTTTTAAGATTTTCCTGTTATGTATTTTCTTAAATTATTTGTAATAATTCGTTTTTCCTGTGAGAGTCATAGTTATAGCCACATCATAGGAATTTGAGTTGAAATAGGAATGAATGTATGCTACAGTCGCCGGCACGTAACTTGGCAAGGTTTTGGCGTATTGTGAGTAAGTTAGCGCATGTACACTTAGTCCAAAAAGAAAATAGTCACTTTTATTGTTTGTCATTATACTATGGTTATTGCCATAAACTATTTTTAAACATGTATGTTTACAAGAAAGCTAAAGAAAGGAAAAACACATCTAGCTACTCTTGCCAAGTTACGTGCCGGGGACTGTATAGCATGCCGCTACTCATAAAAACTAATAAGAATTGTCATGCCAGCCATACACAGCTGTTTGGCTATAATTTACATTATATCACAATAAATCTATAATAGAATTTCCTATTCCTGTTTTTTTTACTATCAGATTTTTTCCACTAATGATAACAAATTTAAGACAACAATAATTTTGTAATATTGTCAGAGTAAAATAATCTATTTATGTAATACTAATTTGTTATATATTTTATTTAAATGGAGAATTATTCATTTGCAAATGTCCTTTATAATGCGCACAGCAAAAGAGTGGAACTCTGTACCTGCGTCTGTTTTTCTGATCGCATACAACCCAAATCTCTTCAAAGTGAGAGTGAACAGGCTTCTTCTGGATAAGCTCGCTCCATCGTCGATTTTGTCTCTGTCACCTTTGACCTAGACTAGAGTCAAGAGCAAGTCCATTACAAATTAAAAAAAAAAATTGTTCCTATGAAATGAAATTGTTTATTCTGTAAATAGAATATTGGAATCACTTTTAAGCACCATATTATAAAAAAATAAGCTAAATGAGGTCAACGCTTTCCTTTTCTTCCCCTCCCGAGGTTACCATCAGTCAGTTGTCCTTAATACCATCCTTTTTCAATGGTTTGATTAAATTGTTCCATCACAGCCAAATTATGAAATACTTTGAATGATTATAATGCATTTTCAAAGAGTTTTAGCCTCATAAAAAAAATACCCCATTCATATTACAGGCAGACAACAACATGGAATACGTAATAGAGGCAGCAGATGTAGACGACATGAAGTCCTGGCTAGCAACAATCAAGTACTGCATGCGTTCGCCGCCGACAACGCAGCCGCCGCCAGACGCGCTCCCCGGCATGCCCGAGCCAGCGCCGCCTGACCTGCCCCCGAGGAGGGACTTACCGTCCAGTTCCAGCAATGTTGATTTAGCTACTGATACCCCTGAAGAGGCTGAATTAGGTGAGTTTAGCTTTTTGGATAGCATTACCTATGGTGCGCCGCCACCCGACTTGCCACCGAGGAGGGACTTGCCAGCCAGTACCAACAATGTTGACTTATCTACTGATATTCCTGAAGAGGCTGAATTAGGTAAGTTTAGTTTTTTGGGTTGACTTGATAAACATGAACTTTCTACCACCATAGGTAATCAAATTACTCATTGGAAATCAGAAAAACATCCGTCAAGGATTTCTGGATTGGTGCAAATACTTATGTTGTTTACTGTTTCAAATGTAATAATTATTTTGATGAAAAGGTTTAAAATTTGCGCTTATTGCAGAAAAATGACAAAATAGGTAGGTACCTTTTAGCTACAAGTTTAACTTATTGTTGCTATTGCTCTGTTGTCAAGTCTTACAGCATGTTTATGAATAACATGGTGGTTTTAAAACATCCTGGGGCCGTATTGTGAAGGGTTCATGCCATCATGATTTCAGGCAGAAAAAGGGCTGTCGGTCATGTCTAGCTCTGTCCCTCTCTCGCACTAGAATCACGTTGGCTTTAACATTTCATTATTCGGCACCTGTAGTGGTGTTGTATAAAATTCACTTCGAGTCACACTCTTGACTGTTTTCGTTGCGGGGCGTACACCGCGACGCCTTTTAAATATCGAATGTTTATAGAATAATACCTACCACTGAAGGAAAATCAGCTAACAGCCATTCATTCAGTGTTGAAGTTACCTATACAACTGATGAGCAAGCCATTGACTGCATTTATTTACACTATATCGGTCAAGACACAATCACGGTGTCGACTCATAGTTCTATTCATTCATGCATGATGGCTGGGGTCATCTCGTAGCATGCGATCAGTCTATTGTCTACTACTGCGCGTGATACTATAGTTTACGTTTTGTTTTTTTTTTTATTGTGTCGCGTAGTGCCTTCTGAGGAGTTGGGAAGGTCAAGAGGAACTACATTAATCAACTGCGACCGGCGTAGTTGTGGTGATGTTAAGTACGTGTTTTGGGGTCTCTGTTACTTTTTCTCGCTATTAGGGATAACTTTCTTGTGAATCCTCCGTCTCTATAACGTATGGCCTGAGTTGCCCTAAACTACCTTAACGGCGACAGAACCGGCCTCTCGCGTTCGCGAATCTTTACCAAACGCCACTCACAATATTAAATTATTTTTCGAGTTATTTATCCCTTATATTGCACCTGCCATGTTTTGTGTCTGAATGGTTGATACCTTGTCCCTTGTACTTAATAAAGTCCGCCTTTATACAATACTTTTTTTCTTGTGCATAAAGTATTAATCAATAAATAAATTCTGGTCCAAAAGCATCATAAGGCAGAAAGACGACTACTGGACATAGACCACCCAAAGCCAATGCGTTTAGGGCTAAACATAATATTTAAAATCACTCTGTGTCTTATCATCTGCAAACGATTGACAGAAACCGAATGATGTTTTAAATCGTTTCGTCTAAGGTTCATCTTACGGGATCTTTCTTCTCTCTAATAAAAATTAACAATTTCCTCATCCCCCAGGTTCAATAGCAGAGGAAGCATGCGAGTCCTCCTCCCGGGTCTCGCTCGCCGAATGGCCGTGGTTCCACGGTACTTTGGCCCGGGCGGCGGCGGCGGCATGCGTGTTGGCGGGCGGTGCGTCCGGACATGGATGTTATCTTGTACGACAGAGTGAGACAAGACGTGGGGAGTATGTGCTGACGTTTAACTTTCAGGTGAGAGAATTTTGTGTTTTTTTCTCTAAGTTATCCAGATTTGGTGAGTCTATTGTTGACGAGAAAACTGCAAGATTGCTTTCGTTTCATCAATAAAACGCTACAATGCCCTCAAAATGTCACGAAATGTTTCTAAAATGTCCACTTCTAGACACAGGCCCCGCCCAAAAGGCACAGTGGCTCAATGTTGTGCATCATTAACACCAATGAATGTAGAATTTTGACTATGAGCTTCACTTAAATGTTCCCGCATCGTTCGTGAAGAGTGTAGTCAACGCTACTGATACTGTTATCCTATTCTACCAAATAATGTCTTGAATTTAAACGTAGTTGATAACCCACAGGGTCGCGCCAAGCACCTTCGCATGACCTTAAGCGAGACCGGCCAGTGTCGGGTGCAGCACCTCTGGTTCCCGAACGTGCACGACATGCTCGAACACTTCCGAGCGAACCCGATCCCGCTCGAGTCGGGCGGCGCTGCTGACGTCACGCTGACAGAGTACGTCGTCTGCCAGGAGGGGAACAGACAACAAGTGAGCATCGCACAAATGGTTTCTTAGCTATCTAAAGAATTATATGGTACCATACATGGATAGGGGAAAATGCGTCAGTTTGGTCTGGGCTTTCTACTGAATTTCAATTGAACTGCTATTGTACAATGAAAAACCATAGCAGAAAAAAACCTCAATAATAAGTGGCACCGCCTCCGTTGCTATGTGGTTGCTACCAAACATTTTTTTTTTTTTTTGTGAAATTCCTTTGCCACAATCCTAAGTGATGAATCTCGCCCTAAAGAGTTTTTAACCTATTAAAAACTGCATTTTACTTAAATTAGCAGAATTGGGCTGTTGATCTCATCTACTGCAGATATACCTGATCATGTATGGTAGCCTTTATGGTTCTCGATTGTTTGTTTATTATGCCTGTGTTTTTTTTATCTGTCAGCATAAATGCGTGGCGGTTATATATTTTATACCAGTGAATGTAGATATTTATTTTTAAAAAATCTTTGAATAGTACAAATTCTTAAACACCCGAGAAATGAACATTGGCGCAGTCTGTGAATGTTAAACCGATGAATGCCGAGACGTGCAATGTTGTTTGTAAACAATCGAGAATCATCACAAAAACCTATTCACTGATCTTCACTTGATTATAGAAGTTGATAACAAACAAACGCACTTTTGATGACACACACTACAATACCCGGCCATAAACATGGCACATCGATTTTAGAGAAAGTCCAGACTTGTAGAGCGTTGTCTCTGTCACTCATTGCTATTTGACAGTCTCTTTCTAATGCCTGATGTGTCATAATTACGGTACATCAGTTTTAATAATGAGGCAGATTGACCCACCGAACCTTACTGCTACAAGCTTTAAAATCTGACAAAGAATATTAAGGTTCACAAGCTAATTATAATGTAATTATAATTGGCAATAATTATACTTAATCGACGAGGCCTTAAGACCCAATGGATCTGAGATTTGTTTTAAAATATGTGCTAAGTCTTTAAGGTCTAAAATGCGTTGATTTAAGAAACTTTTGAGGCTCAATACTGCTCCATGCCATTTCTGCTTCAAGCAGAAGCGTTATGGCTATATTACTCAACATTGTGGGTATTTCTTTATACACACCATGCTATTTTCGAAGCATGAGTTATATTTATGCATAGAAATGTTTTTTTTTTATGTTTCGCCTTCAAGTAGCGTTTGTTCATATTTTGTTGTTAGTATGTAGCTTGTAGTTATATTTGCTCAGCATTGTTTGTTCTCATGCTCATTTATGGCCCACGACTTATTAACATGACCCAATGTTGCCTAATAAAAACTCAAAATATAGTCCCAATCTTTTTCTCAAACTTTCTTGAAGACAATTAAAAATATACCTACTTTAAATGTTAAAAAATAAGGTCAATTTTTAAATGAAAGCCATCATAAGACGTGGGCTGGTAAGTGAATCACTTGTACGCATTAGAAAACAATATTAAATAAAATAGAATTTAATCTATTATATATAAACACAGTTCGCCAATCTTTGCCAATAAACACATGGTGACCATGCTTTAATTTAAGATAGCTACGTCTCATAGCTTTAACAAAATAGCTCTTATGTACTAGAACCTAAAAACGGTTTTTGAATATGATTATTACGAACAATATTACGATTAAGTTTAGTTACTCTTGTAACCACGATTCCTGTACGTGCATTTTATTTATTGATGACAATAAATGTAAATTTATTTATACGTCATATTTAAAATAAATAAAATTAAGATATTATTAGGTGTATACTTAAGTGCCTATATAGATATAGGTGTAAAGGAATCACAATGTTCTATTGAATAATCGCATTTAAACTTAGTACGTATTGTATGTGTAGTAGGTCACAACATCGTTTGCATTTTCATTGATTTCGTTATGAAGCTAATATTATATGCCAGTTGTGTTAGGTATCTAATAGTAGTATACCCGAATTAGTTGGGTTTGAAAAGGAATAGTTTGGTTCTAGTGAACAAAGAAAACAAATATAGATCTGAAACATATTTTTAAATGCTACTACTATGTTTTGTGGCTTCCTCTGAGAAACGTCACATTGCCCTTATGACCTGCCAGTAATTTTAACTTATTACAGAATAAATAGTAGTATAAATGTTCCTATTATTTTAATAAGTTATTTATAAAATATCTATTAAAAATTTAATTTGAAAGCATACTAAATTTCTGTGAGAGATTGATAAAACATTACATTTATACTAGGGCCCAATTATTCCTTAATTGTTGTAGAATTTATTTATCATAACACAAGTTTTATAAAATGGACTGTTAATATAATGTACTAACAATGGAACTTAGAATATAATTATATTGTTTATAATTTGTACAAAATCATGTTCTTCCGAGCTTTAATTTTAATTTCTTGGTTGTAAATTTTTATTATTAAACTTTATTCTATGGAATGGCTTTGTTTTTTATTTTGCTGTGTTTTTTCTTCGTTTTTTTTTTTTGTCTGTGTGTTGTGTTGCAAGCATACTCATTATTGGTAAGTTTTTTATTACAATATTTATGCTTTTATATATAGCTTGTACTTGTATTCGTTGGCCGCGTAGCTGTTGATGTAAATATAATTCACTAGCATAAAAAAGTAGCTGCTTTCGAACTAATAACTGGCTAAGAAGACGAAATAATCATCAAAGTATGACAATTTGCGTATCCAAACACATCACTACGATTGTCAGGTCCCATATGCACTGGCGAGTCCACGGGTAGTACTCTACCCTACCTAGTTATCCTACTTTTCAACCTTTAATAAATTCGCCAAGAAATATCATTAAGAAAAAGATTCTACTATCAACCTAGGCAAGTTGAGAGTTAATATAGGAATAATTCCTATATTTATTGGATACTATACTCCCCAGTTGGACGTGACCCACGGCAGCGACGTCCGCATGCGTCGGGCGGAGCTCGAAGCCCTGCTGGTCGCTAGCGGCGCACACCACGACATCCGCGCCGTGGACAACCAGTACACCTTCGTGTAACAATCACCGTACTGTGGAGCGAACGAGGGCGGAGTGCTAAGTGTCATCAACAGAGCACTCTGCTGCAACGAATACGGTACTGTACCTACTACTCTTGTGTGAAGTGTGTTTTTAGTGATGAGTCTTTTTTTTGTAAACAAATATGGCGTTACTAAGATATCGAATTCCAAAAAAAAAAAAAAGTGGCACTCCGGGAATGCCGACAGAAGTGAAAACTTGAACAATTACGTGTGTATTTTTTTAATCGTCATATAAACAAAACACAAACAAAATACTTTGCCATCACTCACTGACATATCGGAAATACATTAAAACCGAGTACATGCCGATGACAGCCGAACACATCCGAAGCGGTGTCGGTTACGGTAACAGTGGCGCGAATTCAATGGTTTTTTCCCATCTCAAAAAATGCCCAACGCGCCTAAAGAAGTTTTCACTTAAAAAAACTTCTCCTGTTATATGGGACTACCATGAAATGTGAGGTAGATAATATACCTTTGTCTATCTCTTCGAGAAATAGACGTGATGCTGTGCTATTTAACCCACTGCAGGACACGGAACGAGACACAATAGAAGTTTTATTGTCATTACGTCTAGGAGAGTTTAGTGCCCCGCTAACTGTTAATGGACAATTAAAACCAGTTTTTGATGAAATTCGTACTCTCATATAAAAGCTTGCGCAGCGCCTGCGCTGACAGCATTCCACTAGCCGCCGGCGCGCGTGCATGTATGTAGGTAGGTATGTGTTGCAGCTACATTCGTGATCAGAATGTTTCTTAAAATTATTTTCACATTCATACGTAACTTGATAGTGTCTGATTGATGCCAAAACTCGTAATTTCACCATGTTTGTTTACCAAATAAGACATGTAACAAAAATACACTGTAGGTTTAGCCAATTTTTGTATGTGTCTGACACAAGTCAATGTATATCACTTACAGTAAATTTTAGGTACAGTAGATCGAGACTGATGGGTTTAGATTGATGGTTTGTTAGGACAGAGTATGGAACTCGTATATGTCAGCCATTTTTAGATGTTTGTCAAAAGTGTCATGTTGACAAGTGTGATGATTGGTCCAAAAAGACTCGTTGACACGTCCTTGGCTCGAACTGTATAAACTGCCAGAGGGGCAATTCTCGTAATTTTAAGAACGTTCACAGTATAATCTAAGTCTCAATCTGTCAAAAATACCTGTAATCTTCCTACAATTTCGACATTGATTGTCTCCGAGATGAGATTGCGACTAGATTTTGAACGTTTTAAATTACGGGAATTGGCCTTCAGGTAAGTAGTTTACTCGTTCATGTCACAAAATAAATTGGACTAAGGACTTTCTCTACTAAATACTGGAGACATGTAAATGAGTCATAGATATCTCTTACTCTGCTAGAAAGTGTAAGTAAGTATGTGTATTTATATCTAACACACTTATTTGTACCTAATTAAGGTCTTCATAAGCACAAAGTGAAATCGGGTAGTTAGGTTGTATAAAATGAATGCTGGATGAGTTTACTCCACAGTATGAGTATAGGGAAATAATATTATTGTATGTACCGCTGTAGGCCAATTAGTTTCATTGTCAGGTGCGAATCTGGTGAAGTTTAAGGACTGCAATATAATTTGTGTAACATAACTTTGCAGTCCAGCGCAAAATGTAGCTGATTTGTTATTCTTAGGCCGAGACTTTTAGATTCAGCTAATTCAGGCCATGTTTTATTTATTAATTATTACCCGGTTCCTATATTAGACACAAGAATTTGAGATCATTTTCAAGTTATGGAACAACAAACTGAATGCCATACTTAACTAAGTTCAAATTCCATTGCAACCAAAAACTTATCAGGACCTTTTTGTTACATATTTGTAGCAAAAAGGTCCTAAGGCCCGGCGCCTATTGGCGGCACGGCAAGGTATTTTTACGCGACGAATAAAAATATAACTTAATTGTATGGAAATAAAGTTGAAATTTCAAACGTACAAAAACAATACCGCGGTACGATTAGGCATGCCGTGTCCGGCAGCCTTCGGAACGCTTCGGCATCCCTCGGAACGCTTTGGCAGTCTTCGGGATACCGCGGCAAGACAGCGCCCACCAGAACCCCGACTATTGTGAAAAAAGCTATGCGCGAGCACGGTGTTTAAGGACGCCTCGGCATGCCTAAGAACGTTTCGGTATGCTTAAGGACGCCGCGGCATACTTAAGGATGCCACGGCGTAGTTACCGCCAATGTGCGCTTACATGTAGGGATGCCGAAGGATCCCCTGCGCCGTGCCGCCAATGTGCGCCGGGCCTAATAAGTATTTATAATACATTTCAAAAGTACTGATTAAGTGCTGATGGAATGTAAATTATCTGAGATTATGAACACTGCTTTATATATAAAAAAAAAACAAATGCCCAACTGCTCACATAAAACTATGCTATGGAAATTACGCTTCAATATTTAAATAAACACAACGCTTACCTACCAATATCGATAGGTGATTTATAGGAACCGGGCCCTGTATATGGCCTGAATATTCCGCAATTATTTATTTGTGCAATAGGTTTAGTATATTTATTCTAGGATTAATTTATTGTCATAATAAGGCTTAGCCAAATCTATGTTACGTATTTAATGTACTTAAATTAATGTTTTAGATATTAAGTAACAATTTATTGTATTCTTCACTGCCAAACTGCCCCTTAGATAGACAAAATTATTAAACAATATTTATAAAAGCAAAAATATTACTTGCAATGCTTATGAGGCTCCAGAAACGTGCAATTTTTTATGAAAATAATTTAATAACTATTTAAATTAGTTGCTATTTCACTTAGCTGGTATTATTATAATCCTTTCGTAAATTTCTGCTGAGTTTTTAAGCAGTTTTAGTGAACCTAAGAGGCTTTAAAACGAAATCAAGAATTGATACAGGGGCTAGTCTGATTGTAATACTAATAACAATACATAGGTAGGTGGAATACAGGTTGAAATTACACCACCGTTATCCTCTTAAGGGGTCATTGTACTCATCATTATGAACAACTTTTACTATGGGACAAAACATGAAATCGCGAAAAAAAAATCAGCTGTTCCCTACATTTTGACGAGTTATGGGAACATAAATGTAGGAAACAGCTGATTTTTTTCACGATTTCAGTTTTGGTCCCATAGTAAAAGTTGTTTGTTATCATGAGTACAATCACGTCTTTAAGTCATCATCTGCCTAGCCTTTTCCCAACTATGTTGGGGTCGGCTTCCAGTCTAATCACGTCTTTAAGTATCGGTCACTAATTACCAGTCACCCTATATAAACTTTACTTACATTGCAAATGCAAGAAACGCCTCGTCTTTAATATTGTCATTATCCATTTTAACAGGAAATTCTATTTCGAGCAAGGAATATACTACTCTCTAACGAGATATTTGGAGATGTCAAATCGCAGTTCGTGAAATCCGCCTGCAAAGTCTCGATATGATATTCGTATCCTAGTTATTGTTTCTTGCTTGTGTTAAGACCATAGACTTAGAGAATGGACTGAGCGTTCCCTATCCAGCTGTAAAGTAAATACGGACAGAAAAGTGTGAGAGAGAAAGCGAGCGTGCGGCCAGTAGTCGCCTTTTTCTAGGATTTTGATTGGTCCACGTCACAGCCTTGCAGAAGCGGGTGAATTGTGTACTTTATGCAGACAGAGATAGGTATTGGCCGCATGTCCGCATTATCTTTTTTGTAGAGAGTGGTCAATTTCATACGGGTATTGCTCAGTCCATTCTCTAAGTCTATGGTTAAGACAATCATGAGTGCTGTAACCGCATGACGCTCGCATGAACATTCTTGCCTCTTGACGGTCGAGAATCTCTCCTCGTGTAAATGAGCCTTAAAATTGAATAATTTTGTATCTATGTATAGTTAGATACGAAAAGGAAGCATATCGTTTTCCTATGCAATGATTATTTAAATTAAATTTCCGATATGGTCAGTATCGGAACACTATTCATCTGTATTCTAATTTATCTAATAGGATAATGTATTTATTGTGTATGAAAAATCGTATCATAACGAAAAACGATTCAATTGTACTGAAAAAATACTAGAACAAATTGCTAAGTGTTTACTCAAAAAATTGCATAGACAATGATTTATATTGTCATAGAAGAATCGATGTTATTTGAAAGTGCAATTTGTACATATATTCGCGAAATGACGAAATTTCCATTTCGATCAATTAAAAAACTTTTTGATCCTTCGCAAAGGAATCAAACAACTGATGTTTAGAATAAAATTAGTATGTATAAACATTACTACGTGTAAAACTAAATGTTGTTGGAATTGATAACGATCATTATAAGGTATTAACTCATTAACAAAATTATATAACATGTTTGTTGGTTCTCGAAATCTGCATCACGCTGAATAAAATTTATCTTGGAAACAATGTAATTTAGACCTAAGTAAGCGTAATTTGTATGTGAAGAAGACAAGCGAAGTCGTATTGACGATCTGTATGTTAGTACTCATAACAGTTCAACCAGTGTTTACTAAACCGACATTCCTTATAAGTTGTATGTAATTTTTTGAGAACGAAATATAGTCAATATATTTTGCAGGTATGTTTTTTTTTTTGTTACTAGCTGTGCCCGCGGCTTCGCTGACGTCACTGTGTATTCTACTGAGATTATACAGGGTTATTGAAAAAACACCAGGTTTGGTCCCATAGTAAAAGTTGTTCATAATGATGAGTACAATGACCTCTTAAGAGGTTGTTGGTGTTTTCCAATAACCCTCTATAAGTCAATGGAAAGGGAAACATGAAGCCACAGGATATTCGGAAGAACTTATGCCTCGGACGGTGTTTAGATACTTTTTAGGGTTCCCGCCAAAGCTAAATAACTAAGCTAAATAGCTAAGGTAGACTGGTAGAAAATGCCCAAGGCATTAAGTCCGCCTTTGTACAGTTTTTACTTGTGCATAAAGTTTTAATAAATAAATAAATAAATGGTAAAATAGGAATCTTTATAATTTCGACCTGTCCGTCTGTCTGTTTGTCCTTATGTCACAGCTACTTTACTCTGAGACTATTGGCACTATAGATGTTAAATTTTGAAGGAAGGTGTCCAATTTGCAAGTACTTATCTATTTATTTCGTATAAAAATATTCTTATAATCTAATAACAGTCTTAATCATCGAGTAACGGAACTATATAAAACTCGGAAAACATCTGCCTTTGATCTTCTTTTTCTAACTTTAATTGTAACAACATAAGGCCGTTGGAGCTGCATCTTAGCACCACCTGTAAACAAATAATAGGAGGTTATATTTATGAACGAAAGGAAGTTATCATCATGCTGTGCACGTCTGTAATTGACGTAAACACTAGTCCATGTCTCTGTTCTCAGTTATTTGTAAATGTTTGTGTTTGTGTTGTTGATGTGCCTTAATAATAAATAAATAAATAAATAATCATTTCAGTTAAAACAAAAACGTCCACTGCTGGACATAAGCCTCCCCACTTCGGTCCTGTGCTTCTAGCATCCAGTGGATTCCTGCAGGCTTCACCAGGTCGTCGGTCCACCTTTTAAGAAGTTATATAATCCCACAAGATGATGTTATATAACCTTTTACCATGGGTTTGAACCCTGCTTTGAAATTTTAAGACGGCTTTTTTTTGTTAGCCTATACTGTCCCACTGCTGGGCAAAGGCCTCCCCCACAGGCCTCCCCCAAATCCTTCCAGGAACTCTTTTCCCGAGCCACCTCAAACCAGCCTTCGTGGTATGCGTCCAGGTCATCTCGCCATCTCTTTCTGGGCCGGCCTCGACGGCGCCGTCCATCTTCAGGCACGGGTATTAAAAAAAAATATTGTTCAGGAGGCCTACCACAAGCTCTTAACGCGATCCATTTTAGGACCTAAACTGAACTGTTCTTCTAATTCATACCATGACGTCAGTTTAACGATTCAATTCACCAAAAACGTCTCAAACGCGGTTCAGCGACAAATTGCGATCTTTCATTCACTTTTAACGATCGAACAGCCGATTTTTTTTTAAATGATAACCAGCTAAAATTTTCTACGCCAGGTCTAGAATCTTGTGCTGAATTCAGGGTTACGTCAATGCCCCTGCCACCCTGTATATTATTAGACGCTATGAATTCATAAGGAAGCTAGCGTAGCATTAAAACCGCAACCGCACGTCGTTACGCTTGAACTACGAACACCGCCTTTACTGCTACGAAATAAAGGCGCTGTGGATGTCAAATTGTACCCATGAATGACTTCAACGAAAAGTAAAAGAAAGAGGTTACTTTAAACCTTTTAACCGCTTACGTCGGATTAATCCGACAAATATTTTCGTGTCCATTCCGCCAGGGTCGTATATATACGACCAAATAACACAGCTCGTTTAATCTGTATTATTATTACATCATCACAGCTCGCTTCATCGGTATTTATTTTTCGTTTTTTTTTTTCAGGCGCTGGGGTCACGACAACTAATATAAAGTCGGGCGGTTAAAAGGTTAAATATTTTCTAGCAAAAGAAGGAAGTTCTAATTTATAAACAAACCTTGGTAGAAATAGCGAGTGCCTTCATAATGCTTCGTATGTGATGGAGCTGGTACTTGAGTGTGACAGGTGTTTCACAGCTAAAGCTCTGGACCATGTCTGAGGATTTCGGCATGTCGATACAAGAGCGGTCCTGTAAGAGAATAATGGTTTCATTTACGGGATTTATAAAATAAAAATCAACAAGTTAACCTCTTCACTCCAGCTAGCATATTAACATGTTTTCGTGGCATGCACACGCAAACACGGTCTTCGTCGAGAAGTTGCAGTAAATAACTCGCCTTAAATGTGGTCACGCATCGCGCCGACTATATTTGGACTAGGCTTTATATCTGTGTAACGATACTCTTCATAATTTGGTATTCGTATTTTCAAAGGTCGTGCCGCGCTCAATACCACGTTTAAAAAGCGACAATTACATCAAGGTGCCAAGGTGCTTGTACAGATTTGCTCGATATCTAACGATCGTTATTATCGCTCGATATACTGTGTTTTGATGATCAGTAAGATCTGTCAGCTTCTTATAGATTTTCGGCGAAAAATACGATGTCGATTGTCTGTTGCTTACACATTTACTCGACTTTCGGTCGTTAAAAATCGAGCAAGTCCGTAGGAAAGTAGCCACCTTTAGTCGAGTCAACATACCTGCATGCCATAAGTAACGATGCTGACATTGGGGTGTTCAGGCGAGAGAATGAGTTCAAACACTTCACAAGACCGCTCAATGTCTGCCAGGAGGCCTAGGAAGGCGGGTGCTTTTAGCACCAACTTTGCGACCTCTTCAGCATCCTCATCTCGAAGCTCTAGCACTGAGTCAGCTGTGTGAGTGGATATCTCACAGTCTGTCATTACATTGTGCATTGACTGAGGCTGTAATCTGGAAACAAATGAAGATTTTAATAATAATTAAAGCTTCAAAAATTTTAAAGTTAAAATATGAAAGTCAAGTATTAGTCTTGATCTACTTATTCGGCCTCAAAAACTCTTTAAAAATGGTTACACTCGGAATGCAGTGCTAAATACTATAAACGAAGGATGTTGCATACGGCACCCTAATTGCGTAACACACTATCAATCTCAATCTGAATAATTTTGAAGGTTATTGTTAATACATTGCTTCATAAGTTCGGAAAATGTGTCTGCTCAGCAACCTAAATAACCCAATGAATGTTGTTAAACTGTAAAAATGAAACCCATTGCTACTGACAGTGTGTTATGCAATTACCCCATAGGATAAGCAGTTATATAGGAATTCTTGCTTGCAAGCGTGCAAACAAAATACTCAATGGTTCTTCAGAAATAACTTACACTAAAAGAAGAGGTGATCCTTCTCCTCTGTAGTACATCTTCAAACTGGACTCCTCGCCTGAACCAAATATGTTCAGACATTCTGATAGAACAGCTATGCTAACCTGTAACATCAAAATGGTACAATCAGGAATTCATCCTTTCATTGATTTTTAACTGGCCTGAAAGCCTATAGAGACCGGTTCGGATGACATGATGTGTGCATATCATAGAGGCAGTTGTGTCTATGCCTCATGCTATCAGGACATGCTAATAACAAAGTGTTTGGCAAAATGTGGGATACATTAAATTAACAGGAATTTATTGAGATTTGTAGAAAGCAAATTATGTAATATCTATGCAATTTTCTGGTATCAAAAAGATAAAATATTGAATTAGAAAGCATGTTTCTCGAAAAAAAGTTTAATAAAATAACTAACCCCCTTACTAATAAACATTGTGTAGCGTCTATATAGTTACACAACGCTTTGTCTTCTTCTTTCGAAAGTCAAATTACTGATGACTGAAAGAGAGAAATCGGTGTGTAACTATTCCTCTGATATAATATGTTTATTAGTAAGGGGGTAAGTATATAAAAAACAAAATAACCAACACTAATAAAAAAAAAAATGTTACCTTGTCAGTTACCTACCTTAAACATAACATCCACATCATCTCTGACATGGTACTCTGTGAAGTTATCAGAGGGGACATAAGCAGAGGCCTGCACACACTTGCCCTCCTCCACCGTCAGCTTCAGACCCTCAGGGAGGGCACAGAATACTGCAGTCTGGAACATAATAATAGAATTTTTATTAATACTCAGAACAGCCTGAATAGGCAATGATATCACTAACTCATTAAATTATGGTATCAAATAAATCTACCAATTAAAATTTTGTTTCTGGATTTATTTTTCCTTCAGCTGTTGCTCTGCTGTCGATGTAAGTATTGAAAGGCTTATGTAGAATATGTGGTAGTCCTTGAGAAGGCGCAAGTTCTAAGTTTATTGGTTTGGTTTCAGAATGCCATGGAAATTAAGCATTGTTTTTAATCAAAGGCACTTCCTGCTTTGTTAATTTCACAAAATTGATATTAATAAAATTAATTTTTCTATTTACCTACTCTTAGTTTATAATTATACAAATAAAAATCACCTCTTGAAACTGTATAGCTTTCAGCAAGCTGCACAGCGTCTTCCCCGAGTCCATAGAAGCAGTAAAATAGTACTGTGACGTTCCTTCATCCATTATTCTCTTCAATATTGTACATGGACCGCAGTAGCATCAAATACTGATCTTGGGTTACCTCATGGTCGGTAATCCTGTCGAGAATTTGAGCAATCCTAGCGGCCAGTACGTGTTTGCAGAGTATTTGCGCTTTCCTTTCAAGAACCTGATGTTTAAATGATTGGCAAGGGCAGAAATTAATGCGCGGGAACACACGGTAACATCGGTCGTTTTCACCCTTGATCTCTATCAAAGTTCTTGATTTGTTCGCCGTTGAATATGCAACGAATGTTGGATACTTTTCCAAGATATCTAATGCTCTCTCAAGAACTGCTCCGAACACAGAATGTAGGGATAGAAGCTCCTCATCTAGAACTGATGAAACTAAATAAAATAAGTGCTTATTTGATACAAGGTTTGATAAAAAAAAAACTATATAAACATAACCAAACTTACGTTGTTTACTTTCAGATTCTTTTAATCTTTTTTCTACGTGATTTAAAACACATTCAGCAACAACCGGTATTCTACACGAAGCAAAATTGCTCATATCTTCAATTCTTAATGTTCATTGCATATTTTTCTGATATAGATACTGCTAATTATGTTGTATTCTACGCAAATTTTGTCTTCTTAAATTACCTAATGTCAATGTCAATTTGCTGTGTCAATTTGTGAAATAAGAACTTTTTTTGTTGTTTTTCACCAGGTGTAGGCAGAGGTTTTCAACCTATACTTTTTCTTGGTCCTTCAGTCCTAGTCCTAAGGTTGGTTATTGTTCTGGTCCTGTGGATTGAAATCAAAACCATGTTATGCACGCGTTTGTTACCGTATTTTTTTGGCTGTGGGCAAACTACAAAAGTACAATGATGAAATAATAAAACTGGTACACTCTATTGGTAGGTTCTCGTCACAACATTGGTAGGTAGTATCCTACGTGAAACGAAACTTGGGAAAAACATTTTCATTTTCAGACAAAAAAAATAATGTCATTTCGGAGTTGTCAACTGAAAACGTCAAACTGTTGGAAAATCTACGAAAATCCTGAAAATTTCTTTGACCGAGTGTTATTTTTATCAGTGTTGTGTTTTATAATGGGATTGCTGATTTTTTAAGTACGACAATACTAATACAAATCATATTTCGAACAGGAATTCCCGAAAGGTTTGTAAATGTTACAAAAATACACTTTAATAGTTATTAATATTTCGCTTCAAATAACATAGCGGGGTGCGGTTTCAGGTGGCGTATGTGGAGCTATGCCGGAGCATTTAGAACTTCAACATCTTGTGGACTTGTCGGCGGGAAGCGGCGACGAGACACTGCCGAATCTACTTGAGAACAAGAGACCTCTCATAAAAAGATGTCCTTACCTCGGCCTCATACTGGCGATGCTATCGTCTTTGTTCTTCTCACTGTGCTCAGTCATCGTTAAGAGCCTCGTCAACATCGATCCCATGCAGCTAGCTATGTTCCGGTTCATAGGAGTATTGTTACCAACCATACCCATAGTGATATACACAGAGCAACCTGTATTTCCTCCAGGGAAGCGAGTCCTCTTGTTATTGCGGTCCATTGTAGGCACAGTAGGCTTAATGTTAAGTTTTTATGCTTTTCGAAACATGCCATTGGCAGATGCATCTGTCATAGTGTTTTCTGTGCCTGTTTTTGTTGCACTGTTTGCTCGAGTTTTCTTGAAAGAACCATGTGGTATTTGGAACACGATATCCATTATATTAACTCTTATTGGAGTGATATTGATTACCCATGCACCATTTTTATTTGGTGATGACCCAACTGCAGAGCATAACCAGAATTACAATAGTCTTAGGGGTGCCATGGCTGCCTTCATTTCAACTATATTTGGCGCTAATGCTTATGTTTTGCTTCGGGTGCTCAAAGGGTTGCATTTCTCTGTAATAATGACAAACTTTGGTGCTATTGCTATATTACAAACATTATTTTACTCTTACGTATTTGGTGTGTTGTGTATGCCTATTTGTGGCACGGAGAGATTCCTAGTTGTTTGTCTGGCACTGTTTAGTTATTTGGGACAAATCCTGTTGACAATGTCTTTGCAAATGGAGCAGGCTGGTCCTGTGGCTATTGCTAGATCTGCTGATATTGTGTTTGCGTTTCTGTGGCAAGTCATGTTCTTCAATGAAATTCCAAGCAAGTATTCTGTTTGTGGAGCCGTCTTAGTTTTAAGTTCAGTTATTTTAGTTGGTCTACGTAAGTGGGCCCTGGCTCTGCCCACAGATTCACAGCTGAGAAGTAAACTGGGTGCACTGGCGCGATAAACAGTATTTTATTGAATCTCACTTGCATACATAAAATTGCCACTTTTATTTATGATTGTGTATTATTATGACTTGATATTCAGTTGTGAATGGCTCGAAAGCACTTGACTGACATTTGTTTTAGTGGTTTATAATAACTAGAAATCAGTTTTCTGGCTATTCAATATGTCTAAAGAAATCAGTTTTGCCAATAATCCCAAATCAAAACTCTCCCAACTAAAAAAAATTCGAACAACCACTTCTCAGTTACTTTTTAAAGAGTTTTTCCCCTCTAGCTGTGGAAACGTTCCTTTCTATGTTGATGGTTTTATCAGTTCAGGATAAAATAAGAATGTACAAGTACTTTATCTGCTTGATAACTTTGTGTGCTATTTTCTTCCTACGAAATAATCCTTCCTTTTATTCCTATGAATATAATTCAGGTTGACTGATGTTATCATAACTCATCTGCACAAGAAGTCTACTCATTGATTGTCGGTGTTAATTATTTCTTATATTCAAGTGTTTAAGAGCCATTTTATTTAGACACATCTCTTCAGTCTACGAACCGTAGTGAGTTTTGCTTTAAGTGCTTTAAGTACGTATAAGAATGGACAGAAACAATAACTATTATAAATTGTAATATTTAAGTAAAACCTTTCACCCTAAAAGACTGTTAAGTAAGTCCACTCGAACTTGCGTTGTGTGCGTTGGCCTCTATGTATCACTGCCTAGTCATAGTGTTCCTCATCGGCTTTAATAATTTAGTCCTTATATTAATTATTACATGATTAATTATTTAAAGTTTATTGTTGTCAAGAAGCTTTTCTATTGAATCAATTTGCTTAGATTGTATGTTTTTGTTATAGTGTTCCTATTATTGTCGCGTAATGATCTCTAAATGTCTACATTTCATAGTTACATATCACCAAAGTTATTTATTTATGTTCATTAAAATGTCCATTTATTTTAATAGGTGAAGTCCATATACTTAACAACTGTTACATATTAATTATTTTGTGAATGATCAAATTAAGAAAATATTGTCACTATCGCCTAGTCATGTATTTACTATAGGCCGACCGCTTAACTGAGATGTTGCCTGAGGTAGCTGCGCGAGGGGTGATAGTTGTCACAAGTTGACGAATCACTGAGCTCTCGCATCACGTCACCACACCTCTCCCGCACCGCGCTGCTACCTCAGGCAACATCTCAATTAAGCGGTCGGCCTATAGTCATTTTAATCTAGATATTTTTTTTGTTTATAGAATGAAATCTGATATTTTTATAGAATGAAGAGCATCTAAACATTACTCAGTTTGGTTAGTTCTCACATAATCAAGTAGTTAGAATATAATTATGATGTATGGGCTCTATTTTGTTCTGAAATTCAAAAGTTAAACTAGTCATTAATAATATTATAGTTATGGCACAATAGTAAAGTATAGTTTGTTAATAATTTATGAATCCAAGGAATGTTTGATCACCAGCACGTAGGTTTAATCGTTGGAAATCATGAGAACGCGTGTTATGACTTATGTTTATGGACATAAGGTTAAAATTACAATGACGAGTGCTCATGAAATGCAATAACTTTAATAGGTACAATCAACACATCTGAAATACATAAATTTATATTTATTTGAATGCCAAGCCTTTTAAAGTTTGTTAAATTAAATGTATGCATAATACAGATACTTTAAAAAAATGTTTAACGGCAAAATTGGTGTTGTTGACTGTACATAATTGATTGGATTGTGATATTTTTACTTCTAGTCATAAATACTATGTACACTGCTTAATTTAATAAATATAATGTTCAATATTATTTTATTGGTTTAGTTATCTACCTATATTGTGTCCCACTGCTGGGCAAAGGCCTCCGACTTTTTCCTTCCGAACCTCTGTCTGGTGCGATCTCTGGCCATGTTGGACCCGCAAACATGGCCAGATCGTCACAACACCTTTGCCGCGGTAGACCGCCGAGGTAGACCTCGATGGCGATGTCCTCCTTTAGGTGTCCAGTGTTTGACGATCTTTGCCCGTGTGACTACGAGTCGTCAAGGTTCCTTTTCCGTACCTCAAAAGGAAAAACCCTCTTAACACGTTCAGTGCCGGGAGCCCTCCTGGAGGGTTCACTCAAATCCCTTATGGGATTCCGGGAGCCCTCGCGGAGGGCTCATTTTAAATGTACGTTTTTCTTAGCGAATACAGCATTATAAACTATGAAAATAAAATTTGTCGTATATTTTAACAAGATTTATTAGTATATTCGTTGGTTTTCAAATACCAGCATTTTTATTTTTAAAAATAATTGGGAGCTATTTCAGGGGTGGTAAACCATTTTACGGTTACAAATATTCACTAAAAATAAAAATATTTATTTTGAGATTATAAATTACGAGGATGACTTTAAACATAGAAGCTTTTCAGGGTTCCGTATCAAAATGGTAAAAAAGAATACCCATAGTGCAACTTCGTTTGTCATTCATTCATTTTTGTCCTCTATGGTTTCTGACAGTAATCTTCTACATCATAATAATATTTTGACTTCTCATGCTCTAAAAGTTCGTCTTTATGTTGTGCTTAGGCGACATAAAATCGCATTTTATGTTCTAGTGCATAAAGTATTTTTTTTTCTAAGACTAAGATAATGGCCCAACAGCCACACGAACAATTTTTTTTTTTATTTATACCGCTTCCGTGTTTTCTATCGTTAATTTAATAAAATCAGATAAAATAGTTGTCATTTATTATTTAAAAACACAAAGAAACGTTTTTATGACTTGGCAGTATGAATGAAGTACCCAAGTCGAATGACACATGTTGAAAATTAAAAAAAAACTTTAAAAAGTTTCGTATAATAAAATATACGTTTTTTTAAACAAACTTTTCCTTTGACACTGAAAACTAAATAAAAGTTGTATGTAAACATAGGACTTAGGATTTTCTTTAATTTTATATACTTCAAAAGTTTCTAAACAGTATATTACTTCGTCTCCTTCTGATAGCTTAGGTATAAGTTATTAGGTTCGTTTTATTGATAAAAATTATAAAACCGTAAAACGAACCTACTCTATAGTGATATTCATAGATATAAGAAAGAAAGGTTCTGTAATTTCTAAGAGAAAATTAACAGCCACACAAACAAATTAATGCCTAATGTAATAATACATAACCTCACGAACCCGAAAACGCATACTTATCAATGTACTCGTATATACATGGATAAGTATGCGTTTTGGGGTTCGTGTATATGTATCACACCAATAGGCATAGGTATTGTATATGTATTACACCAATAGGTAGTGTATGATTTCCGTTTGTCTTCGTTCACGTAATGATGCTACCTACGGAATGAGTAAATGACGCGGTGTCGTGATGTTTATAGCTGGAATAACTTAAGGTAATGTCAGGCAAAGGAAACACGGGAGCGAAGCTACAAGTAAAAGTAGTTATGACATAAATCAGTTCTTATCTCAATCGGAGTTTTTTCGTAATTATTTTATACGTACTTTCTCAATTAACATTATATGAATAACGACTGAGAGTAGGTAATTCCAGAGTGAATCATTACCGTCAAGTAAATAGTAGAACACTACCTAATCGTTAATAAGCTGTTACAAAATAATTACGTTTTCATTACATAAACAACTACTAATATTGCATAATGTAACTGTTTGTTCTTCATTAATAAAATAAAATAAAAAATTATTACATGTTTGAAAATTTCAGAAGAGGTTGGATACCCCTGTCTCGGGATCAAAGCGAGCGATTATACTTTTCTTGATTTTTTTATTTTTAAATATTTCACGTTTCCACCCCACTAGTACATGTAAATACCCCCAGAGATACTAAATATAGCAACAAGACGTTTTGAAAACACTATTTTACTTCTTTTTACAGTGTTTTATAATACGGTTTCAAACCTAATGCCGACGACCCTCCTCGAGGGTTCACTTTAGCGCAAACGTAATGCCGGTGACCCTCCTGGAGGGTACATTTGCAATATGTATGGCGGCATGGCGTATGAGTTCTATGAAAAGTGGGTGGAGTCGAAAGTGTTAAAAGATCACTCCGTTGTCCGTCTGTCAAGACCCTTTTTCTCAGGAACGCGTGGAGTTATCATGTTGAAATTAATATCTAATACTCAGGGCTGCAATCCCTTGAAGCAGCGAAAAATCAAACTTCTAAGTCAATGCAATCAAAAAATATTTGGCGTTTATGTTCCGTTTATGCCGCATATTTTGACACCTGCCTTTAGGGTACTTTCCGTTTACCAGAAGGTTGTATACATCAGAGTATATATGTTCTGTGGTATACATGCTCTGTGCGTTTACTTAGAATCATGAAAGGCAAGAAGCAATGTCATGTAGCACAAGTACCTACCTAAAGGAAAAAATCCAAAAACCGTAAATTTGTAGTTACCTACTTTGTACGGAACCCTCGGTGCGCGAGTCCGACTCGCACTTGACCGGTTTTTTTTATTTTGTTCTTGATTTGATTTGGCTAGATCCAGCCGTGCATGGAACAACAAAATATCCTTTCGCCTATAGGACCATTCTCATTATTTGTTAATAGAATTTTCATGACCTCATTGGTAGGTATATTGGCCGCAAGTGCGACACTAACTGAGTGCTCGTTCCTGAGTCAGGGTCTCAGGGACAGTGTTAAGGGGCTTAGAAGACCTAAACGCAAAAATCGCAAGTTTTAGAAACAATAAAACTATATGATAAACTACAGTAAAAAAACTCAAAAAAATATATGATATTCTTCAGGATAAATGCGAGGAAGATAGTGTGTTGAAAACATAATACAACTTATTTGGTACGATAGAAAAAAATCATGAAGATACCTCTAAAAACTTTTTTTTTACAACAAAATTCATACTAATATACATACAATCATTATGATTTTTTGTCAGATTATTCTACAAGCAACATACTAAAACTATAGTGTTTTAGTTTTTTTGTCCAAACACTAGATTTTTCGTAAATCGATAATTGCTTCATATTTTGCAATAAATTACCAGCGTTGTGGCATCGCGCTTCTCTTTCTTTTCTATGCAGTCCGACAAAGACCGCGCTTTAGGTCATGTAGTCCTCTTAATGCTTTTCTATTAGGAATTTGCGTATGTATTAATACAGTTTATACACCTGTGCCCTCTATCTATCTATTGTCGAATAGAAGAGTAAAGAAGATAATGATGTTCATACCGCTAAAGAGACCTAAAATCGTGTACTGCGCAAGTCAAACCACGTGGTGTGTCAAGTCTCATTTTTCCTGGCACGCATTATACAAGTACCTAGGTAGATACCTTTGGAAGAGTACCTCTTGGCGAGACAGTCTCGAGTCTCGGACAGTCTCGAGCGTTAGAAAATTATTCGGATCCTAGTGTTACTAAACTAGGTAGACCGAGTGCCAGTGCCCACACCACAGGTCCACAGACCAAGTACCTAGGTAGTACTGCCCACACGGACACAGACCGCCTCCTCGCTAGTCTGCATTTGAACCTACTTGGCAGGTTGATGTGATGTGGTTTATGATTAGATTTTTAGATTTATGGCTTCATTACAAGCAGCGAGTATATAATGGTGAGCTCAGAATACAGTCTATATTCTGAGGTGGTGAGACAGTTTTCTTAGCGGAGTGCATAGTCTTGGCACTGTTCTCGGTCAATAGCACTGCCTCGGTACTGTACTCGTTACGTGTATAAGTCATAATAATATATAAACAATACGTGGAAGATCGAGTTGAATGGCGTGCAATAGGAGAGGCCTATGTCCAGCAGTGGACTGCTTTAAGCTGATGATGATCATGACGTGGAAGATTTAAGCCTATTATATCGCGCCCATGACAACATGTTTCATAGCGATATCTTCATGATCGTGCCTTCTAAAATCTACTGAATCCGAAAAACGGAGGTAAACTGCCTAGTTTAAGTATAGGGTAATCTGTGGTAAAGAAAGATTGTCAAACAGACATGTCATGTCATTGATCTGTGGCTAACTTCACTTCAGTTACATTTGTGTGCATTTTCATTAAAATTTTAATAAAATTTTCGCCGTATTGTAATCACAGTTTGTAATTAAACGTGTTTGAATCACATAACAGTCATGGCAGACCGTCTTACCCAGCTTCAGGACACCATAAATCAAGTAACATAATGAGAATTCTGTTGTAATTTTCGTGCTGCCTCAAATGTATATTTACATTGGTATTTACTGTTTTACAGCAAGCTGAGCACTTTTGCAACAGCATAGGTATACTGCAACAGTTCTCTACGCCAAGCAAGTTCCCTGGCTTCGACCGCAGCGGCTCACAAACGCCGCAACAACAGCAAAATCAGGAGGACTATGCTGTGCTGTTTGCTGCGTTGATATCTCGATGTGCTAAAGATATCGACACGTTAATTGAATCTTTGCCAAGTGAGGAGAGCTCGACCGAGCTGCAGGTGCAAAGCTTGAGGCGTTTGGAAGCTGAGAATAAGGAGGCTGCTGAGCAACTTGAGGAGGTGTGTTTCTGTTGGTGTTCCAAATTTAAAAGACCGTGAGAATTTGGGATTCAGTTGCTTACTTTCAAATTATAATCTTTATGAGATAAAGGTAGTGATGGAACATTGTGGTGATTGGTCTGTCAGCGTAGTTAAAAACACATTATTCTCTGTCTGGGGCAGCCTGGCAAAAACAAAAATAGATACACTTGCTTCTGAACCATCTTTCAATGCAATAATTCCACTTATTATCTAGTAAAGATACCTAACCCATATAAGTACAACAAAATAACTCTTAAGTTTCCGCCTGTCCATATAAAGTAATGTTCAAATTGTTGCTATGCCCACACAATTCTATAATTAAATAAATATTTTGTTCCAGGTGGTACGCCAAGGAGAGATCCTCCTAGAGAAGATACAGGGAGCCCTAAGTGACATTGCTCAATGTCAGCTTGACATGCAGAACCCATTGCTGATCCTCAATAAAGATGTGAAGCCTCAGTTATAGGACTCATGGTTACACGGTAAGGAATACCGTTGGTGACGATCTGATACGGACTTTAATACAAATTGTTATGTGTTTTATGATTCTTTCATAGAAAAGTAATTACAATACTTTTAAGTTTGGTCTACCCTAAATATTAAGTATAATTTGTATGGTCACAAGTATTTATTGATGGATGGATTTTAAAAGAGGTTGTATTTCTAACAGTACTCTCCATACACAGATACACTGTTTGACATACAACCACTTTTAAACCTTACTTGAGCCATCACCACTTCTTCTTCTTCATTTATTACTTTTTATTATTATTCTGACTGTAAATCAACATCAAGACTTGATAAAATTACAGGATAGCAAAAGGATTTGTGTGCAGTAACATTTTATATTTATACATGCCTAAGTTTACATGCTTAAGATCACTCTCTCTCTGCCTAGCCTTTTCCCAACTATGTTGAGGTCGGCTTCCAGTCTAGCCGGATGAATCAAATCAAATCAAAATTATTTGTTTCACATAAACCTACATGGGCACTTATGAAACGTCAGAAGCTAGGTGCACGGTTCCAATTAGTCGTTTCCTATGGAGAAGAACCGGCAAGAAACTCCACGGTTACTCTTTTAAAAAATAATTGGATTTTACAATGTTTTGAAATTACAGTAGGTATGGGATGACAGCGTAGGCCTGTCTACAAGTACCAGATACTTGATAAAATAAAAAATGGTCTACAGATCTAAAGTCTACAAGGCCTACAAAGTCCTCACATTTACAAAATACGAATCTATCAAAAGGATAAATAAAATATATAAATCTACTAAAACCAAGTGATATGATTGCCATTACAACCACCAATAAAGAGGCAAAAAATTATAAAGAATTGTCTGTATATAATGTCAAATAATAAAAAGATTATGTCAAAGAAGTATGTAAAAAGAAAATAAATATAAAAATCGTAATTTGAGAGCAGTTAATAGACATTTACGTAGTTATGCCGTTAATGAGGTGCCAGGGAAGCCACATGTGCAGAAGGAATTATTGCCAAACTACCTTGTCTTCAACATAGTCTTTAATCTTATAATATGCTTTTTTGATAAGGACTCGTTTGATGAGGGTTTTAAACTTTCCATCGCTAAGTTCTGTAACCGGCTTTGGCAGCTGGGTACCAGTATTTTACATGGAGCGACCGTCTATCTGACCTCCTGATTTTATTCTTTAGTGCGTAAGACCTGTACCTACTCATATTTATTATTTGTTATCAAGCTGATTTTGTTTAAAAATATCTTAACGTGTGGTAGGAATAGTATTATTACTGTCGTAATTTAGATTGTACTAGCAAAAAAAGAACCAATGTTTATTTTTGGTGTAAATAAAGATATGTGGACTAAATAAATCAATGTTACCCAACTAAAACGCTATTGTTCTTACTACTATTTCATAATTCCACACTCACATTAATTTGGTCAGAGCAGTCACTTAGACTGTTAGACGGCGCTGTATTTAATCTTGAAATAAAATATTCATGGGGAGAGAGAGACCTTTGCCCAGCCTGTGGGATGGTGTAGCCTACCCTGTGAGACTAAGGATCTAAACAGACTGACTGCATGCCAGCTGCAACATCGCAGTTTGGATGCAGTTGACTTTCTAGGTTTCGAAGCAGTCAACTGCATCCAAACTGCGATGTTACAGTTGAAATCAGCTTTTGTCCATAGAAAACCACGATTTTGTATGAGATGCGTACGCATTCGTTCAGCCGCGGAAAGTTGAACGGACTCTATACAAAATCGTTTACTATGGACAAAAGCTGAACAGAGCTGAATAAGTGTGGTTAGTCTCTAAGGCGTCATCTCCACGAGCGAGAGAATCGCGGCGACCGTCTCGCCGTGCCATCTTCGCCGCGATGATATCGCCGTGTGGAGACACGTTCTAAGAGAGTATATAGAAATACGTGGCACGACACGACGATTAATATCGCCGCGATTCTCTCGCTCGTGCAGACGGTCCATAACAGTAACAATATAATTTTCAGAGTTTTAACGCCATCTAGTGTCAAAAGTAAATATTTCGGAAATGTAAATGTTAGTTCGCAAAATACGCCATAGATGTCGTTATACATATGTTGGTAGTTAGCCGTCATATTTTTATTCCTCGCTGGGGTAAGCAGACAATTCAATTCGCTGACGCTCAGAGTGAGGATACTTGCCTCCACGAAAGCGATCGCGAGCCGTCTATCTTCTATACAGGGTCACATTAAATTAGCTAGCGAAACTTCGCAGACTCGTGATGGGCGTCGATATCTAAATGATAAACCAAAAAATACATTAAGTAAGTACCTAATTTGATGGTTTTTTTGTGGGGTTATCGTCCACAATTAGTGTAGTCACTTGAAATATCAGTTTCAAAATATAAGATCTTTTGTGTAAACTTCACAGCGTGACGGGCCAACACGATAAAACAAAAGAAAATAGATATTTTCAATTCATACTTCAAGTAATAACACAACCTGCGGTCGTAGAACCCCAAAAAAACCATCAAGTCTTTTTGTTTTTACCCGACTGCGGCGAAGCCCAAAAGGAGGGTTATGCCCTGTATGTATGTATGTGTGTCCGTTTCTTTGTTCCCTCGTTATTTTATCATGTTTAGATATCGATACCCATCACGCCTGCAGAGTTTCGCTAGCTAATTTAACTTGACCCTGTATAAATAAAAATTAATTAATGTTGTTCGTTGGTAAGTCTTGTGCATCTCTTGAGAATGCACGAATGGCTGGACCGATTTTACTATTTTTTAGGGTTCCGTACCCAAAGGGTAAAAACGGGACCCTATTACTAAGACTCCACTGTCCGTCTGTCTGTCACCTGGCTGTATCTCATGAACCGAGATAGCTATACAGTTGAAAAAAAAACAATAAAATACCTAAATATTTAAGGGGGCTACTACCATACAACAAACGTGTACTTTTTGCCATCATTTGCTCGATATTAATAATTCTTAATAGTCCGAATTTGCTTTTAACGGACAGAAAAATTGGAACAGTTGCCTGGAAAATTTAGGAAAAACTTGAAAGTACCTAAGTAGGTACCTTTTTTGAAATTCTTCTACTTATGAATTATTGAAATTCGCATAGGACAACGCCTGTCGCGTCAGCTAGTAGGTCATAGTTTAAGAATTGAAAGTTTGCAGTCTTTTGAATCAAATCTAGAAATTACTTCGTAGTAGGTAAAGGTCGAGCTTGAATTCTCGCTTGTAAATTATTTTTAGGGAGAAAGAGATGAAGAGCTACTGATAGGTATTTAAATATTTACTCTGAATTGCGAAAAGGATTTCTTTAGTCAGGTGCATAGATATCCGATGGTCAGGTGTTTAATTTTATATTACGTTTTCCTTTTCTCTGCGATCGGCTTTTTAGCCATAATAGGTATCTAATGTATTGGTAGCCACCTACTCGAAACCTTATTATTCATGATTAGGTGGAGAAAATTGAAAGTGTAAATTACAAACATAATATGTAGATAATTATTGACGTGCAATAATTTTCATACCACTCAATATTTAATTAACGCTCATTTATGATTTATAGCCGTGAGCTACATCAAGTAATTTACATTTTACTCGAAACACTTTCACATTTCTAAGGAAACCGCATCGGATCTTTTTTTTTAAGGATGGAAGGAAGTGAAGGAAGTTTCTCTTCAATCATCCTGATTTTGTCCCTTGATGTCCGGCTCAAACCGGCCGCGAATTGAAGCCCGAAGAACCTTTACAAGTTTACATTCACACGTTGCCCGCACCCAGCCTCTCGCCGCCATCGACGCTTCACTCACCTGCAGTTGATAACCAACCTCTTTGCCGCGAGCACGCTCCACGCTTCACGCACCGGTTTTTGATCGCACCTCTTTAGTGACGTACGATTTTGAATTCGAAGTTTTCGAATGCAACCCTGTTCGTTCATCAACTCGTGTTCGAAATTTAAATTTCTGCAATGATGGACTCTGAACTGTGTGACTGTTTATTTTTTAATTATTGAGTGTTTTTTTTTTCTTTTGGGATTGTTCCCTGAAAAGTGGTGAGGGAGTGAATGTGAAAATCGGAAACTGCCCCGAAGGACGGGTCTACTCTCCCTTCGCGCTTTCGCGACAGGTATGTGTTTTTATACCTCATTAGGTGATAGTAGAAAATTGTTTACATTGCTGATATTATCTATTAATTAAAACTTTAAGTTCCTTATTGCTACTAATTGGTGAACGGATTGTCACACAGGAGCAGGATTTTCCAGTAATTTTCCAGTTTTACGCGGCATTGATATTGAAAACAGTAGTTTTCGCTTCTATCACTAGCAACTTTCTATAATTACATACCTTAATATCAGTTAGGGATTTAATTAGATTCTTATTGAAAAGCACGAGACATAGGTACCTACCTATTTTCTCTCCTAGAACGAAGAAATTTCAATATTCTCTTTTTCTCATATACCTACTTAATTGTACTTAATTAATGTACACTCTTATAATAAGCAAACCAAACTAATACCTAACGCTCAGACTTTATGTATTTTAGAGAAAATTGAAAATATTCAATAAACTGAACAGGAAAGGTGAAAACCGGTCGCCCTACCGCTCTTTCCCTCCATCTTTAAAGATTTTCTTCGCTTATAGAAATGCAGACGTTCTCCTTACAAGCAACATTTGAAACTATAAGTCGTTCTCTAGTAAGATTAAACACAAATAATATAACTCAGACCTGTCTCGTTGCTTTTGGCCGCAAATGCAACTGCTCTGCCTGGAGTCCTGGGTTAGGTTTCCAGGTTGGGAAAAGGTTTTTCCATTGTGAATTTCCCAGCAGCCCAGAGTCTACATTTGTGCCTAGTTGATGGCAATGAACTCACCCCGTATTACATCATGGGACTAAATGGCGAAATGTGGATGTTCAATACCACCACCCAACCCTTCGTTAAACAGCGGTAATATTATTATTCCAATCTGTTACATAGGACACTTGTCAATATCGAAGGCTAAGTATATTTCTAGTTCCAAGAAAAACATACGAAGTGTCTATTGTTAGAACATAATTGCATTGGTCCGCAAACCTCATAACTGTGTTTTTAATGCTCAACCAGCAATTTGCAGTAAATTTTATTGTTAATTAATTGCAAATCGACTCGTTTGGAATTTGGAACTCGTAACCGTGTGTTTATTTAGTCGTGCAGAAAAATAAATAGCTCGCTGAACTTTATAATGTGAGTATGGGCCTAGTTTTTGACAAGTGGTAATAAATAAAATACTTTGTATCATTCGTTAGGTCGTGTAGAAAGAGCTGACTTAGTTTTAAAGCTGTTATAAATCCAATATTTACTAACATAAGTAAACAGTCTAAAAATAATACATTCTAAGAAATAAATATAAATGTAGGTATTATAAAAGTGTAGGTAATAAGATAAGTTCTCTACTCTACCACATTTATATTCGGGTTGTGTTGTGTTTTCATCATAATAGACATTTCGTCATTCATTAATAGAATAAAGGCATGGAATGCAACCTAAAACTGCATACTACGTCCCTAATAAAACGGTACATAGGCCACTTTAAAAGCTTCTTTCAAAACAAAAAGCCGCCATTTAAAAAATCATGTACCTAGGAACTGACATTTACTGCACTGCGATTCTGTAACCATCTCGCCGTGAAAACTTAGGCGAAGTGAGCGTGGAGTGAGCTGTCAGTGTCATTCCACCTGATACTAGGGATTGACCAAGCATACATTTACAATCATAATCGAGATTTTAATAATATTTTTTATGTTAATTCTATTGAAAATTTTATATACTTAATTTCAAAGCTAGTATTTTAGTGATCAAAACATTAATATTTTGTGGGGTTTTAAAATAAAATAGCAAAACAGAATCTTAGTCAGAAACTCAATGTTGTTTTTTTATATATTTTTTTCCCTAGACTAGTCCTTATAATTATGGCCTGAGGCGCGAGCGCGTCACGCACGAACAGTAAATAAAATAAAACATTCACGTTTAAGACAGCTAGACTGATGAAAATACGCATCGACATTATTTGTTTGTTATTATGAGCGATTGTAGATCAAGTCTAGAAAAGACTGCGACGATGTTCAGCGTTGGTAACCCAATCTATTCAATTAGAAGAGATAATTGTGTTAAGTTATCGAGTGCTAACGGCGTGCCTGGCTGACGGACCATAGAATTTAATCCCACATAGTTTGAGTGGCGCGATCACTTCACCCGATTCACAACATTTAATGTCGTGAGTCTAGTAAAGACTAACAACGCTAATAAAATCAATTAGAAGAGATAACCTAGTGTTTCAAGTCACCGAGTGCTAACGGTGTGCCTTGCTGACGCGTGACAGACCATGGTTAGAATTTAACCCCACGTAGTTTGTGTGGCGTAATCACTTCACCCGATTCACGACATTAAAATGTCGGGTTATGGGTTTACTTTTTGGGGTCACATAGAAAATTTAAAAAAGCTTTGCTTACTGTAGGTACCGTGTGATATATCAAATGAAAAGGCTTGTCGTGAGGGTCATAAATATATTTTTATAATAACAAAAAAAAGTTAAGCAAATCTCTATTGAGAGATTTGCTTAACTTTTTTATGACCGAATGTAAGTATGTACCTACGCAGCAGTGGCGAAGGGTGAATTTATGACAGAGGTAGGCTGGAGCAAAAAAAAAAATACCAAAAGAAAATTACAATGATGAATTGACTATAGAGTGGTTATGTTCTGAATTTTCGAAGGGAAGCCGGCGGGAATCGAGTTGTATGGTACCTTCGCCACTGCTACGCAGTATATTGATACTGCGTACATACCTACTTACATTTGGTCATAGGTAGCCAAAACATGTTCGGGATGTTATATTCAATTTAAAGTTGGTATTTTTTAAAAGTTATGCTTAAAACAGTTGTTATAAAAATAAGATTTTTGGCATTTTCAGTCTCAAATAGCAGCCAAGGGGTTAATTGCAGACTTTTGCTGTAATAATATCTAAGAAATGCTCAAGATGTTATTCCCCATAAGAAAACAGTACTTTTCTTTTCTGGTCGGCACTTTAATTTATGGGTACGTTATGAACTTATGAATGATGAGTTTATGAAATACAAACATATTTGCAGTTGATCAAATTAATTATGTGCATTTTGCATGCGTAAATATTCAACCCAACTACGGAACCTTTCAATGTGCCGACTGTGCGTGGTCCGATATAAACATGGTCAGTTTTTTAAATTTCTTTGGTAACCTACCACAAAAAAGAAACAATTTATTAGGTACTCAAGTAAACTAATAGAAACAAAAACTAACAAGCTCATACAACTAACAAAACATATTGAAATGTAAAGTGATTGCGGAATACCCAATTTATACAATTAATAATCATCATTCCCTATCTTTTGCTAAGCCTACCTAAAAAAATGTATACTGGGCATTCTGTAGCAAACTATTAGAAAGTATCAAAAATAAATAATTGTACAATAAATAAAAAAAAATTAAGCGGCGAGCGCATTCCGAAGATAAATATTCAAATATAGAAACAATTCGGCGCGAAGTTCAATAAATGACTATTATGGTCAAAGGTCCTCAGGTATTGACTCAGTTTCAATATAATGTCCAAAAAACTATTAAAATTACATAAAAAAGCATAAGTCATTATTATTAACAATGCTTATTGTTTTTAATGTTTAAAATAATTTTATTTCAATTTCCGAGTATCGATTTCCGATATTCGACATATTAATTACCCGAGTCAATCGAAATAAAAAAAAAATTGTTTAGGATTATCGCTTTCGCACATCATTACGATAAAAAAAAAAACAATAATGGACGGCGATTTTGAACACAAATTGAGTAGTGGTAATGAACAATAAGTGTTATTGGACCTGTGTTTTAATATTACGTTAAGATTTGGGCATTTTCGTGTCGTTCATAATATTTTCAATAATATTTGTCTCATTTTAAATCTTATCTACATGTGTGTGTGTGAAATTTGTGAAAAGTAAAAATGTAAACACGCACGATTGGCGCGAAACTTCGACATTACATATCAAAAAAATTCATTACCACTACTTATTTAACTTGGACAATGGATGAATTCGTCAAATAATTAAATTATGTATTATTCACTGCCCATGTGGTGGAGTTTGAATGTTCGAAGTCCCCAAATTTTATGTTTTTTAGCCTCGACCTGTTAGATGATTTGCGTCTAACGCGCATGCGCGGCGTGACTCACGGCGTGAGTCTCGCCGCGCATGCGCGTGAATTCTGGCTCGTTCCGAATTAAGCCATCATCACCCACAGCGCTCACTTGGATATTAAAAAAAATTAGTTTGATACCTAACGCGCATGCGCGGCGGGAGTTATGGCTCGGCACAGCGCTCACATAAGTAATTAGCGTTCCGATTTAGATAAATCACTATTATGGCAGCTAAACTATATTCACTTGAATAGGTACTAATGGTTGGATGGTTGGATTATAGTATTTATTTGTGTATACACCACGAATTTCTTCATCTTTGTTAAGGTGGCGACTGTACTGGCGGAAGCACGATTTAAAAAATGCCACGTTAGTTTAAAGGCAATATATTATGTTGCGACTCAAAACAAAACAGCACAACAGGCTGTCATTCATTTGTGACAGCGCCCGCGGTGATAATTATTAATTTAGGGCATGGTCGCCGTTATCGGAAGATGGCGCATGCCATGACGTCATCTATGTCGACTTACGGGACATGGTTATCGCGCTCACGCTAATTCAGAAAAAGGGCCCTAATTCAATATGACTCACTTAATGATTCTTTACTTCGAAACCACATCAATTCCTTACCTATATAATCAATACATATCTGCTATTTACGTATTCTCTATGACACAATTTAATGAACGAAACCGGTTTGAACTGTCAAAATACCACGCTTGACAACCGTACGGCGTGGTAAGATTATGCGGGGAATAATAGGTAATTTATACCGTACAGAATAATTGGGGTCAAAGTGTAAGCAAGCTGTAAACGATTACAGTGCAATTCGGAATGTAGTTACGAGATTCTTGGAAGTGAATTACGAATTCACTTCCAAGAATCTCGTAACCATAGCAACATCACTTCGGCGTAGGGTTGCCACCAACCACTTCTTCATTTAAGGGTTACTAGCATAAAAAATACGGGTCTTAGTTATTTTTACGGGAGACACTCTGATTGCGAGCTGAGCGAGTGTCGATTGAACCGTTGAATTTTGTAATATTATTTGATTAATGTTCTTTTAATAGTGGCATCGGCGAGTTACCTAAGTAGGTATCTATTTACAATAATATATTTGCACGCGTAGAGGGGTCTGTGGCTAAATAATAACAGCCGCACAGATCGATCAATCAGGTTAAGCTACGCTTGCCGCGGTTGGTCTGAGGATGGGTGACCATCTTTATATACTGAGACCCCTCCGTGCCTCGGAAAGCACCTTAAGCCGTTGGTCCCGGCTGTCATTCGTGGATCTTTGACAGTCGTTACGGGTAGTCAGAAGCCCGAAAGTCTGACAACCAGTCTTACCAAGGGGTATCGTATTACCCAGTAACTGGGTTGTGGAGGTCAGATAGGCAGTCGCTCCATGTAAAATACTGGTATTCAGCTGCATCCGGTTAGACTGGAAGCCGACCCCAACATTGTTGGGACGCCTTACAAGTTAAATAAGTAAGAACAAATCTCCAATGTGATAATGACAGTGACTAACGCGCAAGCGCGGCGTGATCTTATCACTTCACCCGATTCACGCCATTAAATGTCATGGGTCGCGTGAAGTGGTCACTTCACCTGATTCACGCCATTAATTGTCATGGGTCGCGTGAAGTGATCACTTCACGCGACCCATGACATTTAATGTCGTGAATCGGGTGAAGTGATGATCACGCCGCGCTTGCGCGTTAGTCACTGTCATTATCACATTGGAGATTTGTTCTTACTTATTTGACTTGTAAGGCGTCCCAACAATGTTGGGGTCGGCTTCCAGTCTAACTAGTAACTAGTTCTAGTGAAGTGATCACGCCACACAAACTACGTGGGGTTAAAGTCTAACCATGGTCCGTCACGCGTCAGCAAGGCACACCGTTAGCACTCGGTGACTTGACACACTAGGCTATCTCTTCTAATTGAATAGATTAGCGTTGTTAGTCTTTACTAGACTCGATCTACCATCGCTCAAACTAACAAACAATGTCGATGCGTATTTTCATTAGTCTAGCTGTCTTAAACGTGAATCCATTTTCGTAATTTTTTAGTTTGGTACTATGTTGTTATTAAAAAAAATCATATTTTATTTTTGTCTATTGCTGACAAGTGTAACTATCATAGGAGTGGGAGAATCGTAGCGGTGGTTGGCTTTTTCTACTTTACCAAACTGATTTATAAATTAAACTTGAACCTTAAAAGTCTAATACTGAAAAAATACGTTTTTGGACTTAACAGGTTTCTCCCAGACACCACAGATTTTATTTACTGTTAGTGCGTGACGCGCTCACGCCTCAGGCTATATTGACTAGTCAGTCTAGGGAAAAAATAAAAAAAAAAACATTAAGTTTCTGTGCTGCTATTTTATTTAAAACCCCCATGAAATAATAATGTTTTGACAACTAAAATACTAGCTTTGAAATTATATAAAATTTTCAATAGAATTAACATAAAAAATATTATTAAAATCTCGATTATGATTATAAATGTTTGCTTGGTCAATCCCTAGCATCAGTGGTATGACACTGACAGCTCACTCCACGCAAGTTTTCACGGTGAGATTTTTACAGAATCGACATGCTGAAGAGCTCTTGAACTGTCCATTGACATATGAACTGCATTATGTAGATAGATAGAAAACGCGGATGTCACAAATGCAAACGGAGTTTAACATATCTATGAGATTATTACGTTATAGAGAATATATTGAGACGAAAATGTTCGCGGATGCCTCGTGAAAGTTTTGACCCCTTCAAAACCGGCTCGCTAGTCGAGGGTTTTCCATCTACTAGGTATATGTTGTAATATACACTTTATATGTGAGTAAACTTTGCTTCATGACTACATGAGTAATGTTTTGACATTTCCGTTAAGCTCTGGGATCTTGGATCCGTGTGTCGTTCAGGATACATCAAGAACAGTATTACGAATTCGTGGACAGAATTTCAAATTTTGATTTGATATCTCGTTTTCTCCTGTCTTTCTTATATACTTCTTAGCAGTAGCTATTGCAAGTCTCCAGTCACACCCTCCGACTCACTATAATCATTCTCCTGCCCTTATCCCAATTTACTTGGGTTCGGCGCAACATGTCTTTTTCTTCCATACAGCTCTATTAGTCGTCATCCCGGTGGTCACTACCTTTCTAACCATATCATCATTCATACAGTCTATCCATCGTTTCTTTGGTCATCCTCCCACACATGTCATATTATACCAATTTATTTAGGATCAGCAAAGCATGTACTCCCATTCAACTTCATCAGCAGTAATTTCATCACCCCTTTTCTAGCCGTACATCTTAAACATCCATCCATAGTTCCTTTAATCTTCCTTTACTTTTATCTCTCATAGCCATCCACATTCATACTCAAATCTTTCCTCATGTCCTTCATTTCTTTTTACTTATCCTTCACATAAATCATATCCACGTTATATTTTACTCGTAGGTAGTCTATTTGTCGTGAGTTAGAACATGTCTTCACAGAGTCAAGAGAAGGGCTACAAAATTCACTCCGTCCTTGTGCATACCTCAGCAGCTAGCTTTGTCCACATCTATTAATCAGTTAAGATGCTCAAATGCGAACTGTCCACTAGTTTTTAAACTATTTTGCAAACTTATTTGCGTGAATAGACTTCATAATCGTGCTCGTTTTGTAACATTCATTTCAATGGCTTGTCAATCAATCATTCAGCTTAACTGATTGCAGTTCATTGCTGAACATAGGCAGTAGGCACGCTTCTAAGTAGCGCCACAAAAGCTCCCTAGTTAGACCTATGCTTTTAGTGCCTTTTTAATTGATCAGAAGCCGTGTCTGATAGGATTACCCATAAATGGTAAAAATGACGAACTTCTATAAGCACTTTCATCCGCTATTTAATGATTGGTATGGATTTTCAAAAATATTTCCATACTCCTCACCATCTCCTCACCTTCGTTATAAAAGGAACTCTTGTGCAACATTTCATGCTTCTGGGTTCAGCGGTTTATCGACACTTTATAGGTACTACATCCATCTCATCATCACATAGAGGTGTCTTCCCAAAGTCCCTATAATACACCTCAGTTAAATCCGCAGTAATAAGCATGATCTTGATCCTAATAAGCATGTTCATAAGAATACTCGCCAAAATTATCTATGCCAAAATTAGTTGGGAATTCTAAATGAGGTTCAATTATTCATCAAGGTCTACTTTAGTCTCGAAGTATGCACAATGTGATAAGGCGTAGGTATTCTTGTTCTAACCGTGTACACATTAGCCCTATTTTTAATAGATAGACGTAGGTAAAGAGGTTTTATATTATTAGTTTGATCGTTCTCCTCCGCGGGTATCACGCAAAATCAGCTATCTGGCATTGCTTATACAGTTCTGGTATAAAGAGCAATTCATTTCATCAAAGACGTGAATGCACCACACCGATGCATTCCTACCAGGATGGTGTAAACGTTCAAACCTCGACAGTGATCGTGATTACAATGCCAATAACGATCTATTTAAAGCCGAACAAAGCTATCGACGATATCCTATTATAAAACACGATATGAACGTGTTCTAATTATATACTCGTAATTACCGTCAGTTGTTTGTTTCTAAACACACGTGGTGGGAGCTCCCCGCCTTGTGGCCTCCGGATTATGATAATATTTGATAATAAATCCAATGCAAACGTAAACCTCGAATTTCCAGTTTTTGACGATACTACTATACTTAAATCAATCAACGGTCAAGTGCGACCTGTAAGTGAGGTTGGGCGCCATTTTTGTTGGGGTTTGAAATTAGAATTTGAAAGATCCGGGAGCGTGAAAAAATTGATCGATTGTCGTTGACTGACGGTTCAATTTAAGTATGTGCAAGTCAGTTTATTTTTGAGACGAAGAGAAAATAGTCAAATTGCAAGAAGAAAAAATGTGAATGTTTTGGAGAGGCTGTCATAGACTTAAAAGCGAGACTGTTTCATCGAGATTTCTTGGTTGAAAGTTTGGCACTATAGGTACAATATGTCATTGGGACAGCTTCTCACGACTTGAGCTTGTTAAAAAATCAGACCAAAAACAACCACACGTCGTTTTAGCTGTAATCCTTGAATACAGGTGTAAACGCCCATTCGGTCTCTTGCATTATAATACATAGTCAAATAAACTCGGCTTTGTAAGCCCACGGCACCCTAATACGCTACGGTCACCAAATAAGTCAATACTTGAGTCGTATAAACGAACAGAATATTCAAATGATAGCTGGTTAGGAAGCAAGGACATTCGACGAATCTTGCTTACGTGTGGTCGAAGCCTTCACCTTAATGTTTGAGTTTACAAGATACACAAAAATCGTGTTTAGTAAATTAGCGGGTTATTAAGAAGGTGGTTTGATAAACGGAGATTGCTACTTTTTAAACAGCTGGGTAGAGTTGACAAAGAGGCAAAAGCTTCGCTTCTTCTATGAAAACCGTCCCTTTTTTGTAGACATGGGCGTTTTCGGTTTTTGTCGCAAACGGATATGTAACCGATATTCAGTTTTCATATCGATATCGAAAACCGTTTTTGGATATCGATATCAATAATCAGTAACTTAGGACGGTATGCACACGTAGCCGTGATTATTGATATCACTAGCAAACTCAAAAAAAGACAAAGCCAAAAAAGTTTTTTGGCTTTGTCTGAATGAAACTGACCTGTAGAGGATTTTCTCCGTTGTTCGGCTTACAGAAATGGTCAGCTTTAATTTAAAGTAGACACAATACTTAATTGATTCAAAAATCTCGAATCTGAGTGGAACTGAATTCTTACTTCGGTACCCCTTAATTTGTTTGGAACTACATTTATATTTCCTGTATGAAGAACCATTTCAGATTATGACGTAAATTTAAGCAATAACAATGAAAAAGTATAAATCTCCATTCTGTTTTTTAAAAATAAAAGTGAGAACGGTGAAGAAATTCAAATTTCGAGTCTCCACATTCGTCGTTCATTTTTGTTTTAATAGCGCCATCTTGTAACTTACCTTGACATTTGGCGCGTCCGAGTCGAGCGTGGATCCTCTTATAATTTGTATTAAATACTTTACTGTTCTTTTTTTTTCTTTACAATTTAATGGAGACTATCTTTTACTATGCTCTTCATAAAGATTGCTCTTGAGCGATAATTTTACTGTCACGAAAGGGTTTTACCTTGTTTGAGATTTGAATTAACGTCAATGTTCTTCTGAAATGATGATGGCGTAGGTCCTATATATAGACGATCTTTTTCGATATTTTGTTCTTATTTTTTCCAGTTACAAACGCGATAAGTTTCAGTAGTTTCAGCTTGTTTTCAAACATTTATCATCCGATCGTTCGTGCAGACAGCAAACATAACAATTTAACACATTTCTAATCCGAGTTTCACTCAGTTCGTTTCACACATCGCAAATCGAAAATAAACGAATCCTTTGGCTGCAGTTTGAACTTTCCTAGCAGTTCATTGTTTGGTGACTTGATGTGCAAACACCAAGAAAGTTCAAGGCGGCCAGTTGCATCACGAATGGAGTCATAAAATGTAATGGCCGTAGAACGTAGAACAACGCTTTAAATAACGATAGAGCGGCTACACACGAACAAACGCTTTTAGCAAATCATTCTGTATCTATCTTTATTTGGAGATTAACAATAGAATTCGCAACATGCATTGTTTGTGTTCGGTTCAACCGATTAGATTGGTTAGCATGCTATTTGAAATGTTCAATTAAGATCAGAAAGTAGCGTTCACCTTTTCTAAAAGGTTAAAGAAGCAGGCTCGTCAGGCCGTCAGGGCAATCGACCACTTGGCTTTGTTGTTCGGAAAATTAACATTTGTAAAGAATGTGAGCTTGTAAAGCTTTCTTTATTTAAGTATTATTAATCTAAGTATTTATTTACCTCTATTATCATATCTTAAGACCTAAGTCAATAGTGTGGCTATCAAATGTTATTAATAATATTTATATCACATATACTTATTTAAAATGAAATATTTACCTACATATTTCGTAACATTAAAAAAAAGTACCTATATATCTACTCACTTACTTACTTAATTAACTAACTATGTATTATACCTACATAGGTGCATTATGAATCTAACAAATATAAATAAATAACAATAAGTAATCATAAGTAGACGTAATAGTTTATAATAAGTAATACATTACATTTTCATAACTAGAAAATAGATTTTTTTTTTCACCTAGGAAATAAAAACCTGCCTACATAAGCACGTAGGCACCCAAATGTGTACAAATAATGAAATAGCAAAATAAAATACTTAAAAAAAAGTAAGTAGGCCCGTAGGTTGGCAATACAAAAAAAGGAGCTCTAGGTACGTGTATTTTTATGATAAATAAAAGGTTTCGCTCCAAAAACTACAGCTCCTTCTCTTTGGCGTAAATATGCAATATTTCATCGAAATATCAGTTTCAATTACATAAACAAGATTTGAACTTCGAACCCGAGCGTTTGATAAGTAAATAAAAAAAAAAAACAAGATCAATCGCTACTGTCGACTTCTTTTTTATGGATTCCAATAATGCCTATAAAGTATTTGTAAGAAAAGCTTTTGTGTCTATGGTCTATTGCTCAATTGTCGCGACTAGTTCACGTTTGCTGGCTGAATAGGTAAATAGTTGGGCAATGTCGATCCTAAACGAGAGATTTCGCGTTCCAGTGAAATATTTGTCGATCGATGTTGTAATTGGCGCTGTTAGCCGACTTCGGAAGATGCACGACGAATGGGAATTAATCACGAATTAGTTTAATAGATATACATATTAGAATATAATGAGGCAATAGGTCTATTTAGAGAGGTTTCCAAGAAGGCAATTGCGTGTTATAGGTAGGTACGCCCGTCATCATCATTCTTCTGCCCTTATCCCAATTTATTTGTGGTCGGCGCAACATATTTTTTTCTTCCATACTTCTCTATTAGACGTCATCTCGGTAGTCACCCCCTTTCTAATCATATCATCATTCACACACGTACGCACGTCAGCTTAGAAATGTATAGCTTGATATGTTATCAAGCTATACATTTCCAATATAAGCTGACTTCTCATTGTACGAAAACCCTATACAATCCAAGGTCAGCTGAAACTAAAAATACTAAAATGTATCTATAGTTTGATATGTCTTCGTGTGTACTATAGCTTAACAAAATAACCTAAAGTCCGACCGCGGCAGATTTGCCAAAGATGTAAACAACAATGGCCGCTCGAAATTGAATAAAATCGATAAACAAGAGATTTTATTTTAAGTAATGTTAGTTTTCGTTTAAATCTCCGAGCTAACTAGACGAAAACAATTAAGTAATGTTTGTTTTCGTCTAAATCTCCGAGCCAATTAGACGAAAACAAACGTTACTTAAAATAAATACTCTTGTTTATCGATTTTATTTAATTTAGAGCGGCCATTGTTGTTTAGATCTTTGGCAAATCTGCCGCGGTCGGACCTTAGTCCATTAAACTATAGATATGTACACCATGTTTTTAGCTACTCTATTTATTTATTTAGATTTACCAACGTTCGTATACACTAGCGAAATTACAGGAAGCAACAATAAGGGAAGGAAATATAATAAGGCAATATACTCTAAGGTCACCCTTTATCACCTAAATAGGTAACTACCACCCATGGATGCTGTAATGTAATCCATGAGAAACTTAACCATACCTACCTATAGTACCTACTCGTACCTACCTATACTACTCGTACCTACCAATGAATCTTAGGAAAAGCTGTAGGACGGCTTTTTTTTTTTTTTTGGATGGGAAATCATCTAATGACTCCTTCCGCTCTGGGTGGAGCGGAAGGGAGTGTCAGACTCTTACTGACTAAAACCCACCCGTGTTCCTTCCTTAGCCCCTTTATGTTCCGGGGCAGCGGTAACCCTTTCGGACAATCCCGCTAGAGGGACCCCTTACGTTGATTTTACATTAGCATTCGACACGTTGAAGCAAGCTGTAGGACGGCTGAAATACGATTTCAATACCTAGACCTACTATTAATTTTTATGTAAGTAAGTACTTCCTTTTTTTATTCATTCAGAACGGACGAAAAAAATGGTATTTCCGTTTGGATTAGTGACAATAGAACTCTTTTTTGCAAGCGATTCGATTCGGAACAGAAAGGTTTTGTATTGGTTTTCTTGCCAGTTCACTGTTCCTAAATTACCCTAGGCTGATAAAATTTTCGTTTTCCCAATTTTGTTAGGTCAGTTTCTCCTAGGAAAGCCGATCTGAACTCTAAAATAAACATAATTAGGAAAACCGTATCTGCCTAGGGTAATTTAGGAACTGTCACGTGTGGGTAACTACTTAACTTATATTTTTCTGTTTCATTTTTTTTCTCATTGAGATCAAAACTGTACCTACTTTTTTACTGTTGCTCATTCTACCCAGGGACACAGGTAAGTACTTCGTATGTTATTTTCCGAACAATTTGTTTACATGACGCTTCTTTTATTCACGCTCAGCATGCAAATTACAAAGTAGCTCCAATAACACCAGCTTGCAAATGTTATTTCAATTTTAATAAAACCGTATCTGCAATCCGATTGTGTTGGTAAAGGCGTATTATTGCTCCAGCGGGGTCATTGACCGCTCTGTTGTTATTTGAATGGGTGATTACGAGCTAATTCATCTTTAGTGCCATTATCTTTTTAATATGGCACGCGTTTTATGTGGACCTCTTTTTTGTGTGACCAGTTACCTAAAAGTTTTGAGGTTAATTTTTTTTTCTTAATTGTTTATGTCAAGACGTGTTTATGATTGTAATGGCTGTAAATAAGTTAATATTCTGCTTTTATTGTCAAGGTTGCATTCTAACTGCATGGACTTATGCGAACGAACCGAGAAACCTCAATAAAATATCATAATTATCATGATGAAAACTGATTAAAATCTCATAAATTAATTACCCATGTAGAATTATGCTAAAAGAGTAAAAGCGAAAATATTTCTTATAAACAAAAACAGCTCCAACATGTAAGTTCGGTAAGCGTGTCAAGCAAGTTTGTTAAGCTCGGGCGACGAGAAAAAAGTAAAAAAAAAACAAGGCAGTAGGTAGGTACTTACCTCTTTTCACTTTCGTCTGCTAGCGGTATAATCAACGTGGTTCCCGCCCTGTGTTTATACTCGTAACGTAAGAACTACGAAGACCTGATTCAAAAAGTTTTAAATCTTTTAGGACCATTTTTTTGAATTGGCGCGTGTTTTGCAACTATAGTTTTTCTGCATATTATACCTAATTACGAGGAAGAGCAATGAATTTATATTAATTAAATGTCCCTCTCACTGAGAGGAGGCCTGTGTCCCAGCAGTGGGAACGTTATAGGCTGATTATGTTATTATATTTAAAAGTGGCTGATAATATGGCTTATTCCCAGGAGCTACAAATCTATTGTTCTCCAAACAATTTAACTCCATACATTGATTCCCAAGAGCTCCATATTTTTATTAGTTAAAATAATATAATACTAAAATTGGTCCTATTGCTTTTTTAATTTGGAGCTGCCGGGAATAAAATTATGGAGCGCCTGAGAATAAGTATAAGCGGCATGGACTTCGTGCGCTATTGTTAAAAATAAATCCTTGTGTAAATAAAAGAATTAGCAGACTTTCCTCAATGTTACCCGTCATATCACGTACTTTTCAATGCTAACACAAGCAACAAATAACATTGAAAAACGTTTTCCTCAAATTCATTTATTGTTACGGCTTTTTGGCCAAGGGTATGATTTATTTTCTTAATTCTCTTAAGGTATTTATGCTATAGTACTTATGGCAGTGTTGGAAAATGGGAAAAAAACATGTTGATTTCGTCCAGTTATTCAAGTTAAGATGCATTTTGTCCTTAAACGTTCGTGCATTTGAAATGTCAAAATAATTTAGCTTTGTATCTTGGGCACATATACTTACATAAAAAAGTAACTATTTTCAACAAAAGTTATAGCCACATGCTCTGTGGTTATAGCATAGTGAAACAATCATCCAGTGCGAAATATCCCGGTTATCTACTATCACACTCTCTTCTCTTAATTAAAAACCCGTTCATAACACACGGTAATGCCGGCCGTGATCTTATTTATAGGTTTATAACTTATAAAAAGCTATTATTTACAATTTCCTCGCAATGGATAAGAGGGTCGGCCATATGTCGTGTGATGGCGTGTTCAACAAACGATCGCGGCCGTGAAATTTGGAGCGAAAAACTAGATTTTTACCATTAAAACATGATTGTGGTCCGTTAATGTGTAGTATAAACAAGAAAATCATAGCAGTGAGTAAGTACTGTACTATAATTATAGTGCAATGGACAAGGATCTTTATAGTTAGGCTTAGTAATCTGTGGATAGGCTGCAAGTCGTTGATGTCTTGGACAAAAAAATTGAAAACACGCACAGACGTTGGCTTTGGCTTTTTGAATGTTTTGATTCTCAATTTAAATAATGTTCACCAAAACAAGATGGTAGATCCATTAAGCCAAAAAATCAAAACATTAACTTTAGCATTTATAATGCCAATACGCATATTCTGCCCAGACTTGGATCTTTGAAGGCCTCTCTATCTAAGTAGGTAGGTATAACGAACTTTTTCATGGTTACCTGGGTGGTACCCAGTTACCCACTTGTCACTATAGTGTTAATAATTTACCATCTAATTTACACATGGATCGTATTTCTTTGGACATATCTTCATTATAAAGATGTTATGTCGTTTCGATTGTAAATCAAAGTCCAGTCAGGCTTCCAAATAGGTAAGTACCTATGGTGTTGTTTTGGTTACGAATTAAAATAACTCGTGTATCATTAGACTGTCGTTATTAATATAATAAGATGAGTTAGGTATTTAAAGGGTTAATTCTCCAAGAATTTGAAAATAGTAAAACATAAGTAAATCTTTTAAGAATACAAATAGGTTTTATAGATTTGACAGTTTTTTTATTGAGAGTTAGTAAGTAAGTATTACGTGTATACCTCGAGGAGGCATGTGTCCTAGCATTGGTAACATTATAGGCTGATTATACAAAGTACATAACATATCTAACCTACATACCCACATAGTGACTGTTTCCCAGACTATCAGCCAATAGTCTGTCTAATAAAACTCCTAGACCGGCGTGAAAGGCATTCCGGTGGTAACAAATAACATTTAATTAACATCATAGAATAAACGCCATCATCATTATTAACAGAGCCACAGACGTAGAACAAATTAACACACGTAGTGTGGCATAGTAACTGATGGCGACTGATAGCATCTGCTTATGTCACAAGCTCACAGTTCCAAATACAAATCAAGTTAGTTACTGTGATAGCCATTTTGATTATTGCTTGATATAATCCAAAAGTATCTTTTATCAATGCGTGCGTAGGTATCTTAAAACTTGTTCTGTAAAATATTAATGTATTCCTATTGCAAGTGATCGCCAGTGTTTTAGTTATTTGACCTTAGTCTGGCATTTGTAAAATAAACAGCCACTTTGGAATTTCGCTGGCAACTATTAATACTATAATAGTCAAGTCAATATTACCTATCTACTAATTATTATGTTGTAGTTATTTGCCAATTTTGGTTGTCACATACCTAATAACAACCTAATAATAATACTTTTGTTTCTAATAATAATAAATATATTAAAAAGAGTTTCGAAGAAATTTAGTGAAGTAAATTACTAAACCAAATAAAGAGTTGGCTAAAATGTCCCAGCAACCAGATCATTAAAATAATAAAATAAAAAATGTTACTCGTAACATATCTAATACCTAGGTAATACGGGCTGGTGTCCGCAACTATACGTTAATCCGCGTATTTTGCGTACGGGATAACATAATTATCTAATACTAGTAACTGGAAGTTTTATAAAAAAACTAATCAATTTGTAGGCTCGTTAACATTTTTTCGTAACTTGTTTCATATCTGTCAATATTGGCGCGTAAATTCTAGTTTGCCATTTTGAATTCAATGTTGTTGTTAAAAAAATGGTACTGGTTTTAATAATTATAAAATTCGTTTATAATCACCCGTTTATTTACCATTTGTTATATCTATTAATGCCTACATAAATATGTCAATAATCTTTTAGCTTCTGGAAAATAAGAATAAAATATTGAATTAAGATCCATAACGTTGCTAATAAGGAGTTGACAAAAGCTAATTAAATTACAGACGAATTTGGTCAGTATGTAATCGTTTATTTTTAAATGAAACATCATCTGGGTGTGACCAGTGAGGTCCAGTACCAAAGATGACATAATATCTCATGAGCATAATCATTGACATTATAAAGAACCTTAAAATGTCGGTAATCTTTCACTCTTATTACCTGGATATAAGATTTATAATCCGATATCACTTTTACTGTTTATTTTGGTGATATCATACTGAGTTCTTGAGACTTTTTTTAGCCCGTGGAAGGTTTGTTGTTCACAATAAGGATTATTATTGCGTAGCAAAAATGAAAATATGTGTTGGTAAATTAACATAGTGGTCAGTAAAATCAGTACCTATCCAATGCCAATCAACTTGAAATTGCTAATAGGTATTATCGATGGTCAACACGGTCAACCAGAAGGACTTAAATATTTTTCAAGCAGGTATTATGTAAAAGTATGCAAATCTTTTTAGAAAAAGAAGAAAAGTAAAATTGGTCAAGGCTGTATGGCTTTTGCCCTTGGCCCGCCTACATTAGTGAATAAATAACAAACCATAAAATCTCTATCTATGGTAAGATGCTTTACCTAAGTACTCACTGATGAGGAAACCATTAATTTGCGTTTTCCGTATGTATTCGTAATTATGTCTATGTATCTAGTTCACATATTTACGTAACGCAGAAACTCGTTCAACATGTTTTCTGTTTACTTACAATCTAAAAAACGGAAGTCCGATCAACCGGAAACGTTGTGGCGAAATTCATCATGGGAACCGATGACACGCCCTTGAATTCGATTGTTGAATCGATTTTCGATTACATTGAATCGTTATCGAGAGTGACGTCCGTAAAATTGTCAATGGGCTCCTACAACGCGACGTTTGGCGACAAAACGATGACTTTAAAAAAGGAACAAAACATCAACCAGTTTAAGGTGAGCTGTGGTTTTATTTGTCGTAGGTAATTTGTGTGTAGGTAGTTCTGAGTACCTACTTAATTCGAGAATGATTTAGCTCTTGTAATTCCTTTCAAAGGACATCATTCATTTTGGACCAAAAACTGAAAGTGCCGGCCAGGATAAAAATGTGTAATATTCGGATAGAACTCACAATTCCTATCATTTTTTACTACGACACCAAATCTGTGCGCCCTTTGGTTACGGTGTTAAACACTTTTAAAATACAATAAAAATGTTATTATGAAGTTGTTATTTTCATACATTTGATCATGTATATTTAATTATTCATACTGTGTATGTCCTTTTGATGTGCAATAAAATGAATTCTATTCTCTATTAAGAGAGTATTTTCATCATTGATACTCCACGCACCGCACAGGCACAGACAGAGCGTCACAATTCACAACAAGTCCAAACCTGTTTTAAGCAGGTACCTGGAAAATCACCGGTTTGTCCCTCCCCGCCGCCCGCAACTACTGTACCCCGCGTCACCCGTCTTTTGTTTTGTTCAGTTATCCATGCGACTCTTGTTACATCGGACGGCTAAATCGCGACTTGCACTCCTCAGTTAATATTGTTATTCTTGTTTGTTGTTATTTGTTTATAGTTATTTTTTGTTATTGTTATTGTTTTAACTGACGTTATGAGTGGACAATTGTGTATTTCGTGTCGTACGCCTGTCGGTAATCGTCGAAGTTATACTTGGACTTCCCGAGAATCACAGCATACGGATGTTGCACAGTTTGTTATTGAAGATCTATTAGTTCGACAGGTATGAATCATTATTATTTTATTTCATTTTATATACAGACCTTTACCTACCTAGAGTTTTATATGATTTTGACTAAGTCTTTATTTCATCATTTCCTTGTCTGTATACCAGTTTACCTGATGTCGGCGCAGTATGTTTTCTTTTTCCAAATAATTTGGTCACTTGCCATCAACTCATTCATTTTGACCATTTATTAGAATTATTTATTTCACACGTTTTTGTTTCTATATACATATAAGTACTCCTTTGTACTTAACTAATCATTGTATCACCTTGTATGTATATACCGTGAAATAGAACCCTTCTTGCTTAGGAAACAAAACGATTAGAATATCACGGCTCATGTATGTACATGTGCAACGAATAATACATGTTTCTTGTTTTACAGGAAGAACCTACAGAGGTTATTTGTCGACCCTGTTGGCAACGGGCTGAGCGTCGGTATCTCCGACACCAACGTGAAGTGGATCATGATGTTGCAGACGAAGAAGTCAACGCTGAACCTCATGCTTCACCAACCGTTTTACCCAATTTAAACCGAAGGCGATCACAGTTCCAACCCATGGCTGCGGATATGACAGATTTCAATGATTTTCCAACATTGACAGAAGAAGATTTAATATTATTCAGCCTTGGTGTATATCAGCTCAAACAAGCAAAAAGTTATTACGGAGAGCACCTTCAATCCGACGGAGTTTTTATCATTGAGCTCGGTGGTGGGATTCCTCTGGAAATAGTCAGGGAACTTGAAGGGGAAGACTTGTGGATTATAAGAGGACGAATACAATCCCGCCACATCCAAGCCAAAAAATATCATGTGTACATTGCACTAGATCGGGCAGCAAATGGTCGTCGAGCATTAGCTCATTATTATTGTACATGCAATATCGGCAAGAGGACCATTGGATGCTGCTCACATACCATGACCATAGTCTGGTACATGGGTTATGCTAGACATGACCCATACCTCACCCCACCTGCAATAGGATTACATGATGTATATGTTAGATTAGGACAAATATAAATGAATTTATACAATTTAATGTTGTTTCATTTTGCTCTTTTTTACCTAAATGAAAGGTACTGAATCTAAATGAGGTACTGTTGGTATTGTTGCTTGTTTTTTTTTTTCATATTTACTATATTTGACCAAATGTATTAAAATAACACACATCTTATAACATTTTATTTCACATTTCTTTTTAAAGCATGTAACAACATAACCATAGGGCGCACAGGTTTGGTGCCATAGTAAAAAATAATAGGAATTTGGTGATCTATCCGAATATTACGTTTTTTTTTTCTGGCCGGCACTTTCAGATTTGGCCCAAAAATGTATGAAACGTGAATGATGTCCTTTTCTACTTGTAGATCTGCATCTTTTAAAAGGAATTCAAACAAATTACGAAATACATATCAGATTCAAATGTATATAACCTACCTACGAATTGACCTCCAAGCAACACCTAAACATTGAATCAAATAAATCATAATATATCAGGTTTTATCATCGTTGCTTCGAGATATATGAATAAGTAGATGTATATATGATATATGGTCAGCAGACAGCCGATGGGCTGACATGTAATGCCGTGACAAGACAAGAGAATAATAACTATAGTCCAACTTATATTATCCTGAATTTCATTATAAATATCATTCTCTAATAATATTATCGTTTTTTATAAAATTTTGAACTGAATGCTACTTGACTGAATCGATTATTTTGTGACATCACTATTTAAATTTCGTTAAAAAGTGGTAACACATAAACTGTCATTTTACTGCAGGTAAATAAAAGCCCGACTATAGAGACCCTGATGACAAAATGAATCGAAAATTTATTTGAGAAAAACATTCACAACATAAAGACATAAATCCAAGTTTTTGACAATGAAAAATTAAACACAGAATAAGGAATTGTTCAGAATGTAAATAACTGCGTACCACTACCCCTACGCGGCTACGCCGTAGCGTACCACTACGCTACGGGCTACGCCGTAGCTCCATTTTTCGAAGACATATTTTTTCTGAATTATCTTTATGTCGATGCATCCTCTTATTACTGTGGGGTGAAGAGCGAATCAAGATAATTATGTGTTACAATACTACAAAGTTTTTTTGGCGTTCGAATGACGTTGGTGCTGTTGGTAAACATTTGTCATTTTCTGCAATTGTTTTATGAATTGTATTGAAAAAAAAGAGCGACGCCAAAAGATACTTGTTCAGCTATAGCTACATATAGGTAGGTACTACTTCTTTCTCACGTGCCATATAACCAGCATTATGCCAGAAACTTACCATAGAAGATGAAACTAGGAGTACCTAGAGTGGGAAATTACTTTTTAAATTACGATAAAGACTTCAAGGAGTATTGAATTGAACTAAAACCTGCATGGATGGATACCTAAGTAAATGAAAGCAGTTATAGCAGCTCTAAATACTAAACAGTAGCGAGCTGGTTAAGAACTACGCGATAAATTAAAGTAATAAACTCTGCCACTCACAGTCATTTATCTTGTCTATGCAGAAAAATTGTAACAAGTCAACTATCTGATATAATTATTTCGCTGTTCGAAACAAACAAAATCGACCACAAAAATGTTGATCAAATCTACTTCAATTTTCTACTAGCCTAATACTCTCACTCTCAATAGTTTGCAATTAAAATAATTTTTCTTTTAACAGCTAGTCTGTATAAATTATTTCTTCTCAAAACGAGTCTAGTTCCAAATTGAGTTGTTTAGTCATTTAATCAGTTCGGGTTCGGCTCGGCGCAGCAGCGGTGGCCCAGGTGGTGTCAACCCTGACTTCCGAGTAGGTCGTGAGGTCAAATCCAGACAGGCACTTTACTTTGTGTATTTAATTTTATCAGAAAACCGGGATTTCCTAGAAACAAAAAAACGAAGACATGTGATATTCACCAACCCGCATTGGGCCCGCGTGGTGGATTAAGGCTCACTCCCCTCACAGAATGAAGGCCTGTGTCCCAGTAGTGGGAACATTATAGGCTGATTATGATGATGATCGGCGTAGCATGATTTTCTTTCATACTCACCTTCGTAACAACGTACGTAACGTACTTCCTTTGTAGCCATTCAAACTTTGGTAACATTCATACAAAAAATGATTTTCCAAAAAATTTGGTCCATATCAAGTTGTATAAGTTGTAACCGCGTTAAGACGTCATGCTCATGCATTCTTCAATTGTTTTTTATTTCTTAACAATACCCGTCCGCTAATATTGAGAAACGAGAACTCAATGGAACGAATTACTCGAAACTTCATGCCGTCACACGTAAACTTTTATATAAATCAGTTAACATATAAATTAGACACACTGTAGTCGAAACTGCTACTACGTAACGTTGTTAATCAAGGAATCAATCTATTGCACGCAACAAGCGACGCATTGGGAACGCATCGCCCGATTGCGTTCATTATTAAACGAATAATTGACTCATTAATTATACAGACATGAATAAACATGGAAATGTTTGTAACAATACACGCCGTGAATGGTTGATTTTTGCGTTTCTTTGATAATCTTCCCATGGGTATGGATGTACGTGATGAGACACATCATTGGGCGCGGTGGGTCTGTGTGCTGTCATGATAAATAATAGATAATAAATATTGTTTGAGACGCAGAAGGAATGTAGGGAACGTGAATACCTAGGGAAAACGGAAAATACGACGCAAAAAGGCGTGTAGAATAATCTGACAGGACCTAACCGTAAATCATACTTTGATCGTTTTAAGATATCTAACATGCATACACAATTATATAATCAGCCTATAATGTTCCCACTGCTGGGATACAGGCTTCCTCTCTTCGAGAGTTACAAACTAAGAATTAGATCTAGAAATCTCAAAGGAAGTAGAAACAGGATGTATTTATGAGGATATATAGACGTGAAAAATGGCCTGGAATTTTTGGGTTCTCCAATTATTAAAAAAAAAAAACAAAAACTGTACGTAATGAGGCAAAATGTTAATTGCACTTATCATTATCATTCTCCTGCCCCTATCCCAATTCATTTGGGGTCAGCGCAACATGTCTTGTCATGCACAAATTACAAATAAAAAAGGTTCTCGCCCAGTAAGAAATCGATAGTAGTTAAGGTAACCCGTGCACCGCACCGCAGTAATCCGTCTCCCTCAATTAACTCTTACAGTTTGCACGGGATGATGAGCAGCGAAGCCACTCTCACTTTTTTTTTCATTTCTAGCTCACTGAGGAAACTAGACCAGAAACATTTGATTTAATGATACAAGAACGCATGGGTTAATTTGAAAAACAAAAGTTTTTTTTTTGTGGCTACGATTTGATTGGTCGGTGTGTAATTTACTTTAGTTTTGTGCACAACGTCGAAATTATCTTTTTCGTATGTGTAGCGTACCTTATATTTAACATAATTGTGGTGGTTATTAATAAATTATCCTCGTTTCAGAGATCTCCTAAGTGTTAAGATTTGAATCGCTTAAAATGTGATTTCTTCAAAAATTCAGAAAACACAATGACTAACAGTTTCACAGATGTATACCAACAACGCCTCCCTGCTACCTGCTAATCGTTCAGGGGCAAAATGTCCAATTCTCAAAATGTCCAACGATGTCAAAATGTCCTAATACCCAAAATGTCCAATTGTCAAAATTTCCAATGTCATTCAGGCGCCAAAATATTCTTGTAGCACTCGAGTTCTCATTCTGAAATGAGAGCAGTTTGATGCAGGGCTTAATAAAGTTCGTCCTTTCATCATAAACTACGATTAGAAGGGGTAGTGACATCTGTCAACGCGTTCTAAAGCAGCAATCACACTTATAAATAGTATTTCAAGCAAGCAACCACGTACCAATCAGTTCGAAAATCACGTAATACGTCCAAACATATAATTTGTAACTTGAAACGTTACGAAATGGATACCTATATGACAGAGTGATATCAAATTGTCAAATGTTGGTTGTTTTACTGAACATGATATTATGATTCGTTTCGTCTCAGTGAAAGTAGGTTGGAATAATTTGTGGGCGTGTGCCGTCAACTGGAGTGTTGCATTAAAACGACGATTAGCAAAAAAAAAACACTAGCTATTATAATATGTCTGTAGTGTATATTCCGCATAACTTGTCAGTTGAGATCTCTGCATAATTTAAGCGAAAACGTACAAGTATTGGAAACTGTATTACGAGTGGAGACACTTGAATTCTTCATGCTGTAAGATATTTTTGCCATCGGTTTTTACCTCTGTTGTGTATATTTTTTGAGCGTGAATGGCGTGATGTGTAATGGCCGCATGTCTTGACAGCCAGCATAAACTAGCATAACCACTTTTACACCACGATTGTACAAATAAACACCTTGATTTACAAAGCCCTGCACAATCGTAATTTAGTACCCGGCAATTCGACGTTAATTAGCCGCTACAATTATAAAACGATATATTTAATCTCAAAGCTGACACTTACACCAATGAAACGCACATCGGTGTAATATAAAACGCAGCGTTTCTGTCGATAATTAGGAGTTAACACGCGATGCGGCGCGGTATGCAGCACGCGTTCGATTGGCTATTGCAGACGCTCCTTAACATTCCGCCATGTTTATTGTTAAGACATTCGAAGTTTGAATTACGAAAGGAAGCAATATTTTGATTTCAATAATATTTCACTTTTATGTCTTAATAAAAATCATTATGTAACTTATTTTTGAAAAAAAAACTGATCTTGTTTCCAAACTCTTTCGTAATAGTCTTTATTATTGGAGCGAATACATTATCGTTAAGAAATTATTACAGGTATAATGTATACTAATGGCTATAAATACTTATGTAGATTGTAGATAATGTCTTTCGGAAATGTGTGTGGTGGTAGATAATGTCAATAACAAATCAAGCAACGAATTTGAAACGAATGATTTTGTTCAAGGTATTCCACTCGCAGACCTACAAGCGAGGTATACAGCTCTCATATGTTTTACAGAATTTGTAATAATTTATAGGACCTAGGCTAGTCTACTCTGAGAAAAATCGTATCTAGAAGACCCTTCTTATTTGGAAATTGTCATACAGGGTCCAATTAAATTAGCTAACGAAACTCCGCAGACGTGATGGGTATCGATATCTGTCTATTTGACCCTCTATATAAGTCATTAAGTAAGCCATCATCTCGATCTCCATCCAACCACAACATCAAATATACCTCTTCTACATGACAACACAACTACAACACACCATCTTACACACATCCCAAAAGTCGTAACCTACAGAAAGTTATGAAAACCATCACATTACCTCACTTTTAAAGATCGAAACACACTGTTACGATAACGGTACAGTTCAATTAATCACCCTCCTATGAAAATCTTCCGCGTATGTTACGTTACCTTAAAACCTCGCTTGTAAGTTGTTCCACGTCGTTTGACCGTACACATGATAGACTGAGAAAATTCTATGTGTTCTATGCCTTATGTAAGGTATCATCACTATGATGTAAGGGTAAGATGGTAAAACCTAGTCTTTAATTTTGATTGGCAGCCTAATGTTTTGTGGGGTAATACTGTAATGGAATTGTTTTGTTCAATTCGTGTGGGTAAGATGAAGAGGTTTGACGTATATGTGTTTATGTCGGTTATGAAAAGCGAAGTTGAAGTTATTTAGGTAAATTGCAGCGGTTTGCAAATAAACGACAATGTTATTTCGAAACACATTCAAATCGAAACTCATTTGTTTTAAAGTCAATCATCAGAGGGGAAAATCTCGTAATTTTAAGATCGTTTACAGTCTGATCGCAGTCTCAATCTGTCAAAAATACCTCTAATTCCCTAAATTTTGACAAGTTTTTGACATTTGTTTGTCGCCGAGATGAGACTGCGACTAGATTTTGAACGTTTTACATTACGAGAATTGGCCTTCTGTTATGCTCTTATGTAAAAATATCAACGTGAATATTGTTAAAGTGAGCTTGAAGTGTCTATAACTATCATCCCACTTGACGCTAGAGATTGGCAGCTCACTTCACCAAAGTTTTCACGGCGAAAATGAAGCGGCTGTTACATCTCTGATTTACGAATTCTCTGAACTACGAATCTAATATTACGAAATAATGCCACTGAACAAAATAATAACAATCCCTCAATAATCACACACTGGAAAATTACGATTCATCCATGTGTTGCATGTTAGTTACTGAGCAAAACCTTTGAAGATAGAGAAGCTGAATCAAGGTATAAGATTGCCATTTAATAAATCCTGTTTAGCACCCAATAACTCTCGTAGCGTGAGATATTCCCAAAGAAAACCAGATATCTTCACAATTAAGTGTTCAAATACCAAATCTAGAAACTTTCCCAGAGATCACGCATGCTGGCTGCAAATAAAATTGACAAATAAATCTTGTAAATTAAATTAAATACTACAAACGCGTGCAGAAAGCATGAAAAACATGAAATAGGTACTTTTTGTTTTGTTTATTGTTAATTGTTTTGCGTGTAAATGTAACAGTGGAAGGAAAATACATAGTTATAACAATTTGCACAATGTCTTTACGAATGCTCTGTCTGTCTGTGATGCACTCATGCGCAGCGTAAAGGTGGTTTCACAAATGCATCTTTGGATCATCAATGATTAAAAACGAAATAATTGAAATAACAATATACAATGATGAATAAAAAGTACTAGGTATATTTTTTCATGAAACATTCAAAGATATGGCAAGATTAGCTATAAAGCCATCTACCAACCCGCACTGGGCCCGCGTGGTGGATTACGGCCCACTCCCTCTCACTGAGAGGAGGCCTGTGTCCCAGCAGTAGGAACATTATAGGTTGATTATGTTATTATATAGGTATGTAGCAATAAAGAGGCATGTTGATTTTGATGAGTTATTTAATCTTTCTTGTTACCTTGCAATTAAGTAAACGCAACTTTACCACAACGTTAACTAACATTGATTGGTATGCGGCTGTCCACCATTTTTAAGAGCGTCGCGTGCGCACAAAACAATCGCTAAGTTATTGGGACGCCAAATTATCGTAAGTAAACGACCATAACCAGCAATACTTACTTTTTGCTAACATGCATAACACCACACTGTATTCTCCAAAGGGTAAGGCAGAGGTGTACCTCGTATTTGTTTTTTTTTTACATTTGGTAGGGACATCGACGCGCAACCGGCTACCATGGATTCAGTACAGACGCCAGCACATCAAGCTACTATGATCTGTGTTTTTTTTTTCAATTCTTTATTTAATTAGGGACTTTTATGACCGCAATGCGAATGACAGTCCTTGTCAAATTTCTTTAATAGATTTTCAACTTTATCGCTAAAGAATAAGGTTTAAAGTTGATTGGGAAAATTTGACAGTTTCGGGTAGCTTGATGTGCTGGCGTCTGTACATGATTCTGGACCCCGTGTTGCGTAGCGTTGGATTTTTTTGTAGGTTATTAAAAAAAATTGTGTTCCATACATTTTTTTGTAGGTTATTAAAAAAAATTGTGTTCCATACATTTTGACCGTGTGGGTATTGCACTTTTGTAGAATTTTGAAACTAAAAAAAAATAAGAAATCTTAAGTAATAAGGAAAAAATTAAAATTGTAGGTAATATTCATAAATTTGTTGAGTGAGGTATTAAATATTGGATAATGTAATGTCAATCATGTGTTATATAATATAGGAAATTCAACCAGTGTCAAAGTATTGCATCAAAGCGAATAAAACATATCCAATGTTGTTTTAATTCCACTTTAAAATTTAATATAAGTACTCATTGTTATGCGCGACTATTTATATTTAATAAGAATACGTTTGGTTGGTTAGATCATCTTTACAATATAATTATAAGTTTACTTATTTATGCATAAGTAGGTATAATTTGCAGACTGCCTCGCTTTTCTAGTAGCCACAAGTGCGACTTCTGAACGTTAGTTCCTGGATTAGATCCACGGGTCGGGCAAACAGTTGTTGGCTTTTTAAAGCCCGTTTTCCGGCCGGTCCGATCCCAAATCCAGATTGGATTCAAGCCCGGTAAGCGGCAATAGACTCTTTTTTCAGGATCTGAAGGACCGTATGTTATTTAAAAATAATATCGGTTTAATAATAAGATAAGCTACATGTAACATCGATGATAAAATACTACGTGATACATTATTCATTGATGTGCACTGGATAATAAATAATTTCAAAATTATGTTACTGTATCATTACTTCATTATAAAATATTATAACGTGATTACGAAGTATGTAACTATTGATTTACATAATATTGAAGGTGTATATTTGGTATTATGTCGCCTGTAAGTACTCGTATGACTGAATTAGATGTTGTAATATAATTGGAAATTGTACCTAGTTTAGCTGCTGTAAATTATATTAGTCATTATCTATATCTAAAGTGGAAATTAGTGTTTGGTGATTTCGGGCAAAATTATGAAAATTCGCATGTAATAAAAATAGTGGCAAGGCAAACAGGTAGTTTGTAACCTGGATTAAGACGACACCGACCGCGCAGTGGCACCCTCATCGTTTGTTTGGTTATTTCTTTTATTTTAGAATGAAAATGCAGAAAATAAGCATTTTACGTTGTGATCCACAGGATTATACGTTATTATTATTATAAAGGCGAAAGTTTGTGAGTGTGTTTGTATGTTTGTTACTTCTTCACGCACAAACGGCTAGAACAATTTTCATTTAAAAAATTATAGAGGTAGCTGACACCCTGGATTAACACATAGGATACTTTTTATCCCGATATTCCCACGAGATCGAAACTTATGCCGGTGAAACCACGGGGCGCAGCTAGTAGGTACTACGCGAAAGAATGTTGCTACTGAGAAATTCCAGATAGACAAACCCAATATCGCTTTGCCCGACCGAACCCAGGATCTGCTCAACAGTAGCGCTTGCGATTACTGGATCAACGAGGCTGTAGAAGTAACTACAACGCCACATGCGAACAACGCGTCATACTGACGTCACGCAAATCCTGCATCTCGCAAGCAGAGTTTACCGCGCAACTAGCATAGATACAAGGGCCCGACATGAATCATCGGGCAGTTGCCCGCCAGACACAACACCCGTCTGGTCGGAGGATCCTCCCTTTTCTAGAGAGTGTGAGTGAACTTTACTCCCTGTTCCTCATACCTCTATTATATAAGGCAATCCCAACAAATAAGCCAATAATATCAACTTAATTCACGCTGCCCCCATTTGAACGATTGCTTCAATTGTCAAAATAAACACAATGTCGTGTCGATCGCGATGTGTTTGTGTCGAACCGCGGAAAGGCGTGACTCTCCTCCACAATAAACTTCGACGAGGTAGGGTTGGCCAATGATATGATTAATATCTTTCGAGAATTCATTTCCTTTCGAAAATCTGAATAGGTATCGATTTCGAATTAGTTGGAGGCAAGTGGAGCAACAATGGGGTATTGCTACACAGTGGACTGGTTACGTTATTATTTGAATAGAAGAGTCGAGTTTCTTAGTTATAATGATCATAAATTACAATACAAACCTCGTTTTTGTTTAGAAAAGTTACTTGCAATACTATTAATAAAAGGGTGAAATATGTTTTTAACCCTTGTAGTTATTTCTATCCAATCCTAGTCTAATGAAAATTATTTCAGCGACCAGGTTTGTTTTTCTACCGTAGGTACCCATTTTTGCACCTACCTAAATTCCTGAAGTGACCGCAAACGCAACCGGCATAACACACTATTACTCTCAATTTGAATAATTTTGAAGCATGTTGCTAATCCATTGCTCCATATGTTCGAAAAATGTGTCTGCTCAACAACGTAAATAACGCAATGAATGTTGTTGAACTGTCAAAATGAAACCTATTACCCTGCAGATGTATTCCATGAACATAAACGAAGCAAATGGAGTATAATAAGGATCGTAGTAGGTAGAGTTCTGTAGTTTCTGGCTACCCAAATGGGAAGAAGGTGTGAGATTATGTAAAGTCCGGCCGCGCCAAATTTGTCAAAGATGTAAACAACAATGGCCGCTCGAAATTGAATAAAATCGATGTATATCGATTTTGAAGAACATTTATTTTAAGTAATGTTTGTTTTCGTCTAGTTAGCTCGGAAATTTAGACGAAAACAAACATTAAGTACTAATAACAAATGTTCTTGTAGGTATATCGATTTCATTAAATTTTGAGCAGCCATTGTTGTTTACATCTTTGCCAAAGGCGCTGCCGGACCTTAGGTGTGTTACTGTTCATATTACTTCGTCCCTGCTTTGCTGACGCTTTAACACTTCACATTACCTATTTACCACCCTAACGCGTTGGGTACATCGGAATGAACGTCAACTTAGACCCAGCTTGAAGTATACTGGCTTCACTCGAGGCGATTGACCCCATAAGCCATAAGTGTATGTATTCCTAAAGTTCTTTCTCTCGGTGCACAATAAGGGTACCTATATCTTTATCATCATCAATCAAGTCATCATAATTTTGTAACATCTTCATGCAACTCGTTCAACCCTGCACGACGCCAAAAAAAGAATCATGACGCAACTGATTGTAAGTATTGCACTTGGTCGTCGATATAATTGCGTAACCATGCAATGCAGTGAAATTTGATGATAGCCCCCTTTGTGATGGTATGTGACTTCCACTTAATTTGGTGATTTGTAGAGCAATGTAATATTGTTACATCAGAAGGTATATTTCCTTGATATGCACCTACCAAATTTTGTTGTGTAGGTAGTAAAGTAAATAATTATATTATAGAGTTATTGGTGGAGTTTCTTGCCCATTCTACTCCATAGGCACCTACTATGCTTTGGAATGGGCAACTAGCTTCATCTTTCTGACTGATTGACTCCTTGACAATTCAAAAGTGCCTGTAATTGATATATTTGAAATAAATGCTTTGAGTTTGTATTTAAAACATAATACATTGATTTTGAAAATTAAATACTTACGACTAACTTTACGTAGATACAAGAGGTTTAGCGAAACGACTCAATAACAAACAATCAACGTTCGATTTTTAAATAAAATAACAATTTATGTTGATTCAATGACATCATTGTTAACTCGTTTAAAATAAAGTCCCAATAATGACACGAATAAAACTGGATTTTGAACACAATTGATTACAATCCGAATAATACAATCTGTTTAAAATTAAAAGCCATTTGTTAAAATTCTACATCCGCATCAATGTTGAAAAAAATTCTGTTATTTCTTAAGATATTTTTTTTTAATTTTGTTGTAATTAGGTCTTATTTTAAATTGTTAATAATAACACAGTCCCAAAAGCCCTGTAGGTAAGTAGTAGAAAAACGTCAGCGAACCTTTTCAATAACATTTTCAAGTTATCGAAAGTCAAGTTAAGTTCTTACCTATCCGGATCTGTTCGGAAGCCATTCAAGACTCGATACAGTAAAATTACATTCATTTTCTCAGAAAACACAGTCATATAGGTACTAGAGTCTTCTTCCGTATGTAAATGGTTTTCAGGTTTACAGCTAGTTTCTGAAAATGACTATAAGAACATTTTACGCGGAGAAAACAATTGAATATTGTACGTAGACAATTTAGCTTGTGTCATATTGCCCTTTCTACAGCCTTTCCTTGATTAGTAAATCAATAAGGATGCAGGAGCAAGATGAAATCTTTAATGATTATAACAAAATCTGCGATCATTAGGTACTTGAGATTTTGTAGCTTAAAAAAAATGGGGTTAAATATAATGACCACCAAAAAATATAAGTACTAAACACCAAAAAATTAAGTCTAAAATTACAATAGCTGGGCACCCCGAGGTTAGGTTTGGTTAAAGTAAATAATAATAAAATTTATTCAAAAATATAAGGACTAGGACGTAGGATGCAAGAGCGAGCAAATGAGAATACAAATACCTTTATCTAGGTATTTTACAATAAAATGGAGTTTTAATTTTGGTGATCATTTACTATTTTTCGCAGTAAAAAGTGTTTTTTTGATGTTACGAGTATATTTTACTTTTTCTGGTGATAAGTTAAAAATAAGCCCAAAAAAAATACTTTGTTTTGGAAACAGCCGGTTTATTCTGTAAAAATCTTACCGTGAAAACTTCTATGAAGTGACGCCACGATGCTTTGGACTGACACTATTGACAGCTCACTTCACCTATGTTTTTACATGCGAAGAAGGCGTCAGTTTATGGATGTATGTAGATCGGCAAGTATGTCAAGTCTATTCAAACTTACGTTTCAAATTAATATTATTTCAAGTTAAAGAAATATCAACTTTATTTTAATGGTAATTCAATTGATTTCAGTGACTAGAACTATTGAAAAAGTTATAAAAATGTTTGAAGTTGTAGCGTAAACTGAACTTTATTATGTAGGGTTTAAAGTTATTTTTCCATAAACTCATATTTGTTTAAATTTTTGGCAAATACATCGCGAATGCAGATTAGGTCGAAAGGCGAATTCTCAAAAAATATTCTTCACAAACATTGTACTTGCTTACAGTTTATTCAAAGCGATAATAAGTTTACACAGCTACAAAGTACCTTCGTCGTTATAACTTGCAATATTTGTACATCTGTTCAAACTGTATTTTATTTTATAGATATTAAACATGTGACGTCACTCGGCCATGGCTTTGTGGATAACAATGTCAAATTAATAGTTGACGCACAAAAGATCAACATTATAATTGTTATATTGTATTTAATATTAATCAACCTAGAATTTGCGAATTTTGGAGCTGTTTTTGTAATGTGGAATCTGAAACAGTTTCAAGTAAACATCGTGGTTTAACATTTTAGGCATACTTAAAGTTTATTGCTCTCTCATAATTTTCCTGTCTTTATGCCAATTTATTTAGGGTCGGCACTACATTTGTTTTTCTCCCTTGCTTCTCTATTAGTCGTCATCTCCGTAGTCACCCCCTTTCTAGCCCTATCATCTTTCACAGAGTCCTTCCCCTACTCTTATAGCCATGCATATTCATACTAAAAACTACCCTCACGAACTTCTTCTCATTCATCCGTCTGTAATACTCTGTAATAATTACATTTGATGTTATTGTTATGAATGTTTCAAGATTGTCAGTTTTATATCTGAACAAGCCATATTGTGTCTGGTGCGATTTCCAATCGATGAAAATTACGAAATTCCATACAAAATTTCAATCCCTATCTAACCCCTTTAGGGGATGAATATTCAAAAATTCCTCCTTAGTGGTCTCTTTCGTTCTACCTAATCAAAGTGTTAAAAAATTAACCCGACAAACTTTAAGAGGTGCTTTAGACCATCGAACTGAACAACTTTTACTATGGGACCAACTTTGAAATCACGAAAAAAAAACAGCTGTTCCATACATTTTGGTCAAGTAGGTATTGAACTTTTGTATGAAACACCTGCTTTTTTTTTCGTGATTTCAAAGTTGGTCCCATAGTGAAAGTTGTTCAGTTCGATGGTCTAAAGCACCTCTTAAAGTTTGTCGGTTTTTTTTTTTAAACATATTGCATAATATAACCTATAAACTCTTGTGTAAAATTTCATGTTCCTAGACCCAGCGGTTTAGACTGTGGGTTGTCTGTCAGTGAATGAGTGTATGGATTTAATGATTTGTATTTTGTAAGTAGACACTAGATCTAAATAGAAATCATTCCTTAGACGATAATATTTAGAACGTCTTCGAAATGATTATAATTTTATAGTTCAAGGTTCAAATTATACTTGTAGTTTATCATCTCTGATGGTTAGGTATAAACTTAGAATGATTGCAATAGTAGCAGGACTACTAACCTACCCTTAGGTATTCATCAAATGACACCACATTTACAGCTAAGTAATCATAGATGACGCAAATCAAACTGACATATCAAATCCAAACCAACACTTATCTCTTAAGGCAGAATCGAAGCAAATTCTAAAGGAAGTATCGTTCACATTTAATAAAATCTAGATAGAAAATACCGAAATAGGTGCATAGCTTGGCAATCTAGGCCCAGTCCGGCCTAGGAACGCAGATCGCAGGAAGCCACGAGAATTCTAAGTCCTGACTGCGTGTGGCAACTACCTTAAATGTCTCTTAAATTATTTCCATTTTGCATATAACTGGCGATATCTTGGATGTGTTTAGAGCTCGGCAAATAACTTTGGAGCGGCTGAATTAAATGATTGTGGAGATAAAGATGGAAGCTGTGCGTATCGAGGTATGAGAGGTTTATTTCATTCAAGCGGTCGTTTTTAATCGACTTTATCATGATATTGAGATGGTACGCCGTTAGATATTTATATGTTTTTTTTTTTATATCCTAATGGTTCTCTTACGAGTAGGTACGGATTTTTCTGAACACTAAAACGATAGTGGGATATCTATTAATACATATTCTGCATCGCAGCGTTTTTTGGGGCTTGTATAGGTTGAAGAAGTTAAATCTATACCTAGATACCTAGACCGAATACTCTTTATTATGTACACCATAAAAATTACAGATATAAATATAGAAATCTAATAAATGAGTTACGCAAATAAAGAAACGCATATTTCAAGAACACACCACTCGAGATTCGCAGAGTTTGAAGAACTTTAAAAGTCATCGGTCAATGCCACGCCGATGTTATTAACTGCGGTTAAACCATACTTAGGTACAGATGCACACTTTATCCTCATTTAGAACCTAAGTGCTGCTCCTGCGTGCCTTACATTTATTACTATGAAAATGATATCTTTTATAGCGCTTTGGATGCAAACTTTTAGCGTAAATGACGTCCAGACAGCGCATAAGCTCCTCGTTTTTTTGCAATTTATGCGCAAACGCGTTGCGCAACGTGTGATGTGAACTGCGTATAACATACATGGGTGTTTCTGATACAGCATTCGTTAGGGTTCAATGAGTAAGCTTTTAATAATGCGTTGGAACGGTTTTCCATGTTTCCACGAAGTGTTCGTCTTTAAGTATCGTCGAAATATCATAGGTACATAACGTCACGCCTGTAATCGCCCGGGTAAGGCAGAGGTGTACCTATAGTAAACCCATCTTTCCTCAGTTATGTCTAAGTCAGATAAAACAGGGGTGAGCCTATTGTCGTCAGCCTGGCACAAATTCGGGCTGCTACTAGGAAATTCCTTATGGAAAAACCCAATAACTCTTTACCAGACATGGGAATCGAACCCAAAACCTGCCCGAGACCTAATCAGTTTCTCCGAAGCGTTCATGAGATTATAAATATCACGGGCAGGAGCGTCCATCTTCGAGCTAATGCATCCTGCTGTAATCTAAGATGCGTCTCGCGTTCCTGGTTCGTCGTGATTATGGCATTATCCCTCAGGATCATTCGCTGTTGTGCCATCTTAGTTTATAAGGTACTTAACTCCATACGTAGTGATGTATGTTTAAAACTCTACTTTTGAATCAAAATCCAGTAAGTAATCCAGTTCCTATAGACTCGTTGCTAAATGATAACAACCGCACATATCGATCGAAGATTGAGTTATGATTTCCGCGGTTAGTTCGTGGATGGGATGACCATCCATTCCAAAAGTCTGACAACCAATCGTACCATGGTGTGTCGTAATCTAGTACAGCTACTAGATTACGACACTTTTTTGCCTTTCTGACCTCCACAACCCAGCGGTTGTGGAGGTCAGAAAGGCAAAAAGGTAAAATACTAGTATTCAGCTAGACAGGAAACCGACCCGAAAATCGTCCGGAAAAGGCTAGGCAGATTGATTTGAATCCAGTTCCTAAATTACTCCGTAATCTAGTGTGCTAAGAAAACTTAGGTATTTGATTTGATTTATTCCGGTCTGATCCCCTGAGTCCCCCGTCCACCCCCCCCCTCTCCTCGATCCCCTGCTAGCTGTTCGTCTTCTGTTTTAAACTCTGGTTTAATTATAAAGATAATGGTTCAGTGTATTGTTTTTTATTTAATTTGCTCCTGAACAGAACCCATGCATATTAACGAAACGCTAACTTTATTTACGTTTATGCAACAATAATTTCCGCGGATTCTTCCGTTTATACACCCATTGTGTTTACCACTCGTTGAACACTCTCACCAACATTACAATCAACTGTAAAGTTGTTATCATATCGACTGTTATAGTTATAATTTAAAGAAAAGGCAGCAGTGATAGGAGGTAATGCCAAGTATGTACAGTCACCAAAAGAGATAAGTAACCAGGGTCGTCAGATATAGTAAGAAACCAATGGATGTTTTTGAATGTAATTTAATTTGATAAATTACCTGTTATTAAATTTCATTAGAAAACATCCATCACTTTCTTATTAAAATTCAACTTCATTATATCCGACGACCCTGGTTACTTATCTACTTTGGTGACCGTATCTATAAGTACCTATTATCTTTTCTGTGGTGCCTAAGAGCGATTTCGCACTACATTACATCCGATCCGAATCCAATGTTCTAAATTCGGACGGATAGAGTTCGGATCTAGTGCGCAACCCCTCATACAAATAGGACTATGTGCACTTCGGACCGGCATTTCTCGGATTCGGATCGGTTGTAGTGCAGAACCCGTAATGCTGACAGCCTAGGCTTAGCAGTTGTGATAGATTGGTATATCGTAGAGAAGAACAAGCTGAATTAAGATTCATGAAGCTGAAGTTAAGACCATTGTTAAAAAGTTTATAAAAACACCCACTTTAAACGCCCGGGACTGCTGGAGTTGAAAGCAAAAAAAATACGTTATGTTTTAGCAATAAGGATATTGTTAAAGGCGTTTTGGTAAAATAAGTAATTTTTATTCACGCGGCTGCGCCCGCGTCGTTGTCGGAAATTATCCCACGGGAACGTGCTACCGCGAGAAAAACTAGCCTGTGTCCTTCTTCAGGATGCCGTCTGTGTCCTTGATATTATATTTGTATTATTATCAGTATTTTAATAGATATTGGTATGTTTTTTTTTAATTGAGTTTTTGTTGTAGGTTGTTTGGTAAATAAATAATAATAATTAAAAAAAAAAAAAAACTTTATTGACATAAAAATGTTACAATCGTACATGTGAAGCCCCTGACTCCCGTGCTAGGCGAACCTGTGTTACAGGAATCAGTTATTAAATAATAATTGTTTGTTTATTTTGGGAGTCTCGCAATGTCATGCAGCCTGTCAGACAAATATAATAACAAGTAAACAAAGAGGTATTCACAAACAATACTGAAAAGAAAACAAAATATAACCGGTCAATAAACAACACATTCTTTGCATTCAAAGGCCAATTTATTTTTAACCCTATTTGCATATAACAGAACTTAAGTGCGAAGAATACACTTAGGGCGAATACTTAGATAGATTAACACTGCGCATGCGTGATTAAGATTTTCCGATCTCTGACTAATCACTTCGTTGTAATTTAAAGTAGGTGAGTGAACCTCCTTGCATATACAATGCAAACGGATGTTATCGGCATTTAAAGGGTTAAGTGGATGCGCTTTGATATTTTGCTAAAGGAAATGCAAATACGTTTAAGAATAGAAGAGATAGTATTTATGGTGAGAGTAGGTTATGTTAACGGGTTCTGTCTAAATACATTTCAGGATTTTCCAAGTAGTTTCATACATATTATGGATACTTGTATTCAAACTTTCTCATTTTAATGCTTAGATATTACCTATGGGGATTTATTTATAAACGATGATTAAAGTTAAGTGACGTTTAAACGTCAAAAATGTACAGACGCCAGCACATCAAGCTATTTATCGCTAAAGCATAAGGTTTAAGGTTGATTGGGAAAATTTACCAGTTTCGGGTAGCTTGATGTGATGGCGTCTGTACTTACTTATGGTTAAACAGTCGCTAATCATTAGTTAACTTTAAGCAACGTTTATGAATAAAGGAGATGACGTTTAATGTTATTTTCAAACTTTGATTATAATCAAAGTTTTCAAAGGGCTGTTAAAGAAAACGGAGTCCAGGCTATTCTATACTATAGGTAAGATCAATTATAATGACACTATATAAAGGCGAAAGTTTGTGAGCGTGTTTGTATGTTTGTTACTTCTTCACGCACAAACGGCTGGATCAATTTTGATAAAATTTGGTATGGCGGTAGCTGACACCCTGGATTAACACATAGGATACTTTTCATCCCGATATTCCCACGGGATCGAGATGTATGCAGGTGAACCCGCGGGGCGCTGCTAGTAGATAATATTATTAAAATAGAGAGAGTGAATTTTTTGAGATTGTTTAAATGTGGAGGGTGGAAACCACTATTGAAGCAGTTATAAAATGTTTGAAGTTGTAGCGTAAACTGAACTTTATGGTGTAGGATTTTAAGTTATTTTTCCATAAACTCATATTTATTTACATTTTTGGCAAATACTTAAATCGCGAATGCGGTACTTATTATAATCCAATGCTTTATCTAAATCATTAAAGTTTATACTTAACATAATTTTAATTAACAAATGTATTCTTTTGTTTCAGGTAATGCATCATTTTCATCTAGGTTACTTACTTTATTTTCGGAGATTTCAAGGTAGGATTCGTTTTGCGCGTACCTACTTATTATGTTGTATTGCATCAGGTTCAAATTAAGTTAGTTAGCGAAACTCCACAGTCGTGTTGGGTATCAATATCTAAGCTTGATAAAAAAATGGTTGATGATTTTTTTTGGGTAAACGTAGCCGTAGCTGGTTTAGTTACTTGAAATATCAGTACAGATGTAATGGATACCTATAAAAAACTGATTTTCTCAACTTACATATACTTCAAGTCAGTTCACACCACGTCCAGAGGTCAATGACATCACAAAAATATATCATCAAATTATGTTTTTTTTTGTTTTATCGTGTTTAGGTAAATAACCACCACGTCTGCGGAGTTTCGCTAGCTAATTTTATTTGAACCTGTATTTTACGAACACGGATGGAAATATTGTTATTTGATCCTACTCAGAACTATTTTACGATTCTCGGAACATAATTACAGTCTACCTCCGTGCAAAATTACTGACGCATTTAGAAATATTTATTATCGATCATCTAAGGAAAACTTCGCAAAAAGCATCTCGCCAGTTCATAATAAATACCAATAATTCCTTATTTGACAAACAGAACGAAGGGCTTAGGAGAAAATTACGAACATCCATATAAATACATTAATAAATGTAAGCTTTTACGGATGGCCGTCCGCTTCGATTGATCGATTGATTCATTATGTTTAGATCTATCTGCGACAGCGAGAGAAATCGATTTACACTTCCTGTAACAAAAATTGGCTCAGTAGTTTAGTTTGGTATCATTTTAATATAATTATCTGTGTTTATGATTTTGTATAGGTTATTGTACCTATTTGATTTGAATGTTACGCTCATATTAGGTAATTTCTTTGAACGGAATTTAATGAGTTTCTACTAAATACTCAAGCTCAAAGGATTTATTTCAATTTAAACATTTACAGGCACATTTGAATTGTCAAGGAGTTCGGTAAGTTAGTCAGAACTTTGGCCATTCCGAAACGCAGATCTCTATGGAGAAGAACGGGCAAGAAACTCTTAATGAAGTTCTCTCAACTTAAAGGTTTTAAGTTTGACCTTTGCTCTGTTTTCTTAGGTCAATTATCAACTTCGTGATCTTAATTACCCCTATGCAAGATATATACTCGTAGTACCCAGACTCACAAAGGTTCCTAAAGTCTAAAAGTACCCACACAAACCAAACATTAACTCCAAAGGTCTCACTTACTTAACGCGGCGGCAATCCAAGCGAAATGTTTACACCGGCTGACCGCATTCCGCGCATGCGTCCGACGCCAGTCGCTCGCGCCGAATGTTCTGCACTCCTTTTACTGCACTGCACTGCACATATTTGTGTGCAATCCAGTGCATTAGGAAATGAGTAGGGTGCGTCTATTCCGCTGGATGATACGGCGCACATATATTTGGGGTATATTTTGGTCATATTTCGTGCAATCCAGTGTATTGGGCAAAAGAAAGAGCGTGGCTTCAGAGGGTGTACACAAAGTGATATTCTATCAGCGATACCAATGATTGAAGAGTAAAAAATGTAAAGGACCGACATGAACTAACGAAAAGCTTATGTATGTCAATCCCGTTGATAGTCGTTGTATAGAAATACGAAACGCTTTGAAAGCGATTACCACTTGTCTAGGCCCTCTGGTGCTCAGTCATGGAGCAAAATGATTAAAGTGTTATGACTGAACTTTGGGGGCTAAATTGATAGTTATGGTAGAATCAATTTCTCTCTCCTTGAAACCCAAAAGATCACTAGCCTTTCACTTTTCCTCGGTTCCTGATCTCATCTTAACTGTTTCTATTCTATTCCACAGTTTTTGAGTAGACTACGATCAGACGGAGAAGCCAATGTGTTGATAACTGTCAACACCTTTTTTCCTAGCTACGATACTAAGCTAGATGTATTCGAGCAGCTTGGGGCTAAATGCTAAGGATTTCGTCACAAGGCGTGTCAAAACTGGACAAGATTAATTATCATAATTGTGCATAAAACGACAGGTTGCTTGCAAGTTGTAACCGCTGGTTATTCGTAGCTACGGTCTTATAATTATAACACTCTAGAACTGGACTTCTGAATTGGGTCCAGAGAGAAATGAAAAATGCAGAATCTAGTTTTAACATAGATTGATAACAGTCAGCCATGTCATTTACCGGGATTCAAAACATCCTATGTGTTAATCCAGGTTATAAACTATCTGTATGCCTAATTTTATCCAAATCCATTCAGCCGTTTTTGCGTGATTGAGTAACAAGCATACAAAACATAGTAAGATTTCCTCGTTGACTTTTACAATCGCCCGCGGTGATAGGTGATATTCGACGAATTGTAAGTTAATCTGTATATAAACCTGTGTAAAAATAGACAAGCATTTTTCCTGCGATTTTTTCATAAAACAGATCGGAAGTATTTTATCCGTGTTTCCACATTGCACTTATTCATTGCTAATTGTCTGAAAATAACCTTTTCAGAGGAACATTTTATTTTCCGTAGTCCTGAAGAGAGAGGCAGCTTCAAGCTCAATATCCTTTGTCAAGAAAGAATATTTTAGTATGTGGTTAAATAAATACACTCATCATAATTATCCGCCTATTAGCTGTTCACTGCTGGACGCGAAATTGCCCATTTGCCGATCACTGATCAACATCTAGGTATCATTAAATTAACTCAGCGTGTTGCAGTCATCTGCTGGATATAGGCCTCTTCCAGAATGCGCCACGACACCCTGTCCGCCTCCTTCCTTGTGTTCTTCTACATTTAGTCTATTCCACCCACCTTTTTCAAGTCTTCGGTCCTCTGGGTCTAGCTGTACGCGGTACGCAGCATACAATAATACATCCAGCATATAAGTTCAATCAGTTCAGTCACAACTGTAACCAATCATAAACAGCCTTTCGATACACTGTTTATTGTTATTTACATGAACATAAAGCGCCCATAATGCTCTTTTATTATGTGACATTGTCGTTTAGGGCCTTAACCTTACTTCAGTGAGTGTAGTCGAGCGTGGTGGTGACCTCTGGTGTCAACATATTGTCGAGTTTGGAGCACAATACATGACACGTCGTAAACAAGGGTCATGTTCAGCATTACTGGGGACGCCGGGTTCTGATTATAAAGTGGTAATCTGAAGCGGTTTTTAAATGTTTTGTAAAACAATTAATCAAGTCTTTCGAAGATAGAATCGGCGGTTTATGGTTAGCCGTATGCTCTTCTCCTAAACGTTGCAACATTTGGTCTACATGTATCCTGGCTAAGGCTGCTAGTTACAATGTCTTGAGATTAGTCAAAGAAGATCCACTTTAGCGAGAAATATGTCGTAAGGTGGCTGGGACAGACTAGATGCGGAAGGCGGAGAGCACGGTATTGTGGCGCAGTCTGGGAGAGGCTTAGGTATGTCCGGCAGAGGCTGAGTTGATTGATGTCGTAAAGTTTTTTCTAAACATTGTAAAGGCAAAGATATCTTATTTTCTATGTCCAATGTTAGATGAACATCAATAGGTTTTGACCGATGTTATTACCGTCTTAATGGCAGCATTGAAATCGATTCTAAAACAAAAATAGTTTAAAAATAATCAATAAACCGTCTTCTTCTTCGTGTCCCTGGCACGACTTAAACCGTACAAACACGAGTTATAGGTATACTTACCTATTGTTTGTTTACACATCACACTTTTCATTGGCCTTCACTTCCGCCATATTCAAGGCTAACTTTCAGCCTTTCTTTTGCTCCCATTAAGTACGTCGTTTTTTGACGCTATTGAAACGAGATTGTTATTATCGATTTGAGTAGCGTGAAATTCGCGTGTAGGTACGTTATTTGCTTACGGTATAAGCATGCCAATTCAGTGGATAGTGATTAAATTTTCATAGTGTGTTCTTCTGTATAAATAAAGTAGTTTCGTGATTGACTGACTTATTGTACTCGTATGACTGACAGAAATTGTAAATTGAAAAGTCCAAACTACTAAAGATAGACACATAATTATTTAGAAAGATACGTTCCTGCACAGGTGTAGAGGTGCGCTAAGAAAGGATTTTTCGAAAAAAAAAACCCTGATTGGATCAAACAGATGATTTTGAATTTACTTTGCTAACGAAGCATGAATGTGGATGGCTGTAAGAGTAGGGAAAGACCAAAGAAACGATAGATGGACTGTGTAAAAGATGATATGGTTAGAAAGGGGATGATAACCGAGATGACGACTAATAGAATAGTATGGAAGAAAAAGACATGTTGTGCCAACCCCAAACGATTTGGGGGAAGGGTAGGAGAATCATGAGTAATATGCTAACGAAGTCACGGATAGCATAGCTAGCCAATTCCTATACTTTTTATTAGTCGTTGGTTGACGTTTACTTACAAAAAAGCAGTTTTATCAATTACAGCACGCGAAGAGACACGTTTTCACTATTTTACCACGGCTATTGTGAATTATTATTAAATTCAAGATGGATTATCGTATAGATTGGATTTATTATTAGTGTTTTCACCTTTCGCTACCTTTCAATATCTTTTAAAGTACTCATTCTCGCAGCCCCACTTTTTAATGGAGTACAATGGAAATGTTGAAGAAAGCTCAATATCCTTTTTCGTAAAAGGTTATTCAGTTTTGATTGATAAATTAACTTATTTCAAAAGTGAGAGTAATTTTGTTGGGCGATTTCAATAAAGGACTGTAACTTGAGGAAAATTTTTGACAAAAATGACCGCGCTTCATGCGTTTTGTATTTTTTTTTACTTTCGTCAAACGCTTTTATCTCGTATTTATCTCTAGGTTTATAGGTTACACGCTTTTGGTACCGATCTGTCTAGCATTTTCCCAACTATATTGGGGTCGGCTACCAGTCTAACCGTATGCAGCTGAATACCAGAACTTTACACGGTGCGACTGCTTATCTGACCTCCACAACCCAGTTACTGGTTAACACTCCTAGAAAAGACTGGGTGACAGACTTTCGGGCTTCTGACTATACCCGTAATGATTATCAAACATCTATGAATGACAGCCGAGCCGGTTTTTTTCACAATGTATAGTATTATAAGCTTACATAAAGACTTTTTGATAAGTAGGAATATAATTACACTTAGGGCGTAGAGCATAATTAACTGCCTGCTGATGCTTCTACTTTATAAAACTATGTATTCTATTATAATATATCTATTCACCCACAAGGGAATAAAGTACACATAGCTTTCAAATTCCCATCATACACAAAGCCGCCCACTGCTCAATGCTAAGTAATTAATTAGTGAACATAATTTCACTGACACGTGAAATAATTTCATTAATTAATCGCGACGCGGCGACGCTGCGCATGCGGCGGGTGCGGGCACAAGTGTCACGCTTGTTACAGTGAATAGAGACGTGCAGAAGGCTCATTAAGTTACAGCAATACTATAGTTAGGTGCATTTTAGTGGTTTTAGCATAGCAATAGCGGTCATTGCCTTTTCCTAATATTTCGTCATAGGAATTCGAACAATGAACATATGTATCGTTTTTCATTAGTGAACATCCGATTTCGATAATCGAAATCTAACGATGTTGTCACAACGATATAAATAGTTTCAGGATGTTTACTGACTTTATTTCTTTTTTCGTATTAGAATCTGCAAGTAAATGTACATACTTATGTGAAACTGCTTTTGTCACGTTGCTGTCAAACTAATGGTGAATGAAAAAAAGTTTGAGCAAGCACGTTGCGTGCGCTGTTTTTAAACTTTCCAGACCATTTATTTAGTTTGTTTCTTCAGAAAAGTTTCAGTATTGTGAAGAAACAAAAACAACAAACGTTGCGTTAGACGTATACATGAAAGTAGAAAACTAGAAATATCGACCACTAATGGGCTACTCGTATACTACTATTTGTCTTTTATTGGCAGTTCTCTGTCTCTCTTCTTCGAAAGGCGATACGGGTATACCAGCATAATTGACAGCAGCAATAGCAGCGTATCGTTTGCACAAAGTGAAAAAACTTTTTTACAAAAAAAAAAAAAAAAAACAACCGGCTTCCAAAAAAACACTACAAAGTGAAAAATAACTGTAATTTCGGAAGTCTGTGTCTTTGGATCTGTATTAAAGTTTTTTCCGGTGAACATACATAAAAAAACACACATAAAGTCGAACATACAACCTCCTCCTTTTAAGAAGTCGGTTAAAAATCATGAGTCTTATATTCCTTTACCTTTTTATATGGAGGCTCATTTTCTACCAACTATGAAATTCTTCAATCCAGCGCTATTGTTTGTTTAGAACATGTAGAAAAACTACTTTTTACCTACTCGTAGGTCAGTTCACAAAGAACTCCGTCTTCGCAACAATCGAATCGTACGTCAGTTGTTAGACGTGGACCTTCTCTACTAACTTGTATGACGTTTCCTTCATTGTGCCGTGTGAACAGGGAGAAAGCCGATGCGTTCGCAGAAGATATAAACAGTGGGGACGTGTTCATACAATACTCTATAAATATACCTACCTACCTAACCTATGGGGCGTTGCGTTGTTGAGAGAAACGGTCTGTTTGTTAGGGGTTTCACACTGGATTTAATTATTTGTTTAGTTTTAAGGCATCGTTCACACGTATTGTCCGCCGCTGACTGTGAGCACGCGTTACGCAGTTTATCGATTTTCAATATATATTTAACTTCTTGTTCACACCGAACCGACTATACGCTATTACGTAGTGCGTTGTCGCTGACTCTCGGTGGCCGATTATTGTACTACGCGTCTATGCACGGCAGACGCGGATTGGCTACGTTACCGAACGTAACAGCGTACCTATTAGATTGAAGCGCGCTGTAGCGTATTGTCGGCTTGGTGAGAACGCGTACTGCAGACTGAGTCCACGTTCACACTGGGGCAGACAGTGAGCATACTCACAGTCGGCGGCGGACAATACGTTTGGTGTGAACGAAGCCCAAATCTTTAGAGGCAGAGTCGAACCTCACGGAATCATTGTTGTGTGAAGGAAAATATGGTAGGAAGCGAAGCTGAGAGTGTTTTGGCTGAAGTTCGCCGAAGATGGCATCTTTAACTGGTTAAGTAAGGCCCGTCGTCCACGACCGACGCCACCAATCATAAACTAGTTAATAATGACCACTGCAAAAGAAATAACTAGCTACTAGTGCTGTGACATTTGGCTACTCATTGCTCATTAACCTAAGTCACAGGATCTCCTAGTTTAGGAGTCAGGGTTTACTCTATCTGTATGACCTTTATTCACTGAAATCATGCGACCTAGTTTTAAGTATTGTTGAAGGTTTTATTGTATACTTAAATGAAGATTTTTATTTATTTGAGTTTGTAACGCATTGCTTTTGCGTAACGTCGTAGAAGATGAGCTTTACTCATTTCCGTCTTGAAGATTGGCCATTGGGCAGAAATTTTACATATAATTTTAATCGCACCCACAGGCAGACTTGAGATATATTTGAACGTTTCAACTTGGTTGCTAACTGTTTAGATCTCATCTTTTGTCAACGGATGGACGAGATATCAAGCTATACATATCCAGTATAAGCTGACTTCTCATTGTATAAAAAGCCTATACAATGCGAGGTCAGCTAAAACTGGAGATATATAGCTTGATATGTCGCCGTGTGTACAGACGCCAGCACATCAAGCTACCCGAAACTGTCAAATTTTCCCAATCAACTTTGAACCTAAAGCTGCTTTAGCGATATAGTTAAAAATCTATTAAATAAATTTGACAGATTGTAGTAGCTTGATGTGCTGGCGTCTATACATAAGTTGTGTATAATGTTTAGGCCGAGGTGGTTGGTCTCATCGGATTAGATAAGACTTTTATTATTAAAAATGCTGTGTTAACCGAGAGTAATTGTTTAACAATATTATAAGTAAATTAATTAAGTAAGTAAGTACCTTGGTGCTTTCGATAGATCTTTATCACAAATTTACAAAAATATGTCCACATTTCTAGAATATAATAGAATTTTCATTTTTATTAAATGTTGAAAGTAAATAACCTCATGAAAAGTATTTATCCTCATTAAACACTACCAATCGCGACCTTCACTTTTTTATTGTCATCTTAATGTTAAAATTAAGTTGTTACGAAAGTTAATACCTATGTTGCAATATTCGGGAATTTGAGTCTGAATTTATACCTATTTGTACGAACTGACAATCTCCAAGTATTCTTGAGTAATACTTAGACGTCAGAAATAACTTTATAAATAATGTTTAGTTGCGTTTTTCAGTCTGGTTCAAGTACAGCCAAGAAAATTGATTGCAAAACAAATTGACACCCTCTTTCAATTGGCCGTGTTATAGCCATTTATAGAATATACTGACAGTTTAGTTAGTAGTAAACATAGTAAAGAAGAGATGACCAATAAAAAAGAGTCAACTAAGAGACTACTGAAGTCAACTGTGGGTATTACTTAGGCATCTTGAAAATTGCCTTTGAACAGCTTCAGGACAAGTTGCGCTTTTGGAGCAGCCCTAAAATCGATTGCTAAAACAAGGACTGGAAGCTGGCTTTATGTGTTTATAATACTTACGCAACAAGCAGTAGCAATTGCTTTCATTTTGACAATTCAACAGCATTCATTGCGTTATTTACGTTATTGAGCAGACAAATTTTTCGAACATATGAAGGAATGGATTGGCAATTTCCTTCTAAATGATTCAGATTGAGTTGATAGTGTCACGAAATTATAATGCTGGTAATTTCTTCAAAAACCCTAACTAGGCTACCAACCGCGGTCATAAATGTCGTCATGCGAAAACTGAGAGTGCACAAATACATTGTATCCATTATTGATATTAGGGATGACGTGATGTCATGTTCTTGTTTACTTAAAGTCCTTAAAATATATACAAGTAGGTACTATTTCACACTTACGTTTTAGACCCGTCGTCCATGATGCTACAGTCCGTTCACAGTTATTTTACCTCTGACTTTGCATCACTGTTCAAATCACAGTGATCTTTATTCTCATTCTGATAAGGTTGTTATTGGATTACTGCCATTGACAAGTCTGTCAAATTCATTATAATCTTTATTATCGTCACAATACGGTTGCTGTTAGGATGCAGCTGTCAGAGGTAAAATAAACGGGAACGAACTGTACTCAAAAGTTTGTGTACGGACCGCCATTGAAATACTATAGTCCGCGCGGAACTAGTTGGCCGCGCCTTAGGTATGTGAGCGGTGGGACGGAGGGGCGCGGGCGCATTACTCAGTACGTGCGTTGCAAACCGCCGCCTCACCCCTGTCCCCACCTCAGCGGCCAACTAGTTCCGCGCGGACTATAGTGCTGTGGCATTCTGGCTACTCATTGATAATTTGAGTTAGTAACTGGTTACTTACGAAAGTACAGGCCTTAAGTGCGAAAACAAACCAGATTGTATCGTAACTACCTTCATTCATAATGACTTTCTTCCAGCCAGTATTTCCTGACAATAGGCTAAAATTATCTTCTTTCAAACGACTGCTGACTCACTCGAATTCGATGATCGACAGTTAAGTAATTGCTTTCGACTTCCCATGTTAAGGTGTTATTAAAGGCTTGTCAGAATGACGCCGCGAAGTATCAAAGGTTTTGCATGAAGCTTTCTGCTTTTTTTGGAGTATTTTGTACCCTATGTACAGTCAACAAAAGAGATAAGTATGCAGGATCGTCGGATATAGTTGAAGTTTAGTAAGAAACCGATGGATGTTGTCAAAGATCCACGAATGACAGCCGGGACCAACGGCTTAACATGCTTTCCGAGGCACGGAGGTCTTGGTATGTAAAGATGTTCACCCATCCACGGACCAACCGCGACAAGCGTAGCTTAACCTGATCGATCGACCCGAGCGGCTGATATTACTTCTTATGACTTATAATGGAGTCTATTGGATAAACTTTTTTTTTCTGAAAACTTAATAATATTTTATGAGAACTCGTGAATTCGTGAACCTACACAAGTAGAAAAATACCTGAGAAAAAAATTAAAGTTTTGATTTACTCCCGTCTGCCAAACTAAAATGGAAAACTGAAAGCCTGTCGTGTCATGACGTCGTATAAGTTTGTAACAGCCTTAACGGGAAACTTTATAATTCTAGTGAGGTGTTGGAATGGGTCTACACTATTGTAAAGTGGTTCCACCCCTGCACAGGGGTTAGTTTCAGAGTCATTGACCCCGGGATTCCCTAAGAAAATAGAATTTTACATCACGCCTGTAAACCCCGTAAGGTTAGTCAGAGGAGTATCTAATAGTACCCCCGCATTCCGCCCGTTATGTTTAAGTCCCATGTAATAGGGGGCGAGCCTATTGCCATAAACCGGGCATAAATGGAGACTCCGGGCTGCTACTGAGAAATTTCTGTGAATCGAACCCTGGACCTCATGCTCAGCAGTAGCGCTTGCGAACACTACACCAACGAGGCAGTCTAAGTCTAAAATATAAGTTCACTGTATAAGATATAATAAATCTTTATTTTCAAAGCATAGATCCATAACATACGTAATCATAAAACGCGTTAGATGAAAATAAAAAATAACAAGAAAAAAAACAATTAAAACTAATCTAATTAAAACTACAAAATAAACCTGCCTGTTACTTATTCGTAGCTTACCTCACATCATATCTATCTATCTATGTATCTGAACCACGGTCTGTGTGCCGCCAACCAGGGACAATTCAAAAGTGCCTGTAAATGGTTTAATTGAAATAAATGCTTTGAGTTTGGGTGATCTAAGAGAAGAGAAACCTTGGATTTAGCACCATCAGTGAATAAACCCACAAATCTTGAAGTTTCTTTTGAATCTGAAAAAAAAAAAAATTTGACAGTTACCTTTTTTAAAAATATTAGCCATAATAGGTACCTAACTACCTAGACTGAAATACGAAATGGGATTTACATAACATTATTGTCGGAAAACGATTCCGTATTTCATGTTTTGCTTAGTTTTTTTCAGCAATGAAACGGGAGGTTTCTGAAAATAATAGCTATGCTAATAAATGACAAAAGAAAAATCTATTGTCATGAAGCACGTTCTAGACAACTTTAGAAGAAGTATTGGACAGAGGGGAAATTCTCGTAATTTTAAGAACGTTCAGTCTGTTGTCAGTCTCAATCTGTCAAAAATACCTCCAATTTCCCTACATTTTTGACAAGTTTTTGACATTTATTTGTCGCCGAGATGAGACAGTGATTAGATTTTGAACGTTTTAAATTACAAAAATTAGGGTCGGTCAGTCAGAAAGATAAAGCTAGTTTTACTTGAAGTAGGTTGATTGACCTTTTCCATATAAATGACCTTTCTTAATTAATTTAGACATGATTAAACAACGTTTTGGTCACTTTACAAGTATCCATTTTATTGTTTTGACGTTAATGAGTGCTATTGTGTTAAATTGTGTACGTGTCAATTAAAATTCGAGAGTTTATACTTCGAGCAGGTTTTTGCAGTTGTTTTTTGAATATGTCTAAGTAAAATAAGATCAACGCACAGCCTAAACCGCTGGTCCTAGAGACATGAAATTTGGAGGGTGTGTTCTTAGTGAAGAGTAGGTATCCACTAAGAAAGGGTTTTTAGAAATTCCACCCCACCCCTAAGAGGGTGAATGGGGTTTCACGGGTCGCGGGCAGAAGCTATTTCTCTATAAAATACTGGTATTCAGCTGCATCCAACCGAACCGACCCCAACATAGCTGGGAAAAGCCTTTTCCCATCTATGTTGGGGTCAGATGTGAGTCGATTCTCTATATAAATTGCCCTGATTTGATGCTATACTATCGGAAGAAATAATAATTGAGCATATCGTGACCTCTGTGGCACCTCAAAAGATTTTAATGACTCGCCAAAATAGTTGTATTTTTTGTTAAATATTTTTTGCCATCTGAATGTAGGTTGATGTATAGCCTATTTTGGTACCTAGTACCTACCTACCTATTATGTATTTTAATTCTAATTGCTTGGCTTCAACCGAAAGGTCTGGCTAGCAAAAGAATGGAGAGGGAGGCGGTTCTGCAGTGGGATAATACAGGGTAGTTAGATTAGATTAGAATTCTAATTAATCTAGATTTTAGACTATTCTAGAAATCACTGTATGTCACCTGCGTCACGTGTGTCTTGCTTGCCTTCGATGACAAAAATGGAACTTCCGATTCCGTATTCAGTTCCGACGCGACTTTTAATAAGATATACGACCTTCATCGTACGAAAGAATACCAAATGTTTCGTTTATTTTCATGCTGACTGACAAAAACACTTCAAGTGTCAGTCAACCCTGAAGTCTTTATAGTATTCACAAGTTACCTATGATTTGTCTTGAGGAAGGTTATTTTTTGGGGTTCCGTAACCAAAAGGTGCCAACAGGACCCTATTACTAAGGCTCCGATGTCTGTCTGTTAGTCCGTCCATCAGTGTGTGTCTGTGTATCTTTTGAACCGTAATAGGTACTTATGCCTATGAGTATGTACCTAGTGTTAAATATTGTACGGTGGTACGTACGGAACCCTTTGACGCGAGTCGGACTCGCACTTGGCCGCTTTTTCCTTTAAATAGGACCTTTTCTAGGGCGTGTCGACACCGAAGCAGTACCGTAAAATAAAAGCGCTGTTCTACACATAACCTATGACAATAACGTATAACTTCGTTCAAACAGGTTTTATTCTAAACTCGTAGAGAAAGCGATATCGTTTGCTTTTTGCTTTTTATTTATTTATTTTATTTGGTTAGGGGCCAGTTGTTAACGAAGGTTTACGGTGTCTGCGATGGATTACGTTTGTAAAGAGTGTATAACGATAAAAGTGTAGATTTTATTCAATTGATTGGTTTGAAGTGAGCCTTTGAAAGTTTTATAGACCAACTTCTTCGGCTAATTGATAGAATCGTGTTATACATGGTGTTTTCAAAGAAGTGTGAGATTTTAAATCCTCGTGAAGCTTATTAGATTATTTCTTGACACTTTGAATTTTAAGAGACCTATCATGTATGTCGGCAATCAATTCAGATAGAAAGTAAATCACATGGTTATATGGAATTGATGTCCTATGATTTCTTCTTTCCATTTTTTTACATGTAGATACATATTGTTATTATTATTTTAAAATAATTTTTCAATTCCGACTCCGGAGATTACCCACTACATACAAATAAACAAAGAATGATGGGCAAATTTGTAAGAAATACCTCTTTATAATATTAGTATAGATAATTCTGTATCCAATTTCTATTGAGATTGCTTTTGACCACCGTCACTTTCCTTGGCTGTGGCAAGTAAGGTCAGGTCATGCAAGTTCAATAGTCAACGTCATACTCAGACACATAATCGATTTGCCTGCATAGAGTTGTGGCAGTTGGAAATTTCCCTCTACGAAGTAAAAATGCAGTAATGGTGAAAAAACTGCAGTTTTTAAAATTGCAAACTATTCCGCAGTAATTAACATTTGTTCATTTTAAAGGTGAAGGTCAAAGGCCTGGCGATGTGTCTATCACTTACCTACTGAAAACTGTTATTGTAGGTAATTTATAACAGTGTTATTTCAAAGTAACTATGTGAAGATTTGCTATAGTCGTTCCATGTAAAGTACTGTTATTCAGGTGCATCCGGTTAGACTGGAAGCCGACCCCAACATAGTTGGAAGATTAGATAAACGATGATGTGAAGATTTGCAAAAAATCTTCAATTTGTTTTAAAAAGTTCAGTCACCCTCAAATCGTGTGAAAAATGGCTCTATCAAACAGTTGTTTAACAAAAGGTAAAAAATAAACCAGCAACCATTTTTGGATATGGACCCAGCAATTTTTGTCTGTGAATATTCTAATTTAGACACTTAGGTATGTAAGTATGAGCTCATCAATATTCGACCATCATTTTTATAAATATCCTTCTATTTTGTATAAGAAAGCGACCGCCTCATTGGTATAGTGGTCGCAAGCGATACTGCTAAGCATGAAGTCGATTCCTGGGTCGGGAAAAGTGTTATTGGGTTTTTCCATCAGAAAGTAGATAGATTTTGTTGTGCGGTGATTAGGCCCAAAAAACATTTTGGCGTCTATTAATGAAAAGCATGTTGATTTGTTCCTTATGATATCTAGATTACTGTCGACTGTGGTAATGTACCCAAGAGACTGGCGGCATTACCACGTTGTATGGCAATGCTTAGCCTCTGGCTAAGGTAAAAGCCAGCCACGGGAAGTTTCAGCCAGCCGTTTCGAAATTTCCTTAAAAACCCCATGATGGCACTCGGACCCCACGGCCCGAGGGTTTCAACCCCAAACGGCTCGAAATTATATTTTTTTATTTCTTAAAAATACAGTACCTACCATTTTAGGAATAACTTAGGATAAATTATCTTTGGACTTTTATTTCTGGAAAGATATTTGTAGAAATTGTTATACAAGACGATCACGAAACCGCCTGACGCAGGTCCTCACCGGACACGGATGTTTCGGGAGGTTCCTGCACATCATCGGGCGGGAGGAGAAGCCCGGGTGTCACCATTGCGAGGATCGCCCAGAGGACACGGTGGAGCATACGGTGGAGGTCTGCCCCGCTTGGGCGGAGCACCGCCGTGTCCTCGTAGAGGCGATCGGCAACGGCGGCGACCTCTCGCGTCCGGCCCTGGTTCAAGCCATGGTCCGAGGCGAGAGGGAGTGGGAGGCGGTCACCTCCTTCTGCGAAGCAGTCATGCTAGCGAAGGAGGTGGCGGGACGGCTCAGGGAAAGAGCCGCACGCCTCAGCCGCCGCGGGAGACGCTACGGGCGTCGGGAGCCGCATGACGACTCCCGGCCACCGTAGGCACGGGCCTGCGGACGGAAAGTAATGGGTAGCTCTCCGTCCGATCAGGACCAGGCCCGTGCCGGACGGCGCGTATGTGTTCCACGCGCGCCTCAAAGAGATGTCAGCATAAAGGAAGGGGCCCGCCAGGGCCGAAGCCTGCCGGGGTAGCGGGATCGTCCGAAAGGGTTACCGCTGCCCCGGAACATAAAGGGCTAAGGAAGGAACACGGGTGGGTTTTAGTCAGTAAGAGCCTGACACTCCCTTCCGCTCCACCCAGAGCGGGAGGAGTCATTAGATGATTTCCCATCCAAAAAAAAAAAAAAAAAAGACAATCACGAATGCTCTGAAAATAACTAAATGATCGGAAGGCATGACTGGAAAAAAAAATGGCAGCGAGCCCTCAGTTCAGTAACCACAGTATAAACGATTCCATTGAACCTTTTAAATGGCGTCATACTTTTTATTTTGTCGTTGGCAAAAAGTACTGGCTGCTTTCCGAATAGTCTGTCTGTGGGTTGCAAGCATGGAGGTTGAGCGCGAGTTCCTGGCGAAGGATCACAGGAACAGGACGTGTTGCTGGTCTGTTTAGATGAAGGATCTGCTTAACAGTCTGCTAGTTGTACTTTGGATTTGTCACCGGTAAGTAGTAAAAAAGTTAACAGCAAACTTGAAAGTGCCCTGAATGCCAACTGAAGAACTATATTGCCGAAGTGAATGACGAAATGGGATTTTGACATCCCTCCGTCTATCCATTCTGGATGTGGTCTACTGGAACTGGTCTCATTTTCAGTGTTTAGCAGTGATAATTTCCAGCTTATATGATTGTGAAGATTAAGAGGCAAAGATATCTCCTAAATAAACGCGCGACCTAAAACCGGCTGGGCGCTCACCTCATGTGTCCTGGAAAAGTCTTGTTCTCTCTGGAAATTCAGTCCAACAAAAGTCTGTAAACTGAGGCTTAGTTAATAGACCTCCTCCTGTGAAAAATATAAGCGAGACTGTTATAAATTTTGCAAAAAATATAATAACACAATTAAGGATTTTCACACAATTAATAAAGTTACGTTATTTCCTTAACAATGTGAAAACTTATATAGATTCCATAGAAAACTTAACGGTCGATTCCAAATACAAAATTAACAGTTATGTTTTCTTTAAAAAAAATACGAATAGTCTCTAACCCCCGTGCATTGTTCCTAATTATTTAAATTAATCTAGTTATTTTAATTATTTTATTACGATAGTGGCTGGAGGAGGCGGTTTAGCCGCATCCGGTACCTTGATGCGGTTCGTTGCTCTCATTCTGCCTAGATTACGTCATCGTGTTTGTAATAAATGTATCTATGTCTAGGCATTGAGTACGTTCTCGTTTGTGTTCATATTTATTGATATGAACATAAACGGAACTGGAGTTTCTCAGTAGCAGCCCGGAGTCTGGATTTGTGCCCGGTTGATGGCAATATGCTTGCCCCCTATTACATGGAACTTAAACATAACTGGCGTAGGTAATGTGGGTGCACTGTAAGTGCACTTCTGCCTTACCCTTCAAGGAATACAGGAGCAATGTTTTGTTAAGTAAAAATAAAGAAATAAATTTTTTTTTAGTTGAACTGAAAACCGAAACTGATAAAAGAACAAAGTTTTCAAAGGAACTATGGACTAAAGAAATGTGATCCTGTACTTGCAGTTTTTTTTTAAATAATACCTTTTTAAATTTCTGGAAGTCGTTTTTGAAAAAAAAACTTGAAAGGCTTTTTCTTAATTTTCTTAGGTTAGGCAATATCATGTTGGTAACTCAAGTGTAAAACTAAGTATGACTAAAACATTTAAATACACGCAGCAGCTGCGGAAACAAAAAAGGCATTTCCTGAATTCATGAAGAATTTCCTCAATAGTTTTTGAACCAAGTCACATTTCCTGCCTAATTTGAACGATGTAATAAATACGAAACTATGCATTATCTATGCACCCACCAATTATATTATTAAACAGTTTTTATTCTGGTATATAAACTATTAATTACGATACCTACTCTTAAAAACCAAGGCGCCTGTTAAATTGCACTTCGTAATGCGCAAATGCGATGTCTGCAAAAATCTTTGTCTTTTTATATGCTGCGTATCTAAGTAGACACGCTTTACCAGTTCCAGTTTCAAAATTCGAAAAATTTAATCACGCCAAACCATAGATAAAATACTAAAGACAATTCAAATCATAGTTTTAATGATGCTATTAAGAACATAGGCAGTAGCGTGCAGTGTCTGATAAGGGTAGGTGCCGACATTCGCCTTGACACCACCTGTTATGCTATTATGAGTTATAAAGATTTTATATCAGGCTTGTATAACTCCGATTCACGTGAGATTTTGCTTTAAATTGAAATGATTATGTACATTTAAGAAGGATGTAAAGATAGAGCTCAAGGAATTTTTATTTTCATTTTTTTACGAGTTTATAAATAGTATAAGTTAATTAACATTTTAGATTCGTATTTTTGCAATACCGCTAAGAATTAATGGAAATTCTAGTATTTATCATCCGATCAACATAATTTGTCTTTAAAACAGCGTATTGAAAAAAGTTCCCACAAAACTTTATAGAAGTTTTAAAAAAAAAACGTATTAATTTGTCTCGACAGTTACACAACCGAATTATTTTCTTTCCCAGGAGTCAAGGTTCGCGGCCTCTAACATCTTATACATAACACTCCGCCTTCAGTCCTGACTTTTATGAGGGTTTGTCACGCAATCCTCCTTACTGATAAGTTCAGCTTCAATGTCGAGAAGTTTTCTTGATGAAAGTTTGACGCAATGTACTTGTGAGTCGCCGCGTCTGGATAACTTGGCAAAAACTTTGCGGTGGAGTCAAGGTGACAAAAAGGCTTTATTGTTCGATGGCTGGCTGAAAAAATTAAGTATTCGAATATCAGAATAGGAATGGCGAATTTATTTTTTAATTATTTTCACTGACTGATCGAGGCTGATCGTCTATTTACAAGAAAAATTTAATTTAGACAGTAATTTTGAAAATGAAAATAAATTATTTGTCATGGAATTAGTATGTACTATTATGGTATTTGGTAATTTTGTATTGTATGTGTCGAATAAAAATGTCACTTCCTAACTTAAATCACCATATCTTTTTTGCTAAACTTAGCAAACACATTAACTGAAAATTCCCCTATGAATAATAATCGCGGTAAAACGATCGAGTGCCGGCAAACTATCGTCTACCTACACACGCGATGTCGAAAATTTTAATGGTTTATAGCTGAGTTTGCTCATTCCGGCGTAAATCAACATTAAGTTTGTTGGACATAGCATGGCGACGCACAGCTTGGCTCTTGAAAAGATGCCATTTGGTTTAATTCAGAGATTTCTCCCAAAAAGGTGAGCTAGCTTATATGTTTATAATAAGAAGTGCAAAGGGTAAATAACAGAATAAGATTTCCTTGAAAAATTGGTAAGTACATCAGGAAGTCATGGTTTGATTAATGAAGCTGAGTTGATTTAAATCAAGAAACAATTGACTAAGTCATTCTTTAGGCAAAAGTCTATAGATCAGAAAAGCTATGAGAAGAAGTATAAGGTCAAGTAAAATAGGATAGCATAGGAGGAGGACATCAGAAGTCAATGCAGATGTCCAAGATTGAGCAGTAGCTTATCATACCTCGGCACGGGAATAAAGAAAGCATATCTTCGCTTACAGTACTTAGTTTATAATCACAATACTATCGCTTTGCAGTGCGACACGTACATTCAAGTACTTTGCAGCTTTAAATTAGGCATTACCGACTAATTTTCTAGTTCAAACTAGTTGCAACTAGGGCACCTTCGCTGTACACTACATCGACTACACGAGACTGGTAATAACATAATTTCACGTACACGGCAGCTGTTTTATGAATGTGAAATATTTCCTCAACTACTCGTATTTAAACTCTTTGAACATTTTATTGTTGCAATTGCAAGTTTTTATTCATTCGATAACTAATATGAATTTTAAGCCTATGAGAATAAGCTTCTAAAAAGGTAAATAAAAAAAAAATTGGTCAAATAATTAAATTGAATTTGAAATAGAAAATAATGTTGCCAGTGTGAACAGAATGCTAATACTCTTTATGATACTTTTTACTATGAGAGTTTCATAAATTAATTTTCATTTTGAGTATTATTTTTTAAAACCAAAACAGCATCATAACACTTGTCAACAGGTTTGCATGCGGTTTCTCAAGTTTATTTGTCTGGAAGGTATAGTCGACAAATGTCAGATTCTAGAAATGTCAGACGGTTTGCATATTTTGCCAAAAATTAAATATCTTCTGCTATTAGCTTTCATTCTTGCGATTAGTGTCCTCGATATTATTTTTTAGTGTTACTGTTAGTAGTCATTTTATGTAGTGGGATTTTGTCTTTTGAATACTTTTTCTTTCTTTCTCCTAAAGATTACCTATGGTACCTGTTTTCTAGGAAAACTGTATCTATTTATTAACTTACTACGTCATTTTCATTTCATACCGCATAATCCTACTTATATCCTATCCTACTTCCTAATATAATAATATTGTAAGCGCGAAAGTTTGTGAGGATGGATAGATGTTTGTTTGTTACTGTTTCATACAAAAACTACTGAACGGATTTTGATGAAACTTTACAGTAATATAGCTTATACATCAGAATAACACTCATGATACTTAGTAGTCCCGATATTCCCACGGGATCGACACTTACGGGTGAATCAGCAAGGCGCTGTTAGTTTTTTTTTTAATTATCATATTACGATGTAAAATGTAATAAACTAGGTTTTGTAATGCCTGGTCATGCTTATAACATATTTTTTTATTAAATTATCATTAAAGATTTCCTTTAGGTATTATATTCTTGCAAAAAACAGCACTAGTTACTTCAGCGTTTAGTTTTTTTTAATAACATGGCTACCCTAATAGTTGTAATTAAAACTTGATTTGCAAAAAATGTATTACTCAGTAACGTTTTGTTTTAAATTGAGACAAAATCTTAAAACTTCGTCTACTTTTATCAAAACGTGTATTTTGCATCATAATGATTCAATTTACATGAAAATTGCCTTTGAAGAAAGAACAGGTATCTTTTGTTTATTTATTTGTATTTATACTTTATTGTACACCAGAAAAAAACATAACAAAAAAATATTGAAATATTGATAATTTATATACCTATTGTTTATATTTTTTTAGTTTTTTTTTCTTAACACAGAGACGAAAATACTTTAATTTATAATATTTTTTATAGAAGATCAAGCTGAACCGGTCAGCAAGATCTTCCATAAAAAATATTATAAGTAAATTATAGTTTTTCCGTATCTGTCTGTGCGACCGCGTTGTTCTTCTAGACTACGCATAGGATTTTGATGCAGTTTCCACTATCATTTAGAGAATTTATTCTGGAAAGTTGATGTGTATAATTCATTAATATTAAACGTATCTATATATACTAAAAAAATTAGTCAGGTCGTATAAACGGTGTGAAGTAGGGACAGGTCGCTAGTATTACAAAAAAAAATGGAATATGTATCCTCATTTGTTTATTTTTACTTGACCGGTAAAGACGGCCAGACAATACAATAAATGAAAAATAAAGCCTGCTATCCTGCTATCCTATGTCATTTCATTATATTCATCTCTACTCATCATGAAGACAGTCGACGTCTAATTGACGCTAATTGATTGACTCATTGACAGACTACTGATGACGAACGATGCTAATCTTTTGCGTCCATCATGCATGTCCCGAAATACATTAAAGATAAAAAGATGTTCGTTTGATGACTTATTCAGTGTTCACAAAGAATGTTCTAATAATTCTAAATTGTATGATTTATTGTTAAAAGATGGTTGAATTCTTATGTTATACCTGCCTACATCCATTGTTGAATGTCCACCGTACAACAATGAGCATCAATAGAACGAATCAGGAACTGACATGTCGAAACGTCAAAATCTACGATACGCTGTGTTTCAACATCTATAGTCTTACTTGCCATAATTAAAAATAGAATAGAACATCTATAGTGCGGCCAACGAGAGAACGCGTTCTTGACAGCTGTCAGTTTCATACATACGAATACATATTTTGCGAATTTGCCCCTTTAGATACTGATGAGCGACTGTTTAACCATACATTTTCGACGTTTGAACGTCTGTTAACTTTAAGCAAGGTTTATAAATAAACCCCTTAATATTTATTAGCTACTAGAATTGTCCCACTGACATGTGTCAGGAGAGCATTATCTCGACAGCCGGACTTTAAATCATAGTCAGGGACTATATTGGCAGAATGCTATGTACTTTGATAACAATGCTTTACATGGTCATCTGAAAAATAAAATAATTATTTTTAATAAAACAGCTTAGAAGTCAACAACGGTAAAAATAGCTAAGTATGTGTTTTTTTTCGTTGCTTTCTCTGTGATGATTTTTTTGAACAACTGCATGAATTATTTTTTTTCACCTCTATTTTCTAAAGTACCTAAGTATCATGATTCTCGAACTTTCGTGGCTCCTAGTTCTAACAAACTCTTTCTGTACACAATAACTTTATTGCCTCGTACTGACGGCAAACTGATAAGTACGTGGTCTCACGTTTGTTCACCTCGTTAGGAGAAGATCGCTAGTTTCTATGTTTGCGTGGTACCACAGGACAACAATCAAGCGAGAGTGCTTCGGACAGGACGTGCACTTCAAAGAATTTCATAGAAAAGATTTAGTTAGTTACTTGATAACTACTTAAAGTTACCTTAAATACCAAATTAAATCGTTGGTAGGTATATAGGATTATCTCCTTGTGGATTTTATGGATCATAGCTGTTCATCATTTCAGCTGAAAGACGTCCACTGCTGGACATAGGCCTCCCCCAAGCACTTCTACTTCGACCGGTTCTGTGCTTCTCGCATCCAACGGGTTCCTGCGGCCTTCACAAGGTCGTCGGTCCACCTTGTGGGTGGCCTTCAACGCTACGTCTTCCGGTACGCGGTCGCCACTCCAGAACCTTTCAGCCCCATCGGCCGTCTGTTCTGCGAGCAATGTGCTGTGCCCATTAGCGGATAGCTGTTATTTACCAGATAATAAAGAGATGCTTCTATACCAGGATTCTGCTGTCAAGTCTACCACAGAATTCTATGTTAACGGATTGTTATCTGTATCCATTGCATAGGTATCTATGTATGACTAATAACTTGTATGTGTGGTGCAAACTGTCAATATAAGTTGGTTATTAATAAATAAATAAATAAGTAATTTGTTGAACACTAAGGAAGGATTCATTCTCGCGATGACCATGCGACATTCGGTTCTGATGATGGTATATTGAGAGACACCTTTTCCAAAATCAAAATGGCTGAGCCTGTAACTAACTGTAATTTTTTTTTGTAAAAAATGAATCGTTCAGGGGATCAGACCGGAATAAATCTTAAATCAAATCGATTTACTCATGTAGGTAAGTACTTGTAACTAACAAAAGATTGCACAAAAGTCTTCACACACCTAAAGCATACTTAATAATATCCTCAATTTAAACGATGTATTAAAGCAAAAACGCTATTATTTAATTTCCTTAACCATTACTAATCATATTGTCAAGGTCGACGTTGTAATTTGAAGCTAATTCCGTTGTTTACCGCGGAGTAAAGTTCATGCGATTTTAATTTTAAGATGCATGGTGGGCAAAAAAAGGTTACGGTAGCTTTTTCTCATTTCATAGAACAATTTTTGCCCGACACGTCAACGTTATGTTAATAATCCGTCAAATTCCAGCGTTTTTGTATGACACACTGATACCTATTGGGTGTCACGGATATCAATAATCTATCAAATTCTGGACGGTCCATTTTACTTTTACAAATTACATGTACAGACGCCAGCACATCACGCTACCCGAAACTGTCAAATTTTTCCAATCAGCCTTGAACCTTATACTATAACTGTAGCGATAAAGTTAAAAATCTATTAAAGAAATTTGACAGATTGTAGTAGCTTGATGTGCTGGCGTCTGTACATTACATGCATTCTCAAGTTTGTCATGCCTGCCACTTTATTCCCAAGCACTGCGACTCCTGAATGCCAGAATCAACAGTGCCGACCACCAGAGGAGCCACACCACACACGAATTTGTCAATATACTTACCCTTACAGCCACTGGTCACTAGACGGGCTTTTCGCTCAAGATTTCGGAAATTCTGTCAGAAATAAAAAAGAAAAAGTTATGTTCCACTTCCTCAAGACTTAATGTCATCCTTTACAATCCCATGATGTTTCATAATAGTTATCTAGTGGAGGTAATAACTTAGGTCCAGTGTGGACCAAACTATTAATCACTAAGTCTAAGTCGGATGTGACATGTCTACGAATTACATAACTGATTCGGCCAGACTCAGGAAGTGAGAATATGTGTGTCCACTAAATTAGTTATTTTGACAAATTGTATGTTATGGCATCGGTATTTACAATCGTGTTGTATAATGCCTAAAACGATATAGGCAATTAATAAATGAACGTGGATTTTTATTGAGAAGATTTAACCAAGTACCGAGGGAGAGCAATGGTGGCCCAATGGTGTCGGCCCCGACTTACGAGTCCTAGGTCGTGAGTTCGAACCCAGGCAGGCACTTTGTGCATTTCATTTCATCACCACTGCTTTCAAAACGGTGAAGGAAAACATCGTGAGGAAACCGGCATGTCTTAGATCCAAAAATTCGAAGACATGTGACATCCACCAACCCGCACTGGGCCCGCGTGGCCCACTCCGTCTCATAGAGAGCAGGCCTGTGTCCCAGCAGTGGGAACATTATAGGCTGATTATGATGAACCAAGTACCAGCTTACCAATCTTTTATCTTCATGTCTACGCAGTCTTATAAATCTAGTGAACCGCTTGTCTTCTAAAACGAAGATGCTGTTATGATCTTCATCGGTTCTAACAAATTGGATACTTAACGCAGCACAGACACTCTACAGACCCTCATTATCATTACTCAGTCAGAGTTCACCGCGAGCACGTGACAATACCGTTCATCCATACACCCAACGTCACTTTGACAGGTTTATTTGACAGGTGTCAGGTGTATTGCCATCGGTGACCCAATGAGGTTGGTTCGCACGGTGCGCGCGTGCGTCCGCGATCAAAGGCCCCGCCGACGATGCTATAACCACTCCGCCGCGCCGGTGAATCCGTGCCCTTTCACTTTCCCGTAGCGCAGCTCCATTGTTTCACGGCGAAATCGTTTAATTTATTTTTGTTTATTGACTTTAATTTGTATAATGAACTGAGCACGGGATGTGCTGACCATGGCATTACATAATGATTGTGAATAGGTCAGAAAAAAGATTAATGATCATGTTCTCATGCGTTATTTTGATGTCTATCAAAACAATTCGTATTTTGTTTTACATTCCTACTGGATCATTAATTTTAATGATGATAGGATTTTTTTTATGCATCGTTTTTAAAGTAATTAACGAACGCGGCCTGCTGATTCGTTTGAGCTCTTTTAATGACAAAAGCTGTTGTTTAAAATCTTTAGAATCCAAATGAATGTAGAGATTGATTGGCCTTCCGCACTTCTGGCCATTTTTGGTCAGCAGACCAAATTAGGATTTTATCGTTTATTCCGGATTCGCGGGCAATGACCTCAGAGGCTCGCATATGAAACTTTCGTATCGTATCGACTTCTCACTGCAAACTCGTCACTCCCACAAGGCGGGCCGACCCGCCACGACGGACAGTGGTTCCGCAACTTTTTGCGGCCCGCGGCTCTTCAGAGAAATGAAAGCTGATGCACATAGAACCGCACCACTCCTATGTAGTTTGTGAATCGCACCCAACATCGCTTCCGCTCCACACGGAACTGCGGACAACACTGGCCACTTACAACTTGTTTACATAGCGACTTTTGAAATTGGAATGGTAGTGGGGCGATTAGGTGATTGGCGCCAAAACACGGCAGCGGGCAGCTATATGTATTTTATTATGCAATCGGAACGGAACCAATTTACTGTCATTGTATCAGCTGATATGATTTGTTAATATGAGTGTTAAGTTGACTGGCAAGTTAAGCTGTTTTTTATTTTTTATTTCCTAAACATTATCTCATCGTTTATAAGCAATCGAGCATTCCACTTAATCTTTCCTATAAGGCTGAATTACCAACGAACGTCGCGATTCGACTGTGTAGGGTGCTTTTCGAAATTTTCCGAATTGATTATCTTTCGAATAAGAAAAGCAATGCTGTAGGTAGGTATAACTTTATTGAGATACAGATTTTACAGTTTTATATTTTCGTGACTACCAAGACATAAAATACAAATGAAATATGGATGAGATGTAAATTGACATCCAGAAGCGTTATTTCACAGTTCAATGCGTGGACGTGTTGTATATCATTTACAACTTGAATCTATATTCAATACAATAATGCTTTATTGCAGCAAAGCTCGTCGCACCGGTGGTCGTCAGCTTTCCTCCAACACATTACTGAAGCCTTAAGAATCGTATCGAGTACTCGATTCAGAAAGGACATAAAGCTCATAATCGATTATCGAAGCTTTAAGAATGATTGCTCGTTTGTTTTTTCAATACACTACAGTCTCGCCTTTGGAGAACTTTCAATGTGAAAGTAATCGATAATTATATGTTATATAAACGCGATTGCGTTTATGAAGGGTGGGCGATATGCGGAGATTTCGTTAAATGTGAAATATTTTTGGCCATTCATATCAAGTTTTTGGACGGTTCAATGCGTTAAATTGTTACTATTTACGGTAATTGCAGTTAAGAGTTTATAACTTGTTTATGTTACGGGTTAACGTTAAACTTGACTGACGCCGTCGACGGTTCGATTTATATTTCAACCTGTTAGGCTGTAAGTTAGCTCCGAGTGGGTAGGGAAATATGTTGTTACTGTAATTTGTAACCGTAGTCCTTGGCAATGAGTTATTTATGTTTATCCTATAAATAACTGGCTTTATTTATTCCTCAGGAAACAAGGTATTTTATTGAAGGATTTATTCTTTCAAATGGGTCGAGTAGGTAAAATCTTACTTACTAAGTCATCATCTGCCTAGCCTTTTCCCAACTATGGTGGGGTCGGCTTCCAGTTTAACCGGATGCAGCTGAATACCAGTATTTTACTTGGAGCGACTGCCTATCTGAACTCCACAACCCAGTTACTGGGTAATACGATACCCCTTGGTAAGATTATTTGACTTTCGGGCTCGTAACGACTGTCAAAGAACCACGAATGACAGCCGGGACCAACGGCTTAACGTGCTTTTCGAGCCACGGCATTACTTACTAACTTAATAAGTACCAACTTTAATTACTTATCCGTATGTTCAAATCACAACTGTAATTCTTCGACAGTTGTAAGAAATGGTTAAACTTCACACGGCAAATTGATGTAGGGTGTCAACTTCCTTAACAATTAATTTCCCTGACTGTACCTAAGTAAGTATCCTTATAGTTGTGGGATCTACAACTAATAACTCTATGGTGCAAAAAATTCTTGAATATTTGCAGTCATAGTATAAGTCAACGACCTTGGTATAAGTCGAGGATAATGAAGAAAATTCTCAACGAATTTTATTACGGCATAACAGTACATAAATAATTGCAAAATTCTAGAACAAATATTTAGTTCTTAATTGGCTTACGTAATTTGATCTTCATAAGATTTCGCGATAGTTATCTAATGTTTACCCATGTTTGGAAACGAAATGCAGATAAGTATCAGTGTGAAAAACGCAGGTTTTAGAAATAATAAAAGTATGTGATCGACTACAGTAAACGAAATCAGAAAAATATATGATATTTTTCAGGATATATGCTAGGTAGATAGTGTGTTGAAAACATAATACTTACAACTAATTTGATAAAATAGAACAAAATCATGAAGATACCTCTAAAAACTTTCTTTTTACAATAAAAACCATGCCTACTAATATATATACAATCATTATGATTTTTTTCCAGATTATTCTACAAGCAACATACTAAAGCACTAGTGTTTTAACTTTTTTAGTCCAAACAATAGATTTTTTGTAAATAGATATTAATTGCAATAAATTACCAGCGTTGTGTCATCGCGCTTCTCTTTAGTTACCGGCCGGCATGTCCTAGAACCAAACAAATTGAAGACATGTGACGTCCACAAACCCGCATCCGATCCCGCATGGTGAATTACAGCCCACTCCCTCTCCGAGAGGAGGCCTGTGTTCCAGCAGTGGGAACATTATAGGCTGATTAATGCTATGCTATGCTATGTAAATAGAGGAATGACTAGCAGTGGCGAAGGTACCATACAACTCGATTCCCACCGGCTTCCCTTCGAAAATTCAGAACATAACCACTCATTCAATTCATCATTGAAATTTTCTTTTGGATTTTTTTTTGCTCCGGCCTACCTCTGTCATGAATTCACCCTTCGCCACTGATGACTAGCTAACTGCGTGATGATACACTGATTAAAGGAAGTTAATCAGTGAAATGAATCGGAAACGAGGAAATGTTCCATCCACGCGCTATTTAAAGTTAATTGCCTTAAGACCATCAAATTAACTTGTAGCGGGTTATGCTCACATAATTCACACTGTTCGAGAAACTTGGCATGTATTTAGTCGAACCTCAAATAATTCCCATTTTGCATTCCTAAAAATATAATTGAACACTCTAATATAATGAATGCGCCTCTTTTTGTAAACCACAAATAATTCCCACTTCGCTGTTCTAAAAATACTAAATAGCCTAGTAACTGCGACTAACTAGCCGTAGTGACATTATTACGGGGTCAATAAGTTTTTAGAGGATCAATTAAATATTTCCCGATAAAATTGTTTGAATTTGAAGGTAAGTAGATAGTTTGACTGTAAAAAAGGAGCTTGCTTATACTTAGTTATGTTTCACGTAACTCCTCAATAGGTCTAATTTTCTTACATGTACAGTCAACAAAAGAGATAACTATGCAGGATCGTCGGATATAGTTGAAGTTTAGTAAGAAACCGATGGATGTTGTCGACTGAAATTTAATTTGATAAATGAGCTGTTTGTTTTCTATTAATAAAATTAAATATTATTCGAGAACATCCATCGGTTTCTTACTAAACTTCAACTATATCCGACGATCCTGCATAATTATCTCTTTTGTTGACTGTACCATTAAGCTTGCGAAACTAAGCAGTTTACATTCTCCTAAAAACTCGGGTTAGTTCAGGCTAAAACTTTCTGAAAACCGTTACGTATAATATTCCTCCACCAATTTCAACAATGAAACCCTCAATTTTTCCATTACTCCATCACATCTATATACATATAATAAAATTGTAGAAAAGTCGTGTCTGTACAATGGAAATATATAAAAAAAAAGTAGCAGGGGTTGTTATTATATCGATGCCGAACCCGAAATTGTAATTACATTTTTTTTTGTCTGTTTGTCTGTTTATCTGTTTGTCTGTTTGTCGGTTTATCTGTTTGTCTGTGTGTTTGTGCACGCTAATATCAGAAACGGCTTATTCGATTTAGATGCGGTTTTCACTAATATATTATAGTAAGCTTCACTTAACAGTTAGTGTTTATTTCATGTCAATCGGTCCATAAATAAAAAAGTTATGTCAATTTAAAGAATCACGGCGAACATTTGTTAAGGTATTCTATCAGAGTACGTACACGCCTCGCGCCTGCGCGTCCGTGGCTATATAAAGCGCGCTGAGAGCCGCGCCGCTGCCATCAACTCCGATCCAACCTGTCCCTTGCTGCCCTCCCCCAGTGACGCCCTAAGCCGAGGTCCGTACCCCACAGGGGGTGCCCTTAGCGTGTAGTTGCTTAGCTTTTAAGTTTTCAAGCCCTGGCTGGAGGCCTTAATTTTGAGGAATCCACAGGCAAGTCCGGTTAAGCAGACGACAACCTCATAGGTTGAACTGCGAGATGCCATTCACAAACAAAAAAACCGTGCCGCTGCCATAAGGATTCAGTTATTCGTAGCGAACGCACGTATCCTGGAGAGTATAGGCGAATAGTTGCATTCGATTCACTTGAATACTGACTGTTTGCATATTTAATTTATTTATATTTTAGGGTTTGGTTCTTTTTTTTAATTTTCTTTAAGTATAAAATTAAAAATAGGCGTACCCATAATGCTTCTCAGAAATTTAAGCCCCCCAAAACTTTGCAATGGCACCAGGTTAAAAGTGACAAATTTACAACGAAATCTGATAGAAGCAGAGATTTTAACAGGGTGTGGAAAAGGTGAAAGTGTTTTCATTCCTCGGATTCCTCTCATTCCAAACAATTTTCCATTTAGTTTTAAACGAGTCCAGTTTCCAGTCAGCCTATGTTTTGCGATGACAATTAATAAACCCCAAGGTCAGACGCTGAAAGTTGTGGGTGTAGATCTAAGTATCAGCTGTTTCTCGCACGGTCAGTTGTATGTGGCTCTGTCACGGGTTAGCAATCCTAGGAGCCTGTACCTATGCTTTCATCCCCGATGGCCATACGTCAAATATCGTATACAGAGAAGCAATACTGTAAAGTAAATTTTTAGCTACCCAAACGACGGTATATGTAATTCAAAATATGCTGCCCGAAAAGTCACTATTCCATGCGGACGAAGTCGCGGGCACAGCTAGTTATGAATATTTTCGATGAATCTACATCACAGCCTTCTCAATGCAAACTGACATTACGGTACTCTCCTCGTCAGAGAAACGGAACTTACATTAAATGTGATATGTAGTTGAATGCATACGATTGCATACAAAGGCGCTATGTATCATAGAAATCGTGTTGTCACGCGCAGGCGCAAGTAGACGGGAGAGCTCTTCCTAGTGACATATCTGACGTCACTATACACGTCAGTGTCAGCGTATGAAAGTACGCGATGTGTGAATTAGATTTGTTAGCATTCTATTTATGAAGGCGGGCATGTATTTTTTGAAGTGAAAATTTCTTTAGGTGCACTTTGCGCTCTTTCTGAACTGTGATCGAAACTGGGAGTCTGCTCTCAAAGTCTGTCAACGAAGATATGGGTCCGTCGGGTCCGTCCGAAAGCAGTCGATTTGTCAAAAATTTACAAATGATTTTTTTTGTAAGGGCAAAACCACATCGGGCATAGGGACAACGGTCAAAAGTCAAAGTCAAGTCAAATCATTTATTTCAATTAGGCACAGTAAAGGCACTTTTGAACGTCAAAAATTATAGTAAAAACAATTGATTCTAGTCGCCCATTCCAAAAGGTAGTTTTCGTATGGAGAAGAATGGGCAAGAAACTCCACCGTTACTCTTTTAAAATGTTTTACAAGTTCTGTATAGGTACATTAATTATATAATTATATGTGAAGACGATGCATCTAGAATAAAAATTAGTCTGCCAACAAAAGGTAAAAAGAATTAAAAATAAAGCAATGACAGGTAAATCAATTATGTGATAGATACATGGTGCTCACATATTTACAACTATTGTTAAAGTAGATTATTTTTATATAATTTTAACAAGTGTGTGAGTTACTGTAGCCACAAAAAGTAAAACTAATGTCATAAAAAAATATATAAATTAAATTAGCGACCAGTTTGATTTTGTCTAGACTCTAGATTGTCCTATGGAGCAGGACCAGCATGTTTCCAAGCATTCTTATCTTGGATCAAATCGTGATGGTAAGTTCGGAAACCGAACTAATTATCTTATGTCGGTAAGTAATACAGAATAGGAAATGCCCTTAACTCCGGCTGAAATGGGCTTCGTGCTTAGGGAGTAGATCCCCTGAACCGTCACGCTTGTATCGGACGTTGAACTCAGTATACTTGGCTCCAGTCGTTAGTTTTCATTTCTATCGTATAGTCATATTATGCACACAGTCACAAAGCTTTTTTATTGTGTGTTGCGTTTGGAGTGGAATGAAAATGAAAGAAAAATATGTACATAGTCGTAAAATGTAGAATGTATTACAATAATAAAATTGTACAAAATGTGAGAACAAAAGTACATAAAATGCAAATTATTTCGCTGCAAGCAACTTTTATAGTTTTTCCAGAACACAATAAAAAATAACATTCGTAGTCAAAGTAGTTTTTATTTACATGAGAAAACAAGTAATAAAAGGAGGAAAGAAGATCGCAACAAAACAAATGAGATAGTCCCAATTAATCTCAAACTGACGTATCAATCAGCGCCACAGATAATAAAACGCCAGTACAAATTAACCGAAGTGTCACACAAGACAATAATAAAACAATTTAATAATCGTATCATCCATCACTTATCTGCGATCTCACTTTCACTGCTGGTTGATAGATGTGGGAAGAAACGGTTACAACTTCGGCAAATGGTTTCCGTTGTTTGTTCTGATGCATCTGATATGTGCCTGGTATTATATAACACTAGGTTTTGCCAGCGGCTTCGCCCGCGTAGAGGTCGAAAATTATCCCAAGGGAACGTACTACCGGGATATAAAGTATCCTATGTGTTAATCTACCAACCCACACTGGGCCCGCGTGCTGGATTCCATACCTAATCCATTTCTAAAATGAGATTTTGTTATATTTAAATAATCACGATCCTCGTGCTTTTATTATGTTATCGTTAATAGGAATTCATTCAATATTATCAAATAAACTCTGCATTAGCTAAATTGATTGATAAATAAACGAAGAAATAAAACTTGACGTTTTTTAAGACCTGGTTTGGACGGATATGGATTGATGACATAATATTGTTGAAAAAAAATATGATTGCATATTTGAAATGCTAATTAATAAATGCTGTTCGGATAGTTAATGTTTGCTAATTATGATGTTTTTGTTTGATAAATCCATATCGTTAAAATACCTGATTGTTTAAGCATACCTACGAGTATTAAATTAGATTTTTTTTCTGTTACAGGTGAAAACTGCGAAGGACATTGAAATCCGTAAGTTTGAATTGCACTTTCATTCAAAAGTTATTTTTCTATCCTTTAAGGGGGCGATTGCCAAATCTAGTACAGTATCCAGGCGATATGACACTTACTTGTTTATGAAATTGACACACTACGTCAATTTGCCGTGTTATAACCATTTCATACAACTATCAAAGAATGACAGTTGTGATTTAAATATACGGACGATTTAAGTTGGCAGTCGGTTTAACAACAACAGGGAAATTAATTGGAAGATTTTCACGAGGACCGTTTGCTTAGTTTACTTTCATTCTCTTGTGTTCTTGACTATTCCCAAGAAACCCAGCACATTCGACCACATTACTCGTGTCTTCACATTACAAGTCGTGTTGAAACCGCACGAACTTGTATTCACACCTTTAAATGAAGACATGTCTTTACGTATCTCTAGTTTCCTTTACTTTCACATAATCTTTGTTCGTACCTAATACCATAGACAATTATATAACACCTAGCTACTTTATAAAAAGCGAAACATCCGGTTCAAAATCAGAATGTGCTCTTTTATAACTTCAAGCGAGACGTTATTATCGTGGACGTTCACGAAAATGTAAAAAGAAAAAAAATAAGTGCAAATGTATTGAAATATACAAGATGGCACGTAGCAGGGACAGTGACACATAACCTGTTACGATAGATTCAGTACATGATTCTGGACCCCACCGCGCTGAAATTTTTCGTCGATGTAAAAAAAAAAAAAATGCTCCATACATTTTGACCGCGAAGGTATTGCACTTTTGTAGAAAACAGCAGATTCTTTTTTATATATTATAAAAGCGCTGAATCACGCGGGTACAATCCTTACTTATTAAACGTATCATAATATCAGCTCGGAAGCAGACGATACGCTCAGTTTTGCTTCTACACATCATTATCATATACACCTCCTCCCTTTTGTGCTATGTTTCCCTGATCTGTGTGAGTCTCATCCAGATCTTCCGCGCGATCTTCTATAGGTCGTCCACCCACCTGGCTGTAGGTCTGCCAACGCTCCGTCTACCGTCTCCATTCCGTTAGGGCTCTACCTGTCATCACCACGTCTAGCCAAAGTGTCTGCCCACGTCCATTTCAGAGCCGCTACCACTGTAGTCCGTTTATCGATAAGCATCGTGTGGGAAGCCCCCCAACTAGATGATCCGATGGCCCTAAAGAGGTGGCTGGGACAGATTGGATGCGGAAGGCGGAGGATAGGGTGCTGTGGTGGTGTGATATTCAGCAGTAAACTGCGATAGACTGAGTTGATGACCCGTTAGTCCAACACGTGGTCCTTTCTACTCGTAGTGCTTATAATCAGTTTTTCCGCCAGTTGATCAACTTAACCGAGCGCTCGGCGCATTCTGGACAGTCATGCTTACCAGCGGATAGTCATGTGGGTAATATATCTCGCAATAGTAAAGTATCAATTTACAGCCAGGGTATATGTTGCGGGGAAAATTATAAGTAGGTAGAAATTTGTATCTTTCCGCAAAATTGTTGACATAATACATATTTGCGAAAGAATTCTTAATATCTACTTACATCTAGCGAGTGCAGTTGCAATGCAGTTTTGTGGATTAAAATCTCGCATCTTACTCTCCAAGTTCCGAATTCAAACCCAGCAAATTCCAATTTTATCACCACTACTCTCAAAACGATGAAGGAAAACATCGTGAGGAAACCGGCATGTCTTAGAATCAAAAATTCGATAACATATGTCATCTACCAACCCGCACTGGGCCCACGTGGTGGATTACAGCCAGCTCCCTCTCATCGAGAGGAGGCCTGTGTCCCAGCCGTGGGAACATTATAGGCTGATTACGCTAAATACCAATGTGCCTTTTTTAAATTAGAACGTACAGCGTACTTTCTAAGATGATTAATTCTTAGACACCACAGAATGACGGTGAAGGGAAACATCGTAGGAAAACCCTGGAACCCTGGTGATCAAGTGATCAAGCTCATTCCTTCTCTGAATGAGAAGTGCCCTTATTAAGCCGATACCCGGAACATTGCAGGCAAAAAAAAAACATTACGAGAAATGTCACACTAATTTTTGAATATCGAATTAACGCTTTTTTTTTATTGAAAGAAAAGCGTCATCAAGTTCGAAGTCTTTCTAAATAGTTTTAAACTTGGCAACTTTGAGCTATGAGTGGCAATTAGGTTGGCAGCTCCAAGTGATTTCATTTCACCTATTTACATGATACTGAGCATCCGTTAGATAGAATTAATTGACAATTGAATGTCAAGAGCTTCTCATTCTTATACATTTTCTTTTTACTTAAGGTTGATCAAGCTACTTAGTAGTTTTTTCACATTTTTTTGTATGATTTAGTCAAAAAATATATCTAAATCTAAACTAACATTATAAAGTGGTTAAATTGTTTGTTTGTTAGAGGGCATTTCTACACTTGTATCTGTAATATGTATGGTGTAGGTACATAATAATACATAATAATACCTAATAGTGCCATAAGTAGGATGCGTTTTTAGGTTTGTACGACTCACCATTCAGTGATTTCTTCTTGATAAAATCTGCTGTTCAGTACATTTTGACCAGTTAGGCGAATATAAACGACTAAACAGCAGATTTTTTTCGCAATTTCAGGTTTGGTCCCATAGTAAAAGTTGTTTGTTATCATGAGTACAGACGCCAGCACATCAACCTACACCTAACTGTCAGATTTTCCCAATCAACATTGAACCTTATGCTTTAGCGATAAAGTTGAAAATTTATTACAGAAATCTGACAGATTGTAGTAGGTTGATGTGCTGGCGTCTGTACAATCACGTGTTTAAGTATCGGTCACTAATTACCAGTCACCTTATATAATCGTCTTCGAAACGGTTATGCGAAAAAGCTAAAACTTATTATAATTTATTAATAAAAACGTATTATATTTATTTATAAAATAATGATAAGAAAATAATGAAACCTTTCTAAAACTTTCCAGTACTTAATACTTACTTAGATTTTAAAAAGATTTAAATTTTAAACAGACCTGACTGTTTTTGCTTTTCAATAACGATTCTACTACTGCCGGCAGATGTTTTTATTCCAATAAGTAGTTTCATTTTGAATAGAAAATGAAAAACATGTTGGTTTCTTAGTTTTTATTCAACTGTTTATTGACTCTGCCTTAGAATTTCACAATGTCAAAGGTCGTCTTTATTGAAAGAGGACTAACTATACAAACTTTAAAAAATATAAGTACATAGAGATAATCAAACTTTTTCGTCGTCGTGATTGACGTCTCGTTTATATTTCCACCAAAATTGCCAATGGACAGTTTCGAAATTCAAACGATTATAAAGACGAAATATTATCCGCCATCAAGCCGTGAGCAATTATTCGTATAATAATAGGGACCAGCAATTATTGATAAATTACTATTGCAATAACTTGCACCCTCGTACGGCGGGTCATGAGCGATTTAACGTACATTACATACACTAATAATAGCAAGCACAATAGTTATTATGAAATAATACACTTTTACGATTGTCAATTATTCCATAATCGTGCGTGATGCCCATACAGTATCGCTATCATCACGTTTTTCATCGATTACAAAAATCGATATAATTATTCGATCAGGATATCCGAATGCACGTTTTGTTCTGACAGTTGTTTTTTTTTTTAATAAAATTAACACAAGGTCTCATTAAATTCGGCCTACCTATTGCAAAATCCGGCCAGAGTGAATGTGAAAAATTGTGAAATGCATTAATAAACGGAGAAGTGTTTAAAAATGTTGTAGTGATTGTTGTAAGGTTGCCTTGTAAACGTAAACATTGATTGTTATTCAATTATCAGTCGAATTTTGATCAGAACAACCTTTTGTTAAATGATTTCCTTCAAGGTCCTGTCGTGATCTCAGATTACATAGTATTTAAGCAGTAGCAACGAATCAATATTCTTAGGAATATATACTTAGGAATATATAATAGATACTTAGGAATTTCAAGTTCTCGCAATTGATTAAAATATTTGTGTGAAATTGCGATTTTTCGGAATTGTTTAGTTTGTGCAACATGCAATGCGTCACTTACGCCACGTAGGTAAGCAAACTGTATATAATATGGCCGAAGAATCGTGGCCGGTCCGAACTTTGCGCAGAAGGGTGCGCAATTACATTATTATGGTGACATGTAGCGAGTGTGAGTGAGAGAGCATGCGCGAAAGTTCGGAGATCCTATGTTCAAACGGGCCATGATTCTTCGGTCGTATCGTAAGTAGCCACTAGCTAGCGCCAGTGCTTCCACCAGGGGGGGCACACTTAGCACTGTCATCAATTTCCATAGACGACAGCGACATCTGCAGTTTGGTGTGTTAAAAAAACTTGGCAGCCATTTTCTTGTTTGTCAAATTGTCAAACAAATGTCATTGTCGCCGCCGGCCATCCGCCATTATCATTGTCAACTCCGCAACTCCGGCTTTCCCGACGTTGATGCGCTTCCCGAAATCCCGAGTTTATCTCAGCTAATTATGTTAAAATTGTTACTTGTTACTGTTATTTGTTAAACCCTGATTGTGACCCTAAACATTATAATAAAGATTCGCTACTTATAGTAAGTATGCCTATAGGTATGTGTATATTTATTAGAGCCTTAGGTCACCCACCAAACTCAAGGTGGCAGCACTTTCCATACATGCAAATTTTACCACAGAGTTGTCACTCTTTCCCTCTATAGTAGTTACTTTACTCTTTGGCTTCCACTGCATTCAATTATTTCAATGTTCTAATTACCGTCTATTACAGCGACCCAACAATTTGTCTGCCATGAAGTGTTACAAACACAGTCATTACATTGTAAAAACAAATGCCAATCCAGTTTAGACTTTGCTGTTCTGTATTTGAATTCAATTAATTCGTCGTTTGTTTGTGAAACATTTTATTACCAGCCAGCGTTGCAATGCTTGCGATCTTTATCGGATAGATATTTCATTTCTTTCTAGATTTAATAATCTAATTCTTCTTTACTTTTTTATACCTCGTTACTGCCTCGTTGGTCAAGTGGTCACAGCGCTACTGCTGACTGCTGAGCACAAGCAATCGTCATACTAGGTTTACATAGATACGTAGTAGTATTAGACTAGGTAGCGGGTAAGGACGCACTAATCATTCTGAGCACTATCACGTGTAAATTGGGAAGGTACCATCCTTGGCTCTCCGGGACGCAGAAGCTTGGACACCGGAAAGCAAGGCTTGCCGCACGAGTTTATAAGGCCGGTCAGGCCCTCGGCAGGCCACAGACAGCGGCGGTAGCAGGTCACCGGAAGCGCGCGGACCAGTAGTTCGTGCAGCACACAGTTTAGCTATGCATGCAGTTCAGCTACGCGTGCAGCGATTGTACAGGCCCTGCCCTCATCCTGGACGTAGAACCCTGGAAGGCGCGATAGGGTGCGCATGTCACTAGGTGTGCGATGTGTCCAGCCTCATTACCCCTTCCACGACCAAGGAACGGTGTAGGGAGTAGGATATGGGGAAGCTCAACACATTGCAGCGGTTTACAGGCAGAAAGTTTGCAAAGACATGCGTGTCACAAAACAGATGCAATATGAAGTTATGTATGTAAAACATAAGATAAACAATGATCTTGGCAGTTGGCTTGATAGCAAGCCAACTTCTAAGGTATATTATATATATTATTATATATCATTGTATATTATAAGCTGTATCTATATACAGCTTATAATATACAATGATACGAGTATTTCCATCTCCTATGCACTGGACAACCTAATAGCCGCGCGGTCTGACATTGACAGCCGCGCAACTGACAGATCCTACATAGATAGATGGTTATCCAGTGCAGAGGGTCTGGTATAATTACCAAATTAATGAGAAACTCACCCTAGATTTGGGGTACCCAGTATCTTGAGGGTCAGGGAATCACTCCTGCTAGTTAAGCACGCGGATGTTGAAATGGCCGAGTGTTCTTAGAAAATTAGTGTTGTGCCATGATTCTAGTGATGTGACTTGCAACTTACTAATTGTAAAATATTTAGCATCAGTCGACTATTTCCCGTTGGGAACTCTGACCACAACGTTACACCGCCGGGTCGGGCTAAGAGTTATTGAGTTTGTCCATCTGGAATTTCTCAGTGGCAGGTCGGAGTCTGAATTTATGCCCAGTTGATGGCAATAGGCTCGCCCTCTATTACATGGGACTTAAACATAACTGGCGAAATGTGGGTGTACTATAGGTACAGACGCCAGCACACCAAGCTACTACAATCTGTCAAATTTCTTTGATAGATTTTCAACTTTATCGCTAAAGCATAAGGTTCAATTTTGATTGGGAAAATTTGACAGTTTCAGGTAGCTTGATGTGCTGGCATCTGTACAACTCTGCCTAACCTTACGGGGAATACAGACATGATGATATGTGTTTTTATACATTACGTAATAGATATACCTACCATCTTGAAATAATTGATTCTCCGCTATCGTGACGATAATGATTGTATGGCTGTATAACATTAGCTGACATTTCAAAAAGTTAAGCTGTATTGTAAGGCAAGTTCACACGATACGTTTACATTAATGATACCTATTAGATTGTATATTAGCGTCTCACACTTTCTTCCATTTACACACTCGTAATTAAATCAACTAACGTCATATTGTTTTGTTGGAAATACATTCATTATCATTATCTTTCATCTGGGAAGATTTTGGCCACCTACAGCAACAAACTGTTACGGTTTTTTTTTTATATAACTTACTTTTCTTTTCATAATTAAAAAAGCCTACAGAGAGAGAAATTAGTTTTAAGCGAATCGACCAACTTAATTTGTAAATATAGGTATTCAAATCACAACTGTCATTCTTTGACATTTGTCAGTTGTTCAAATGGCTATAACACTACAAATTGACGAAGGGTGTCAGTTTGCTTAACAATGAATTTCCCAGACGTCTAACACGACTTGGGCAGGCAGTTTCATTAGTCGTTAGCTTCTTGCATCTTTTACCTTAATTGTTAACTTCTTGCATCTTTTTACCTTAATTGTCAACTTCTTGCATCTTTTTATCTTAATTGATAGTGTAGTGATTCGAAAGAAAAACAAGAAGATTTAGGTAAATAGAACAGTTTACCGATATCTTTAACCCATTGAAGGACAGTGAACGAGGCACGATTGAAGTTTTATTGCAAAGTGTTAATGTAATTTGTAATGCATGGCAATCTTTGTCGAATGTTCCAGTAGATTACCTTATGTCGATATGTGCGGATGAGTCCCAAGCCTTGACAATATAACACTAGACTTATAGGAAAGTAGGTAGATTAGATACTTGGGTCGTTTAACAGTCCTCTTGATGAATCTTCCAATCATACTTGTCCCCCTCTCCAACATTTTACATAATAGTGCAATATAGTTAAACGCATGGAGAATTTTAATCAACGGTTACATAGAAAGGTGCTCTTTGAATAGGTAAGCTTGTATAACTTCAGGTGAATTTAAATATCGTAACTTTATGCTTAATGGAAATTGATAGATAACTCACAAAGTCAGGTTAAGAATGGTTGGTATATTTTACACAACAGAAAAGACCCGTCTCTGAATCCATACTAGTATTATAAATGCGAAAGTGTGTCTGTCTGTCTATCATTCTGTTACCTCTTGACGCTTAAACCGCTGAACCGATTTAAATGAAATTTGGCATAGTTTGAGTCTCGGGAAAGGACATAGGATAGTTTTTATCCCGATATTACCACGGGATCAAAACACATGCGGGCAGGCGCTGCTAGTATAATAATATCTATGATGTACAAGTATCTGACTGTCTCATTGGTCTAGCAGTCGCACATGCTACTGCCGAGTATGAGCCCCTAGGTTTGATTCCCAGGTTGAGCAAAGTGTTATTGGGTTTTTCCGTCAGGGACTTCTCAGTAGCCGTCTGGAGTGTGGTATTGTGCCCGGTTGATATCAATAGACTTGCCCCTTTTTACATGGGACTTAAACATAACTAGTGAAATGAGTGTGTTATAAAGGCATAGGCACAGTCAACAAAAGAGATAAGTATGCAGGATCGTCGGATATAGTTGAAGTTTAGTAAGAAACCGATGGATGTTCTCGAATAAAATTTAATTAAATTGATAGAAAACAAACAGCTCATTTATCAAATTAAATTTCAGTCGACAACATCCATCTGTTTCTTACTAAACTTCAACTATATCCGACAGTCCTGCATACTTATCTCTTTTGTTGACTGTACACCCCTGCCTAATCTGATCTTATGTTATGATTATGATAGGTATGCATACATACAAGACTTCGTAATTCCACTAAGGAGTACAACAATCCTCTTTGGATTATCATCATGTCATACCTACTATTTTAAAGCTAGAACAGTTTATTTCCCGCCAATTTATATTTATGGTAAAGTTCTATGTTTTATTATATTGTGAACATATTGCATCGAATAAGTTGCCATCGTGCCCTTGAATTCCTCATATGATTGACGCACCGTGCATAGACAATGCGACGTGAATCATTCTATTTTATAGCAAATTGTTGTAAGTATTGATTGTCTGTGGTCCATTGTTCGTGCCTGTTTGGGTCAGCTGCATCTGCTGAATATCGAGGTAGAGGTTCTTCTGAGAATAATATAAATTACGGTTCATGTGACGTTTGGAAAAATCAAGGTGAGTTCCTTGTGTTGACTGAATAATGATTATTTGAGCATATTATACTAACTTTCTAAAGAAAAGAAATCCTGGGTGGATTTGGAGGAGGCTTTGCACAGCAGTGGGACAGTACTTATAGCCTAAAAAAAACTAACGTGAACAGGCTTCTTCTGGATAAGCTCGCTCCATCGTCGACTTTGTCTCTGTCACCTTTGACCTAGACTAGAGTCGAGACTCGAGAGCAACTCCATTTCACATAAAAAAAAAGAAAAAAAACTTTTGGTTGAGATGACATGATGATACAATGTCTGTGTGCAAAAAGCAGTCTTGTAGGTATGCAAAAAAGCAGTAGGTACTAAACTAATCAAATAGTTATTTTTATTTATTTGTTTTGAGTTTAATGATTGAAAGATCGAGAAGTTTCATGCTGGATTATATTCGAACTCAATGTGAATTGCTGAATAAATGAATTGAATAGATCATTGATGAATTTTATTGCCAAAAGGTAATAGCTTTCATTATTCGAACTCAAGTGGTGCTACTAATGAAATCATTGTTGTCGTGACACTGTATATTAATTCTATATTTTCTCCGAGCCAATCATTGTGGACCTACAATTTCAATGAGTCATCAAATCAGTCCCTCGATATATCACATGGCGGGCAATCATAATAACAGTACCGCCTTCTCATTATCATCTGCCTATTATGTCTGTGGCACCCAACGAAAGTGAACTACAGCAAAAACTAATCGAAACTTTCATTTTCATCTTATTGTACGCGCCATAGTTGTACCGTTAAAAAAAGTAATCTTTATCATCTATTTGTGCGCGGGAACGCGAAAAGAGGCAAAGAAATCAGACCATTGTGCCAAAGTAAAGTGCGTGCTTGCTGATTGTAGCTTAGGCAATTCTATTTTCAAATGTTTATTTGTTTTTTTCTGCAAATGGCTTAGTATTGGCCACGTTTTGATTGATAACATTCAGTTTTCTATACCTGAATAATATTTTATACCCGTAAAACGTTCGAAACGTTACTATTTCTAGATCTCAGGTTTTAAGCAACAAGACACGGTTCTTTATCTGACTAGGTTACTGCAACACGTCTAGCCAATCGATTTTAAAAATGGAAAACTTACAAAACGTGTTCGTTATCGTGTCTACTGTGTTAGTAAACTTCAAGCCAATACCTTGACCAACTTCATGTGGCAATTTTGTTGTAACGATGATAACATTCTCATCCGTAAACAATAAGAACTTTTTGCTGTCACATCGTCCTATTGTCTGCTGTCAATATTAACATTTTTTGCAACAATCGTTGACCGTCTTGTGGCTGAAAACCAATGATTAGTCTGTGCACGATTGCATAGAACTGCTGACAGTTAAGCATAGTACGTTCCAATTACTTCCTCGATTGTGTTGAAAACGTTAACAACTCCAATAAGAAGCGGCGAGAAATCAAAAACATTGTTAGGTACTGATTCTTTGCGATTTGTCACGGTGTCGGCGACCTTTTTAATTGATTACGTCATTAATTCGCCATGGGTAATCTGTGGTGCACTTTGCCCATTCATTCCCATTATCCGTTACTGTCATTTACAATGGTCCCGCAGACCAGCACGCATTGAAGTAGATTTGCGTGCCTTTCAATATCAAAAGCTCTTCTCGTAATGCTGAAAAGAGCGAGAACTGTACGGGGTTGTATATTGAGGTATAGTGCACATTTTGCGAAGGGCACATTCTGCGTCAAACCCTATTTTGTTACTGGCCTGTATATTTAAAAGTGGTTGCCGTTAAACTAAATGATCGCATTGTGAATGTTGAGAATTTTTTAGTAATTGTGTAATTTAACAAAGGATCAATGTATCACTGTTGTACTAGCGCACTTTACCATAAATTTACTTATCGAATAGTATTGAACTCTAAATCCCAAATCTACGCCCGATGTCGAATTTGCTTCCATTCTTAAGAAATAGTATGTATTAAATATTAAGCTTAAAAGCATAAATGACGTGAAATACGAAGATTAGACACCTACAAGGATTTGTTTAATTTCAGAGACACAAAAGACGTCTCACACAAAGACAATTTAAAAAGGTAGAGTTGCATTCCACATGAATGTCCATTCCTTGCATGTTGACGACGTTCCTATCTTTGAAAGCTCTCATCTCGAGTGCTAACTGCGTAACATCGGAATTCAGCACTTTCCCACGTCCACATCACTGAACTTTACTTCCTAATGTTCACGATGAAATATCAAAGCTCTTCACATTATATAACTCTTAGGTGTGTATACACCTTTTACATGTAATGTAACGTGCTTACAAATTATACAATTTAAGCATAAAAGCTCTCTTTTTGTATTTATTTTGATAGCCTTTATAATTTATTGTTTTCCTGGACAAGACAATATTTCTGGCAACGTCTGATGCCCCGTAAAAAAATATTGCTCATGTTACAATATTACGAATCCTTGACGATGTGTTCGACGGAATGCGCATGACTACATGACGTCTTGTAAGATTACTTTATGTATTGCATTTGCATTCCACAGTTCCACCCCGACATACTCCTAGACATAAGTACTTTTTGCTCGCGCTTCGTCTCTTTGCTAGATGAAAAGATAAACAAATTCGCTCATATTTTTAATTTCATGTTGTATCAAAACAAATAAAGTCGTACAAGTTATTCTTGAATTCGTCTCTTGGGCGGCTCCATCTGTTACAAGTTAATTCTGCAATGTGCACTCACCTTTAAACCTTACAGCTATATCGTCTTTGCATCGCCGGCGTTTCTTTGTGACCAATTACGATTTTGTTTTTATATCCTCAATTATACGCCTCATTTTTCGAATTGATTATGCAATCCGTAGCATCATTTAAGTAGTTAAATTGTATATTGAATCATAAAAACTTGTATTTGTATTATGTAAGAAACGTTCGGATGTGTTCGGCTTAGTTTCCAATTCAGAATCGGGAAGTGCATCATCAAAATGTTATTATTTTGAAGTATTTATTCTGACCCCATTGACCAGAAATCGTGCTTCATGTTGCATCTGCCAACATGCGTAGTATATAGGATTTCGGAGCATCTCTTATTCTTTAATCTCGGTCCCTCAGTGCTGAGGACCCATCTTGTAATAACCACCGTTTTAAGCAGGTACTAAAGTACTTTGATGAGCGTGCAAAATCGACAGTTACTTGCAGGGTCATAAACTCCTCCGCATTCCTCGCTCACATTCCCAAGTTTACCGACAATCAGTTAAACCATCACTTCCCCATCGCCGTGAAATGTCAAAATCATCTTCGCATTACTTCACATCAGCGTCTCCCGCGCATTTGCGTACAAAAACGCCCCTTATCACGGCATTAGCCGCACCTGTGGGAGCCGGGACCACACGTAGCTGTGGAGGCGCCATTTTCTACTTATTTCTCATTTGCCTACGCCTTGACACTTCCTCGAGCGTATCTATCATTCACTTACGGTTATCGTGTAGCGGGAACTGGATAGTGAAGTAATCGCCTGCCGTTTATTTACATTTTAAGATGTCCAGTGATTTATTGGCCGCATTGCCGCCATTGGTCGTGGTTCTTGGACATTAGCGCTGATAGTTAGATTGCATCTTTGAGTTTTATTAGCAATCCTTGGAGCTTTAGAATATAGGTGCTTGAGTAATGAGTCTTGAATATGTTTTCCTTTACGAGTATGTGCGGTCACGCTTATCTTTATGGAGTCAACACAACAAGAAGGCCAAATGAGTAATTCGACAGTAATTCAGCAGGATATTTCGATGATTGCGGTATGATGTCGCATAGGTGTCACAAAGGAATTAATAGTTATATTAAAAGCCCTTTATAATACGCAGCTGCTGCCTCATTATCATTTTAATATACAAGACAAGAACTCCCAGACGTTATTGATGGCTTAGGGACAATAAAGTAAATGTTAAAGAAATAATCACTTAATCCATATTACAGGCAAAATTCATGAAAATATGTTTTTTTTTGTATATTGGCACCTTGCATTTTCTTTATAGTCGTGTAATTTGTTAACATTCAATTGTGTTTTGTGTGTTGTGCTATTTTTTTTGTGTGCACTAATTACATGGTTTATCTATCTATAGTATCTATATAAATAATCCGAATCTGTAGATGTTAGACACCCAGGAGACGTTACATCTTTGTCTATGGGATGGCAACGCATCTTTCTATTTCGAATGTGGTGGTGTAAATGCCGCTGCAGTTCTACCTTCAGCATCATCATTTCCACATCAGCTGTGGACCACTGGTCCACTGCTGGACATAGACCTCCCCCAATCCCTTCTACCTATAAAAATGTTTCAGTTTATATGTTCTTTCCCAGTTACACCGAAAGCAGTGACAATAATTTTGTTGTCATTTACCCATAGAGGATGGTAATGAAGCATTTACACCAAAGACTACCTCTATTACATGATCACAATAATTTGTACCTATCCATGAAGTCGTGTCGCTAATGTTGGCATATCGTGATGTGTTCCGATGCTCACTCGCTCATCAAATTGTCAATTGTTGTGTTGTCATGTGTTGTGTTATTGATATTAATATTGTAAGATCAAGCGAAGGTTCACTCATTCGTTCATTAGGAAATTGTTTTAATATACTTCGTCGTGTCGAAGACGCGACAGTATGTTAAATTTTGTTGGCCCATAAGTTCGCCTCTTCCACGGCATCCTCGGTGGCAGCGCAGGGGTCGCTTGCTGCATTTTTTGGAGCACAGGAGGCAAGTTAGGACGTGTTTTATGACTCAAGTCCTTGTGTGTGGAATTGATTAAAAATTAGTTCAGGTGGTGCTAGTGGATGGTTTAGTTGGAGTCTGTGAAAGGCGAGTCTTTTCTAGGGCTTTCTTTGTTCAGAATGGTAATTTTTTTTAGCCTGTTTTGAAAAATATACCTAATGTAACCTAAGTAATAGTAATAGTATGTGTACCTAAGTAATAATTTAATTTTGTGTGTAATATTGAAGCGGTCATGAAGACAATTCCAGATCACTATTGAATCTTCTTTTCACGGCGTCGCACAGTGGGCCCATACTGAAAATTAGTGGACTTAGGCAACAAAGTTCCAATATCGATGCGATTTTTTTTTATATGACGTGTTATGATATTCCTGACAACTTTTATTCTTATAACATTTCTTCTAAAGTTGATAGTTTGTCTTGAAAAAAATTAATTAGATTATTTTGTATGGAGCGAATCACGTTTAATTTTTTTTCTTCAATTGTACTAATATGTTGGGTGTGTGGCGTGAGTATATGATAGCTAGGGTCATTCTCTATCCACGAAAAAAAAAACAGCGCCGGCCATCTGCGGCAGCGCGAGTAATCATTCGTTAAAAAAAAATGTTTTGTAAGATTTTTTTTTGCCATTTAAAATAAATTCAAAGTAAATTTTTTGTGTCATTAGGCTAATTCACCTTTTCTTTATTAAATATATAGTTTTAACAGCGCATAGGTACTTATAACTAATTATTCTGGTAGAAATTTAGTAATTATTGCTATGTTATCGGTAGCACCTGCATTGTGATTGATGACTCATTTGTTATTGCGCTCGTCTAAGCGTATAACTAATGAGTCGTCGAAAAATGCTTGTCTCTGATTGGCTGTGTTATTTTTTTAACTGCACGTTATCTATTGTTGAATAAATATCGTAATAAGTTTCAGGTTATACTAATTTTGTTAATGATAGGTGAAATAATTTAAATTTGTACGGGCAAGTCGTTGATAATTATCTACATAATCAAGCGTATGAAACTGTGAAGTAATTGTAGCCCTGAAAAGGGCTGTTTGTCATATACCTAGCCCTGATGGGCTTTTGTGAGGATAATCTAGAGCCGGATCACATTATTTCTTGTTCCAGAAGTGCTAGTGGGTCCGGCAAATTTTCGGACTCTGCTATGAGGCATTCTTCTTCCTCCATAATCTCACTGTCACAGGGAGGCTCAGTAGTCTGTAACAACTGAATTGCTTCAGGCAACAACTCATTATGACCCTGTTTCAATATTTTAGGCCTTATGTAGGATATGTGGGGATCAGAGCTTATTAGAAGTCCATGGAGGATGTCTTCGTTTGTTGCTATTCTCCCCGTTTTCCGAGTGTGCCACTCCCTGACGTTTCTGAAGTCCTTATTACGGGCTTCCGAAGCTTCTTCAGATAAGATACCTAAAACGAATAAGTACATACATTTTAATTTCAAAACGCAATTGAGTCAAATAATACATCAAACTATATTTATTTTTTACTTACCGATTGGCAAAACACCAAAGTGGTTACAGATGTCTGCACCGTGCATTAGAAGTTTATGTACACTAACTGACATGTAGTACCACGAATAGTGTTGCACGTACACATCAGCTGTTTCTCTGCAGTATCTTCTAAATTTTTCACAGTCAATGTTTTTGCCTGATGATATGGCTTGTAGAATAACGGAAAATCTGAAAATCAGATTTTCGTCAATTCCCGTTATTCTGGATGATCTTTTGTAATCTTGGAAAAAGCGCCTCGCAGTATTCCCGTCATTTGTAGTTCCAAAACCCTAAAATGGGAAAACAATACTGTAATATACAATACATAGAGATATAATACACAAACAACATAAAAAGAGCCAAAATTAAATACATACCTGTTTGACTATATCAATCAGCATTCCAGTTTGCTCACGAAACTCTTGTTGCGTGGTATTTTTTTTAGCTTGTTTCAAAGCCTTATGTTCGCCTCGAGCAGTCCATCGTTGAAAATCCAGATTATAAGATATATGGAGAAGACATTCCATACACCGAACCTTCATATGCAGTGAAGAAATTCCTTGTTTGTAAATTTCTTCACGAAGTGGTTTGGAAGTCAAAGCGTCTAAATTATTCATCTCGCTCGGTTTTGCCAAGCAAATAGGACACGTTGCATATGATGGTACTTCAGCAATAATATTGGCCACTTTTCCATCAATCATGGTCATATGCAATTCATGTGATACAATAATATTTCCACACTGTGTAGATATTCGTTCATCAATTTGTTTTTTCATCTCAGACTCTTCAGACATTATAAAATCAGCTGTCTCCGAAGTGAAAGTGAACTTCACCGGTCGACAGTACAGAGTTGAGCAAGGTGTGGGGTTCTCCCAAACTATATTTTCATTCCCAGAAGATGGGCTAGTAGACACTAGCCGAAGAGGGACGATGCTTATCATGACTACTGATGAATCATCGAACTCTGTAGACGTTTTCTGTTTATAATTGCTCTGCGACGAAGAACCATCAAGTCCCCATTTCCAGGTCAACTTGAGTTCTTTATTTTGAGACCTATCAACAGAATTACTAATACCTAGTAAAATCCTTTCCACAGTGTGGTCCAATAGCGCTTGCAATTTAATTTGAGCTCCTTTTTCGGTAATCTCCATACTCTCTTGTGGTGGGTAACATCTTTTCTTGGCATTTACAAGCTTTGGATAAGATGGAAAGGCAGCACAGTTTTCTTCTTTCAGAAATTGTCGAAGAGCTAAGTACTTCCATTTCGAGAGCGCAAGTGATGTATAAAGAGCTAAACAGTTATCTTCAGAGACAGTACTTAAGCTCTGCTTTTTGAATAGTCGCTCGTCTACTTCGGATAGGGCATCTGGATTACTGGAAAGGTATTCGATCACTTTTGCCAGATTCGTTTTGCCGTTGTCTTTCAATTTTGTTATGTACCAGGTCTGCAACTCTTCTTCGGAATTTTCTTCTACTATGGAAGTAGAACGTCTTTTTTTTTGCTTCTTACTTAACTCTTCGAATGGTTTTCTGTGCTCCTTTTCTGTAGATGTTCCCGCTTCCGCAGTACATACTGCAAGAGTAGGAACATGGGAATCTATATCCACAGGTTCAGATAAGACTGCGTCCGAAAAGCCCATCTCACTTCTCAGGTCAACACTGTCACAAACAGGCCAGTTGATGTTTTTTTCCAACCACTTGCGATTACTTACACGATTCATAAAAGTTTTTTGGTTTCTACTTGACTCTATCCACTTTTTATTTAGATTTACACAAAAAAGTCGACAGAACTCCTTGATTCGGTTCTTGTCTTCTTCAGAAACTTCGGTAGTCAAGACAGAAATGATACTTTCATATAGAAACATATGATTTTTCAGATCACCGCCACTTCTTAATTTCACAAAAAAATCTAGGTTGGTACAAAATCCAGCCATAGTTCTAATGTAAATATAAAAATAAAAGTATTTCACTGTGTTCACAAATAAGCGACAAGAGCGAAACTAGATGGACTTAATGAATGTCTTTATATTTATAGACAGTGTTAATTACTCAAGTAGTGGACACTGTTATCAGTGAGTGAAAATTATTCAGCCAATCAGAGACGAGCATTTTTCGATGACTCATTAGTTATGCGCTTAGCCGAGCGCAATAACAAATGAGTCATCAATCACAATGCAGGTGCTACCGATAACATAGCAATAATTACTAAATTTCTACCAGAATAATTAGTTATAAGTACCTATGCGCTGTTAAAACTATATATTTAATAAAGAGAAGGTGAATTAGCCTAATGACACAAAAAATTTACTTTGAATTTATTTTAAATGGCAAAAAAAATCTTACATAACATTTTTTTTTTACCGAATGATTACTCGCGCTGCCGCAGATGGCCGGCGCTGTTTTTTTTTTCGTGGATAGAGAATGACCCTAGCTATCATATACTCACGCCACACACCCAACATATTAGTACAATTGAAGAAAAAAAATTAAACGTGATTCGCTCCATACAAAATAATCTAATTAATTTTTTTCAAGACAAACTATCAACTTTAGAAGAAATGTTATAAGAATAAAAGTTGTCAGGAATATCATAACACGTCATATAAAAAAAAATCGCATCGATATTGGAACTTTGTTGCCTAAGTCCACTAATTTTCAGTATGGGCCCACTGTGCGTCGCGCGTCGGTGGCAGCGCAGAGGCCACTAGCACTTTTTCGCTGCATGTTTTGTGTCCAGGGTAGGAGGTGGATCATAGTTTTACACAGCTCTGCTGCCACACCCTGCTCTCGTACATTTGATGTAAAGACGTTTTTTCGGTCTAAATCTAAACACTTGCATTTATACCTGTAAACTTATAACTTACTTTTAACATAGAGAGTCTTAGTCGCTTTCTTTGGAAATGATACATTACCCACCGGGCAGACGGTTTTATTTTCAAATTTTTACTTTCTGTTTGTATAAAATTCACTCGCTTACTGCGGATTAGCATCTCAATGTCACGTTTTGTTCCACTTATTATATTTCAACAAGAAAAATCTGCTGGTTGATAATAATGTACTTATACAGTGACTCGCTAGCCACTTTTTATACATTATACATAGTGGTACGAGTATAAGACTTGACAAAACATCGCGATTTCTTTATTAAATATAGGTTTCATATTATTTTTTTTTACACATATATCTTCCGGAATAAATTCTATAAATTATTGTTCGAACTGCATCAAAATCAGTTGCATAGTCTAGAAGAACAACGCGCAAGAACAACAACGCGGTCACACATTCAGACACGAAAAACGACTTAGTTTATTGCTATTTATAGAATAATGATAAATAACCTCAATGAGCCTGTGCCTAGATACCTAAATATCTTTGAAAGTTGAGGAAGTTAGTTTTTTGTAAAGATTTTATTCTTTTCAGCCAGATAAATTATCTATAGTGTGTATCATACAAGTTTTTAATTTTAGCATAAAAACTCTTTTTTTCGTCTATTAGGTATATTAAGAGAGGGGCTTGTGGCTAAGTAATTTCAGCCGCACGGCTCGATCGATCAGGTTAAGCTACGCTTGCCGCGGTTGGTCCGTGGATGGGTGACCATCTTTATATACCAAGACCCCTCCGTGCCTCGGAAAGCACGTTAAGCCGTTGGTCCCGGCTGTCATTCGTGGATCTTTGACAGTCGTTACGGGTCGTCAGAAGCCCGAAAATCTGACAACCAGTCTTACCAAAGGGTATCGTATTACCCAGTAACTGGGTTGTGGAGGTCAGATAGGCAGTCGCTCCATGTAAAATACTGGTATTCAGCTGCATCCGGTTAGACTGGAAGCCGACCCCAACATAGTTGGGAAAAGGCTAGGCAGATGATGAGGTATATTAAGAGACAGGAATAACATAAAAACTGAAGTTTTTAATTAGTACGCTAAAGATTTAAAACTTAATTTGTGAGATACAGAAGATTTTTTTTTTTAAATACTACTTAAACATTTAAACTGTAGGTATCACTTACCGTGAGATGGACACGCTTGAAAAATGCGTCATTTTATGAATACTTCATCAGGGCTGCCTCGTTGGAATAGCTCAGCAGTAGCGCTTGCTGGTAGGAAGCATGAGGTCCTGGGTTCGGATCCCAGGTCGGGCAAAGGTTTTATTGGGCTTTTCCATCTGGAATTACGGAATTTCTCAGTAGCAGCCCAGATTCTAGATTCGTGCCCGGCTGATGGCAATAGGCTCGCCCTCTATTACATGGGACTTAAACATAACTGACAAAATGTGGGGGTACTATAGGTACACCTCTGCCCATGGAGAAACAAAGCGTGATGTTACGAGGAATTTAAATCTAAACATAAAAATTCTTCTATAATTACGATGTACGAAATGTCTTAATTAAATTATCTAACTTGCGTGTTAATAAATTGAGATTCAACCTAGATTACGAAATTAATGCTTCTAATAATCCCTTAAAACCTGATAATTGCTTAGCGCGAAAATAGCTAAGTTATCGTTTGTCTTAGATAACGTTGATTGACAACTATTACTGTTATATCATACGTTTGATGACGGAGTGATAAGTGTTACCACATCATTATTTATTATGTAACTGTCCACCTAGTCCTAAATGCAAATTTTCGAATAATTTATTCGAAAGCACATCCTTTTATGCATATTGATTGGTTTTTAATTATTTATGACCTACTTGACGTGTTTTAACGTTAACCGTAGTCAAAAAGAGGCTTTATGTCGAGTTTATAAACACTTCAGTTTATTCCTAGAGGGAAAATTTCCATCGTATATCAAAGTACCCGCAGATTTACACGTCATTAGCCGTTGCATAATTTTCAATATGTTTTCACCATCTGACCCGTTTGAACTTAACCAATAAATATAATTCTAAATTCAAATCTGCCAATAAACAAGCAAGTGCATTCCGTTCGGGTTGCATCGTAAATAATCGTGTAACATCGGACGCGGGCATCTGGTGCCCGTGGGAGCGGCTGCGCGCGCAATCTCACGCAAGTGGCTAGTCAGCATTATTGTATGCCTGGCTTCCTGGTAGCTTTTTTTATTAAACAATAAATATATTATTTGAAGAAGGATTCATTTGACGAAGCCGCATTTTATATATCTACAGGATCTTTTGGCGCTCAAATGACGTTGACAGAGGGGCGCTGTTTGTAAACATTTAATGCAATTTTGATAGGTGAAATGTTGTGAAAAAAAACATCAATTTCCAATGCCATTAATCTACTAAGAAACTACCGTCCGATGTATCTACGATCGTAATTATAAGGAACAGCGAACAACAATAATTGTCGATTAATTTTGAACTTAAAGTTTATTATTATAGAGTTGTAAATATGTGTGATACGTGTGTATGAAACATGGGTGCCGCGTGAACGTTTATCACCCACTACTTTCTCGACATGATATAAAGTAAAAGTAGAAGAACTTGCCGCGTCTGCGTCGCCGGCGCAGGCGTCTGTCACACCGTGGCGTAACTTTACGTGTGTTATCAATTTATCACACTTTTTATCGGTGTTATCTGTGAAATTTTATCATAGTTTTCAAATCTTCCACTATCGAGTAGGTATATCTTCTATTGTAGTTATTGCCTTTGAAGACTCTCTCATGTTGTTTTTATGATTTTGTTAGATTTGATGTTTGTTTTTATTGTTGGTATTTCCTGTGCGTGTTCCAAAATAAAATATATTTCTTCCTCTCTTTCAGGTATACAACCTTTTTAATCTGTTAAATAATTTAAAAGATTATTTTTATTATTTTAAAAGATTATTATAAAAATGAGTACCTATGTGGTACAAAAAAGCGGAAGGTTTTTGTTACGTAATTAATTAATCACTTCCACAACCATTGCATAATTGGCGAGAAAATCATTAATAAAAACAACAGAAGAATGGCCCTGATAGTATTAGCTGTAATTGATTACAAAACCTTACATAATTAATTATTAATTACAAACAAGCGTTACGATACGGTGTGAGCATCCATCTTAGCGTTAATCAGTCGGAATGCGCAGACGCAACTGTGGGTAACGCGTTTAAACGAGATTGGCTAATTATCTCCGAATTATGTGCGAGGTGACTAACGCTTTCTATTGATTTCTAATGTTTTTTAACATGTCCATACTTATTTCATAAATCCTTAATTACTTTTGTGTTTAACGGCATTTTTTAGACAAACAATGATTCAGTACTTTAAAAAAAAGAGAGATGATCAAAGAAACGATGGATCGAGTGAAAGATGATAATAAAGGTAAGAAGCAAGTGAACTTTGAGATGATGACTGATGTATCTCTCACATGATGACGATTAATGAATAAAAATTGAGGTTTTAATAAAAATACTTTTGAAAAGAGGCTAACTAACTTCGTCAAGATTTTTCAGTAATTTTAAAGAAGACGTGAAGATAGGGTAGGTATTAAAATTTTTACTTAGCTTAAATGTAATTTTGAAAACATGACAAGCAAGGTGTTGCAAACAGGTGTTAAACAAACGTACCTACCTGAATAGTATAACCATGATATTTATCTAAGACACCTTATTGTAACCTAGTTACAGCTATTATCCATGTAAAACATTATGTATGTGGGCAACTGGGCACGCGTTCTTAACGTTTGAAAATCCCAGTGTGTATCCGATAAAAGGTCATAGCACACATATCAACTCGGAAAGGGATCGTCACCGCATCAACTGGAACCATCTAGTATTATTTGTATGAAACTCCCTACTGCAACGCACACTAATCGGAATGGTAACGTAATCGCCTCGCCTCGGGACAAGCTCACGAGCCGCGGTGCGGTGCGTGGTCAACTTGCAGTTCCCGCGCTTACGGCTCGTCGTCCCTGCGCTTGCGTCTCTCCTTACCCGAGCTTACGTCTCTTCGTCCAGCCTTGCCCCTCTCACACCTCCCGCGGCCTGCCTACCCTACAGCACCATCAACCAGCGGTTGGCGAGCCGTAAGCGCGGCGTCACCTAGCCGTAGCCGAGTCGACGTATCGGAGCTGCTGATCCGCTTTGGTTACGTGCTTACGTTAGGTTGACGCCTGTTTGATGGCGAGGCGAATGGCGATACGGTGACGATCCCTTTCTGAGTTGATATGTGTGCTATGACCTTATAGGTCATTGAACTGAGTTCAAATAGCTGACCAATAATGAGGTCCAATTTGCAGCTAGACATAACTATATTAGTGTTATTCAATGACTGCCTCGTTGGTCTAGTGTTCGCAAGCGCTACTGCTAAGCACGAGGTCTTGGGTTCGGTGCCCAGGCTGGGCAAACTGTTATTGGGTTTTGTATCTGGAATTTCTCAGTATAGCAGCCCAGAAACTGCGGTTGACGGGAATAGGCTCGCCCCCTATTACATCATCACCTGCCTAGCCTTTTCCCAACTATGTTGGGGTCGGCTTCCAGTCTAACCAGATGCAGCTGAATACCAGTATTTTGCATGGAGTGACTGCCTATCTGACCTCCACAACCCAGTTACTAGGTAATACGATACCCTCTATTACATGGGACTGAAACATACCTGGCGAAATGTGGGTGTACTACAGGTACACCTCTGCCCAATACCTCGGGGGAACAAGGCATGATGTTATGGTTTTTTTATGTTATTATAAAAATAAAGCTGAAGAGTTTGTTTGTTTAAACGCACTAATCTCTGGAACTACCAGTCGGATTTGAAAGTTTTCTTTCTGTATTTGATAGCCCAATTCTTGAGGAAGGCTATTTAACATCACGGTACTACCCACCTTAAGAGCAGAGCAAAAAGAAAAAAAAGGTAAGAATGAACACGAAAACGATGTACCTAACGGGGCACAGTTATCTATTTATATAAAAGTAGCAGCGCCCCGCGGTTTCACCCGCATAAGTCTCGATCCCGTGGGAATATCGGGATAAAAACTATCCTATGTCCTTTTCCGGGACTCAAACTATCTCTATCTAAATCGGTTCAGCGGCTTAAGCGTGAAGAGGTAACAGACAGACAGACAGACACACTTTCGCATTTATAATATTAAGTATGGATTTTCAAAGTCCTGACTGACTGACTGGAGACATGAAATTTGGAGGGTGTGTTCTTTGTGAAGAGTAGGTATCCACTAAGAAAGGATTTTTCGAAATTCCACCCCTAAGAGGGTGAATGGGGGGAGGGTGAATTTTCAAAAGCTAATCGTATAATAAATCTAGGGGATATACAGGCATGTTTATTTATGTATGTAAATCTAGGCATTAATTTGATCACCAATCAAAAAAGAGACGACCGTTCAACTATCGTAGTGAACAGACGTGTACAACTTTTTTCCTGCTAATTTAAATAACTTATTAAAATAGTTTCTAGCTAAAGTGTTTCTTCTGGTTATTGTGTTAAAACTCAAAACTCAGTGATCTAGTTCAACACCTATTGTGCGAAGTAACCCACGGGTAAACGCGAGATCCGATATTTGCTTACCTACTCACTCACAGCGAATCGTGCGACACTTTCTACGTCATCGCACCGATAAGGATTAAGGATGAATACACAACGAACACCGCCTAGCGGTTTCACCAGAAGCGGCAGCGGAAGCAATTCTTCGCCCGATTTACTTGCACTTCAAACAGAGGATCAATATGTAACTAACAGATATAAAAGGAAGCAACCTGAATCGGAGTTAGGAATCAGGGAGGAAATAACGGAATTTCGGGCTGAGATTATGAAATTCCTGAAGGACCTCAGTCAAAAACAGAGTGAAAACTCGAACAAGCTATGTCAAGAAATAACCGAGGTCAAAAACGAGTTAAAAACTATAAAATGTACAACAGAAACCTTGAACTCTGAACAAAATCAAATAAAACTTGAATTAGAAAACCTTAAAACTCAAAATTCCAAATTTCAAGACCAAATAAAAGGGCTCGAAAGCGACTTGATTAACCTTAAAGCACAACAAAATTCCACACTTACAAATCCGCCGCATCGTGAAGTTGAGGTCATGGCCTTAGAATTCCAAGACCGGGCGCAGCGACAACAGAACATTATAATTATCGGTATACCCGAACTTAACAACGAAAAAAACTCGGAATTAAGACGTGAGCATGACAATAAGCAAGTACTTACCTTGATTAGAACCTTTTATCCGGATTGTCCCACTCCAATAAAATGTATGCGCCTTGGCAAATATAACCCTGAGAAAAACAGGCATCTGAAGGTATGTTTCGAAAAAAAAGACACTTGTTTACATATTCTTCGGAACAAATCGAAACTCATTAATGATAGTGTACGCATATACTCGGACCAAACGCCTATGCAAATGAAAGTGCTGAAAGATCTCCGTGATGAATTATCGCGTCGTAAGGAAAATGGTGAGCTGGACTTGATAATCAAGTATGATAAGGGAATACCGAAAATTACTAAAGTTACGTCAAAAAACTAACAATGAGTCATACCCTCCAGCCAATTAATATCAATAGATCAGGATTAGAAAACATTACCTATCAGCATGTAGATACGTACCAGGCTATACACACATCTGCCTCGTCGTTGAGACTATTTTATGCCAATGTTCGAAGCTTAGTTAAAACGGGTAAACTAGACGAATTGAAATGCATACTTAAATCATTTAACCAATCAATACACATTATTTTACTTACCGAGACATGGATAAAAAGCAAAACAGAGGCAGTACTGCTCGAAATACCGAATTATACACACATTTACAATATTCGAACGGATGGTGTAGGCGGTGGCGTTTCTATGTATGTACACAAAAATATCAAGTTCAACATTAAACATGACCGCTACGTAAATGGTAACAATTTTCTATTTATTCAACTGGAAAAACTGTCGCTGACCGTTGGAATCATTTATAAGCCACCTAATACGAATGCAAAACAATTTCATGAAACCTACTCGACTCTGTTAGAAAGAACAAGACAAAAAACAATTGTATTTGGTGACTTTAACATAGATTTACTGCGAAATGAATGTAAAACCACAGACTACAGGAACATGGTACACGAATCAGGCTTCTCTATAATAAACAATACTCATGAACAGTATGCCACTCGGGAAACAGTAAATACAAAAAGCATAATCGATCATGTGTGTACAAATATTTCCGATTCCAGCATACACATGGCATTAATTGTGTCAACCTTATCTGACCACAAGCAAATATACGTAGGGGTAAAGAAGTATAAGCAATCATTAATACAGAAAAAACAATATCAAGCAATTGACTACAGCGAACTTGTTAACAAAATACAGAAGGGAAATTTACCACAGGAAGACTATAGCTACGACACACTTGAAACATACATCAAAAAGCAAATTGAAGATGCAAAAATTTCAAAAACTAAAATCCTTAATTTACCCCAGAAGGACTGGATTAATAAAACTATAATTAACAACATAACTGAAAGAAATCAACTATGGCACAACTACATAAAAGATCCTAAGAGTGAAGAACTAAAATCAAAGCTAACAGCTGCAAAAGAAAAAGTGAATAAGACAATAGGTAAAGACAAGAAGAAATATTATTACGATGCTTTTGATAAATGCAAAAAGAACCCCAAGAAGATGTGGAAATTAATAAATACCCTTGCTAAAAATAAAATAAACTGTGACTGTGCTCCCCCAAAGTTAATAGTAAATAATACTGTCATATCAAATGGTACAGAAATTTGTAACAGTTTTAATCATTACTTTGCGACAATCGGTTCTATACTAGCTCAAAAAATACAATCAAATCAACCTAACACTATACACACAAAAACTATACGTAAAGCTAAGGATACCCAATGTCCTAATCTTATGGAACTGCACCCGTGTTCAAAAGATGAAATCAAAAAAATTATAGACAACTTAGATAATAATACCAGTTGTGGGATAGACGGTATAACCACTAAGGCTATAAAGTGTATCGGAAACCTAATCGCAAATAATCTTGCAAATTGTATTAATGACTGTCTAAACAAAGGTGTTTTCCCAGACAGCCTTAAGATAGCCAAGGTGACCCCTATTTATAAAGCAGGAACTAAAACTGATCCCGGCAACTACCGGCCTATCTCTGTATTGCCTGTAATTTCAAAAATATTTGAAAAGGTATTATATACCCGGTTATTTGATTACTTGAACAAAATAGACTTTCTTTATGAACATCAGTACGGATTTAGACCACATTCTAATACACTCGCAGCAACAATCGATTTAGTAACTAAAATTAAAAATAATATCGACAAAAAGCAACTAGTATTAGGTATTTTCATTGATCTTAATAAAGCATTTGATACAATAAGTCATCCCATACTATTAGAAAAGCTAAAAAGCATTGGAATCACTGACCAAGCTTACAAAATATTCGAATCTTATCTTGCAAATAGACATCAGATAGTAAAAATTGATAATTTTGAAAGTTCATCTGCTGAAATTGTATGCGGAGTTCCGCAGGGATCAGTTTTAGGACCACTGCTTTTCTTAATTTATATAAATAATATAAGTAATATTGGGTTAACGGGACATATCTCACTGTACGCAGATGACACATGTCTTTTTTATTTTGGCCACTCCATGCATTGTGTTATTACTGAGGCACAGCAAGACCTTTATATCCTAAATGCGTGGCTTAAGCAAAACTTACTGACTATTAATGTTAACAAAACTGCATACATAATATTTTCTCCTAAGAACAAAAAGATTCCTGATTTCCCTCCTCTTACGGTTGATGGCCAACAACTGTTAAGATCAAACCATGAGAAATACTTGGGCCTGATCTTGGACAGCAGACTGACATTCAGACCACACATTGATTATGTTAGAAGCAAATTGATTCCGTTGACTGGAGCTCTGCGAAATATTGCTAAGTGTGTGCCATTTAAATTGCGCTACACAATCTATAATACACTAGTCAAACCGTATCTAGACTATTTAATCCAAGTGTGGGGACAGGCCGCTATTACACATCTTCATGACCTACAAGTAACGCAAAACAAAGCAATCAAAGTTCTTTTTAATTACAATTACCTAACACCTACGAAAGACATTTATGCTAAAACTAAACTATTTAACCTTAAAAAATTATATATTTACCACACATGCATACTAATAAAGAAAATTTTAACAAACAAAATACACTCACAAATCACCTTCAAACACAAAACTCACCACTACTACACCAGGAATACGGATAGTATAGAACTGCGTTCAGTTAGGACGTTGTACGGAAGAAGAACTATTCAGTTTGAGGGAGCGCAGCTTTATAATAATTTACCGAAAGAAATAAGAGATTCTTCATCAGTAAACATTTTTAAGAATAGGTTAAAGTTGTACTTGGCTAGCCAACAATAATAAATCATTACTATATTGTACTTGATAGATTGAACGACAATTATTTTTATTACTTAAGATATTTTTGTTTAGTTTCTCATATTTAAGTGAACTATGTATGTTCTTTTTGAGAAATAAATTTCTTTAAACCGAATCGTATTTTCAAAACATCTTGTATGATTCCACGCACAATGGTCCATTTGAAGGACGTGCGGAAACCAAACCCATAACATAGAACATCTTGTATTATATACAGCCCCTACATATCTTTGAGAATCTTTTCATGAAACCAATTCCTGATCAGACATTCCGCATCAATAATCTACATACAAATGATTAGATATAAACTCCATACTCAAAAAGCAAATCGAAACGGTCCTATTCCGAATGCTTTTTAGAACTTCTCTCGACAATAACTAGGAAACGAGGACCCTAGTCATTTGTACAGTGAAAAGGCAGTGAGATGCCTTTCCTAGAAATGCAATCATAACGCGAGTGTTCATAAGAAAGAAGATAATATAACCTCTTATCTTTATAATGAGAAACTCGTCAGTACAGGTGAAGTTTTCACTTTTGTTAATGAATCCATCTACATACATTATAATCGTTCGGCGTACAATTTACAGAATATGTTTTTTAGATATGTTAAGTAGAAATTTGGCAGCTTTTAGCTTAGGTAATCCTAAATTTACCGTTTGGCAATAGGAATTTTCCTTATCCTACAAAAAGTCGCACATATTTCGTTTACATTATCAAACAGTTTACATGTTCTGAACCAGGTGAGATATGTATTTTCCTTTGACTTTTGCGTTAATAATTTAATTAAGTAAATAATATTTAATTACTCCCTAAGTAATTAAGTGACAAATTCTATATTTAACCGGAATTAAACTTTAAAAGTGTCACAAACGCCATTGCTCTAACGATGTGACACCAAACATAGCAGACGAACAAACTTATCACTTCTCTTCACACCACGTAAAACAGGCTCTGTCTCCATCACATAAGGTTCACGTAATCAATTGTGGTTGTATAAATAAGTTGGTTAGTTACACAATAAGGGTATTGTGTGCTATTCCCAGGGAGATATCTTAGTTTCCAGAGAAGATCGAGAAAGTTGGCTTTCTTGTGAAGATTTCAGATGTAGATGCTGCTTGTCTATTTAATTGTACAACAAGATTGGACACAATTAGCTTCAAATTGCTTAAGAGATTGCTTCCTCATCAGATTGTTGCGTGTGTAATTAGGACTTTAAGACTAGAGTGCTGCGTTTTGATATTTTTGCATGGTAATCATTCTGCATTCATAAATAATGACTGTGGTATGCAACGAGGCGAGTTTGGAATCAAGTTATTCTGCCGCGGTATTGTAAACTAATAGCATTTAAATATTAATTACTGTTTTGCCCTAATATTACAATAAAAAATGTTGATGTAGGTACTTATAGTCAAAAAGCCTTTTGACAAAATTGCTTTTCCTTCTAGTAGTTTTTATGTAAAAGGCGGATACCTACCTATACTTACATCTAAAAATATGTAAATATGCGTGAACATCACATATCTCATTAGGTACCTACCTACCTATGTGAAATTTTAAATAAAATGTCATGGTTTAGCAATTAGCGGTAGGTAACGTTATATTTAATTATAACATAACATTATCATGTTTAGTGTTCAATATGTACTAAAAAAAAGTCACGCGCCGTGTCGCCATATTGTTTCGGCGCCAATTTTCCTGTCACATAGGCTTGGCATTTTTTTTTTCAAACCTTCCTGTTTTGACAGCCTGATATAGATTCGTTCAATATGTTGTAATGCGTTCTACGAATGCAGTGTGCAAATTAATTATTTAATTGCAGGAACTTTTATTAAATGCAATTGTTGGCCGCGGCTATAACAATATTGCTTTAGTATCCTTGAATCCTACCCTATAACATTTAATTGGAATAAAACAGCATTTGGTATTATTTCTCTCATGTCTGTGTGTGTTGTGAACATCATAGGTAATCTAACTAGCTTCTGCCCGCGACTTCGTCCGCGAGAAGTTTCACCCTTCCCCCATTCACCCTCTTAGGAGTAAAATTTCTAAAAACCATTTCGATACCTACTCTTCACAAAGAACACTCCCTCCAAATTTCATGTCTCTAGGACCAGCGATTTAGGCTGTGCGTTGATATATAGCGTTATTTTAGTATATTGTGTATCTTATGACTTCCATGCGAACGTAGTCGCGGGCAGAAGCTAGTAATAGATAAATCCTCATTCCTTATGTTGTTAATTGCACAGAGAAAACAGTAGAAAGAAAACCGTTTTTTTGTCAAAGTTAGACACATACTAACCTAATCATGGCAAGACTAAGCTAATCATGGTAAGATATTACTCTATAAATAATCTCTTTTAACAAAACGGATGCCATCAAGGGAAGTTCAGTTCACGCTCAATTAAAGGAGAATGCCCAATCATCTTCAAGAACGCACTTAATTATATCCCATGCAGATGCACTTAATTACATACCGTAAAACCGATGCACTTAAACAGCTGTGAATTAATTTCACAGTTCATTGCGATCAGGTGACTATATCGCTTCCGCATGACCTGTCCTCGTCCTTGCACTTACTAGGTAGGGTTGCCAGCGTCTTTTTTGTTGCGTTCATTATAAACTTTTTGTTAATCTGTGGTTAGTGACGGTTGGATAAACCGAAGATTATTAGTAGGTTTTTGTTGGCGTTATGTAATGTACCTTCTATTGTGATTGTCTAATTAAAGTCTAAGTAATCAATTGGACGCAAATTGTTAAGAGACAAAAAGTTTCGAGCGACCTCGTTGGAAATACGTGAGACTTAAGGTTTTATCAATACGCTTCCCTGTAGCTCCAATTTCGTTTCAAATAATAATAATAAATAAATAAAATTTATTTCGCTCTCAAAGTATAACAAAAACTTACATATGTACAGTACAATTTAATAAGCTCTTAGATGGTTGTAAAGCAGCACATAATTGATGATCTACCAACTCCCAAACTAAGTCAAGCTTGTATTTTGGGAGTTAGTGGTTCTTAAGATGCAGGGCTTACATAGACACAACCTTGTTGTCTAGGAATTGACTTATTAAATTAAAATTTTGAAACATACAATGAGAAATAAATTATAGCATCTACATTATCTAAAAATACAAATAAAATAATAAAAAGAAAGAAAGAAAACCTTCAAATTGACAAAAATTTTATGTTTTACTTTTTTATATAAGCATCTCAGTTTGAGCATAATCTAAAATTTGCAACAACTTACTTAGTTTATGTTTGACCTCGCGTTTAGTTAAGCTGTAAATGTTGATGGTTTTTTTGACTGCATTATACAGTCTCGAGCTTACTGCGTCAAATAACCTACTAGCAGAAGCTGTTCTGCAAGGTACACCAGGGCAAACAATTGCACCGGAACCTTTTTTTGATAACGAAAATTCAACATCAAGCGGGTTATAAATACCTAGTTAAAGTCATCAACTGAACATTACGATAGAAACTAGCTCTGCATAGAAACCTAGACATCATAAAACATTTCTCACTGATTCATATAGATCATTAGCTTCATTTCTGTTTAGAAGTCAAGGTGTACTACTGACTTATTTATCCATATCACCATATAATATTAGCTGTTGCAACCCTAAAGGGGCCATTCCATCTTTTTTTAGCGAGGCCTACCACTCTGTTTGCCCTTTTATATCTCGGAAGAGATGCATAAGGATAAGAGCCACTTCCACATATGTTCTGGCTATTATAGTCATTGACCTAGTGTAAAGGACGGGCTATTTATAGCCTCACCTTAAATGGCCATGTCCCGACAATGTCGAGAATATCTGCCCTGCTTTTGTAATGTAGGTCCAATTAGTGATGTTACTGGGAATGGCGCTAGTGGGTTACGTTTTAAAAATAGATTTATGTTTTGAATTTAGAAGCCTAATCAACTGCAATCGTTCGCTTGCCAGCTTGCTTATTTTTGGAATTTCGTGAAAATTCCTATTGATAGGATCTCTTTCTATAAAAGCCAAAGTAAAAATAAAGTTTTTTATTTTATGTTACTTTTATGAGGTTGTCATCTAGCTGTTGGTGCAGTCTTCTGTCTTCGATAAATAATTCTTGATCGAAGACTGCAGTGGTGTAATGAAGTACTCGTCATTTTAATATACACGGTATTATGTATTAATCCCTCTATCATCTAATATGATGCACTTTCATAAAAATAAACTACACAAAACTTTAATTTCGAACGAAAATTACACAAGTAATCAAGTATAATAACAGCCAGAGACAAACAAACAGGTGCTTTCTGTATTTTAATAGTGACGTGATATCAAACTGTATAATTATGAGAAAAAGCATTGTCACAGTGAAAACAGTACAATGCCTACATGTGAACTCCTGCGATGATGACGATACTTTGTGAAAATTGTTTCCGCGTCTTCGTTATTATTACAATTAATTTTGTATTCTAGGAAATTTTGAAATCGTTAGTATTGTTACTGGACTGGGAGGCTACACTAAGTCTCTCTGACTCGCTCTCTGTTTGTTTCTTTCTTTTTTCCCGACTGATGGGATCTTCTGAACTCAGTGAAGGTTATAAATTCGTAGGCCGCTACGAAATTTTTTCGTAGCATATTCGTAGCGAAATATTTTTACTACAGGGTGTTGTGGGCTTGTGGCGCAACGTGGGAGATTCCTATGTATGTCCAGCTGTGGACTGCGATAGGCTGAGTTGATGAATTGATTCAGAAAAATGACATCACAATCAAAGTTTTGTAAAATATAAATAAATAATTATTAATTTTTCTTGACAAAATTTTATCGTTTTGGACATTTTTGCCAAAAATCACCGTACAGCATCAGAAACCATCAAAAACTGGCCAGATGGATTATGGCCTATAATATTTAGTACTTAAGTATTGTTTAATGCCTTATGGCCGATACTATACGTACAGTCAACAAAAGAGATAAGTAATCAGGATCGTCGGATATACTTGAAATTTAGTAGGAACTCAAAAGATGTTGTCGACTAAAAGGGGTTTGAGTAATTTTGTATGAACCAGTGGCATTATTTTTTTTTTGAGCGGCCACGTAGTTTATTGTTGCTAACGTATAGTGGTATATATAATAATAATGACTCTTAAAAGAATTTTGCCCTAAGTAATATCGGAGCTGAAATATATGATATCGAAGTAGGTAGAATTTCAACATCATGTCGTCGAAATAAAGACGGAACCCCGTATATGTATTGTGAACAAATACAGCACGTATGACACAATACATACATTCATAAACTTACGCATGTTATTGGAGGAGTATGTATGGCATTATTATAATATAATTAAATAAAAAACAATAATACTACAAAATCACTATATTTTTACACAAACTTTAATTATTTAAAACATTTAAACGACTTGTCTGGTGTTTTTAACCGACTTCAAAAAAGGTGGTTCTGTATTTGACCCGTATGTATGTTTGTAAGTCCGCGATTTTCTCAAAAACTAATGAAGTAATTTTGAATTTTGTTTTTTAAGTAATTCTTTCATTGCGATCTACATACTTTCAGGAAGGTTTTAGTATATAATACATTAGTTAATTATTCTTATGTACGAAGTTATATGCATAAATGTACTGCATCGAAACGAGGAGATCGGTGCTTTTGGTGGGCTCATGGGCGGCTTTTATGTTGTTGTTTATCGCTAATCACGAGTTACAGAGAGAAATAGAAGTAAAACTACAATGTAATGACGAAATAGACACCATTTAAAGCAAATGGCGATTTGATTTTATAGATTTTTCACATTAAATATCTCGGCTTCGATGAACGTGGGAAAGAAACGTTCATAGAAAAAAATTAATGTCTTAATGTGTTCTCTTTAACGAAACACTTTTCATAAGTGGCCGCGTATTTAAAAAATCATGCCACTTTTACTCAAACCCTTTTAATTTGATAAATGAGCGGTTTGTTTTCTATTAATAAAATTAAATTTTATTCGAGAACATCCATCGGTTTCTTACTAAACTTCAACTTTATCCGACGATCCTGCATACTTGTCTCTTTTGTTGACTGTACATATTTTCTAATACAATTACGGTCCATACTGGTCTCGGTAACCTATAAATTAATATGCGTCACCATTCTCTTGTCACATTACAATAAGGAAATCGGTGTATATAAAATAAGCCATTATCAATGTTAATTCATCGCCTACTGTTCATATTTGTTTGCGACGAAAAATGTATTTTCCGGGAAGTACAACTGTTGAGGTACTTCTACTTGTGCCTATTAGACGATTGGCGCACTGCACCGCATGACGCAGCGGGGTGCGTGAAACGGAGCGAAATACCCCGCACGGAAGCGCGTTTTTATTGAATTTGTATATACAAAATCACGCGCGGGGGCACGTTATATGCGTCCCGCTGCGTAATGTAGTGCAGTGTGCGAATCGCCTTAGTAATCCTTGAATCATTGTTTTTTTTTTTTGTTAATGTAATTTTCTCGAACGTTTGACGCCTTAGCAACTTAAATGATATTCTTGTATTTGCATACCTACACTGTTTATATTAGGTATGTACCAACATACCTTTGAATATACCAATATTTAAAAGCTTTAGTTACTTAAAGACTAGCTCAGGAAGTTCCAGTAATATCATTTTTCCTCGAGATTCTGATCTACCTACTTAGTTTACCTCATTAGCAGCAAATAATTAAATATGTTTACATTACAACAAATCTAATTCTGTAAAATTATCATTCAAATTATCTAATTTGCCTATTTACGAGTATCCCACGCCTATAGTCTAGCTTTAAAAATGCGTTTGCAAAATCCACAAAATCACACGTACATAACTCAATTTCACAACGAAACAACCCAAAAAACATGCAATTTTCTCGATTAAGTAAGCCCCATTGCTGATGATGATTTTAATTATTATTGTGACCAACAATACGTCGGTAATCAGATAAGCCATCGTTTCAGTGGGTTATAAAAGTTCACCCAGTTTCTTGGGTTATAACTCGGATTCTTATAAGTCGGAAATGCACTAGATATTATGTAAAGTAATCTCTCATAGAGGTACTATTGTTGTGGAAACATCTGGAAGTGTGGCCCAAGATATAGGCATTAGCGGGGTAATTATGGTGCTCGTAATCGAGTTATGATGTACCTATTGTTTAATTGGCGTTTTTAATCGTTGGGCTTTGGCAATATTTGATGGCAACTATCTTAAGTCGGTTATGTAAATTCTTGAGGGAAATATTTAACTGATCCTTTAAAAACTTACCTATTAAACTTGTACTGATGCAGGCTTTTTTTTAATTTGAGCGTCTTTTTAGTATTTTTAAGTGTATGGCCTTTTCTCACATTTGGTCGCAGTTACTTGACTATTTAGTATTTTTAAATCCTCAAAATAGGAGTTCTTTACGGTTCACAAAAAGAGGCACATTAAATTTATTATATTAGAGTGTTCAATCATATTATTAGGATATCAAAATGAGATTTTTTGAGGCTCAATTACCTTAACAACTACTTACTTACTAATTACTACTTAGTTACTTATTAATTACTTTAATTCAATTACTTTGACATTTAATTAAATGTCTTGCATAATTATATAGCTTCGAAGTTTAGGTCAAGTAAACCATCTTTACTAAAGCGGATTTACACCCTGTTTCAAAACTCTCATGCTGTTGAACTAAAATTTCTATACTCTGTCCAATGACATGATTGATTTCACACAAAATATTACGAAATACAATACTTAAATACCCATTACTTATACAAATAACATTAATAAATACTTACACAAATTTGTCAACTCAAAGAAAGTAGGTAACTCGCAGTACGTAACAAGATCCTTGCCTACTTGACTCATAGGCATAGTTAGAAATACTTTACATAACCTCCTTATTTTCACACTACAGTTGGGTAACGTCGCTTATATCTTCCACCGCATCATAATTATGTTCTCTAATTCATTGCTCATCTATAGGAAGTGTTTTTGCACAAAATGTCGCACGCTGACGACAAACTATTGTTTTTTGTTTTATATTATTACGCTTTCTCTTGCACATACTTGTTTCATTTAAGAGTTTAATGAAACTTCTAGAGGTGAGATGAGGAAAAATGGTGTTGTATAATCTGTTGGAGACGTAATTAATGAAAAAGTTACTGAGAAAAAGATTGACAAGTTGACATATGAGACACTAAGTGAACTGAAAGCTGTACTTGCTTCAACGCAGCGAGGAAAGCTACACAGACTTTTAAAATTATTGATGATACCATAGAGTGAATTACGAGACATCTCATTAGAAAGGAGAAATAATACTTCAAGTTCGAATTAAAACTGTGGAAGACAAACAAATAACTTTAATCTTCATATTGTAAAAACCATTCCGTGTCAAATATGTTTTTTTTTTGTACAATTTACTCATAGCTTTTAGGCTCCATTAGAGTAGCCAATTCTATCACTTCAGACTACTATAATTAGAAGAAAGCAAGGGAAAGCAAAGGTGCTAAAGTCATAATTACGTTTGCTTTAAAACTTAAAACGATAAAACATTTGAACAATATTCATAGTTAATCGATTCGAAATAGATTGCCAATCTTTTAAGACGAGAATCGAATTGGAATTGTTTCAAATATCATGTAGTCTGTGATTGATCGCAATTATTTGAACTTCGACTAGATTCGAAGCATTCGTGTTTTTTACCGAATCATTTTATATTGTTTTATGAGAATTTTGTCGATTAAGGACGCTGGATTTTTTCAGTAAACTGGTATTTAAAAAAGCTTTCTAATTGCAGTTTTTATATTAATGCATAAAATGGATGCAATAAATTCTTTGTATATCGTTTGAGTTGAAATACTTACTTTGATAAAAATCAAGGTCAACATTAATCGCATCTAGACTTGGATTTATTGAACTATAAAACTTTGATGTATTACGATGATGTACGGTCTATTATGATTGTTTTTATTAAATATAAGAAATATGAAGAAAACAAAACCTGATGTGAATGTTTAAGGATGTTTACTAATTCCTTTCTTTCTCTTGTTGCAGAACAATGACCGTAAAGAAAACCGCCCGGACAGGCGGCTTCGCGGCCATGGTCGCGCGGCAGAAGATGCACACCGCTAACCAACAGCTCGACATCATGACCATCTCCAAACCAACCTCCCTACAAGCCTTCAACATCGTCGTCGGCTTCAACGAGAAGGACCAACTTCAACTGCTCACTAAAGAAGACATCACAGATGAAGACAAAAAACAAATCAAAGACTACACAGAACTTAAACCTACCAAATGTGAAAATATCTCAATAGATGACATTTCAAATTGTGTTAATATTGAAAACTACCCCAATTGTGACAACACTCTAGTCTTTTACATAACCAAAAACCTGAACAAGGAAGCCATCGCGCTCAAGTTCGAGAACGAGCAAGACTTCAAGAGGATATACTTCACATACAAATACTTCAAAATGCGGAACCGACTGACGAAAAACACGAACAACTATTCGAGCAGTGAAAACTTGTTTTCTAAAAAGAAAACTTATGAAATTTTCAAAAGCAGAAAGAATAGTATGGACGACTATAGTTTATTCGACAAGGGACGCAATGATTACGACTTAATGCAAACTACGGATAACGATGGCGTAACACACATATCGGTGCAACAGAAGAATCATTTAAATAATCGATACGAGCAGCCTATGAGTCTGATTGGAATAAGGAACGATGTCAATGAGGCTGGTGAAATAGACAGCATAATATACACTGATATAGAGATCCCATCAAAGCCAGACAGGAAGAGACTGTTCCACAAGAAGCCTAAAGCTCCTCAGCCTCCAGTATTAAAAGATAATCAACCAAAAGTGTTGAAAGGTGAATTCGTGAGAGTAAACGTCGATCGAGCGCCGGACATAATACCAAAGGATAATAAACTGAACAAGGTACCGGATATTCTCATGTTCAGAGAGAACAAAAACAATAAAAAAACCGCGACAAACAACATCTGGCCAGCAAGTAATAAAGGTGAGTTAATCAGCATTTCATCAATCTTATCTAAGCTCTTTTTATTATCTCAATCATAAGCATTTATAAACATCTCAATTGAAGCTCTAGCACTGTTCGTATCATAACTATACGGTTGTGTGCACTTTGGTTCGGATCTAATCCTTTCATTCAACATCGTCGGATGTAGCACAGTTTTACAATCGCAGTATTCGCTATAATACATATTCCAAAATAAATAGTATATACGAGTAGATAGTCACTGTTCGAAATAAAAGTAAACTAGAAGATGACAATAATATAAATTAGTGTTGTCGATGAATTATGGAACCCCACAATCTAGCGATTACCGCATAAAATGAACGGATAATTTATGTCTGAAAATACCATAGTTCATGTCATCATTATAGAGGAATCAATAGACAACATAGAGTAGCCAATATTGTTATATAAGTCCTAGGAAATGTTGATGTCAGTAGTTACGTAGGGAAGTTAATCATTTAGAATTTACATCATTCAGAGATAATTTATATTATGAGGTGTTTATTATAATATCTAATGAGTTACAGCCTCTATTATTAGTTCATCTACTATTGAAATAAAAGTGAAGATGGCAAAACAATAGTCAATTTCGTCACTACAACTTATTGTTCTACAAAACTGCTTCCTGGTTTCGTAAAATAAGGTAAAATGAGTATATTCTTTGTTCGTTTCTTTCCTTATTTTAAAATCATTGTCCTTGTTGGAGACTTCACCATCTTGGTTAAAAGTTCCGAGATTTTTATGAGGAAAACAGACAGATATACAGATTAGAACGGGCTACTAGCTACGGGTTATTAGCTCCTAAAGATATATCCCACTTTCACACCCTACAGCAAAAGATAGATAGATTAGTTGGGTAATGGATCAAGATTATGTTCCTGATTCATTTGACAGTAGGAAATATGAAATTGTGTCATTAGTGTTCGCAAGTGCTACTGCTGAGCAAATTGTTACTGGGTTTTTCCACCAGGACTTTCTCAGTAGCACCCCGGAATGCATCCGGTTGATGGCAGTATGCCCCCCTATTACATGGGACTTAAACATAACTGGTGAAATGTGGGTGGCCTTACCTTCGGGGATTAAAAGCTGATGCTATGATGTTATGTTACTGAGAAAAATCTTCTCTAAATCTTTGTCATCATCAGCTGTTTCAGCGACTTTCATCAGCCTATCTTACAGAAATCGTAGTTGTGTTGTATTAAAACGTAAACAAGCCAAGGTCACTGTGCCCATCGTGTTTGCGTAAGCGGTCATTCACTTGCAGTTACATCTCTGACTGTGTCACTGTGGCACAGATAATATAATACTCCTGTGGTAAACTATTTGTATGGACAAAGTTACTCTGAGTTCATCTTTTAAACATTCAATAAAGTCGTTGCAAAGTGTCTGAAGGGTCTCTAAATAGGACAGAATTATCTTATTATATACATTGTTACTATGTCCAAACAAATGGTTTACCAGTTGCGCGTTATCAAACTAGAAACATTTAAGACTTTTGTTGTTTTTGCCACATTTTTCTTTTTTTCTCGAGTCTTGATAGAAAATGACACAGCCTGTTGTAGGGAATTGCTACCTTCCTAAATTTTCCGATGTACAGTCAACAAAAGAGATAAGTACGCTAGATCGTCAGATATAGTTAAACTTTAGTAAGAAACCGATGGATGTTGTCGACTGAACATTAATTTGATAAATGAGCCGTTTGTTTTCTATTAATAAATACAAATTTTATTCGAGAACATCTCACTAACATCATGTATTTCTTACTAAACTTCAACTATATCCGACGATCCTGCATATTTATCTCTTTTGTTGACTGTACGTGATTTTAATATGTTGAAGATTTCAGTCTAATTTAGACACAGCTCATAATAACATTATGACCTATTTTGATGTTCTGATCATAGAAAGTTCTATAAACTAAAAAGGTTTTAAGATAATGCTTAAACTGAGACCAACATGTTCAAAAAACAGCTAAACACATGATTTGGTTGTATCCAATCCTCATTTCTCTCCTTCCCCACAAATCCTAGACTCGCAATCTATTACAAAGTTCTACGTGTGACAATGTAGTCCTGTTTGGTATGGGCAGTGTTTAAGTCATTACGTTGCACTATCATATGGACAGCGTTGCGTACCACGTAGGTTTGTTTAGGAGCCGCATCACGATCGACCCAGTCTTTGTTGTTGTCGATAAAAACTAATGGCGCCGGTTCATAGGTCGTAAGCGTACGTTTAAATGTTTTAATGAGACCACCGGAGATATTAGTTGTTTCTTTTGAAGTTTGGAGTTTCTTTCATTTTCCGCATTGTGTCGTCAATATAATGTAGGTACTCAAAGTATCCTCAGATATAAAGGAAGGAAGGTACAGTAATCATCACTTCGGTTGAAACTGGGAGTATTATTTTTATCGTCTAAATTAATGTGACTGTTACGGCCCACCCCTCTCACTGAGAGGAGGCCTGTGTCCCAGCAGTGGGAACATTATAGGCTGATTATGTTATGTTATGTTAATGTGACTGTAATGATGACCTATAAGCCTATAACAATGGCCCATAGCACATCTTGATATGATTTTAGTAAGAGAAAACGTAGGAACGATTAAGCAATTTATTTTAGACTAATTATTTGCCCATACTTGTTAGAAACAAAGGCCTTAAAATTATGTTAGTCAATACATACTAAAATCTAAGCAAAACATCATTCTTAAAATTCAAAATTCAAATAATAAAATCACTCAATATCAAAAAAAAAAACTATGTCTATAAAATCATAGTAAGAAGATACTAGTGTCATCTCGTTACATGAAGCTGGATGAATCTCCCCAGCACTGCAGGGTGGTCTCTCACAGCAGACGGATCACTCTGCCATGTTGGTCGCAAGCGCTATTACTGTTGTTCTTGATAGCTGTGTTGTAAAACATGCATCAAATTCTCCAGAACGCAAGTGAAAAATATCAAAGCCTATTGCGCTAACTTAAAATTACTCACGAAGGGCTAATCAAATACAGGCGCCGTGATTGGCGGAACCAATTTATCAACAGTTACCGACGTCACTATTACAACACCTCGAGTTGGGACGACACAGATGTTTATACATGCTAATTATGTATTCTAAATCTCCATATAGGGTGCTACGTGCTGTCACGAAGCCTCAACTGGTATCGTCCAGTGAATATATTGAGTTCTAAAAATAACCATGCTATGACGTCAGACAGACTTAAGTTATCGGTAGGTAGTTACTGAAAAGTTGTCGACTTAGGAAATATACTATAGGCCGACCGCTTAACTGAGACGTTGCCTGAGGTAGCAGCGTGGTGCGGGAGGGGTCTGGTGACGTGATGGGAGAGCTCAGTGATTCGTCAACTTGTGACAACTATCACCCCTCCCGCACCGCGCAGCTACCTCAGGCAACGTCTCAGTTAAGTGGTCAGCCTATAACAAGCCAACTACTACTTATATAACATTATTTGAACACTCTCGTGCTTTTTGGGGTTCCGTAAAGGGTGCAGACGGGACCCTATTGCTATAGCTCCGCTGTCCGTCCGTGTGTCACAGGGCTGTATCTTTTAAACCGTAATAGGTAGACACTTGAAATTTTCACAGAGTGTGTACTACTATCGCCGCTATAACAAAAAATAATACAAATAAAATAAAGTTCAAAATTAAAGGAAAAAATCGTATGTTTTACTAAGGCAGGTGATTGAAAACCCTTCGTGTGCGAGTACGACTCGCTTTGGCCAGTTTCATAATTGATTATTATTGGTCTCCGAAACTTTATTTTCACAATCCGGTGTGTAAATAAGCCTATATTTATGCAAGCTTCGAATTTAAACAATCAGTTTTGGAAATAAGTATTTAGATGTGATATTTTCGATTTAATTGATTTTAGTAGTAAGTTTTATTTTGAAGAATGTGTCAATACCTGAAATTTTCGAAAAGAGATATGAAAGTCATGAATAATCGTTTAACGTGTGTCTTATGAAGTTACGAAGCACAAATCCTTTGAGGAGAGATCAAAACCAAAAATAGTTCCAAATAAAGTGCTTGCAGAGAATATACCAAACGCATTTGTAATATCTATAATTTCCGACGATAAACTTTATTGAATTTACTCCAGACACGCCAATTATTAAGCAGTTTAGTAACATAAGAATATGCTAATACATGTGTTATAGGCTTGCGATCTGAAGGTCGCATGAACCAAGCTTTAGTCTCATTTTAGCCTCCATTATGCCCAGATATTTTAATGGCTTCACTTAGAAGCCATTAAAATATCTATCAAAATTCAGGGTTTCGTCATAAAGTCACTCTATTTGATTATTCCTCGCAATAGTTAGTGGTCTTCGGCAATAATGAATCGTTGAATGTTAACAATCAGAGAAAGACACGATACTGCGCTGGCGCAGCTGTGGCTGTGAGAAAACTAGTCGTGCTTTATTGTGTCCTCAGTAATTCGCTAGAGCTTAGATTGTTGTCGGACACACGTTTATTGCAAATTAGTTTGACGTCCTTATATTACGAAATAAGTAATACCTAAGTGGCATTTCATTTTAGTGTAATTATTATGGATCTTTATAGAATGTATGCTAAACGGATCTGGAGTGATGAGTGACTGGACTGACTGATCGGAGTTTGAGTGTCGCCACTATTATTTAAATTTTTTGGACCAAATTCTTTTGGAGGCCTTTGCCCAGCAGTGGGACATTCTATGCTCCATAGCTAATGCTTTTAAAATCAACGACAAATCATTTATTTAAAGTAGCAGCTGAGTGTAGGTATTATCTAAATCCATTGACACCGACCTGCCTATTTCTGCAATCTCTATTCTCAATTTAAAAATTTACGAACAATTTACTAAGATCGATCACTTTCACGGTGACCATAAACAATACGAACGCTCTACCATTACAAAATTCGGATGTATCAATCAAAATGTTTTCCTTGTTTTTATTTTAATAAGTATGCTTCTGTATTTTATTGCCAACATCTTTACACCACGTTTGTCCTTAAAAGTTCTCAACTATTGAAATTAAGCAACTATATGTTTGTACGTAAACCACTCCACTGCATATTTCTTTAAGGTCAGTGGCTAAACAATTAGCTTTGTTTATAATAAGCCAATATACAGGGCGCTTAAGAATAATATTAGTTTGGTCCCAATTAACATGTTAGATAGATTTACGTAAAATATTTTGGTCGTGTATTGATTTCGTTGGAATTGGAATTTGATCTTGCGCTATTTGTTCACCTACTTCTACATATTTTTCATTTTTATTCAGAAGAATTGACTTCAATGTTTTTTCTTCATCTAAATTGTTTGCTTCCTTATTGGATAACCTTATTATGGCGTTATCTAGTAGTAGAATTGTGTAAAATATGTAATTTAATACCTTCTTTTCTTAGATTGGTCATGTAGCTTCATTTCGATTTTCCTCATCATCTGATAATACTGTGTAATTAGTGGTTTAACGTGAAACGTCTGTCGACCCTGGATGTAAACTCATACAACCTTTTGGGAAAGTTGATTTTCACATTATTATGTCATTAGCTTTTCTGTCCCAAGAAGGCGATGCTGTCTATTTGATTTCAATTTCTTTCTTTCTTTCCTGAAAGTTTTATATTCCTTATGGATCATCTCTCATATCCTGTAAGCTAATATTAACAAATTTGATAACCTTTTCTGTGGTATCGTCACAAGTGTTTTGCATTCTTGAGTCATATTTTAGCTTGCATTAAATTACATACGGAAATACATGCTCCAATAGTACATTGTAACATCTAGATATTTTGCAAATGATAATTTAGTAATCTTATGATCAGTCCCTACTTCCCAATAAGGCTTATCGTATAGACTAGCATGCTGCAGTCATGTGCCTGAACTTAGCGTGGCTAATCATAGTCTTGCAATCAGCGCATGTGCAACTAACCCGACCCTTTTGTTGATATGGTAGGATTTATGTAAAGAGGTTTGTGTTGTGAAGGTTTCATATTAGGCACAGAAAAACAGAATAGGAATATGAGTCTTCACGCTCCATGATAATTCCATTAAACATAAATTTACGAAACCTTTAATTTTTTAGCTTTAGCATGAACCAGGATAACCTGAATTGCGATCTGCTAGAGACAATTGATCTTGATCAGTATAATGGTTAAACGAACGTTAAGCTCAAAACGATAATTCCCGTAACGTTCACTATAGCTACTGCCGCCCTATCTCTCAGATTCGTACATCATATCCCAAAGATGGACAGGCAAAGAATTTTAATAATCACACTTAATAACCCAATCATTTCATTTGTTTCGATCGCGTTACTAGTACACCCACTTATCGCTTTAGTACGTAGTAAAAAGTCGGTAATAGCTGTCCTAGGTTGTTGTTTAACTTTGTCTACAACAAAATTCACTAAAGTCACACAAATATAAAACACCCAAGTATGACACACGGAACAACCGCAAACAGTCGTAACCGCCACGCATCCGTGTCACCGATGGCAGCTCGTCAGTTCCAACCGTTTGTGCAACCCACAGACGAGGACAGGCTCGTAAAAGAGGATTGCGTTAAGACAAATACCAATTATATCGGGAAAAATGATGGATCTTTTACTGTTAAGCTGTTAAGAAATGTAGAGGCTAATAAAATTGTAGATAGTGTCAGTTAGCCATTTAATGGGGCAGTTCATGTGAATAACAATGTTTTAGTGGAAGGTTGGTGGAGAACTAAAGGACAACTTTCAACTCAAATGCTAAAAAGTAGACATCCTAATACTGGGTACTGATTGGTGAACGTAACACAATATGAAACAAATTCGTCTAGTTGTTATGTTACATTTTATGTGTTACTTTAGAAAGAAAGAAAGAAAAATAGGTTTTTTTGTCACAGAAACACGTGCATACAAAAAGATAATTAATTCTAATGATAAGGAAAAATAAAAACATAATATACAGGTTGTAATTTTAATCACCGTTATCCTCTTAAGGGGTCATTGTACTCATCATTATGATCAACTTTTACTATGGGACCAAACATGAAATCGTAAAAAAAAATCAGCTGTTCCCTACATTTATGTTCGCATAACTCGTCAAAATGTAGGGAACAGCTGATTTTTTTTTACGATATCAGGTTTTGTCCAATAGTAAAAGTTGTTCATAATGATGAGTACAATGACCCCTTAAGAGGAAAACGGTGATTAAAATTACACCCTGTATAATTATCTATAATTACAAGCACAAAGCAGAGGTAATCACCGGCTGCACATCATGACTGTGACAAGAAGGCTTCCACTCAGCATGATGCTGTGCTATAGGGGACCCACAGCACAGCGCTGATTTTCAGTTGTTACCCGAAAAGGACGTATGGAAACCAAGTCAGATCAAATGTCATTACATTAATTAGGACTGCTCATTTGGTTACAGTACTTTCATCTCACGAAACGATGCGCGCATTCTTGTGTTTACCAAAAGTACAGACGCCAGCACATCAAGCTACCCGAAACTGTCAAATTTTCCCAATCAACTTTGAACCTTATGCTTTAGTGATAAAGTTGAAAATCTATTAAAGAAATTTCACAGATTGTAGTAGGTTGATGTGCTGGCGTCTGTACAAAAATGCTGTGAATGTGTGTTAGCGCAGGGGCTTTTAGTATCGTCCGAGAGACGGGCGAAGTCTGAAGTGTATGTGTGCGTGTGCTGTCGCTACACATCTTCACGCACACATTCACAGCGTGTTTATACAATTAGTTTTCACAAGTAAAGCGGCTATTTAATGAGATAAAAATACATAACATTTCATATCACCCATCTGTACCCGGCAATAAAGCCAACCCCCGATATTTTTTGGCTATAAAGCGAAAAAAATATCGGGGAACCAAAACAAAAAGAAAAATTTTAAGAACAGAAATGGTTTATATCATCGAAAATGAAGATGCAACAAAGTTCATAATAACCCAAAACGACACTAGAGAAGATTGAAGATACATTTATGTACTCGCTAAACGAATTAACACCTCGTCACCACGAACTGCCGTAACTAACTAAACACATCGCTATTATTAGCAGCTCTAGGCGTCTAGATATTACCACACCTTGTAGTAAAACTATAAACAGCTTGAAAGCGAATAGAAATTGGTAGTTCGAGAGACAAAGTAGTTGTTAAACCTCATCCTTCCGAAGAATCTACAGATGTAAATGTTTGACAAAATGCATTTACAGTTACAATCAATACATTTTCTTTGTATATGGTAAACTAGCTTCTACCCGCGCTAAACCGTCCGCGTGGAAACCGACTATGCCAAAAAACATACTCGGCATTAGCGTAGCTAAGGTCCGACCGCGCCAAAATTGCCAAAGATGTAAACAACAATGGCCACTCGAAATTTAATAAAATTGATAAACAAGAGTTTTTATTTTAAGTAATGTTAGTTTTCGTCTAAATCTCCGAGCTAACTGGACGAAAACAAGTAAGGTAATGTTTGTTTTCGTCTAAATGGGGTGACTATATACCGAGATGACGACTAATAGAGAAGTCGTCATCTGCCTAGCCTTTTCCCAACTATATTGGGGTCGGCTTCCAGTCTAACCGGATGCCGCTGAATGCCAGTATTTTACATGGAGCAACGGCCTATTTGACCTCCTCAACCCAGTTACTGGGTAATACGATACCCTCTGGGTAAGACTGGTTGTCAGACTTTCGGGCTTCTGACGACCCGTAACGACTGTCAAAGATCTACGAATGACAGCCGGGACCAACGGCTTAACGTGCTTCCCGAGGCACGGAGGAGTCTTGGTAAGTAAAGATGGTCATCCATCCACGGACCAACCACGGCAAGCGTAGCTTAACCTGATCGATAGTAGATCTGTTATTACTTAGCCACAATCCCCTCGACGACTAATAGAGAAGTATGGAAGAAAAAGACATGTTGCGTCGACCCCAAATAAATTGGGATGAGCCCAGGAGAATGATGATAGGTAATGAGTTTCGGAGATTACCTCTTACATCCAAACTTTACCTCTTTATAATAATAATGTAGATATGTAGGTATCCAGAGTTGTTTTATTACGTATTGATGTCTGTATGTTCAGATCTGTCAAAATCCAAGTACCTCAGCTTGCAAAACCGCTTATTGCTGATTGGTCCATACTACAATGGGCCAAAGGTACAGCAAATGTCAAAGGTAGCAACGAGTGATCGTATTATAGTCCCTATTGTGTATGATATAAGGTTCTGATTGTGAAAGAGAATGCGGTAAATTGAAGCAATAGCAATAAAGAATGGATTTTAGTACAAATAGGAGAATTATCATCAAGTTTTATTAGGTAATGAATACGTGTAGGCATGCAACTATCTATAATTTTACAGTCCTTGTCTTTGCTAATATTTAAATATACTTTAATTACTTACGTACAGTCAGTTATAGCAATTAGTTGACCCACCTTTGCATAAATGATTGAGATTTTTTACAATAAGAATCGATAGAATTTTATAATTCTTTTATATTTTATTTAGGTACTTTGCTTAAATGATGATGAGTTGGTTAAATATCCAAATTCAAACATAAGATATCATAAGTCGAAGTTAAATAAAGAATCATCAATGTAAACAAAGGTTTTCCTCTCCATTTCATATCATCATAAGATCCCTACAGGATGTACCAAAAGATGACGAATATTAAGTTAAAAGAAAACAGCATAAACCATTGCGTAAAACAATGCAAATACGGATGTGGGAATTTAAAAATTGACAGCCAAAAATGTCGCCAGCAGAAATGAGTCAGCCATATTGACCTGAAAGTGAAAGGGGTGAAACAATTCTTTAATGATTCATTTACTCTGTAGCTAGACTTAATTAAGAGATACAAATAGAACAGTTATCTGACTAAGTAACTAATTAGTCCTACAACGGGGCAAATGCAACAGCTAAACTAAAGATGATTAAAAAAATCTGGAATGTGTATGCTCCTTGGATATTGTTTAGCGGTAAAATAAATAAAAGAAAGATGGACTTTAAAAGGGCTAACGTGACGCCAATGAAATGAATGATAAGGTCACAGCTAACTGAACAGAATGAAAGAGAAAAATAATTGCGTCCCAAACACCTAGAAATCAATCAATTCAATATTTATTTTGGGTTCAAAAAATTATCCATAGGTGTTAGTAAAAATAAACTTAGCCTAGTGTTAGTACAGTTTATTCATATGTAATTTAACCAAACCAGACACCCAAGACGCCAAGACAGACAGAAGAAAGATGTACTATACAAGGATTTTCCGAAACTCTAACCAAGTCGCAGGCAACAAAAATAGTGTAGGTAATAATAATTCTAGTGACACAGAATGTCATGTAACAGTTGCCAGTAGTTACGGAAGCGAGAAGTAAAGTGACACTCGCGGGAATCGAACCTGCCCTTCATGGTCGGATAATGTAACATATACTATTACTGTAACCCTGATCTCTTGTTACATAAAAATGAAATAAATGATTATAATCATTTATTTCATTTTTCCTATTTGTATGAGCATTATGATTTTCATAGACATGAATTAGATAAATAATCTAATCGGTTCAAATTGTAGTTACATTTTTGTTCAAGACAAGTTCAGTAACAATTTTGCTCTAGTATTAAGATAAGAGTTTTTAAGCTTTAAATCTTCAGAAAGCGATCATCTTTGTATATAACCCTTCTGCAACTCTTTTATATTGTATTTAATACTTTGATTAAAACATCCGAAGGATCTAGTAACTGGATTCATCCTTTTTAAACCATAATTTTAAATGCACAAGTTTTTTTAGCATTCTACTAAGGACTTAAGGCTGTAGATGTAGTTGCTAATAACGCATAACGTCTCTAGCACCAATATATGGGCATGTTCAGTTACAACACAATCAAGGTTTTATTTCAATATAATAAATAGTTTGTCGTTTAACGTTTCCTTATCTTTAGCATCTGTAGTATCTTAAGCCACAGAATAGTGCCTGCATGCAAACTAGCTACATAGTCCAGTTTAAGCTGACCTATGCGTACGGAAAGCAGTGCGAGTGCGGTGCTCCTGCATAGCTATTCACAACCATCTGACAGGCTCATCATCATCATCTGCCTAGCCTTTTCCCAACTATGTTGGGGTGGGCTTCCAGTCTAACCGGATGCAACTGAATACCAGTATTTTACATGGAGCTACTGCCGATCTGACCTCCACAACCCAGCAGTTACTGGGTAAAACGATACCACTTGGTAAGACTGGTTGTCAGACTTTCGGGCTTCTGACTACCCGTAACGACTGTCAAAGATCCACGAATGACAGCCGGGACCAACGGCTTAACGTGCTTTCCGAGGCACGGAGGGGTCTCGGTATGTAAAGATGGTCACCCATCCACAGACCAACCGCGGCAAGCGTAGCTTAACCTGATCGATCAACCTGTGCGGCTGTTATTATTTAGCCACGGGCCGCTCAACCATCTGACAGGCTATCGTATCGAAAAAAAAAGCAAACAGCTGTCAGATGAATAGCGGTCGTCTATTTGATATAGGACTGATTTTTCATCATCATAATTTTATTCGAGGAATAACTTTGAAATTTTGACAGTTATTTCATACAAACACTGTCAAACGTCAATACCTACAATAAAAGTTATCTGGCGATGGAAAAATCAGCCCTTAAACTTAACTAAAACACACTAAACAAACTTATAACAAACAACAAACAAACAACACACAACAAACTTATAACTTGATATAAAATTTTCCAGTTTTGGACTTGTGAACAGCGTTTAGAGGACTCCTACAATATAATTGATTGATGTTCGATACGGTACGGAAGCGTATCGTTGTGAATAGCTACGCTGATCAGACAATGACCCATCTGTTGGAGTGCCCCAAATGTCCATTCACCCTTGACGATCTGAACAACGCCTCAGACGCCGCAATAAGCGTGCCTACGAACTACTGATATCGTCGATACGAAAAGAAGAAGGTGGAAAGCCTATAGACAATGTACAAGGTCAGCTTTTACTGGAATTGTTTCGCAAATGGCGTCGTGTGTACTAAAACTGTGCGTAGAATGTGGGTACTTGAATAAAGCTATTAAATTGTAGTCCTTTACAGTATAACGGTACGTTTTTACGAGCTTTGTTGGTACAACATTTAGATCTTTGTCTATTCAATTCTTTAACTCACTTTATGTGATCACACCAATAAATTCAGCTCGTTTCTTGAATTTTTTTTATCACTTGTTGCTTGCTATCTCTATTTAAATATACTTACATTTTCAATTGAGCCATTATTCTTCAACCATTACGCAAATCAATTTCAATTTGACACCTGTTCTGCTCAGATCAGCCACAACACACTATACAAAAACTGTATGATTCATGTAACATCTATCAATATTCAAACCAATCAATTATCAATGTGGAATTCGACACAGATTCCAAAAATGCAGTCCAAATATCAAGGCTTTATTTAAATTTTGGTTGTAGCCTACTGATTGAATATCGAAGCTCATCTCAACTCCCATATTGAAATTCACTCGCTGATTTGAAGGCCACATTGTGTACCGGTCGAGTTCAGAAGGCAAACTTGCGAAATAAATGAACTTTTAATATTTTAATTACATGCTAAGTGACGAGTAAAATCGAAGGTCGATTGATGCGGACGTAGTATAGTCCCTTGCGGTACTCCAAAAAAATCTCTAAAGGAAATTGTATACTAAAAAGTATGATAAAACTGAGGCATTTAGATTTTTATAAACTGACAATAATTCCTTGATTCCGCGTTGGCCAATGTTTTTCTGGGATCTGTAACGTTTGTTATTAATAAAAAAAGTTCTCATGTTCATATGACCTAATTTAATTTAATAAACTTTTCTTTAATATAACGATGAAAATATGATACCATGAATTATTGATATCATTTCATTTTACCTAATTTTATATGGTATAGGTAATGGGCATTTGAATTAATATTATCTAATTTATGTTCAAAATCTATAAGTAACGTTTAATTTAGAAACGTCTACTTTGTTTCGTATATTTTTGCCAAAACTGATTAGATTTTAAACGCCTGCCATTTTCGTTAGGTTAGGTTAGACCAGTGACCAATTTTAAACGCCTGCTATTTTCTTTAGGTTAGGTTAGAACAGTGACCATTAACGCGCGAAGGCGAGCGAGTGAAGCGAGCCTGCCGCGGCAGCAGCCGCCGAGCGCCAGGTCCCCGGGGTCTATTGTTGGTCAATCATTTGGGTTAGATGAGGTTATAACAGTATGACGTTTCCTAATATTTACTTACTTATTCATTACAGAATGTTGGCTGAAAATTAGTAAATATGAAAATTATTATTGAACGTTATATAAAAAGAGCATTATACAAATTAAAAATTATATGTATTGAACGATATACTAAATTTATTAGAGCAAAAGAAGGTTATATGAAACATATGAACATTCGATCACATGAAATTAGGTTAGGTATACGAACTTAAACGTTTTTATAGCATAATATTATTATGAAAATTATATCATGTGAACGTTATTTCAAGTGATATTATACTACATATCTGTTATTATGGCATATATTACACACCCGTTTTTCTGCTGTCGTCCAACTGTACTCTACAATGTCGAATAATAAATTTATAGTACCTTTCTTCATCTGCAATACAATGTTTAACATTGATTAAACTGTGTTACAGAATAATAACATCACCTTGCCATTTTGAATTCAGATCTTATCGCAGATCTAACTTTTAAATTATCTGATTCATAAAATCATTTATCCAGATGATATCAACAGTCAACGGTTTGCATACTAGTACTTACATAAGTTACATATAAAAGAATTGTAACCAAGTCAAACCGCCAGTCTCTTGGGAACATTACCAGTCGACAGCGATGCGGATGAATTTTTCGACGCTATATTTTAGTTTCTGTATAGTTTTAGTTAAGTTAGGATTTAATTTTGTAATTTTTAGTATTAGATAATCTTCTATTATTTTTATATCCCTTATAATTATAACTTAAGTCAAATCTGTACATTGCGTATCTATTTAAAAAAATAAGTAATTACTACGAGGTGTGGGAACAAGTTTGATGCCGAAGATTTTAGAATTTTGGCCGTTGTCGTTTTGTTGTTATCTGGACGTATATTCCGAATTGACGCAAAATAGGCTGATCGGGTTCGGATGATATTCGTCACAGATAGTTAGATACATAATCACATAATCTGCCTATAATGTTCCCACTGATGGGACACAGGCCTCCTCTCAGTGAGAGGGAGTGGGCGTAATCCACCACGCGGGCCCAGTGCGGGCTGGCAGATGTCACATGCCGGTTTCCTCACGATATTTTATATTTTCCTTCACCGTTTCGAGAGCAGTGGTGATGAAATAATTTACACAAAGTAAAGCGCCTGTCTGGATTCGATCCTACGACATACAATTCGTAAGTCGCGGCCGTTACCACTTGGCCACCACTGCTCTCTCTGTTACATATAATAGAATAGTAACCTTGATTAACATATAGGCTACTTTTAATCCTGGTAGTACGTTCCCGTGGGATATTTTCTTACATCCCGACGGGTCAAGCCGCAGGCAAAAGCTAGTTTATTAATGTAGGACTAAAATATAAGATATGTGGTAGGTATTGTTAGTACCAAAGTAAGACAAAAGACTTCATTTACACACACAAGAGCAGAAAGCCCAAGTCGTAAACATAAATTCTGTTTATAAGGTGATTAACTAGATCCAGCAAAAAATATTAGTAGGCACTTAATCAGAATTCTTATTGTCTTGTCTTTAATTAATGAGACCCACGTCTCACGAGCTAAGCTTGCACTCATCTCAGATGTGATTAGAAAGTAAGGAAGTCTGTTAGAAAATACATATGCGTATGTAGACGACGTCTGAGTAAATTCTATTAAACTTATCTCTAAAATCTAAGCAACATCTTCGTAACATCAGAGTTCCTCCTATCTTAGTAAGAACAAATAAAATTAACGTCAAAATTCAACATTTTCCTGTAAACAGCGGCATCCTTGCTATGTGATCAGCTAGGTCATCACTCATGTCTTGAAACTCGCAACCGATTCGTATGCGCGGGAGCACGGAAGCGCGTGCGTGTTCCGAATTCAAACGAACAGCTGATGTAACGCTTGCATCGAATTCGGACTTATTTACATATCCACAAATTACGCAGTTCGAGCATAAATAATTATGGGCCTAAAGTTGCCTCATTAATATTCGGACTCATTATTATAATATGTCTCCGATACATTCGTTTATTTTTAAATGTAGGAAATGAAGGTCCTTCTTGTACAACCTACCTGAAAATTAAGCACGACTTGTTTAAATAAGTGTGTTACGTTAAATATTGGTAAAAAGCCACCTTGGTTGATAGCAAACAGTTGTGCTCAGTACGGAATTTATTGAAGACTGGTTATTTACGTGCTGCCGGAACTCGGCAACATTATTGATGTTATTCTAGTGAATATTGTATGCGTGTAGGATCATGAAATATGCAACAAGTACGCTAACAGTTTGTTTCTCAATTCCAGTGACCGGCTACGAGTCTGACCGCGAAGAGTGGAAGAGCAGCCGATCCCAGTTCTCAACGACGGCCTTCGACAGCCTCGCACGACCGACAAAGATGGCGATGGCGCTCACACTACGGAAACCACAAAGATTGGAGCCAGTACCCCAGTATTACCGAATGCCGAGCGAACAAAAGCCAAAACTCACGCCAATGCCATTTAGACCGAACAACTTCCTACAGCGACCGCCGCGGCTGCCACGACCAAACACAGACATGAAGAGGAACCTGTTAAACACAGACCACAGGAAATACACTTCGTTACAGAGTTTGGAAATACCTAAGAAGTTAAGTGAACCGAAGAAGCAGCAGTTGGATCCTAAGAAGAATAACTACACGAACATTTCACACAGAATAACTGGCTTGACGAATAAATTAAGAGATTTGGGTAACCCTAGTAACACGATTGGTAGATTTAAGGCCCAGTCTCACGGTGACGTGGCGAATCTGAAGCCAGTCCTGAAGATGAATGGTCACGATGGAGCAAAGAGGTCGGTAGTCAGGACCTGCAGTGCGGAACCACCAAAGAAAGTAACATTCAGCGCTTTTGCTACCGTCCAAGTCGTGTAGATTATTTCTGATATTGATTTTAGTGCTAACTGGTCTGATTTTATCAATAATCTTGATTTATTTAGCCATCTCCATTAATGATGATGGATTTATTTCTAACAATAAAGTAGAGGCTAAATTCATTAGACATTAGTAAGATCAGACCCAGTTCATCGATTGTATCTAACATATTAATCCAAGGACTGACTGATTATAAGAATATTATCCAATGTAACAATAGATTGTAGATATCGTCGGTCAAATTTAATTTGTAAAGTTAAAACAACGAGGCGGTCAGGCCGGGAATTCTGTGTAAATATAATTTAAAATAGCGTTTCAAGTCATGAACGCGTAATTTAAAATATTTAGTTTTCGTAATTATCCCCTTCCTTTCAAAGCTGTTCAAAGATTGCTTGTCTTACAATATCTCTAGTGAATTATCGGCTTTTGCATCGTCAGTATTTCATGCTTCTTGGATCTTAAATCCCATTTCGCCGTTTAAATAAAATATATTAAATTAAAAAATAATTATATAACTTTTATGTTATTTTAAAATATGTATAAATAAATATAATTACCTATGTATGTACAGACGCCAGCACATCAACCTAAACCTAACTGTCAAATTTTCCCAATCAACATTGAACCTTATGCTGTAGCGATAAAGTTGAAAATCTATTACAGAAATCTGACAGATTGTAGTAGGTTGATGTGCTGGCGTCTGTACATCCCATTAAAATTCTGATATCATTTGAGTGTGATCTGACAGTTGAGAAAGACAAGTCAAACCTATGTCATGAGATGTCATAAATATTAAATTACGACAAAATTGTCGAAAGTTGTAACTTAAACCGAAATAAATTATAAATTCAATGTTTCGCAAAAAAATTAGTTCCATATCAACCATAAAGTTCTAATGTTTAATTTTATGTTGATGAATGTTGACCACATTCTGTGCTAATATGTGCTCATAAATATTACCTATGTCAAAATATTTTTGACAATTTTGTCGTGATTTGACAATATTAAAGACGTTTATAGTATAGTCTTTACAATTCACGAGCGCGTCATGGGACTCTTATGCGTAGAATTACTGTGTACAACATGTTACTCTTATATCAATGTCATAAGGTCAAAATTTCAATGCGCGTTCGAGAAATGTAACTACTATAGTATTGTGTGCTTACAACTCACAAGTCCCTCTGTTGCGCTGATATAATGAAATGCCACCAATCTTTGTGTGAGAGATTGCTGTCGGTCAGTTTCAGGCAAATCATGGTTATTCGACAAAAATATTTATTGTTATTTATTTATTCTTTACGAATATATATTATAGACAGTAACGACAATATAGGCTTCAATATTTTGATCGATATTTTTTGTTCGAGTACGTCTATATTTAGTTCACTGCTTCTCCTAATATATTTAAAAAGAGTTAGTGAAAGTAGGTAATAATTTTCTGAACGTCTTTGTTAATCTCAATTTTCTCTCCTTGGCCCTCTTTAATTATGTATAATTATCATTGTTTATACTTTATATAGAAGTATAAACCAAAGTGTAATATGAAGCGTAGAGTATGAGTATGAATGGTACTCCTCAGCCTAAACCTTCGAAAATTGCAGGCGAGATGTTATGTGTGTTATGAAACCAGCTGTATAGTTATTAATAATATATCCGACCTAACCGCTTGTTACCTAATTACATCCATCACTTTCACAATTAGCTTTGTCTCTTACAATCTATATCCACCTACCTAGGTATTTGATAAAATAAATTGGAGATCTCCAGATCTCTACAGATTTTTTTTTTAACGAATATAAGTATTTTCCGAAATTGGATATACCTAATCTTAATGCCAATATTGAGTGGTGAAAATTATTGATGAAAACAATTAATGTGGTATCCTAGTCGGTAAAAATTTGAATTAAAAATAAAACTATAGGGATTTTGCTATCAAAAAAGCTTAAAGCCTTTTCTAAAGAATTAGATTATCTTTTTGTGATTGATGCGCTTATGTCATTAACTTAGACACAAGCATATTTGTCAAACTTATAAAAAAAGTTTAATAATATTATGTACGTGTGTAATTATATAATTAAATTTCCATTTTAATGATAATTAGTGATCGTAAGAGTGTTTAAATATTTCCCTAAGCATAGCTAGTATAATAATATAAATCATACTTGTAAAATTGTAACTACTTACTGTAAGTATTATTATATGAATAAAAGTCATAATTAGTTTGGCATACCTAATAATTATTCGCATAGAATTATGTTTCGAATAAGTTTGTTTGTATTAATTATTGTGTGTGCATTAATAATAACGCCGTTTGATTTATTTTGTTGTTACTACTTGTTTCTTTAGATTTTGTTTTGAAAAATAATAAAATGTTTGTTTATAAAAAATATTTTGTCATGGTTTTATTAATGTCCTCAGCAGGTGATCAACAAAGGCACGATAACTAGTTACCTACAGCAGACTTAGATGGGAAATATCTTCACTATCTTCCTATAACATGATTTGGTATAATGTCGCATATTAATTAAGAAAACAAGATAGAAAATAGTCGATGAAGTGATTTTAAGGAATACTTTCTAAGAACTATCATTAGGACCTCAATAAAATAAAAAACGCTGTTAGAAATTTCAATACGAACCACAAAGCAATGCTGCTTGGCGGCGAAAATGAGGGAGGTAGAGCCTCTGGTATAATTCATCATAGAAGTATGAGTAACAGGGTGTAAAGTTCCTCTTCCCTCATCGAAAAGGGAAGATCCTCCGAGCAGACGGGTGGGCAAGCGGCAAGAAGCGACAAGAATGTCGGGATATTGTATATAATATGCTAGTCGCGCATCAAGCTTTGCTTGCGCGATATAGGATTTTTGCGTGACATCAGTGTGATGCGTATTTTGCATGTGGCGTTTTTGATACCGCCACAAATTTTACAAGAGGCTCTGCTTATTAACCCCTACTGCTACAATACAACTGCATGTTTACGTACATTGCAGTTCACAAGTATGTACCTACATCCAGAACTGCTGTCTTAGAGCTACTTATATGGCCGTGGGGCTAATATACTGCAAGTGGTTTTACAAGCAACAATTTATGAGTATTTGAGATTTTGTAGCGATGAGTATTTGTGATTTTACTATCTTATCCCCTTCACAAGGAAGTGGTGTCCGAGATAAATTCAGATGGAAACATTGGGACGTCGAGCCTATCCGGCAACAAAGCAATATTCAATTTCAATGTAGAACTTAAACTGCTTTTCCTCATCATTTCCTATGGTTAAGTAGTCCAGTTTTTATTAAATCAGAGGGGCAATTCTCGTAATTTTAAGAACGTTCACAGTCTGATCTCAGTCTCAATCTGTCAAAAAATACTTCTAATTTCCCTACATTTTGACAAGATTTTGACATTGGTTTGTAGCCGAGATGAGACTGCGACTAGATTTTGAACGTTTTTTTAAATTACGAGAATTGGCCTTCAGGTTGCGCGTATCGACGCAACAACACAACAACAACACACAGACACACCCATCCGTTCCTGCTACCCTGTCGTGCCATCGACACGATGAAGAAGGCTACTGCCGTCTTGGCTAGTCAATCTAGGGATTGACAGCTCATTTCAAACTCACTTCGCCGAAGTTTTCACGCTGAGATTATTACTGAATACAACGGCAGGCTCTATTTACAATAATCAGCTTATACGCAATGTTCCCACTGCTGGGGACACAGTCCTCCTCTCGATAATTCACCACGCGGGCCCAGTGCGGATTGGTAGATGTCACATGTCTTCAAATTTTTGTATCGTCATCAAACCGGTTTCCTCACGATGTTTTCCTTCACCGTTTTGAGAGCAGTGGTGATGAAATAATTTACACAAAGTAAAGCACCTATCTGGGTTCGAACCTATGACCTACAACTCGTCAGTCGCGGCCGTTACCACTGGGTCACGGGTCACCACTACTCTATTTATAATATTATCTATTTAAAATGTTTGCTACCAAATCGAAAACGCTAGTCACCTCATGTAATTTGACATTGCATAATACTTAAACAGTCATAATAAAAGCGTAAAAACATTTCTTTTATTGCCAAATATTATCATAAAATAAAAACAATGACATAATTGAGTACTTTAACTACATTTATTCAAACATGTTATCAAATTAAAAGGACAATGTCAGGGTTATCATAATTTTTATCAAAAGTCATTACTCTTGAGTACCAAATGGTCAGTTTTATTTGCATTGAGAGTTCACCAAGTTTCTGTCACTTTCTGTTAAACGGGATATGAAAGAGAGGCGATTGGTTCACGTGAAACCGATTGTGTGTAAAATCATATTGGTGTTATGCGACTTTCATGAAGTTTTATATTCAGTGTTATTGGAGCTGCCGTGCCAAAAGGTAGGATTTTTGCATATATTTTTCACAACTATTGAATCATTTGTATCAATTGAATGATAATTTCTAGATTTTTTGGAGTCTGTTTAGTCTAGTCTGGTAGTTAGAACATGCAGATACATGTTAAATTAGCAACCTTATTTATCTACTTACATGAATAGTGGCACTTCTTTCATCAAACTCGAATCAATAAATCTCGAAAATAATATAACTTAACTTACTACTTTTACATAATTTAGACCTTTCCATTCAGTACATGTATTATTTTCTAAATTTAAGAACACACCAGTAGACCAATTCTCATAATTAAAAACGTTCAGAATCTAATCGCAATCTCATCTCAGCGACAATCAATGTCCAAAACTTGTCAAAAATGTAGGGAAACTAGAAGTATTTTTGACAGATAGAGACTGAGATGCTGACTGTGAACGTTTTTAAAATTACGAGAATTGCCCTCTGGTAAATACTGATACTCTAGACTCCCAGGTAATTTATAAATCCTTAATCCATGGTTTTCTAAATTATCTGGGATTGCGTTAGGGTTGTAGTCTAGAGATAAAAGGAAAACAATTGCGAATCATTGATGTAGTCCTATGCACCATGTTTTGTGTTTTGAGATTCTTAAATCGCTCATCATTATTTTGTTAAATTGAGTACTTTTAATTATGTTCATAGCTAAATTGAAGTGCCAGCTACAATATAATTTTTAATGGTACCCATTCAATAGGTAGATTTTTTCATTTGGAATTTTATCGAAAAAGCCTTAAAATTCAAATATCTCGAAAACTATTGAATTTCGGCCATACATATGTGGGTTCGATTTGTTGCGTTTTGGCCCTCCTATCAGCTCCTGACGGATATACCTACGCTACGTCGAATTACAAGAACCTGTATACATTTTCTAGTTTTTCCTTTTTTTTCTCTATATCTGTAATTTATATGGTTTATACAATAAAGAGATTCCTAATATATTTTTTCCCTTGACAGTCATCATGTCCCTGGTAGCACAAGCGTTTGAGGCGAGCAAGATCGTGCCGGATGTCATCCCGACGCCACCGACCGTCAACATTGAGGTAAGGAGCGGTTACTATCTAGAAAGAGCATGCCTACAACCAACAGTGTTTTGTTTTTTTCTAAAGATTGATATAGGTACGATACCTACTCGGTAACCCTTTTTGATATAACTGATAGTGTAAAAAATTACAAAATTTACACATTTTACGACAAGTGCTGTTTAATAAATCAGAAAATGTAATAAGTTATAATTAGAAACTTATAAAATTGTCTAATTTATTATCGCATTGTCACCAGTAGCCTGATGGTTTTATAGAACCTATTCCATAAAACAATCAGGCTACTGGTACACCCCAGGTACTGTCGTGTAGCTCTGCTCTCTTTGGACTAATAGCCACAGGTGCTACTGCCAAACGACGGGCCCTCGCTACGATCCCTAATGTTGGGCTGTATTATGGCTTTTACAATTAACAAAATTTCAGAGTAGGTCTGGCTGGAGAGTCTGTGGTCAGTTAATAGAGATTCAAAGAAATGTATTGTAAGAGAAGGTAGGTAGGTAGGTAGTAGGTAGGTAGGTTTTTTAAACACTTAAGTACCTACTTAAGTGTTTTCCGATATACGAATTCGTGACGTATTTTATCGAACAAACGCAATATAGACGAGATAAAAAATATAAATTAACTGAAATGCGAAAATATTGTTCACTAATAATTACTTACTAATGAATTAGTTGTAAGTCAATCATCCATTTAATATGATAAGATGCCTAATTAATCAATGATATAACAACATACGAGATCTTATAAAATTAATAATAAAAATCTATAGACTTATCACTATTTCTTTATACCTAAAATGTCAGAACCGCGATAAAGCAGAGCAGAAAAATGTTGAATGAACTTAACTAACGAATATAAAATGTCGACCACTAGTTTCTCGAACTAATGACATATTATGCACTCGTCGGGAAGAGGCTGAGGCTTCTAGATAGTAATTGGATATTATGTCCAGACAACAATTCTGGAGTAGACAGGAATGCTCATAAAGTATGCTGTTGGTGAAGTATCCAGTGTCAATTTTATCAGCCCATAAACACGATGTAGATAAGTAGGATCACAGAATACAGAGATACAAAAATGCATACAAATGAAGTCATTGATAAGCTGGAAGCAGAAGGTCGAATGTTATGCAGGCACTAGGTACAGACCTACCTAGTGTAGAAATGTGTAGCTAAATTGTTTTCAAATCGTACGCGCTCGCGATAACATGCCTGTATTTTATAACCAAGTGAGTACCTATAGGTAGTTTAACAATAGTGGTCGGTATGGATTTTGTATTACAGAGATTTAATAACAATCTAGACACTTATTGTACTGGGCAATGCCGATTACATGTATATGCCTCCTTTTCTGGTAGGTATAGGAACTTAAGAAGGTACAGAAACCAGCACATCAAGCTACCCGAAACTGTCATATTTTCCCAATCAACTTTGAACCTTCTGCTTTAGGGATAAAGTTGAAAATCTATTAAAGAACTTTGACAGATTGTAGTAGCTTGATGTGCTGGCGTCTGTACATACTTATAGGGTCCTTGTTTATACAGGCTGTCCCGTAAGTCGACTTCAAGCCGGAATCGGGTAATAGGCCAAGTCATAATAGTGATCAGAAAAATATTAAAAAAATCTAAGTTGTGTATTTTCTAAATTATTGGCATTTAAATGTCACATTTTGCCCAACCACAAAATTAATACATTGCCAAACTTTGACTGACTGTACTTACTGAAAAAAAATGTACTATGCGAGTTTGGCAAGTAACATTATAAGTTGGCGCATTTCAAAAAATGTTTTTTTTTTATTCCAAAGATTTTTTTTTGGCCTATTACCCAATTCCGGCTTTACGGCGACCTAATTTTATTATGCCACTGAAAATCATCGTAACAGTTTCATCTGTCAGGAATATGTTGTCGGTCATTTATGAGACTGACAAGGTATACCTCCCCCCCCCCCCCTATCACATGAGTGATAGGGGGCGAGCTTATTGCCACTAACTATAGGCCGAAGACGTTGTCGGAGGTAGCAGTGCGGTGCGGGACGTGATGCGTGAGCTCAGTGATTCGTCAACCTACGACAACTATCACCCCTCCCGCACCGCGCAGCTACCTCAGGCAACGTCTCAGTTAAGCGGTCGGCCTATAGGCACGAATCAGCTCTTAATGAATATTTCCTAACTCAAAAGCCCAATAACACAAGGTCCGGTAAGCCGAACGTCACTCGTTACAATATCAGTATAAACTGGCTTCTTATTCTATTTAAACTTCCTACTGCGCTAGGACAACTCAAGGTTAAAGTGTTAACCCTGACGTGCAGCCTACTGTACTATAATCCCATGTTTAACGGACCACTATCCTACTGAAGAACTAAACGGATACGAACACATATCTAACCCAACCTAACCTATATACTTCTGCGCTGGTGGCCTACCATGATCTAATTAAAAACGATTCAAAAACAAGACATTTCAGTTTAGGTTCCTAAACTGCATCGCTTGAGCTGCTCTATGGACGTCATGGTACCAAACAAGTATGAATAAAACCAATACTTGCGACTCAGTTTGGGACAATCGCTGTCAGCAGATGGCACGGCCTAAACTGAATCGTTAAACTGACGTCATGGTACGAATTAGAAGAACAGTTCAGTTTAGGTCCTAAAATGGATCGCGTTAAGAGCTTGTGGTAGGCCTCCTGATGAATTCTAAGGGGCTTATAACACTGACGATTTGCGAGCGTGTTTTGTAGCGAGGCGACTGCACGCACGCCACGTATGCGCAACGTTTTCGCGGTTTTTGTGTAGCGAGAGCGGTTGACGTGACTGTACAAGAGAGAGCTAGACAGGCAGGTTTCCAATATTGTAAAATCGCGGAGATCACGTTGCGTAGTCGTGGCTACCTCGTTTCGCACCCGGGAAGCGTACATTCACAAATCGCCTCGCTGGAAACACGCTAGCAAATCGTCAGTGTGGTAACGCTTTAAAGTTATCTCAATGTTTCCAGTTGAAGTACCCCAGTGGCGCGATCGCCTCCCAGGGCAATGAGCTGACTCCCACTCAGGTGAAGGAACAGCCCAGCGTGTCCTTCAACGCTGACCCTGACAGCTTCTACACGCTCATCTTCACAGGTCAGTAACAGAACCTACCTAGATTTAACTCTAGTTTTCTTTTTTCGTTGCTTTATGAAGGATAAAAGATAGAATCCTATCATGTTTACTTTGACCACTATTAATAAAGATCATATAGATCTATGAATTCATCACCACTGCTCACAAAACGGTGAAAACGGTGAGACAACCGCCATGTCCTAAAACCAAAAATTCAAAGACATATGATTTCCACCAACCCGCACTGGGCCCGCATGGTAGATTACGGTCCACTCCCTCCCACTGAGAGGAGGCCTGTGTCCCAGCAGTGGGAATATTATAGGCTGATTGTGCTAATAGAGATACTTAACTTTGAATTGAAGTTTTAAATAGGTTTTATTGTGCTGTGTTCAGTTTTATGGTCTTGATTTTACCACAAGCTTTATGTGGCCGCTGCGGTTTGATTGAAATAAACTTTGTTGCTACATATTTGTTACAAGCTTTTTTTTGGGTGGGAAATTATCAAATAACTTCTCCCGCTCTGGGCGGAGCGAGAGGGCGTGTCAGACTCTTACTGACTAAAACCCACCCGTGTTCCTTCAGTTGCCTGTGCCAGGAGCCACGGTATCTCTTACGAACAACCCGCGACCCCGGCAGGATTTGTTACAAGCTCACATTACCTTTCCCCTTCAGACCCCGACAACTACGACGGTCCCGAGCCAGTGTACCGCGAGTGGCACCACTGGCTGGTGGTCAACATTCCCGGCAGTGCCGTCAACAAGGGTGACGTTCTCTCAGGATACATCGGCTCCGGCCCGCCAGAGGGCACTGGCATCCACAGATACGTGTACATCGTGTACAAGCAGCCCGGCAGGCTGAGCTTTGATGAGAAAGTTTTGACTAACAAGTAAGTACCTAAATACAGGGTCAAGCTAAATAAGCTAGCAAAACTTCAGACGTGATGGATATTGATATTCTAAACACGACAAAACACAAAAAAAAACTGATTATTTTAACTCATAATTACAAGTAACTCATCATCATCTGCCTAGCCTTTTTCCCACCAAGTTGGGGTCGGCTTCCAGTTTAACCGGATGCAGCTGAATACCAGTATTTCACATGGAGCGACTGCCTATCTAACTTCAACAACCCAGTTACTGGGAAATACGATACCCCTTGGTAAGACTGGTTGTTAGTTTCGGGCTAATCACAACTACTTTCGGGCTTTCGGCATTATTACAAGTAACAAAATTACCAGTAGATATGTAATTTGATACAGTAAAGCGGCAATATTTATTTACTGGAACTGTATTAATATTTAGGAGATGATGCTGAAGTTAGATTAGCAAGAGAAGTCACTCAAAGAAAAATACCGTTCGAAAAAGTTGTCTATAATTTTCCATTTTTTTTTTTGTAGACTTGAGTACAAGTGTTGACTGAAACAGTTTGATAGTTTCTCGTTTATTAATACAACTTGCATTAAAATCGCAGTCAAATGGATTAGTTACAATAGAAAAGTACGTGGTGAAGTATCTAATCTACATTATTATGAATATGTCGGGCTACGGAAGCTAATGCAAGTGAATCTATTGCGCCTTTTCGCATTTTCATAGCATCAACAGAAGAGATTTGATCTTAAGAATTGTACCAACTATAGACCTACTTCCATAAACTTGGAATCTAAGTTTAACGATCGACAAGTGTGAGTTGTACTATATTTTTGTAAATCTCCTTGTCACCAGATCCATCGATGGTCGTGCTGCCTTCTCAACCAAGAAGTTCGCAGAGAAGTACAACCTCGGAGCGCCTGTCGCCGGCAATTTCTACCGCGCACAGTTCGACGACTACGTGCCGCAGTTGTACAAGAGTCTAGGCGTTTAGCGTTTTAACGTTGTCGTGTCATGTAAATATTTATTGTTTTTATAGGTATACTCGTTTAATGTGTATGGAGTTTCATTTTAAAGCCAAACGCGCATTACGAATTTTTAAGCGACTTCAAAAACGAGGAGGTTCTCGACTGTTTTTTGTTTTTTTTGTATGTTTTTACGCGATATCTCCTGCAATTGTAAATCGATTTCAATTTTTTTTTTAATGCATAGGGTATGCCTCAAGGGTGGTCCCATATACAGTAAATTGGAATGGTAAATCTGTCGGAAATATTGGAATACGGGGAATCAAAACATTTTCTCCTTTTGCTATTCCTGACATAATTAGATATTGCTTTTACAATGTTCCGCCCCACTCCCCAGGTGAGTAATTTGTAACCGTGTGCAACAACTAACAAATTTTGAGATCGTGAAGGCAATTGACACTCGTCAACTGCGATCAACGGAAGTCGATAGAGTAGAGATTTAGAAAACCTCACTGGTACCTAAGTATAGCAAAAACAAAAACTACAAGATGATTTGTGGTTTATAATATTATTCTGTCAAACGTGTTATCGTATATAATCGCTTGTCGAAGCTAAGTACGCACTCGCTGCTCGTTACTCGCCAACTCGTTTAAAATACACCCACCCGTTCCCTACTCCTCCGTTCCGTACTCTACCCGTTTCCTAGTAATCTTCGGCGATGTGACAGGTGCCTTAGCTGTGGCTGCGACGCGTGTCATACAGGCAACGCGGGACTTACAATCTTTTGTACGTTTCTTGAGCGAGAAAATATCTTTGTCAGCTAAGTAGTCGCTTCCTCGTCGGCGGAGGGACAGGTGCCCATGCGCGCCACTCGAGAGTGGGTGCGGCCATTATAGGAATGCTTATGCGAATCCCGCACACCCGGCCATAGCTAGAGGTGGAACACCGTGGTGGTTTTAGCCGGTAAGAGTCCGGCATGCCCCTCTGTCACCCCCACGATGGAAGAAGTCCATGAGGATTTCCACCGCGCACCAAAAAAAAAAAGGTCTCCCAGGTCAGGTGGCAAACGAAAATAAAACATAATAATTATTTATTTATTTATTTAAACCACTACCACCTCTTCCACTTTTTTATATAATGATAGCAATGCAACTCATATTTAATAAGTTACCAACCAATAACCTGGGATGGGCAGCAGATTATAAACTTATAATTGTAAAAATAAGATGGCGGCGTTAGTTCCGATTTTGGTCACACGCCAAAATCTATACATTTCTCAAATAATTTACAAAAAAGAAACTAAACTTGTATGGGAAAAGCATTTTTATGATAATAATATCTGACTGAACAATTTTAGACCCAATTATGTATATAGGTAGGTACCTACTCCGATTTGTTCTCTCCTCTGTGGTTGTTAGTACTATCTTCATAATTATGAGCACGGTGGCGTTCGCTTAACCGTCGAGTTGCTGGGACAGAATGGGCACATAGTCGTCCCATTCAGCTTGGTAGAAGTTGCCCGCGATCGGGTCGCCGAGGTTGTACTTCTTGGCGAACTTGGCAATCGAGAACATTCCACGGTTGTCGCGCGACCTGAAAAATGTAGATTTTATTATCAGTGTTTTGGTTATGATAACAAGAGGCTAATGCTGTAAATATCTAGACGTCATATTTTACTGTTTCAGATAAAAATAAAAACCTATCAGAGAGCGAGTCTGACGCGCTCCGTGGAGACTGTCATGGCTATCATGACTTGGCTATCTATCATGGTCGATGATGGCTAGCAGAGATGAAAAGAAAAATAGCATGCCATTTGTATGGTTTCATTTATATGGTCAAACGTATAGCGCTATAGGAAAACAATAGGACCGGTTGAACATATACCGACCTGTTTGTAAGTCTAGGCTCATCAAATTCCAGCTTGCCAGGCTGCTTGTAGACCAGGAGCACGTATCTGTGAAGACCAGTACCCTGGGGGGGTCCGGAGCCAACGTACTGCGACAGAGTCTCGCCCGCAGCTATGTTGTTGCCGGGAACGTTTCCGACCAGCCAGTGGTGCCATTCGCGGAACTTCGGCTCCGTTCGGGATGGCGCGTCGGGGTCTGAAATGAAGAGTCAGTTTTATATTCGCCTTAATCGCTTGGTCCGTCCGAATTTTGCTTTCGGTTTTCAGCAATTGTCGGCCGGAATACCTATCAATTTCTATCGCACAAAAAAAAAAAAAAAAGATTAAGTGCTAGCAATTCAATAGGTACCTACAGACGCCAGCACATCAAGCTACCCGAAACTGTTACATTTTCCCAATCAACTTTGAACCTTATACTTTAGCGATAAAGATGAAAATCTATTAAATTAATTTGACAGATTGTAGTAGCTTGGTGTGCTGGCGTCTGTTCATGCTTTTTCTCACATATACCTTCAGTCTTACTGAGCTTGTTACCGTCTTAGGGTAAGACTTACCCTATCGTGTTATGTGAAGGGTAAGAACTCGATAAAATACTAACCAGTCATTGCGACGGTGTACAGCTGTTCAGGAGAGGCATCCCACGAGAGTGAGGGGATGTCTTTCACCTGAGTGGGGGTCAGCACGTTGCCTTCATTCACTTCCACGCCGCTTGGGAACTTTACCTGTGTAACAAATTGGACATTGATTTATTATAGAAAAATCATAAATATAAAATCATTCAAGTAAGTTGTAAAGGTTAGATATGTTCTGGAACTCCAGGGGCCGCTTCCATATTAAGCAAAGCTAAACAAAAAAAAAGTGGAAGTAAAAAAGTAAATGAATTAATTCATTTACTTTTTGTATTTTCTGTTTCATATCTTTTGGTTGCAACTTTTAGTTGTTGTAGCTTTTGGTTGTGACTATATAGGTAGTTAGGTACTTTACTCTTTTCTAGTAAACGTTTTGATAAGTAGAATGAGAATAGAACCAGAAAACGGTAATTTTCTGGTTATCTGGAAAATTCTGGTCACTTTTTTAGTAACACTGCAGTCGTCTTATGGGCGGATTTGTTGGAGTTGGAGTATACGCTTAGGGGCACTATGAGAAGCAAAGAAATAAAAAAAATATTGACAAAATATATTCGTAATTTTTTTTTCGGAAATCTTCCACTTTTATTACAGTATCGGGTTAACGTTGACCATAGAAACCATTTACGTTCTCAGAAGCATGGCCCTACGACGCACCGTTTATATATTATTATTTGTATTATTAGGTGTATTATTATTTTTTGCATAAAAATATCCAAAATGGTAGCTCGGATGAAAATTTTTTCTGGAAAGAACTTGTTGCTCTAGTCGTAAACCATGAGATGAAAAATCGAATAGAAAAATAACAACATTCGATTTTTTTAAGTCCTGCGCCCTCACGGATACGTTAAGTAGCTGAAAATCGACCGAGATCGACACTTAGAATTAAAAAAATATATATTTTCAATATTTCACGGGTTTTTTTACCTACATCATCTCATGGTTTACAACTAGAGCAACAATGTCTTGCCAGAAAAGATCTTCATCCGAGCTACCATTTTGGAAATATGTAGCACCATGTATGGTGTGTTATATGTTAGATGTAGGTACCTAAGAGCGTTTTATTAAAAAAATCAAAAGCTCCTAACTAGGAAACGGTGCATCGTAAGGCCATGCTTCTCAGAACCTAAATAATTGTTTTTATGGTCAAGGTTAACCCGATACTGCAATAAAATTGGTACATTTCCGAAAAAAAAAACATATTTTACGAAAATTTTCAGTCTATAGCACCCCTATGGCAACACTCCAACCGGGGACACAGATTACGGGGACAACGGGAATACACGATCACAAAATCCTTCAATCTAAACTTCATACATTATTATGTGTTTTTATATTGAAATTGTATTTAATTGTATTTGTATTAGTTTAATTTTTATAATTGGTCCATGTTGGCTTTAATTCAATAAATATTATTATTATTATACATCCGGCAGTCGGGTAAAAAAACAGACGCTTAGGTATCTATATATATAAAAGGAGAACTGACTGACTGACATATCAACGCACAGCCCAAACCGCTGGGTCTAGAGATTCCAAATTTGGCACGTACGTTCCTTATGAGATCTAGGGGTGCACTAAGAAAGGATTTTTCAAAATTCATCCCCTAAGGGGGTGAATGGGGGGGGTGAAATTTCACGCGGACGAAGTCGCGGGAAGAAGCTAGTAAGGTATATAGAGATGCCTATTTTGCACACCGCCACACTGTACCTACTGTGAATGTGACGTCATCGAGGGAGGTGCAGAAATAATGTGATCGGTTATAATAATATGTTGTATGAATTATTAGGGTTCCGTACTCAAAGGGTAAAAACGGGACCCTATTACTAAGATTTCGCTGTCTGTCCGTCCGTCTGTCTGTCACTAGGCTGTATCTCAAGAACCGCGATAGCTAGACAGTTAAAATTTTCACAAATTATGTATTTCTGTTGCCGCTATCACAAAAAATACTAAAAATAAAATAAAATAAATATTTAAGGCGGGCTCCCATACAACAAACGCGATTTTTTTGCCCATTTTTGCTCGATATCAATAATGGCAACAGGTAGGAACTTGAAATATTCACAAAATACTCAGTTGTATTTTTACTTTAATAATAAATAATAAAATTAAAATATAATAAATATTTAAGGGGGGCTCCCATACAAAAAACGGCATTTTATGCCTATTTTTGCTCGATATCAATAAATGGTAACAGGTAGGCACTTGAAATGTTCACAAAATACTTAATAATATATTCACTTTAAACGTAAATAAATAAATTACAATAAAATAAATATTTAAGGGGGCTCCCATACAACAAACGTGATTTTTTTATATATGTAGTGTTAAATATTGTACGGTGGTACGGAACTCTTCGTGTGCGAGTCCGAATCGCACTTGGCCGGATTTTTTTTTTATTTTATCATGTTTAAAACACTTACAGTTAAATATCCTGCAGGAACCACAGATATTACATCGGGATTAATCACATGTTCTAAATAAGCCTGGCTTGAAACCTCTTGAGGTGCCACATAACTTATACAAGCAACAAGAACTAAGATACACAACTGACTCATCGTGATACTTTGATGTTAATGGTTAGTACTAAATTGGGCTGTTTTTCTCTTGTATCTACAAATATTTTATCATTTTAGTGAAGAGGATGTGATAAAATGACATCGATAACGTAACGTAATGAGAAAGTATCGCTGTCTGCCTTTACGTCAACGCTAAAATGAAATTGCGTAACACACTGGTGTGGTGCCGTGTGTTGTCACAATCAAAGCACGTTTCTCAAGTTCTTGAAAGTTTGTATCATTGAGGTACATAAAACATGGAGATGCCGCGTTATTCTATACATAGGGGAGAGGGGGGCACCTTTGAACACTTTTTAGGTTTTAAATTATATTTGTCATGTGGTATTATAAATCAAGATGTATTGTATTTTATAGATAGGTATGGGGTTTTTACTTAATAATGAAAATGCATAAAACTCAAACAATTTCCATTTTTTTAAAACCCTTTTTTGTTCAATTGTGCCCCCTTCGCGGGGCACATTCGAAACCTCTAGGGGCAGTATTGAAAAACAAGAATAAAATAAAAACCAAGTAACTTAGAATATCATTAACGCTGTATTTAAATTAGTTGTATGATAAGTTATCATTGAGCATTGCCATTTATTCCTACACTAACTATTACTTAAATAATTTGAATAAAACAGTCTACAGTCTGGGGCAGTCTTGAACAATATTAAACTAACTTAGAAGTTATAATAGAGATCAAAATGAACATTGCAAAACAATCATATAAAAGAATCTTTATGATACCTATCATAAAAAAACATAACATAACAGTCTTAGGAACGTACTTTTAAAGTTTTAACTTGCAAAATAAAAAGGGTTATTAGAAAAATAATAATAAAAAGAAACAATTTCAAAAACTGGTAGTTAGAACTTAGCCTAGCTTAAATTTACTAAAATCAAATTTGAAAGTCATAAGAGCAGCTGTACGTGAAGTTCCTGCAGTAGGACATGGCTTAGGAAGTTTCTTCTTTATCAGGGAATAATTTTTTTTTACTCTATAGTATAAAGTAGTTGGTTTTATGTCATAATATAGCAGCAGCAGTTCTCAGCTTCATGCCATCATTCACAACACACAATACAGCTTTTTCGGCACCGTCTTCATTCACAGAGTTCTCTTTTTTCTTTTTGTAATTTCTTACCATAATGACTGTAACAAAAAAAAATTAAAACTCATGATGGATGCGTATTTACTTGACTCCGTACCCGTAGGGGCACTTTTGAACATTTTATTCAAAAGTGCCCCAGTAATTTTGTTCAAATCTGCCCCAACACTATCTTGCAAAAATTAACAACTCTAGAAGAAAAACTTACTTGAGATCAAATTAATTTCCATCTGTAATACTCAGGCAATAATATATACAACACTATTAAATAATAACAACTTGAAAATAATACTTACGTTGTCAGTAATTCGCTTACAAATAAAACAGTAATTTTTTACTCCCGGCTTTGTAAACCAACCGTCCAATGATTTTCAAAATGACACTGACATTGACCTTAGTTGGGAACTGACAGATGTTTAGTTCGGTGCTACCAGTATTAAAAAGGTTTCGGATGTTAGGAAAGATAAAGGATGCGTTCATAAAACAAACAATTCAAAACTGCCCCTGTTCTAAACTGCCCCCCTCTCCCCTACATTTGCTTATACAAATATGAGTGAAATATGATTCAGAATGTGAAATATCATTATGTCTCATTCTTTCTAATGAGATAATTTTATTTGATAAAAGAGACAACAATATTTAAGTTGTTGCTCATTATGGCAATATTTTATCGTGACGTAGTGACAGTTGTAGGTAAGTGCCATAGCAGCCATCTTATGCGAAGAATTTCATGGTAGTTTTGCTGTCAAATGGTTGTTTATTTTTTGTATTATTGAGGATTGCAAGAAAATTACGAGGATTTTACCTGTTAAAACTGCATGTAAATGTTGGGAAACAGAAATTCAACATGCCTGTGTGTTGTATTGTGAAGTGTGGTGCAAGAAAGAATGAAAATCAACCTCAATTGTCTTTGCACAGGTTAGTAGCCGGTTTTCATGCATTAATACATATACAATAATACACATTCGATGATACAATTGTAACGTGATCATGAATTTATGGCTAAAGTATTGATATTTGGGTTCATTTCCGTATAACAGGCCTGTCTATTATATATTTTGTTAATTCGTTCGTTTGTTTACAATAATATGTCATAATGGAATAGTGTTGTACCGTTGCCGACTTGGCGTAATAGTTTCCGAAACTAGTCCCTCCGCTGAAACGATACCGGTATATTCTGCGATGTTAACATAAATAATCCTGCGTCTTATTCAGTCCGAGTGACCTTGCTAGGTCCGGCCTGTGGTTCACACTTCACAGCACCAAAATCAAAATATTTCACATAAACCTACATGGACACTTTTATGAAACGTCAGAAGCTAGGTGCACGGTTCCAATTGGTAGTTTCCTATGGAGAAGAAACGGTAAGAAACTCAATGGTTACGCTTTTAAAATAATTGGCTTTTACAATGTTTTCTATTTTGTTAAGTACCTAGTACTTGTTGACAGGCCTACACTGTCCTCTCCTATCTATTAACATTGAAATTTCAAAAGTTTTTCTCGGCTCCTAAGGGTCGTAACGTGATGTTAAATAGCCTATAACCATCCTGGCTACCAAACGCAAAAATAATTTATGCATGGCTTTTTTTTGCGCGGAACCCTAATTATTTTTCTAAAATAAAGGTAGCCTAAGTTACTCCTTGTAACATATCTGTCAGTGAAAGTCCCGTCAAAATTGGTCCAGCCGTTTCAGATTAGCCGGAACAAACAGACAGACACAGACAAAAAAAAAAAAATATGCCATTTTGTTAATATTACTGTTTAGATTTTTATAAGCATTTAGTAAAAAGCTGTTATTTTGACAGTACCAACAGACACTTCAATTTTATTTATTTTTATAGATAACGGAAAGTAAGATAACCTACTCATCTTTTTCTGTTACAATTACAACGGACTTTGTATACATAATATTAGGTATGATCTAAACGTGATAACTAGTAAGACTCGTATTTAGTATCGATACTAGTTATAGTAACGCCTATGTTCCTTGATAGACACAACACTAGCAATGGCAGCCATTTTATGAGACAATACCAGTTGTAGGTATGCACCCTTTTTTCGTAGGTATTTCCAGTCCATACTGTTGTATGTCAATGGTTTGTATAAATGATAAATGATAAATGATTTTATTTCTGTAAGTAGGTTTGTACAAACACTTTTACATGTCAATCATATTTTTTTAAAGCTAGATGAGGTCGGCGTTTCCTATCTGACTACTCTGAGAAGAAAGGCCGAAACAAACTCAGAGGTCACAGTCTCTTTTAAAGTCCAGACAAAATCTTGGTCAGATCATGTGAAGACCATGTAGATCGGTGTCTGAAATGGTCTTTTGAGGAAAGAACCACACAGATTGAGCGGACCTGTCCAGTCAGTGTACGCATTTGTCAAAAATCGTGCAGCTCAACTCAGAACTTGAGGAGCTCAACAATTCGACGAACAATACCAGAGAAAGGACATTTGGGTAGGCCGCGTAAATTACTCAAACTGCCAGATCATGATTAAAACTAAGAAGGAAAACAGAAAAAAGAAATGACCCACATAGTCTTCACATTCACAATAATTAAATAAAATAAAAATACTTTACAAAGTAAATATTCATGTCATTGTATATATAAAATGAATAAATGTCAATGTGTATATAAAAATCCAGACATAATCTTTGAGGACCATGTAGATTGGTGTCTGAAATGGTCTTTTGAGGAAAGAACCACACAGATTGAGTGAACCTGTCCAGTCAGTGCACGCATTTGTCAGTAACCGTGCAGCTCAACTCAGAACTTAAGGAGCTCAACGATTTGACGAACAATACCAAAGACCGGACATTCGGGCAGGCCGCATAAACTACTCAAACTGCCAAACCATGATTAAAACGGAAACAATGACCCACATAGTCCTCACATTCAAAATAATTAAAATATATAATATTTGATACAGTAAATGTACATGTCATTGTTTAAGTACATAGATATTAAGAAAAATAAAGTGTAAAATAGCAAAAAAATAAAAACTACATTCACTGTCTAAACATATTGGAGCAGCTCAATCCCAAGCCTTTTTGTCCTCAATATAGTCTTTTACAGTATAATAAGCTTTCTGGCATAGTTTTCGCTTTATAAAAGATTTGAATTTATTAAGGCTTAGTTCTTGAATGTGCTATGTGTATGCTCTAAGTGTACGAAAAACCGGACTTTTCTTTCTCGAGATCACCTTTTTATAAGCTTTATAACGCTGAAATAAATAGCAAGATAATCATGCTACCTCAATCATTTTTTTACATGCTGTAGTTTGTTGATTTTAATAAAGGTTTTTTTCTTATTGAAAACCGAAATATCTCCGCCAAAGTTTTAAATCGTTTTCGGTGTACAACCCTAGCAGGTTCACAATGACCACAGGTAATAAAAACAAATACAGGCTATTGCATCTTATTTTATTAAAATATAAAAAAAAACAATATAGTTTTATACCGCCATTACGCTACCTACATTAAATTTAAATAATTAAGTAAGTACTAGCCGATCCGGCGAACTTCGTATCGCCTCAGAATGAAAACACAAAATATATGAGAAAATGAATTATCTTCATATACTTACTTACTTATTTTTTTTTTTTTTTGTGAATTTTTCCCGTTTTAATAGTTATTCTGTTATTCGGGGCGGAGACAAGAAGCTTATAGGTAAAAATGGAGACAACACTCTTAATACCTAAGTGAAACCGACTGTGGGCTGCCGCTCTCTTTCTAAATACATACATACACAGTCATCTTCAGATAGGTATTCAGAGTGTTGCCTCCACTTTTATCTATAAGCTTCTTGGGGCGGAGACAAATCAAAGATCATAAAAATCGGTCCATGCCGTTCTTGATATCTTGAGTTATAAATGGTGTATCTAAGCAGACTTTGTTTTATATACCTATATATATACTTATATATAGACTAGCTTCTGCCCGCGGCTTCGTCCGAGTGAAATTTCTTGTTCCCCCGACCCACCCCGTCGCATCGCATCGCCAGCCCGCGCTATCACTTCGCTTTCGCTTAGCGTTCTTTCTGACTTTTATTCTTTTCGCTCGGCTCCTAAGAAACATAGCGTGATGTTAAATAGCCTATAGCATTTCTCAGGAATTGGGCTATCAAAATGTAAAAAGAATTTTTCAAATCCGCCTGGTAATTCAGAGATTACCCCCTACAACCTCACAAACCGCAACTCTCCCGGTCCCCGTTCTCGTCCTACCCCCACGCTCCTATTCCCCGCAGGCGAGGATTCAGTTGGCCTATAAGTAGGTAGAGGTACACGTAGTTCTTGACACCTGTCAGTTTTATACATAGATATATGAAAGAGCCGTTGGTCCCGGCTGTCATTCGTGGATCTTTGACAGTCGTTACGGGTAGTCAGAAGCCCGAAAATCTGACAACCAGTCTTACTATATAAAAAGTACTCTTTGAGTCTTACCAAGGGGTATCGTATTACCCAATAACTGGGTTGTGGAGGTCAGATAGGCAGTCGCTCCATGTAAAATACTAGTATTCAGCTGCATCCGGTTAGACTGGAAGCCAACCCCAACATAGTTGGGAAAAGGCTAGGCAGATGATGATGATATGAAAGAAATACGAATACGTGTTTTGCGACTTTGATCTGTATTAGCTACTAGAATTGTCGTACTGACAGATGTCAGGTACTGATAAATTAAAATAGTTTTATACAACCGAATTCAGTGTTTAGGCTTGCACCAGGGATCGGCTTTAAGTCCTTACCTCTTCTTTGTTGATGTTGATTATGGACGCTCTTACGTCGGACATCGAGGAGGAGGCACCCTGGTGCCTGTTGTTTGCCGATGACATTGTTCTTAATAGGTAATACGGGCTGGTATCCGCAACTCCACGTCAATGCGCGTATTTTGCGTACGGGACATTGTTCTTGTCGGTGAAGATGGACCTGAGATCCAGAGCAGATTGGAGAAATGGCAACAGAAGTTGGAGAATGTTGGCTTGAAAATAAGCAAAACCAAAACTGAAATGTTCTGCGATTTCGGCGGTCTCTCCAGTTCTGAAGCCATAGCGCTTGATGGCGCACTTCTCCCAGTTTGCTCCGACTTTCAGTATTTCACTAGTGCAAAGCGATGGCGAAGTAAATCGGACGGTTAAGCACAGAATTAACACTGGATGGATGAAATGGCGGCAGGTCACGGGAACAATCTGCGACTCCCGCATGAATATGTATGAAACCATGATTAGACCCGCTGTCTTGTATGGATCAGAATTTTGGGCCACAAAAGGGATGAATGAAAGGCAATTAATTGCATGCGGCTAGATGAGAATGCTAAGAGGGATGTGTGGTGTTACACGAATGGATAGAATAAGAAATGAGTAGGTCATAAGTGGGAGTCTGAAAGTGGCACCGGAACTGAAAAGTTGTGTGGAAATCGGTTGTCATGGTATGGGCATGTGTTGCGGAGAAATGAGGAAAATGTCGTGAGGAGAGTTTTGAGTATGAATGTCGATGGCTATAAGAGTAGGGGAAGACCAAAGAAACGATGGATGGACTGTGTGAGTGATGTATTGAGATGACGACTAATAGAGAAGTATGGAAGAAAAACACATGTTGCGCCGACCCCATATAAATTAATGGGATAAGGGGAGGAGAATGATGATCTGAGCATATATTCACAACCACTCGATACGCTTCCGTACCGTATCGAACATCAATCAATGTTATCGTAGGAGTCCTCTAAACGCTGTTCACAAGATCAAACCCCAAAAACGTTGTCAATTTAAATCAAATAGACGACCGCTATTCTTCCGATAGCGGTTTGCTGACGGAGACAAGGCATATCAGGTTATCGAAATGTGTCATTTTCGATACCATAGCCTCTCGAATAGTTGTGAATAGCTATGCTGGTTAGACTGGAAGTCGACCTCAATATACAAGGCAAGGCAAGTTGATTGATATTTGCGTTCAAAAAAGCAGAGGGCTAAATATCTATAGGTACCTATGTAGTGACCTACACACTTAAATCTATTTAAATTATTAACATAAAAGTAAATCCGAATAAAATATAAATTATGTATTCCTTAAATAAAATTAATTATAATTTATATGCACATATTTACAAAAGAACTTAAAACTAGACTTATATAAAATCAACATTTGAAATACAACTACACACATCAAAAGTGTCTAGGGATCAAGCATTTTTATGCGGATTTCTTGAGATTGAGATGTGGCTTTGTAATAAATTTATGATTTTATAAATTTATATGGATCCTTTTTGGTGCATTTCATAATTTGAATCAGGAACTGTGAATCAAATTCGAGTAAAAGATGAAAATCAGCTGTCAATATTTTCCCTATAAAAACATACAACGCATTGAAGACATTATTAGTGCTACTGTTTCCCTACTACTGATTAAAACCAACGTTATTATGGAGCGGCGACGTCATTTAAGCAAGGAAGAAATGCTCAGAGACTCTACCATGAGTTTGCATAGGCAAAACTCGCTAGCGTCTCCGTAAATAATATGTATGAAATATTGTACAGCGCCCCTAGCGGTCACAGAAAGAATTAAAATCCGTACCATGAGCACTATAGTTTTCGATAGGTAAGAAACCTAACGTATTCTATTCGATAGTCACTAACGTTTTTCAGCTGTCGCCATACAAAACGGCACCATGAGTCACAAATTTGACAGACGCTATCGAAAAATACGCTTACGATAGTAGTTACGTAACTCACTAGCATTTTGACGTGTGAAACATATGTTTACATTAAAATTATATACGTTTTTGAGTATTTTGAGTCAAAATTATGCCTGGAACAGCTTATTTAGCATGGAATATGTTAACGGCCACTGAATTTGAAGACCAACGACATAAACAACGTGAATTTCAAGCCAAAATTACAGGAAAATGAAACTTCTAGCTTACCAATGGGCAGGACATTACGCAGCTAGCTAGGAGGCTTTCTGTGATGAATATTAACTTAAATTTAAATAAAAGACATTTTACTTAAACAACCTTTTCATTTATTGTATTAATATATGGGGAACATACAGCATTTATAACAAAATAAGGAACACAAACATTGACATAAAAACACGTACTTCTACACAATTATTTTATAACATTGCTCCACATTAGGATTTCCTCTGTACCGTGGGTGCATTTACAAACACAAATCACACATACTTAAACACCCAGACCCGGAAGAACTAGGTATTATGTGGAAGAACGGATCACACAAATTTTTTCTTCATGCGGGAAATGAACCCGCGAATTTTAACGCAGAAGCGACAAGATTGGTGCAGTTTCGGGAAATTGTGCCACACTGGTCCTCATTGTATTATTATCTTGTGCTAAACTTATTTCACTGAATTTTATAAACGCAGAGAACGGCACAACGTAAATAAATTACAAATTGAAAACGACACTCGATGACACAATAGCAAGTTTCCATGGCAACAGTGACATATAAGGAATAAAAATGTAACAACCACTAAATACCTTAAGTAGTTCACTAACCGCCAACTTTTCTATTTAGTCGGATTATTGAGTGTCACAACATTTTTAGCATAGGCGATACTGGCGATAGCACTACAATTTGAGCATTATATGCCGTTATCTCTTCTTATTACTGAGAAAAAAAGAAACAAAACTACGGAGTGAAGTTAGGTAGACGACACTATCTATCGAGTTTACCTTAGCGACTGCGTAAGACTCCGTAAAACTCATGGTGCAAGCATTGTCAAAATCTATTCGATCCACGTTAATACGCTAGCGAGTTTAACGCTAGCGAGCAAGTTTTCGATAACAACTCATGGTAGAGCTACAGAGCCGTGGGAATGATAGAAGCTGGTTCCCGGCAACGTACTGTGGCTTTAGCTCTGAATACAAGTCAGAGTGTTATCAGTCGACTTTGGACACGTTACCGAAGCACTGGTACCGTGGCTGAGCGCCATGGAGGACGGTATCGCTGCACCACACGGAGACAAGACCGATACATTCAAATCTTAACTCGAAGAGCTCCAACAATAACCGCCATGATGTTAGCCGTGAGGCTTCATCACTCTTCAGGGAACTTAATTAGCGACCAAACAGTCAGAAACCGCTTGCATGAAGTGAACCTTCATTCCCGAAGACCGCTACGGGTACCACCTATAGCAATGCACAATCGTAGGATTCGATATCAATGGGCTCTTGAACTCAGAAATTGGGCAGAAGAACAATGGCGTTTCGTGTGCTTTTCTGATGAGTCTCGTTTTGGTATGAGACCGGATACAAGACGTATACGACACTGGAGAACCCCTGGACGCCAACAGCGATTAAAATCCTGCCAGGAAGTCCATCCTTATAGTGGTGGAACCATCATGGTATGGGCGGGTATTTGGATCGGCGGAAGAACTGAGTTGATTTGGATCAGAGGCAACCTCAACGCTCAAATTTATGCTGAGACGATTGTATCAGACGTCATCGTTCCTCTACAAGTGCAAATCGGTCCCTTATTTCAGTTAATGCATGATAATGCACGACCGCACACCGCAAGAGTTGTAAGACAGACTCTCGCCGCAGCTAACATCAATGTCCTGCCCTGGCCTGCTCAGTCGCCAGACTTGAACCCGATTGAGCATGCATGGGATATGCTACAGAGAAGAGCTCTGCCGAATATGGAGGGTATCCAGTCGCAAGAAGACCTTTTTTTGTTGTTGCAACGAACATGGGCTGCCATTCCACAGCGTGATTTGGATGAACTCATTTTGAGTATGCCAAACCGATGTTCTTGTGTTGTTAGTGTTCGCGGTAGAAACACGGATTATTAATTGTTTAAGTTACTTAACAAAATTTTAAAGAAAACTGTTATTTCAGTCTTTTTTTCGAACTTTTGTGTTAGTGGTTCAAATGTCAAAAATCCCTTTATTAGGAAAATGGCAAATTTCTTTATTAATGCAAAGGTGACTTGGTTTATCGTTACTGTGACAAACGAAAACACTTTATTTGATGAATCCTTAAAGATAATTTTAATTAATATCAATCAGGAGAAAAGTTATTGCAAAAATATATGTTGATCCCTAGACACTTTTGATGTGTGTATTTACAATAATTAACGTATGTAATATTCAACAAACAAACAGACGAGTACAAACATTTTATTAGTAGCTAATTACTTATCAGCTGGCCGGCGCAGCTATGACGCGTCGATAGTTCTAACGACGACGCTACGTCACACGGGCCGTGTGCTTGAGCGGGACAACATCATCTTGTGTCGCGCTCATGCACCCGGCCGAATGGCGGCGCGCGCGCCGTGACTTGCAAGTTACGTATGCTCAGTACGCGCATAGCTTTATACCTAGCGGTCCTAGTTTCGCCGTGCTAACTAGTAACTTCCAATATCTCCATGTATTTACATAATCGTTATCCGTGCTGTTCTCTGCTATCTACATTTCTAACACTCCTTCTTAACTAAGTGTAACTCTTGTGTGTGTGAACTGAAACCTGTGCCTGTGTACCTATTAAACTTTCATTCTTCTTCTCGTGTACTTGTGACTTATTACTTCCTACCTATTCTACACACCACACACCTACCTACCTACACCTATATACATAATTATATTTAGAAGAACAACGCGGTCACACAGACATATGAAAAGCGACATTAATTATTATAAATTAAAGTCGCTTTTCGTATCTTCTATGCTACCGGGTTGTTATTCTAAACTACACAACGGATTTTGATAGGGTTTTCACCATAATTTAGCGAATTTTATGCCAGAAGGCTTATAATACATTAAACAGAAATCTCCATATTTTGTCAAGTTAAAAAATCGTGCGAAGCAGGGGCAGGTCGCTAGTAAAATAATCAAACAAGAGATACAGTTTATACCACTTTAATAACCCCTGGAAGACAATTCAGAATCATCTACATAGAACACTTTCGTTTACACATTCATTAATAATGTTCTAGTCGACATGGTACTACCCGACCAATTTGAAAAGACATCCGTCAGTGATGCATACAGTACAAATGACGAACACAGGGTCCGAAACGGTAAGTCTTATTATCTTGGTCGGGTCATTCTTATTAAAAAACAATAACAGGGGTAAACATTTATTTAAACTGCATAACACATTTACGCCTACCTTGCCGAAATAATCTGTATTTTTGTCCTTAACACGTTCAGTGCCGGGAGCCCTCCTGGAGGGTTCACTGAAATCCCTTATGGGATGCCGGGAGCCCTCGCGGAGGGCTCATTTTAAATGTACGTTTTTCTTAGCGAATACAGCATTATAAACTATGAAAATAAAAATTGTCGTATATTTTAACAAGATTTATTAGTATATTCGTTGGTTTTCAAATACCAGCATTTTTATTTTTAAAAATAATTGGGAGCTATTTCAGGGGTGGTAAACCATTTTACGGTTACAAATTCACTAAAAATAAAAATATTTATTTTGAGATTATAAATTACGAGGATGACTTTAAAAATAGAAGCTTTTCAGGGTTCCGTATCAAAATGGTAAAAAAGAATACCCATAGTGCAACTTCGTTTGTCATTCATTCATTTTTGTCCTCTATGGTTTCTGACAGTAATCTTCTACATCATAATAATATTTTCACTTCTTATGCTCTAAAAGTTCGTCTTTATGTTGTGCTTAGGCGACATAAAATCGCTTTTTATGTTCTAGTGCATAAAGTAATTTTTTTTCTAAGACTAAGATAATGGCCCAACAGCCACACGAACAATATTTGTTTTTTTATTTATACCGCTTCCGTGTTTTCTATCGTTAATTTAATAAAATCAGATAAAATAGTTGTCATTTATTATTTAAAAACACAATGAAACGTTTTTATGACTTGGCAGTATGAAGTACCTAAGTCGAATGACACATGTTGAAAATTAAAAAAAAACCTTTAAAAAGTTTCGTATAATAATAAAATATACGTTTTTTTAAACAAACTTTTCCTTTGACACTGAAAACTAAATAAAATTTGTATGTAAACATAGGACTTAGATTTTCTTTAATTTTATTTACTTCAAAAGTTTCTAAACAGTAGGTATATTACTTCGTCTCCTTCTGATAGCTTAGGTATAAGTTATTAGGTTCGTTTTGCTGATAAAAATTATAAAACCGTAAAACGAACCTACTCTATAGTGATATTCATAGATATAAGAAAGAAAGGTTCTGTAATTTCTAAGAGAAAATTAACAGCCACACAAACAAATTAATGCCTAATGTAATAATACATAACCTCACGAACCCGAAAACGCATACTTATCAATGTACTCGTATATACATGGATAAGTATGCGTTTTGGGGTTCGTGTATATGTATCACAAAAATAGGCATAGGTATTGTATATGTATTACACCAATAGGTAGTGTATGATTTCCGTTTGTCTTCGTTCACGTAATGATGCTACCTACGGAATGAGTAAATGACGCGGTGTCGTGATGTTTGTAGACTTAAGTTTATAGCTGGAATAACTTAAGGTAATGTCAGGCAAAGGAAGGAACTATATGATACCGCTACCCCGGAACATAAAGGGCTAAGGAAGGAACACGGGTGGGTTTTAGTCAGTAAGAGTCTGACACTCCCTTCCGCTCCACCCAGAGCGGGAGGAGTCTTTAGATGATTTCCCATCCAAAAAAAAAAAAAAAAAAGGCAAAGGAAGCACGGGAGCGAAGCTACAAGTAAAAGTAGTTATGACATAAATCAGTTCTTATCTCAATCGTAGTTTTTTCGTAATTATTTTATACGTACTTTCTCAATTAACATTATATGAATAACGACTGAAAGTAGGTAATTCCATAGTGAATCATTACCGTCAAGTAAATAATAGAACACTACCTACCTAATCGTTAATAAGCTGTTACAAAATAATTACGTTTTCATTACATAAACAACTACTAATATTGCATAATGTAACTGTTTGTTGTTCATTAATAAAATAAAATAAAAAATTATTACATGTTTGAAAATTTCAGAAGAGGTTGAATACCCCTGTCTCGGGATCAAAGCGAGCGATTATACTTTTCTTGATTTTTTTATTTTTAAATATTTCACGTTTCCACCCCACTAGTACATGTAAATACCCCCAGAGATACTAAATATAGCAACAAGACGTTTTGAAAACACTATTTTACTTCTTTTTACAGTGTTTTATAATACGGTTTCAAACCTAATGCCGACGACCCTCCTCGAGGGTTCACTTTAGCGCAAACGTAATGCCGGTGACCCTCCTGGAGGGTCCATTTGCAATATGTATGGCGGCATGGCGTATGAGTTCTATGAAAAGTGGGTGGAGTCGAAAGTGTTAAGCACTTATAAATTGATTAAATTTAATTTCTGATATAATAAGTTCCATTTTGAAATTGGCGATACAGTAATATAAGGTTAAATGGATTTCAATTTAATTAATAATTCGCAACGCGCACATGTTAAAGTCTATATAAATAAAAATTAATCGCCGAAATGTATGTACGCGCATAACTTTCGAACGACTGCACCAAATTGGATAATTCTTTTTTTGTTGTGTTCGGTATTGTCAGGACAAGGTTTGTATGAAAGAAAATTTCGGCAATTCGAAAAGAAAAATTGCACCCATGCGAAGCTGGGGCGGGCCGATAGTTTTGAATAAAATATTGATTTTTATTATACAATCAGACTTAAAAATCCGACCCCAAACAAATAGTTGGATGAATAGCCTCCTTTTTTTTTTGAAGTCGGTAAAAAAAAAAAACTAATATTGTTATCGATACGTTTTCTTACAAATTGTGTGTTTATACAAAGAAAAGGAAGCTAAAATACAACATTAAATGCAAGTCAAATATGACCCTAAAGGTGGTTTTAGAAATTTTGCCATACAAATTTCAATTCTCGCCCACCCATCCACGCTTCGCCTCGCCGGTGTAAAACCACCTTTACACTAATAAAGGCAAACTCTTTTACATACAAACTACATTGTCTTATTATATTACATGTTGTTAACACAATGAGGAGGAAACAAATGGACTAACCAAATGCCATTCAAATATGCGACAAATTCAAATCACTGCAGAATCGTCAATGGTCCTAAGAACCACGGACAACGGAACAACAGCAAAATCCCTTATCAGTTACTGCACTAAACTGTTTTTGGGTTCGTAGCAGCGAATTGTTACAAGTTTATTTCTTGCTGATCACTGTTGTTGTTTTTTGATACTGATGATCAGCGATGGACATCATGTTATTTAATGATGGACGATTTTAGACCCAATTATGTACATTGTACAGACGCCAGCACATCAAGCTACTACAATCTGTCAAATTTCTTTAAAAGATTTTCAACTTTATCGCTAAAGCATAAGGTTCAAAGTCGATTGGGAAAATTTGACAGTTTCGGGTAGCTTGATGTGCTGGCGTCTGTACATACTCCATTTGTTCTCTCCTCTGTGGTTGTTAGTACTATCTTCATATGAGCAAGGTAGCGTTCGCTTAATCGCCTAGTTGCTGGTACAAAATGGGCACATAGTCGTCCCATTCAGCTTGGTAGAAGTTGCCCGCGATCGGGTCGCCGAGGTTGTACTTCTTGGCGAACTTGGCAATCGAGAACTTTCCACGGTTGTCGCCCGACCTGAAAAATGTAGATTTTATTGTCAGTGTTCTGATTACAAGCGGCTAACTGTAAATATTAGGTATTGTTACGTCATATTTTATTGTTTCAGATAAAAATAAAAACCTATCAGAGAGGGAGTCTCACCCGCTCCGTTAAGATTATTTGGCTATCATGGATGATGATGGCTAGCAGAGATGAAAGAAAAGAGGTGCCACTCCGAGAGTTCCGACAGGAAAACTTGAACAATTACGTGTGTATTTTTTGAACCGTCATATAAACAAAACACAAACAGAATACTTTGCCATCACTCACTGACATATCGGAAATACATTAAAGCCGTGTACAGCCGAACACATACGAAGCGGTGTCGGTTACGGTAACAGTGGCGCAAATTCAATGGTTTTTTCTCCATCTCAAAAAATGTCCAATGCGCCTAAAGAAGTTTTCACTTCAAAAAGAAAAATACCATGCCATATAAATAGCCTTATTATATGCATTCGTTGCAAATGATAAAATATCGTAATTTACAGCTAACTTGAAAAAAGTAATGGGGATACAGTCGTCAGAAGTATAGCGCTATAGGAAAACATTAGGTACAGTCAACAAAAGAGATAAGTATGCAGAGTCGACGGATATAGTTGAAGTTTAGTAAGAAACCGATGGATGTTGTCGACTGAAATTTAATTTGATAAATGAGCTGTTTGTTTTCTATAAAAAAAAAAAAATCTTATTCGAGAACATCCATCGGTTTCTTATTAAACTTCAACTATATCCGACGATCTTGCATACCGTCTCTTTTGTTGACGGTACACCTCTGCCTAACCATTCGGGGGAAAACAAGCGTCTTGTTATTTTATATGGACTATGTAGGACCGGCTGAATAAATACTGACCTGTTTGTAAGTCTAGGCTCATCAAACTCCAACTTGCAAGGCTGCTTGTAGACCAGGAAGACGTATCTGTGAAGACCAGTACCCTGGGGGGGTCCGGAGCCAACGTACTGCGACAGAGTCTCGCCCGCAGCTATGTTGTTGCCGGGAACGTTTCCGACCAGCCAGTGGTGCCATTCGCGGAACTTCGGCTCCTTTCGGGACGGCGCGTCGGGGTCTGAAATGTAGAAGATGAAGAGTCAGTTAAATATCAGTTTCCGGTCGGACTCTATAGGCGATCAAGGGAAAGTCGAGAAGAGCGTGTTATGATCTGGCAACATATAACGGACCCAGGTTGGCCGAAGCATGGAAAGCCTGTTGAGGTGGAGATTCATAGACGACTCCGCCTTGGAGTGTAAATGTGGTGCAGTTCCACAAACGATGAGACACTTAATATCGTGTCCTGCGTGTCCTGTCAGCTGCACGTTACAGGAACTGATGGACGCTGGTGATGGCGCCAAACAAGTAGCCGAATTCTGGGCCGAGTCCATTTAGATTGCTATCGACACGCTACGAAGACTGCCAATACGTCTTCCAAGTCAAATGGTATGGTAGTAGCTTTCTCCTAAAAACAGTTTGAAGTTGCATTGTACTGGTCAATTAGGAGGTCCATGTTAGGCAGTGGACCGTTAGCATAGCATAAGCATAATCAGCCTATAATGTTCCCACTGCTGGGACACAGGCCTCCTCTCGGTGAGGGGGAGTGGGCTGTAATCGACCACGCGGGCCCAGTACGGGTTGGTAGATGTCACATGTCTTCATGAGTGGACCGTTACGTACAGAAATATTTATTATATGGAACAAATAAGCACCTTCACAAAGACTCAAATTGCAATAAAGTAAGTACTTATAACATCTTGCAGTTTTTTTGGATATTTCAAAGGAATACCACTACGAGTAGCATGCGGGTAGCTATTATTTTTCTTCAGATTATGTCGTCGTCCAGCAATGTGAAGAGTTAATGAGTTAATTCAGGACATAACCACACAATTTATGAGTTTACAACCTAAAACGGAACAGTTAATGAAATCCGAGTCGGTTTACCTTGAAAGTACCCACATAACAATTTCAGTGCTGAATATCATAACCAGAAATAATCCTCGTACCAACATGCGATTTTTTTCGCAACCGAGAATTTGAAAACCGCATTGAGAATCCAACAGAGTGCAACACAGGCGCGTCAAAAAAAGTACAGACGCCAGCACATCAAGCTACTACAACCTGTCAAATTTCTTTAATAGATTTTCAACTTTATTGCTATATCATAAGATTCAAAGTTGATTGGGAAAATTTGACAGTTTCGGGTAGCTTGATGTGCTGGCGTCTGTACATTGTTGGTTTTTCTACTCTCGGCGCTAAGCAGTGGGCTAAAAATCCAATGCGTGAAAAAAATCGCCCGTGAACACGAGGGCTTAATAGGAAAGGAATGATTCTACGTGTTTATCCTGCTAGTGCTGTCCAACAATGGAAAACGACGTATTGAGCAGACATTATATTTTTCTCTCGAATTAACATGAACAAAATGTTTTTAAAATAAAACCAGACAGATAAAATAATTATGTACCTAGTTGTTAGGTCATCTTTTGTAACAAAACAAAAAAAAAATATTGTTATTCTTATGTTTTGTTTTTCTTGTGTTTTGTTTTGTTTTTTCGTATGTTTTAACAACAAAAAAAGAAAGGAAGCCTTGTGTGATATCCAATCCGCACTAGGCCCACGAGGTGGATTATGGCTCAATCCCCTCTTCTTCGTGTCGCTGGCATGACTGTATTTTAAATCTTGTTTTCCTAAAACTGCCACTTCCACGGCGTTGTCGGTGGCAGCGCAGAGGTCACTTTGTCTGCATGTTTTGGGACACAGAGGACAGGATAGGAGGTGGAGCATGGTTTGTGACATAGCTCCACAATCACACCCTACTGCCGTTCCGTCAAGGTCCCTTTCTTCTACTTTACCAGGTTGGACTTACTTCCCACTCGTGTTTGAAGACGGTTCATATACTTCCAAGTGGACCACGGAAGGTTACACCCTGCAGGGAGATGCTCCTTTGGTGGTAGGTAGAAAGTAGGAAGGGGAAGAGTATCCTGTCACAGCTTGCAATGGGCGTCGGCCGGGATTCCTGACAGAGAAGCTGTCGATTTTAAGAAGCTGTGTCTGCTTTTAAGCCGTTGCGTTGGTAGCTGTGCGCCAGATTGTGGGTGTCTGGTATTAGATTCCTGTTTGAGTTTCTTCACTGCGCATGCAACTTTTCTTCGGACTTGTGGTGGAGCTATGCTAGCTGTGGGATATATTCCCCTCTCATAGAGAAGAGGCCTGTGTCCCAGCAGAGGGAGCGTTACTGACGAATTATGATAGCATAGTTGCATTCTCTTGAATGGTTTTGCAATTTAATTTGCATTTCACTCTGCTTAATTATGAAATGAGATTACAAAATCTGTTATTGTATTAAATTAATTATTTTAATAATACAATTAAATCATTTGAAAGTGTTTAATTTAAATTAATAGATCTAATAAAGCGATCAATGAACTGAAACTGAACAATTATTTAATTTTAAAATAAGTTTGTATATGTTTATAGGATGTATGTATGTATGTTTTTTCAACACTATTTGATTGCCAATCAAATACGTTCACTTTCTAACCGATAAGCTTGACAAAACGTGTTTCCATAACATGTGCTGAATTCTTGCATAAAATAGTAAAAATTAAAAATGTTGATCTAGAATATTTTACGGGTAAAAGCGCAAATAATTTGTTTTAATTTCCGTTTCCATCATAAAACGAATCACGTTTTTAAACAAAATATTTTGTAAGTACAGTCAGCCCCAAAAAGATGTGTACACGGGATAAGGAACCATTTTATTGTCTACAACTATTGTTCCATAACATTGTATTTACCGTATAGGTACAAAAAATTGTATACAATTCATTCAACCAAAATAAAGTAAACATTTTGTCCCAAAACATATATACACCCTATGACAATTTTTGACAATAAAACGGTCCTTGTCCGCGTATACATCTTTTGGTGCTGTATCCACCTGTATCTACAACGCTACAAGGTTCCTTAGACCCGTGGGCAAAATCGGAACTAACGCCGCCATCTTGTTTTGTCAATACAAAATCTGTGATAATTTCACAAATGTTGACCAACAACGCCCCCTGTCAATGTCAATCAGGCGACAAAAGATCCTTATAGCTCTCTACCAGAAGGCCAATTCTCGTAATTTAAAACGTTCAAAATCTAGTCGCAGTCTCATCTAAGCGACAAACAAATGTCAAAATGTAGGGAAATTTGAGGTATTTTTGACAGATTGAGACTAAGACCAGACTGTGAACGTTCTTAAAAATTACGAGAATTGCCCCTCAGTTCTGTCACTTCATGGTGATTTATGCTACTCTGTGTTCATTTGACACACTGACATAAAAAAACAATGGAATGTCGGAATTAAGCATGTTATCTTCTTATTAAGTACTTAAAGGGTAATAAAGTCTCACTAAGCCTATGTCGCTATTGAACTAAAACTCAATGAACCTTAGTCTCACTAAGCTTATCTCGCTATTGAACTAAAACGGAATTGACTTGTCACAATACGCATCGCGTTTGATCTAGGCATAACGCGACTTACGCACACTGCGTTATAGGTATAGACCGTGCAAAGGATTTGGTACTCGCGATATTAATACCCAGTTATCGCATTATTATACCGTAGAATTAGTCTGCCCTATTAGTATAACGTTGTCCTTCTAATAAGCAAAACTGAGCTTGTTGCCATCAGTAAAAGGTTCTTACCCTATCATATTATGTGAAGGGTAACGACTCGACACAATAGTAACCTGCGAGGGTCTACAGCTGTTCGGGAGAGGCATCCCACGAGACTATAGGGACATTTACACACATAATAAATAAAGAAGAAAAAAACAGAACAGAAAAATAGGTACAAAGATCTATTACCTGAGTGGCGATCAGCAAGTTGCCTTCAAAGGGTAAGAACTCGACAAAATACTAACCAGTCATTGCGACGGTATACAGCTGTTCTGAAGAGCCATCCGAAGAGGCTGAAGGGACGCCTTTTACCGGAGTGGGAGTCAGCAAGTTCCCTTCAAAGGGTAAGAACTCGACAAAATACTAACCAGTCATTGCGACGGTGTACAGCTGTTCAGGAGAGGCATCCCACGAGAGTGAGGGGATGTCTTTCACCTGAGTGGGGGTCAGCACGTTGCCTTCATTCACTTCCACGCCGCTTGGGTACTTTACCTATGTAACAAAATGGACATTGAATTATTATAGAAACATTATAAATATAAATCATCCAAGTAAGTTGTAATGGTTAGATGTGTTCTGGAAGTCCAGGGGCCGCTTCCATATCAAGAAAAGCTAAACAAAAAAAGTCAATGAATTCATTCATTTATTTTTTGTATTTTTTCATATCTTTTAGTTGTAAATGACTAGGTAGTTACTTTACTCTTTTCTAGTAAACGTTTTGATAAGTAGTTTTCTGGTTATCTGGAAAATTCTGGTCACTTTTAGTAACATTGCACCTGCTTATTACATCATTGTGCTTTATCTGAGTCATATCTGAGTGAACAAACAAAGGAATAATGAAGTTAATTCCTCACCATGCTTTTGAAAACACATTTTCAGACTAACGAGGTGGAAATGAGATAATAAGTACTTACGTAATTTAGTTCTCATGTTCATGATCATCATCATCATAATACAAAAGGTCGTTATCTGTTTGATAGTTTTTCCCAGATAAATAATATCTGATAAAATTATCAACCATATATCTGCACTATGTTATCATGCTATCAATTAAGTAACTTACGGATTTGGAAAAATAAATATTACTTTTTAAGATAAAGATAAGTTCTAAATAAAAACGTTAAAGTAGTCGATTTAACCTCTCAGGGACGGGTTGTTAAAGTAATAGTAACAGCTAAACAGCCAAATGGGAACTTCTATGGCATATATCGTGAGTGGAAACGCCGGGACGGAACGCCCTTGTACATATTGGTAATGTTCTTCAGAAAGCTCAGGTGCTTAATACTCGCATGCCGATGCGTGTAGAAGACCAATTCTCGTAAATAAAAACGTTCAAAATCTACTCGCAATCTCATCTCAGAGACAATCAATGTCAAAAATTCTTTGATCCTTTAGTTATCCAATGGTGTAATTGAATTTAGGATGGAGATGATATGAAGCTGCAACACCAAACTTTATCCCCCGATTTTGTTATCATTGGTTTTTTGACTTGCCTCCCACTATGGAAGCAATTTTAAAGACGTATTCACGTCAAAACTTGTCAAAAATGATAGACAAAGGGAAGATTTTCCTGCCACGTCGAGAACATTCTGGAAGCAAGAAAACCTTCATAAAACAAACAGGTACTATCTAAGCAAGTGTAGGTGTACACACATGCTCATTACATACCTCTACTTTTATACTTCTCATGATGCACGTCATATCCGGCAAACGTTAACGGTAATGACTTTTCATTCTGTTTTCCTTTAATAGATGATCGCCTTTGTAAACAACGTGTTCAGTGTATCACAGTTATACGAGATAAGTATGCGTCATTATGCCCTAATGTAATTACTATTGCGTTTATTTATTACTAGCTGCGCCCCGCGGTTTCACCCGCATAAGTTTCGATCCCGTGGGAATATCGGGACAAAAGTATCCTATCTGTTAATTCTGGTTATAAACTATCTGTGTGCCAAACTTTATCCAAATCCATTCAGTCGTTTTTACGTGAAGAAGTAACAAACATATAAACACACTCACAAACTTTCGCCTTTATAATATTAGTGTGACCTGTGTGCCAAATTTGGATTGGCAATGACTTGGCTTAACGTATGTTATCAATTTATGTTAAAACTAGCTTCTGCATTTTGCATTTCTTTCGAACATAATTCTGAAGTCCACGCAGACGAAGTCGCGGGCAGAAGCTAGTAAGTTAATATGTCTACCTTTGAGACGTTGAGCATATGCATATGCAGCATTGGATCAGCAAGGCCTTTTTTTTTTTTGGTGGGAAATCCTCTAATGACTTCTCCCGCTCATCAGCAAGGCCTGACAATAACATTTAATAGATAGGTAAATGTCTAAGCTAACTACCATAAAGATGCAGCTAGGAAAAACAGTGACACTGTAAAGCTATACTTTGAAAGACACGAGAACAAATATTTGAAGAGGTGATAAGCGGGGTAATTGCGTAACACACCAACAGTAGGAAGGGCTTTCATTTTGACAGTTCAACAACATTCATTGCGTTATTTACGTTGTTGAGCAGACAACTTTTCGAACATATGAAGCAATGGATTAGCAATAACTTTCAAAATTATTCAGATTCTGATTGATAGTGTGTTACGCTATTGCTGTTCTGGTTTGGAGGTTATTTTATTGAATTAACTTCAGCTAGTAACAGATCCTGATTTCTTTCCCTCCATAGACTACTCTAATCTTGTTAACAAGAAATAAACTTGCGGAAGAGCCAAGATAAATATTACAGCTGTTTTCCTGTGCCGTCATGTCGACCTTAATCGAATTAGCTGCTAGTGCTCGTCAATCGACCGTCCAGTTTGCAACGGTTCCAGCTAAGTGCTTCTACATTCAATGAGCCATCCAGGTCATCACCTACCGAAACTGTACGTAGATATCTGAGCTGGTAACAGCAGGATGTTATTACAATCTGAATGAAATTATCCGGAAAAGATCCGGAGTCATCTTCATAACCAGCAGTAGGCTGACTGATGTGGCAATGGGCTTGCTTTGTCTGTTAAAGGACTGATAGCTGTTGGGTTGGGGCAGATGAGCCCTTAATGCTGACCCTGAATCGGTAAAAGTGTGACGGCGACGACTGATAGAAAGACTTAATAGTGAAGTCCTTAATTCGTGTCCAAATATACCAAATTACTTTTAGGAGAACCTATGTACTATATAGGAGGAGGAAAGAGAAATCTCTTTTGATTCATAGACCAATAATTATTTTGCCCAGCGTCCTTAATTGCTATGTTTTTTTCAATCAACTCAGCCTATCGCAGTCTACTGGTCGACATAAGCCTCTCTCAGGCTGCGCTACAACACCCTGTCCTCCGCCTTCCGCATCCAGTCAGTCCCAGCCACCTCCTTCAGGTCGTCGGTCCATCTAGCTGGGGGCGCACAACACTACGCTTGCCGATACGCGGTCTCCACTCCAGGACTCGTCTGCTCCACCGGCCATCGGTCCTTCGACAAACATGGCCAACCCACTGCCAAATCAGTTTTCATACTTGCATGCTATGTCGGCAACTCCGGGTTTTTTCCGGATAATTTCATTCCTGATTTAATCATTCAAATAGACTCCGAGAATACTAATAATACCTAAATACATCGTTTAAATAAACTAGTAGATTATAGTTAGCCATAGTACTTTTAGCGCGTTCGCACTTCGCAGTGTAGCCATTTGTATGGATTATTTTTAATGCACAATGGTATATTTTGTTTCGTGCAGTTTAATGTTTTTATAATAATCTATGACCTAAGTATGAATGCGTTTACGGAAACAACTGCGCGACAGCTCGTGGGTATAATTATGAAAACAATCGTTACAGGATGTTATAAAAATGACTGGAAAGCAAATTGTCGAGCAAATTCTTCACAATTTCTTCCCACGAGTGACTGAGAACCTGTGTAGCTAAATTTATACTGAGTTTGGAAATTGGCGGTGATACCCCCGTGCCTCGGAAAGCACGTTAAGCCGTAGGTGCTGAGCCTGGTCACAGTCCAGTCGTGTCGGATTGCGTTTCGACCCATCGGACTATGAGAGTGAGGGAAGAGTGAGTGCACCTGTGTCTATGCACACTTGTGCACCATAATGTCTCCCGCACCGAAGGCTAGTCTCCGTTGAGATCGGCCGCCATGGCCGAAATACGGTATGGCGGTCTATTATTCTAAGGTAAATTGTGACCGGTTGGCTCAATGACTTGAGAAGAGAACCTCATGACTTGATAAAGATTAACGCACCTAACACTAGAACAGCCTTTCAACCAAATGTTTCATCACTGATTTGAAATTAAATGTAATTGTTGATTCTTTACATAGGATATTGGAATCAGTTTTAAACGCCATATAAAAAAAATTGCTAGATGGAGTCGACATTTCCTATCTGACTACCCCTTAAAATAAATGGCGAAAAAATGTCTAGAAATAATCTCGGTTAGATCATGTGAGGACCATGTAGATTAGTGTCTGAAATGGTCTTTTGTGTAGCTACTCTGTACTACTTTCCTGATTTAGCAATCTTTATGAGATTGATATGAAATATGAAATTAAGAGCTGGGCGTGATCGTGATCTTACTTTACGTGTATTCCCGTTCGTCCCACCGACTTCGTCCCCGTCGTGGGACGAACGGGAATTTACAAAAATAATATTAAATTTGTTCCCGATCGTCCATATACATTCGACGTAGAAAAATGACATTATTTGAAGTCATTGTAAAATAATTTTACTAAAATGGTAAAATATAATAACGTTGCTGTAAGGATAAATAGCGTTCCTGAGGGGGTAAGGTAATGCAATTGAAGGGGTAAAATACCGTTGCTGAAAGGGTAAAATAACGTTACAGAAGTGGAAAAAAATATTGAGGTGGAAAAGTTCTTTGATACAAGTACGATGTCTTGCATGCAAATAATCAATCTTTAAATTCAGTTTTACGTGGTGCAGTGCTATTTCATGTTCTTAAATGAACCAAGTGACATAAAAGTATTTAAATTAAACTTGAAAGCGGACCCTGGAGTATCGTAATAAGCGAAATAGTCACCTCTTTAGAATTTCTGTAAGTTTTTTTACAAATTTATACTTTTGATCATGGCCAGTTTCTTTTTTTTTTTTTTGATGATACGTTCCCATTTCATCAAACTAAATAAAATAAAAAAAACATTGCTCTACTACTTTTTTCAAGTACAGATTTTTTTTTAATTCTCACAGAATTTATTAGCTGAACAGCTACATCGGCAAACAAGGTAAACTAGGTGACTAGGTCACATCAGCTATCGATTGTCAGCCTCTATAAAACTTTCTCAAAAAGTAGGTACTTAGGTACGTTTATCACATACCTAACATGGCAATTGGCAATTCTGAATTCAAATAAAACTAGATTGTTATCAAGCAATCAAACCTCGATTAAATAAAAAGGTTTAATACTTACGGTCAGCAACGCCGAGGGCGCCTTGGACACGACTTCGGGCACCACCTGCTGCGTTTCAAAACTCTTCGCGATCGTCGACATGGTTCTCGCAAACACCCTAAAATTGACCATAGTGCCGTCTGCTATTAACAAAACAATCGCACATCTCAATATTCGCGTCATTTTGAAAATAGAGACAGGACATAAACAAATATTGTTTTTTTATTTCGTGTGGTAGCGACGGACAATGCTGGCGTGCGGCGAATGACTGGCCTCTGCAGTGTGCCGACTGGCTATTGGTTATATAAAGTGCTACTCTGACGGAAAGTTTCAATATAATGATGGCGGAGTACAGGTGGGGATAGAAATGTTTGATTCTTTGAGTTTTAATTGAATTAGGATGTGTATTTGGTAGAAGATATTTTGTATGGGTAAAGTAAGCAGGTAGTTTTTGTGCCTCATAAATATTTTTTTACGTAGGTAAACTACTAATTTAAAATACATAAATTGGTTGGTGAAACCGCGGGGCGCTGCTAGTAATTCCATAAATGAATATTTGTTACGGTCGCGAATCATATTTTGATCAACATACAACCTGATACTGACATGAAAATGGAAGAATTGTAAGAAAAATTATATTTCGCGGGCTACCGGCTTAACTAAAACATTATAACATATCTACCTAACTCAGAATAAATAAATAAAATCAATAAGAACATAAAAAATAAAAAACATACATTTCTGTGTTTACAAAATATTTAAAAATACCCTGAATTTACAATTTGTGCTGTCTCAGAGATAGCACTTCTGTAACCAGTAGTACCAACCTCGGTTGACAAACATCAGGTGAAATAATGTTAGTGTGCAGTGTGGGAGTCAATGTGGCTTTCCACTGAAAGTCAACACCATTGTTGTGAACTGTACATTGTACAAGTTTATAGTAAAGAAGTGGCGGCTCTCATCATTCACTGACATTACAATATTTTGTTAAATCCATCATATCTGGCTTGTTTTTATATTTCTATAATAAAAGAGAATTTACAAGGTTACTTTTTAAATATTTTTTTCTATTCTGGATTCTTTTTGTGCCTCAACTTCCCTGTTTTTGATAATTGCGCGATTGTGTTTGTTTTAATTTGTTGTTTTTGATTTATTATTATAATTTGGCCCATTTCTTTACCTAGTAACCTGATCCTATTATATAAGTGATAATTATTACACCATTTCACCTATCACCATTAAAGTTGTCATTATAGCATGAAGATTTACCTACATAGGTTTTTTTTTCCGATCTCTGAGCGGGTTAAGCTCAGTATAAAAGTAGATTTGTGGACATTATAAATTAATCTGTGAAAAAAAATGCAATTTACTGTACCTCCACACCCGACGCATTTTGATAGTAGGTATTTTTTTTTTTTTTTATAGAATAGACCCTTTTTAGTGTAAATTTGAAAACGGCAAATTTCGAAAAACCATAGGGGCCGAGAAAAAAATTCCCAGTTTCTTTTTTTTTTTTTTCAAAACATAAAAGTTGCGTAGTAGGAGGGTCTAAAAAAAAATAACCACGAAGGCGATGGCCCTCCTAACCTAACCTGTCCGAGTCGGGGTGCCCCAAGTCCCGAGCTCGCTACGATACCTATATACAAACGATATGTACAGACGCCAGCACATCAACCTACTACAATCTGTCAGATTTCTGTAATAGATTTTCAACTTTATCGCTAAAGCATAAGGTTCAATGTTGATTGGGAAAATCTGACAGTTAGGTGTAGGTTGATGTGCTGGCGTCTGTACAACTAACGATATGTACAACTATTAAAATTGTAAGCTTCAGATCATCGGGTGTGGAGGTACAGTGGAGCCCAAAATGCCTCATATTAATTAGGTATTTATCTTGATGCACATGCTTATTATGATTTCAATACTGCACTGACCAATATAATATCCTATAATATCATACGACGCTATGTATTACGTAACGGAATAAATAAATCTAAACGCTTAGTTTAGCCGGCGGCATGCAATCAATAACTTTTAGTCCTATCAGTATTTTGTGTAATGTAAAAGTATGTAAATAGTTTCAAATAAACAAGTAGGTAAAAGTTGGTGCACATCTTACCTGGGTACTCGTATCAATAAAAGTTAACAAGGTGTAAAAAATCCGAAAAATAAACTTCAAACTCCGATAAAAACTAAAAACGTAAAGTCCAGCAAGCAAGGTGGTTGAACCGGCAATAATAGACAATCCAAGTTTTGACAACTTTTATTTTATTTTATTTTTTTTCCATTTTCCCTTTTGGGAAGGCAAAGGGATCTAGCCCATGCAGCCTGTAACTTTTATAAAACGTCAGGTAGTATGGCGGGCACTGATATGATATAAAGATAATATCTGATAAAAACTTACTAATTTATAATAATAATAACATAGTAAGAATTTTAGGATAAAAATAAACTCAATGAGTAGTTTGTTTGGTTTTGATTGTTTTAAGAAAAATCTTACCTATTTGAATCTATATTTTTAACCTGTAGAAAATAAACTCGTTGCCAAATATAAAAAACTCCTGAAAAAATTGGAAACTAAACTAGCTAAAATGGGAAGCTAGAGCAACATTTATTTCACGCCATAATTTTATACGGTATTTTTTTTTTGCAGTGTTTAAGGGCTTGTGGATGACGAAGATAGAGGTACCGTTATTATAGTTATTTTATTGTTCGCTTTTCTGTTTCTTTTTCAAACAAAGAATCCCCTCGACAACCTTTTGTCTCCATTATCAGACGTTCGATGACAGCCATTCCCCAGCTAGGTCGAAGTTCCCATATAAGCTGTTGAGGAGCTCTCTCGACTGTCTTCTGTTTGCGTCATCAGATCAACTTGATTCGACGCGACGTCCCCACTATGTTGCAGTGTTATCAGAACTACAAGTTTCAACAGAATCAGTGCACAGGTGACAAACTGGTAGATGAAAAATCAATTAAAAAATAAAATTCAACCCCTAAGGATAAATAAATCCTTAGGGGTTGAATTTTATTTTTTAGTTTGAAATGGGTCCAACTTCTTTAAAATATCTAAAAAAAAAGAATCGTCTCAGACTACTCTGATAAAAGTTGTAAGAAAGTTTTTTGGGTATACTAGGGTAATAACCTGGCAAGCATTTTGTAATGTCAATGTCACAGATGTCAAATAACGTCATGGATGGATGAATGAAAGAAGCTTCATAGCTTCTATGTGTATTTATTTCTTGGGAATATTGTTAGTGTAAAAGTGTTTTAGCTACTTTTAGTTTCATTTCATCCTGAAAGTATCATATTTTGGTTATTAAAATGCCGTAATCTGTGTAAAATGCTACTCGGTGACATCGAACTAACCAAACGCTTGCTGATTATTGCTGTCGTTCTAGGCATTATTTTGGTTTTGAAGGAATACGTATTTGTTTATCCAATATGACTCAACATAAAGTAGCTTATTTTTATAATGCCGACGTGGGGAACTTTCACTACGGGCCCGGGCACCCAATGAAACCACACAGACTGTCTGTGACGCATAGTTTGGTCCTGAACTATGGGCTTCACAAAAAGATGCAAATATACAAACCGTACCGAGCCAGCGCGCATGACATGTGTCGATTCCATAGTGAAGATTATATAGAATTCTTGCAAAATGTCACACCTCAAAACATTCAAAGTAAGTAAACAATAATAAAAGTTGGTTAGCAACCATTACATCTCTCAGACTGTCATCATGATTGCTTGCACAAACACTAAATGAGTAAACACTATTCAGATATCTTAAAGGCATTGTCATCATCAGCTTAAAACTTTTGTAAAATGCTAACAACAAAATTCTATTAACCTTTTAAGCGCTAGGCTAAATATCAATTGCCGTGCCCCTAACGCGCGGCTACAAATCGATAAAATTAATATCCATACTAATATTATAAATTCGAAAGTAACTCTGTCTGTCTGTATGTTAGCTTTTCACGCCTAAACCGCTGAACCGATTTAGATGAAATTTGGTATAGAGATAGCTTGAGTCCCAGGAAAGGACATAGGATACTTTTTATCCCGATATTCCCACGGGATCGAGACTTATGCGGGTGAAACCGCAGGGCGCAGCTAGTCTACAATAAATAAGGAAGAGCAATTGTTGTATTGACAATCAAACAGTTTTTTTTATTTTAAATCAGCCTCAAATTAAGCACCCTAATCTAATTTAAATAGAACGAAAAAATCATGCATGTTCTCTGTCGCAGAAATACGACACAAGCGGTAGGTGCACGGAAATATATATTGCACAAATGTGACACAACTCTCAAGCGGTCAAAAGGTTAAGTAATAGTAAGGTGAAGAGCAGGAGCTGCTAGTGTCTATTAGTTTAGTATTTTACAATGTTATATTATATCAATTTTCTAAAACACAATAGAAAATTGATGTGATATAACAACATGAAAAGTAAAGTTAACAACAACTATAAGTACTTACCACAAAAAATTGTGAAAAGAATATTTGCATTTTTATTTATTTATTAAATTGCTAATGATATGCAGTGTATCATGCATGCTTTGATTATATAATGTCTAGATAGAGCATCAATTGCGCGCAAACGTGTCAAAAAATACCAGCCAACTGTTGGACTGTAAGTACTTACCCGCCGATTAGTGCCGATCGTACCGCTATGGTGTCACTACGTATTACGCGCGCTAAGTAATAAACAAATAACAGCGATAAAATGACGGTATGTGCTATTAAACTGTGCCGAAATTATAAAGGAAGGGTAAAAAACACCAAACACATCACATATCATCAGTAAGTAACCAAAAAAACTACGTATTTGTTTTTTGTTTTTATATTTACCAAATTACGCCCTATTACGCCATATTTTATCAGTGTTGCCAGTTTCTTTTTCCATTCTCCCAACTTAACGTCCTTTTTTTGTGGGTATATTCGTTGCTTTATGGTTACGTTTATATTATTTAGTTGATGTACTTTTATTATTCGATTTCAAAAATGGTGAAGTTTTTCAATTCGTCTGTACTTTTTTATAATAATATAATGTTCGCGTATAACTTTTTTGTTTATGAGCCCATTTTAATGATTATTGTTGCATTGGGTCCAATAAACTGATTTCAAAGGTGCCAAGAGTAATTTTAATAAAATTAATTTATTCCATTCGTATTATCTGTGATATTTCATTTGAAATTTCCAAATACAAACTGCCTAAAAAGTTAAATATTCTAATTGAATTAACTTAGCAGATTTAATATAACACAACATTCACACACACAACTCTAATTCAATTAAATAGTGTTTTTTATTTATAAATACAAGTAAATAAAGACACTACTAAAACTGAATAATACTACAAACATACACCTAAAACTTACTCATATTATTTGTATAGTCAATTTTTTTAATATGTGATTTATGGGAGAATTGTAGTAGCTGGTATCATTATTCACGCACACAGAGACATAGATGCACAGTGTAAAACACCGCCCGCACGCACACATGTTTGAAATTGTTGCCTCGTTTTCTTTGTTTTGATTGTAGGGCGACGCTCTATCTAGACATTATATAATCAAAGCATGCATGTACGCTTAATCTGCATTCGCGATTTGTTTGCTAAAAATGTAAACAAATATGAGTTTACTAGCTGCACCCCACGGTTTCACCCACATAAGTTTCCCGTTGGGAATATCGGGATAAAAACTATCCTATGTCCTTTCCCGTGACTCAAAACTATCTTTCATCTCAATTGGTTCAGTGGTTTAAGTGTGAAGAGGTAACAGACAGATACACTTTCACATTTATAATATTAGTGTGGATGGAAAAATAACTTTAATTCCTACACAATAAAGTTCAGTTTACGCTACAACTTCAAACATTTTTATAATGTTGTCAATAGTGTAGTCACTATGAAATCAACTTAATCTATACAGGGTGAAATTTTAATCACCGTTTTCCTCTTAAGGGGTCATTGTACTCATCATTATGAACAACTTTTACTATGGGAGCAAACATGAAATCGCGAAAAAAAAATCAGCTGTTCCCTACATTTTGACGAGTTTAGACCCCATAAGAGGAAAACGGTGATTAAAATTTCACCCTAATCTTCCGCTTCCGCTGCTTCCGAACGACTGCACCAAATTGGATAATTTTTTGTGTTTGGTATTGCCAGGACAAGGTTTGTATGAAATAAAATTTCGGAAATTCGAAAAAAAAATTGCACCCGTGCGAAGCTAGGCCGGGCCGCTAGTTATCATTAAAATAATGTTCATATTTGTTTAACTTGTTTAACTGATGGGAATGAAGCTTGTATCTAAAAAAAAAACTTATTCTAATTTCAGGCTATTCCAAAGACTTGCTGCACTACAATGTTGGGGATGACTGTCCTGTGTTTGAGGGCCTGTTCGACTTCTGTTCAATGTACACAGGAGCCTCCCTGGAAGGTGCCATGAAGCTCAACAATAATGCATGCGATATTGCCATCAACTGGTCCGGAGGGCTGCATCATGCTAAGAAGTTTGAACCTTCAGGTATTGTTTTAAAATGGAATTTTGAGTTTTATGAACACAGATTCCCATAATATTGTCGTGCATGTATTTCCAAAATGGCCAGGCAGATGTGTTTAGTACAACCACATTTCAGCAATTATTATTAATTCCATGGATAAAGAATACTGCTGGGTAAAAATCCACAGATATAAAGAATACTCTACATTATGTACACCATAATTATAGAATTTAACTGCCTCTTTGGTCTCGTTTTGCAAGCGCGACTGCTGAGCGTGAGGTCTTGGGTTCGATCCCCAAGTCGGACAAAGTGTTACTGGGTTTTCCATTAGGAATTTCTTAGTCACAGTCCGGAGTTTGGAAGTTGGCGGTTTAATACCTCCGTGCCTCGGTCATGGTCCTCCGTCTGATCTCTCCCCGGTCGCGTTGGATTGCCGTCCCATCGGGCTATGAGAGTAAAGGAACAGAGAGTGCACCTGTGTTTATGCACACACTTGTGCGCTATAATATCTCCTGCGTACCTAGCTAATCTCCGTTGAGATTGTCCACCGTGACCGAAATTGGTCGGGAGGCTAATATTATTATTATAAATTACAGACATTTTACATTATCGCCTATACTATCCACAGGTTTCTGCTACGTAAATGACATAGTCATAGCTATTCTAGAGCTCCTAAAATACCACCCGCGGGTGTTATACATAGACATTGATGTCCACCATGGAGACGGTGTACAGGAAGCGTTCTACCTGACCGACAGGGTGATGACCGTCAGTTTCCATAAATATGGGAATTACTTCTTCCCTGGCACTGGCGATATGTATGAGATTGGAGCTGAAAGTGGTAGGTATTACTCAGTGAATGTGCCGCTGAAAGAGGGTATTGATGATCAGAGTTATGTACAGGTTAGTCTGGCTTCCTACTATTGTATTGTTATAATTAATTAATGTCACACGGCATTAACTGCCATTGCTTAATATGGTTTAGCTATAGGCCGACCGCTTAACTTAGACCTTGCCTGAGGTAGCTGCGCGGTGTCGTGTCACAAATTGACGTATCAATGAGCTCTCGCATCACGTCACCACACCCCTCCCGCACCGCGTTGCTACCTCAGGCATCGTCTCAGTTAAGCGGTCGGCATCTAGTCACCAGTCACTGCCATACAACCTAAATATTGACATAATCATTATTTTTGATTGATGGCATACATACACTAAATAATAAAATTGAAATGTCTGTAATGTCAAAAGGACAGCTTTTTACTAAATGCATATGAAAAAAATTATGTACTTACGGTACTTATAACAAAAAAAAAAAAAACACTTGCTTGTTTGTCTGGGTGTTTGTTCCGGCTAATTACCGAAACGGCTGGCTCGATTTGAATGAAATTTAGTATGGGGACACTGAATTCTTGGGAAGGACATAGACTACTTTTTATCGACATACCACGCGGGCGAAGCCGCCGGCGGAAACTAGTCCTAAATATTAAATAAGTTTATATAAGAGCAACTGTTAATTTTATCTTCTCAAAAATATTATACTTACAATTATTTTAAAACAATAATTTAGAGGTGTTTCTGAAATACTAGAGTTTTAAAAAATTGCATTTTACAGGTTCAGAAAATCAATTCTTGAAACCAAAATATCGTATTCCAGTACTTCGGTATTTTTGAAATCTTTAAGTACGCATTTATTATCATCAGGTGTTCAAACCAGTAATCTCCAACGTGATGGAGTTCTACCGTCCAACGGCGATAGTGCTACAGTGCGGCGCTGACTCGCTAGCGGGTGATAGACTAGGTTGCTTCTCACTGTCCACGCGAGGGCACGGCGAGTGCGTGAAGTTCGTTAAGAACTTGAATGTGCCCACTTTAGTTGTTGGCGGGGGAGGGTAAGTTCTTTTTTTTTTGTTACCTTTGAACTTTTATACAGGCAGGAGTGGTTTCGTAGCTATATGTTTATGTCTTAGCACAGAATACATAATAGTACAAGTACAGAAGATTCAGTCCGCAAAATCAAATAAATATCGACTCTTGTTACGAGTGGCTACGACAATAAAGTACAATTTAGGTCGCACAGCGCTAATTGCCTACAGTTATATTCACCTAGAAGTTGGCGATTGGCCCAGGCCTGGCTAAGACCAGCCTTAGGGTACTTATCATTGTTCAGCCAAAAGACGTCACCAACGCATGTCCTAGAACCAAAAATTCGAAGACATGTGACATCTACCAACCCGCACTGGGCCCGCGTGGTGGATTACGGCCGACTCCCTCTCGAAGAGATAAGGCCTGTGTCCCAGCAGTGGGAACATTATAGGCTGACAATGTACTTTGACTAACTTAATAATTTGTTACATTTCAGCTACACTCTCAGAAACGTGGCGCGGTGTTGGACTTATGAAACTTCATTACTAGTAGACGACAATATATCGAATGAACTGCCCTACACAGAGTATTTGGAGTTCTTCGCGCCAGACTTTCAATTGCATCCAGAAATCAACAGGTATGTACAATCTTAATCCTGCTACTACTTCCTACTATATTATAAACGCGAAAGTTTGTGAGGATGGATGGAAGTTTGTTACTCTTTCACGTAAAAACTACCGAATGGATTGTGATGAAACTTTAAGCTTCGCGCACATTATGTCGGGGCGGGGCGGGCCGCATCGCACGCAACCAATATCCGCGGCGGAATATGCGGCCGCTGCGCCCCGGCCATAGAGTGCGCGAAACTTTACAGTAATCTAGCTTATAGATACCTATATCAGAATAACACATAGGGAACTTTTTATCCCGATATTCCCACGGGATCGACACTTATGCTGGTGAAACCACGGGGCGCGGGGCGCTGCTAGTATTATAATAATGCACACAGGTATGACGAGCAGTGGTATGGCAGGTATGATGTGGTATGGTGTGGTGTGGTGGTGTGAGGTGTGACTGAAACAATGTAGGTACTACAAACCTAACCTTTTCTGAATATCCAGCATACTGTGAAGTACTACATATATCTTTTGACGCTCGAATGACGTTACCGGGTGGCGCTGTTAGTGAGCATTTGTGCGATTGTTTTGTAAAATGTATTGAAAAACAAGATAGCGGCGTTAGTACCGTTTTTGACCACGCGCCAATAGATCTTTGTGCACAGTACAGCTATAGTACAGCTCAGTACTGTAAATGTTTAACAATAACATTTTTGTTTCCCTGGTGTCAACAATAGCAACACGAAAATAAAAACAGTGGCACTCCGGGACACAAACAGAATACTTTGCCATCACGAACAGACATATCGGATATACATTAAAACCGAGTACATCCCGAGGACAGCCGAACACGTGTCTGTTTAACAGTGGCGCGAATTCAATGGTTCTTTCCCATCTCAAAAAATGCCCGACGCGCCTAAAGAAGTTTTCACTTAAAAAAAATCGAGCATAATCTTTTGAACTCTGAATTGTTCATAGGGAAAAGAGAATTAGAAGGGTTGATCTGTTTTATTATTAAAGGCTAGACACTTCGAGCGTCATAAATGATTTTATTTCTGTAAGCAAGTCATCATCATCTCATGTTAAAATGCTCTCTATAATGCTACAACTAGACGAGTCGCGGAACATTTTCGAATATGCGGCTTGTCGTATGCTCTCGGTACAAACAAATTTTGTTTATTGTTTTGCAGTTCAAACAATGCAAACAGCAAGCAGTACTTGGAAGCGATCTCAAAGCATGTGTACGACAACCTCAAGATGTGCCAGCATTCGCCCGCGGTGCAGATGACGCATGTACCAGGTAAACTATTAACAAAATATTAAATCGTAAAAATAACATGCCCTCTGACCTACAGTGAGATGTCATAGACATACAAAAAGCTCAAAAGATATTTTGAAAGGAAGAATTCATAAAACTGCATCGTGATTCAGCTGAAAGACAACCTTTTTCTGGATATTGGCTTTCCACAAGCTTTCCCGCAATAACTGGTTCTGTGCCTCCAGAATCTAGAAAACAGTAGTAAAATAGCATACGACTAGGATGTAAGAATAGACATCACCTCTGTCTGTTGGCTGTTCCTTAAAAAATCACTAATCTTCAGTAATTTATTTATCACTTAGCTGTGCCCGCGAATTCGTTCGCGTGTATGTCGGAAAACAAATTTGATTCCATGGTCTTTTAATTTTTTTGCGCGGAATCCTAGTTCTTTTTTCTAAAATTTCTAGAACAAACAGACAGACTGGACGAAATAAAGACAAAATTAAAAAAAAAAATTGTTAGATGTTCCGGATTATACTTTCATACGCATTTAGTAAAAAGCTGTTATTTTGACATTGAAAGACAAAGCATTTATTTCAAATAGGCACATAACGCACATTTGAACGTCAAAATTTACAATCAAATAAAATTGATTCTAATGGCCCCTTCCAAAAGGTACTTTTCGTATGGAGAAGAATGGGCAAGAAACTCCACCCTCTTTGAAAATGTTTTCATTACAAACAGACACTTCGATTTTATTTATTTGTATGGACATAGACTAGTATTAAATTAAAGTAACTTATCCACAGGCGACTTCTTCCCCGAAGAATACAGAATCAAAGACGAGCCCGACCCAGACGTGAGGATCAGTCAAGAGGAAGCGGACAAAATTGTGGAACCGAAGAACGAATTCTACGAGGATGAGAAAGACAACGACAAGGAGCCACCGGCCGAGAACAAGGACCCATAGCATACGAATGGCCTGACTGACCCCCTGGCCATTTGACATGAAAAGGGTTACAGAAGATACAGGAAAAAATTTCTGTGAGTGCAAGTGAGTGACTGTTGTTTGCAGTAATTTTTTTTTTAACTTTAAAAGTGAGTGGACCAGGGACTTGAAAACGAAATGAATTTCGTTCCGTTACCACTAATGTTATCGTATAACGTTCCAAAATTTGTAACGGTACAAAAACCTAAAAATATCAATAACGTTACAGAAAATAACGTTATAGAATATCATTTTCGTAGAACGATATTATAATTAACGTTATAGGTATAGCGTATCCGCTTGTAATAACGTTACAGGTGAAACGTAACAGATTCATAAGTAACGTTATTGTTCATACTTTTTCGTCATCTTATATATTTAAGTCATGAAACTGGCAATTTTGAGTATCGAAATGAATAACGTTATTATATCGTTATACTAATAACGATATATTGATAATACTGTTAGTGAACAGTTTAAGATTTCGTTCCGTTTGTCAGTATCGTTATAGATCCTGGCGGAACGGAGTACCGGAACTGCGCATAACGTTATTTTGAGTAACGTTTCGAGTCCCTGGAGTGGACTATGTGGTGATTTTTTTTTGCAGACTTTTTTTTTGTTGTTTGCACTTATTTGATGTGTTGGTTTAACCCTTCTCTTACGGCTGTGGATGTATTTTACCTAATAAATATTGCGTCACACAGTTTCAATCACAATGTCAATGTTTTTGAAGGATATTGCTCATCCATTGCTTCAAAATGTGTCTTTGTTGTACTGTCAAAATGAAGCCATTGCTACTGCTAGTGTGTTACGGAATTACCCCGCTGATCTCAACTTCAAAATATGTTTTTTTTTTCGAAATTTACAATGAAGTAGGTCTTTATTTCTTATTTAAAAAGTTACCGTCAATTATTAAAAATAATCATAAGAACCGCACACGTGATAGAAGTAAAACTTATTATTATAAAGAATAAGAAAGATTTAGTGTAAGAGACAGAATGAGAGAAAGTTATATCTTTCTTCTCTCTCATGTAACGAAATGTGCCTAAACGTGACGCGTTATTGAAATTTCACTCTCAACTCTCGTCCAATTATCGAATCGCCTAACAAGTTTCACTAAAAAAAAAACGAACGAAATGGAATGAAAAATATGAATACTCTCCTTTTGGGTCTCAACGCAGTCTGTTAAAAGGTGTGTTGCCGTAAGAGAAGGGTTGATGATTTTATTTTCATTATTGTAAAATCCTTATGATTTAGCCATAGGAATAAATGAAGTGGATTAGATATATTGATAATTTGCATGCGACAGAAATGAAGTTTATTTTTATAAAACCCATGACTGGGACGTAGGTTGTACAATTAAATAGCTATTTATTGTTTTTGAATGTATGATTTAAATGTGTGTTTCGAATTGCAACTTACTGTCCAATAGTTTATAGTCATGCACTTACTGTTGCTAAGCAGTTTATACTTACAAGTATAAAGATATACTTTGCAAAATAAGTATAAACATGATAAATGTTAATTTTAATTCAGAATCTGAGATAATTATCAAATTTTTGAACAAAAAACTCAATGTCATATGATAAAGTTCAAATTCCATTGCAAACAAATTTTTATTGACCATAATTGTTCCAAATGGACACTCAAAAATCAACTTAGAATACGTAACGCTAAAGAAGATGGTTGAGTAACTGACGATGGAATGAAAATTATCTGAGATCATGAATTCAAGTGTAGTTACGATAAGCCATTTGTCCTCATTGGGCAGCGAACAATACTTTGTTCCTAATATTAACTGGAACATCCAGACATTTTTGACAGTTTTTCTACCATTTGATAGGTAGACATTCCGTGGTCTTTTCTTTTGTGAGCTGCTCAGAAAGGAGAACACACAAGCGCCTTTACTAATAAATCTTGGATGCCTTGACGCAACAAAGCACATAGCCTTATACTGGAGTTAATTTTAGTCAAAGAAATTAAATAACCCCCAGTTTTTTAAAAGAAAATCGGCCATGTAATTGGTGCAAAAAAAATGTTCTTTTTTTAAACTGCGGGTAAAACTTATTGCTGCCACTTTTAATTATGTAAAGTCAACAGAAGAGATAAGTATGCAGGATCGTCGGGTATTTTCTCGTGGTCCTACTATTTTGTCCTACCAGTAGGTCCACGAGGGTATGTTATTGCTGTTGGTCCTACTGAAGTTTAGAAACTAAAATGTACCTCCTGTATAATGAAATTGACTGGATAGGTGTGGGGCGTGTCTCAGTTTCAGTCTTCATAAGTACTGCTTTCTTAGTGAGTCAACATCACTTTTAGTACAGTCGCCATCAGATATATTGTAGCAGACAAGGTGACTAAATACTTCTGAACAATTTAAAATGTCAATAAGTTCCATACACTACAAATTACCATTAATATCTGAACATTCATTACTTCATTCATATCTGAGCAGATGCTTGTCAATAATTTCTATACAAACAACTAACCAAAAATATCTGAACACTTACAATTATACCGTCAAGCGTATCTACGCAGATGGGGTAGTCTTAGATATCTGAGCAGTTGAGGAAAAATTGCAGTAGGAAATGCTTCCAACTTTACTATAAATACAATATACAGGGTGTGTCGTAAATAGTGGTCGTACCGTTAAGGATTCGATATACCAGATAATTTACTATAATATATTATAATTTTAAACATTTTAGTTGTATACTATGATGACCCTGGCAGTTTATAACATTTTGTAGTTTTGAGTCTTGTCATGAATTTTTTCCGGGAGTTTTGAAAATTGGTTATTTTATTGAGTTCGACGTGTTCTCTTCGAATTTTCACTTTGTCGCTCATTGTTTTATCTTTGCCGCTCGCACCGCCATATTGGAAAAATGGCGCCTAATAGCAGTTTTTTGACAATTCATTTTACGATAACACATTAATCAACAAAATGAAACTAGAGAAAATTTCCTTCCATTTATGTCTTCACAATTTTTTGGTAAAATCAATAGTCATTTATGCCTTTGCGGTAGAACTCTGGGGAAAATGTGAAAATTCGAAGAGAATACGTCGAAAATTCGAAGAGAACACGTCAATAAAATCACCAGTTTAAAAACTTTCCAGGTAAAACTACCAAATGACTAGACTAACCACAGATTGTCAAGTCGATAGTCCTTTTTGGTTCGTCCTTTATTTCACGCAGTAACGAATTAGGTAAGCTCAGTGTTTGTCTGCGTAGATACACTTGACGTTGTAAGTGTTCAGATATTTTTGGTTAGTTGTTTGTATAGAAATTATTGACAAGCATCTGCTCAGATATTAATGAAGTAATGAATGTTCAGATATTAATGGTAACTTGTAGTGTATGGAACTTATTGACATTTTAAATTGTTCAGAAGTATTTGGTCACCTTGTCTGCTACAATATATCTGATGGCGACTGTACATACCTCTTTTTAAAAATATCGTTGATGACATATTATTACTTCTTTATAATTTATCTAATAAAAAATTACCGGTTGTTTTATTAACACCATGAATTAATTCTAATTGAGATTTTAGAATGTTATCAAGTACCTACTTCATTATTAAAATATTAATGAAATGTTTTTTTTTTTTTTTTTTTTGTTAATAAACCATTTACTTAATCAATATCGTAATTTGTATCTGTATTATTATCAATGAGAAAAAAAATATTACATTTATACCAACATGGGCACTTTGGCATTGGCAACTTGTTATAAAAGCGGATACTGTTTATAAGAAAGGACTAGCTTGTTTTAGTTAGGTATCACAATTTCATGTTTACTACGTGTATTTATACTTATTATGGAAATCGCTTCTTATTTTGAAAAGTCTTAAGTTTTTGCGAACATACAAAATGCTTTCTAAGATATAAAGAGAAGGCAGTATGAAGACTGAAACTGAGACACGCCCCACACCTATCTAGTCAATTTCATTATACAGGAGGTACATTTTAGTTTCTAAACTTCAGTAGGACAAACAGCAATAACATACCCTCGTGGACCTACTGGTAGGACAAAATAGTAGGACCACGAGAAAATACCCGGATCGTCGAATATAGTTGAAGTTTAGTAAGACACCGATGGATGTTGTCGACTGAAATTTAATTTGATAAATGAGCCGTTTGTTGTCTATTAATAAAATTAAATTTTATTCGAGAACGTCCATCGTCTTCTTACTAAACATCAACTATATCCGACGATTCTGGATACTTACATATCTCTTTTGTTGATTGTAAAAGTTGCTGTCGTGGCTGGCGCGGTCATAAACCGTGGGAGCCAGACGAGACGAGCCTTTTTTTTTTTTTTTTTTGGTATCGGGTTGGAAAATCCTCATGGAGTCCCTCCGCCCTCGGGGAAGGGCGAAGGGGACTGTCAGACTCGTACTGACTAAAAACCAACCCGCGTTCCTCATGTACCCATGTGTCGGAGGGCGGGTATCGCCGAAGCATTCGTCACTACCCCCCGACGGGTATTGGCCCGCCAGATGGTGAGGCGGGCCCCGTCACCCACTGCGGCCGTCACCCCGGCCGCAGGACTCCTCCACTATGAGGCGCGCGCGGAACACGACGCCGCCGCCTCTAGGCCTGCTGCTGGTCGGACGACAAGACGCCCCGAGTCTGCCGTCCGCAGGCCGCGCCCTACGGTGGCCGGAAGTCAGCCACCCTACGACGCCCAGTGCGTCTGCTGCGGGAGGGGAGAGAGGAGGCAGCCTCTCTCTCCCTTTCCGCCGCCTCCTTTGCGAGCATCACGGCCTCGCAAAAGGTGGCGACGGCACTCCACCCTGACTCGCTCCCGACCATGGTAGACACAACAGCCGGAAGCGAGAGATTTCCCGCAGCACCTACGGCCGCGACCAAGTCACGGCGCTGCTCGGCCCAAGCTGGGCACTCCGCCAATGTATGCAGCGCCGTATCGACGCGGCAATCACCACAATGGTGGCACTGGGACGTCGGCTCCCGGCCTATGCGACACAGGTACTTCCCGAAACACCCATGTCCGGTAAGCACCTGCGTCAGCCGGAAGCCGAGGGCGCCGTGGCTCCTATTGAGCCACTCCTCCAGTACTGGCCTTACCGCCGCTACAGCGGCGTGCCCCGCCGTGGGTTGCGCTAAGCGCGTCTGCCACTCCGCCACTAAGACCTGGCGGAGCTCTGCCCTGCGTGCCTCAACCTGTCGAGGCACCAGGCGCTCGCCCCGCTCGACCGCCTCCGCGCGCCACCAATAGAGCGACGCGAGGAGCTTTGCGTCTAGGTCCCAGGGCGGGGATCCGGCTAGGAGGCTCGCTGCCTCAAAGGAGATCGTACGGTATCCCCTTATGATCCTGACGGCCATCGCGCGCTGCGGCCTTCGCAGCGCGGCGACGTTGCGGGCCGTCAGGGCGTCCGCCCATACTGGCACGGCGTATAGCGCCATCGACCGTACGACCCCCATGTAGAGCCTCCGGCAGGAGGAGCTGGGCCCCCCCAGGTTGGGCAGCAAGCGCGAGAGCGCAGAAGCGGCGCCCAACAACCGGGGGGCGAGCCGTGTAAAGTGCGGCCCGAAGCTCCACCGACTGTCGAGGACGACTCCAAGGTACTTCATCGTCGACTCGACAGCGATGGAGACTCCTCCTACTATGATGCTGGACCCCGGAGGCGGCTTCATCCTCGGCCCATGAAAACACAAGGCCTCGGACTTGTGCAATGCCACCTCTAAGCCCAGCCGCCGGATCCTACCCACGACGTGCGCGACACCAGCAGTCGCGCGTATGGCCGCCTGCCGGTACGACTTCCCACGCGCTGTAACTAGCGTATCTTCGGCGTAACATATGACGCCGACGCCGTGGAGAAGCGTACCGCGCAGAGCCCAGTCGTACCCTACGTTCCACAGGAGCGGCCCCAACACCGAACCCTGCGGAACGCCGCACGACGTCTCTCGCCGACCCCATCCTTCTCGACCCGGGTACACCACCGATCTTTCCGACAAATAGGCCCCGACAATGCGTTGGAGGTAGCGCGGCACCCCGTGGTACCGGAGTGCCTCTCGGATGGTAGACGAGACGAGCCTCAGTTTAGACTACATATCACCATCCTAGTCGCACGTTTTGTGACCGCGACTGCCGCGAGACTTTGCTTTTAGTATATCCTCTTTTGTGGGATGCAAATCGATTTTTAGAGACATCTTGCGCCACGCAAGCACGCTTGTGCTACTTTTGTAGTATGGGTTATAAACGTAATCATAATAATGTATTCCAACAAGAATATTTTCCGTCGTCTTCCTCATCAAAGATTTTAGCACATGTGACTAGTTTAAGATGTAAGTAAATTAAGTTGCTTAAGTTCAAGATTTGAATGCCTAAGTGTAGGATAATATTAAAATTATGTTTCATAGACATAATCAGAATATTGAGTGAAATCATTCCTATATTTATTTAGTTGTGGGTAGTTAAATGGTTGGTGTTGCCTTATTTATTGATATTTCTTGTTTATTAGAAATCAATTTCGAGAGTGATGCATGTTTTCTTTTGTCCAAATAAACAGCGTCATAAACCAATCTTTAGTAATATTCATAACTTTTAAGAAGATAGGTGTTACAATAATTTTATACAAAACATAATTTTAGATTAGGTTCGGTTCGAAAGATGTCCAAATGGCGCATGATAATTTATTATGTCGTTTTAGGTTAATTATCTTGTTTTCCTTATTGTTTCGGCATTGTTTAATAAGTTGTAAATATTGTATAAATGCCTAATAAAATAATTTTATTATTTGAAATCATCATTTTGTTTTTTTTTTTTATGGTGGGTTAGTCAAGTGTGGGATCAACAAATTAAACTAATTAAATGTAAAAAATAATATATTTATTACTAATTAATTAATTAATTACAATAAATACATTTAGAGTGAAAATTCTAATAACTACCAAGTTTCAAATCCAAATTGTTTTCATTTATATACTGGTGTACGTCGGTCATCTCCCCTAAAAAGTCAACTGTGAATGTTTGAAGTCTTTCGCACATTTGTATTATTCTTTTTACCACATCCTTTGATACAACGAAGGTACAATCTAACCACAAATAGTTTACATTTCTCAAATGTCCTTTCTCTAATAAATGCAATAGAGTTTCATCTATGTTAATCTTTGTTTGATATTTCAAGACTAGTCTTTGCAAATTATCTGTGCACTCTACGAAAAAAGTCAACAAGTGATCTATAGAAAAATTTTCATTACCTATTGTTAAATTCCTGAGTTCAGAGAATATTTTATCTGGGCGCCGAAAAAACCTGGGTATTATCAACCATTCTGACAGAGTCATTAAACACAGTGTGGTCAAGTTTGGACAACACTTTCCTAGCGACACGATTGTGTCCAAAGTTAGCGCGTGGTCGATCTCCCACAGAGAGAAGTGTGTGAGGTAACTGCCTTTGACCGTTAAAAGCTGCTGCATTGAATCCGAGTAAGGAAAGAAAGAAAGATCCAGCCTATTCAACCTCAACTCACTCATCGAAATTTGTTCTAAAATCGCGTCTCCATTATGTTTCGATAAATGCGTTACCGACAGTTCTCTGAGGAATGGACATATTTTGATTAATTTCCTAATACCATCAGCTGAGGCGAAATGACAGTTCATTTTCCTAAGACTCATGGGCCCTATCTCCATAGCGCTACCGATCAATGTGGACCCGATGTCGCCGGACTCGATGCGCAGCTCCTCCAAGTAGGGCAGCGAGCTGATTAACATGATGAAGCCGGCTTGAGAGACGCAACGGCCGAGACGATTCGCCCGTTCGTTTCTCGGGGGATCCATTGCCAAAATCCTTAACTGCTTCAAATTCGTGATATAACAAAGACCTGCATCAGAGACGTTCCTCGTTAAATATGAGGCATTAAACTGGGATTTGCAGATGTGTAACCTAGAGACAATGTTAAGTTCTTCGAGTAAGGGACAACTGTCGCCGATGACCTCGAGAATCTCATCAGTGCAAATGAACTTGAGATCGAGAACGACTAAGCGGCTGAAGGCGGAGAGTGTCGCTATCCAGAAGTGCTGGGGTAGGCCGTTATCGAGGTCGCATTTGCGGAAGACTGTCAAGTTGGGGTGCGTCAGTACTTGCAGCTGAATGCGAGGGTCGCCGCGATACTGGCAGCATGTTCTTTCTGAACAGAGGACATCGAATAATCTGAAACATTTAATAACAAGTAAATAATTATAATTGATCAGTGACTTCTGAATGGCTAAGTAATAAAATAAACCTTGACATTCAGAATGTTTTAACAATGACATTATAACGAGTTCTAGTGGTCAAAATCTGTCTCCTGCTTATATTCTTGTTTTATTTTCATCATTACCATGTTATTTTAATTTTGAGTAGGTAAATCAGGCATTAAGTTTGCCTTTGTACAGTATTTTTTTTAATTGTGCATAATGTTTTAACAAAGGTAAGTTTTTAAGTTATTACAGTTTATTTTTATGGATTTTACGGCTCACTCCCCTCTCATATAGAGGAGGCCTGTGTCGCAGCAGTGGGAACATTATAGGCTGATTATGCTTATGCTACAATTTTAATAAATAAAAATATGTAGATAACATAAATCCGTCAGCAATCATGCAGTCAAGGATTATTTGGCTAGCTTAAAAGTCAAGTGATCCAACTGACATTTTATAAGTTTTGAGATATTAAGGAAACCGCGTTTTTGCTTATTACATCCATATTTTAATGTATTTTTAGGGTTCCGTACCTCAAAAAGAAAAATGGAACCCTTCTAAGATGACTTCGTTGTCCGTCTGTCTGTCCAGACCCTTTTTCTAACGCGTGGAGTTATCAAGTTGAAATTAATATCAAATACTCAGGGCTGCAATCCCTTGAAGCAGTGAAAAAATCAAACTTCTAAGTCAACGCCATCAAAAGATATGGGCGTAAAATGTAGCAAGAAGCATTGTCAAGTAGCACCAGTAAAGGAATAAATCCGAAAACCGTAAATTTTTAGTTACATACCCACAAATTTGTATGGAACCCTCGGTGTGCGAGTTCGACTCGCACTGGACCGATTTTTTAATAATAATTTCACTGTATAGGACAATTTCTTATTGTCACACACATAAAAAAAATCTAAGTAACACGCATCGTTTACAGAAACTGCACATTTTATTAATTGATACTTTATTTTTTTCGTAACGAAGTAGATTGGTATAAGTACAATCTTTTTGTTCTCGGAAATTTAAATACTGGCTCATAAAAAAAAAAATATAAACTTTTCAATCGTGTTTTGTTTTCATTAAAATAAAAGCTAAGTAATTATTTTTTCCCGATTACATGTGTTTTCGTTGCTTGATTTTGGTATTTATCTCACTTTTATCATTTTGAGATATGTATAAGTAAGTACTTACAGTTTTTGAATTTTGAAAAAAAAATTGTGGTGAGTCATTTTTTATATCATGGAGTGACGCCATTTGACTGCTGATGAAATGCAGAGAGCTGTAGGAATGCTACAAGCGGGAAGAAATCAGTCCCAGGTATCTCGGCATTTTGCCGTCAATAGAAGGGTGAATTGTCGTCTTTGGCAGCGTTACGTTGATACAGGGGATTCTTCTGAGCAGCACCCAGGACGTGGAAGGAGTACAACTGCTCGACAGGATCGATACATACAACTGACTGCAAGACGTCAGCCGATGTTAACCGCCCGGGAGATAGGTTTAAAAGTTACAATTCTCAAGCGGTGTTGTTGTTAGCTAACAAACCGTGAGAAATGGCTGCATGAATACAGCCTACGAGTACGACGAACACTTTACATGGACCCAGGAGCAATGGGATAAAATTTTATTTTGCGATGAGTCCTGGTTTGGATTTAGGCCTGATACGAGAAGGGTAAAGGCGCGTAAATACGAGCGCGAATTTTTACGCGCGCGGGTCGCGTCGCTTACGCATCGCTCCTTCAAAAGAGAAGCATTTAATTCCAATTTTTCTAAAGGGAGCGAAAAAATCGCGATCGTGTGAACGCGCCCTAAGTGTATCGTCGTCCCGGAAATGCTGAACGGCTGAGATGCGTCCAGGAAATGCACCCTTACAGTGGCTCCACAGTGATGGTATTGGCTGGTATTATGAAGTACAGACGAACTGAGCTCGTTATTGTAGGTGTCTGATAGTTACGTTGAAGATGTCCTCGGGCCTTATGTTTACCCATTTGCACAAAATCTTGGCTCAGCTTTCACGCTGATGCATGACAATGCGTGTTCGGGCACAGCTCCGAGAACCAGAGAGTACATTGGCAATGGAAAACATCCAGGTATTGCCGTAGCCTGCACAATCATAATCAGCCATGTTCCCACTGCTGGGACACAGGCCTCCTCTCTGTGAGAGGGAGTGGGCCGTACTCCACCACGCGGGCCCAGTGCGGGTTGGTAGATGTCACATGTCTTAGAATTTTTTTGGTTCTAGGACATGCCGGTTTCCTCACGATGTTTTCCTTCACCGTTTTGAGAGCAATGGTGATGAAATAATTTACACAAAGTAAAGCGCCTGTCTGGGTTTGAACCTACGACCTACAACTCGTAAGTCGCGGCCGTTACCACTGGGCCACCACTGCTCTCTGCACAATCGCCAAACCTCAATCCCATAGAGCATGCATGAGACATGCTCCAGAAACATGTTCTAGGGAACCTGGACGGAGTGTCGACAATCCAACAACTGAAAGACTTGTTAATATTCCATTGGGAGTGATTGCCGCAGGATCAGATAAACAATCTTATTATAAATTCAATGAAAAATCGTTGCCCACAAGTTTCAAACAACAGAGGCGGTCACTCTTGTATTCAATTGCCAATAATTTAAAAAATGTTGTTATTTAATTTTGAAAGTTTAGTTTCGTTGTAACTTTATACTACATATGTAACGGTACAAAAATTATTGTTAATAATGATTGTGATTAAATTAACAATTGAATGAAGGGTTTTGTTGCTTTAGTCACCAATGCATCAAAAATGCTTAGTTATTATTTATAAAAGAAATACAGGCTGGCCCAAAAGTCGTGGATCAAACGAAACAGGGCGATAGTTGGGGTTATTTGTAGTAAAAAAAAAATAGAGAGCCCTAACTTGATCTCCTTAAAAGATATATAACAATTTGAGTGTTTACAGGAAGGTGCTAATGTTAGAAATAATTTTTTTTGAGCCTTAAAAGATATTGAAAAAAGTGCCAATACTGATAAATCATGGTACCCACTGTCATAAAAGCACTGTTGTAGTGATGATACTTTTTTTTTTATTTTTTTTTTTTTTTTTCTATTTTTTTTTTTTTTTACTGTAGGTAAATAACTTCAACTATCGCCCTGTTTCGTTTGATCCACGAATTTTGGGCCATCCTGTATAAATATTACAATAGTAAAAATCATTCAAAACCGTACATGTTGCTTAGGACTTTTTTGATGTGTGTATTATCAAGCAGTTGGTAATATAATTATGATAGTGATCAATATATTTGAGTGTGTGTGTTTGAATTCTTTTCTTAACTCTATCAAAAGGAAAACAATAGAATTAGATTAAAATTGAGTTATTTTATGACTGAGGTAATCATTTTGCATTTAAAATATTCAAATGAAACACAAGGACAAATCACTCAATGACTCAGCCATTCTATTTAAAAAAAAATACTCCAAAACCTTCAAGGTGAGTAAAGGTTACATTGTAAACAGAGTAAAGACAACGGCATTAATATGTTTTTATTCCGTACTACACATGAAATCAAATACAAAAAAGGTCACCAAATATGCCTTTACATACCATGTAGATTTTATAGCATAGGGAAGTAATCTGAAGCCAAGCACAATAATTTTTGACTTTGACTTTGACTTTGACTTTATTTTATCACGGTAACACACTGTTACCGTGATAAGTCATACTCTGTTAGTCATAAACTGTTTATGGAAATGTGCCAATTTTAAAATGTTTTAAACTCAGGAGACAGATTCATTACACATTCTTATTTTAAAATAAATAGATTGGGAACCACTGTACCTCCACACCCGGCGCATTTTGATACTAGGTATTTTTTTTTGAATAGAATAGACCATTTTTAGTGTAATTTGAAAACCGCAAATTCTGAAAAACCATAGGGGCCGAGAAAAAAATTCCCAAAGTTTTTTTTTTTTTTCGAAAACCTGCGATTTTTATAGTAGCTATTTTTTTTTTGATAGAATAGACCCTTTTTAGTGTAAATTTGAAAACCGCAAATTTTGAAAAACCATAGGGGCTGAGAAAAAAATACCCAAAGTTTTATTTTTTCGGTGTAACCTAACCTCAAAAAACATAAAAGTTGCTTAAAAGGCGTAGTAGGAGCCCCGCTTCGCGGGGCTCTAGGGTCTAAAAAAAAATAACCACGAAGGGGATGGCGGGGTCTGTTCGCTCGCTTCGCTCGCTCACTAGACCCCGCCATCCCCTTCTAACCTAACCTGTCCGAGTCGGGGTGCCCCAAGTCCTGAGCTCGCTTCGCTCGCTCTTGCATCCTAAGTTGTCATTATTAATGTGTTATTTTGTATATTATGTTGGTTTAGTGTGTAGTGGGTGAGGTTTTCAAAAAAAAAAAACGGAATTTTTTTCTCGGCCCCTATGGTTTTTCAGAATTTGCGGTTTTCAAATTACACTAAAAAGGGTCTATTCTATCCAAAAAAAAATACCTACTATCAAAATGCGTCGGGTGTGGAGGTACAGTGGAGCCATAGATTGTAATCAATTGAATTCTTTTTCTTGTCTAGTGATGGCAGGAAATCAAGTTTTCTGTACTTGGCTAAATCTTTTTGAACAGCAGACATTTGTGTAGATTTTATTAGAAGGGCCTTTTGTGTTGTGTTTATTTTATAAAAGTATTTAATGCACACATGAACACAAAACTGCAACATTCGTAAAGTTATCTTTATGATAACATTGGATTTATTACATTTAAAACAATGATAAGAATAAACAGAAAATCACAATTTCACACCATTGTCTATGACTTCTGGGGGATAGTGAGAGTACAAAATCATTATTCGAAAAGGATTCGAGCTGCTCATAAAAAAGTGATAGGTACTTAGATTAAAAGCATAAACAAAGAGATATACCTGGCTGGCAGCATCATCATCAGCTGGCATTTTAAATCAAACGCCTCTCTCTCACATTCGTGGAACTGATTCTCGGGATACGTCTTTTCAATAACATAACAAGCTGAATTAATAAGACTAATGGAACTTTTAACACACAACTGAAATAGAGTACAAGGCTGCTTAGGAGGCGACATTTCGACGCCCTAAGCAAATAATGGCAATGAAACTCGTTTCGTAGTGTATGAGTATGATAACTGAGTATATTGATACCGAGCAATAAAATTAATTAAACATTATCCAATAAAACAAATTAATTGTAACTTTACTTTGTTATTGTATGCGATATTTTGCCATCTATTGATTTCTTAGTTTTTGACAGCTTTGAGTTCACAGAACACATAATATATGCCAGTCTATCAAAAAGTACTCTGTGACATATGCTGTGAGTTGCAGCATAAGTAAGCAGCGCTTGACCACAGAATCAATAGATTAGTAATTTCTCTGCTGTCATAAGATCGTTCTTTTTCAGTCATTAGTTCAATTTTAACCACAGAAAATAATGAAAACAAAAATGATTAAAAGTGAAGAGAACCGTACGGAATTAGTATGTACTACATTATAAAGCTCCTTGGGGGGATACTTCAGTTGTCATTTTAAGGGTTCCGTACCAAAATGGTAAAAAGGAACCCTTATGGTGCGACTCAGTCTGTTTGTCTGTCTGTCCGTCTGTCACGTCACCTAAAACGTCATCCCAACTTACGTTTGCCCAACTATTTTGCAAATAAGAAAGAAATAAAAATATATATTCTTTTTTTGCAACAGGTACTGCAAGGGGGTCTGAAAAATTCGAAGTGGGACTAGGACTACTAGGGCATGTGAGGTATCACATGAAAGAGCGCAGTTTGCACATTCTCAAACATTTTTTTCTTATTTTTTTAGGTCGCATAGTTTTCGACTTTTGATGAAAAATTAAAAAAAAATACCGTTCCCCCTTGTCTCTGAAGTTTGCAAAGAGAAAAATCTGAAATAATTCTATGTGATAGAAGTTTATGTAAAGATTACAGGAAAGAAAAAAAGTTTTCTCTAAAGAGCACACTTTTTCAGAAAATCTTCAACAAAAGATACATTAGTTCCACATCACACAGCGCGCAGTGTCAAATTTCTCTGGCGAATATAGGCCTCGCCGATGTTTAAAAACAATGATTATTATTATGATGGTATGGAACCCTCGGTGCGTGAGCCCGACTCACTCTTGACCGGTTTTTTTTAATCGTGTCAACATTTCACTCTGTATCTGTGTAACTACTTTTTTATATCAAATTTTTTTTTTTTTTCATTTTAACTATCGACATCAGCCCGACATCAGTCGCGTGAGTAGTTATACACTAGTCTGACACTAGTTGTGACTAGTCAAAAACCAAGGACGTTATCAAAAACTAACCCGACACTAGTCGTGACAAGTCAAAAACTCCGACTAGTTTTGGACTAGTCATGTCTAGTGCTGAGGTTGTGCCGACTAATTATGGAGCTAGTTTTCAACAGTAGGTAACTAGTGTCGGGCTAGTTTTCGACTGGTCACGACTAGTGTCGGGCTAGTTTTCGACTAGTCATCACATCACTAGTGCTGGGCTAGTGTCGAACTAGTTTTCGATTAGCAACAAAGAGTACCTACCTAAAGTAACTATAGAGGGATTAGCAATCACGGAGTAGATACACAGTAATCCTTTGACATGAACAGTAAATATCTCCAACAACATGGTTTCTGTGTTGCTAAATCTACGACTACTAATTTGGTCCGCTACGTCAATGAAGTAAGTTGATGGAGTCTCGCTCCCAGGACGACTTAATTTACACTGATTTCAGCAGTGCATTTGACAAGGTGGACCATGAAATCGTCTTAAAGAAGTTTGAAGGTTTCGGCATATTTGGTCAGTTACTCCTTTGATATCTTATATCTATCTCTCATAATATATCTTACATATAGAAAACAAAGAATGGCTGTAAAGGATTATGAGCCACTAGTTTATTTTTCTTCATCTGGACAAACAATAGAAAGAGAATTGGAGAATTGGCATGCCCAATTCTCTTTCTAATGTTCGTCAATGACATAATTATGTAGTTCTCGCAATAAAACAGCAGTTGCTCTATTTTCGCTGATGATAAGATGTATAAAAAGGTAAAGGTATCCGTCGACGTCCATTTACTCCAGGCTGACCTCGACTCAGTTCATGATTGGTGCTTAAAAAACCTAATGTCTCTCAATGTGAAAAAGTGCTTTAAAATGTGGTCACTTGAACACTTATAGAGACGTGACGGACTAATTCCTTCTATAGAAAATCGTAAACGGTTTACTAAATATTCCCGATCTTTTGACAGAACTAAGTAGGTAAGTAGGTTTACCGCGACAGAAAATAAGAAACCGTTACGTACCTTGGTCACAAGTGCAAGTCCTTTGTAGCACCGCATCTATGAACCGTCTAATGGGAAACTACAAAAAAATCTCCACACGAACCAATAACATCGACATCTTCGTTAACGCTTTACGACAATTTATTATTCTGTCTGTGCGACACGAGCCGCCTATTAAAGATTGTATTCGATCAGCACATCTAAGCCTCGTTCAAGAGCTGTCAGTGTCAATATTCCAAAACAAAGATGATAATGACAGCTACCTACTAAACGCGGTTTAGATACATGTACCCATGGACTTATTATATTACCTAATATAATAAGTCCATGCATGTGCCTGATTACGTTTAGTTTCATTAGTGAAATTCACCATCACAAGTCACAGTAAAAAAGACAAGTTTATTTTAAATATTTTATTTTCATTTTTTCGTATGAGTTTAGGTACACCTAAAACTAATAATTTATGATTAATTAAAAATATACATTCGTCATAATAGAAATCCATCTCATCAATTAATAAAGTGTGTTTTTCCGTTAATATAAATTAAATTATTATTATTACATGCGAATTTGTATATAAGTAAGATAAATACCTATTATATTATTGAGATACTTAGGTAATATGTAGGTACCCCGTACCGGAGTGTTTAATTAAAAAAAAAACATTGTCAACCCCTTCCCTACCTAATAATATACAAAAACACAATCATGCACCCACCGGGATTATTAATTATAGGTAAATCCAATGACATTTTATAAGGTAGGTAGGTTGGGTAAAGTAAAACCAATTAGGTATTCCAAAAAAAGTTCGTAAGACGAAAACCAATATGTAGGTGTCCTACTAAAGGTAGGTACCTACCTACTCCTCTGCATATCCCTTCGCGGAAAATAGGCGTTATGTTATGTGGACTCATTATCTTTATATACAAATTCGCACGTTAATGCCTAATCCAGTAATTGGGTATTAATAAGTCAGTATTCCACATCGCACTCGTGAAAGCTTGTGCTTCAGTTAAAAAACAATAATATTTGGTACACCTACATTTATAAAGTGTAAAATTGTACCCAGTTGTTTAAATGTTCAGTATTTATTTTAGATTATGATATTGAAATTCGGATTTCTTATTTTGATGCGAATTCTGGAAAATACATTTAGGTAAGTATAATAATATGTAGGTTGGATAGTGCCCAAACAGAATTGTATTTAGAAAAAAAAAAAAAAATAGGTATCGTTGGCTGTTTGGCATTAATATCATGTAATTTCTTATAAAAATCAGAGACTACATGATGAATGACTCAACTATAAACAAAAGGTGAAATAAAATATACAATAAGCAATAGGTAAGTATAACCAGACTAGATCTCTTTTCGAGAATTGCAAATTGAACCTAATTTTTGGCTGTTTCAGGCAAAAGTTATAGGTATGATAAAAAACTGCGGGATTGTGTAACATACTAACAATGACAACGCCTTTCATTTCAACATTTTTCAAAAACATTCATTGCGAGATTTACGTTGTCGGATTAGCAATATATCCTTCAAAATCCGTCGGATTGTCATTGAAAGTATTTTGCAATGGTGGTGTTGGCTGAGTACCCACCAAAAGCGTGTTACACACTTGTTCGGGTCGGGATTAATCGGCACAGCCAGACAGCAAAACCTAATATAATTGTGTACCTAGTAATTGCCCCGGATTGGCACAGACTTTATTATTCAACAAATACTGCCGAGTATATAATCAAAGCCGAGTCCATAGATATATTACATTTCTATGGCCGAGTCGAATTTGGCGAGCCGAACAAGTGCATACCACGGGTAATACGTTAACTTGCTGAATTGGCATTGGGGTAGAGTATTTTTACAGCAGCCTTGTGGAATAACGAGTGTTTGATCGATGTCCTTTAATAAATACACACATATTTATATAAATGTGTTCATCATTATTAAATGTTTCATATTTTGCTCTTAGTTGCGGAGAGTCGTACTCTATGGTATTGGTAGATATTCTATAGATATTATCTAATTTTTGGGTCTCAGAGTAGAGTCTAATTCTGACGAACCTACTCTGTACCGATATAGTTATTAATCTCTCTAGTTTCTTAAACATGTACGGGTTAAAAATTATAATTTATTTATTATCATTATCTAAATTTATCTTTTAGTATCAGTAATTACCTAAAATCTTTGCTGTTATATAATAACACTCTAATTTACAATAATTTTTGAATAAATGGTTTATTTAATACATTATTTACAATAATAATAATAACATCTACCTACATAAATTATTTAATTTAAAAAGATTCTACTATAAATAGTTATTTGGCACTAATATTAAAACAAACGGACTTTGTTAAAATTAAATATTTTATACAACTACCTATCTACTTAGTATCAAGATTTCATAAATTAATAGGATTTTTTTTATTAAATGTTATAAGGTAATATTAGTAATTTAATGTTGTGCTAATTTTTGTAAGGTACACAGCAAAGGAAATTATTATAACGCCTTAAATTCGTTTTATATATTTTGTTTTTATTAATAGACAACATTAAAATAAAATGTATTCGTATAATTATTATCATTGATTTAAATGCAGTAAAAATATTATGATTATATTTCATCGATCCATTGATGTGATTTTGCAAAGAAACAGGAAAACCTTTTTTGCAAAAAAAGGTCTAAAAAGAGATGAGACAGTTTTTCCCATCGGACGATTTTACCTTAATATTATATCTGCAACATTTTACTGCAGTCAATTTTGTGAAACTTGCTTAAAATATCATAAAAACAAACTTAACAGCACACTGAAAATATTTATATTTTAGAGTAGGTATCTAATCTTGTAATAAATAAGGGTTTATTTATAAACGATGATCAAAGTTAAGTGACCTTCAAACGTCAAAAATGTATGGTTAAACAGTCGCTAATCACTACTTAACTTTAAACAACGTTTATGAATAATGGTATAATAATATGTTTATTTAACAGTAGGCAACTATTTGATTATAATATAATTATATATTTTTTTAATGTGAAAATAAAATATGATTTATATTATAATTATTATACAAAACAATTACTATATATTTTATAAGATTCATTTAGCTCCATTCAAACAGTTCGTTAAAAGAACTTATTAAGCATAATTAATTATGTTAAATCAGGAGGAACATTTTATAGTACGTTTTTTAAAACATACTTCAAATAGATTAATTGATTGATTTTATTTGTGCACCATAAAACAACAAGACTAGAGTATAATTAATATTTAAATTATTTAATCCTCTAAATAAATGTTAGATTCTATTCTCTATGCTAAGGGCTAGAGTATCTACAATAGATTTCTAGATAGTTAGGATAGAACTACGATAAGAGTAGATGAAATAGAAATAGTAGTACACATACTTGGCGCTAGATACTTTTGGAAACCATGTTCAAAAATAAATAAAGATAAATTGAATTCAGACTTTTCTAGTCATGTTGCGTATTTTTGATAAACGGTTGAAGTGTTGTAAATATTTTTTCGGTCACCAATGGTGACTGAAATGTAAAGGACGAGCCAATTTTATGCGGATTTTGGCTTCTAACATTCTTCCAAAAGGATCCAGCCCCGAGTACAAAAACAGTCGAACAATATCTTCATCCATTACACAACACAGTTCACTTATTGTAGTACTAAGAAAATAACATAGTCATATTCATCGTCAAAGAAAATAATGACGATCAGTAATTGACCGCTGACTGACAGCTGATCGAATATGTTCGGATTCGCATTCTCTAGTTCGTTATTATCTTCTTTATTTCTAATCTCTCTATCGTTTTGGCCTTCATTCCCCGCAGTCGTTCCTGGATTCATATCATTACCTACACTACGTTCATTTTGATCACGTTTACGGCTATTTTGATCTCGTTTACCCCCGTTCTGACCACGTTTATCCTCATTTCGGTCATTACCCATGCCTAAATCATTCTGTTTTACATCATTATTAACAAGAGAACTTTGAGCCGCATCTCCTATCACATTACTTTCATTTGGACCTCTTTGGAAGGCGTCGGACTGGGCGCGTCCGCTCGGCCAAGCGGATCAGAGTCTCTTGTGGGAGTCGGTGCTGGCGCTCTTGAGGGAGCCGAAGCGTCGCGTGGCTGCGGAGGTGGTGGGCGTGGTCTCGCGGTCCAGGCTTGCGGCGCGGAGAATCAGACCGCGAGACTGAGGGAGGGAGGATTCTGGTCGCACCTGGAGATTACAAATGGTATTGAATCAGCACGATGATAGTTAAAGATGAAAGAAGGAAAGTTATTTGTCATTACTTAATTTTGAATACTTGTAATGTTTTATTTTTTGTAAAGAAAACTACTTATTGGAAAGGGCAAGTAGAATCAATGCTATTTTCTTTAAATTATGTTCAAAGTGCCTTTTAATGGCCTACTTGAAAAATAATAATATGATATTCTTTAGTGTACTCGTATACTTGAAAGAAGAACATCAGGAAAAAAAACATAGATCAAATTATGGTTTTTGAAATGGGATACAGGCGTTTCAGCAAGATGAACGAAAGAAATAGCTACAAGATGCATGAAATTACTAGCTCTGTGCATGAATCTAATTCATATGACCACAAATGGAAGAGGACTGTTGCTTACAAAAGTTTTCACAAAATTTATTCCTTACCGGTTCTCCCACAGATCCAACGCGCCTTTGCCTCGGCTCCCTTCCAGGTCTGCTGGTCTGTTCAGTGAAGGAGGTCTCCAGTGACCGTTGGGAGGCGTCACTGATGGACTGGGAGAGCAGGTGCGTGGTGGAGGAAGAGTTGGAGTCTTCGATGTTCGAGTACTCGTCGGGACTGTCGTCGCGTTGAGGGGTGTCTGATTCCTGAAGACAGATAGATAAAGGGGATTCATTGTGCGAAATACTTTCATTATAATAGATATTTGCACACCTGTTGAGGTATATGGTTTAAAGATTTTGTTATGTATCACCTCACCCATATTCAAGCAAATAAATGATTTGATTTGAGACAAAAATAGGAATTACAGTTCTGGAACCCGCCACCAGTGGAAGGAAACATGAAGGATAATGCATGTTTAACTGGACGAAGAGTTTTTACTATTGTATAGCATTCTTTTTTTTGTTTTCTACCTGATATGGTTCATCTTGTTTTTGGCCGAGAGCAACCTGCACCGACTGTTATCTTTCGAAATCTAGCATTGGTAACAAAATCTTACCTCTTCCAAGTCTCTAAGAGTGGTGGGATATAGATGTCTTCTGGCTTCTTCTCTTTCCTTTTCTCTCTCCCTCTTCTCGAGCTCATCTGCTAGCATCATGACCTCCCAGTCACCTCCACTCCCTGGTAACAATAAGATGATTTGGTTTTAGCTTTACCCATACAGTCAGACTTAACTGCCAGAAATTTTGCGAAAGTTAGGCAAATGCAGTGTTCAAATATTAGTGAGCAAATAATTACCTCGTATTGGTGAAGAACTACCGTGGCTGGAACTGCTAGGTCGTCCTTTAATTCGGGAGTTGTTGTCTACAAACTCTTCGAACATTGGCGTGCGAGGTAAGGACTCCGAGTCGCTGCTTGATGATGTAGAAGCCCTGGAAAAGAATATCGAGTAATTAGGATCTCTATCGATAGTTATAACAAGAGAAAATTACTTTTTAAATGTTCATCTAAAGTTGGAACTGCTATGTATTAAGATATCATATTATTGGTAAGTTATCATTCGGTAGTAGCAATCTGGAGATGACCCTGAAAACTAGTCTAAGATATAAAGATTTGTGGCTTACACAGAAAAGATTGAGAATTGACAGAGATAAGAAAAATTGACACACTTAAGTAAGAGAGCATCGTTTGACTGCCACAATGAAAAATATATTGAAAATTAATAAAAAGCCGAAAGCTACTCACGCGTCGCTCCAGCTGTAGTCACTGCCCATATCTAGCACGATATCATTGCAGTTGTTCGTCGGTTTGTGAGATGTGTTCCGATGGAAGAGCGAACCCAGACTGAACTTGCGATGTTGTCGTGGACGACCCTCTGGGAAACAGATGCCTGCGCAATTCAATAGGTGTGATTTCTTTAAAGATGATATTATTTATATTACGCCGTGTAGCTTTTGTAAAATCATTGCGTAGTTCAATGTTTTATTCTGCACAAAGTCGATGCACATAAGAAATTCTAAGACTAATAGTAAAAATGTAGCTAAAATCCTGGTAGAAAAAAAGGAAGTAGAATAAAAAAAACAGTTGAACAATTCGTTAAAACGAGCAATAATTAGTAGATTGTTGCATCGAGCGTAAAGTGAGTTATTAATGCACGAGTGTTATTATGTTGGTGCCCGAGCGCATGCGAGGTCACTAAATTAACACGAGTGCATTAATAACTCACTTTAGCAGGGTACGTAATCTACTTTTCTTTCAACTACCAATCTACCTACCGTGATAAAATATACCTACTCAAAATACAAACTCAAGTTAATGAAAACAAAGTTTAATTCACCTTCTCCTCAAACATTTAAAACTTACAATGATTAAATGTGCAGTTATTAAAAGTGACATTTGCACTACTTTTACTTGGAACATTTATTCTAGTATTTGTTTGGTTTATTTGTGACTAATAATTTTATTATTATCATCAGAATCAGACGATACAGGAAGACGCGGGCTTAATTTCAAATTATTTCCATGAGAAGTAGACGGACGTGGTGATATTGAGCGGTGCAAATGAATTGATTCTTTATTCAGCTGATTTTTATTTTCAGCCAGTACCTTTTTGATCTAATGCATACATTTTATATTAAACTTAATCTGAGGCATTAAACCTCTGTGGTAAATTTATATCTAAATAAAAAACAATGCATTAATGAAAAACTGTGCAACAATGAGATTTCATATAACATTTCTGCACTGTTTTGGTTCTAAGCAAAAAATACGTCCTTTGTGATCGGTTTTGTAGTGATTTATGTTAGAAATCAAAGATTATTTTGACGTATCGCATTAAGTCAAAGGATATGCACTTATGGGTACCACGCTATGCAAGACAGTTTTTAAACAAAGAAGCTACACGGCTAAGTGTTGAAGCTCATATAAAACTCACTTCTCTCATTTGTCCCAGTATGATGCATTCCCGTGTCCACAGAAAGAGTCTTCTTGATCTTCGACTTGGTGGTGTCCAGGTGTGATCCGAAGAAGTGGAAGTGTCTCCGACCGGAGCGGAGGCTCGACTGCTCCGGGCTCAAGAGCGAGCGGTCCTCGGACGTGGTGTGTGGAGACAAGGGTCTGAAAGAAGGAGAGCTTCTGTGGTCTGTAGGTTACCCTGTTCTACTTCAAATATAGTCTACGATAAAAGAGAGCTAAGTAGTTATATTGATAAGTATTTTGAAAGAAAGTAATGATATTGAACAAAATTACTGGTGTTAATGATAAAATTAAACTGCTTTTATTGAGAGCAACGGATGACAATTGATCAAATACCACTAGCTATACAAAGTCTTAAAAAAATAACCCGACAAACTTTAAGAGGTGCTTTAGACCATCGAACTGAACAACTTTCACTATGGGACTAACTCTGAAATCACGAAAAAAAAATCAGCTGTTTCATACATTTTGGTCAAGTAGGTATTGAACTTTTGTATTAAACAGCAGATTTTTTTTCGTGATTTCAGAGTTGGTCCCACCGTAAAAGTTGTTCAGTTCGATGGTCTAAAGCATCTCTTAAAGTTTGTAAGGTTAATTTTTTAACATCTTATACGAGTATAAAGCGTATACTCGAAAACAATAGTTATAAAATAACTCTGAAATAGAAGATCCGAAATGATGGTTAACACACAACAATCAATCAATATCAATACCCATCAATATTATATCAGTATCAATTTGGATTAGACCTACATTTTCTCTTAAATATTCTTAAATCTTCTTACCTTGTTAAGTCTTGCATCTCCATACTCTCCTGGTCACTCTGGTCCTCCCAAGACTTCCTCTGTCTCAACTTCGCTGCACGTTTTCTCGAATATGTTCCAGCTTTTCCATCAAGATTCAGATCCAATCTCTTCGATTTGCTCACCGTCCACTGTTCTCTACTAGAAGAAGTTTTATCAACTCTTGAAAGCGATACGGCTAAGCTTTGTAGTTCTGCGTATGATAACTTTGATAGCTCAATTCCTTCAGTCAATTCTCTAAGGTTTTCTTCCGTGAGGTCTTCGGGTGATAGGACTTCTCTTGCGCCTGCGATTTCGCTTTCTGGTGACCTGTCTTTGTCTGCTTCGTCAGCGCTTGCTGTTGGTGGGGATGTTGCGAATACGGTGTCCAGTGAATCTCCCCTCTAGAACAAACAAATGTTCATGACACAACATAACATATCATAAAATACCATCACGCCTGTATTCCCCATAGTACACCCACATTTCCAGTTCAAATGTTCAATTTGTCATAAATTTTATTCACATTACAAAAATTTATTGAATGTTACATATCCAGTTCTCTTACCATGAATCCTTCTTCGGCAACCGAAGCGTCATCACTGCCAGAGCTACCATTCTTAGACATGGGTAGACTAGTAGCAGTGACTTCTAATGGTTCGCCTGCCATTGTAGGATCCTCACCAGGGTGTTGAGCGGTCGGACTCATTCCTGCCAGCCCTAGCCTTTCTAACTCTTGGATACGTTTCTGTAGCTGACTTATTATTTCATCCCGTTTTCTGACTTCATTTTCCAAACTTTGAAACCTGAAACGTATGTAAGAGACATTTCAAAGATTCTTAAATAAAAATGCAACCACGGGAAAAAACACTTGTACCTAGAACGAAACAAGAACAACGAAGTTTCGTTCTGTAAGTGTTTTCATCTTTTAATCAAATAATAATCTAATATTGTGGCAATGAATTACCGTTCCTGAAATTTGCCTTGGACATCATGTAGGTGTCCTTGAATAACTTGTTTGATTCCTAGAAGTACTTCCCCAAAATATTCCTGTTCTTCGATCGAGCCTGTCAATGAATATAAACCTTAGTCAATTATTGATAGAAAAATGCTTGCGTTCTATATGAATTCCAAGATGGTAGAAAAAATATTTACCTCGCAATAGTTTTCTTTGGTTAGCAACAGCTGATATTAAAGTAAGCTTAGGTTTCTCTGAAGGCACTTTAATTTCTTCAGGTCTTAGTGATTTTAAATCTATCATTGGGTCAATGGTTTGCTGCAGTTCATACTCGGCTCTTATGTTTAACCCGTAGTCTTGAGGTGCAGTTTCATCCGCTGGTCTAGCAATTTGATTATTGGGACATTCAGGAGCAGTTACTTCGACTTCGGGCAGGGGTGGCGGAGATATTTGTGGTATCGAATCTACATTAACTTCTGGCATCGTGAAAACGTCATCATTTTGGAAATCGGCTGGTGCACTTCCAGGTGGTGAGGGTAGTGTGTGACGATGGAAGGTAACGCTCTTTGCAAACTTTGAATGTCGCGCTGCATATCCCTCTAAAGTTGGGGCCCGAATTAATCTCTTCAACTCATTACTACGCTCGGGACTTTCAACCGGGGTTACATCTTCTGAGAGTTTCTTTAAAATAGACTTCAGTTCTCTCCTTTCTAGGGTTTCGTTAGATTCGTGACTTCTGCAAGAATCGATAGATTTCCGCTTGAATTTTCTTTTATCCATAGTGCTACCTTCTGAATGACTCCTAGTTAAAGTATCAACAAGCAAATCTTCTGATGAACTTGTGCAATCTAAGCTGGAACTGCGAATTTTCACTACTTTTTCTAGTTCTGCTAATTTTTGACGTTCATTTAAAATTTTTAGTTTCTTAACAAATGGTAATCCGCCATATTCTGGCGATAAATCATCTATTGACCTATATTTTTTCACTCTGGGCAGTAGCATGCCCGGTGTCATATATTGTGTCTTAGTTTCAGATGGTTTTGTGGCGTTATTAGCATTTTTCTTTGGAGATAAAGTTAATAAATCTAATGATTTCTCTTGGACGGGTTCCAAAGGGCCTGTTAAGCAAAGCTTAGGTTTATCTTTATCATTATCACTAGCAACTTCAACATTATTATTGTCTATTTTAACAAGCTCCGCCGTGGTAACTATAGGCACACATATATTTACAACTGCCTCCGCTATACCTTCCTCTTTTTTCTCACTACTCACACTTATACTTTCATCTTTCTTTTCATCTACACTAGTTTTGCTTTGGCTTTTTGATTCCCCTAATATAGCTGCCTTTTTAAGTTTCGTCCAAGGCTTTTTACTTTTCGGTTCTTCTTTAACTTCAGCGGGTGGCATAGGACTTATTTCTACGGGCGCTTTTTCTATTGTAGCTGCTTTAAATTTTTCTGGGGCTGATGGTTCGGTATCTTTTGGTCCACTTTGTAGCATTTTTAGCTTGTCTCGGAATGTTGAACCTACTGCTTTTGCCGGGGATTTAATTTTGCTAACAACAGAATGTGGTATCGAAATTAGGTTGCTTTCTGTTTTTGGTGTGGGTTCAACCACGGCTGCTGGTTTCTCACTTGTATCTTTATTGAGTGGTTGACAGACTGCGGTACCATCGCTTTGGACTTGTAATATTTTATCTCTAAAACTAACTTTGGGTCGAGATGCTCCATCACTGGAACCAGATGAATTTTTCCTAGATGTTTTGGCAGTTGGACTTTGAAGTTTACCTGGAGAACTAGACTCTGAACCTTTCCTGATTGGACTAAGAGTTTTTATCGTAGGGCTTAATGGGCTTTTGATGGACGTAGGGCTAATTGTGTCTGAACTGGAAGGTTGATTGCTCATAGTTGGTATTAGTTGGTTTTTATCCCTTTCTTCTTTTGCTTTTAGTAAGAGTAACCTTTGCATGAGCGGAAGACCAGCTCCTATGACTTCAGGTTCAACATCTGGGGCTGAACTGGTGGACGGAGTTGGTTGTGGTGTCAGAGACAATACTGATGATGTTGAATGCCTTTGTTTGGCTACTTTTTCTTCACGATCCTGAAATATATAAATATTAGTAGAGTCCAAAGCTTCTAAACGTATGTTATAATATTGACTGCAATATTTTACCTGTTTTTCTTTGAGTAATTTTAATCGCGAAAGTAGCGGTAAGCCCGCTCCTATTGGAGATATGCATTTCTCACCATCTTTGCTACCAGATGTGGTCTCGCCATTGAAATCCTGAAAACACAAAAATGTTAAAATATCTGCATCAAGAATAAAATAAGTGTGAATGGACTACTAAATTACTTCTTGATTCTGTGGATGAGCCGAGTCATCGCTCTCAACTCTTGGCATTCTCCTCAACATCTTTCCTTCAGTAGTGCCAGCCCTTTCGGCACCTGCTAAAGCTTGGAGCTCCAAAGATTCCCCTGATCTACGCCCTGCACGAGATCTACTGCGGATTGCGTTGCGAATGCCCTGGGAAAGGTCAAATCATCAAGATATTGGTACCAGCAATTGAGGCTGTGCGAAGCAAAAAAGAAAACCATATACGTAGATTTTAATACGCTACGAGATTAATATAGTATATAGCACGTTGTAGTTGTGCCTGCATATTATGTTAATCTTATCAAAATTCTACAAATGAAAATGAATCAATACACAATTAAAGGTCTAAATTGGTGTGTGATTGAACGGTTACTATCACCCAACAACGCAACAGTTAATTTTGTAATTGTCACAGTAAATTAAACACAAATGAACTAACACAAAATCTACTGCTATCACAGTTGGGTTTAGTGCCATTCATTAGACTACCATGTTTGTTTCCAAATTACAGCTTTCAAATTCAAATTACATGAAACGTAAACTGTGTTTTGCGTCATTTTGATGGAAATTATTAATCAGTTCATGCATTAATACGCGGATCGCAGGTTTCTGCTTAAAATTGAATGGAACTGTGAGATTAACGAAAATTAATATTGTTTCTTGTAAAGACCTCATTATTGTTTCACCTCTCTAAGGTAAAATGTCACTAGCATGTTATAAAACGAAAAGGTATATTTGTCTATGTGACAGAACCATGGGCTTATCCTAACTAATATTATAAATGCGAAAGTAACTCTGTCTGTCTGTCTGTCTTTCTGTCTGTCTGTCTGTCTGTCTGTCTGTCTTTGCTTCACGCCTAAACTACTGAACCGATTTGTGTGAAATTTGGTACAGACATAGTTTGGAACTTGAGAAAGGACATAGGATGGTTTTTATTACAAAAGATAAAATAAAATTTATTCCGGACATACAGCGCCATCTATTGGTCAAGAGTCGGCATCAATTCAGTACTGAAAATTCATCGGAAAAATGTAAATAAATAGTAAAAAGGTATGAAAATATAATATAATACAACTTTTAGTACAAAGAAAATGCTCTAACGGAGTATAGATAATTCTATTAGTACTATAATGTCGAGTTGGTGATCGCGCAATGGTGTCGATCGTTACATGAGTTCGGTTCATGTTATTGTTTTAATTCATCGGAAAAAAGTGAATAAATAGTAAAAAGGTATGAAAAAAATAATATCAATATAATAAAACTTTTAGTACAAAGAAAATGCCCGAACGGAGTATAGATAAATAATCCGAGTTGTCACTATGCTCGATAGATGGCGTTGGGATCGAAATAGATCGCGCTATGGTTTCGTTACACGCATTTGGTTGGGTTCCACATTTCATTTTTGAAGAGATCCCGCGAGATCGGGAACTATGTGGGTAAAACCAAAAATCTGCCGGAAGTCACTATTCCACGCGAACGAAGTCGCGGGCAAAAGCTAGTTGTAATATAATAAGTCCATGGTTAGAATGTTTCAACCTTATTGAAGTTTAAATTTAAATTTGGATTTGTTGTCTAGAGTGATAAAGCAATTACGAGTAAAGATCATAGCACACATATCAACTCGGAAAGGGATCGTCACCGTATCGCCTTTCGCCTCGCCATCAAACAAGCGTCAATCTAACGAGCACATAACCAAAGCGATTCAGCAGCTCCGATACGTCGACTCGACTATGATTAGGCGACGCTGCGCTTACGGCTCGCCGACCGCTGGGTGATGGTGCTGTAGGCAGGCTGCGGGAGGAGTGAGAGGGGCAAGGGTGGACGAAGAGACGTAAGCTCGGGTACGGAGAGACGTAAGCGCGGGGACGAGCCGTAAGCGCGGGAACTGCAAGTTGACCACGCACCGCACCGCGGTACGTGAGGCGATTACGTCACGATTCTGATTAATGTGCGTTGCAGTAGGGAGTTTCATACAAAGAATACGGAATGGCTCGAGTTGATACGGTGACGATCCCTTTCCGAGTCAGTCGATACGTGTGCTATGACCTGTAGACTATACTAAATCGATTGCTACTATTAGGGCCCGTTCACAGGTACCACAACCAGACCACATCGCAGCAACAAAGTGTAGGCAAGCAGTGGTTACGTGTGGATAGTGTCGCTGCGGCTTCTTGCAATTGCGTTGTGGTTGTCGTCGCTAGTAGTTGCGATGTAATTACGTTTTGACTAATGTTTGCAGACAGACATATCGTTGTAGTTGCTTTGTGGCTGCGACGTGGCATTGATGTAGTTGGTAGCCCACACGTTTGATTTTGACGGTTAAATGAGGTCCGTATGGATAAACTATTAATTTTCATACAAATCAGCGCCCGACCACGTGTTGTCGTTGTGATGTGGTTATGCTTGTGGTACGTGCGTTCGGGCCCTAAGCTCAATAACTATGTTTACCTTTACGTCGCTCCGTAGTTTATGTACGATCCTTTTAGATGTACTGTCGTCCCCAGACAACTTGTCTGGACTAATCTCGCCTAGAAACGACAGTTAATTAAACATTTTGCTTCGAGAATGTCAGAAATTAGATTTCTTATTATTATTTGTTAAGTTGTAAGGCATAAATAAACAAATACTTCAATTTGGGAATCTTATTGGTTTGAGAAATATTAAATGAATATTGGATGCCAATTGTCTGTAAATGTTTGACCTTTTTGTCGTGTAATTTAATTATGGCTTCCTCCCACACATAATTATAGGCTAACCGCTTAACTGAGACGTTGCCTGAGGAAGCTGCGTGGTGCGGGAGGGGTGATAGTTGTCACAAGTTGACGAATCAGTGAGCTCTCGCATCACGTCACCACACCCCTCCCGCACCGCGCTGCTACCTCAGGCAACGTCTCATTTAAGCGGTCGGCCTATAGTTTTGGGGACCTCAGGAATGGCGCCGTTATTGCTAACTTCTTGTTTACCTTTGCCTTTTTGCTGACGTATTTTAAGCGCTCTGGCCTTTTGGCTTCGAGCTCATTGGGTAATAAAATTCTTTTAATATTGTTTGATTGGTTCTCACCTTTAACTTTCTTCGAAACTGTTTTTGGGTCGTGACGGTGCTTCCTCCCTAAATTTTTAATAGGTTCCTTGTTTATAAACTTTACTACCAATTCAGTCTTAATATTATTTAAATTTTGAGAAAATTATTTAGGGTTGAGATTTAATTTTATTTCCTCCTATTGAGGTCAAGTGAAAAGATCCTTATAAGTAAATTCATATTTACCTTTCCCTTGGTGGAGTTTATATTTACCTTGCTGTGGCCTCTTGTCTAAGGTCATAGCCGGATACAAACTTTAAAATGTTAGTGTCACTGGTGTTACCTTTGTGTTTCTTGGACATGTTTTTAGCTTCTTGTAGGCGCTTTCTTCCTAGGGTTTGCAGAATTTCCTGGGCTTCAGGGTAGTCTTTCATTGCTGCTAGCACATCTTCCCGAGACAATGAGAAGAGTTCGGAGTACCCTACTGATCGAACATCAGCTGTACGCCTAAAAGGAAGAATAATTTTCAATAATGGAGAAACTAAAGAACAGAACGCTAATTGAAATAGCGTTAAAGATGTGAAATAACTATTCATAAATTAAATGCAAATTGAGCATCCTCCAACATTTGAAAGGACTGAAAGAAGCAATAATGCTACTTCAATTCAGTTTGAATAAATATTAAAGAGTCCCCTGGAATGCAGTTAGATATTCATAAGGCATTGAAATGCTAACTGTTAGTGGACGTGCTATTCAAAATATTTGTAAAGACTAATGAAATAATTTTGAAAATATTTTATCTTTATTTCTGTTCTGTTAGGAATTTACAAAGGATCTAAAACCTGAATAATTTGGAAGAGACTTACTTGTTCAGTCCATCTAGGTTTAATATCCCGATCTCTCCGAAGAAGTCCCCTGCTTTCATGGTGGTGAGCACGCGACCTTGTTCCGATATCACTTCCAGTATGCCATCGGCTATTATAAACATTTCACGGGCGACTTCACCTGAATCGAAGTGGAAATAGAAGTGATGTATAAAATGTGTAGTGAAAAGGCTTGGGCGCTTTGCAGATGGAGCAACTATTGCAGGAACTGGCAACTAGCTGTTTACATACATCTTGGGCTATTTGGTTGTAGCAACTGGCAACTTAATGAAAAATTACATAAAGTTGATAGTTGCCGCAACTAAAGTTGCTCCATCTGCAAATCGCCTTAGGTTTTAAATTTTGTACATTTTGAATTTGTAACGGTTTTTGTAGAGACGTTAAATGGTAAGATTTGAAAAGTCGTAGTCGGCCCTTGTACTTTACAAGGCGAATTCTTCCGATATATTATGTAACAGTCGCAGAAAACATACATTTTTTTTTTACTGATTACGTACGGCCAGTGCTATGCATTACCTGATCCTTCTTACAAAGAAGAAGAGGGTGAGAGGGGTTGGGTTCTGCAGAGCACCGACTTCAATGTAAATGGGAATAGAGTTGATGATGTGATATGTGATAGGTTCAAGTGTATATATTGCTTAACCATTGTTCCGTGAATGTAGATCAATATCGAGAAAATAAATTTACGTGTCATCTAAACAAAAGCCCTTCGTCATCGCCAAACAGAAATTAGTCATAAACTTGACGTTAATTTAATCTGACGATAACCCGATTATCCCACAGTCTATGAGTGAGTTTTGAGTATTTGCAGATCTGAAGGCCAATATTGTCGTACTTAAAAAACGTTCAAATTCAAAGTCAAAAACTTGTCAAAAATTTACAGACGCCAGAACATCAAGCTACCCGAAACTGTCAAATTTTCCCAATCAACTTTGAACCCTTATGCTTTAGCGATAAAGCTGAACATCTATTCAAGACATTTGACAGATTGTAGTAGCTTGATGTGCTGGCGTCTGTACGTAAATTGATTGTATTTTTGATAGATTGTGAATGAGATTAGAATGCAAACGTTCTTAGAAATAAGGGAATTTCCCCTCTGGTAGTGTCGTGTTTCGGGTCGATGAGCTCTCTTGGACTTTAAAAAAACCATGATCTCTGAGTTTGTTTCGGCATTTCTTCTCAGGAATCAGTCAGCTAAGAAATCCAGGTGCCATCTAGTTTTTTTTTTAATATTTACAGCAAAGTATTTCACATGTAAAAGTGTCTCAAAAGATCTACTTACATAAATAAACATTTGATTTCTACATTGATGACATTTTAACTCCCCAAATTGATGTTGTATAAATGAAATGTACTTTCAAATTATATCCTTTGATTTTCATCATTCGTGTTTTACCAAAAGAAATACGTTGGATCTAACAAGATTTCAGCCTGCACGTTTTTACGACTTACCTTTTCTACAAATGGAGTCTCCGGGAGTGAATATGTATGCTTTCATTTTCAACACGAGGTCGTGCAAGAATTCGGGCTGGCATTCTTGAAATATTGTTACCTGTAAAAAATGGGATTCACTTTAAATAAAGGAAGTGTTTGTGTATCGTTAAATTAACTATTAGGTATTGACGAGTAATTGACTATTAAAAATATCTCTTTGTAATCAGAGGAGCAATTCTCGTAATTTTAAGAACGTTCACAGTATGATCTCAGTCTCAATCTGTCAAAAATACCTCTAATTTCCCCACATTTTTGACATTAGTTCATCGCCGAGATGAAACTGCGACTAGATTTTGAACGTTTTAAATTAAAGAGTTGGCCTTCTAATGGTTGAAAGTGACCAAAAACTAAGAGACGAATATTAGGAGCTGAAAAGCAGTGGAGTAGTTGAAAATCAGGTGGTTCGTTTTGTGTGTTATATCCGTCTATGCCAGAATATTCCAAAATCAATGAAAGAGTTATATAAATGGGTTTAAGAAGATACTTAAAGTCTTGATAATATAGATGTTATTATAATATAAGCGACTACTTGCAATCTAATTGAATTGTAATCTTTACACTTTGACATCTTATTCTTTGATACTTTGACATTGACGTACGCAAAATACGCGCATTGATGTGGAGTTGCGGACACCAGCCCGTATTACCTATTAGTCCTATTACTCTGACATTGAGTCATACTTTGACATTCTAAATAAATTGTAATCTTCAAGATCTAATTTTTATATTCGCATGTCATACGTGGCAGACTGATGTCTTTAAACCGAAGAACTGTCAAAAAGTCAAAATTATTCCTCCGATAAAATTATCTGGCGTTGGAAAAATAATCTGGGTGGATGGTTTCAAATATCTGACGAAATGCGTATCTGTCGTGTTGCGTGTCTGCCGAACTGCGTGTCCATCGAGTTCCGTTTCTGACAAGTTGCGAGTCTATCCTGAGAGATGACGAAATGCGTATTTGACCACTTGCGTTTCTGACGACATGCAAGTAATCCGTTAGGACCATCCCGAATTTCTGTTTAGTTTGGAGTCCAAAGTTTGAACCGGTTGTTGATTAAAATAAAATTAATATGAGCCCCTTAAGTACAATACCTAAATAAAATTAATATTGGTTGTTGAATCAAGATCCTTTACATATAAAAGCATACTTGAAAGGCGGTAGGTAATTTAAATAATCAAGATCTACGTGAACACAAGTGTGACACTCAAGTATTTTGAAAGACACCATTGATGGCTTAGTAAGAAAGCTTTTATGAGAATTCCCATTTCCATAGCAGACTGGAAATTAAAGAACCGTCGAGTGTGTTCTGACCTTCAAGCGACATGAAGTCATCTGGGGGATATAGGTCACCCCTTTTTTCCAGGTAGCTAAAGACTTGCCTATAATTAGACAGTGGATACTTTTATGATAAGATAAAATTGTTGTTTATCGCTGCATGCTTTTCGAAGGCAATGAGCTGAATAGCACTGCTTCTAGAAATTTGGAGTTTTTGTAATCATAAAAAGAAATTCCGGCGCATTTAGAAATGCTGCAATTTGTTTTTTTACAGAAACTGAAATACGTAGATATACTTAAATTTACGCTTTTTCCCTTTGGAAAAACAAACTAATACTTGCGTACCTAGTTTTTTTTTTAATAAGCAATTTCAGGAATCATTCCTAACCGATTGCCCGGAGAAGACTAAACAAAAAGAAAATAGGAAAGGTATGGGGAGATCTTTGCAGAGCATTGAGAAAACATAGGTTAATTAAAAACACAAGTATTGTAATTTGATGGTCAAAAACTATATCCTGAAATTGAAAGAGGCGATGAAGTGAACCCAAAAATTAAGTACAAGATTTTTGAATAACACCAATAATTTTCCTGCTAGAAATTAAATATTGTTTTTAAATACAGTACCTTTTTCAGCACACTTAAATTAACATGCAGCGCGAGTTCGGTCTTCAGTTTATCAGGCAGGAGTCCCAGGGCTGTGTTGATGTCCCCTCCCCCCTGTATGCGCCCCCTCGACCAGGAGTAATCGTACCATCGCAGCACCCGCCGTTTCATGCCACCTGGCACCTGTGAAATGTATTACGCCGTTATTTGATACGGGATTTTTTGGTTCACTGCCTTTTGGGTAGCTTGGCGGATTAGGTAGTAGAGTCGATTTTAGGGTGAGGGAATGGTTGCGTCGCTGTTTAATGAAATTTGGATGCTTATGAAGTTTTTCTGCAGTGGAGGAATTCCTTATTTGACGGTTTATATTATCAACAGATTGATTGGATACAAATGGTGTTGCAAAATGTGATCCACAGACAAATATGTGTTATCCCTATACATAATTTAGGTAATTTTTAGAACTTCATAACAACATTTTTATATCACTTAAAACACCAATTTATTTAAAGAAAATTGGCCTGAAAATATATCATCCATTTTGATATCTATTTACTTAGATACTATAGATTCTGCTTTTACATATATGGCATTGATTGACACGAGGCTTTCACGTATATTGCTTGCTTTATTTATACTAGGAATATCTCTTACGCCGCATTCAAGGCTTGGAGCGAGCGATGCGACATGCGTCAAGAAACACGCGCGCGCGTCACTTGTTTTCGTCCGTCGCGTCGCAGTGACTCGTGGCATGCTCTAAACAACTTTTTTCATTTGTTTTCTCGGCAGTCACTGTCGCAAACCCCGTGTAACTTGAGCGTGTAGCTAGGGGCCACGGGGTTAGGCCCTTAGGCCCTTTGTACACGGCACGGTATCTTTACGGTACGGTGGATAAGCCACGTCGTAGAATAAACGTGTCTGTCAACAACGTCAAAAAGCTTCCGTAGTGATCCAACACTGACGACTGTGTGTACACACGGCGAATCAACCATAGTTTTTCACTGTAAGAAAAACGTGTATACAAAGGGTCTTAGTCTATGGATACTTACCTTATGATGTCTCATGTACGTTTTGGCGCCATCCAGAAGCCGTTCAAACTCTAGTCTGTTGGCATTCCTGTTGGTGATGACATTCCCGACTTGCCCCACTATAGTGGCGAATATGAACACGCCAATCAAATAGCTCACTATTGTGAAAATGTACCTGTGGGAGAATGTTCACGTTTATCTTTAGTTGCTGGCTATAATTGAGTTACTTAAATTATTGTTAAATATTGCATTTAAAACGGTGTTTAAAAATAAAATTGAGGTGTCTAAATACAAATTAAAACCGTGTTGCTACAATAAAATAATAAAAAAACGATACGGAAATCAAATACGTAGGTACTATTCACCAACAACCAACTACAATGAAGTTTGAAACTAAAACAACAAACAAAATATAAAACAGTGCAAAGTTTTCGAACAGTTGCGATAATACAAAACACCCCAAAAGCAATAATAACGGACAAAATAAGCGACACGGTTCACAAAATGGCGGAATCAGTGAAGGCTGTTCGAAAACTTTCTAAACCCGTTGTACGACATCGATGAGTGATTTAATAAATAAAAGTAACAAATAAAAGAAATACAGTTAGTGATGAAGAAACTAGTCACATTAAATAGTCGTCCGAAGTTTGTCGCTGCGAAGCGAACAGCCTCCAAATTTCTGCCTTCGCCATTTTTATTTTTATTACGCTCCACACTGGCTGCGTTCCTCCGACAATGTGTTTGAGACAGTGTTTATGTCGAATTAATGAACGGAGAAATTTATATGTAGTGTCGTAAATTACGACGGAATTACAAACCATTTGGTGTTCTAGTGTGTTGCTCGAATGTCTTGCCTCCTTATTTCTGAGACTTATATCTCGCTAGGACAACATGGTGGCGCAACCACGGTCACCCTGCCAGCAAAATTACAGGTAGCAGGGACAGACGCCAGCACATCAAGCTACTAGAATCTGTCAAATTTCTTTAATAGATTTTCAACTTTATCGCTAATGCATAAGGTTCAAAATTGATTGGGAAAATTTGACAGTTTAGGGTAGCTTGATGTACTGGCGTCTGGACATCGACGCGCAATCTGCAACCATGAATTCAGGACATGGTTCTAAACCCCTAGGTACTACTTACCCCGAAATTGATCGTAGGTTATAAAAAAAAAGTTGTTTCATAGAAAAGTGCAATAATACCTACGTGGTCAAAATGTATGGAACAGCAATTTAAAAAAAAATAACCGACGAAATATGTCAACCCGGGGCGGTTCAGAATCATTTACAGAATCCATAGTAACAGGTTCACGACGATGTCCCTGCCACCTTGTAGACACAGCTTTATGGTGGGTATCTCACCAGGCGCAGGCGTCCAATCGGTTGCGCAACCAACTATATATTTTTGGCAGCGAGATCATTGTTACGTCGCCACTGGGTTCCTTGTGATATAAGGCCCTAAGCGGTACTTGACTACTTTGTTTGTTCTGGTAAAGCCCTAATAAACAACCTACAATAAATTTGGTGTGCTTTGCAAATAAGGGGCGTGTTCGTGTGTGTGGGGTGTGTTCATTTATTACGTAAGACGATTTGAGGGGGCAGGGGGTCCAAACAAGTCTTATTTTTTCTTACATGGGGTGCGAGGGATCTAGATTATTCTTACGTAAGATTACAAAAGTAAGCAAAAATTATAAGAGTTAAAAAAATGCAAATTTTTCTTTGCAATAAAGGTAGATAGGTGATCTTACGTAAGATCATTCAAGGGGTTCATTCAAGTCTTATTTTTTCTTACGTAGGGGGGGCGGGGGTCAGAAATTGGTTAAAAATGTCTTACGTAATAACTGAACAGTAATTGTGTGCGAAAACTTCAGCGAAATCTTTACTACCGCATAGTGGTGAAGCTGTTAGAATCTTTTCCGTGCAATAAAACGCGTTATTGTGTATGTTCAACGATGCAATATAAGTCACTATAATGCTTTATTTCCGTCCGTATTGCCTTAAAAATATGGGCTATATTCGCATGCAGTAAACGCTGTCCACAAAACACATGTCGTAAGAAAACATTTTTAAAGATTATATTTATATGAAAATGGTGTAATTTATATAAAGTGTTTACGTTTTACGAAGCCTGCGATTGGTCAGATCATAACGATGTTTAATAAAAGTGTTTGTTATCATAAAATTATCATAAGTGCCTTGTTATGCGGAGACTTGAAAGAAATTTGGTAACCAAAATTTACGTGCTTTGTAAATCTTCCAAACATTTTCGAGTCTAAGGAGTCGTAAATATTTTAGCCTTAGATTTGTTAGAATTAATATCAAAATAATGCATTTGAAATACTACTAGCGCCATCTCTTATGTACCTACTGATTGAAAGTGATGGTTAATGCATAATCGTATATAACTACCTAGTGAATGCATAAACATAAAAGTTAGTCTATGAAAAACTACTACGCGTGTTTCATTAAAAATTATTTGGTTTAGAAGTTCATAAAGTTAATTATCGACATCATTATATTGAAGAAAGTTTCGAGATGTCAAATACGAAATAATTGTACCGAAACTGTAAATAACAATTTTCTTTCAAAGATTTTCTTCATATATCTTTACAGTAAATAAAGGAAATAAATCCAGCTTTCCGATATTTTGTATCATCCCAAATTGGTGTCTTTATCCGTAATACTACACAGATTGAGGGGAGATACAGTGATATTTTCCAAAGACAAAATTAATTGAGAGATTAATTTGAGCCGCGGCTTAGTCGTACTACGCAAAAGGATATCCCCTTTTGAAAGAAAATCAGCTAACATTTTGAAGAAAACGAACTTTATCCGTAAAAATATTTTATCTAACAAATTAATGATTTGAATGGTCTAACAAGGAATTACAGCAAAACTTTGTCTGAAAGAGGGAAATTGTGTAAACTTTCGGTAACTTTTACAATTAAGAGATTTTCTCAATTTCCTGTTTATATACCTAGTTACTTGAAGTGAGCATTCTGCGCCTAAGTAAATCCTTTTTAAAATTAGATAAATACAATAACTATGTTTTTGTTATTTATTAAGTTACAATAATAATAACTCATTATGTAGATTATAAAATCTACCTAAATGTGAATGACATAAAACGTTTCAAATATAAATCCAAACGCACCAGTTACCAAATTCAAATTTCGCAATACAACATTTGACTAAATTCGAAATTCAAATCGGAATGGCCACGAACGAAAGTTAACAGAACGTTTGAAATTCGAATTTGACGTGAAAACTCTATGGACAATAATTAAACATGCCACAGACTAACGATGTTTGGGGCCTTTGAAACCAACAGTAGGACCAACATCCGTAAAGGTATTTTAGTACTAAGAATTTTCACCCAACGTTGGCCCCAAAATGTGAGGTGTGTTAGACTGTCGGTTTTAACGTCAACAGTCGAGAGGCATTACAGTAATTAAAGCTCGCTTTCTAACAAGACGGAAAGGGAAACACCGGGTAAACTAAACCGTGTTTGGTTTTCTGTCTTCCTCTTACATCCATGGAATTCCATTTTAGACGATTAGGAATGGTCTAAGTGGAAGGTTGTGTAATCGGCTGTTGTTATCGATTTCGTGGGTAAGCTCGACGAGGATTTTAGCTAGATTAATTTATTCTGTTTTGGCCAGCTCTAGTTTTGGCTGGAAACCGCCTAGTAATTGTTGTTTTTGGATTATCTCAGTGTTTTTCTCCTTTAGATAGGTACAATGTTGTAACGTAACTGACTGCCTGCTGCGATAATACCCTATGCCATTATACAGTTTATTTTGCAAATACCAATTTTTAATCAAAATTACCCTTAGGGCTGATTTTTCAATAGAATAATAAATAAGACAGTTTGACATAATTTCTGTACAAAACCTGTCAAACCGCAATATTTATTCCTCAAATGAAAATTATCTGACTATTGAAAAATCAGGCTGTATATAAATAAAATTAGGCCTCATTTTGTTTTGTCATATGGCTCAAAAACACTTGTTCCATCTGCTCCCTAAACTTGATTATATAAATTGGACCGCACACATACAAAATTCAAACAATTAAAACGTCATGCCTTTAGGATAGAAACACTAAATTGTCATTGGACAAAACAATTTTCCGATACAATGAGTCGTGAAATGGGCTAATTCGAACTAGTACCGAATTCTGTATCAACTATTAGTTGCGTCGTTATGTTCAGACAAACTTCTGAGTCAATTTGTAAAGGTATCTTCATTTAATCTTATTTTCTAAGTCATTTAGCAATCAGAATGAACTATAATTTTGACACTGGAAGTTTGTTGTCAATTTTATTAAAGTTTTAGGTCGTTAAACATGATGAAGTACGGCAAAAGTTTTGTTGAATTTAATCGGGTAGCTACTTCGTTCAGCTTCACGTATGTATCTAGATCATGATGATCTTAAAGTTTGAAAATAGCCACTTAAAGGCTTCCGCAGACAGGCGCGACGCGATTCTGGTAGAACAATTTCCATAAAGTTTTCATAGAAATTGTTCTTCTAGAGACGCTTCGCACCTGTCTGAGGGAGACTTAAAACCAAGCCATAATTAATAACACAAGTCAGGATTTACTGAAACTTAAGGCCAATTTCACCAATGAAACCAAACGCGATCTAAACCACGCACAAGAGCTGTTAGTGTCATCATTGTTGTGAAATATTAAGACTGACAGCTCTAGAACGCAAACCGCGTTGTTTGTTAGTTTCATTAGTGAAATTCTGCCTTAATCAAATCTTCGAAATTATGTACATTTCATCTTGCGTTTATTACCTAAAATAAAAATTACTTTACTTTACGTTTTTATTGATATAAAAAATAACGATGTATGATTATGTACAGACGCCAGCACATCAAGCTACTACAATCTGTCAAATTTCTTTAATAGATTTTCAACTTTATCGCTAAAGCATTAGGTTCAAAGTTGATTGAGAAAATTTGACAGTTTCGGGTAGCTTGATGTGCTGGCGTCTATACCTATGTCTCGATTTAAGTGTACAGTCAACATCACTTGTATTTTCGCAATGTCAAGTAAAACAACTTAACCTTCTCCAGACTTTGTCAATACCACGTAAATGCCTTTAAAATCCCATTTGAAAAGCGTAAGAAACGTAATTCATGGCAGACGGCTCCAGACCAATTATCTATTACGTCTAGCGTATTCAGTTTAGCCCGGTAAAATTTACCGAGCACTAGCGTCTTTTAAAGGGGATTAAGAGTTGAATAAAATTCTCTTTTAGAACACACGTGGCTTCGTAAAGAGGATGTATGGGCTTAGGGTTTTTGCGGATTATTATTAAAAAAAAACTCGTGAAAAAAAGAACTCTGATACCTATAAAAACGAGATATAAAAAATTTCAAATTTCTATAGAAAACTTATTTTTCTCATAACTCGTCTTTAAACCAGTGTCCATTCAATATATATATTTGGGAACCTAGATATTCTGTAATCCAATCGGAATAAATACACACTACATTAAGAATATGTTTGATTTACAACTTATTTTGGTATTACGTTTGTATGAACTACGCATGCTCCGTCGGCCTCTTGAGGGCATCACCCTTGGCTGACGTCACAAAGTTCTAAGGAAACTTTCCACCAAAACTTATAACAGTAATTTCAAATGCAAAACGATTAAGAAACAAAATCAAGAAGTCACATAATTCTTCGACCCTACCGTAGAAGCTTAACCTTTCTCAAAAAGGTGTTTTATAGCCAAATCTAAGGGATGCCTGGGGATGTCATAAATCAGACATGGAAGGCAGACACTTGGGGCAGTTTGACCTGTGGTTATTTATAGAGAGGCTCCTTTGTTTTGACAGATTTATCGATGTCCAATCGTATTATAGCCGGCAATTTTAGGGTAAGCCATTAATTTTTTGACCTTGTTGCTTAAGATTTTGGAGATTCAGAAAATGACAGATTCTCTTAAAGGTTATTCTTTAAAAATGGAATGAAGGCTTCTTCGATGGTTTTATCGGAAACTTTCTTAAAAAATTGTTTGGTAGAAAGTTAATAATTAATGTTGCCATTGACTTTAAGTTCTAGGTTGCCCTGACTTTAGCACAAACCACAAAATTCAATTAAAAATATATTAACAAAGTTCTGTCTAGGAAAAAAAAAACTAATTATAAGTCACTGTCTAAGTCCTTGCATAATAACAAAATGTCAAACAAAAGTATTCTGCTTCAGCTGTTTTCATGAGATAAAAACGTGGCGCTACACAATTAAGTTCAAAGTTAGTGCTCAGTAATGTCCTGGTAATTAATCATATCATCACGCTAAGAACAAAGGAGTATTTTATGCTTCAGATTATTTTTAAGACATAAATTGTAGTAGTTTCTGTTTTGCAATGCAGATTAAGAAATTCGTAGCACCTCGTAGCACTTCGTAGACCTTTCGTAGCTCGCTGCTACGAAAGCGTAGCAAAATTTTAGCTCAAATCAGTTTTGGTAAAATCATCCAAAATCGAAAGATACTCTTTTTGAAATCGAATTGATATCAAATGAGAAGTGAATACTGAACGGGTATTGTCGATTAGCTCCCTGAAATCTTGAACAGGCAGACATGTCATTAGGTTTACTCGCAGACATGTGATTTAAATCGATTTCGTTTGCAGAGTGGTGTGGAACCCAGTGTATTAGAGAGGCAATGATAACGAGAGAGGTTTCTTGAAAAGTAGAAAGTGTTTTCGTGTTATTTCAATATTTTTACGTGTTGTGGATTTAAGGGAGTTTTGCTTTTAACTAAATGGAAGAGGTGCATTGTGCAAGAAGTATCTTCAGTACTATGTTCATGTAGCGAGTGATTTGGGATTTGTTTGATAAACAGAAAATATAAAAATGCAAAAGCTTTATATTTCGTATTTTGATACATCAATAAGCTTACATTTCGTTTTTACAATAAGTAATAATTTACTTTTTTAAACTACTTAACTATAAATATTTGTTGTAAAAAAAAAACTGATTCCGCCATCAACATTTTTGACTTCAAAAACGGTTACCTAATTCAGAAAAGCTATTCAATTAAAGAAAACACCTTTTAAAAGTTCTCTCCGTCCAAAACGTGACTTCGTTTCGGAAAACAAAAATACGTCTAAATAAAAGAAAAGAAAATGTACATTCTATATTCGAATGTTTTCTTTACGTTATTCGGTTTATCGAAATACCGAAAGAAATGTAGACGAATCTATGCTTACTCCACTATGAAAATTGGATGAAACTTGAAAAATAAAAGTGACGTATTTGTGTTGCTTCGGTACAACGCGTAGAGAAGACTGTTATGGTTGATGGAAAAATGTTTTTCAAACGCTAAGTTACCGTGTAGTTCTATAGAGGTATGAGGAACAGGATGTAAGGCTGCCTGTCCCCCGGAGCGGTGCGAGGCAGCGCAGCGGAGAAACGGAGAAATATTAACCAATAGGATTGCATAAAATCTCGAATGTAATTTTATTTGTATCTACGAATGTGACTCAGGCTGTTTGTCCACCGCCACCGTCAACGATACGTCAACGAGAAACGAGATTATTCGAAGCGAACGTGACGTCCCGGTGACTGCGATAGTTTATCTACCGCGACCAAACTCGAAAGTTCTGTACGCTATGACAGACAAAATAATAGCTAGGCATACGGTACCGGTGCGACGGCAGTGTATAGACAAAATCAAACGTGCTTTATATTGCCATATCGACGGCATATCGGCCCGTCGCAATCTCTACTCGAAAATTCGGGACCGGAATCCCGGCGCTCGGGTGACGGACGTCCGTTGACGGTGGCGGTGGATAAACGGCCTAAGGAGGTATGATAACTAGATTGGTCTACGATTTCATAATTCTTCTACTACAAAGTCTGTTTTTTACGCAAACGTTTGCAAAAAATCTCAGAAATAATGTTAAATTAATTATAAATATCATTATTCTCGCTTAACATAACACTTTCATCATCCATCTCATTTTTTACGTACTAACTATATTTTCAGGAAAATATACAATATATATCACATAAATATTTTCTTTCTCCGGCACACTTAATCATATTATGGAGCAATATTGACTGGAATTAGGTTATCTTTTAAGTGCAAACCTTACCTACAAGAATATTTCATTTTATTATAAAACATTTTACCGTAAACGATTTACGTTTTGAACATGGTATAAAATCACGTTATTTGGTCGATCAAACAGGGCTATAATTGCGCTACAAGTTCTCAATTATTCATCACCTGCCTAGCCTTTTCTCAACTATGTTGGGGTCGGTTTCCAGTCTCCCCAGATGCAGCTGAATATCAATATTTTACATGAAGCGACTGCCTAACTAACCTCCACAACCCAGTTACTGGGTAATACGATACCCCTTGGTAAGGTTGTCAGACTTTCGAGCTTCTGACGACCGGTAACGACTGCCAAAGATCCACGAATGACAGCCGGGACCAACGGCTTAACGTGCTTTCCGAGGCACGGAGGGGTCTTGATATGTAAAGATGGTCACCCATCCACGGACCGACCACGGCATGCGTAGCTTAACCTGATGTGGCCGCATCGAGGCGAATCCCACTCGAGATGCGACTGTGCGCGTCAATTGTTTTAATGATTAGGAAGTCACGCATTATTCGCGCCAGTTCGATTATCTCCATACAAGTTAGTTAACAGAGTCAGCGCGAGCGAATGTCGTCACTCATCCCGCGCGGGATATGCCTCGGTTTCACCAAAGCTAGGAATTTTCAAGCTGAAGCGAATCTCGTGCGGCGTTACGGACGCGACTGCGCCCGTCATTTGTTTTAATGATTAGGAAGTTAAACGACTAATCGTGCCAGGTTGAATACCTCCATACAAGTTAGTTGACATAATCGAAGCCAGCTAGTTTCATCCCGTATCCCCCACGGGACTCGCCTCAGTCTGACCAGAGCTTAACTGCGTAATTTGAAGCATTTCATTTGAGGAAACGTAATTTGAATGTATGAATTCAAACGACTTTCTTTGCTCCAGGTTTATCCGAATATTTTCATATTCTCGGAAACTTAGATTGGATAAATATTCAGCTAGTTATCATTCAAATGTTCCTTTTCTTATATTTTTCCGATCCATCAAATCGGTCACACATTTCTTGGAAATAGAAAGGGCATATACAGAGTGCGCAATGTGGAAGTGATGCGATGAGAGTGCAGAAATACGATATATACAGGATGCTATTATTGGTAATAGGAGCCTGTCACTCAGTGAACGGTTTTGTGTGAAAACAAGATGGCGCTCATCGTGGAGTTGGGTGTTGTTGGAGATTTAATATAATGCTTTCTTTTGTAAACGGTTTAGCTTAGAAAATATCTAGGGCATAGTGTATATTTTAAACGAGAAAGTTTGTAGGTATATTTTGAAATGAGTAGGGGTGTTTAATAAACATCACAATTGTTATGTTCTTGTTAAAGTTATCCTTAAAAGTCTTCATTAAAACACTGAAGTTTATCAAAGTTTTTAGCCCGAACTTTAAAAGGCACATTGTTTGCTACAAAATTTGATAGTACTAAGTGACTACCATTAAAAACTTAAAGTGATAGTATCCAAAATTGTGTTTATCAAAGTTTCGACATTGTTATAATTTATAGTAAAAGCAGCACAAATTACTAAAAGTAAGATGTAATCTTAACTTGAAACACCTTCTAACATTTGTGAAAAAGTTTTGATCAACAAATCCAGGCTTCATTTTCAGACTCAATTTTGCGCGTCGTTTGGAACGTTGTTGTTTAAGATGTTACGAGTATATGTATATTTTCTTGTGAAATTAACAAGAGCACGAAGACTATATAAAGGACTAACGGACTAATTGGTCAAGTTCAATATGTTATCGAACCTTGGTTTATGCTGTATGTAAACTGTACATTGTTTTATTTTACTTTTTTTATGTTGGTGTTGATTATAAATATTGAAACAATTCATCTGTCAATATAAATAGATTTGAGTATGATCTTTAACTAAAGAAGAGTAAGAGCCGATATTTGTGTCCCACTTCATAAACCGTCCCAAGATTGTCCCCAATGAATCTTAAGTGATGAATAACAAATTCTGTTATTTCCATGTCCTCGATTTAATTAAGATAACTTTTGTATAATTAAGGGAAACCAAACAACGAAGCACGGTTCCGGTAAATAAAACTTTCGGTATAAGATAAAATCAAAACGTCAACTCGCAATTTGTGTTCTCAAATCAAATTGGAACAGCTTTCTTAATTCAAATAGGTACTGGCTGGAATTTAAAAGTGTTTACTGTTTATGATCTGACCAGTCGCGTGGCGTAATGAGACATACCCTCGATTGGACCTGAACTGCAGCAGGCGGGATTTGAGCCCGCGACGCGGCAGAAATTTGGGGCCTCCTTGCGTGCTACCACACATACAACCTCTGTTAATTCTGTTAGTCTTCAGCGACAGACACACAACCTCTGGCAAAGCGGCTTTGAAACAAGCGACAGAATAACAAACTTACAGGAATAACTCACATAGCCTTAAAAAAAAACTCTTTAATGTGTCTCTATTTTTCTTACGAAACATCCTTTAAGTTAGAAAGAGAAAACCAACACGTTTTCACCTCTTGATTTTTTCAGTCGAAGACACTTTGGTTACCAGGAAGACTAGAATATTTTCTTAATGAGACGTTCTCAGTATTGTTATTATACTATACTCAACACTGAGAATTGTTAACCAAGATATCTACAATCGAAATAAGTTTAGAAGGTCTGTATGTTAGTTATTACTCTTATTTTAGGAACAAAACTTTATTGTCAAGATGCGCACTGGATTATAAGAGCCCATTACGTCATATTTCACTATTAAATGCAGATCCATTGGGCTCGACCCCGATCGTCGCTTGTTTCAAAGCCCCTGTTTAACACGACAATGCCACTCGCTCTTTACAGTGGGAAGCATTGGACGCAGAAAACCTCTCAGAAAGCAATCTCGGGTAATTGTATTTTTACAAGAGCAGTGTTGGCAACGAAACCGGTACTTTCCCGAGGTAAAGTGCGTGCGTGAAGGGAGGGTTAATCACAGCAGTGTCGCCTTTCCTAATTGAATTACAAATCGTAATTCTCTGTGTATTTCTTTTCGCTTATTTATTTTTTTTGTACGTACATTTCGTGCACAGATTAGATATCGTCATAGTTATGTATTGCAATCAGAAAGGTAGTTAATAAAGAAAACATTGAAACAAAGCAAAAAAAAAAAAAATGGGTGAAAAATAAGGTTAGACTAGACGGATAGTTCTTGCTGTAAATGCTTGTATTATTAAAGTATTATAATTGAAGTGAAAACTTCTTGAAGCGCACTTTTTGAACAGCAAACGAAACTGAACCGTCATGCTCGGCGGGGGAATTGCGTAACACACTAACAGTAGCAAATACTTTCATTTTGACAGTTCCACAACATTCATTGCGCTATATGTACGTTGTTGAGCAGACACATTTTTCGAACATTTGAAGCAATGGATTAGCAATGTCCTTCAAAATGATTCAGATGGTGAATAATAGTGTGTTACGCAATTAGGGTAGGGGTCGGTGACGCTGAATCAGATATACTCGACTCCAGCCGGTGGGTGACTTCGAGTCGGATATACTCGGCCCCAGTTGGTCGGTCACGTTGAATTGCGTATACTCGACTCCAGCTGTCAACAGCCGCGTTAACTTAAACGCGTTTGCGTTGCGCCGCGTTTTACGTGTTTGCGTTAAGTTTTCACTCCTATCGTGTGGTCATAACCGCACACCCTCTTTTTGTGTTGTTAACGTATTGAACGAGGGGAAAATGGCTTGAATATTTTTTTTTCTCGTTGAGTTTAGTCCTAAACGTTCTCCAGCTTTGCTCTTTCTAGAAAACTGGTTTTCTTTTTCGAAACCAATGCAACGACTTATTAGGTTTTACAATAGAATTGTTTTTAGAAAGAAAGTTCTTTGGAAAAAATAATCAGGTAAATGTTTACTGAGAAAAATTATGAATTATTTTAACAAATATTTTAACGTCCTAGTAAAGAAAACGTTATAAGTAAAAATATTCTTTAAAAATCAAAGATCAATCAAAATCTAATCGAAAACTGATTTATTCTTGATTGATCCCACTTTATTCGTTTCTAGGTCTTGTTTGAACTTTCACTCGAGTTTGCCTGTTCTAACCCGATAGAATATTTTATTCGATTCTCCAAACGGACTCGTGTAATCGAATAAAATGTGAAAGTTGAAGCTTTTGAAGGTAATTCAAAAGCTTTGAAGAAAGATCTGAAGTTTTATTGTTTATTGAAAATATTCATTAATTTCCTCGTTTTTTTTTAACTAGGTAGGATAGTTAACCTCGTAAATGCTTTACTACTAAGGTTGAATTGCCCCATTGGTCTCGTAGTGGCAAGCGCGACTTCTGAGCGTGGGGTCCTGGGTTCGATCCCCAGGTCGGACAAAGTGTTATTGGGTTTTCCATTAGGAATTTCTTAGTAACAGTCTGGACCTCGAAAGTTGGCGGTTTAATACCCCCGTGCCTCAGAAAGCACGTAAACCCGTTGGTCCTGCGCCTGATCTCTCCCCGGTCGCGTCGGATTGCCGTCCCATCGGACTATGAGAGTAAAGGAACAGAGAGAGTGCACCTGTGTTTACGCATACAGTTGTGCGCTATAAGATCTTCTGTATACCTAGCTAATCTCCGTTGAGATTGTCCACCATGACCGAAATCGGTCGGGAGGCTATTATTATTATATTTAAGGTTGAATGTAACTAGCACGTCATAAAATGAGAGGGTCTATTTGACAATGTGACAGTTAGATAATTTCAACCTTTGTAGTGAAGTTTCAATGTACTGGGAATTGTTGTCAAAACCAATAAAGCAATTACGAGATCGACTAAACAAAATAATTAGCGTTTAGGCTCATGAAGAACCATTTTAGGTAACAATGAATTAATTTTATGATGAATTAATTTCTGAATAAGTTGCCTAGTGGCTACTTATTCAGAAAAAAAAAATTACGCAATGCTTAATTGCGCAATTATGCTTATGCTCGTGACTGTACCTACCGGGATTCGCCGTAGTCTGGTCAGTGCTTATTATAGTTAATAAGCACTGGCCAGATTCGCCGTAGTCTGGCCAGTGCTTATTAACTATAATAAGCACTGACCAGACTACAGCGAATCCCGGAAGGTACAGTCACGAGCATAAGTATGTATACACTTGGCTATATCCAAAGGCGATTTTCTCCTTTATTTTTGAATGAAATTTTATGTTATTTTGTGTTATTTCGGACATTGTATTTACTATGTTCGAAATAACATAAAATTTCATTCAAAAATATAATGCAACGTTGAAATACGATAAAGTATCAGTAAAGTATTAGTAGTAGTAGTAGTAGTAGTAGTAGTATGTTAAAGTATCGTATTTCAACGTTGCATTCTTTATTTCAAGAAAAAATCGCAATTGAAAGTTGCCAAGTGTTGACATATTAGTGCTCGTGACTGTACGCGGGACGCGACTGTGTGTGTCGATTATTTAATGATTAGGAAGCCACGCGACTGTTCGCATCAGTTCAAATCCCTCCATCCAAGTTAGTTGACACAGTCAGCGCGAGCGAATTATGTCCCGCAACCCGCGCGGGATTTGCTTCAGTTTAGCCAGAGCTTAATGCATTTAAAATGGCGCTGTAGATTTCGTATCAAGTAGTCTGACACAAACAATTACCTAACACAATAATAATATAAAAAAATGTTAGACATGAAAGTGTCTAGACTTATTATTAGTACTAAAGTCTCCTATAAAATGTGGACTAAGGAATTTTTATTTAAGAGCTTCTTCACACGAGATTTCCTATTATTTTATATTAAAAGACAAGGAGAGCAGAAATTGTTATTTTTATAGGCTATTTATACGGTCCAGTTGCGAACATTCTATAAGTTTATTATTATTACTTTTCAATACATTAAAGTCTGTTCCATCATCTTTTAATATCCACGTAAGTATCACATAACTTTAAAAGTGGAACGTGGAACGTTATTTTTAAAGAAAAAAAAACGAAAGAGGTTCTCAATTCGACCCGTAAGCTGTTTATGCATTTTTTTTTCTGGTATAAATGTATTAAAGTGTTTCTAGTATACAAATTACATAATTGGTTTTTGGTTCCGTATGTAAGCAACAAACGTATATTTTTTCAACAATTTTAAGTGAAATATAAATTGCTATCAGATTTTGCCGTAGTCAATCAGTTAAAATTCGACTCCTATTTCTAATTACTTGCGCAAATTCTTGAGGAGTTTTGCTGATTCCTTCAGTACGAAATTCCGGTTTTAAATGATCTAACCCTTACGTAATTATTGGGGGAACCGAAATTGGAATTCAGCTCGGTTTAATGAGGCCATTAAAGGACCTTCTGCATTACAACAAAGTCCTTATTGGGCCATTAACCCCTTCCTTGGGGTTAAAAATGTTGTTGTAATTACGATAAACGAGTACTCTGATTAATTATTGCTGAAATTAAAATTAATGCAGTAAGTCCCTACTACAATTCCCTTTCTTGTAAGCCTGAAAACAAACAAGCATCACCGTAATTACGTAACCCAATTTCAATCACAATCCGAGAGTTTGTAGGATATTGCTAATCCATTGCTTTATAGGTTTCAAAATTCTTCGGCTCAGCAATGTAAATAACGCATTGAACATAGTTGAACTGTGAAAATGAAACCCATTGCGATCAATTATTGTCTTTTTATTTGTTTTACGCAATTACCCCGCAGATATAACGAACTTCATCGAAGCCCAATTTCTTAAAAAGATTGGCATAACTTATAACATTAAAGAAAATGGCGTTCCTTCTATTTTTAAAAAGATATCTTATTATAAAAAGCAAAAAACGCAAGTGGCAGGGTAATTGTAATTGCATAAACAAGGGGACGCTTTGGCCTCATTTTTGACGGCGAAAAAGAAAAAAAAAACTTTTTCGACAACAGTCGTGAAGAACCTTTGTTTAGAAACGAAACTGTCACCTCCTTGAGTATTCATAATGTTGGTACTTGTTCGAGTTTTGAAATTTGGTAGAACTGGAGTGACATTATCATAAAGGTTTTAGGGAAATGTGAAATGTTCTTTGGGTCAAGTGAGGTTCAATTGGGGCAAAACACTTGATTTAAGAGTAAATTATCTGACAGATATTGTCAAGAATAAAAGTGCTTCTTGAAATTTGCTGCTATAAAATCAATGATTTGGTCAACTGGACCCGCGGGTCCAGTTCGGGTGGCTCCAGTTGTCCAAAGACTCAAATATCTTGTAAAAGACCGCCTGAAAATAACAGATGAGAAAATAATTTTTAGTTTTTTTTTGGCACTAATTTACAGTCAGTTACTGCAATTACCTGACCCACCTTTGCATAAATGGTTGAGATTTTTTAGAATACGAATCGATAGAATTTTATATTTTTTTAATATTTTATTTATTTAAGCAAAGTAAATAAAATATAAAAGAACTATAAATTTTTTAGAATACGAATCGATAGAATTTTATAATTCTTTAATATTTTATTTATTTAAGCAAAGTAAATAAAATATAAAAGAATTATAAAATTCTATCGATTCGTATTCTAAAAAATCTTAACCATTTATGCAAAGGTGGGTCAGGTAATTGCAGTAACTGACTGCACGAGTATACTAAAGTGCCAAGAGTACCTACTCCTTATTCAAAATGGAACCTTTGTTCAAGTATCGAATAAATCTAAAGTTAAGTATGAGAACAAAAGCTGTCAACATACTTGTAACTCACAGAATAAGCAAGCTGAAGTGGCAATGGGCCGGCCATATTAGCCGTAGAACCGATGACCGTTGGGGTAGAAGTGTTCTTGAGTGGAGAACCCGAATCGTCCAACGTAAGGTCGCCCTCAGGTTAGGTGGAGCGACGATCTTCGCAGGGTGGCAGCTGGATGAGAGTTGCCGAGAATCGAGCTAAATGACGTGTAAATGGAGAGGCCTATGTCCAGCAGTGGACTGCTGTAGGCTGATGATGATGAATTAAGTAAAAGAAAATTCCAATAATATCAAGTCCATAGTTACTGCTAAAGGAACTATATAGTCTCAGTAGTTTCTTTAGCTTTTGCAAAGGAACTGCTGATCCAAAAGTTCTCAGTAGTTCCTTCATAGGAACTGCTAAAGGAACTAGTGAGCACAAAGGAAAAAAACGAGTGTGCTTATGACCACACGACTGAAGTGAAACTTCAGTATTGCGTATTTGGCTATGAGAGGAAGAGAGAAAGAAAATGTGCGCGCGCACTGCTGTCTCTTGCTTATATCCCCCACTCAACTCCCGTTCGCCTCGCCCGATCACACTTTTCGTAACGCTTACGTCACGCGTTCGCCAGCTTACTCCCCAAGTCAAGCGTGCGTAAAGAAGTTTCACTTTAATAAATGTCGTGCGCACTAAAAACAATTTCATAATTTCCTCAAATAACGAGACTGCCGTCTAACCCACCCCTTACGTTCCAAAGACGAAAAATCAAGGAAGCATTCAAATATTAATTTGTTAATTTAATTCTTAGTCTATGTCCTAGCTAGCTGTCACATCAAGCTAGCTGCGTATTTAAATATCAGTGTTGCCACGTATTTGTCCTATGTACGTAGATTTACTAAATTAGAGTGTTTTAGAGAAGCAACGTTACGTGCCGCGATGTGCGAACATTAAAGTTGGATACAGACCAGGCTAACGAAGGCTAAATGGGTTTGAATTGCTTTCATTGAAAATACGACATTATAATGACTGCTGGAAAGCTCTTTATTATTTAAAAGATATTTTCAAGTGTTATACACGACAGTCACTGGCAATTTTTAATGCGAAAGTTGACTCCGACTTCGACTTCCACACTTTTAGCTGATTAAACTCGCCAGTCAACTCGCAGTGAATGTTTACAAAGTGCGAGTAGATTATGAACGTCAATTTGCGGAATAAAACTTGCTAGATTTGATATGGTCATGGTTGACCTATTATAGTTACATTGTTGAACTATGCGAAATAGTAGCTTGTTTAGACAGTTTAACACTGCACAAAAAATTCGCAGTTCTTTCGCCATTGTTAGCCTGATTTATACCCAGCCTTAGGACGAATTTCACCAATGAAACTGAACGCGTTCAGCACATCTAAACCGCGTTCAAGAGTTGTCAGTGTCATTATTCCACAACAATTTTGACACTGACAACTCTTGAACGCGGTTTAGAAATGCTGATCGCGGTTTCATTGGTGAAACAGTAAAACTTTAAACAAACATGCAGCGTACTTACTCCGCGTTAGTCTCAGGAGTCGGCAGGTCTCCGATAGTTGTGAGGGTGAGGGTCGACCAGTAGAGGGAGCCCAGGTATTTCCTCGTGAGGGTTGCGTAGTCTCCGGGACGGTGGGGATACACCCAGTCGCCCTGTTGGAGAAAAAGGACACTTTATAGTTACTATATTGTTATGCATAAAATAAATGGCGATGTAATTATTGTAATAATACGAGCGGCCGCTTGTCGCGGTTGGTCCGCGGATCAGTGACTATTTTTACATATCAAGACCCCCCCGTGCCTCGGAAAGCACGTTAAGTGGTTGATCCCGGCTGTCATTCGTGGATCTTTGGCAGTAGTTGACAATCAACGCAAGCGAATTTCGTCTCGTACCCTGCGCGGGATTTGCTTCAGATTAAACAGAGCCTAATCCAATCCAGTTTAAGCAAACGTCCAAAGAAGAAAACGGAGTACGACAATGTTCTCACAAACATAGGCTTCACAAGTCAACATGATACTTAGATTATGTCAGCGTTGTGCTACCAGCGCTTTGGTCGCTTAAGATTGAGACTACGTGAATGCAGGACTCAGGACGAGTGTCAGAGTGGAATTACTGTATTGCCTTTTAGTTAATAGTGGACCAACTCTCTCCACTCTAGCAAAATATACATTTATATTGTGCGACTGCGCGTTAGCTTAATCTGTTTGTATGGATGAGTGGTCTTAGCGCCTTTGGGACTACTCACTCATAGTGAAGCAAATACAGATACGCAAAAGTCCAATTTCATTAAGAGGTCTTTAGATAATACATTCATCATCGTCGTCCTACCCTTGTCCAATACCTATTACTTATGCGCAAAACGTTTTCTTTTTCGGTCTATTATATATATATATATATTTAAACTTCTCGCCTGCCTTGCATTCTCTACCAGTCAACCACGGGTGGTGAAGAGATAAGATGGCAGGGGCTCTGTTTGAGAGGAGATAATAATGATTACAAAATAAAGATAACATAATGAATTACAAATAAAATTTTTGTATTCCGACCGCTTAACTGAGACGATGCCTGAGGTAGCTGCGCGGTGCGCGAGGGGTGATAGTTGTCACAAGTTGACGAATCACTGAGCTCTCGCATCACGTCACCACACCCCTCCCGCACCGCGCTGCTACCTCAGGCAACGTCTCAGTTAAGCGGTCGGCCTATACATATATAGGTTATGAACTTATAATACACATACATATTTACTATAATTATACTTACATTCGATTCACCTCTGTTAACCGTCACGCTATATAATTCACACCCTTTTCTTTCATATCATTCCTCTCACAATCCATCCATCATTTCTTTGGTCTTCCTCTACCTGTCCATCAGTCCATCCATATTTATATTCTAGCTTCTGCTCGCGACTTCGCCCGTGTAGATGATCGGAAATTATTCCTCGGGAACGTGCTACCGGGACAAAAAGGTATCCTATGTCCTTCCTCAGGATGCCATCAAACTCATTGCCAAATTTTATTGAAATCTGTTTTGTGATTTAGGCGTGAAAGATAGGTAAAGGATTAGGATACAGACAGAGTTACTGTAGTATGGATTATTTTAGTCACATGGTATAAAAAGAAATAATAAGTAACAAAAAAAAATTGTTAATTTTATTTTCTTTTGGTGTTTTAAATAATTAAAATCAGACTACCACTTTTCTGAGTAATAACTTTCAGTTTCATGACAGTTCATGAATATAAATAAGACGCCGCATACCGAAGTATGTCACGAGATTTTTACAACATAACGTGGAAAGGAATCTCGCCTCAAAGTGCTGAATAAATTACTGTTGTCGCGGTGAATGTTGAATGAGATCATTTTCATTCAAGATTTTTACATCAGCCTTTACACGAGAGAGGGCGTTATAATGTAATCAACCACTAATTTTTCCACTGCTTGCACTTAGGCCTGTTCTATATGAGAGTGAATTAAGGACCGTAAAGGCTCCTCGCAGACAGGCGCGACGCGACTCTAGTAGGACAATTTCTTTGAAAACTTCATGGAAATTGTTCTACCAGAATCGCGGGTCGTGTCTGCCTGATAGAGCCTTAAGTCTCCAAATGCCTCGCGCAAGTTTCTAGTTAGGACTTTTCATCACCAATCAATCCGCACTGGGTCGGCTTCCAGTCTTCATCATTGCGCCTGGTATATTGATTTGTGATAAGATAAGAACACTAAGGCCGATACTACTATATACATTCATGATCTAATCTCTGAATTATTTTTGCAAAAAGAAAATCTGCCAAAACCTAAACACAAAAATAAAGCATTTCTTTAAATTAAACCATTTACAGGCACTTTTGAATCGTCAAGGAGCCGGTTAGTCAGAAATATGAAGCAAGTTGCCAATTCCAAATCGTAGTAGGAACCTATGGAGAAGAACGGGCAAGAAACATAAGTCATAAGTCATTTATTAATTTGTTGAACATAGGTTACAATAATGATGTTATTATAAAGATAGAATAGTGCGCTATGTTAAGCCAGCGGGCGTACAAATGTTTGTGGTTAAAATTAAAAATAAGCATGGACAATAAAAATAAAAAATAAATTAAGGAATGACACATTTTGAAAAATTAATTAATAATAAATAGCAATAGAAACCAATGTCAAAAAACAGAAAAGAACAAAAAACAGACCAAAATAAAATGAAAACTAATAATAATTATGTCAATATACAATACTAATGTCAATATACAATACAGATGTCAAAAATACAATACTAATGATGTCAATATTATAATCCTAATGCCAAAATACAAAACTTATGTCAAGAACAACAATAGATATAATTTATTAGCATGTCAACATTCTGTCTTAAGATTCTTGTCTGATAAGAATTCTGAAATACTGTAATATGCTTTGTTCACAAGTAAGGATTTTAGCCGTTTCTTAAATAAGCTCACGTTCAATTCTTTGATTGACGACGGTAAGCGGTTAAATATAATTGGCGCCATGCAAAAAACACTTTTGTACATTAATGCTGTGTGAGACCTTCTTACACATAAACTATTATTATCCCGTCGACTTCGGTTATTAATATCTGACATTTTTTTAAACAACTTTGGATTGGTCTTAACAAATATAGCAACCTCAAAAATATATAAAGATGGAAGAGTCAAAATATTAAATTTAATAAACAATGGTTTGCATGTATCTATGACCTGCAATCCAAACACCATGGACACCCTTTTAAATTATATTGTTAATATTAGTTACATCATTAATGTACAAACAATAGAGCAATATGGATGAGCTATCATCTATTACGGCATTCATATCATCTATAGCGGCATTGTCAACCTTTTCCATACAAATGTGACATCGTTTACTCGCACTACGACACAAATGACGTATGAAAACGGCTTTGAAGACGGATGGTTATAGAAGTTGTGCATTCAGCACACTTTCGGCGGCGCCACGATTTTTATTAAGGTATGCCCAGAGGGTTTTTGAGCAAGCATATGAGGGGCGAAAACTTGATAGTCGAGTAGCAGCGGTATCATGAGAGCACACGGAAAATATTTTTGAAAAGTTTCAGATACGAGCCCCGTGGTTAGGGATCCACTTTTAATCTAGTTAAGTCGCAGCTGGCGGCCTAAGCAGAAGTATTAATTATTTAACAAAAGGAACGATCACTAAGTACTCGTATCAAGGGCGATATCAGTAACGATATCGAGTTTAGAAGTTCGTATAGAAAAGTGTTACGAAGTGAAAATGAAGAAAAAAAATGTTGATAGCTCGTTGGATACCTACCCCATAAGATGACGATGTCTTTCAAATAATTTTTTTGCTTAGTGACCTAGTAAAATTATAAATAATCAAGGCTGTTTATGGTGTAGCGGTATCTACAACGCCACATGCGAACAACGCGTCATACTGACGTCACGCAAAATCCTGCATCTCGCAAGCAGAGTTTACCTCGCAACTAGCATAGATACAACGGCTTGACATGGACCATTCGGACAGTTGCCCGCCAGACACAACACCCGTCTGGTCGGAGGATCCTCCCTTTTCTATGGAGCATGAGTGAACTGTACACCCTGTTCCTCATACCTCTATAATGGTATCCTCCGACGATGTTCTATTTTTGCCACTGAACTTTTAATCATTCCGCTCAAATATTTGCTGTAATTTCCAAACTTCTGACGAAATCTTCACAAACGGGTCAGCTTTAAATTTAAATAGCAATTAAAATTATTCAATTCATTTATTTAGAGATAAACGCAAAATTATGACCACTTTTGGGTACTTTCCTAAATCAATGAAATTTCGTTATATTTGCCAAAAGGCTCAGCCCGTCAGATATTTATATATTGACTTAAATTATCAGTACATGTTACACTATTGCACAGAATAAATAATATTCCCCTGAATATCTTTTTACAAATTGTCCAAATCTGAGTTTTCAAAGTGAAAAGTGACGTGATTTAGGGAAAGCTCAAAATTTCTTCATTACATAATCAGCCTATAATCACTGCTGGGACATAGGTCTCCTCTCAGTGAGAGGGAATTTCTTCATTAGATTTGACTATTTAAGTCATTATGCGTCAGGCCGCACATGATCATACGAAAATCAAAAGCTCTGGAAATCACGTAATTTTTTGTCTATTAAATAAATCCGAAAGTGGACTCTTGACCGCGGGGCTCTTATCTGAAATTTTTCAAATATATTTTTGGTGTTCTCTCATCATGACGAGGTGCGTCATGATGAGAGAACACCAAAAATATATTTGGCTATCAACGTTTCGCCCTGCACATGCTTGCTGAAAAACCCTCTGGGCACTCCGTCTTTAAATGCTGACGAAACGCAATTCCGTACTCTGTCTTCATGACTAAAGTTACATTTCACTCAAGAAAATGTGGCCTTATGTCTGTCAAAAACAAAAAAACCAAAGTAGCCTACTAGAAGAACCTTAATTTATCTCTTCCAGAAGGTTTTTTGCATCGGCGTTTCGTATAACAGAACCACCGATGCAAAAAACCTTCTAAGGGTTTGCAAATCAGCTTAGCAGGGATCCGACAATGGTGCCCCGGCATTACGGGGGCTATAAACTTAGTTTCCTACTGCGACCGGACCGTCGTACATTCATTTGGTAAACAGAGTGGTAAGTTTAAGGGGACTACAGGACCTAAACGCAAGTTTTATAATGCCTAAAAGTATATGATTGACTACAGTAAACAAAATAAAAAAAAAATATATAATATTCTTCAGGATATAAGCTAGTTAGATAGTGTGTTGAAAACATAATACAACTAATTTGATACGATAGAACAAAATCACGAAGATATCTCTAGAAGTTCCTATTATCGATTAAAAACCATACTAATGAACATACAACCATTCTGATTTTTTGTGAGATTATTCTACAAGCAACATATTAACGTAATAGTGTTTTATTTTTTTGTCTTATCAATTATTTTTTTTGTAAATAGATAATTGCTTCATATTTTGCAATAAATTACCAGCGTTGTGTCATCGCGCTTCTCTTTCTTTTCGATGCAGTCCGATAGTGACCGTGCTTTAGGTCATGTAGTCTCCTTAAACTCAATTGTTTACGAGTGACGGATCCCGAGAATTGCAAGCTAAAGTTTTATTGCAACGGTTTGGTTTTTTGATTCAATTTAATCAGCGTATGTAGTGCCTTACCTATAACGCCAACTGTTGTTGCTGATTGCTCAACTAGTTCATATGGGTGATTGCCTTATGAATAAGGGATCTGTCTGAACCCAGAACTACTCAAGCAATCGTGGAAAAAACACCTGTGGTTGACCGTTAAAACAAGAGGTAAGAGACTCAGGAATAGAGATGACAATCACACACACACACATAATCAGCCTATAATGTTCCCACTGCTGGGACACAAGCCTCCTCTTTGTGAGAGGGAGTGGGCCGTAATCCACCACGCAGGCCCAGTGCGGGTTGGTAGATGCCACATGTCTTCGAATTTTTGGTTCTAGGACATGCCGGTTTCCTTACGATGTTTTCCTTAACCGTTTTGAGAGCAGTGGTGATGAAATAATTTACACAAAGTAAAGCGCCTGTCAGGGTTCGAACCTATGACCTATACTCGTTAGTCGCGGTCGTTACCACTGGGCCACCACTGCTCGACGTCAATGCTATAACACGATTTCCTTTTAAATACTGTTTATGACGTTGCGTTTCTGTAGAATAATTCAACTTTTTAAATTGAAATTCAAAATTGAATTTAGTTCTTATCATAAACTGCAGCCATTTACCTAAAACTGCCCATGGTTTTCTTAAACCCACAGCGTTTATAATGCTTTATTGTAACTTTGTAGATCGGTAGACGCTGGTGGCCATTCTGTTAACTAATTCCCTTAGTCGCCTATACGGTGGAGAGGGGCTATGTCCCCTTCGCCATACAGGCGCCGTATGGCGTATTAATTAAATTTGCGAGGAGTGAGTTAGCCAAGGTATATGACAACATAGTGTTATGTGTGCGCCTATGAATCTCGAAATAGAAGAAACAAATTACGACGCCGCGATCTTTGCCTTCTTTTGATAACAAAAATACAAAAGTGAGCTGTCATGATCGATAGCTCAATCAATCTGTCGTTACATTTATTCAATAATCCTGTGTTAGATATTAGACAAAATAAATAGTTTATTTATTTTGTCATACTGAGATACATACTGAGACCCCTCCGCGCCTCGGAAAGCACGTTAAGCCGTTGGTCCCGGCTGTCATTCGTGGATCTTTGACAGTCCTTACGGGTAGTCAGAAGCTCGAAAGTCTGACAACCAGTCTTACCAAGGGGTATCGTATTACCTAGTAACTGGGTTGTGGAGGTCAGATAGGCAGTCGCTCCATGTAAAATACTGGTATTCAGTTGCACCCGGTTAGACTGGATGCTGACCCCAACATAGTTGGGAAAAGGCTAGGCAGATGATGAAATAGTTTATTTTGACAGATATCGTAGGTATCTGTTCTGTGATCAGCGTTCCTTTGGTACATTATTCAATAGTAATTTACTGGTAATATACTTTAAAGGTTACTTCTATACATCCCTTTATTCATAAACGTTGCCTAAAGTCAGGAGACGTTTAAACAAAAATATATCGCTCATTTGGAGAAACATCGACGTAATACTTTTTTTATGTAGGTATTCTTTCTCCTCACGTAAATACGCTTTCCAAGTGCTTAAATTTAACTCATGTTTGGGATAAAATACATTTACGTCGATGTTTCTCCAAATGAGCGATATGGTTAAACAGTCGCTAATCATTACTTAAGTTTAAGCAACGTTTATGAATAAACCCGACAAGGTAGGGTAAGTACCTAATTGAAATAACTGAAAACCATGAAAAAAAATCTGCTGCTCCATACATTTGTTTTCGCGTGTGTAACGAATACTCCCAATTTCGGAGTATTCCCGTTTGAGCACCTATTTTTAGAGCACCTAGGAGAGAAGGGATCAATGGAAGAAAAAATATATATGACTAGCTTTTGCCCGCGACTTCGTCCGCGTATATGTCGGTTATCGCGGACGCAGACGAAGTCGAAGTCGAATAAAAAGTAGCCTATGTCCTTTGTTGGGGTTCACACTTACCCTGTACCAAATTTCACACAAATCGGTTCAGTAGTTTAGGCGTGAAGAAAAGACAGACAGACAGAGTTACTTTCGCATTTATAATATTAGTTAGGATTTGGAATAGGTGCTCAAACGGGAATTCCAGGGTTGGCTCTATAGTAAAAGTTGTTCATAATTATGGGTATCTACTAAGATCCCTTTTCAGGTTTTCAGTTATTTCAATTAAACCTTATACAGTCCACTTCACCACAAGCTGCCGTGTGATACGAGCCGCGCCACAGAAAGATCATTGTATTTAATTATTCATTCAGGTATATTTTGTTTTCATTACACGTACCGTATATAAAAGTAGTACATTTATATTATAATAAAGCTGAAGACTTTGTTTGTTTGTTTGAACGGGCTAGTCTACGGAACTACGGATTTGAATAATTCTTTTTGTATTCGATAGCCCAATTCTTGAGGAAGGCTATTTAACATAACGCTAGCGCCCTTAGGAGCCGAGCAAAAAGAGAAAAGCCAGAACGAAAGGGAAACGAACAGAACGGACAGGCGATGCGATGCGACGGGGTGGGTTGGGGGAAAAATAAATCACGCGGACGAAGTCGCGGGTAGAAGCTAGTAGTACTTAAATGGTACAATTTATCTACAAACAAGTTTTCTTGATATTTCACTGAATTTGGCGAAACTAATTCCTCATGCGTTTTAAAATAACCTATTGCTATCAGCAACACGGGAACGTTAGATGCTGTCTCATAAGAATTAAATACAGAACAATAAGTTTATGGCAGTACCATAAACCCAGCTCCGCAGAAACCCATCATTAAAAAGAAATAACTTTTAAAAGCACTGTCTATAAACTTGTATTCTTTGAGGATGAAAGAGTCAAGTTTAATTTAAAACGGAAATTGTGTCGTAATGTAACAGAAAATTGTTTTCTTTCATAGTTCAATCACGCGCTGGTAATTCTGGGTTCATACATTTTTTTTGTTCTACTTTCATACTTATTTAGGTTTTTATTGCTTTTACTATGATTCAGGCTAATTGAAAGTCCAAAAACAGAATACACAATATTTTTTTTTCTTTGTAGTTGTTGTATCTGTTGAGGAAATTAAAAAGTGATTACTGAAAGTTGCTCCGCCTTTCAAATTAACTACTTATCCTTTTTTTTTTGTGGATGGGAAATCATCAAATGACCTCTCCCGCTCTGGGTGGAGCGGAAGGGAGTGTCAGACTCTTACTGACTAAAACCCACCCGTGTTCCTTCCTTAGCCCTTTATGTTCCGGGGCAGCGGTAACCCTTTCGGACAATCCCGCTACCCCGGCAGGAAATTATCTATCCTTAGGTATACTTAATTTTATTAAAAATAGTGAGTTCAATACATAGGGGGTAATCTTCGGAACTACGGATCCGATTTCGAAAATTCTTTCACTAACGGGAAGCTACGAGTCTTTGGTCAACTGGAACCACTCGAATTGGACCCGCGGGTCCAGTTGGCCAATCATTGATTTTCTAAGTGAGTGTCATAGAATATTTTCATTTATATGTTTTTTTTTTTAATTTTGTTTTCTTTTTCGAAGGCACCTAATTAAAATAATAACATTGTACAGGTTAAAATTAAATATTTGCACACCATATGTAATGGTAGAATGTAAAGGGGCCATTATAGTTTTAAGATTGGCATTGATTGATTGATTGGGGCTGTTGTAAACCTACATTCTGGCTGGCAAATAAATTGATTTGATTTGAAACAAGAAATTTCACGCAGACAAACGTGGTGCAGATGAGACCATACTATCAATGCAGTTTCATTTGCACCATTAATGGTGCAAACGAAACTAATTGTCTCTTCTGCACCATTGATGGTGCAGGTCAATGGTGCAAACGGTACAACGGGACGAAGTCGCGGGCAGAACCTAGTAAATGTATTATATACCAATAAGTCTCACAGCCGTGACACAATAGTTTACCCTGAGAAGGAAGGTCTTACAAATATATCTTACGAGCGGGAATCGAGCGTACGACGTTAAAGTCGTCGAAATAAGCCGGTATCATAAACTGTCATTGGTAGGTATTGATAAAATACAGAAAATGTGTTTATTTGCGGTAATATAAGACGCAAAGAAAAAATACAAAAAATAAGAAGTTGGGGGCGTCCCATCCACACAAAACGGCAATTGCTCAGCATTATGTTGTGACATTGTGTGAGACAGAGCCATAGCGCTGGTTTACAGCGACAGCCGACGTTAACGTGATGACGTCACCCGGTGTATCAAAAAATAAGGTACAAAATAAAAAATAAAATAAATACCCAATAATAGGTAGGTATAATTCCTAAATCTTTATTTCTAAACTAGCTTCTTCCCGCGACTTCGTCCGCGTGAAATTTCACCCCCCCATTCACCCCCTTAGGGGGTGAATTTTGAAAAATCCTTTCTTAGTGCACCCCTAGACCTCATAAGGAACGTACGTGCCAAATTTGGAATCTCTAGACCCAGCGGTTTGGGCTGTGCGTTGATATGTCAGTCAGTCATTTCTTCTTTTATATATTTAGATACAATAACATCACGACATACAACGCACAAACATCACGTTTCTACATAACTAACGAACTCTTTTATAAATGTCCCACAAAATTCTTCAAAGGAACGGAAAATGCTTAGTCCTAGGCATCGTGGAATTAACCAAGTGTAAGTGGGTTCTTTCCGTCGCCACGTGTCGTAATGAGATCTGTGGACTACTTACAATTTCGTTCCGGCTTGTTTCATGACTGGAGTTTTATTGTTCTGTGGCTCGACTGTGTTTGATGTGTAGTTAGTATTTTTGTAGCACTGCTTAAAATGTTCAGGGACTTTTTAAAGTTACATGTTTTATCATACTTTTTAGTTGCAGTTGTTTAATGAAATAACTTAAATGCACATTTACAATGTATGGTATTAAACTAAAATGGACGGTATATAGTAATAGGATCTAAGCTGATAAACCTTTACCTTTTGTATCTAAAGTGCTAATTTTCTTATTATTTAATACTTATTAATATTATTGTTGTATCGTTGATTCAATTAAGTAAAGGAAAATGTGTCACCACTGTTGAAGTGCAGTCCTGTCTCTCTTTTCTCTAGTTCTGGCAAAACGAATCTTTTTAACTTCAGCCTGTGAATTTCACTGCAAGGTACACTGGTAACTGAGTGGTAACTACCACAAATATAGATAGATAACGCAAGTATCACGATCTGTATGAAAACCAAGCGTGTGTAATTTTTTGACTACCTACTATGACGTCACATGCACTATTTAGTGATGGGAAAATGAAATCGATTCAAAGACGCCGCCACGTGTGGCACCCGTCTCGCCCTACCCCCGGGGCCTACGCCAGCGCTCTCGTTCACCCAGCCAGCAGTACACAGGACTGAGCGTGAAAATGGCGGCTTACGATTTTTGTACGTAAGCTGGTGCGATTTTTGGCACGCGAAGTAGTTGTTCTTGCGTTATTTAGGTGTATCTATATCTGTGGTAAATACCTATTCTTATATGTTGCATCCGGCCATTCGTTTGATTATTCGGAACGCGAGCGCCATCTGGTGGCGCTGACAGAGTCTAGCCTGAGTTCGTGGGGGGTCGACGACAGTGCGACATCGTACGAACAACATGTGCTCAGAAACTTTCCCGCGTTCCGTATCTCTTTGTGTCGTGAACCTACAGCGTGTGATTCGCTGGTGTGATTCATTAAATTTGTTCGTGAAATTATAATCTGATTTGAACTGTAACATTACCCACAGTGCGCCCACAGTAATTAAAATATGGCTGATAATAACGACACACACATACCTTCTCCATGACGGAGAACACCGTCATAATTATATACATACATACACAGAATAAACTTACATAGATCACCACGCTTTTCCACGGCACCTTGGCAGTTTCAGGCCATAAAGTCCAGGTTTCCATTCTACGTTTTCTTTTAAGTACCAATTTTTTATGCTTAATAGATAGAGTACGTAATAAACTATGATACTATCTTCACCGTTATGTAAAAACACGTGATTGTGGTTTGTTGTAAGTAAAATAAACTTCGTGCCCGCCTTTGTTTGTTTACATAATTTTGATACGGTCCAACACTCACGTAACTTTTTGGCTGAGTGATCCCTTTGATATTATCCTTAATAAGTATCGTGTATCAGTTAAAATACCCCTTTGAAATCCTTCTTTGGTTTTGATACCCCTGATGCTGCTAAATGAGATGACGTAAAAATGTCGTGGAGAAAGTTTTAGAAAAGAGTGTCCATGGTGTTTCTTGTCGTTATACTCCATAGGTACGAGTATATATTATGCTACACTTTGGAACAGAGGCACTCATCTGCCCAATGGGCTTAAAGAACTTTATTTCTCATAAGAAATTAAAAACAACAGTTCGCATATAATGAGATACTTAATTGATTATAACTAGTACTATTAACATTAGTTACCTCTGGGATGCTGGAGACATTATATTAGCATATTCTGTTTTATGTTATAATAAGTTAAGCCGTTGGTCTCGGCTGTCATTCGTGGATCTTTGACAGTCGTTACGGGTCGACAGAAGCCCGAAAGTCCGACAACCAGTCTTACCAAGGGGTTTCATATTACCTAGTGACTGGGTTGTGGAAGTCAGATAGTCAGTCGCTCCATGTAAAAAACTGGTACTCAGCTGTATCCGGTTAGACTGGAAGCCAACCCCAACATAGTTGGGAAAAGACTAGGCAGATAATGATTCTGTTTTATGTTATTTCAAATGTTGTGATCTATTGCCTTATTCTGCGTTTGAATGTGTTGATATTGTCACATTTTTTTATATCCTCCGGTAAACTATTAATCCTGTGTGGAAACAAGACGTGAAGACGTGATGTTATGTGTTAAAATATATCGTCACTCGTGTAAACTTTCCCTAATCCCGAAGATTGATGATGATGGGTGACTGTTTGCTGTACAGGCTGGCAGGAACATCGACTCGCTAACTGAAACCATGAATTCAGCATATTATTCTCTAGAATAATATGCTAATTAGACATTTTGAGGTATTCTGCTCAGAGCACTGATTTTTAACCGCACTTGGATGAACCGTACAAAATTTTGTTTCAGTGCGGTTAGTGGAAGTGCTCGAGCACTTCAAAAACACTTAGAAACGAAATTTTGTAACGTGCAACAATTGGTGGAACAATTAATCGTTATTGTTTTCAGTCCCCGAACGGAACCTACGTTAAATATTTTTTTCGGTTATCAAAATAATTTGCTGTTTCATAGAAAGATGCAATAGGTACCTACGCCGTCAAAATGTATGGAACGGTATTTTTTTTGGGGATAGGTTTCAGAATTCATTGTAACTGGTTGTGCGTCGACATCCCTGTCATCCTGTATACCTTGATTAAATAAATCACTTTGATGGATTTATGGAGGTGAGGAGTAACACATCGATAGGCGGCCATTTTGATTAAGACGGTTAACCGCGGTAAAAGATACGGTCTATTCGAAGATCGGTCAGGTCCCTATGACCCTCGTCAACAGAATTGAAAGTCCTAAATTCAATACCGAACTGAAGAGGACATCGGCATGACTGTGAAAGGAAAATTTTTATAGTTTTATTTTGATACTCATTTATCTTGTATCTGTCGCAGCCAACTGGTTTAATTAGCCGTTTAGTTAACCGCCTAGCCTTTTAACTAAACGGCGGCCGTTCAACTAACGGCCTGCATGATATTCAATTATAGTTTAGGTTAAAACTGTAACCAATCACGTGCGTGCAGAATTGGTCGGAGTAACTAAGCCAGGGCACCCCGCCCCGACCAAATGGGTTAGGTGAAAACTGTGATCAACCGCGTGCGAGCCGAGAGAGCGAAGCGAGGCGAGCACTACTTCCAAAGGCCAGGCGGTTAACTAAACGGCTAATTTAACCAGTTGGCTGCAACATACTCTCTTCAGCATTGTTACTAGTATAGGTATCTATACTGATAATAAAGAGGAGAAGAGAAGAGTTTGTTTAAACGCGGTAATCTCTGGAACTACTAGTCGGATTTGAAAAAATATTTTTGCACTTGGTAGCCCAATTCTTGAGGAAGGCTATAAGCTACTTAACATCACGCTAGGACGCTTAGGAGCCGAGCAAAAACAAAAACGTGAGAAATAATGCTGAGCGAAAACGAAGTACAGACACATCAGCCTACTACAATCTGTCAAATGTCTTTAATCAATTTTCAACTTTATTACTAAAGCATAAGGTTCAAAATTGATTGGGAAAATTTTACAGTTTCGGGTAGGTTGATGTGCTGGCGTCTGTACCTAATAGCGCGTGCAGGCGTTGCGATGCGACGGGGTGGGTCGGGGAACAATAAATTTCACGCGGACGAAGTCGCGGGTAGAAGCTAGTAATTAATATAAAAGTGACGGAACTGTCACGTTGGTCTCGTAGTCGGAAGCGCGACTGCTGAGCGTGGGGTTTTGGGTTCGATTCCCAGGTCGGGCAAAGTGTTATTGGGTTTTTCCATTAGGAATTTCTTAGTGACAGCCCGGAGTTTGGAAGTTGGCGGTGTGATACCCCCGTGCATTGAAAAGCACATGATCTCTCTCCGGTCGTGTCGGAGTGCGTGCCGTCCCATCGGGCAATAAGAGTGAGGGAAGAGAGAGTGCACCTGTGTCTGTGCACACGCTTGTGCAGTATAATATCTCCTGCGCCGAAGTCTAGTCTCCTTTGAGATTGACCGCCATGGCCGAAATAAGGTCTGGAGGGCTATTATTATTACTAAAAGTGACGTAAAAAATCTTCTTTGTTCGATTTGTCTATGGACACCCATCCACGGACCGACCAGACCAATCCAGGTACCTACATATTAAGATCTACATTTTGTTCATTTTGGAGTAGGTTTACATTGTATGTATTATTGCCTTGTCTTCAAATTTTATTTCTCTCCAAATGAACGCTTCAGTCATACCTATTACTCCCGTCCATTTCCTCTTATTACTGCCGAGAGTCAACTCAGAAGTGTCACTGAGGATTGTAAGTATCCATTTGTGTGCTAATAACACTTGTACCGTGGTCATTGCAATGATTATGAGTCACCATTAGTGTTCATTGGTCCCTGGTAGACAGCAAAAGGGATCAAGAGGGACGTAGAGACAAATCGTTGTGCTCTAATACGATTTTTTTGTGTAACTGCCGAACTTTGGACCCGTTCAACACAGTAAAATAGCTTTCACGATTGAAGATACAGTCCGGCCGTCGAGAGAACATGTTCCTGACATCTGTCAGTGCGACAATCCTAGTACCTAATAGAGATCAAATTCGCAAAACACGTATTCGTTTGTATGAAACGTCAACTGCGTATAAAGTGTGGCCCAAAAGTCGTGGATCAAACGAAACAGGGCGATAGTTGGGGTTATTTGTAGTAAAAAAAAATTTGTGCGAGAGCCCTAACTTGATCTCCTTAAAAGTTATGACAATTTGAGTGTTTACAGTAAGGTTCTAATGTTAGAAATATTTTTTTTTGAGCCTTAAAAGATATTGAAAAAAGTGCCAATACTGATAAATCATGGTACCCACTGTCATAAAAGCACTGTTGTAGTGATGACACTTTAAAAAAAAAAAAATTTAATGTTTTTTTATTTTTTTTTTTTTTACTGTAAATAACCTCAACTATCGCCCTGTTTCGTTTGATCCACGACTTTTTTGCCACCCTGTATTTGAATTAAGAATGTAATATGTACCTACATGATTATTATGGATTACTCTGGGTAACCCAGATATCGGATTTCAACCCTGGAATTGGAATATCTATTATAATAGCTCTCTTGAAAGTTGTTTGAGGGTCAAATATATGTAATACGTTTCGCCCGCAATATTTTTAATATTCGTAAGAGGCAAATGAATTGGAAACGTGAATATAAGATGTCCTACCTTCGTCCTTTGGAAATCTAATCTATACAGATAAATAAAATTGGAGTGTCTGTTTGTAATATTAAAATAACCGCTTTTTACTAAATGCATATGGATGTATACACGGTAAGTACATATTCTAAAATAACATTTTTTAAAATTTTATCTGCCTGTTTGTTCCGGCTAATCTCTGAAACGGCTGGACCGATTTTGACGGGACTTTCACTAGCAGTCAGCTGATGTAATAAGGAGTAACTAGTAATCAATTTTACGCGGACGAAGTCGCGGGCAGAAACTAGTCAGAAAATTATGCAAAAAAAGCAATCTGTAGAGGGTAATGTCCAAATAGGTATTATACTAACGATTTATTCCGGTCTGATCCCCTGAGCCCCCCTCCACCCCCCCCCCCCCCTCCTCGATCCCCTGCTAGTTCGTCTTCTGTTTTACACTTGTCTTATCCACTTTATGCTAGGTTACTCTTTTTGACAGGTAAGTACAGTCAAGAGAAAATAAACGTTTCATGTAATGTAACCAGCTCTTACTTACATACTTATCTTGAAGTATTCGATTTCCCTGAAAATGTTTCAGCTGGCGTGAATTTTATTCAAAGGATCTGGCTTGCCAAGCGTGAAAGTGACTGGTGTTACTGAGTTACATATTTTTTAAACATTTCTTAGAGATTGAGTTGAATTTATTATAATATTAAAGGCCTATTTAAACCTAAGCGGTATTCACTACCGTCTGCGGTAGAGAAAACCGAGTGGGTATGCGGTAATATTACTGTGCACACCAAAGCGGATTTCACGCTCTAGCCGCGGAACTTGATACTGAATACCTGAGCGAAACCCGCGCGGTATGTACCTCACCCACTGCGGCGGCGAATACCGCTTAGGTTTGAATAGGCCTTTATGTATTTTCCAACCAAAAATGAGTAACTAACACATTTTATTTTTGTTAACAGAAGGTTCAACAATAGTCATTTACAGTCGCCTTCATGCGACCTTTTTTTTTTTACATTTTTTTTTTAACGTGGAGAAATGCTTATGCATTCTGTACTACCACGGGGAGATAGTGCAGTTATGTGGGACTCTAACCCACTAAAACTCCACGGTGTCCTCCTCTGCCGCTTACGGCGGGAATATGACCTGACAAAGATTATGTCTGGACTTTAAAAGAGACTGTAAAATATATAAATAATAAAATAAAGGCCGTGGCTAAATAATAATAGCCGCACAGGTCGATCGATCAGGTTAAGCTACGCTTGCCGCGGTTGGTCTGTGGATGGGTGACCATCTTTACATACTGAGACCCCTCCGTGCCTCGGAAAGCACGTTAAGCCGTTGGTCCCGGCTGTCATTCGTGGATCTTTGACAGTCGTTACGGGTAGTCATAAGCCCGAAAGTCTGACAACCAGTCTTACCAAGGGGTATCGTATTACCCAGTAACTGGGTTGTGGAGGTCAGATAGGCAGTCGAACATTTCATGTCCCAGAAGGAGGCGGCGGAGCGTGCGCGGGAGGAAGATCCTCACGCGGCGCTGCTCCGAAGGCGGAGGAGGGGTCGAAGAAGACGTCAGTTTGACAGTCATCTCCGACTCCTTCCAGATGGAGGCCAGCAGGCAACGGGTGCGGGGGCACCCTTACCTGTATTGCACAGGCCTCCACCAGTGTCGGACGGGAATGGCCAGGTGTCCCCGGCCATTCCCGTAGCCCCCCAACATGGGGGGCATGCGGGGCCCGCCAGCTAGGCGGGCATGCGCCGGGAGGGTTGTGGAAGTAAAGGCTGAGCCGGTTTCCCATGGCCCTCCCATCACGGCGATGTGGGTACACCGCTGAGTTTTAGTGGGTATACTGTTGGTGCCATTCCGACAGGAGTCCCACATACCCTGTCTCGACCCCCGCGAGCGGGGATGCGTAATGCATTTCTCAGCGAAAAAAAAAAAAAAAATGGCAGTCGCTCCATGTAAAATACTGGTATTCAGCCGCATCCGGTTAGACTGGAAGCCGACCCCAACATAGTTGGGAAAAGGCTAGGCAGATGATGATGATATTTTAGTTTACCATTTATGTACAGTAAACAAAAAAGATAAGTATGCAGGAGCGTTGGATATATTAAGAAGTTTAGTAAGAAACCGGTGAAAAAGACCGGAGAAAGTCGGTGGAGTGGGGAAGGGACTTAAGAAGGTTTTTATATTATAATTATATTTTACTAACTGCGCACCGCGGTTTCACCCACATAAGTTTCGATCCCGTGAGAATATCGGGATAAAAAGTAGCCTATATGTTAATCCGGGTGTCAGCTACCTCCATACAACATTTTATCAAAATTGGTCCAGCCGTTTGAGCGTGAGGAAGCCACAAACATATAAACACTCACACACACTCACAAACTTTCGCATTATTTTAGAATATGATGTGATTTTATTTGTTTTATATTTTTTATAATTCATCACTTACAGGCCGATAACTATTATGTAAGTAAATACAACTGACCTGAAACCCCTCAGCTTCTGACAGCAAGAAGTAGAAGCATCCGAACCAGTGCGCCAGGATGAGCAGGATGTGAATAAGGTTGATGACGCGCCAGAAGTTGGGGTAGACCGTCCTGGACTCCACAATGTAGTAGAAGTCTACTGCTCTATAGACCTGGAAGAAGGGTTAATATTAGTTTTCATTGATTTATAAGTGTGTGGCGGCACCTACATTTCCACATGCGCATGGGCTTGTGTGAGGGGCTTGTGGCTAAGTAATATCAGCCGTACGGGTCGATCGATCAGGTTAAGCTACGCTTGCCACGGTTGGTCCGTGGATGGGTGACCATCTTTAAATACAAGACCCCTCCGTGCCTCGGAAAGCACGTTAAGCCGTTGGTCCCGGCTGTCATTCGTGGATCTTTGACAATCGTTACGGGTAGTCAGAAACCCGAAAGTCTCACAACCAGTCTTACCAAGGGGTATCGTATTACCTAGTAACTGGGTTGTGGAGGTCAGATAGACAGTCGCTCCATGTAAAATACTGGTATTTAGCTGCATCCGGTTAGACTGGAAGACGACCCCAACATAGTTGGGAAAAGGCTAGGCAGACGATGAACTGCGCATCACACTGACGTCACGCAAAACTTGCATCTCGCAAGCAGAGTTTACCGCGGAACTAGCATTATACAACGTCCCGACATCAATAAATAATAATAATAAAAAGTTTATTTTGGAACAATAACACAAGACTAAGTACAACAAATAAAACGATGATAGCTGCAAAAGTATAAACTGTAGCGCAGCTAACAACGCCCTTCTTCAGATACAGAATGGAATGATGTTCCATGCAAAAACAAAAATGCTTAAAAGGTAATTAATTTAGATTTAGTTAATAAGGTAATTTAGGATTAATAATAAAAAACAAAAAGTAAGACAAAAGTAAACGGTAGGACATTAATGAATTTGGGATGTATTTTAACGTTGAGTTAATGTGGTGTGTGTATGGTGAATGGGTTTGTGGTTGACTGTTAATGAGAAGAGCGAGGGTTGTTGTGGTGTTTGTGTCGTGTGTTGTGTGTAGTTTTATTGGGGTGTATGAGGGAGTGATGAGTATTTTACACTTCCACGAGTTTCTCTGTTTCATCATAATTTTGTGATTTTAACCAGGAGTCAAGTTTCGTTTTGCATTTGCTCTTGGTTAGTGGGTAGATGTGTAAGCTTTTGTTCAATTTGTTGTAGATTTTTGAACTTATGTGTTTGTAATGACGACTTGCAGCTACGGTTCTACGAGACACAGTGTTACAAACCCTATTCGAGCGGCGTGTAGGATCAATCGTCGGGCACTTGCCCGCTAGACAAAACACTCGTCTGGTCGGAGGATCCTCCCTTTTCTATGGAGGATGAGTGAACTTTACACCCTGTTCCTCATACCTCTGTAAGTGTGTAGATGGTCTGGTGAACGTCGCTATCAGAAATCCCTTCCCTTACCTTCTTTTTTTATTTTAGTTTTGTGTCATGTTAATTTTTGCGTCATGTTCACCGCAAATAAACGTATTTTCTTTCTTTCTTTCAAATAAGATCGCCAGATTATGTTGTAGGTGATGAGAGACTGATTATATAGGACAGATTGGTCTATATAAACGGAGATTTCATTACAATAGTCAATCAAACTTAATTTAGTGAAATGTGCGATACTAAAAAGTCCGAACCGTCCCCAGATGTTAAGTGTTTTCCAATTTGTATAGACATGATGCCCAATTGGAAGTTGATTACCGAGATAATATGTATTTTTGTGTAGGTTTATGTATCAATTTATACTGGCTAGTTTATGGAGATGGTTTTTCTATATTGCTATAGCCAGACTGACGACTGACTGACTGTATAATGAACACGCACTCACACACCCTTACACACACAGACACACCCTCACAGACACAGACACACACAGATACACACACAGACACAGACAGACACACGTATAGTCAGACATTTCAATAGATACGCATGAAAGCAAAATTATTAACTTCCACAATAGGAATACCGTTGACTTCCTAACATCTCTTATCTTCTCACACATAACAACATCACGCCTTGTTTCCCTGAAGGGTTAGGCAGAGGTGTACCTATAGTACAGACGCCAGCACATCAAGCTGCAACCCGAAACTGTAAAATTTTTCCAATCAACTTTGAACCTTATGCTTTAGTGATACAGTTGAAAATCTATTAACGAAATTTGACAGATTGCAGTAGCAGTAGTACATCCACATTTAGTCAGTTTATGTTCACTGTTCATAAACACAATTCTTGAAATTACCCAGACACACAATAGTTTGTAGCTAAGATTCTTATTTACATGTAATATTTGCAAGTTAGTGTACAAATTAACATACAAACGGCTTGATATCGCGGTCAACTGCGGGTGAATCCGTTCTTACTGAAGTTTTGTAAGACATATTTAAATAAATAATGTAGCTGATCTCTTTTACAATTTTGTTTTCATTTGTTGTTATTCATAAAAGAAAAATAAAGTGGAAAGAAATGCTTGTTTTTCAGATATTAAAACCGGCCAAGTGTGAGTCGGACTCGCACACGAAGGATTCCGCAGGTACCATAAAACAAGAAACGCCAAATAAACGCGTTTTTTGTATGGATACCCCTTTAATTTTTATTATTAACTTTGTTTAATTTTCATTATTTGTTGTTATAGCGGCAATAGAAAAACACGGGAGTGATATATAAAAATTTCAACGGTCTACCTATTACGATTCATGAGATACAGGCCGCTGACAGACAGACGGACGGACGGACAGTTCTATCGTAACCTACTTTTTTGTATGCATAATTAATAAATCCTTTTCCATTACCATACTATAATAGACAATCAAATATGTCCGCAATGTACAATCGCTGATTTTCAAATTAATCAAGCAATCCTGTATGGTATATACATTGTGTCAAATCGACCAATCCAACCAAAAATAGGTTCTTATAACCCTCGAGACCTTTTGTATTATTACTTGTACTATTAATAGAAAGGCAACAACGTGTGCCCCTCGGCTACAGAAGTCCGCTCAAGGAAGTTATTACCCCTATAATGAGGACCTCGTATAGCATCTATGAGGCATTTATCACGAATGACACGCCATTATTTCTTTCAACGTAGAAGTGAAGCTGCGATGTAAAGAGCTTTCTAAATGTGAGCATTTTTTTTCTCATAATAATAATAATAGGTCACTAAGGACCTCACTCCAGACTCAAGCATTGTTTCAAACTAGTTTAGAGCGATTTGATTGGTTGAAACTAGTTTTAAGTAATGCTTGTTTTAATTAATGTATTTAGTACATATACATAGTGATGTTCAGAGGATAGCCTAGAATCAGCGAACGATCAAAAAGTTTCATTTGTCAAATTATGATAAGTAGTTTAGAAGTTATGAGGGAACAGATGAACATACGTACATACTCACAAACATACACACCGGTCAAAATCATAACCTTTCTTTTTTTTGCTTCGCCGCAGTCAGGTAAAAAGGAGTCATCGTTAGCAGCTAGGAAACTAATCCCTTCTGTGGACTGTACCTAGTCTATACATACAATCAGAGTGTCCTTGATCGAAAGCTTTTACCGGTAACTCGAGCCTTTATTGTAGGCTTTATTGGCTTTGTTTTCAATTCTATTCTCTTTTCTAACTGTCAATAGACTTAGGTGTCGAATTAGGCGTACAAGCGATGGAGGATTTTATTTTATCGTCGCAGTTATTGGTTTTGGCTCCGTCTATTACATGGGACGTAAAAATAACTGGCGAAATGTGAGTGTACTACAGGTACAGACGTCAGCACATCAAGCTACCCGAAACTGTCGAATTTTCCCGATTAACTTTGAGCCTTATACTTTAGCGATAAAGTTGAAAATCTATTAAAGAAATTTGACAGATTGTAGTAGCTTGATGTGCTGGCGTCTGTACACTTGCCTAACGCTGCAGGGAATACAGGCGTGATGCTTATACAGGGTGGGCCATAACTGTGTTGGCGATTTGCGTTCTTAATTTCTCGGAAATGCGCGGCGCGGGGAGGTGGCAAAAATTTCAAGGTATTTCTCGAGGATATAGTTTCAACAAGGATTTTTCTATGGGGCTATCTTGAATCGGTGATCTACGAGAATAATCCGACAGATTTGGAACAACTCAAAAGGAACATTATTCTGGAAATTAACCCACTGCTGGGACACAAGTCTCCTCTTTCTGTAAGAGGGAGCGGGTAATAATCCACCACGTGGTCCCAGTGCTAGTTGCTGGATGTCACATGTCTTCGAATTTTTGGTCCTAGAACATGCCGGATTCCTCACAATGTTTTCCTTCGCCGTTTTGAGAGCAGTGGTGATGAAATAATTTATACAAAGTAAACCTATGCTTAAAATTTCGGGTGTAAACAGGCGTGGTGTTATATTATGTGTAATGATTAATAGATAACGATATTAAAATAAAAAAAAACGTTTTAACCATAATACTGGCAAAGTTAAATGTCCTTCATGACGAGAATCTCGTGAAATCTGAGAGAGATAAAAAATCAAGTATCTTAACTTAGCATACGAGGTTGTCGACATACGGGACGTGGACTCTGCAATCATTGTACTGATAATCGTTACAATTAATGGCCTTATAGCGGAGAGCCTCGACCAACACCTCAGGAGGCTCTCAATACGCGGCTGAGCCAAGGACTTGATTCAGAAAGCAGTACACGTGTCCAGGACACGGCACACATAGTGAGGAGGTTCTTCTCTCTTGAGCCCTGACCACCGGCAGCTTGGACTCTGTTCCTGATGCCGATAGGCCAGTATTTTTTAATAAAAAATATTTAAAAATGTAAATAACATTTATGAAAATGTAATAAGAATAAAAAAGACGTAATCCCGCAAATTATCATCTAAATTAAAGCTTTCTAAGCGAGCCCCAAATCGTTTTGGTTTCAAATATCTTGTTCTTAGTTTGTTTGAAACGAAACGGTTTCAGTGAGAACTTTTATATAATTATTTATTTCTTCATTAAGATTGGACGTTGAGTTCGATGCTTGATTTGACGATGTATTTAATTTAAATGGGTAATTTTGTGAAGTAAATTAATTGAGAGAGATGAGGAAACGGTAAAAGTACCTGAGTAATATAATATTTTACTTGGAAATTAATTTCAATCGTCTCCTATGACTCGTGAAAATAAATTTGAATGGTATTACGAGATAGTAATTATAATAAAATCCATTTTTCAAACTGATCGTTTTTTACAATTTTTTTGTTGAAAAGGTAATGCTATACATACCATACGTATATGTAAAAAAAAAAATATACGCGTCGAATTGATAACCTCCTCCGTTTTTTCGTCGGTTAAAAAGTTATTACGCACACTGCACGCGATAAAACGATTATTGGCTGTGTATATGAATATTTTTGCCTGTATACGAGATAGTTTGTTCGTTTGTACAGTGTGTATACTTTTTATTTTTACATTAAAACCCCTATCATTCATTAATGTTTTCCATTATAAGATTAGACAGGCATTGATACACAAAATCACTGTAAACAGTATAAAACAAAGTCGCTTGTTTTGTGTTTGTGTAACCGTTTAGTGTTCATACACACGAGGATTTATTCCGGTCTGATCCCCTGAGCCTCCCCTCCACCCCCCCCCCCTCCTCGATCCCCTGCTAGTTCGTCTTCTGTTTTACACTTTGTCTTATCCACTTTATGCTAGGTTACTCTTTTTGACAGGTAAGTACAGTCAAGAGAAAAGCGGCAGAGGCAATTGCAGTCGTCGACTCGCAGTTAGTTCGTTAGTTCTTTTACTACACAACGGATTTTGATGTTGTTTTCACCAAAACAATCACAGCTTAATCAGCTTATAATGTTCCCACTGCTGGGACACAAGCCTCCTTTTTGCGAGAGGTAGTGGGCCGTAATCCACTACGCGGGCCCAGTGCGGGTTGATTGATGTCACACGTCTTTGAATTTTTGGTTCTAGGATATGCCGGTTTCCTCACGATGTTTTCCTTCACCGTTTTGAGCAGTGGTGATGAAATCATTTACACAAAATAAAACGCCTGGCTGGGTTCGTACCCACGACCCACAACTCGTAAGTCGGAGGCCTTTACCTCTGGGCCACTACTGCTCTCCCAACAGTTAGTGAATTTATTCCGGAACGTGTATGACTCAAAATCCACTAAGAAAGGGTTTCTCGAAATTCCACCCCTAAGAGGGTGGATGGGGGGGGGGGGAGTTTCACGCAGACGAAGTCGTAGGCAGAAGCTAGTAAGTAAATATTTGTTCACTCACCTTGCAAAACCTAGGGAAGCGGATGATAGGGTTGGTGCCGAACTGCAGCTGCAGTAAGTCTAGAGGTGCAAGCGACACGACGTCCAGAAGAAAGTTGCGCGACTTCACGTAGTGCTTCGCTAGCTTCTTTGAGTCGTAAACCTAGGGACAAGTTTAATAATACTTTTACGATTCACATAACAAACAAGTCAATTAAGGGCCTGTACAAACCACGTTTTTTAAACGCGCCTTTGACGCGCGTTTGTAGCGATACAGACGCGATACGCACGCGAATCAGACGCAGTCTGTAGACCTTTGTACCTGCTCTGTAGGATAAAAGCGCGCCGTCGACGCACGTTTCTAAAACGCGCCGTTGACGCGCGTTTGTAGAGATACAGACGCGATACGCACGCGAATCAGACGCAACATGTAGACCTTCTGTAGGATAAAAGCGCGCCGTCGACGCACGTTTCTAAAACGTGCGTCAACGGCGCGTTTAAAAAACGTTGTGTGCACAGGCCCTTAAATAGTATTATCAGCCTATAATATTCCCACTGCTCAAACCATTTATTTCAATTAAACCATTTACAGGCACTTTTGAATTTTCAAGAAGTCGGTCAGTCAGAAAATGAAGCTTTCCAAGGCGTAGTAGATAGCTGATTATGCTATTTAATTTTTTGACAAATATGTCATATTTTAAGTTATTATTAAATAGGGCCTTCGTCTTTGGCGCGATCTTCTGAATATGATCCACTCATCTAGACGTTGATCTGCCAACAGGACTCAAGGGGATTACAGGACCAAAACGCAAGTTTTAGAAGCAATAAAAGTATTATGATCGACTACAGTAAACAAAATCAGAAAAATATATGATATTCTTCAGGACATATCGACGATGAAGTGACAAGAACTCCTAACTGACATTTTTGCAATTTTACTTTTTTTACGTAGATAGAGTACACACGATTATTTAAAGTCTATCTACGTAAAAAAGTAAAATTATTGTCGATATGCTAGGTAGATAGTGTGTTGAAAACACAATACAACCAATTTGATAATGATAGAAAAAAATCATGAAGATACCTCTAAAAACTTTCTTTTTACAATATAAACCATACTAATATACATACTCGTACAATCATTGTGATTTTTTGTCAGATTATTCTACAAGCAACATACTAAAGCACTAGTGTTTTAATTTTTTGCCCAAATAATATTTTTTTTTTGTAAATACCTAGACAATTGCTTCATATTTTACAATAAATAACCAGCGTTGTGTCATCCCTCTTCTCTTTCTTTTCTATGCAATCCGACAGTGACCGCGCTTTAGGTCATGTAGTCCGCTTAATAAAACATGAGAAAATAAAGTGTTTACCATCAGTCCTTGCTCCAAGTATCCAGTCCTCAGCTGCACGACGAGGTCCAGAGCGAAGACCACGTCGCTGATGCCATCGCACGTCAACCAGAAGTAGTGGCACATTATCTGAGGAAATAGAACACTTTCGTTATACAAGGAACTCTTGAGCAAAATTCCAGCCAGGCCCAGCGGTTTAGGATGAGCGTTGTTTATCCGTGAATGAATTTAAAAGATTATTATTAAGATTTTTGAAGTGAAAACTTCTTTAGCGGCGTTGTACACTTTTTTTGTAATGGGTAAAAAAATTTTAAACTTCGCGTCAGGACACGTGACCCTGATCGAAAATTCGTAAGACGGATGGAGAGTAGACAGCCGGCGCGGCGTAGGAGTATCCCCCTCTCTTTCTACGGCGCGGCGAAAATGTATAACCGACACCGCTTCGGATGTGTTCGGCTGTCCTCGAGATGTACTCGGTTTTAATGTATATCCGAAATGTCAGTGAATGATGGCAAAGTATTCTGTTTGTGTTTTGTTTTCACTTCTGTCGGCACTCCCGGAGTGCCACTGTTTTTTTCTGCCTTGATTACAATGGAACGTCTGAATTAGCCATCCTAGGGTTTTTTTCGTTTTCAGGCTGGAGCTGTTTAGGAGAGTTATTCCGGTCCTGATTCCCTGAACCCCCCCTCCACCCTTCCCTCCTGGATCCCCTGATAGTTCTTCTGCTTTAATCTCTGTCTAAACCACCATAATATTTCGGTGTGAAATAATTCTGGATAGCGTTTTTATTGAGCCTATTTTTTTTGGTAAGTTTACAATTACAAGTCTTGAATAAAAATTTTCAAAGAGTGATGATTTCCAATCTATTCTATTAGCCATAATTTTTCCGGGTCCAAATGTATGTGCAATATTCGATTTTTGTAGTTTTATACAGGGAAACATTAACCCATATTAAGGTGATATGTTGATGATGATTTCGTGTAACTTGTTAAGTATGTGGAATAGGGATTTAACATTTTGGTATATGTTTTTTGACTCTTTAGTCTAGTATCATGTAAAAGGAATATACGATATAAGGAATTTTTCTCGATACAAAATAATTGCAAAGTTATATCTTCTTGTTTTTTACTTTTTTCGACATCACGGCGTAACGCTTAAGAGTTATTCAATGAAACTTACTTTAAAACATAGAGAATTATCATATCAAAGTTTATTGAAAGTAGTTTTAAATTTAATTCATTTATTTTGTTAAAAAAGGAGTAAATTCGTTTTGGCACATACGTCGTTTTATTCCGAGCGCACGCACACTATAGCCATGACTCTTCTTTTGTTTCAAAAGTAATTGCATCACTTTCGCTCGCTTAGTAGGTTTTCGAGGATTTTAGACTTTCGAGGTAGCGCCCTTACGCGACGTTAATTTCAAATATTCACAAAAATAAATAACCTGCCGTAAACTATTCAACACGGTAGGTAAGTATATAAAATTAAAAGTAACTACCAAACATTTTACTGCCCCATATATTTAAGTCATAAGCAAGTTTAGCAGACAATGAAACTATTTTTGACCATAATAAAAATATATTTTCATATCTGTTGGCAAACGCTTCATAAAAAAGGAAGATGTGTACTTCGTAAACGGTTATCTGAATTCTATAAAAACTTTTTTGTTATAAATAAAACCGGACACACTACCTGATCTTTTATTCATACGAAAAATCAGCAAAATACTTGAAGATAAGTTTAGATAAGAAAACCTTCCTCTCTTGTGGGATATTTTCCGACATCCGTTACAAGTCTGAAATCGCCAAGCAGTCTTGAGCTAGCGTTGTTATCAATGCTTCTGTGTACGAGAAGAGGTCTTTGCTCTGCAGTGGGACAATAATAGGTTGGTATTTTTAAAACAGTGTTAAGGGGCTACAAACTACTAAGCGAGCGAAAGTGATGCAATTACTTTTGAAACGCAAAAGAAGAGTGATGGCTATAGTGTGCGTGCGCTCGAAATAAAACGACGTATGTGCCATAATGAATTTACTCCTTTTTTAACGAAATAAATTAATTAAAAAATCTACTATATATATACTATACGCCCACCTGCACCATGGATGACTAGAGGTATACAGATGGCAATGCGACGTAGGAACCGCGCGTTCCGTAAATTTAAAAAGGATCGTACTGATGAAAACTGGAAATATTTTAAGGCTGCAAGAAATAGATGTAATCAGATGATACGCAATGCTAAACGCCGCCATATTCTTGATACTATCAATTCTTCCTCTTCTGCCGATATTTGGAAATTTCTTGGAACTCTTGGTATCGGCAAATCGCGACATATAGATCTTCCTAGTTCAATTGACTTAGACGATCTTAACCGGCATTTCTCCACTGTCTCTACCATGGATCGTCTAGCCAAGCAACAAACTCTGTCTCTAATTTCTGGTCTATCGCGTCCACATACTAATTCGTTCAGTTTCATTCCAGTTGAACCGGGAGAGATCAGAAAGATCATTCTCTCCATCAAATCTAAAGCGGTGGGTTGTGACAATATCACCCGTGGTATGATCATTACTATTCTGGATCAGCTCCTACCCGCGATTACCCACATTATAAATTTTTCCTTGTACTCCGGAGTATTCCCTTCCCTGTGGCGCAAAGCCTATGTTCGTCCACTACCTAAGGTTTCCAATCCCTCTCTTCCTACCGACTTCCGTCCAATTTCTATCCTTCCCTTCCTATCCAAAGTGCTCGAGGCCTGTGTTCATAAACAATTCTCCAACTTTGTTCATTGTAACTCAATTATTAGTCCTCTCCAATCTGGGTTTAGGCCTGGGCACAGCACTGTTTCCGCACTCCTTAAAGTGACTGGCGATATAAGGGCAGGACTGGAAGACACAAGTTACTGTTCTAGTGTTGGTTGATTTCTCGAATGCCTTCAATACCGTCAGTCACGACATCCTGTTAGCCATTCTGTCCTATATTATGGTCTCTCCCGAAGCACTGAAATGGTTCTCCTCTTACCTTCAGGAACGTCAGCAGTCCGTTCATGTTGGGGATTCTATTTCTAGCTGGCGTGATTTGAAAACTGGCGTTCCTCAAGGCGGTATACTTTCTCCTCTTCTGTTTTCTATTTTTATTAATCTTATAACTTCTGAACTTCAGTGTGCGTATCATCTGTATGCAGATGACTTGCAGTTGTACTGTCAAGGGAAGGTTGATGAATTGCCTGACGCTATCGACAAATTAAATAAGGACTTGATAGCCATAAAAACCTGGTCTGATAGGTTTGGCTTAGCAGTAAACCCTACGAAGTGTCAGGCGATCATCATTGGCAGTTCTCGTAGTGTTAGCAAGGTAGATGGTACAACCTTGCCGCCAGTTCTCTTCAATGGTACGATCGTTCCTTTTGGTACTGACGTGAAGGACCTAGGCTTGCACATTGATTGTACCCTGAACTGGAGGACTCAAGTCGCTAGGGTGAGCCAGAAGGTTATTGGAACGCTGCGGGCTCTATACCGTTTGAAAAATTTATTACCTTTAAGTACGAAAGCAATGCTTGTGCAGTCCCTTATTTTCCCTATCATCGATTATGGTGATGTGTGCTACTATGACCTGAATGCAGATCTCCTCAACAAACTTGACCGTCTTCTCAATAATTGCATTCGATTCGTTTTCAATCTGCGTAAATATGATCATGTCTCTGCGCATCGGTCGCTTCTAAAGTGGTTGCCCATACGCCAGCGCAGAGAGCTAAGGGCGCTGACCACCTTGTTCTCTTTTCTTGATTCTCCGTCTTCCCCTGGTTATCTAGCCCCTCACTTTCAGTACATTTGCGCGAACCACAATAAAAATCTGCGTTCATCACACAATCGTCTTCTCCAATGTCCCACTCACCGCACAGACTTCATTCACTCTTCCTTCTTCGTTCAGTCTATCTCTCTGTGGAATGCGCTCCCCCAGGAAATCAGGATGGCTACCAACCGATTATCCTTTAAAGTTAAGGTTCGTGAGCACATTCGCAAGAAGCTGGCAGTATCATCACAACGGTAATATTTTCTCATTGTTTGTCTTATTTCTTTTTATTTTAGTAAGTATATTTGTGTATTTATGTTTATTTATTTATGCTTATATTTATATGTAGTATGTAGGTATATATTATATTCATAGTTTTAATAAGTTTATATTATGCGTATCTTTATATTTATAATATTTATTCCTCAATGTTCAGGATTGCACCTACCACTGTTTGTCTCTGCATCACCCAAAGGTTGACTGGTAGAAAATGCCTATGGCATTAAGTCCGCCTCTGTACATTTGTGCTTAAAGTATTAAATAAATAAAATAAATAAATACTATAAGTAAACTTTGATACGACAATTCTTTATATTTTAAAGTAAATTCCACTGAATAACTCTTAAGCTTTACGCTGTGATGTCGAAAAAAGTAAAAAAATATATAGAACTTTGCAAGTTTTTGTATCGAGAAAAATTCATTGAATCGTGTATTCCTTTTACAAAATACTAGAACAAAGAGTCAAAAAACATATTATACCAAAATGTTAAATCCCTATTCCACATATTTAACAAGTTACACGATGTAGAAAAACCTCATTTTTTCAACGGTAAACATCTGGCTAAGACCTTAAAGCCCATTCACAGTTATTTTAAAACTCACACAACCACGATCACTTTATTTTCGTTAAAATAGGATTGCTTTTGGGTTGCTGCCACTGACAAGTCAGTCAAAGTCACAGTGATCTTTATTTTCGTTACAATAAGGTTGCTGTTGGATTGCTGTCAGAGATAAAAATAACTGTGAACACATTGTAGTGTTTATTACGACCTGGCCGAAAATAAAAAGTATCATTCTGTTCTTCAATAAAAAGTATATAAGTAGATTAAAAACAAAAGAGCAGTAAGCACGATATTAAAACTTTTTTGAAGGCATTCGAAATTCAAGTAAATAAGCAGGTACGTGGAATTGGAATTTTGAAGTTTTATTTAACGATTTCTCATAAATGTTCCTAAACTTTTGCAATTTTTCACTTTTACGGTCTCAGGCGTGTTATCAATAGGAATATTATTTAGTATGGAACCCTGGCTATTCAGGAATATTTTTTTGGCTTAGAAGGAACTTATTTCCAAGAAATTATTGATAAAATAAAAATGCATACCAAAAAAAAAAATATCTATTTTCTGGTGTACAATAAAGTATATTTAATTAAGTATATTATTTATTTAAGTATATTTAAATAAATAAATAAAAATATATTTTGAGGTAATTCTGTTTTATGTGACGTGGCATTGCTATAGAACTAACAAGGTAACAACAAACCCAAAACCAACGCAGATACACAATAAACATGACGAGTCAAAAGACACTGGTGTCCGGTTGATGGCAATAGGTTCGACCCTGTTACATGATGTCTAAAGAAATTTTCGAATTTATACACAATTTCCTCTTAAACAAACTAGCAGTCAGTTTTCAAAAACTGGAAAAAAACACTAACTGTCTCGTTGGTCGAATGGTCGCAAGCGCAACTGCTGAGGGAACGATTCCCGGGTCGGGCAAGGTGTTACTGAGTTTTTCCATCTGGACTTTCTCAGTAGCAGCCCGGAGTCTAGATTAATGCCCGGTTGATGGCAATAGTCTCGCCCCCTATTACATGGGACTTAAACATAACTGGCGATATGTGGGTGTATTCTCCTAATTGACTAATGTTTACACTAGATTGGTCTCGAATCAAATACCTATCCGCTCCGTTCCGGCCACACTCCACCATCATATGAAAAGCGTCTTCGACAGTGTGGAGATGTAACTTTGCCCACCAATGCAGCAAAACTATTCAATGGGATGTGTCCGGAACGAAGTCTCAAACTTGTCACGATTTCTTGTCTACTCATATTGACATTATCAAACCGAGGATAATTCTGAATGGTTGGCTGCATCGATGATGATGTTATGGAAATAAACACCCTGCAAATGTAATCGATTGCCGTTCTATGATACGATTGGGGGAGGGAAAGTTGTCCTCGACTCATCGCGACCTTTATTTACGTAGCAAGTCTCTAGAGACGAAAGGGTTACTCCGTATTGGGGTAGACCGCTGAAAATAGAAGGGCTAGAAAAAAAGGTAAGTAGAAAAGGTTTTCCTTCTGCCCTATGACTTTTTGTTAAGTTTATGCGAGCATTAACAAAACCTTCTTTAAAGTTAATGTTTATAGTCCGTGCGGAACTAGTTGGCCGCTAAGGTGGGGACAGGGGTGAGGCGGCTATTCGTAATGCACGTACTGAGTAATGCGCCCCCGCCCGCCCCTCCGTCCCACCGCTCACATACCTAAGGCGCGGCCAACTAACTAGTTACTAGTTAGTACTCCGCGCGGACTATAGTTAGATAGTTTATTTTAGTTTTTTTTTCTAATGTGGGAGAGTGAATTTGAAGAAAGTTCTCCATTAGACTATGAATAATGTCAATACTTACTAGTTTTTTTTTGTTTCAAATCAAATCCAATAAAATATTTTTATTTCACATAAACCAACATGGGCACTTATGAAACGTCAGAAGCTAGGTGCACGGTTCCAATTGGTCGTTTCCTATGGAGAAGAACCGGCAAGAAACTCCATGGTTACTCTTTTAAAAATAATTGGCTTTTACAATGTTTTCAAGTTACAGTAGGTATGGGAGGACAGCGTAGGCCTGTCAACAAGTACCAGGCACTTGAGGCCACTCCAACTTTATGAGAGAACTGTTTTAATAATCTTCCCAAATATTAAATTCTTTGCTTCAATACCTAATTACTTACTTTTTTACGGCGAATAATTATGAGTTCGTTCCCGTTTTACATTAAATAAGTATAAGTTTTTATGACTTCTCCTAAAATTAGATCTCATAAATCAAATAGCTGTAGTCCCAAGTTCATTTTACAAATTTCATTAAATGTAGGTACACTTTCTTGAGAAAAGTAGTACAGTGTAGTAGCCTTTTTTTCTGACTTTTAATACCCCGGTTGAAGTGGGAGTGGGCCGGACACGTCGCGCTCACTGGACGCCTGAAGGAGGACATCGCCGTCGAGGTAGACCACGTCGAAAGTGATGTGACGGTCTAAGGAGGTTTGTAGGGCTAACATGGCCAGAGATCGCTCAAGACAGGGAGAGGTTTGGAAGGAAAAAGGAGAGGCCTTTGCCCAGCAGTAGGACACAAAATAGGCAAACAAAAAAAAAATATATACCAATAGTTAACTGTGCGCTAAAAACTGAGCGTTTTACGATGTCCCACGTTTGGACAGCGCCTTAATTGAAGTGAAAAGTTCTTTAGGCGCGTTGGGCATTTTTTGGGATGGGAATAAAACTATTGTTTTCGCGCCACTGTTACCGTAACCGACACCGCTTCGGATGTGTTCGGCTGTCCTCGGGATGTAGTCGGTTTTAATGTATATCCGATATGTCAGTGAGTGATGGCAAAATATTCTGTTTGTGTTTTGTTTTCACTTCTGTCGGCACTCCCGGAGTGCCACAGTTTTTTTTTTAATTTTCATTCTTTTACTGTATAAAGTGATAAGTATTCACGTTACGGTTCATATTTTTATTATTAATATTTCTGATGAAGGGAATGGCTAGCAATGCATACATGTGAGTTTTCCAATTAGAGTGGACAAATATAATCAGTGCACCCCTTCCCAATTTAGCAGGCAGGACAATGATGAATGTTCGGCCTTTTATATTTAAAAATACTCAATCATCTGGTAGGAAAATAATTGGTACCTATGTATTTTTGTTTTTTTTTTTATACAAACATACGTTTTTAAATTATTGTAGATGGGAGTACCAGTGTTAATTATTTATGGTTTGGTTTGCTGCATAAAGCATAATCAGCCTATAAAGCTCAGTACTGTTGGGACACAGGCCTCCTCCTGGTGAGAGGGTTCAAATCCAGGCAGACTGCTCTCAAAACGGTGCAGGCAAACATTATGAGGAAACCGGCATGTCCCAGAACAAAAAATTCGATGACATGTGACATAATAATATCAACCCGTACTGAGCCCGCCACTCCCTCTCGAAGAGAGGAGGCCTGTGTCCCAGCAGTGGGAACATTATAGACTCTTGCATTTTCAAAATATTGTTAAGTTAGTCTTTTATTTTAGTATCTAGTGTATAGTATATAGTTATATTCTAATTATGTGTGTACAGGAATTAATACTTGAAATATTAAAAAAATAGGTACTTTTAAACCCCTGTATTCATGGTTGTATTGATTTCTCAGAGGTTATAAGATGACACGCATAATATGTCTATAACATTTGCATGAATGTGTAATTCTCGCTCCCATAGTTTAACAAGAATTAAGTTTCGCTCGGACACTGCAGTCTACAAAATCTGTACAGACGCCAGCACATCAAGTTACTACAATCTGTCAAATTTATAACTTTTTTTAAAATTGATTGGGAAAGTTTTACAGTTTTGGGTAGCTTGATGTGCTGGCGTCTGTACTTTGTAGGAGATTTAAAGAGGGACAGTTACAGAGGGTTAGTTAGTTAGTTGTTGTTGTTGTTGTTCGTATAATCTGTCCCTCTTCAGGGCAAAGGCCTCATATACAAAGAAAAGCAGCATTGTCCTCACTACTTCTAAGCGTGAATTGGCTACCCTATCAACCAATTGTGAACTTACCTACCTCAAACTTTCGCGACTCGTTTGTTACTGGGACAAAGGTAAGTTTATCAGTCATCCTGCTTCTGAGTTAGTGAGTCTAAGTTGCATAATTCGAATTAGAAACTTTATTCTGAATAGTTGAGTTCACTTGAGTGCAGCAGTTACTGTTTGTTTAGGTTTTAGGGCGACTAGTGACTAGTTGAATGGTCTACAAATTACTTTTGTGTCCATCAACTGGGCCCGCGTGGTGGACTACGCCCCAGGCCCTCTGACAGAGAGGAGGCCTGTGTCCCAGCAGTGGGAACATTATGATTATGCAATGTTGATTTTCGAGTTATATTTTTGCTGTACTTATAAGTATTTAATGATATAATAATATGATGTTCCTTCAAGAAGTAAATTAAATAAAACAGGAGTTTACATAAAAAGTCCCCATTTTTTTAATCGAATAGGTAAATGTAGGTTTATAAAAAGTATAGATGTGATGCTAATGTCGACTCCAATCTAGTCTTAATGGATTTAGAGTTACGGAGGCTGAGACAATTAAAATGGAGATTACCCTCTGAAGTTTTTATTAAAAGTCTGAGCAAAAATTGAGTTTATTTTAATGTTTTTTATACGTAACGGGCAATGAGTTTTACCGATCTATTCCCATCCAATACCAAGAGCTAATACCATTTGGTATAACTTTATTTCCGAATTTATTTTCTATTCCCAACGAGTACCACATTTTTTTAAATAAAAAATCTATTACTAACGAATACCAAAACGTGACTTTTTGTACACTCAGCTACACAAAGTTGCATTTTATTTTCTAACATTTACATACTATACTATGGTAATTGAAAATGCTTACTACGTTTAAATGTTAGCAAATTATTTATATTTGATGTCTTTGCCAAAAAAATGCTGATTTATTACTACTAAGCTACATAATTATTTTAAAAGTTGATTGTCTGTGATATTTTATAACTATTGTTAAATTGTAAGTAAAATATCCATTTTTGAAGTTTTTGCCAAAAACATTGTTACATTAAAACTTGATTATTTGTGATATTTTATAATTTTGTTAGATTTTCAGTACTTTAACTATTCATATTCGATTTTTTGCCAAATTTTTACGTGATTTATTATTAACATACGCAATTATATCATCACCGTATATAAGTCGATTGCTCGAGCATCGCTCTATACTTTTACATACTAGGTAAGTATCACAGTTAATTAATAAGTACTGAAAATTGCTACTGTTTGATTGTTTGTATTATAATATTATAATTGTTGGACTTGGAATAGTAAAATAAAAGTATCTAATATCCCTAAATTTCTAAAAATTACAAAATAAAAGAAAAAATCAATATGTGATTTATATTCAAACCCTAATCTTGATTAAACATTACTTAAAATCACTCAAAGCATTTTAATTTTAATGAACCTGACTGTACCTAATTTCTTCAAACTTGTTTTGGTATTGGTTTTAAAATGTGGTACTCGTTGGGAATAGAAAATAAATTCGGAAATAAACTAATACCAAATGGTATTAGCTCTTGGTATTGGATGGGAATAGATCGTTTTACCTGCCAGTATGCAAACATAAAACAAAACAAACCGTTTTACAAAATATTCTTACACTCACACTTTTAAATTTCGAATCTCAAATACATTTGAAAACAGAACACTGACGCTTCGAAGACACAACTAGACACACAGATTCCTTCGTCGAATGCATTTTTATCCTCAATCTCAGACCAACAAAAAAAGATAGACAGCGCGCCGCGAACATTAAAAGTGAAGCCACCTTTTTATCTATGTGTGTATTGAAGGGTTGCCATTTGTTAAATTTTTTCCCTATAATTTGGGGATATTTGTGTGGGTAGGAACTAGTATAATATTGTACGAGTATTGTTGAGTATGGTATAGTACCTCAATTGTTTAGATTTTAGAAGGACTTCTATTAAAAAAAAACAACTCTTATTTTCAATCAACTTTATTAAATATTATTATATTATTTATTTTTAATTTCAGTATTAATTGGAAACCTAAAATATTAAATACATATAAAAAGAAAATGGGAATATAACTCGAAGTAAGAAATCATATTTATAGGGTAAATTCGTTAGAGATGGCCGTACGGGAGAGTTGGCCAATCAATATAATTTGCTCATTTATCACAAGGTGGCGCTGTATTTAGCTCAGTACGCTTCGTGCGCCGCCACGGAACAACACGAGAACAAAAACTTGCGCAAAAATAAATAAAAAAAGTAAGTAAATTGGCCTTCATTTCATTAAGTAGTGGTGAAATTTTATAGTAGGTTCGTATACCAACCGGAAATACTAATAATGTTATTACTTCCTTGTGTTTTTGTGAGTGTTTTGTGTTTCATGTATATTTTTCTTCATTCTAACCTCAAAATGGTAAAGCACTTGTTATTCGTAAGTTTAAAATTTGTAGTGGCCATCTCACCCGGAAAAAAAGGAGAGATGGCCATATAAAGTCAGGTAAAGATTACCATATTATTTAATGCTTTTTTACACTATTTTAACGCTTGTATTTTTTGTTAAAGATGCCAAACCGATACTAAAGAAAAGCTGTAGCTACTAGAGGGAACTGGAGCGAACATTCATTGAAAGCCGCTATAAATTGTTTAAAAAATGAAGATTGGCTTCAATGTTTAATCTGTAATATGTGGGTACATGAGAATTGTACACCTTTTGATGACATGTGCTCTAAATGTGGACAGAAGAAGAAAAAGGACCTCCAGGAAGCAGAAATCAAAGGAAAGGGGAAATGCAGAGGCAAATCCAGTACCGGCCGTCTGTCCCGTACTACTACGGCCATCACTCCCGAATGTGCCGGGTGAGACGGCCAGTTCTGTTTTTTTTTTAATTAAAATTTTATGTGTGTTCGTAATATTATAAACATATCTTTATGCTGATTTTTTAAAGACTGATTGTTGTTGATGTTCTTAAAAATAAAAGTTTAATTATGATCTCAATATTTTCAGTTTTATTTAAGCCTAAAAAAACTATGGCCATCTCTAACGAATTTACCCTATGTATACTTAGATTAATCGAATGGGGAAATTTTAAATCGTCTTATGGCAACTTCCGCACTTTATGTCACTGCTTTCGTTCGTTGAGGTTTTTTGTTCCAAGTAACCTAAAATTCATAGATAAATAATAAAGAAACGATGTTATTTCAAGTACTTATAAGTGAAAAGCGATTCCGTGAGACTTTTTGTGTGATTTTGCAACTTTTCACTACACAGGAAGGCATAATTATATTTTTTAAATCTATGTTATCTTGACGACGACTTGTGACAAACTAAGAGCAATGAGCATGGTTTTAGTGTAGGTGTGTGCGTGAGCGTGTATGTTTACTTGCAGGAGCACGGTTTTATGGCTTCACTTTTGATGTTTGCGGCGCGCTGTCTATCTTTTTTTGTTGGTCTGAGTCCTCAATTTAAAAGTAAAATCGTGCTCGAACAGGCAATGGTGCGCAATAACAGGCTTCCGTTACAGTAAACTGCGAGTCCCTGTGATTGTGTCGTTAGAAATAGTTGGAACTACAATATTATTTAGTACTAGACGTTCCCGCGACTTCGTTCGCGTGCATGTCCGAAATCAAATTAGATTTCATGGATTTACGCGGAATCCCATTTTATTCCCCTAAAATAATAGTAGCCAAAGTTACTCCTTATAATATCAGCTATCTGCCAGTAAAAGTCCCGTCAAAATCGGTTGAGCCGTTTCGGAGATTAGCCGGAACAAACAGACAAACAAACAAAAAATAATGTATTTTTTGTTATAAGTACCGTATATACTTTCATATACATTTAGTAAAACGCTGTTATTTTGACATTTCAATTTTATTTATTTGTATAGAGATAGATTCCTTCATTCATTGTGTATGATAGAAGTTTAGCTATAGAGTATTTTGTAGTATATTCTAACGAGCATTTGATAGCTTTCGAAATTGCCAATATGGCACCTGCTTATAGCAGGTTTTATCACTTAGAAAATGAAACCTCTATCTCTGATAAATATTCTTATATTGAAAGTGCATAAGTAGTAGCATTTGCCAAAATATGAGCAACAGACTAACTTGAGATTATGGTTACTTTTAATGGATTGTCATACCTAGGTTTAAATCGCTACCACAGTCCACCTTATCATCTGCTTTTCCCAACTATATTGGGGTCAGGTGCTACTCTAGCCCCTATCCAGCTGAGTACCAGTATTTTACATGGAGTGACTGCCTATCTGACCTCCACAACCACGACTAGAATCAATTTCGTTTTACTATAATGTTTGACGTTAAAAAGTGCCTTTAGTGTGCCTATTTGAAATAAATGATTTGACTTTTGACTTTGACAACCCAGTTATTGGATATCGTATTGACACCCCTTGGTAAGACTGGTTGTCATACTTTCAGGCTTCTGACTACCCGTAACGACTGTCAAAGATCCACGAATGACAGCTGGGAACAACGGCCTCTTGCAATGTAAGGCGGCGGTCTTGGAAGATGGTCAGCCATCCACGGACCAACCACGGCAAGCGTAGCATAACCTGATCGATAGACCGCTGTTATTACTTAGCCGGAAGCCCCTCCACCGGATATATGTATTATGGCAATAATAAGCTATCAGCATTTAATCCATACTTAATATTATAAATGCGAAAGTGTGTCTGTTACCTCTTCACGCTTAAACCGCTGAGCCGATTTAGATGAAATTTGGTATAGAGATAGTTTGAGTCTCGGGAAAAGACTTAGGATAGTTTTTATCCCGATATTCCCACGGGATCGAAACTTATGCGGGTGAAACCCCGGGGCGCTGCTAGCATAAAATAACCTCCCTATTCCTGCGCTTGTGGTTCAACCTCAATTATTTTTTAAACAACAGCTGGAAATAATCACGAGCACCAATAATTACCTTCAAGTATTAAATATTCTTTTGCTCCATTGTCTTTCACAGTTGCACGAAAAGACAATTTTCAACCCAACAATTTCAAGCCATTTCCCGTCCACTTCCAAGCAATTCTACAACTTAATCTCTAGGCTTAAGGTCTAGATTCCTCTGTAATTGAACTGTAAGTTGGTCCTGAATAATGTAACGGGCAATAGAAGACGTGGAGAAACATTGACTGCTGTATTTTCAGTATCACTATTGTGGATTGGAACTGTTTAATTATTTATCGTGTTTCTGACACGTTTATTGGGGACGCATGAGTAAGAATAGGTCAGTTTCGTTCATAAATAATTATCATTACGAATGGATTATTAGGTTCGATATTTGCTTTGCTTTTGTTGTCATAATGGTGTAAATACTTAAGAGTATTCTATTCTATAGAAGTGAAGTGAAGTGGGTTTTGGGGGACGAAGGGAGTTTTGGGGGACTGCCTTATGTAATTTGACGTTCGAAAAGTGCTGATTCTCAGCCTAGTTTGAATAAACGACTTTTGATTTTTATTTTATTTTTTTGATTTGGTTCTTAGCAACTCACAGCTAATTCAAAGACTTTGTAATACAATCAAAATTAGGTTTTGGATTGTTTTTGGTGGAGGAGGAATGAGGTGATGATCCTATAGCCAGCTGATGATAATGTCTTGCGGCTACTCCCAACGGTTAATTTTGGAGATCTGTCAATATAACATTGTCATCTTTATACTGACCAGGAGGCCTACCACAAGCTCTTAACGCGATCCATTTTAAGACCTAAACTGAACTGTTCTTCTAATTCGTACCATGAGGTCAGTGTAACGATTCAGTTTAGGCCGTGCCATCTGCTGACAGCGATTGTCCCAAACTGGTCGCAAGTTTTTGTTTCATTCATACTTGTTTGGTACCATGACGTCCATAGAGCAGCTCAAGCGATGCAGTTTAGGAACCTAAACTGCAAATGTCTTGTTTTTAGTATTATCAGTGAAGTTTTTGAACGAAGGAACTTCCATAGAGTATAGAAAACTTCCCGCCAATATTTTTCTCATGCCGCGAAACGCGTTTGATTTTGTGAATTGTTATTATTTTCGGATTAATATAAGTAATGTTTGTATAAATAGTAAACATGTTTTAAATACCTTCCGTAAAGAAATAGCTAATACTTGCTGTTGAGAAAAAAAAATAACTTGTAATTGGAAATATTTACCTGTAACTCCGGGAAGCTCTGCCTGACAATAAGCGTCCAAAGATTATACAGCACAAAGACGGTGATAAGCCACAGCCAGTAGAAGAAGAAGTTCTCGTCGGGGTTGACCACGGTGCGCGGCGCTCGAAGCTTGCGTCGCCTCTGCCTGTTCAATGCTCTGTGCTCGCCTGTCGCGCCCTCTGATCCGGTGTCTTCTACCTATAGGAAAGTTGCTGCTGTTATTGTATTAGACTTTCTCTTTTTCTTCCCCTAACTGACTAGTTACTATTTAAAAGTACTGAAAATCATTGTTACGAATACTACCTATCTAAATAATAATATCATCCATGTAAATTATACAGAAAAGTTGCAATGTGTATATTTGTACGCTTAGCAAGTTAAGAAAGATTTTCGTGTTGTTATTTGGTTTTGATGTCACTTATCATATAAATACTGTGTCACATTGCACAAGGCTGTGAATATTTAAGCGAAATCAAACATTTAAAAAGAAAAAGCATTTAGCGAAATGCTCTATCTACAGGTATATCCAATGATGAAAACTAAACGTGTTGTGATTCAGACACACTTCAGAACTCTATGTTTTGACATGGAGCACGCCCTTTTTGTTTCCGAGAATTGGTAAATAATATCCATAGACATGGCATGGATATTAACCTCTCACACATTTGCTCGTCTACCTGTCGAAACACCCCACGCGTCGGTGTAGTTGAATGCACGCAGTGAAGTCATTGTTTTAATAATGACAATAGTTTGTGTACACTTGGTGTACCGTTGAAGTTTCGAGCACTTTCTCTTATGTACACTTGGTGTACACTTGACGCTTGAGGGGTTAAACGGGTAAAAGCGTTTAATCTAAAAATATTAACCATATTTTATCAATTCAGAAATATAAAGGCTGTGTGCTCCATGTTAAAACATGGAGCTCTGAATATTCATCAATCAATTTAAATCTAATAAAAAAAATATGTTCACGTTAATCCTATTTTGTAGCTCTCCATAACATATCGGATAAAGTTATTACGACAAAATACGATACATCCGATAACCGAATTTATATTTAAGAATTAAGGTTTCTTCACATTTCATTCCATTTAGGAATTACTTTTATGGTTTTTCATTGAATGAATAGCTATGTTCTGTCTTTCATACCTTTTTCTGAAAAGAGATCAAATATTCAACAGTACGACATCATAATTTTTGCGAGACGTATTTTTGTCATAAAACTAATCAGAACTGTCGCTTCACTTTGCCCAGCTCTAAAAGTTTAGGGCCACGGTTTTACTAAGTTAATATAGCTTTAAAGTAATTCGAGATGTCACCAATATCGTGGTAAGTATTACCTTAATTTGAAGTGAGGCTTCAAAATTCAATATTGTTTGTTCGAATGCATGAGCGGTAGGTACCTGTCCCAGGGTCGGCGGTTAGCGAGAAGCGGGTAGAGCTAGCAACTAAAAACAACGTTGGCAAGCGCGGCGTTGAAGAGAGATTACTTGCTGTGTGAGGCTCAGCGCAGACAGAACGGAGCGCAGCGGAGAGTATTTTATTAACGCACTTGAAAATAAACTTTAAAATTATTACAATAAAATGCTTGAACCTGACAAAAAATGCTCGCGCGTCCTCGAAGACGCGTTCTCGCAAGCTCGAGCATACGCAATCCGTGAAGAAAATGCCCGAGACCGCGCGGGGATTATTCCTCTCTGTCTGCGCTGACCCTGAGTCTCTCAGCGAATGTTTTATCCGCCAAGCGAGCATCGCTGAGCGAGTACTGTCTTTGATAGCTCCTGTCGCTGCCACAAATGAGTACTCGCCGGCAGTGTGAACAGTCAGCGATCCACTATTAATATAATATTATGTATCTCTTTTACCTACACGGGACGGGACCTATAATCTTTTGTACGTTTCTTGGGCGAGAAAATCGTTGAGTCGCTTCGTCGTCGTAAGTGGGACAGGTGCCGTAGTCAGGTTAAGTTACATGATATGGATAATTTTGTGTTACGTGGTTACTTGGTAATGATTTCCTGTATTTATTTTCTTGTCCTCGTTTCCTTAGTGATAAAAAGCTAATTATTACTAGCCTTTTTTTTTTTTTTTTTTTGGATGGGAAATCATCTAATGACTCCTCCCGCTCTGGGTGGAGCGGAAGGGAGTGTCAGACTCTTACTGACTAAAACCCACCCGTGTTCCTTCCTTAGCCCTTTATGTTCCGGGGCAGCGGTAACACTTTCGGACGATCCCGCTACCCCGGAATTATTACTAGCCTCATTATAAAAAGAAGAAGATGAATTATTCTACAATTTGTACGACAGTAGATTGTTTTCTTTTTCAATTATTATCTTGATATTATAAACACAATAATTCTATATTCTGATAGCATAATAAGTTTATAGCCATTCTAAGACAATGCCTTTCCTCAATTTCTGATAACACATTCAATTCAATCTAATGTCAAGTGATTTGATTGGCTGTTCTTATTTCCGCCAATCAATCATAACAGTGAACAAGAGACTTGATATTAGATTAACTGTTCTGATACTTGATTGGCATTCCAGAATCTGAGTGTCTATTTTAAATTTGGTTACTCTGAGTATATATGTCTTGCTCTAGCGTCTTACAGACTTCTTCTTGATTTAGCATCTTACGGAGTCTTATGTAAATTAAAGGAATACTTACAGTTTCTTGCGTTAGTGGTGTCTGCCTAGTGGAAAATCTTTTAAGAAAGGAGTCTTCTCTCTTCAACGGAGGTTTCTTCTGTATCGCTGAGCTGAGCTGCACCGTCGTTCGCAGTTTCATCCATCTTTGGTTCGATTTTGTTCTGCAGTCATACAAAATCGTCAGTATCGAGCAATTTCGCCAAAACGAAAATAGGGAGTTTAGTAAGCAAAAGTAGCCATGCTCTCAGATAGTTCAAGTATATTAGACAGACAAGAAATTACAGATTACTCAGTTTGTTAAGCACAGATTTATGGAAGATTCTGTTCATTTATATTCAAGGAAAGTGTTAGTCAAATTGGAATATACCTCTATTCTTACGTTGTTATGTGCGATGATGCACTAGAACTTTTGTGAACAGAAAGATCTCAAACACGTGCAAACAAATAACTCTAGTTTGTCATGCGGCATGGCAACTCACACTATAGAAACAAAAAGTCCAAATCGAATATATACGATAGTTGTAGAGTGAAATCAGTGAATCGAATCTATCTTTTCTAAAACTAGTAACTAGGCATCTAAAGTAAAACTCGAAACTATTCTTCTATTGAAACATTAAAAATGCAATTAAACAATGAAATAACATTGAACACGTTTTTATTCTCTCACAAGTGACAGTAGGAAAGTAGAATCATATTTTGGTGAGCTAGTAAGACACAATATCCACAAGAAAAACACACATAATCCAGTGAGTAAAGTACCATTCCCGAAGTTCCTATACACTGACGAAGGTAGCACATTAGTGGGAAATCATAAACAAACAATGAAATATAATAACAATCGACAACGATGCGGCTTTACCGGTGGTCCGATAGTGTTCGAACCTCTTTATTTTCCTGAGTGCCTGGTAGTATGCCATGACAGCTTGGACGTGTCTCCATTTATGGCCGCGTTTGTCTGTGTCTGATTCCGCCCTCTCAGTGTCCTGCATGGACTTGCGAGAGCTTGACGAACTCGATGCAATGATCGGTCGCCTATAAAGGGATGTATCGTGTTATATGGAGACAGTGGTGTAGTGTGTGCAATGTTAGCGGAAGCCTTCCTGGGACCTTGTGTTGCGCGCTTTGGTGAGCGTCGAACCCTCTTAGATGCTGAATTGTCTCGTGCTTAAATACTAGAGCTAAATATCTAAGAGTCTACTAATCCATTCGATACTAAAAATTCTAATCAAAACTATCTATGAAAGCTAAGCGGACATAAAGATGAGAATCAAAAGTAACAGAGGTAGTTCGTTATACCACCAAAGCGGACAACACAAGTCGCAGTACACGATACATAATGTCAACGAGACTTCACAAAATTATCACATGCATAATGCCTACAATCTCGTTAACGGACAGAACAATGTAACAAGTGTTTATACAATATTTTAGCATTACGTGTCGTCTACACGCCCAGCTGTGCAAGGTCGTGAACTAACTTTGTACAGTTATAACTATTGCATTATGCACAAATTATCGTGTAAGGCGTAGGGCACCAATTACGTATCAGTCGTTCGTATAGTCGACGATTTAATGTGGCTACCAAGTGACGTGTGGAGTGGCTTTCCGTAAAACTGCAAGGCGAACTTAATTATACATTTATGTTTTGTTTTAACGTTTATAATTTCAATAGCCATTGCAAACGTCACTTGATAGACTCAGCTCATCTATCGGGCATACGTAATCAGCATTGGTATTGGATCGTGCTCGTTGCTAGGGTCGCAGCTAAGCGTATCCAAAGCGTAATGTGCCATTATATCGGGCCACTTACATATCGTCAGGCTTCGCATTTGGAGTGAATGGAGATAACTTGCTCAACAGCCTGAACAGGTTTAGAAGATTGCTTATCATCAAATTCTATTACATTTTATATTTCTATTACAGTTGCTATGACATGGAATTAGAGTTTCAGTTCGATTGTAGACCATTTTGAAGTTGATGATACATTTTTTGTCGGTTCATGGTTGATGAAATATTACTTATTTCCGTACAGAAACCACAGAATATAATTATTATTTTCTACTAAAATATAATCTGTAATTTCTGCACTTCAATAAGTTATTTTCTGCTATAACATTTAAATCAAAATATTTTAATTTTAAGGATAGCTTAGTAGGCAGTGGTTGAAATTTTATTATGTTGTTGTTGTGTTTTATTTATATGGTGTACATAATAAAGAGTATTCTATCTATATAGGCTATTTATTTTTATTATATAATTTTATCATCAAGAATTTCATATAAATATAAGTTTTTTGATGCCCTTTGTTTGTAAATGTTAAATATTTGTAAATATTTGAATGTGTAAATATTTTAAAATAACTTTAGAGCATAATTGTTATTGGAAATAAAATAATCTAAAATATAAATACATTATAATAGGTTTACCCTAACAGTTGAATTATAAGATACTAAATTTTACATAGACAATTATTATGATGAGATAATGAATGAAAAATAAATGTAGGTATGACTTACAATATAGGTATCCATATTATTATATAGTGATTAATTAATGTTTTTGTATGAATTACGATAGTGCCTTTATATCTTTTCAGTCTTGTAGATATATTTTTATGTATAATGTGTACTATAGAGGTTTTAGTCTGCATGGCAACACCATGCATCTTTCCCGAATATTTCATAAATTTCATATTTAAAAAGATAGAAAAGAATAGAGTATCCGTCTCACTACTAAATATCCCTTTCATTGATAATCCCGTTACAGTACCTATTACTATACCTGGACTGCTGTATAAAGGGTGTTCTCAAAATTATTACGGTGTTGGTCGTATTCGTATATCTACATAATTTGATCGTACATCATTCTTTATGGCATTCTATGTAGACATCTGACATAAAAATGGCGGCATCCGCCTAATCTTGGTAATTTGGGGTAATATTGCCATAATGACCACCCGTTGGTATGCTGGTTAATGACATGATGTTATTAGCTCAACAAGATGCTGTTGTCTATTATAGTGCCCTGGTAATATTTTGTTAATCGCGATAAAGAAAGAAAATCTCGCTGATATTGAAATTACTTCAAAAGTCAAACGAATATGCATGTAGTTTATTAGAAAAGTGGCTGAACCGACAGACGTTGTCCTGTCCAAATTTCTATAAACCGAATTTATTGTCTTGATTCGTACAAATATCTCATAAAAAAAGTTCAGTTTTTCCAGAATTTGGATATTTTCCGGTAAATTTTCCAATTTTCTTTCTGTGAAAACCTAATACGGACTATTAAGAAAAGTTTAAAAAAAAACCGGCTAAGTGCGAGTCGGACTCGCACACGACGGGTTCCGTACCACCGTACTATTGTACGGTGTTACGGAATCACGTTTGTTGTATGGGAGCCCCCTTAAATATTTATTTTATTCTGTTTTTAGTATTTGTTGTTATAGCGGTAACAGAAATACATCATCTGTAAACATTTCAACTGCCTAGCTATCACGGTTCATGAGATACAGCCTGGTGACAGACAGACGGACAGTGGAGTCTCAGTAATAGGGTCCCGTTTGTACCCTTTGAGTACGGAACCCTTAAAAATAACAAATTCGGTCCCGCCGTTCTCAAGTGATGCGCTTACCAACAAACAACATTTAATTTTTATTTATACGTATAGATAGATGGACTATCGTTCGTTAACTATGTTTCCCTTTACCAACCGTTCTAAATCATGCGAGCGAGAAGTCGGGTATCCCTACTCGTTGTACAGTCTAGTCCCTACTCGTTATATCTTCGTCAGATTGCAAATTCTTTCCTTTATCAAGTCAATACCTACAAGGGTAGCGGGATCGTCCGAAAGGGTTACCGCTGCCCCGGAACATAAAAGGCTAAGGAAGGAACACGGGTAGGTTTTAGTTAGTAAGACCTTCCGCTCCATCCAGAGTGGGAGGAGTCATTAGATGATTTCCCATAAAAAAAAGAAATACCTACACATACCTTTTGAAACTGCGGCACTAAACAGACCAGTCGGATTAAAAAAAATATTTTTACTACTGATAGACCAATTCTTGAGGAAGGCTATAGGTTAGCTAACATCACGCTAGGAACGGAGTAGAGCAAAAACAAAAATGTCTTAAAGAACGCTGAGCGAAAACGAAGTACGTATAACAGCGCTGGTAGACGATGCGATGCGACGAGGTGGGTCGGGAGAACAAGAAATTTCCCGCTGACAAAGTCACGTGCCAACAATTAAAACAGTTTTAGTTTAATTGAATTTTCGGTCGAAATTAATTTAATTGAATCGGTGAATTGGAGTAACCCAAGCGATTAATTTACTTTCGGCTCTAAGAAAGTTTGTTGTGGTGAATTAGTAAAAGGGTCGGTGATGCGTCTACATTATCGATTATCAGCCATTTACACTAAATAAAGGGCACATAATGCAGTCCTACGTTACTTACAGGGTAAAGTGATTCTGTTAATAAAGTGGATGTTGGATTTACCTATGTAATTGAATTTATCTCAATTAGTCTGCCTGCCTTTTCCCACGGTCGGGTCGGATTCCAGTCTAATCAGATGCAGCTGAATACTAGTATTTTACATGGAGTGACTGCATACATGACCTCCATAACCCAGTTACTGGGTTACACGACACCCCTTAGTAAGACTGCTTGTCAGACTTTTGGGCTTTTGACTGACCCGTAACGACTGTCAAAGGTCCACGAATGACCATGGACTTATTATGGTAATAATAAGTCAATGCGAATGACAGCTAGCGGTTTAAGCGTGAAGAGGTAACAGACAGACAGACACACTTTCGCATTTATAATATTAGTATCTCCGAAGTGGTAAATTTATCGTATCGTCGTCGTGACTTAACGTGCTTTCCGAGGCACGGATGGGTCCAGACCCATCCGTGCCTCGGTTCGTGGATGGGGTCACCCATCCACCAACCTACCGCGGCAAGCGTAGCTTAACTTCGATTCACCTGTACGGCTGTTATTATTTAGCCACGAGCCCCTCCTTAATTTAATGGATCTACATATCTGAATTTATCGGACATTATAATATCCATACTAATATTATAAATGCGAAAGTGTTTCTGTTACCTCTTCACGCTTAAACCGCTGAACCGATTTAGATGAAATTTGGTATAGAGATAGTTTCAGTCCCGGGAAAGGACATAGCATAGTTTTTATCCCGATATTCCCACGGGAAACTTATGCGGGTGATACCGCGAGGCGCTGCTAGTGATTTTATAAAGTAGGTGGATCAATTCTTTTTTATCTAGGTCCCAAAAAATATGAGGTCATAATGATGTAGGTGTTTTTTGTTTCCTGGAACCAGTAGGCCTCCTCTCTTCGAGAGGGGGTTGCCTGGAATTACCATGCGGGCCCAGCGCGGGTTAGTGGAGGTCACGTGTCTTTGAAAACTAAATTATCTAGGTATATAAATTGGTATCGATTGAAAACCTCACAAAATAAATGAAGACCAAGACCGATTTGATGACATCACTATAACCTATATCCCAGCATGGCTTACCGCTTAACTACGGCAGCGACGAGTATAATCGAGTTATGCATCGAGTCGCTTATCGATTTGTTGTACCTATTCTCGTGTATATGGGCAGCTTAGTGGCATTGAAGTATTCGAGATATCGATGCCGGACCAGTGGTTACTCAGTGGCTGTCATTTGCAGGACACTGGGAGCTGTTTATAGGGTTGATCTTTGATCTTGTAATGGGCAAAAGTTAGCTATGCACCAGTTTCTAGTCTTTACAGGACGATACTTTTTTATAATTATGTAGTTAACTGGCTTCTGCCGACGACTTCGTCGGCGTGAAATTTCTTGTCTCTGTATGATCTTTTATTAAATTTCTAATAATATATTTGCAACAATAGGTATAGCGCAACTCAATCGATATTTTGTAAGAGAAATGCATTTGGATGTTGTCATTTATCTTTTTGAGACTGGTCCCAAAACTCTAAATAGTGTACCTAAAGGGATGATGGTTATGCCCGGTTGATGGCAATAGCTCGCCGCGTATTACATGGGACTAAAACATAACTAGCAAAATGTGGGTGCACAGACGGCAGCACATCAAGCTACCCGAAACTGTAAAATTTTCCCAATCAACTTTGAACCTTAAAAATCTATTAAACGAAATTTGACAGATTGTAGTGGGTTGATGTGCTGGCGTCTGTACTATTGGTAAAATAAATAAAGACCTCCAGACCGTATTTCCGCCACGAGGGCCAATCTCAACGGAGAATAGCCTTCGGCGCGGGAGATATTATAGTGCACATGTGTGCCCGCAGACACAGGTGCACTCCCTCTTCCCTCACTCTCATAGTCCGATGGGACGGCAATCCGACACAACCGGAGAGAGATCAGACGCAGGATGAACGGCTTAACATGCTTTCCGAGACACGGGATCAACTTCCAAACTCCGGGCTGTTACTAAGAATAAAAGTTTGCCCGACCCGAGAATCGAACCCAGGACCCCACGCTCAGCAGTCACGCTTGCGACCACGAGACCAACGGGGCGCTATAGGTACATCTCTGCCTAACCTTTCGTGGATTACAGTCGTAATATTATGTAAAGGAAGTAAATAGGCTGTACTATGTTGTCGGACCTTATAACTAACTTCCAGGAAAATCTATATACAAGTGCTAACTAATTGGTAACCCTTCGATCAAATCTGCACTCAAACGCTATACAATAGCCTGATTTATTTACTGAAGCGTTAGTAAGCCAATGTGAGCGACCCAACAGAGGGGCAATTCTCGTAATTTTAAGAACGTTCTCAGTCTGATCTCAGTCTCAATCTGTCAAAAATACCTCTAATTTCCCTACATTTTGACAAGTTTTTGACATTTGTTTGTCGCCGAGATGAGACTGCGATTAGATTTTGAACGTTTTAAATTACGAGAATTGGCCTTCTGTGACGTCAAGACTTGGTGGTATGAATATAACAAATGAATTAGCAGCTAAGGACTGTAATGCGAACGTGCGAAATAGCTCCACGGTTTCATGAACTTCTGGTACCTTTATGCAATTCTAGGTTTTCCCGAAACTGATGCCTTTTTCTTTTTTTATACTTTGCTCATAATGTGACCATTTTATCTTGTACATACTTGGGAACAGATGTCCTTCATATATTTTTAACTAACTATACCCGCGACTTCGTTCGCGTGGATGTCGGAAAGCAATAATGTGTCTATTTACTAATTCCTTTTCTAAAATAAAATACCTAAGTTACTCCTTATAGCATCAGCTATCTGCTAGTGGAATTCCTGTCAAAATCGGTCCAGCCGTTTCGGAGATTAGCCGGAACAAAAAGACAACAAAAACAAAAAATTATGTTATAAGTACCGTATACATTATAACGTATAATAGTAAAAGACTGTTATTTTGACATTTTGACAAAATGGAAATGTCTGTTTGTACATTTCCATTTTATTTATGTATAGATAGCTCGTAGATGAATAGATTATGTGTCTCATTCTGCATAGTGACAGTCTTACAACAGTTCACGGTCAATATCCTACTTCTAAGTTCTGCAAACGAATCTTCTACACTTTTATGAGTGCCTAGTAACTTCGTGAAGTGAACTGAACTTGTATGACATTTTACTAAATGACCTTTGAACTGTGCCGAGGCAGTGAATGTCTCAATATTTATCTAAACTTCTACAAAGCGAACCTCCTCCACTTCAATGAGATCCTGGTACTTTAACAGTAATTGAACTTGTTCCCGAAGCCAACTTAAAGATGAACTTGAGATAGTTTATTATGAGTTTTTGAGGGAAAGTCTGTTTTCGGTATTTAAGTAAGTTTTTCAGCAATAAAATCCACGAACATTTTTGTTGAAATGACATAGATTGGTATGTGAAAATGTACATTAAAACCTGTAGGTATTCGTAAGTAGGTGTTAAATGTATCGAACTTTATATCTTCTGTGACATAACATAACATAGTCTATACATAACACTTTAAATGAAATATTGCTCCATTTAATGGTTCTACTATAGACGTGCTAAAAAAGGGTTAGCACGCAATTGAAAGCAACTACATTTCAGATAGAGACTTATCTGAAACGAATGAACGTTTCGCTTTCAGAGCGAAATTAAATTTGAATAAATGTAGTTTGAATTGCGTCATTTACTTTATTCATGTGATAAAATTTGTATGGTCTGTGCATTGAGTTATGCTAACTCAATGTAGACTATGCTAACGCAATTGCAGACCATAAAAATTATATTACACGATGTAGTTTAGAGAAAATTATTACCTAAGGTCGACCGGTAGACGATGTCGCATTGCATTAAGTACGCTTTGTGTACTATAATAATATAGTTCTTGCGTTTTAGCATGGCAATAGCGGTCAGTGCCCTTTCCCTAATATCTCTTCGTAGGAACCCAAACAATAAACTATCTATAGTTTTTCGTTATTGGAACATGTCAAGATCACGATTCATATTGATCACTTGTACTTTATTCCAGTTTTTTAAATAAAAAATGCTAGAAAATGTAGGTTGGTCAATGACCGCTATTGCCATGGTAAAACGCGACAACCAGTGCCCTCCGAAAGTTAGTTGACATTTTTCCACTTCAGTTTTGATGTAATATTATGATTTAAAAATAAATAATAATAATTATATTTTTATGATACTTCACAAGTATAGATAGTGCAATCCACGAAGACGCGCCCCACTCTTCTTCCTAATCTCTTACACTAATTACTTGTTACTTAGTGGGTAATTAGCGTGTATCGAAAAAAACAAAACAATAGCGGAATTAACTGGCGATATTACGATTAGGAAAAAGAGTGGGGCGCGTCTTCGTGGATTGCACTATCTATAGTTGAATTATTCAATAAAAACGTTATAGTCTACAGTTCAAACATTTGAAACTAGAATTTTAAATTAAAATGTGGCATAGCAGCTGAAGTGGGAAAATGTCAGTTAACTTTTGGAAGCTATTTACTGTATATCAAATCCTTAACATCAATATGTGATTATGGTAATGATTACTTGACTGTAAATGTATATTATGCACGATGTTAGGAATGTACAATAGAATTACATATTATTTTCCTTTATTCGTCTATATACATATAACATATATTTTTAAATATTAGAATATAAAAAAATATATAAAAACATTTAAAAATATAAAAAATAGAATTACATAAATTATTATAGGTATAAGTTAATATGTTTGAAGTAAATAAAATATACATAGTAAATAATATCTATAAATTAACATAAATTATGTGTGTTTAATACATTTTGTATGCCTATCATGTCTTTTTGTGATTTGTTTTAAATGTGAATTAAAGTAGGTCATTCTTAATTTTCTTCAGAATTTTGTTATTATTGGTAAAACTGGAAATGGATAAATTGGTTTTTAGAAATGAAGGAGTAGGTAATATGAATTTGTGGGGAAAAATAAGAATGCAAAAAAAAGTAAAATATAAAGATCCGGTATCACTTTATGCGTTTAGCGCTAAAAGTATTTAAAACATCTTTCTGTTTCCATTAATCGTTTGAAGATGACAGAGACAGAACGATGATTGAAATTCGTCTAGCCTTAAATCAGTGGCGTAGCGCCGCCCGGGGCGAAAGAAAATTTTGTTGCCCTCTTATCTAGGTATTTCAATTTAAAAGACTATGATATACAGTCATTCTAAAGAACTTTTCGGCAAGAAAAGGCTTCATTATTGTATATTGTACAGGTTACAAATAAAAAAAATATATAAAATATGTTTTACAATTTATAATAATCACATTCATTACAAAAAATCTTACACGTGTGCCACTTACATTGATATTACAGGTATAGAACACTTATGATTATACCTTGACGATCACCAAGATTAAGTTATTAGCGAATTGAATATTACTCGTATGTCGCAAATCGACTTCCAATTAGAACTACGACGATACTGTTAATATTTATATTTTTATTGAAAATTAATATACTTTTACTAGTCTACTTTTTTAAGAGCAGTCTTTTATTGCGTTATCAATGTCTATAGTATCACACACCTCTTGCTCAATAGACAAGATAGCTAGATTGGTTAGCCTTAAAGTACTCTTTGTTGATCTTAAACAATTTTTGACTCATCCAAAAAATTTTCAGGTGTGTGTGACAAAAATATGAAATGGTTCAAATATTTACAACATAAATTATTATTTTTTACTGTGAAATTTTGCCGCCCCCTTAAGGTGCCGCCCGGGGCAGACCGCCCCTGTCGCCCCTACTACGCTACGCCACTGCGTTAAATGTAATAGTGATTTTTTAATTATATAGGGTGACTGGTAATTAGTGACTGATACTTAAACACGTGATTGTACTCATGATAGCAAACAACTTTTACTATGGGACCAAAACATGAAATTGCAAAAAAAAAATCTGTTGTTTAATCGTTTATGTTCGCCTAACTGGTCAAAATGTACTGAACAGCAGATTTTTTTTTTCGCAATTTCAGGTTTGGTCCCATAGTAAAAGTTGTTTGTTATCATGAGTACAATCACGTGTTTAGGTATCGGTCACAAATTACCAGTCACCCTATCTCGTAAATAATGAAATCGTTTTTGTGGCGGTAAAAATTGATACAATTTATTTATAAAATGGTTGCTCCTGCTATATACACCTTTTTACTTGAATGTAGTGGATTGATTTGTAAAGGGAATCACGTTTCTGAGATATTAATGTTCGGAGTTGATGATTGAGTCACGTGATCAACTTTGAACGTTCATATTTCGGAACCGTGATACTTTACGGTGTTTGGTCTTATTATGTTTTCTGTGTGCATTGATGTCAGCTATTGATTTATATAGGTCTCATACGTGGCCGCCATCTTAAAAATGGCACGGCAGTAGATATAGCCGGGCTCCATATAAAAAATCTTTAAACCCCTTTGGAAATTGTCCGCATACTCTAAATTAATTTAGCACACAACACCAGCAGGCATTATCAGCCGTCAGGTTATATTTTGGGTAATAGCTTAAATTTAGCACATTTCCAATAGCCTAAAAGTCCCGTAGGAAATCGATAATTATAATTACCAGCGGTGTGATTGCGTAACACATTGTCAATTGCAATGCCTTTCATTTTGACAATACGACACCGTTCATTGCTTTATTTACGATGTCGAGCAGACGAAGTTTTCAAACATATGAAGCAATGGATTAGAGTTTTTCTTCAAAATCAGACATTCGGATTGTAAAAGAAAGTAAGTATGTCACGCAATTCGGGGGTCCATATAAGTTTGTGGAAATGGTCTAGCCTAAAATTACGGAGAACCTTAAACACTTAATTGTTGAACGATGATCAAAATGCTGAACCTGATGAATTAATGGTTAACATAAAAATAAATTATCAACTTAATCTACTCAAAAGGGGGTCTCGCAATATTGATTATTGCTTTTTTGTCATTACAAATTATGGATACAGAGCAATTTAAATTATTTTAATATTTATAAGTGGCTGAATTTTATTTGTAGCTCAATATTGGTTTACTATGATAATACGAATACCTATAGTCTATTCAAAGTTGTTTCAAATTAATATTATTTCAAGTTAAACAAATATCAACTTTATTTCAATGAGAATTAAGTTGATTTCAAAGTGACTAGCACTATTGATAGAGTTATAAAAATGTTTGAAGTTGTAGCGTAAACTGAACTTTATTGTGTAGGGTTTAAAGTTATTTTTCCATAAACTCATATTTGTTTACATTTTTGGCAAATAAATCGCGAATGCAGATTACATGGTTAAGTTTTATAGTCAATTTTACATTTTTTTTTAAATCAAAACTTTAAAAAAATCATGATTCGACTGCCCTTGTCCTATTTTATTTGGGGCCGGCGCAACATGTCTTCTTCCGTACTTCTAGATTAATCGTCAACTCAGTAGTCTAAATTAATTAAATATAAGGAAAAATTATGACGACGATTTTCGATAAATAAATGGCTTATTTCATTCCTTATCATTTCCTTTTCGAGTACTTAGACGATTCCATAAGTGATATAATTATTTATATAAGTGAAGTATTTTGTATTATCTTAGTAAACCTTATTAACTTATGTCTATACTTAATCTTATTTTAAATTCGAATTAATTTCAACGAACCTCTGTCCAGGGCTTTTGCTTTCACTGCTAGCATTGTTACTGGAATCGTCATCTTCTTCTCTAGATGTGGCAGCAGATAGAACCCGAGATGAGCCAGCGTTGACCTCACTCCCATCATTATCTTCACCTTCTGATGTTCTGTTTGTTCCTTCTTCTGCCTGCCGAATAAAAAAAAAACGAAAAATGGATTTTTGGTCTCTGTAAGAAGGCTGAATGGAATGAGTGTGATAATTTTTAGTCTGTGGAACATTTTGACATGCGCTCATGCTGACTTGTAATGATTTTGTATTTGTGTTTTCTCGGTATTTTACTGTTTTCGTAATGTCAACTATTGTCCAGTAATTTTGTGTTATGTCGCGAAATTACCTTCTTTAAATTTCTATTGCCCGCTTGCAATACAAATCACTAAAAACATTTAGACCATCGTTATATTTCTGTCTATCGTTTGCAGTTGACTGAGACGAAATTATGTTTTAATTATGTTTAGCGCTAAATGTATACAGTGGGTTGTATTGCAAGTGGGCGTAAGTGTTAATCAAAGAAACCTACCTAACCTAACCTGATAAAATGGATGGACATTTAAAAGCATCTTCATATTATTATATTTCCATACATTCCTGTGTTATCGTGATGCCCTGACGTGGACGTGGAAGTCCATGATAATGTTATCATCACGTTAGAAATTATAAAAACGTCCAATGCCTATTAACAATGTCCTTTCACAGAAAGTGTCTATACCAATTACAATTAATTGAATTCTTCCTTACAAAATGGCGGTTCATTCATGAGATAATTTAATTTTGATAAAATATAAAACCATTCCGGCCAAATATTATCAGGAGCGTTGCGGAAATAAAGAAAATCGATTAATTTCCTCTCCACGTTATTCTGCATTCGTACTATTTACCTATATCTAAGAGAAAATAATGGATTTAAAAGAACATGTCAAATCCAGAACCTTTTTCAAATGAGGAACTGATAATCTAAATTAAGATTAAAGATGGAAGAAAAAATATTAATTTATTTTCCTTTCTTTCATTAAATGTGCCCTTGTTTTAAGCGAGCTTGTTATTTTTGATATTTTTTATTTTGATCTCATTTTTTTTTCATTTTGTGTTGTTTATTTCTTAGTTTTAAGTAATTGGGCAAACTTGTAATACTGTCTGTATAGTTAAGTATATTTTATAATTACATATTTTTTCTGTCTGAATTTTGCCTATATATATATATATATATATATATATATATATATATATATATCTTCATTCTAGCGTCACTAGTGTTAAATTGTTATTTTTGTGAATTTAACATATATGTTTGAGCATGCTTGTTTACCTGTAATTGGAGACTGTGTAAGTCCAGGACTAATAATATTGTTACCTATACTTTACATATTTTCCTGCCTAATAGGATGATAGGCCTAGTATTGAAATGAAGATGGATCAATATTGACAACAAAAGAAGAGGTATTTGCCCTGCGATGGGACTATAATTAGGCTGCGTTTCCACCAGAGATGAGCGAGGATGCGTTGCGAGGAATTTGTGTAAAACTAACCAATAGCAACGCTAACTTAGTTTAAGCTATGAAAATGAAGCGATGTTATTGGTTTGTTTCTTACATCCCTCGCTACGCATCCTCGCACATAGACCTACCTTTACCTGATATCATGTGTACAACTAAGATATCTTCTATGACTAGTAATCACTGGTACCTAGACATAAATTTCACGTAAATAATTTTAGTGACTCGAGTAGTTAGTATACAGCCCAGTATACCAAACCTCAACTATTTACGTAGTCCAAAATAATTTTGTAAACATAACCTAAAATTACTGCTGCTACTGTGGCGCTCCCCCAATTTACCGCAGTTTGACGGAAACTATCAAAACAGAGACAGGTGGCCTACCATGATCTAATTAAAAACGATTCAAAAGCAAGACATTTCAGTTTAGGTTGGTTCCTAAACTGCATCGCTTGAGCTGCTCTATGGACGTCATGGTACCAAACAAGTATGAATGAAACCAAAACTTGCGACTCAGTTTGGGACAATCGCTGTCAGCAGATGGCTCGGCCTAAACTGAATCGTTAAACTGACGTCATGGTACGAATTAGAAGAACAGTTCACTTTAGGTCCTAAAATGGATCGTGTTAAGAGCTTGTGGTAGGCCTGCTGATCTCCTTACCTCTACCCTCCATACCTATATCCTGATTAGTCAGCCAGCTACTTAATTGGTTGGCAATTACTGTGACCATACCCAAAACTCTGTGGTTACCTAGTAATGGTACCTAATTGATAGTGAAATAACGTTAATTTATCACCCTCCCTATCAATATATTGGCTACAAGTCCATTAAAGTCACAGGTTACCGATACTATAATTAAGGTACTTTAATTACATTGTTTTTATAATTGGATTAGACAGTAAGTAAATGTGTGTTGTCATTATCAATTATCATCCTTAATGTGATACTGGAGAGTTGTAAATGTATGTACAGACGCCAGCACATCAACCTACCCCTAACTGTCAAATTTTCACAATCAACATTGAACCTTATGCTTTAGCGATAAAGTTGAAAATGTATTACAGAAATCTGACAGATTGTAGTAGGTTGATGTGCTGGCGTCTGTACAATGAATAATTGACTAGTTCAGCTTTGCGGAATGAAACTATTTAGGCTTGGTTATAGGTAACAAACTGCCATTTTTTAACATGGATAGAAAAGTGTTTGTCTCGAAATTATCGGATGAAATTATTTTGCAGTAAAAATGGGTGGATAAAAAATCTTTTTTTATGTATTGTACACGTCATTGTAATTGCAGTTTTATTTTTTAACGCACAGTTTAATTTTGTGTTTTGCAAGCCATTTTAAAACTCATTCTCTGTTATATTAATAATTAAAAAAAAATTGAATTAATTGGACTAATGCTACATGACAAAATATTATTTTTTCTATTAATAAACTCAACGTCAAAGTTGTTATTCAATCTAAACTAATACTTCTGAAGAAGTCAGAATAGCAATCCATAGATAATATTGATTGACTGTCTGTCGAGACGGTCGGTCAAGGTTGACGTAGCTTAGGAGCTTACGATCACTTTTGCGACTCATCTGTACTCGTGTCCGCGCTTATTCTTGAACTGCGGGCCCCGAAAAGGGTCCATAAGCTTGGAATTATATTTTATATACCTGTGCAACATTACAGTCGGCCTTCTTCAAGGAAAATCCCTTAAAGGTTCTTAATTTTGACTTCTAGGTACGAAACTTGAAAAAGGTTGACAATACGAAGGTTCTATTAATTTGATTTTAGGTTTAGGTTATTTTTTTAATATAATACTTGTGCCATTTGGAACATCAAGTCAGATTATGATTTTTTTGATCCTACAAACGAAACTAAAAAAAAACTAAACTACCTACCTAGCCTTGTGAAAAAGCAAAATGATATTTATTTATTGTAAGTGTCTCTCCTTTTTATTTGATTTATATTTTAGGAATTCACTATGTTATTTATTTTGAATCCAATAAATGAAACGTAATTCCCTTTGTCTTCAACATGCTAAATGAAACAAAAACAGTTTGAAGTATTCCGCTCCAAAGGAGCTGAAACTTTGACGTGTTTCATTTCTATATTTCATACTATTTAATAATAGCCGAGACAACAGACGTTGTCCTATCCAAACAAAAATCTCATAGAAACAAGGTCTTTTAATTTTCCAATTTTCCGGGCAACTTTTCCAATTTCTCTTTCCATAAAACCTTATTGCCAAACGTGTCCAGCCGTGTCAATTGATGTACTTACCAGCGAACAGTATTTCACTTCTATTTATATAGATTTACACTAAATATTCGTCTAAATAAACAGCGTCCATTCAACATTTATTATTTTGTCTAAATAACTTCACAACATCCACACAGCATTAAAGTCTTAAGAGGACTAACCAAGTCAAAACTTCCAAGTTACTAGTGTCCGTTACCCAAAACTTTACCTGTAGTTTATATTTCTGACTCGAACTTAATTTCTCTATCCGTTAAATCCCTGAGTCGTAAAGAAAGTCAACGTTAAAACTATCTCAACTGTCTTGAAACTTCACGAAACTTTATTTGATTTTGTCAGCCTACACACACACACACACATTGACTTATCTTTACACTAACTTTAAAGACGTGTAGAATTTTTAATTATTCTTTAGTCAGATGCAAAGTAACGAGAAAATGATAGTGATTTATTTTTCGAAAAAGCAGCCTACGTTTTTGGTTGCAAGTGAGGTTTTTTTTTTTGAAAGATTTATGTGTCTAATTTGGGGCAGTGTTGCAAGATAGAAATTTGAATAACACTAAAAATATAGGTAGTAAGCCCTTGGGAGTTAGGTTTAGAATTACTGACGCAATTGCAAAAAAATAGATCTACTCTTCTACCGTGTTTTATAATAGAGTCAAAGGAATACAAAAATAGGTGCTGCAGTCTACCGTAATTAAAATCTAAACTGCTGTGTATATACAGGCACACGGTAAGAGATATGTGTACAGGCACACAACATACATCTATGTTACCACGCATGTAACTGTTATTAATATTGTGTGCAGTATTACCTGGACTTGTCTTAAAGTATTTAATATACATTTTTACTGTGGAGAAAATAAAGAGAAATAGTAGAACTCCTTGTACAGTCTACAGCATTTAACAGTAACAATTTGATATTCAATCATGTGGTATAAGAGTGTTCTATTATATTTATAGTGCTTTTATGTCGTAGCAGTAAGGGTGGTTTTCGTATGGCAAGTGATACCACTGATGTGTGGAGGACTAGTTTTGAATGTAATATTGTTTTGAGGATTATTAATTAATAATTCTCAATACATTACATATAGTATGATATACAACGTTGTATTAATTTAACAAAATGAGCCGCTTCATAATATCTTAAAACCAAAAACAAAAAAAAAAACAGTTTCTCTCTATACTCTATTTACAGCAAACCGAGTCGAGCCTCTCAAGTAATTACAAAATGATTCCAAAACTTCCTAGGAGCGATCAAATTATACCAATTAAAGTTATTAGTTAAAGTATCCGAGCTGGATGGATTCGCAACTTTGTTAGGCTGCCTGTCTGTTGAAGCGGAGCGAGGGAGCAGTGTAGCTGAGTGTCATTGTGCGCTGAAGCGGAGGCACGAAGGCACAGTGCAAGCGACAAGGCGTTAGAAGCGGAGAAGCTGAGCGGGATATAATGGCCACTGCCATTATATCCCGCTAACTTTCTCCGCTTTGCTTTCATTCTATGGTTAAAATGTGTAGAAATAATCTCCCCTTCCCCGTAGCTTGGTATATCCACTGATGCAAAGCGGGAACGTAGATCTTACCCTCATTTCTTTTCCTAGCTCCGCTTCGCTCCGTTTCATTGAACAGGCAGCCTTGATTCAAACTCACCTGGATCCGTATAAGTGGTATAGTCTCCTCTTTGTACATAATATTTGTGTTTAAAAGTTAATAAAATCACTTGTTTTCTTTATTAAATTGTATGTATAAAGTACTCAATGTTATCTATTTTACAGGAATTTACATAATTGTGTTTATGTTTCTAACGAACTAGGTATTTGATTTTGTTTTATGGGAATGTTATGTTGTATAAGCTCTAGGTGTGTTGTCTATCGTCTATTATTGGTAGACCCAAGGGCTCAATAGTTTTGGGCAAAATATTACCAAAAAATGTCAATTGGAAATTGTTGGCGAAAATCAGCTATGAGTGAGAGATTGCAGTACTGAGCTCCTGGTCTAAAATGAGAGTAATTTGGTGATGAATGTGGCGGTATTGAGTGTATTGGTAATGTGAATGTACTTATTTTAAACTAAACTAATTATGAGCGACTAATCACAATAGCGTGTCTACTTATTGTTTTGATTGATGAAGAAACTGCAAACACACACACAGCACAACAATATACTATACGTGGTGCTTAGCAAATTGAATATTTTCAACAAAATTTCAACCAAAATCAAGACTTCATCATTTTAAATTCGATCATAAACCAGATTTGAACAACTCGATTACACTTGTGAATAGCACCCATGTCTACAATAGGCATTAAAATATTACTCCTAACAATTGATCCCGAGGCGAGTGTATGCAAATGTACGAATTGAATTTGAATAAGACATTCATTCTGGCTATGTACGGACGAGCAGAAATATATATGAATGTGTTGTAGTATTGTGAGATAGTAGAAATAGTAATAATGTTTGTTCAAGTAATTGAAAAACAATGGAACGTTTAACAATTGGCGAAAAGACCTTATGAAACTGAGGGCAGTTGAAGGGCAACAGAACTAATTAATAAATGTAGGTAGGGGTCAAAATGACAGTGGAAATGTTAGGTTTTTATAACAAAAAAATGCTCATATCGTAGATTGAATACTTTAAAAAAATAAAACATGAACTGCTTGACAGTTCAGAATCAAAATCAGCCTACAATGTTCCCATTGCTGGGACATAGGCCTCCTCGCTGTGAGAGGGAGTGGGCTATAATCTACCACGCGGGCCCAGTGCGGGTTTTTAGATGTCACATGTGTTCGAAGAGAGAAATGGTGATGAAGTTATTTACACAAAGTAAAGCGTCTGTTCACACAGGTCAGAATATTATGATATGATATTTATACTGCAATAAATAGATCAGAAAATAAAATGTAAGTAATGTTAGACTTTCTGATGTGAAAAAATAATGACTTTTCTGTTCGTTTAACAGAATTAGTTATTTCAAGAATTTTAATTTCGTCTTGATCTAAGTACCTAGTTATGTAGTTCAAAAGAAGTCACAATTGTAAAATTTCTCGATTAAATTAGTTGCGTTTACTAGAAAAATACTTTGCCAACCTTTGAACGGTTTCTTTGTGGGTTTCTCAGTTTCACGAGGTTTAATCTTGATCAATTTATTTATACTTAGTTATCAATAGCGTTCTATATTTTTCGAAATCATTTTGAGTTGAATTACTGTAAGAAATCAAATTAAATTACTTAAATTTTACAAAGCTGATGAATTCTATCTTACGTTCTATACAAAAATACAAAATAATAGATTTTCAAATTGTTTATAAAAAAATGCTTTTAGGAGTGAAAAAAAATGAAATCATGCAGTACAAAAAGATTTGAAGTGCCATAAAAGTTAAAACTAAAGTAATTATTATTTAAATACACATCATAGAGTAAGGTGCAGATAAATTCGAAAGTGCTAATAATATCTAACAAAAATCTAATATCTAACATTTCTGAGTTGTCAAAGAGTGGACGTGTTTTTGGTGAAATAAAATCTCTTACGAAAATACATCAAATAAAACAATACAAAATAATCCTAAAGTTCTAACAAATAGTGACACAATTTGAGTGAACACGTGCGCGAAATTAATAAAAAAATATTGCCAAAATTATATTCCCGATCGCGCTGCATTAGCTGAGGTAGGCTCCTCCTCACCTCGGGGAAAAGAGACAAGTTGCTGACTCGCGATAATTCATCCCTGTCGCACAGCGGCCGGCCGGCCCGCACGTGCGTTAACTACCTACGACGTGCACCTGCGGATCTAAATTCCTGGAACTCGTAAGCGCCTCAAAATATTACTGTTTTTATTTGCTGTCGAAATGGTTAACTACAGCTGTGCAAACTGCACTAAACCAATAAGATCAACACAACCTATAAAATGCTCGAACTGCGCCTACCATTACCACGCTATATGCGCAAACATAACGGAGTCGCGCAAACTGACCGAAGAGCAGCGGCAGCGTTGGAAATGCCCTCACTGTCAAAGCAGTGAAACCAGCACTGGTCACACGAGTTCCGCCTCTGACAACACCTGTGTCACATCCCAACACATTTCTGAGACCAAAACATCTGTTGAATTACACAATAAGCCCGCCTTTCAACCTGTAACCGTGGATTCTAATGCTCTGAATAACCTAGCTTCAGAAATGAAGTTAATTCGCGAAAGTGTCATAGAGATGAAGTCCGAAATGAGGTCATTGACCGACCATATCACGCAGTGCAATAGCCGCCTTGATGAATACGGGCACAAAATTGCCCGTGCCGAAGAAAAAATACACGATCTCGAAAAATGTGCCTCCCAAAATATTATACTACAAAATACTGTATCGCAACTTAAAGAACAACTCAACTCTCAGGCCCAGCAGTCCCTGAGAAATGAAATAGAAATCATAGGAATAAACGAAACTCCAACAGAAAGTCCGACCCACATAGTTCGCGTCATCGCTCATAAAATTGGTGTTGATCTTGACGAAAAGGATTTGGATTACGTGACGCGTGCTGGACCGCGCCGCCAAAAACACAACAATGGCGATATAACATCAGAGTCTGACAACAAGCTTCCCCGACCACTAGTGATCCGATTTCTGAGAAGAGACAAACGAAATGAATTTTTAAGTTCCGCTAAAAATAGACGTAACCTTAACTGCGCTGACATTGACATAAAAGGTACCAAAGGAAACATATTCTTTAATGAGCGCTTAACACCAGACAACCGCCGTTTATTTCGTGAGTCACGCCAACTCAGCAAAAATGCAGGATTCAAATACTGTTGGATTAAAAACGGATCTATTTACATACGTAAACGGGAGGGAATTCCACCCATTAATATCACAAGCCTGGACGAACTTTATCGTCAAGTTCCTGGTGCACATGACTGCACTTCTCTTCAAACAAACTCCCTTATTATTGACAAGTAGTACTCTTAAAAACACCTTAATTACCATTTTGTTTTGTTTACTTTTAATTCTTAACTATTTTTTGTTATACAGAAGTAATTTTTGTTCTTTTTTACATTTAACCATAAAATATTTCGTGTCTTACAGACTAACTTTGCGTTCTTGGTTATTTTTAATTGCTAACAGGTGTTTTGTGTCTAATAGAAATACCTATCTATATTGTTCAATTTTAATTGTTAAGTATTTCGTGTTTTACAAAATAACTTTTTGTACCTGTTTATATCTAACGGCTAACAATTTATTTTTATCTTTTTATTATTTTACGTCTTGTAAAAGTTTAATTTATAAAACGTTTCATGTTCATATTATGTCACCTACACAAACCTTAATAACACACACCATGTCCCCTACACATACCTTAAAAATACACACCATACCACCTACACATAACTTAATACACACCCTAATCACACTCATCGACGCGTACCTACACATATTCAGACACTTATTATCGTACATACGGCGTTTCCTTCAGTGTCAGGGTATCCTAAAATTCCCAAAAGGTACTTTCGTTAATCTTGGCAAATGGAACATACTAACTTGTTGGTCACTGACAGCCTCATTAAATAAAATTTATTTCTCAAAATTAAAAAACTATACTAATGGCATTACTTAATATAGTGCAAGACTTAGACGAAAATCTAGAAGTAAACTGTCATACCGTCGATACTATTGAACATTGCCGAACGTTAATAAAAAATACCGAGTCTAATTTTAAAATTCTCTCACTCAATATCAGAAGTTTCCAACACAATTTTGACAACTTTGCGGTAATGCTACAGCGAACAACTATCAGCTTTGATGTTATCATTTTAACGGAATGCTGGCTTACTGACGGCAGTATTATAGACCCTCTGCCAGGATATAATGCATATCGCACAACAGTTCAGCAAAATAAAAACGGAGGTGTAATTTGCTTTGTTAAAACTAATTACAAGACTGTAGCCTTCGAACCTACAATACTAGACGCAGATCGACTTCTCATAACCATCGATGATAAAGTCGCAGTACTAGGCATTTATAGATCTCCTTCGTTTAGTAATCTTGAACCATTTTTAAACTCATTGGAAACCTTACTGAGCTCACTGGCAAATAAACAATCACTGATTGTCACTGGCGACATTAATATTGATATCTGCAACACTATCAATAGTCAGTCATCAGAGTACCTTTGTCTAATGTCTTGCCATGGGCTACTTCCTGCCATAACCAGCCCAACTAGGGACAAAGCGTGCCTAGACCACATATTTATAAAGTGTCAGAACAAATGCTTTGGAGTCGTTTGCAAGTCCTCAATCACTGATCATGATATAGTTATTGCCAATATTTCTTCACGTAAACCTCCAACTAGTACTGCAAAGAGATGCATAAGTAAAACAGATACCGAAGCAGTTATTGCTGACCTAAACAGTACTGACTGGTCTGTCATTACAGATGACACAAATGTAAATACAGCAACCACTGAATTTACGAACATTGTTACTTCCACTGTAGACAAACACACACGAAATGTAAAAATTGGTAGAAAATTGGCATGCATAAAACCATGGATCACCCCGGGATTAGTAAGATGCATGATCCACCGGGACAAGTTGCATAATGATTGTAAATCTAACCCTGATGATCCTGTCCGAAATAAAATATACACTCGATACAGAAACTTTTTTTCCAAACTTCTTTCAAGAATCAGGTCTGACTACAATAACCAACAGATTATTGATAACAAAGACAATCCAAAAAACCTCTGGAAAGCAATAAAATCTATAGGTCACATATCTCCTAAAAGTAATGAAACTTCCCAACTACTGAGCCCCAATAGAGAAAAAGAAACACTTAACTCCTGTAACTCACACTTCACCTCAGTAGGAACCCGTCTGGCAGACAAAATACTAGAAAAACTTAACCTATCTCATGAATCTTTAATAAACACTTACACATCCAACGTATCCAACCCACACTCTCTTCTCCTTGAACCGACAGATCCTTACGAAATTATTAAAATTATATCTGACCTCAAAATCGACAGTGCTCCAGGACCTGATAAAATTTCGGTTATTCTTATCAAAAGAGCATTAAAATCCTTACTAGTACCAATGATGCACATCTTCAACCTGAGCCTTGAGACCGGTACCTTCCCAGAATGTTGGAAAATAGCTGCGGTTTCCCCCATCTACAAAAGCGGTCCCAAACATGCACCTGATAACTACAGACCTATAGCACTGCTAAGCTCTGTCTCTAAAATATTAGAGAGGATCGTTAACTCCCGTCTCACTTCTTTCATTGATAAAAATCATCTCATCTCTGATAACCAATTTGGATTCCGAAGGAATAGGTCAACCGAGGATGCTGCAACTCTTCTTGCCAATTGTGTCTCCTCTCATATTGAGAATAATGAAAAATGCCTCGCCATCTTCCTTGATCTTGCGAAGGCATTCGACACGGTTTCAACTGGCCTTCTCCTTAAGAAACTAGAATGCATAGGAATACGAGGAATTTGTCTTGAATGGTTTAAAAGCTACCTGACAAACCGGAAGCAGTACACGAAAGTAAGCTCTTTCACTAGTGATCAACTCCCAATTGATTTCGGAGTTCCACAGGGTAGTGTACTTGGTCCCACGCTTTTCATTGTATATATAAACGACATATTAAACCTTTCCGTAAATAATGCAGAAATTATAACTTATGCAGATGACACTGCTGTAATATTTCACGGAAAATCGTGGGAACATGTACACTCTCTAGCAGATGAGGGATTATCACTAATCGCAAACAAACTGGACAGAAACCTGCTCACGCTAAATGGCAGTAAAACGAAATATATTGTATTCTCCAAAACCGCCGCTTCAAACCCACCGGAACACCTTAAACTCAAACTACATCACTGCTCTTCTAACATTTCTACTTCCTCTTGCGACTGTCCTCCTCTTGAACGTACTTCTTACATTAAATACCTTGGTATTCTTATCGATGACCACCTAACATTTAGGCAACACATATCCAACCTATCTGGCAGAATAAGGAAACTTATACACACCATGCGTAGATTACGAGACTGTCTGCCCACAGACACACTACAACAAGTCTATCTAGCGCTATGCCAATCGATAATTCAATATTGCATCAGCGTGTGGGGAAGTGCTGGAAAAACTTACTTTATTGAAGCTGAAAGAGCACAGAGGGCGCTTCTTAAAGTAACTTTTAAGAAGCCCTACCGGTTTTCTACTGATTTACTCTACCGCGAAACGAAAGTCCTCAGAGTCCGCCAGCTTTTTATTCTTTCTGCCTGCACAAAAACGCACAAAAATATTAAAAGGAGACCCGACTATGCAACTCTCATAAACAAAAGAAATTACAGAATCCCAACACCTGACAGCACCTCATTACTAGCAAGACGCTCTCCGGCCTACTCTCTCATTAATACATACAATAAAGTCTGCAAACTCTGCGAAATTAAAAATACTACATCATACGGCTGCAAAAAAATTGTTAAGGAAATTTTGCATAACACTGGTTATGATGACACGGAACAACTAATATAAAGACCCTGACCTAACACCAAATCAAATGAAGCACAATGGAACAAACACGCATACACACCAGACGCACACACACCACTCACACATCATACACACACACCACACACACATCACATATACACAGACACACGTAAGTACACCTGATAATATACCTGAAATCTCCACTCTGGAATTCGTACTCCGAGCCCCAAGATACAGACTAACTGTCTAGTTTGGGGCTCACTAGTTAATAATATACTGTAACCTAGCTATAGGTAATATTTTTAAGCAACTGACATTGTCTTAACTTGCTGTTAACCATTAAACCTGCTTATTGTATTACCTGGACAATAAAATATTTTCTATTTTTCTATTTCTTTTCTATTTCTATATAAAAATAAAGATAAAACTAACTACGATAGTAAAATTTGAATAATCTTAAAAATACGGCTAAGTAGAAAGCTTTAAAAATATTTTAATTTATATCACATCCTGTCTTTGCAATTTTTGACAAAAACATATTTTTATTTTATAAAGATACTTATTATTATTTTTAAATCATTATTGATATAATAATGTTTCTTACAAAGTATGCACCTAAATACCAACAAAACCTCTAGTCTTTTATCTTTTTATTTGATTCCTAAAATACAGGCCTAGGGCTAGTTTGGGAGTTAGGACCAATTCCTTGTAATACATTCATATTGTAAGATTGTTACTTTGAGTGTCTGTCATAATTTTAATGTATTTCTTCTAGTGACAAATAAATACACGTTTTTTTATACTTAAAAATATAAACTTTCCTATACTCTTTTTTTTTCTAATCCATATCTCTTACAGTCTAACACTGCCCTTGATCTAATTTTAACATCATCTGTCCATCCCTTGTCCAAAAACCGAGCAAAATACAGAGTGTCCGGGCAATATACGCGAACAGTGTGCCCGGGAAATGTTTTGTTCAGAAAGGAACCCGATGAAAAACGTAATCCGATTGGATATGTTTGAAGTGGGACGTTGACGGCTGACGGCTGCGTTCACTGGCGGTGTAGTGTTGCCACGCGGAAAGAATTTTAGTTAGAAAAAGTATCGATAATTTTTTCGTTGTAATTTTATACATGAATATCTTTTAAAATCAATAGGGTAATTGTGCACCTATTGTGAATTTGTTTATTTAATGCTTAGTGCCAGAAACAAGTAGGCATAAGTAGGTAAACGGGATTAATAATGGTGGTTTTGTGGGGGGGTTAGGATCCCGCTTGTGTCAGATGTTTTAAATGCGTTATTCAGATAGAGGTGGTGGCCGTGACGGATTACAGTCGGTTGACATCATTGCACCATCTGATCAAATGCATCTATTATCATAGCATCTACTATCAGTACAAATGCATGAATATTTAAAAAAATATTATTCGGTACTAGTTGACCCGACAGACGTTGCTCTTTCCAAAATTAATTTCAATAGTTCATACAAAAACCCATTGAAAAGGACATTCAGGTTTTCCCGAATTTAAAAATTTTTCGGGAATGTTTTCAAATTTTTCTTTTCATAGAAACCTAAATCGGACTATTACGAATATTTTAAAACAACAAAATCGGTTCAGCCATCCTCAAGTGATGCGCTTACCAAAGAACACCATTTAATTTTTATCAAGGTATTTAGAGTACCTAGATTAAATAAAAAAACAAATTGTACTTTTTAAATAAAAATCACTGGCAACCCTAGGAGGTCAGCAAACAAACCGGATAAATGCAATCCCAGAGCTGACAGATTTCATACCATTTTACGTTCGAAGCCAAACGTTGGGAATATGGAAGAGTAGGTATTGACATCATTCTGTTATGAAACTTGATTGCCACTGTATAAAATGACTGATTGATTGACGGATTTGGGTTTACTTTGCGATCTTTTCAATAGTTGACCGGAGGATATAAAAACATGTCACAATATAAACAATTTCAAACACAGATTAAGGCAATGCATCACACCATTTGAAATAAACTAAAACAGAATATGCTAATATTTATAATGTCTCCAGCACCCTAGAGGTAAAACTAATGTTAATAGCACATCAAGCTATCCGAAACTGTCAAATTTTCCCAATCAACTTTGAACCTTATGATTTAGCGCTAAAGTTGAAAATCTATTAAAGAAATTTGACAGATTGTAGTAACTTGATGTGCTTGCGTCTGTACTAGTTATAATCAATGAAGAATCTCATTATAAGCGAACTGTTATTTTTAAGTTCTTATGAGAAATAAAGTTCTTTAAACCCATTTTGTTTATTAATAGGCAGTTACTATATTGTGTGTGCTGTTTCGTGTTATGGACACCTTATATCAAGTCAGCAGCTTTTCTCCTTGCTTCGGCCTACCTGGGTCCGGAGTCTATTTAAAGACTTACAGGTAAGGTCAAGGAAACTTATGTCCAGGTGGGTGATTTTCAGTAGGAGGAACGAATGGGTTGGATAGGGAAGCATCATATAGTATCTCGCCATAACTTTAGCTTTTCTTTTGACCGTTCGCTAGTGAGTGGGAGGACACATTTTAAGAAGCTGTTGGGGCTTTTCACCCAAAGGAAGGAAAACCTGCTCAGGTGGAGATTCACAGATGACTCCGGCCTGGAGTGTAAATGTGGTGCTGTCCCATAAATAATGGAACACTTAATATCGTGTTAGCGTGTCCTGTTGTCTGCACGTTACAGAAACTGATGGATATTACTTAAGAAGCAAAACTCGTAGCCTAATTCTGGGTCGACTCAATTTAGATTGCCATTGACACGTTAAGAAGAAGAAGCTTTTCTGTCGAATAGGCATGAGCTAAAAGAAAATAGCCCATTCTGTGATGAAAAGAGTTCTGAAGGCAGTGGGTGGTGTCGGGCCTGCGTACGGAGAGTAATGGGTAGCTCTCCGTCCGATCAGGACCAGGCCCGTGCCGGACGGCGCGTATATGTTCCACGCGCGCCTCAAAGAGATGTCAGCATAAAGGAAGGGGCCCGCTAGGGCCGAAGCCTGCCGGGGTAGCGGGATCGCCCGAAAGGGTTACCGCTGCCCCGGAACATAAAGGGCTAATGAAGGAACACGGGTGGGTTTTAGTCAGTAAGAGTCTGACACTCCCTTCCGCTCCACCCAGAGCGGGAGGAGTCGTTAGATGATTTCCCATCCAAAAAAAAAAAAGGCAATGGGTGTGTTGAGCGTAGGTAAAAGAAAATACGTTTATTTACGGCAAACATGACGCAAAAAAGAACACAAACAAAAAAGAAATAAGAAAAGCTTGGGAGAATCATGGTCAGGTACTTAAATATCATTATGGTCAGTCGTGGAACTCATAAACAAAATTTATTAATGTAGGTACCTACTAGTTTTTGCCTGTGGCTTCGTGCGAGTCGAAGTCGAAAAATATCCCACGAAAACGAACTGAAAGGATGTGTGAGCCAGAATTGAAAGTATCCATTGTGATAATCCAGGTTATAAACTATCTGTGTGCCAATTTCACCCAAATCCGTTCAGCCGTTTTTGCGTGATTGAGTGACAAACATACAAACTTTCACATTTATAATATTTTTATTGTTAATCTACAACTAAGTCCTAATAACCTTGAGAATATATCCAAATAGAAATTGAAGGATCACTTATGGAACCCACAAACTGACAAAGTAAGGAAGTGCCTACTCTTCAATCTTCAAACATGTTTTCACCCTCAAAGAGAGCATCTTATAATCTTTTTTCTTTTAGCATCGTTTACGCAAGTGACAGGCGGCCATCATTAATCCGCTGACACTTTTCAAGCCTCCTTCATTATTTCGAGTTCCTGACAGCCAATCAGGATAAGCCAGTGTCGTCATTTTGTAATTAGTTTGTTGAAGTGGCTGTTGTAACGAAGTGTTGAGCCTCATAAAACTTCTTTTTTTTTTTTTTGTAAGTAGGTTTGCACAAACCCTTTTACACGTCAATCATGTTTTAAAAGCTAGATGAGGTCGGCGTTTCCTATCTGACTACTCTGAGAAGAAAGGCCGAAACAAACTCAGAGGTCACAGTCTCTTTTAAAGTCCAGACATAATCTTGGTCAGGTTATATGAAGACCATGTAGATCGAAGTACGAGATGGTCTTTTGAAGAAAGAACCACACAGATCTTCAGATTCAGATCTTCGTGAAGCGAATGGGATTTATAAGGGTTTTTACATACACAATAACTGAAGGCAATGTCTCGTACACACGACGACGTATCAAGCTATACATTTCCAGTTTTAGCTGACCTCGCATTGTTAGGCTTTTCGTACAGACGCCAGCACATCAAGGTACCCGATACTGTCAAATTTTCCCAATCAACTTTGAACCTTACACTTTAGCGATAAAGTTGAAAATCTATTAAAGAAATTTGACAGATTGTAGTAGCTTGATATGCTGGCGTCAGTACATTTTTTGTAATATTTTTACTAATTTACGCCATATACTAGTTACCAATGTTAAGCAAATCGTTTTGGGTATACAATATAACTTTAAGCGTTGCTTGACAAGCATCTGGCTCAAAACAGCACTTCTTTGAGTAGACTAATTGTCAGTAACTTGCTAACAAGCACAACCGCTTCGTTAAAATAAAGCATCTGAATAGAAATAGTGAACCATAGACCATAGAATGGAACAATAGAGATATTGTATGCCTCGGTGACACGCTGACGGTTACCGGAGACGACTAGCTCGCGATAGCGTTTTGTTTTTTTATATTTCATTAGTATTATGTGTAACATAACATGACAAAAAACCGGCCAAGTGCGAGTCGGACTCGCAAACGAAAGGTTCCGTACCACAAGGAAAAAAACCGCAAAAAAATCACGTCTGTTGTATGGGACCCTTAAATATTTATTTTATTTTTATTTAATTACTTATTTTCAAAGTGAATATACAACTAATTATCCTTTGAATATTTCAAGCGTCTACCTGTTGCCGTTATTAATATCGAGCAAATAACGACAAAAAAATCACGTATGTTGTATGGGAGCCCCCCTTAAATATTTATTTTATTCTGTTTTCAGTATTTGTTGTTATAGCGGCAACAGAAACGCATCATCTGTGAAAATTTCAACTGTCTAGCTACCACGGTTCTTGAGATACAGCCTGGTGACAGACAGACGGACGGACAGACAGTGAAGTCCTAGTAATAGGGTCCCGTTTTTACCCTTTGGGTACGGAACCCTAAAAATGTAACATACCTTGAAACAAACATGCTATGTTTACATGAAGTTTTTTAGTTAAATGTTATGTTGTTGGCTTGCTGCGCCATCGTGGTGTTTACAAGCAATTTATAGGTAAACAAATAAATGCCGTTAAATACGGTAGCCGGTAAATGCAATGTAACACAACATCAAAGCGGATTTGTTTCAACGTGTGTAACACTCATGTTGCATTGCATATTTATTTGGACGGCATGTTTGTTTCAACGTATATTGACGACCATTAGAGTTGACGGATACGTACAGTGTCAACAGAGTGGCGTGGTTTTAAAAAAAATCCAGTTGGTAAATTATCGGAACAGCTTATGGCCATAAAATCGTTTCGAAATTGAAACGGCAAAAATCTAGCCCGTATCGATGGGTAAATGTTATCTTTTTTTTTTGTAAAATAATGAACCAAGCACGTTAAAAAAAAACAAGCAATACCGCTGTAGTCGAAAGCCAACTTGGTCCTCTTTGACAAGAGCTGACGAGCCAAGTACCGCTCATTATGACCTAGATCTGTACTGCAATGCCACAAAAAAATACGAGCAGAAGGTTGTAACAAAGAGCGAATGCTTTGTACATATAGACGTGCACAGACAGCGATAGCGGTCTATCTCATATCGAATGCAAGTCGCAAGTTGGGTTAGCGTTTAAAAATATAAAAACTCCTGACAGAAAGCCGGGGACAGTTTAAAAAAATTCGGACATTTTACTTGTAATATTTCTTGTTATACTTAAATAGGTATTTACTTTTATATTCTACTATCTTCTGCCCGCGACTTCGTCCGCGTGAAATTTCACCCTCCCCCCATTCACCCTCTTAGGGGTGGAACTTCGAAAAACCCTTTCTTAGTGAAACTTTTCACAAAGAAATCCCACCAAATTTCATGTCTCTGGGACCAGCGGTTTAGGCTGTGCGTTGATATATCAGTCAGTCCGGACTTTGAATTTTATATATAGATAGACTATCTGCCCCGCTACTTCGCCTGCGCTCCAGGATGAAAAGTTCCCCAGATCACGGTCTACCCATGTGCCATCAAATCTTTTGGCTTTATAATCTTAGTTTAACAAAAAATCCCCATCGTCGAAAAGTCCAGACAATGACCAGACCAGACGCCAGACTGACATATCCGAGTCTAGACAAGTCTGGAAGGAGTCAACCTTCTGTAGCTATCTATTTTGTGTCTGTACTCTCCTCTGTACTTCCTCAGTGAGGGTTCATTTTTATCGTTCATAAAGCTATCAAGATCGTGATTTAGAAGCTGATAGTATTTCTGTTTTATTTATGAGAGTACTAAAAGTTTATGGACGTGTTGAAATAAAATAAAACTGAAATTGGTTGGTGTTGATTAGTAGCATGACATTGTTAAGGACAAAGTAATCTATTTAAACGAGAAACGAGCCTCTTAAATATATTTAACTAGTAGTCCACCCCAGCTTCGCATGGGTGCAATTTTTTTTTCGATTTTTTTTTCATACAAACCTTGTTGTGGCAATATCAAACACAACAAAAAAAGAATTATCCAATTTGGTGCAGTCGTTCTGAAGTTATGCGCGTACAGACACTTCGGCGATTCATTATTATTTATCTTAGAGCATTTATTAAATGCTCTAAGTTTATTATATAGATTTGTTAATTCTGTGCGACTGTAAGTGCTAATGAACGTAAAAGTACATAATATGAATTTAGAGGAAAACTTCAAAGTTTGGTTTTACTCTAAGAAAATCTAGTACGTATCAACATTACAGCACAGCTGTAGATAACCCTGGGTCACATCTAAAACCGCTTTAATGAAATAAGACCAATTCCACCACAATTGTTTCGATTCGCCAACGAATTGGTAATCGCAGCTAGTGGCTATGTAAGCACGTTCGGGTTAATTTATACAATTAATCCTTTGAAAGTTCTACTTGAAACACTTTCTCACTTCAAAAACCTCTACTTTCAATATTTTTCCTTTTGATCTGTTACCAATATTGGTATTACATTCCTTATATTTGCCATTGTTATGTCTTTCCTCATGTGTATTAAAAATTGCAAACGTTTGAATTTCAATGTTGGAACAAAATGTTTGTGCCAAACACACGACAAATATTTGTGTCAAATCGCACTTCCGTAGCGGGGTAGAATTGAATTTGTGATTCGAATTTGGAATTCACAATTGAACAGACTGTTACTGCTTTATTGGCAGTTGTTCTTGGTGGTGGCATGCTTGAAGTGACAATTGAAGTCAAGAATATCATGTTAATAGCTAAATTCATTTGTTATACCTAGCTCGGCTTTTTGATTTCTTTAGATTTTCTTAAATCTGTTTCAGATCATTGAAATCTAATTTATAAACGCTGATTAAAGTTAAGTGACGTCAAACGTCAAAAATGTATGGTTAGTCGCTAATCACTACTTAATTTTAAGCAACGTTTATGAATAAAGGGGATTATGTTACTAGTCGACAACGATATGGAGGGATTTCGGATTCGACGCCATAGTTTATTGTTAGGTTTTATTTAGTTAGGATAATTTTTTAGTGTTAGTTGGTAATGTAGAATTAAGAATAATATTAGCCCTTTTATTTATTCATAAACGTTGCTTAAAATTAAGCAGTGATTAGCGACTGATTAACCATAAATTTTTGACGTTTGAACGTCACTTAACTTTAATCATAGTTTATAAATAAACCCCTTAATATTTAAAAGTACCTATTAGTTTAGTACCTACAATTTTTATAAATTTTATATAAATCACATTTAAGGACGTCATATCTTTGATTTCATTAGCAATACTCCAATAAAACACAATTCCGCAAAGTGCCCCTTTAGATCCCATTCAATTATTAAAGTAGCACTATTTATCGCTACATTTCCTCTTATTAATCATATTTCTATCCGAAACATGGCGTCCCTATTAGAATTAACTCAGGCTTGTGCGTGACCGTCCTTTGAATAGATCCCAATAATTATCCATGATATCCCGGCAGCTGAATAAAAATGTGAGAAGGGGATCGCGTGTGGTAGTTTCAGAATAGGCTGTGTTCATATCTGCGAACATAAATTATTACGAAGGCCGCGTAGGTAGGGACAGGACTATAGTTCGCGTGGAACTAGTTGGCCGCTGAGGTGGGGACAGGGGTGAGGCGGCGGTTCGCACGCACGTACTGAGTAATGCGCCCCCGCCCCTCCGTCCCACCGCTCACATACCTAAGGCGCGGCCAACTAGTTCTGCAAGGACTATAAATTATACAGAAGAGTAACGACCCTCCCTTGTTCTCCCCTACTCGCACGATTTTTACGACCTAACAAAACATCGAAATTCGTTTATTATAAGTAAGTTTAATACTAACGTATTATACACACAAATCTTCTGGAGTAAATTCTATAATTAAAATTAATTTAAATTAATACCGCAATAAAAACCGTTGCCTAGTTTAGAAGAACAACATGGTCACACAAACGCGACTTTAATTTTTAATATGTATAGACGATGTTATAAATGTTGTGACGGCTCCCACACAGAAAGAACCGACTGGACAGACTAAATATCTCCAAGCTATATGATACAAACGCATCAGCTAATTAGCTGCTAGTGCGTCTAACCAAATAATAATAATGATCAGATGGAAAGCTGTTAGGGCTGTAAAGCAAGGTATTAGGGCAATTTTCTCATCTTGCCATCCGTATGCCAAACACCATCGTTGCTTGATTGGAAACTAATTTATAATTACTCTTTGTGGCTCAACTTCTTGACAATTGCTTCTTGGTTGCTATTCATCTTTCCATAAGATCTTTTATTATTAACATCTTTACAGATAACCGGTGTGTAAAAAGGCCAATCACGAAGCCTCATCTACGCATTCTGTATTCACACTAAACTAAGTAACTTTGTGCAAAAATACTTGAGTGAATGACTAATGTTAAGTTTATAATATTCTTTTGTTTTATTGCTAAATGGGCCCGCTCTTGACCCCGATCACGCCTGATGGAAAGCGATGGATGAGGTCTATGATGGAACGAGCGTGCCCAGAAGATGCCTGTTCACTCTTGATTTGAAGGCAGACGGGTTAAATGTGGGAGGAAACATAGATGCCGGCAGAGATTTCCACACTTCAAAACTTGTTTCCATAAGAAAACGTCAAAAGTAGTTGAAACTTTCGACCTTCAATATCTCCATAGCCAGAATGTTCCCAGGTATGATCCAGAACAAAAAATATCATATTAACGGGAATCGACTGTAAATTCAATACTTTCCGATAAAGCTCCCAAATATTTATGCTACATAAAGGGATCAGTCAGCCGACAGATATCAATGAGCTCATAATTCCTGCCACCAGTCGAATGACACGTGTAAAACCCGACCAGACCGACAAGTAAATACGGATTAATCCGCACCCAATAGAATTGTGTTGAGGCAATATAGAAGTTGGGTATTAAAAATGAATAGGTTTTTACAACCTTCCGATGCTTTGAGATATTTTTTAATAATTTATTGTTGTATAGTTGGATTATTAAATCTAAATCTTGATTAAATTTTATTGAGTTTATTAGTTACGACTATACACAATAAAACCGTAAAAATATTGTTTTGGTGCATATATAAATGTTATGGTGAGATTTCCTATCGGCAAAAATTACGAACTTTCATTAGTTTTGAGTCCTCTATTTTTAGAGGGAAGATTTACAAAAAACCTCCCTTGCTGCTCGTAAGGAACTCTTGTACAAAATTGCATGCTTCTAGACACAGTGCTTTAGGCTGTGCGTTGTCACAATGAATTAATTTTAAGAATTTTATTAAGTAAATAGTAACAACAGTAGTAACATATTTTTTTTATTTTATTTTACCATTTATCTACACACATATATAAACGGACAAGAAAAAACAGAACAAAAAAATAGGTACAAAAGTGATGCTTATTTCATAAGAAATCTCTTCCAGCATACCTGCGATAGGACAAGAATTAGAAAAAGAAAGTAAGTAAAGGAGTAAAGGAGACAAAAAAACAAAACATAAAATCTAAACACAATTCATTTAATAAAACTAAACAAATAATATGAGAATATACTTTACATACTCGTACATACAAATAAACATAGGTACCTACATACTTCTAAGATAAATATAACGTAATCAAAATAATAAATACATACACAACTACTTATGATAAAGTGGAAAGATAGTGTTCTTTTACTCCTCTTTTAAAAGCTGCGACAGTTTTTTTAATTTTTTTTTTGTAATAAGTAACATTTTTTAAATAAAGATCTTGCTATAAATTTTGAGGTTATTAGTTACCTACAGGCATATTTTATATATTAGTATTTATGATTTATTAATCCTGCTGTCAGGAACTTGCTAAAGTTATGATTCCTAAATTAAAATATATTTTTTTATATGTAAGCTTTGCATGTCGTAAAGTAACCAGAATCATTTACAACTCACTTTTAATCAACGGAATAAACTAACTGTAGTATTTTTCTTTTAAAATGTCACCGTGAAAACTTAGGTGAAGTGAGCTGTCAAATCTCTAGCGTCACAGTCAGGTAGGGTGACAGTTCACTTCAAGCTAATATCACCTTTTTCACGATGAGATTTTTATAGAATAGACCGGTTGATTTCACTTTTAAAGTGTTGTTACCTCAGCCAATAAATACGGTAACACATTGGTAACAACGGTAACGTGTTCCTGAAATTCGATTTTGCTATAGCCGTCTACGAGGCATAAAGATTGACTTTTCCCCTTATAATATTTACCGAATACTTCAATTTTCATGTCTCTTACAGGAAAAGATGAGATGGCTTATTTATAGAGGGCAAAGCAAGGAGCATTTGACAAAACTACATATGTGAGTAGTGCGGTCCTGATCCAATATTTATATTGTTAGTCTATTTCTTGTACCTATTCTTATTATATTACTTTATAAAACACTAGCTGCGCCCCGCGGTTTCACCCGCATATGTGTCTATCCCGTGGGAATATCGGGATAAGAACTATCCTATGTCCTTCCCCGGGATGCAATCTATCTCTCTGCCAAATTTTATCGAAATCTTTTCAGTGGTTTAGGCGTGAAAAGGTAACATACAGACAGACAGATAGAGTTACTTTCGAATTTATAATATTAGTATGGATGTTTGGAAGATTATAATAACTAAAGATTGTAATTTATCTGAAATAAAATTAATTGAATTGAAAACCTGCGTGAGCTTTTCAAAGTTACGTAAAAATGTGACCCAAAAATACTTCTCTTGAATAGAGTCGGCCCAGAATTTGCCTATGAATTTGGCACCTTCCATTAGTTCCTGCAACGTGCAGGCAACAGGGCACGCTGGAGACGATATTAAATGACCTATTGTTTGTGGAACAGCACCACGTATAACCTCCAGGGCGGAGTCATCTGTGAATCTCCACCCGAGCAGGTTTTCTTTGCTGCTGCCTATCTGGGTCCAAATCTATTTAAAAACTCAGAAGCGCTAAAAAGACAGTACAGTAGAATGTATTTAATTTTGTCCATCATTCTGCAATCGAAATTCAAAATTGACTATTAAAAGCATCGTTCAGCTGTCAATTTTGAATTTCGAAGATTGCTAAGTACTCTATTGTTTTTAAACACATTTTACACAAAGAAGTTTAAACGAATGCTAGTTTAGTAAGATAATTGAAACTTAAACAATATTGTTGGTTTAGGTACTTTTAGTTTGTTTAGCTCAGAAAGTTTGTTTGCTTAGAAAACCGCTATACTTAATAGCTACATTGATGGGCGTGTTACGTCGGCTCCGGATGTTTTTACTTTCTTATTGTGTCCGAAAGACGGTAGTAAAATATTCATGGACACTCCCTAAGGCCTTAAGGGGTACGTGAAATGGTGTGTTTATACAATGTTTTCATATTTTTCTCGTTTGCATAAAACAACGTAAGTGTTATTATGGTTTTGTTTTCGAACCCTTATAAATGTCCTTCCTATGAATACTCTTTATTTTCCTTCATGTGACAGTTTGACTGGCCAAGGCCCTTCAAGTGACAGTTTGACTGGCAGCAGTTCTATTTTCTGGCGGAATTATAGAAAAGTTGTAACGAGTAAGTACAGACGCCAGCACATCAAGCTACTACAATCTGTCAAATTTCTTTAATAGATTTTCAACTTTATCGCTGAAGCATAAGGTTCAAAGTTGATTGGGAAAATTTTACAGTTTCGGGTAACTTGATGTGCTGGCGTCTGTACCTACTTACGCCCTGTACGATCCGTAAAATATGAATAAAGATTATTTTGTTAATTGTTTCAACAGTTTTAAATCATTTCTTTTCTTTTTAGTTAAGTTAGGATTTAATTTTGTTATTTTTATTAATTAATTAGGTATTAGTTATTATTTGAACATAAAAATGTTTTCATTCCATAATCTGAATAAGAAAGATAAATTTCTTTGCCAATAAGTTAACAAAATTTATAAGGAGTTCACGGAGGGCGATTGCGGTCCACTCCCTCTCACTGAGCGGAGGCCTGTGTCCCAGCAGTGGGAACATTATAGGCTGATTATTATAAGGTGTTGGTGAAACATGTCAGTAAAAAACAGTTTTCTGAACTCATACTTTAAGCAACAATAGTAACATTCTTCCTTAAACAATACAACAAAACTAAGTCCCAAAAAAAAAACATTTTTTTTCTCGAATTGTCCCGCTCTTGACCCTGCCTGACTCTTGACCACGCCTGATGGAAAGCGATGGATGAGGTCTATGATGGAACGAGCGTGCCCAGAAGATGCATAGGGAACTGGAACTCCCATGCATCGACGAAACACAGCAGGCTGCTTGACGCCGGACTCCGGCGGGAGGGTAGTCGCAAACCAGGTGGGCGTTAGTCCTACCACCGCAAGGAAGAATTGGTCAGTCAAATAAGGTGTTGGGTGTGACTGTCCAGGAAGCGCCAAGTAACTGGCGGAACAAACTGCGCTACACGAGGAGGTTTCTTCATGCATCCCAAATTATTTTATCGTCTTTAGAAATCGATACGCATCGCGTCTGCGGAGTATAGCTACCCAATTTAAAATAACCCTGTACAATGTTTACTATCCAAAGTGGCATTGGAATAAATCATATCAGATTTTCCAAAGACAAGTTCCAATATTCAAAACCGGAACGTCACTGCTATATTATCAGTTTCAACGGTTCCAACTAATCGGCTATCTCCACCGTGTATGACTACAATATTCTTTGCACAGGTGAATCTATTTCCGTGAGCATTCGGTGACGCTCGGATAGACTCGTGTCTAGTCTTGCCTGTAACCCTTTCACGTGTATATTGAGTTGCCAGTGAATCCCGATTGTTTTGTTTACGATAAAACACGGAGGTATTTGTTTCGGTTGCTTTTTGTTTTTACCATTTGTTTTTTGTCGTGGTTTTTTGTAGCCAGTTCGTGTGGGTCCAGTTGACCAAAGACTCGATATTTTTATATCTTCTTAATATCGACATTCATCCTATTAGGATTCACTATCTGTCACACCGCATCGGTCTTACTGGTACAGAGTTCATCGTGAGAAATTGACTGATAGATATTGAAAACTTTTTGAAGTGAAAACTTCTTTAGGCGCGTTGGGCATTTTTTGAGATGGGAAGAAACTATTGAACTCGCGCCACTGTTACCGTAATCGACACGAATTTTGTGATTCTTTTATATTTTATTTACTTTGCTCATGTAAACATAATATAAAAGAATTATAAAATTCTATTTACTATTATAATATTCTAAAAAATCTCAATCATTTATGCAAAGGTGGGTCAGCTAATTGCTATAACTGACTGTGCCTGCCTACTCTAAGGTAACTTCAGACCTTTTTTTTAAACACCAACAATACTGATTGATAAATCACATAATCAAACACCCCGATAGATAAGTACCATAATTGTCCCTCCGCTATCCATAACATCAGTACCTACATAATTTATGAAGTCGTTAGCTGTCATGTATGCTGAGCCAATAGCAGGGCTAATGACTACGGAACTCCTAATATGTCCATTATAACGGCGATAAGGGGTTTACAAATAACCATTTGTTGATGATACTCTGAAGTGTTAGGTTAGGTTATCTTCTCAAATTTTCATGTTCTCAAGTCATCATCATCTGCCTAGCCTTTCAGGTTCAGTTCGATGGTCTAAAGCACCTCTTAAAGTTTGTAAGGTAAATTTTTTAACACCTTATATAAAATAACTATTAGCAGGTTGATACGTAGTTCATTACTTAGGGCCAATTTCACCAATAACACTGAACGCAATCAGCAACCGCATTTAACAACTATCAGTGTCGTTATTGTTGTGGAATATTGAACACAGCTCTTTGAACGCAGTTTAGATTGATTTAATGCGATCAGTTTCATTGGTGAAATTCGCCCTTAACCTTGTATGCGGTTGATTTTGATCGTCGAATTATAGACCTTACAGTGATACTGACCTCACAGCAATATAGGTACGGTCAGCAAAAAAAGTCGATCACTTCAGTTTTTTTATTCTTCGTTTTTGAGCACAATATTTTTTCAAAATTGCAGCAGAAGGAATATTTTTAGAATATAAACTCTTTGATATCGTGTGAAAAGCTAAAAAGCAGTTTATTGAAAAAAAAATGTTGTCATTTTAATAACACGTAAAAATGACAGTGTTAATCGACTTTTGTTGCTGACTGTACCTGATCTTTAAAATAGACCGACGGTCACAAAATCTTGACGACGTGAATAACTCTATTCTTCAGGTCCAAGATTGGTTTACGGTAAATAATTTAGTACTAAATGAAAAAAAAACCAAATGCATTAGATTTAAATTACCGAATGTTAAAAGTAATGAATGTGACGTCATATTGAATGGCCAAAAACTAGAATTTATTCATCAGGCAGTTTTCCTAGGAATCACGCTAGACGAGAAATTACAATGGGGACCTTATATAACATCTATTGCGGGGCGGCTCAGCTCGGCCGCTTATGCTGTTAGAAAGATAAGACAGTTAACAGATGTAGAAACCGCACGTTTGGTCTATTTTAGTTTCTTCCACAGTATTATGTCATATGGTATTTTACTATGGGGTCGGGCTGCTGACATTGAATCCATTTTTATTTTACAAAAGAGAGCTGTCAGAGCCATTTACAATCTACGTCGCCGCGAATCTCTTAGGGAACTATTTAAAAAGGTTAATATCATGACGGTACCTTGCCAATTCATTTATGAAAATATTATGTACGTTAGAAAAAATCAACATCTTTTTAATAAAATAAGTGATAGACATAATTTTAATACTAGAAATAAAGATAAATTAGATCAACCTTTTTTCAGATTATCTAAAGTACAGACATCTTTTATGGGGTACTGTGTTAAATGCTACAACAAAATACCTTGTGACATATTGCAATTAAATGAAAGAAAATTTAAAACTCATATTAAAAGTACACTTTGTAAACAAGGATATTACAAATTAGAAGATTACATCCAAGATAAGAATGCTTGGAAACATGCTGGTCCTGCTCCATAGGACAATCTAGAGTCTAGACAAAATCAAACTGGTCGCTAATTTAATTTATATATTTTTTTATGACATTAGTTTTACTTTTTGTGGCTACAGTAACTCACACACTTGTTAAAATTATATAAAAATAATCTACTTTAACAAAAGTTGTAAATATGTGAGCACCATGTATCTATCACATAATTGATTTACCTGTCATTGCTTTATTTTTAATTCTTTTTACCTTTTGTTGGCAGACTAATTTTTATTCTAGATGCATCGTCTTCACATATAATTATATAATTAATGTACCTATACAGAACTTGTAAAACATTTTAAAAGAGTAACGGTGGAGTTTCTTGCCCATTCTTCTCCATACGAAAACTACCTTTTGGAATGGGCGACTAGAATCAATTGTTTTTACTATAATTTTTGACGTTCAAAAGTGCCTTTACTGTGCCTAATTGAAATAAATGATTTGACTTTGACTTTGACTTAGTGTACCTACTATTTCATATTTCATAACATTTATGTAACTCTTAGTTTACATCAATAGTAACAATGAAAACGATAATAGTTCATGGAACAAGAGCTCTTAAAATCACATCGAGCAGTACCTTTTATTGCTTCAGATTGCTTTTCATATAGCGCTACTGCAGCGATATTGTTTTCGAGCAAACATTTGCTCAGCAACGACCCTGTAAAGAGTTCCTTTACAAAGCAATCGAAGTGAATTCTTGTAGCAATTCGTTTCAATAAATTATTGAGGTTTAAAAAAAAATCCTCAGAATCTTACATAATAATCAAGTTTTGGAAACTTAAACTTTATTTTTTATAATGTGACAAACACCGAATTCCATTGAAACACAATTTATTAAAAATGGTCTTAGATAATACTCAAAATCAAAATATTTTATTTCACATATACCGACATGGGCACTTATGAAACGTCAGAAGCTAGGTGCACGGTTTCAATTGGTCGTTTCCTATGGAGAAGAGCCGGTAAGAATCTCCACGGTTACTCTTTTAAAAATAATTGGCTTTTACAAATGGGTCAACAAGTACCAGGTACTTAATAAAATAGAAAATGGTCTACAAATATACAGTCTACAAGGCTTACTGGGATTGGTATAGATAACTAAATTCAAGCTATGGTTTTCGCTCTATTTCCCGACTAATCCAAGAGAATTAGAACTCCTCCGTAGGACGCGTTAAAGATAGAACTTTCTCGAACAAAGTTAAAAGAAAACTCCGGTATGAAGTAATAAATCATTTAATAGTTTGAACCTGTCGAACATTTTGAGATTCTTGTGACTTATCTTAAAAGAAACTTTGGTTAAGAAACATTTGACGGGTGGGTGATGAGCTTATTTTTTTTCAATTAATCATTTGGATCATTATTGTAACTTTGCAACGTACCGCTATAGTGGCGACATTAATTTAACATACGTAGGGCTAGTGGCCAGTAATCATAAAAGTTATAAAAACATAAAATAATTCGCAATTTTGATACTGCCGCCCGCGCCGCCGCGCGCCGCTCGCCGACTTAGGGCTCTCTCTTTTCTTCAATTCGCCTACTCTTTGTACGTTATTCGTTTTAATTTCATTGATGCGATGTTCATCATCTGCCTAGCCTTTTTCCAACTATGTTGGGGTCGGCTTCCAGTCTAACCGGATGCAGCGGAATACCAGTATTTTACATGGAGCGACTGCCTATCTGACCTCCACAACCCAGTTACTGGGTAATACGATACCTCTTGGTAAGACTGGTTGTCAGACTTTCGAGCTTCTGACTACCCGTAACGACTGTCAAAGATCCACGAATGACAGCCGGGACCAACGGCTTAACGTGCTTTCCGAGGCACGAAGAGGTCTCAGTATGTAAAGATGGTCACCCATCCAGATGATGAAGGACACATGATATATACAGGATGTCTGGTAATTAATGGATAACCTTTTAAGGGGTAATTGTATTTATTATTATGAACAACTTTTACTACGGGACCAAATTTTAATATGAAACCACGAAAAAAATCAGCTGTTCCTTATAATTTATGTTCGCATAACTTGTCGAAATGTAGGAAACTGCTGATTCTTTTTTCGCGATATCAGGTTTGGTCCCATAGTAATAGTTGCTCATAATGAAAAGTACAATGACCCTGACAGAAGAGGTTTGACATTAATTACCGGACACGCTGGATATACATACCTACGGCATTTATATGGTAAGGAAATTCTTAGTAACAGCCCGGAGTTTGGAAGTAGGAGGTTTAATACCCCCGTGCCACGGAAAGTACGTAAAGCCGTTGGTCCTGCGCCTAATCTCTCCCCTGTCGTGTCGGATTACCGTTCCATCGGACTATGAGAGTAAAGGAACAGTGCACCTGTGTTTGCGCACACACTTGTGCACTATAATATCTCCTGCGTATTTGGCTAGTCTCCGTTGGGATGGGCCACCGTGACCGAAATCGGTCGGGAAGCAATTTTTTGAAGTGAAACTTCTTTACGCACGCTTGACTTGAGGAGTAATCTGGCGAACGCGTGACATAAGCGTTACGAAAAGCGTGATCGGGCGAGGCGAACGGGAGTTGAGTGGGGGATATGCAGTGCGCGCGCACATTTTCTTTCTCTCTTCCTCTCATAGCCAAATACGCAATACTGAAGTTTCACTTCAGTCGTCTGGTCATAAGCACACTCGTTTTTTTTTAACTGTTTTTCATGACCAATTTACAGAAATAAATCATTTATCATTTACAAAATATAGAGGGTTTTTGTGCCCAACAAGTATTGGAGTATGTCATCTAATTATAAAAACGTGTCTTACAATTAACTCCTGAAGTACAGTAATACAGTTTATTGTTGTAATTAAAGTTAAAGCCTTCGCAATCATGTTACCTGCATCAAGTTTATGACTTGAAGTAAGCACATGTTCTTTGGAAAGTGGAAATAAACACGAATAGAACTTTAATTTGCTTTACAGTAATTTGTTCTAACACTTAGAGCTTTCATGGCTGCTAAAGAATTAAGTTTTATTTTAAAGACTAGCTTTCGCCTTCGACTACATTCACGTGGCAGTTTGAAGTTATCTCAAAAGTACCCATTAACTGGATAAAAAGTATGGTATATTTCAATCCAGTCCAAACGTGTGCCTTTCATCCAAATCCGTTCAGCCGTTTAATCGTGATTGAGTAACAAACATACAAACTTTCACATTTATATTACTAGGATATTAGGATTGGTTTAAGTTCAAGAAAAGTTACGAGTCATCAGTCACTGTTAAAAGTAATATGTTGTGGAACATGGAACTGCTCTAAGCCAAGCCGTCTTAGAGAGTTTTTAGTCTCATCACGTCACATGCGACTCTTTTTATGTGCTGCATCCCTGGTACATCTTAGTGGGTCAAAAGTGTATTTTAATAGGCTTATAAAACTTTAAAACTACTTACTTATTCACATTTATTTGCCAAGTTACTTTTTAAATCTTCCTATATTATAAAGAGGTATTTGTGAGTTGGTATCTTTGTATGTAGGCGATAATCTTGGGAACTACTAATCCGATTCTTCTACGAAAATTCATTCAATAATGTGAAGCAAGAGGATTGCCAATTTGTGTCAAAGGATAGTTATATTTTATAACTAGCTTCTTCCCGCGACTTCGTCCGCGTGAAATTTCACCCCCCCATTCACCCCCTTAGGAGATGAATTTTGAAAAATCCTTTCTTAGTGCACCCCTAGACATCATAAGGAACGTACGTGCCAAATTTGGAATCTCTAGACCCAGCGGTTTGGGCTGTGCGTTGATATGTCAGTCAGTCAGTTTTCCTTTTATATATATAGATGAATAAAAAAAAACTTTGATTTCTATAATAAGATTGGTGTCGTTTTGAATAAAAAAACTAATATACTGTATGCGTTATAATTCCTATACAAAACTAGTCAATGGATGTACTGTAAAGGTCAGTTGAAATATTTAGTAATCCATCAGTAGCTAGTGGAATGTGGCCAACAATAACGTTTGTGTACGCAACCCGGCTTGAACACACAAGTGACCACTACCAACCAATAAAGCGTGAATAATGAAGGATTTCTACTTTCCTATGCTGACCTAGTACTATTGGTTTCTGAAAACATATAGTTTAAGCTCTTGACAAATCGTACGTTGACCGCACGTTCCGTCGGTCGGTGGTAACACTTTGACCTTGAGCTAGCCTAGCGTAGTCCGTGATTATGGAAAGATTTCTGCTTTTCTATGATAGCCTAGTAATAGGTTTGTAAACATGTAATTTATGCCGTTCGCAAATCGTAAGTAAATGTACAGTCGATTGCTTGTCGGTGGTACAACTTTGACCTTGAGCTGTAGTACTGAGTTTCAGTAACATGAGAGGCCAGCTTAACCATTTACGTGCAGTCGACAGTACCACAAGCAGCCATTAATATGGCAAATCGTTTTGGTACATGTTAGGCTTTGTAGATTGTCGTCTCAGTTGCTCAAAACACTTCCTTAATGACTGCCTCATTCTGAAACTCGTTGCTCCATATTGTCACTTTGTAATTTGTTATCATTTAATTGTACTGTTGTATATTTGTGACATTTCTTCTGTGTGCACCAAATATTTATCTATCTTTATCTGGATAAAGGCTGATTTTTAAATCGACAATTAATTTTTATTCGTGGAATAAAATTGATGTCTGACAGATTTTGTATGGAAGAACTGTCAATAATTCAAAATTATTCCTCGGATAAAATTATCTGGCATTGGAAAAATCAGCCCTAAGCAATATCTTGGGTTCATATAAGTATTTCACAGTGGATTTCCTGATCAGAGATTTCATTAGACTTTTAGTAACGGAGGACTATTGACCTATTTCCCTTTTGTTATTTGTTTTGGATAATCAGGAACTTTGCTAAGCAATTTGGAAAGTGTACCAAGCGTGTGACGAATAATAATATTAGTGAAAGAAGAGCTTTTATTTACGAAGAAAAGGCGAAATTGTTTGTCACGATTTGCAAGACAAGGGAAGGTTTTGATTTCTAATTAGAATTTGTATTTTTCTTTATTCTTTTCTTTCCTGTTTATAAATATTCTTAAATCCCTGATGAGATTATTAACAACTGTTAATTATCTACTTCGGCGAGGTCCAAAAATATTTATATGTTTAATTTTATTGTGTCATCGTCCCAAATTAATCTTATCAGATTATGTGGGTAGTTACATAATCCAATTAGGTAGGTGGGTGTGTAAGATGTGTATAGTTTCCCCACCCAAAGTATTTCAAAACCCTGTATATTTGCAATACATAGAACCAGCAGACCAAACTGTAATCATAGACAAAAAAAACTTCTGGAGTGTTCACAGAATAACGCTGTAGGCAGAATCTTTAGTATTATATACTTTCATTGGAGTAATTTAAACTTTCTTCATCTCAATATTCCCTTCAAATTGGCTTAGGCTTTATTACGAATATTGATAGATTTGTTCAAGAGGCTCGATATAAAGAAACTATATTGGCTATGGGGAGCCTTGAGCAGGTACTCTTAAGTCTTAAATGACGAGTTCATGTTGAAACGGGATTTAAATTGTGAGACAAAATAAATAGCCCATTTTATCGTATTTCAGAGGAATTATATGAATAATATTTTAGAACATGTGTAACTGAGGGATGAGATCATGTGGCAAAGAATAACATGGTGTTTATTTTAATTTAGATTTTAATAACAAAAGTGGTGATTGCTTTTTGTTTTCTAAAGAGTAGAGTTTTGGATTTCTTTTCAAGAAGTAAACGGGGAAATTGACATAATAGAAAGTGGTGGACCCGTTGAATGAATAAATAACATGTCGTAAAATCGAAACTCACGATAATAAGCGACTAGACTTATTGTGGTTGGATCCATACATTTATCAGTATTCCCATCCCAACGAACTACCTAAATCAGACCTCAAGTTTATACCCTCTATACAACACAGACAGATTCCCTAAGACGAGTAAACACAGCGCTAAATATTTCACCTCGGACAATTAACCCGCAGCTCTAATTACACGAACACTTTAGCCGAATTGCCAAAAATGTGGCTATATGGCTAAAAGGCTATTTCGATCTTCAGGAATCCGATAATTGCGCCCTAATCACTCACTGTGGGTGGTACAGCTGAATAATGAATGGAGTGTAGACAATAGGCCTGGGTCGTGTGAACAGAATAAACGTTGGACAAAGGAATATAGGAATTTTTTGGGGTGTAGGAAGTTGATGTATGGAAATTCCTTTAGTAAAACTGTCTGTTATTAGAACCAAAAGGCTTGGTACGTGACAATGGGAAGAGACCAGACGACATGACGTTGTTGCCTTGGAAGGTGGGTAGGCCTCTGGTGTGGGACGCAACATGTGTCGATACCCTTGCGCCATCTCATTTTCCTAGCACGGGGGGCTGTGCTGGTGCCGCTGCTGCGGCTGCTGAGATCCTCAAGCGGCGCAAATACTGTAACCTTATGGGCAACTTCAGCTTTGAGCCGTTTGGGGTCGAAACGTTCGGGTCATGGGGCCCGAGCGCGCGTCTCCTTTTAAGGAAATTTCTCGCCGGCTGGTCGATACTTCACGTGACCAGAGGGCTGGGTCGTTCTTTGGTCAAAGAATTAGCATTGCCATTCAACGTGGCAATGCTGCCAGTCTTCTTTCTGGGCACGTTTCCGGATGACAGCGATGCGGACGAGTACTTCGACGTCCTTTGTTTTTTTATATTTATTTGTATAGAAAGTTAGTTAGTCTTTTATTTTAGTATCTAGACAAGTTATACGAACATAAATGTAGGAAACAGCTGATTTTTTTTTCGCGATTTCTGGCTTGGTCCCATAGTAAAAGTTGTTCATAATGATGAGTACAATGACCTCTTAAGAGGTTTTTGGTGTTTTTCCAATAACCCTGTATAGTTACATTGTAATTATAGTTAATAAAATAATTTCTATTAAGGAGTATTAGGTATTTAATGAGAATACCTGTAAAACTACGACCATAATGTTTCAAGCAAGTCACAACATCATACTTTAAATAATGTTTATTTGGACATGAACTAGTGAAACACAAAATAAAAATAACAAAATAAAAAAGGGAAAATAATATTTTAACTACAATAGTGTGTGCCTCACGGCTGCGCCAAAAAGGTTCCTTACAGCATTAATGCCAGGCAGGTACTGTCTGACGCTGATTTTATAATGAACCTTTTCTTGTTCATAGAATCTTCATTTAACTATCCATACTATATTTTATAGTAACTCTTTCTGTCTGTTACCTTACGGACGGCTTAATGGCTGAGCAGATTTCTATCTCGGCAGTATCTACTTTTTCGTGGGATAATTCCCTACCTCCACGTGGGCGAAGCTGCGCGTAAAAGCAAATATTACATATTATGATATTTAAAAAAAAATTAAATTAATACACGATTTGATGCTCTCAAAACGGTGAAGGAAAACATCGTGAGGAAACCGGCATATCCTAGAACCAAAAATTCGAAGACATGTGACATCTGCCAACCCGCACTGGGCCCGCGTGATGGATTACGGCCCACTCCCTCTCACTGAGACGAGGCCTGCGTGTCCCGGCAGTGGGAACATTATAGGCTGATTATTTTATATTATGTAATACACGATTCCTTCTTCTAGTAAGTGCACTTCAGCTTAGAGGTTATGGAAACTTGGTATATTAGGGTAGCTTTAGTTGATCCTAACTAACTCGCCAGAGTTTTGCAACCGATCGATCCGTACCCATCATGGATGAAACATCCATTCCTGCTTTTTTAAGTAGGTTTTTCAAATAAGTAATTACTGACCTAGAGAAAAGTCAGTTAAAAATTCATTTGAAATTGTTTCATAAAAATATAACCCCACTATGGTACAATTTGTAGTCTAAAACTACCCTGGTAAAATCTTCAACCATAACGATATTTTATGGTAGCCAGAAAAACGGATTTGGGATAAAAACCTAATTTAATATAAAAGTTTCTTCTATACCCCTTTCTAAGCCCATCACTCATTTGACGGCTAGTTGAATTTCTGATTGACAGCAAACTACCCTACGCGTGAACACACACTTCTAGCTCTTTCACACTTCGAGCGAGGGAGAGAGACAAAAGGGCGCATAAAAGCGTAAATGTGAGTATAAATCTCGGCGCGGAGATACAAAACAGAAACATTTCTCTTACATTAAGAGTCGAATAAAGCTCTCTTATCGCTGAAGACGAGAAATACGTCGAGATAATGAATGTTGTTGAAATAATTATGATGATAAATATAATTATATATACTTTGTTACCTGTCTTAATGTAATATGATTTGGTTTTGTTAGAGGGCTCATATAATGCTTCTAATTAGAAAATGATGTTGGAAATGAATATAGGTTTTGGGATGGGTCTGTTTGTAATGGATTTAGATTATTAGGCTTTAATTTTAGGGGTATTTCTTAATAACATCACTTAAAATAAAGTAGGTAAGAACTTTAGTAGTACATTCTCCGCTTTTCAATAAAACTACAAAAGTATATATTCTACTTAGTTATGACTGAAAACTCGATCGATGTTAATATTTTAGTCTTACAGTAGAAATGGTAGACATAAAATAGAACGCTAATTTTGGCACCCAACGTGGGGCCCAAAGTCCCGCGCTGAGCGCCAACATCGTTGAAATCCATTTTACTGTAAACCGATATAATTATTATTTTTATGATATACAACTAAAAGGCCATATTAAAATGCTTTTAACAGCTGATTAAAAAAATAGGGTAAAAAGTTGATGAATGAAAATTATTTTTTTAATAGTTTCTAGTGCTGCAGCTGTGGTGGTGTAAAGTCTCAGAACTGACATTGAAATATTTGTTTTGATTATTATCAAATTTAGAAGTTACAATAAAGTTAATATTGTCAGCTGAAAAAAAGGTTGGAAGTCTAAAGTCAGTAGATTAAAACCCCACGAAAAAACATTACTTTGTAATTACTTTTAATTTGAAGTATACGGCTATGAAATAAGCGATTTACTCTCGTAGTTTTTTTAGGCATATATGAATAGCGTCTTAAGTCCTTAAAAAAGTTCTCTTTTAACATTTTTCTGAGTAAAAATACTTAGATGGGAAATGGGATTAAGGTAACCATACAAAAGAAGGATTTACGCCCTACCTTTATATTTTTGTTTTGCATTTTCTCGCTCTTTAAAAGAATTTTCCCATGTAAAAGAAAACTTGCGTGGGGTTTCAAAAGGGTGTTTTCATGGAATAGAACAGCTTGTTTACGCAGGTTTTTGTGTAAGGTAAATATTGATTATTAAAAAAAACCTTAACAATTTACCAGCTTAATTTTTTGGTTCGTAAAAATATAGCAGTAGATTTTTGTCTATCCTTAAATTTAGTCAAATCTGAACATCTACACTAGATGAAACAACAGACACTGTAGCCATATTTAAATTGAAATTATTGAATTTGACAACTTGATTAATAACAATAGAAACGAATATGTATAACCCAGACAGTCTGACTTTTATGTACCGTTTGTAGTACCTGTAAGCATGTGACAAAAGTCCTTTATGTCCCCAAAATTGTATACATAATAATCAGACTATAATGTTCCCACTACTGGGACATAGGCCTCCTCTCAGTGAGAGGGAGTGGGCCGTAATCCACCACGCGGGCCCAGTGCGAGTTGGTAGATGTCACATGTCTTCGAATTTTTGGTTCTAGGACATGCCGGTTTCGTCACGATGTTTTCCTTCACCGTTTTGATAGTAGTGGTGATGAAATAATTTACACAAAGTAAAGCGCCTGTCTGGATTCGAACCTACGACCTACAAATCGTAAGTCGCGGCCGTTACCACTTGGCCACCACTGCTGTCAAAATTGTATGTATTTAGGTAAATACTACCTTTTTTTTAAACAAGTCCTAAGTTCCTCGCCCGCTGCCTTTGTCGCCTTAACACTATCAAACTCATCCTTCTTTACTTTTTCAACAACTTCATAATGTCTTTTTAATTGGTTCCAGATTGTTAAAAATGTTTGTCCCACTTTACTTTCCTCCCTCTGTTGAAGCAACGTGAGAAATCAGCAATTAATGCTCTTCTTTGTTGGAGACGAAACTTTTGGACGAATACTGAGCTACTTATTCCTAACTACTAATTAACAGGGCAAGGATTATTTTCTTGACAGTATTTTCAAGACACTCATGTAACCAATAACTAAGTTGGTTTAGAGATAAGACTGTTTTTGTTCCATCCTAAATTTTATTGCTTACTTGTAAAATTGACCTTGTATGTGATTTATTTTGATGAGGAAAAAAATGATATTCATTCCAACATCAATTATCTTATACTAGCTCATGATCAACTCGTTGACACTTCCTCGTGATCCAAGGGCTGGTTTTTACCTTGGCCAGAGGGTAAGCGTCGCCATACAATGTGGTAATGCCGCCAGTCTCTTGGGATGAATTTTTCGACGCAAAATTTTAGTTTGTGAATAGTTTTTTTAGTTGAATTAGGATATAATTTTGTTATTTATATTAATTAATAAGGTGTTAGTTGTTATGTACGTACATATTATTTTAATTGTAAATAAATAAAATATTATCTTATCTAAACTCCACCATTACTTTAATTTTCCGTGGTGAAAACTACGAGGTTTTTTTAGGAGTCATTTCCCCTAAAATGAATTTTATTATAAAATTCTCAAGTGCCGCACAATGAAACATATGACAGTAACAACAAAACAACGACAGAACTGCTGCTGGTAACGTTCCCCTGCAACTTGGAAGCGTCATCCAGAAAGATTAATAATGTAACCATGTAGAGGGATAATACCCTGGCACTATTTGCTTACAACAACATCCATTTTGTCCCCTGGACACCCGTTCAATTAAACGTGCCGGTTCACCCAAGATGTCTTCCTTTATCAATTGATGAAGTGGGTCTGTTTTTTGCAAGGTAAGCAATATTTTCGGGTGACACTGAAATAGTTCTACTGGGAGTTTGTGATGACGTAAATACTAGCTGCGCCCTGCGGTTTCACCCGCATAAGTCTCGGTCCCGTGGGGATATGGGGATAAAAAGTATCCTTGTTATAAACTATCGTTGTGCCAAATTTCATTCAAATCCGTTCAGTATTTTTTGCGTGAAAGAGTAACAAACATCCATCCATCCTCACAAACTTTCGCGTTTATAATATTATAAGAAGTAGGATTGGAAAGTATCTCGTAGCTACTTGGTATATCCTACTTAAATTATAAACGTGAAAGTGTGTATGTTTGTTAATTAATCACGCGGAAACGTCTGAACGGATTTAGATGAAAGGCACACAGATAGTTTATAACCTGGATTGACACATACGATACTTTTTTCGACATCTACGCGGGCGAAACCGCAGGCAAAAGCTAGTTAATATATTCTGATTTGAATATTAACACTCATACAAAACTCTAGAAATACAAAGTCGAAGATGTTAACATTTAAATACTTGACTAAACTAATAAATCTTTGGCTTTTGGCGAAAATACAAATAGTTGATCTCTAAAATGGTGTTCAAGGAGAATTCCAAAGAGTAATTAAACACATTTGCTTTATTGATTTCTAGCTACGAAACATTATGTCGAAGCCATAAACAAGCTTCTGTTTATGTCTTACACTTACAAGCTTCTTAATGGCGCATAGCAACACGGCAAAGGAACTTCGTTGTTATGGCAAAGGATTTCCTAAAACCGTAAACGTAAAAGACAAATTTGTGGGTGATTAGCGAAACCAATTTTGTAAGTTAATTAATAATTAAGTCTTACTGTAACATTTTATTATGCGATTTAATATTTTCAGAAGTTTTGATGACACAGTTATGATGGTACGAGTACTACTGTTTTAATTAGCAGTTGTTAATTTGAATTTCTGTTAACTGGGCCTTTTTTTCGGAGAGGAATATGGCGGACTAGATAAACTCAATTCCTTAGTTTTAATAAATTCTTCTTAATCGTGTTGTTTTATTATTTATTTACTTGGAAATACTTGCTTAAATAATTAGTCAGTTAGTCGCTAAGAGATAAAAGAAAAACAGAATATTTAAGACGCGGTAGCACCCGAAATTTAATTGTTCTTACGTTTTTTTGCAATTTGCAGGTATGATTCCCGCGGGGCAATTGCGTAACACATTATCAATCGGAATCGGTTTCATTTTGACAGTTCAACAAAATTCAATGCGTTATTTAATTTTACGTGTTGAGCAGACCAATTTTTCGAACTTATGAAGCAATGGATTAGCAACTTGCTTCAAAATGATTCAGATTCCGATTGATAGTGTTTTATGCAATTAGGGTGCCGGCCGTAATAAATACTTATTTATAGAATTATAATCATAAACATTATTCATACAACTCTCAAGTTAATATTACCACATTGAATGGCTATGTCATGAAATTATGATATTCGAGGCCAATTCTAACTCAAGTAGTTGTATTGCTGATTCTCATGATTATACTTAAGTAAAGTCAAGTTTGTTACGGTCACAAATCATAATCTTAACCGATTTATTCCGGTCTGATCCCCTGAACCCCTCCCCGCCCCTCCACCCCCCTCGATCCCCTGCTAGTTCGTCTTCTGTTTTAAGCTTTGTCTTGTCCACTATAAGCTTTCTCATTCCTGTTTGATCCAGTGTTTCTTTTGTTTTTATTCCAGAAGGATCGTCAGCAACAAAAATAAGAACAGGGTTTAACCTGACACTGACCTGAAAATTGCAAAAAACGTAAGTAAATTTGAATTTTGCGGGTTATTTTAACGCATCCCCGTTAATATCGATCTCTTGGTAGGTACTGACTATGTATATTTGGTTGACTTCAACGAAATTATTTCGACGTCAAATATTGTAAACAAGCACATAAAAACCACCCCTTTTTATTCGCTTGTAATTCAGAAAAACGACCACATGTTACACCATTTTTATAGAGGCTCAGAGTTGGCAAGACCTGACCGCCTCTAGGGCAGTTTTACGTACAAAACTTACCCTGCCATAATTTAAAACATTCTCACGTTCATGAAGCCCTAGTACCTACATATCTTCATGTTTATGTACTTACATTCACTTGTAAAGCTCACACGTACGTAACCTACGTATACTCGAAAGTGTTAGTTCTGGACTACCTCATATTAATATACCGAGTCAAGCGGTTGTCATACGGAAAGCGGAGCGAGTTACGAGTAAAGCAGAGCGGCAATTCTCGTAATTTTAAGAACGTTCACAGTCTGATCTCAGTCTCAATCTGTCAAAAATACTTCTAATTTCCCTACATTTTGACAAGTTTTTGACATTTGTTTGTCGCCGTCGCCGACATGAGACTGCGCCTAGATTTTGAATGTTTTAAATTACGAGAATTGGCGTTCTGGTCTGTTTGTTAAAATATCCCTATTTATTTTATTTCTGGTACGGTGTAAGTTTCTATCGAAATTAATTTAAGAACATTATTTTTATTCAGTCAGTTTCATACAAACGAATACGTGTTTTGCGAATTTGATCTTTATTAACTACTAGAATTGTCGCACTGATATGTGACAGGAACGCATTCCTTGAAGACCGGACTATAATAGGCATATACAAAAGAAAGTAAATCTTGGTTCCGAGTAGTTGACTGATTTTGTATCTTTAAAAATACCAACCACAAAGAGCCAACCACAATAAAGGAAACGTCCAACACGTCTTGCACCTACTATGTATACCTTTAAGAGAAATTCATTGTGAACGACAATCTTAAAAAAAACTTTTTTAAATTAAAGTTATTTATCAGTTTGTAATTCTTTTTTTAAGTCGGTTGTTTTTTTGTAAAAAAGTTATTATTTTTCACTTTTTAGTTGTACAGTAGGCTCCAAAAGTCCATAGGCAAAGTCACAAAGCAATAGCTTGACGTTTAGTTTGACTTACGACCTTCTTTTAATGAGTAATTAGACACACACACTCGCATATTACTCGAATATAGTTCCGTGTCATGTTCGTCTTGTTCACATAGTTCATAAAACTTTATGATTATACCCACAGAAATCTAAATAAATAAAACATAAGGTAGACAGATGCTTAACTCATTCACCGCTAGTCCCCGACTAAATAGAATGTTGTTGCTTCTTGGTTGGTGGATAATTTGATATGTGAAGTGTGTTTAATCTATTAGCGTTGTTGTAGTTCATTTTGAAATGCAAGCAAATTTAAATATCGAGATGATAGCTGCTGATATTATCGCGCTGCGTAAATATGGACTTATTATTATATCACAAATATTTGATGAAACCGGACTGACTGTGAGTATTATGATTTCATTACTTTATGGAACATTTATCTAATTAAAGTATAAATGATGATCCTTGTAGTTATTTTTTTAAACGTTTTATATTTACCTACCATAAGCCCTAAATAGAAAAAATATATATATTTCCTAAAGTTTATTTATTTACTTTTGGAATGATGAATATAATATTAAGCATAAAATTATAATATATAATCATTTTGTAACATTTCTATTTTCAAAATAATTTTGTTTCAAAATAGTAAGTAAGTAATAATATTTTATAATTTTGCTAGTAGCTTAACAGTATTTCTTTTTTGTTTTAGAGAAATTACCTACTGTGAGTCGGAGGGTCAAAAGATATAAGGAAGAGGGTAGCCTTGCCAGTCGAAAGCGAAGTGGAAGGCCCAGCTGGTCAGTGAATATGAAACAATTGGTTTCCGAGATATTTTGCCGAATTATTCAACAAGTGTTTACGAAGCGTTCGCCGTGCAAACGAAAACCAGCTCAAAAACATAATATTTGATTGGAAATAATAAACAAGAACATTTATACAAAGTATTAAGTTATAAATTGATTTTAGTAATATTAAAATAAAATTGTGTCATATCCGTATTAATAAGGATTATTTTGAGGTTTAGTTTCAATCTTCTTTTCATAATGAAAATGAATACTTAAGCTATAACCGCAATAAGTCCTAATAAATATGACTGTTTATAACGAATAAACATTTTGAAATCACTTAAGCATAAAATATTTTTATTTTTAACCCCATATAACATAAGCATAACAATATAATAATAAAAACATAAAAATTATTACATTGTTATTCTCTTTTATTATCTCTATTGAATAACAAAAAAAAAAAACGAAAAAGATAATTGTTGAAAAGAAAAATAATAGTCTCATCTCGAGATTGGAACCCAGACTTTCACGTTTGCTAAACCATTAGGTTACGTTACCAGCTATCTATACTTGCTACGACGAAGTGAATTTGAGCAGTAGTATGAACCCACCAAGGTTATGTGTAATTACGTAGTACCGTGTGCGTAAAAGCGACGATATGTTTTGTTTCGTTCGACGCTAGGACAGTAGAAAGATATTTATACTGTGACGCTCACGCTAGCCAATGCGTGTTCGACTTACACACACAGATGTGGCCTGCGGCGCGAGGCGGCCGGTATTATCACAGCAATTTGAACTTTAATATGCTTATGCAAAATTGATGCCTTACTGTACCTACTCCACACAAATTCAAATAACACTAGTGCATTGAACACACCGACTAGAAGAATCATCAAAATTCGCATAGAAATGCCGGAGATGCAGTACATTTATGCATATAACATCGTACCTTAGAATAATTGTATAATGTATTATATACTAAAACCTTCCTGAAAGTATGTAGATCACATTAGTGAAAGAATTATCAAAATTGGTTCATGAGTTTTTGAGAAAATCGAGGACATACAAGCATACATAACATACGGGTCGAACACAGAACCTCCTTTTTTGAATTTGGTTAAAAAAACTTCACGAAGATCAATTTAAAATGCCGCTAAATGAGTTGTCTAAACTACGCGCTATTACAACTCGAATATACTAATTTAGATCCCCGCGCACAGTATGACACGATCTCAACCAACTCCTCGTAACATCAGCGATATTTGGTAGCAGCAATATATTATGACACGGGCACCAATTCCGTCGCACTTACGACATATAAAAGTAACATTTGTACCAGTATGTTATGAGGAAACTTAGTTTATTATGGAATTTACTGTATCTCTGTCGGTAGTAAGATACGGATACTCGAAAATAATGTGGGAAGTATATTGTGATTTGTCTTCTTTAAAATATTGTAGAATTTTCACAAGACACGACTTCTTCTCACACGGAAAAGGAAGAAAGGAGACTTATTACAAGTCTAGGTTTCCTCACTGTGTTCTTTTTTCCAACGTTCGATAAAACTAATCTAAGGGCTGATATTTCCAAACGCCAGATAATTTTATTCGAGGAATAATTTTGAATTTTTGACAGTTCTTCCATACAAAATCCGTCAGACGTCAATTTTATTCTACGAATGAAAATTGCCTGTCGATTGAAAAAAATCCCTAAAAGAGGTTAATTTGTTGGTTTATATTATGCATGTTTGTATGGTAATCTCTGGAAGTACTGATCCGATTACAAATCTTTCACTTTTAGAATGCTACACTATTGCTGAGTGTCTATAAATTATTGTTTGTTAAAATAAAAAAAATCACGCGAATGTATCCAGGGAGAAGCTAGTTTAAAATAAACTAAAAGTGTATTTTACAATTATACATGTACCAGGAGGTACTAATAAACGTATTATATCAGATGAATAATTACACAGCAATTTCTCTCTTTCAGTCGTCAGTAATTTGACTTTCGAAAGAAGAAGACAAAGCGTTGTGTAACTATACAGACGCTTTACAACGTTTCTTAGTAAGGGGGTAAATATATGTTTGGAATAACCTGAGTAAAGGTAAACTCTATACATGTGGAGTATTGTGATCTACGGAATCGCATATATTAACCTAATTTATACCCTGTAGTGTAATTCTGCGCAGTCAAAGTTGAAGCAGCTAATGCCTCATCATCATCTGCCTTGCCTTTTCCCAACTAAGTTGGGGTCGGCTTCCAGTCTAACCGGATGCAGCTGAATACCAGTGTTTTACATGGAGCGACTGCCTATCTGACCTCCACAACCCAGTTACTGGATTTTTCACCACCCCGAATAGCAGAATAACTATTAAAACATGGGAAAAAAATCACGAAAAAAATAATAATGAAGATAATTCATTTCCTCATACATTTAGGCGTTACGAAGTTCGCCGGGTCAGCTAGGATCTGTAAAAGATATTTTCTCTTGAAGATATTTATTATCTTCCTAAGCAAATCAAGCGTGAAATGAAACATCCCTGAGTAACGCCTTCTAATTAACCTTTTGATTTGTTTTTCCTTGTAATCATTCGTTTTCATTGGTAACTTAGTTCATATTGGCTCCAACTTTCATGTTTATTGGGTTTATTAAGGCAATATTTACTTTAGATATTGCGATGGTTTTTATTACCGAGTTTTGGAGTATGGGCACATCGTGTTTATCTGTGGGTCATATGAGTGACTAAAAGAGATGGCAAGTAGTTGAAAATATGTATGAGAACTAGCTACTTATTACCCCACGGGATAGAACACGGGTGTAGTAGGTAATTATGCTTTTTAGGGTTCCGCACTTCAAAAGGAAAAATGGAACCCTTATAAGATCACTTCATTGTCCGTCTGCCTGTCCGTCTGTCAAGACCCTTTTTCTCAGGAACGCGTGGAGTTATCAAGTTTAAATTGATATCAAATACTCAAGGCTGTAATCCCTTGAAGCAGTGAAAAATCAACAAAATCAAACTTCTATGTCAACGCAATCAAAATATACGGGCGTTTATGTTCCATTTATGCTGCATATTTTGACACTCGCAAGGGAATCAAAACCTATAGGTTACTTCCCGTTAACCTATAATCACGAAATTTGGCAAGAAGCAATGTCATGTAGCACAAGTAAAGGAAATAATCGGAAATCCGTAAATTTGTAGTTAGCTACATTACAAAAAAAAACCCGTGATAAACTATTTACGTACCTACAAATTTGTACGGATCCTCGGTGCGCAAGTCCGACTCGCACTTGACCAGTTTTTAAAAAAAAAAACCCTGTGAACTTATTTAACAAATCTTATATTGTTTGCAACCTCTACGACTTTGTTACTCGTACTAGGAAATTGTGTACTAACTTTTGCCCACGGCTTCACGCGCGTCGGTGTCGAAAATTATTCCACGGAAACATACTACCGGGATAAACAGTATTCTGTATGTTCTAATCCAGTCGTATTCTATCAAGTGTGCCAAATTTCATCCAAATCCGTTCAGCTGTTAAGGCGTGAAAAGGTAACATACACAGATGAACAGACAGAGTTGCTTTCGCATTTTAATATAATATCTATAAATATGGATAGTAAAGATGTGTTGTTATTAATTATATGATCCTTCTTCTCGTGTTTTGAAATACCCAGACTGCAATAAAAGTAACTCATGCCGTGATAAAAGTAGGTGTTAGCTAGCCAGCAAGATGGTATGCCGAAAATCCAAAACCAACCAACTGAAAATGAAAAAAAAAAAACAACCTTGGGAAGTTTTAAACAGGGCAATAAAAGATTAGTAACGACCAGTTTTCTCCGTAACGAGCTCAAAAATAGAAATAAGAATAAAAACAGACGTAAAATAAAATACTGCTTTTCAACTTTTAATTAAAGAGACCTTGGCAAATGCTTTAGTAACGAGAAAAAAGGTCCTCAATATTTGATTGATGCTTGTAACACGGGATCCGGAAAATGACGGAGTAGAAAATAACTTTATCAATCTTGTTGATGGATTGATTTCGTACATGTTACTGATTTAGATATATGAAAAAAAAACGTGTGCGGTTGGGAAACCCACGTCAGGAATGAAGTTCCTTACGCTATACTCGCACGCATACACACTTGAAAGAGACAAAAAGAGAGAGAGCGTGTGAATTTAATACGCGTTTTTAATACAGAGCCATCTTACATAATTAGCCTATAATGTCCCCACTGCTGGGACACAGGCCTCCTCTTAGTGAGAGGCAGTGGGCCGTAATCCACCACGCGCACAACCTAAAAGCCGAGGTTCCTCACGATATTTTCCTTCACCGTTTTGAGAGCAGTGGTGATGAAATAATTTCCATAAAGTAAGGCACCTGTCTGGATTCGAACCTACGACCTACAACTCGTAAGTCGCAGCACAATGACTGCTCTCTCTGACCAGAGCCATCTAATAAACATTTTTAGAAGCTCACATAAAGTTGTCACCATTTTGGATTTTCATTTGACCTCGCTACGGCTTTAGCACCCTCAAAAACTATCATCTGTCATGACTGTCAGATAACACTGTTTTGTTACGTGACGGTTTCTACCAGTTTACTGTTATCGCAAGCCATGTTAAAGAACTTTATTCCAATAATGGATGGGGATAGTAATAGTGAGTGAAGGCTACGTTCAAATTGTGGCAGACCCAAGAGGAATCTATAGAGTATCTATTTGCAAGTTTGATACATGGCTTATATACCAGGACTTCGTGCGTTTTATTGGCATTTAAATCGCCTAGTGAGATATTGGACAAGATCGTTTCCATTTACCCCACATTGTTGTTGATGATTATATTATTATATATAACTGAAATAATTTGGAATTTCTTTCGTAAGAAGCGTGTTTAAAAATTCAGAAATAGAATTAATAAGGCTTCGGTGATTCATATAGGCTTGAAACGATAAATTTCTACACGTATGGAAAAAAATGGCGACTTAAATCCTTATTTTTAGCTAAGAACCACTCAGCCAATGTCTGATGTTACTTTTAGACTAGATAAATATAATTTGAACGAGTCTGTCAGAGAACCACTAACGTATGCTGTACCAGTCGCCATTTTATTCCTACTTATCCACTCATTATTTGTTTTACCTACTTTTACTCGTAGGAAAGCTCACAGTCTTAGATCATACATACATAATCAGCCTATAATGTTCCCAATGTTCTCACTGCTGGGACACAGGTCTCCTCTCAGTGAGAGGGAGTGGGCCGTAATCCACCACGCGGGCCCAGTGCGGGTTGGCAGATGTCACATGTCTTCGAATTTTTGGTTCTAGAACATGCCGGTTTCCTCACGATGTTTTCCTTCACCGTTCTTAGATCAGTGTAAATAAAATACAATAAACGCTGACTATTGCTATTAACAATCTACTGATAAGGAAAAGGTACACACCTTTATGTATAGATAATTTTTCTCATAAGCATGTCCTAAACATAAAAGAATAAACAGGATTAGAAAAAAAAATATGACGCAGAGCTTGAAACCTTTGAAAAAAGCAACCACATGGAAACAACAACATTGTTAAAGGGATGAATATCGTATTTCTTTTTGTACATCACAAAGTGACACGGATCAAAGATTATATAATATAAAAGCAGGCACTGACTTGGCCGAGTTGTTCCGCGCATTAAGCAATCAATACTCGTTTCCGCATCATGAATTCTAGAGATACGTTGTTTATGAATATTTTTAGCTCCTAACATAAAGATGAGACTATTCCTATTCTCTACTGTAGTATATTTTAGGTTTACTCAAACTTTTATAATGGTAACTTGATAAAATCGTAATTGTTTTAGCATTAAAGGGAGGGTTTGACACTTTTGTGTAACATGGGTTGGTATATTAAAATAATATTTTATTTTTGAAGTCTGTAGAATTGATTCAAATAACAGATAATAATGGCAGACAAAGTAACGGAGTCATAGATTTATTGTATATAAGCATCTCTAAATACTTTAGGAAAATTACAAAAGTAATCCCGCAAGGGAATATATTCGGAACCTTCCTTTTTACATGGTAAATAGTTTAATTGCAATATTTAACAGTTTTTTATTCCAGGTAGATTTCGAAGTAATAAACTAGCAAATGGAATACCCAATAAGTTTATAGAAACCAATAATGGTTAAGTTATAAAAGTGTAAACCATTTTGAAGCCAAGTAAAATATTGAAACAGATGGCATACAAGTGGAAAAGTGGAAGATCTTTTTTTTTTTTTTTTTTTTTTTTTTTTTTTTTTTTTTTTTTTTTTTTTTAGCCTATACTGTCCCACAGCTGGGCAAAGGCCTCCCCCAAGTCCTTCCAGGAACTCCTTTCCCGCGCCACCTCAAACCAGCCCTCGCGGTACGCGTCCAGGTCATCTCGCCACCGCTTTCTGGGCCGACCTCGGCGGCGCCGTCCATCTTCAGGCACCCATTGTGTAGAAATTTTTGCCCAGCGGTCATCCTGCATGCGGCTGATGTGACCTGCCCAGTCCCACTTGAGCCTGGCAGCTTTCTTGCCTACGTCTGTTATACCCGTTTTGGAGCGCAGCATGGTGTTCCGAATTTTGTCCTGTCTTTTTACACCCAGGATGCTGCGCTCCATCGCTCTTTGGCAAACGCCAAGGCGGAACTTTTGCGACTCGGTGAGCGACCAGGTCTGAGCACCATAGGTTAGGATGGGCAGGATACACATGTCGATAAGTTTGCGCTTCAGGGAGATCGGCAGATCACCCTTCATTAGCGTCTTCATGGACCAGTAGCTTTTCCAGGCGTTTTCAATTCGGCGATCGATTTCCCTTTCCTGCCTGTTTTCGAAAGAAACTAACTGGCCCAGGTAGATATACTCATCGACATAATGTATTTCCTGCCCATCTACCTCGACCCTACGCTTGGTGCTGTTAGTCATAAGTTGGGTTTTAGACCGATTCATCGCAAGTCCCACCTTGAAGCTAGCCGTGCTCAGTTCTTGGAGCATGATCTGAAGTTCTTGAGCTGTGGGGGCAAAAAGGACTATGTCGTCGGCAAAACGGAGGTTTGTCAGCCTCTTCTTGCCGACGTCAATGCCCTTGGTCTTCCATGGGGCTGCCAGTGACTTAAATATCTCCTCAAGTGTGCTTGTAAATAATTTGGGAGAGAGTGGGTCACCCTGCTTAACACCTTTTTGTATTTTGAATGAAGGTCCAGCAGTATTGAGTTTAATGTTTGCGGAGCTATTGGTGTAAATGTTTTTTAAGAGATCGATGTATAGCTTTTCGAGTTCCTGGTGTTCTAGGGATGTGAAGATTTCTGAGTGCTTAATACTATCGAAGGCTTTTGTGTAATCTACGAAGGCTAGATACAGTGGTTTATTAAATTCTGTGTATTTTTCAAGGGTCTGGTTTAGTGTTTGAAGGTGGTCAGTTGTAGAAAAACTTGGGCGAAATCCGGCTTGCTCTGGTGGCTGGTGTTTGTCCAGTTTCCCGTCTATGCGATTGTGTATCACCTTAATAAAAGCTTTATATATATGAGATGTTAGACTTATTGGGCGGTAGTTTCCGATATCGCTTTTATCACCTTTTTTATGCAGAAGAACTATATTTGAATGGCACATTGAAATAGGTACTTTTCCTGTTGTCAGTATTGTATTAAAAAGGTTGGTAAGGTGAGGCAACAATGTGGGAGAGCCAATTTTTAACGCTTCGGTAGTGACTCCATCCTCTCCAGGACTTCTGTTGTAGCGCATAGTAGTAAGTGCTTTGTGCACTTCATAGCCACTTATTAAAGGAATGGAATCTGGGAGACTGTATTCTGTGCTGATCGGGGGTGGTGAGTCATCTGAATATAATGATTCATAGAATTGGGTCGCTATTTCCATGATTTTTTGTCTACTGTGGTGTTTTATTCCGTCATTGTCTTTGAGACTATTTATCCAGGTTTTTCCTTTTGTAACTCCATGTTTCAAAACCCTTAAAGATGTGTGTTTTTCTAGAGCTGTTTTGACTAAATGTGTACTAATATTTCTTAGATCTTTCCTAATACTTCTTTTGACCTTTCTATCTATTATTCTATATTCTGCTGTCCCTATTTCTTCTTTTGTTCGTTTTTCGATCAAATCTATACTATGAGATGTTAATTTGTTTTTATTTATGGTTGTGTTCTTTATGTTTTTACTGCTTTTCATTATTCCGGTAACTATTGAATTATATTGGTCTTCAGCATCTGTTTCATCAAGTTTAAGTTCTTTAAAATAATTTGATATTTCTAGATTAAAATGTTCCAAGTTATTGATAAGTGTCTCTTTTGAAAGCCGCCTATTTTGTTTTGTGAACAATTTAGTTCGGTGGATTTTGAAATTAAATCGGATTTTTGCGCGGATTGGTCTGTGATCGGAGCTGTATTTAATTATATTGATAACACTAACATCCTTGATTATATGTTTGTCTGACGACAAGACGTAGTCAATTTCGTTTCGTGTGAAACCATTAGGTGCAACCCACGTCCATCGCCGCTGCGGTTTCTTTAAAAATAAGGTATTGGCTATGTGCATGCTCTGTCCAAAGGCAAACTGCATTAGACGTACACCTCGTTCGTTGCGGTCTCCTAAGCCAAAGTGACCGAGAGTATCTTCGCTGTCTAGTTCTAAAGATCTAAAAATAAAAATAGATAGGTACAATTCCATCCGATACGGGGCGAGTATCAAGGCATGTTGGCTGGATATATCGAGCCTCAAGTGTTCACTGCGATTATTGGAACTTTACTATTGTAGTCAAAGTCAACGGTCTTATTCATGGCATCTGTACGTATTTAATGAGGATATACATCAGAAGGGCTTTTTCTAGCCAAAAAATATCTTATCTAATACTGATACGAGTAGTTACAGGAAAAAAGTACGAGGCAATAAAGGTCTCGATGTGATAATGTTGAAAATAATGGTTAACTGTTAATATGTATGCACTTATAATACGTCCTATTACGTATCTGCCTATCCCTCAGGTGAATCAAGGCGTGATGTTATTAATTGTATTGTTGTTGCTTCTTTTAATCAACAAGATTATTTTTATAAGCCATTAAAACAGCAGGACTTGCAATTTGTTTTCGTTTCATCAAAGAAAATAATAACAGTCGAAACACAAAAGTTTTCATTACTTCTACATACTTGAAAATGTGGAACTTTTCCACGCCGACCACGACTACGTCTTTTAAAATGAGTCTCTAAAGTCGTTTACAGTGTTTCGCCTACACTGATACCACAGTATAAAAAAAATGCAGAAGACTGATGTCTTAATAACTAAAGTTTATTTAATAACTTTATTTTGATTTAACGAAAACGTTTATAAAATGTGTACATTTAGCCAACAGTAGTAAATTTCTCATACAATTATAGTGCGTAAGAAAAAACTAAAACTAAAATATTTTTATTACAGGTGCAAGTAATGATGGTTTGGAATTAGAACATTAGGTAGCGACCCGCCCGAACTAGGTTTATTCGAATCAGCAGTGTTCTATGTCTTGCGTGTTAGGCATGAAGTTCTCTCGAAAAATATTATGTTACAATCACGTGTGTGAGCACTGAGCGACGAGCGATCTAATCCAATATCAGGTCACGTGTATTATTACCTAGACAATGGTATTACAAATTAAAAATAATAAGAAAGTTTTTTTGCGTGGAATGAATACGGCAGGGCATAATAAAGACATCCCACATAATCAGTTTCTTCAGTCACTATTTCAGTCTGAAATTAAAGTAGAAACAGATGTCTATGTTTTTACGATTTCATTATGACACAGTCTAATCTATCAATTCTGCTTTCACTCTTAAACGCAGTAGTAGCACAAAACACAAAGGTATAGTTAGCAGTTTTTTGCAGACAACCTTTATTATGACTAAAGGTTGTCTGCCAAATATCACATTAAGGGCCATTTTTACCAAAATCCGTGGAATAAAATTGACGACTAACAGGTTCTAGTGTGGAAAAACTGTCAAAAATTCAAAATTTATTCTGAGCATAAGACTTATTATAGATTTATAGATATAAAAGTTTTGTGATATGTCCCCTAAGCAACAAGACCTCCGTTTGACACCAAGTTTTTAAGAAAATTTCTTCAGATAACACATGGTGCTAAGTAATCAAATAAAAAATAAAAAAAATATTTCTTTCTTTCTTTCTTTTTCTTTTAATCCTATGATATTTTTATTTTTCGGTAATTGTGGTTGTTCTTCTGTATTTATTTATTCTGTGGCATTACTTTCAAAAGAAATACAGCTTGCCTCCATGACATAAACAAAACTTTTCGTTGTATCAGTAAAATTTTACAGAATATGAGTCTTGCTTAGATCTATGTCTGTGGTCTTGCTCCCGTCTCGTTTTTGATTAATGTCTTTTATGAGATCGAGATCGTTCAGAGCCTCATAATTATGTACATAATATTATTGCTTTGCTTATTATGTTTGTGGAATATTTAATTAATCGTAAGAATTTATAGGGACATTATTATTGAAAAATATATGGGAAATGGTATTTTCCTTATAAACATTGATACAAGCTCTCATCAACAGATAATTTGTTTTCACCCGAGTTTGGGAAATTTTATATAAAACACGGAAAAGCAATAAGCAAAGTTAATCTGCCTAGCCTTTTCTCAACTGTGTCGGGGTCGGCTTCCAGTCTAACCGTATATAGCTGAATGCCAGTATTTTACATGGAGCGACTGCCTATCTGACCTCCACTCGCTAAGTATAGTCTAGATATTCCGATACACGGGTTGCCAGACTTTTTAGCGCTCCTGACTACCCGTAACGACTGTCAAAGAGTCCAACAATGATAACCAGGACCAACGGCTTAACGTGCTTTCCGAGGCACGGAGGTCTCGATATTTAATGGATGGTCACCCATCCTTGAACCGACCGCGGCAAGCGTAACTTAACCTTCGATCGACACGTGCGGCTGTTAACATTTAGCTAGCAAAGTACTGTTAGCTTGCATCTGGTAACCCTACTTATTAAATCGACTAATATTCGTATGTCACTCAATCATTCGTTCATGATGACATTCACTGTCATCCTCGATGGGAGACAACTGACAGCCGGCCTTCTTGTTCGAGACGCCAAGCGATGAACACGTCGATGCTTTAGTTTTTAGCGTAACAAGTCGTGGCATAAAATCTTAGCGAGTAAGTACAGGATTTATTTGTTATGGAGATACACGAGTGTTTTTTTAAAGATATTGTGGAAAGGAAATAAATATGTATGTGTTTAAATAATGTGTTTAGTTTTTTGTTGCGAACCCTTTCATTTCTGAGCTGTAGCCAACAGTACATACTAATAAATTCGATTCTGATTCTCACATCCTGTAAATATTTTGCCTATCACACGACATAGGCAGAAGTTAATAAAAATGCTACCATACTAATCCTCATTATTGATATAACATCCAAAAAAGCAAACTTCGGTAGCCTTAGGTTGGGAACCTATCCAATACAATATGGTAGCAATAAATAACATATACCCTCACGTCGAGATCATTTTCGATATTACGGCATTGAAAAACTCTTAGATTTAAAATGACGTAACCTATGTCCTTCTTGCGTGAGTTGGGACCTTTTAGAATTCTGGATGAGAAGGACAGGACTTTTTGCCGCGTCCCCTTGTGGATAGGATGGTCGTTTATGGGTCGATGTCTTATATCAAGTTGATGTAGAGGATATTGGGGACTTGAAGTGTCTTGCCTTTCAGTACTTTTAGCCTCTTTCACGGCTTATTAGGTATGGCTTTCTTTAAGGTACTACAAATTCGAATTTGAGGGATGTATGAACGTAAACGAAGCAAAAATGAGTATGTAACACGACGACGTATGACGTAGTAGGTGGCGCTTTGTAGTTTCTGTTTATGGGAAGAAAGTGTAAATGTATGTATATATAGACGCCAGCACATCAAGCTACCCGAAAATGTCAAATTTTCGCAATCAACTTTGAACCTTATAGTTTTGCGATAAAGTTGAAAATCTATTAAAGAAATTTGACAGATAGTAGTAGCTTGATGTGCTGGTGTCTCTACATTCAAATCTCCAATATGTGACTCCTCTGTTTGTAGTTTCATTTGAATCTGGTTTTTCCATACAAATATTTCTATTGTGTTAGGCCTTTTGGTGTGTGATAGACTTCTTAGCTATATGGAAATTAATGATACCAGGCTATGCATAGGGTTAACCTATATCTTCTTCTTAGCGTGTCGATAGCAATCTAAATGGACTCTGCCCAGAATTCGACTACGTGTTCGGCGCCATCACTAGCGTCCATCTGTTCGGCTGACAGGACACGTAGGACAGGCCGGACGTAGGGCACTATTTACCTTTTAGGAATGTATTTTGTAGAAGTGCTCAATTTGCCAAAACTACCAAAGCAAATCCTATTACGACTTCAACGTGATACGGATGAGCGTACGGCACAGTTAGATATTCTTTTGAAAAAAATTCTCCTAAATCGCAAATCGGCAGCGCAATAGGTGCTAGAAATAACAGCCGCACGGGTCGATCAATCAAGTTAAGCTACGCTTGCCGCGTTTGGTCCGTGGATGGGTGACCATCTTTACATACCGAGACCCCTCCGTGCCTCGGAAAGCACGTTAAGCCGTTGGTCCCGGCTGTCATTCGTAGATCTTTGACAGTCGTTACGGGTCGTCAGAAGACCGAAAGTCTGACAACCAGTCTTACCAAGGGGTTTCGTATTACCCAGTAACTGGGTTGTGGAGGTCAGATAGGCAGTCGCTCCATGTAAAATACTGGTACTCAGCTGCATCCGGTTAGACTGGAAGCCGACCCCAACATAGTTGGTAAAAGGCTAGGTAGATGATGAATAGGTGCTAGAAATCATTCAAATACACTGCACGCTAATATGAGTGGCGTTGAACGTCACCGCATTGTCAGCGAGGCGTTTATAGTGAGTGCGGTTACTGCGGTGCGGTGATGAAGTGTGGAAGCCATGTTCATTTAGAGAACTACATGACCTAAAGCGCGGTCACTGTCCGACTGCATAGAAAAAAAAGAGAAGCGCGATTACACAACGCTGGTAACTTATTGCAAAATATGAAGCCATTATCTATTTACAAAAAATCTGTTGTTTGGATTAAAAAAATAAAGCACTAGTACTTTAGTATGTTGCTTGTAGAATAATCTGACTAAAATTAGAATGATTGTATGTATCATTTTATTGTAAATTAGCACTGTGTCCAAAAGAGAGCGAAAGTATAAAACGAACACGTTTCAGTATTACCGTGCCACTAAAAGTTAGAAAAAAATAACCCCAGAACACTATGACATATTATTATCGACCTGTAAATCTCACGCGGGAACTAATTACGAGCTACACTTGCTCGACATGAAGATTAATACGTTTGCACTAAACCTAGACTTCACCTAAATTGACACTTAAAAACTTTGGCGTTTCCTAATTGCTATGTGATGCACTAAGTTTGGGAACAGCTTATCTCGTGCAATTGAAGTTGATAGTTAAAGTCTTTTGTTAATTAAGCATTTGTTTGCTTTATGATGCACAAACAGTAATAGAGCAGTTAAATAGGGAAATGTTTTTTTTAAATCAAATTGACTTCCAATTAAAATTGCCTGTAATTCTTCCCGCAGCTATCATTCTATGAAGATGATCAGAATCGTCATGATTTTGATGATCTTATGATTTCGTCTGTGAGCGGAGTTAACGCAGCTGAATTTTGGGCCAAAGATATTTGAACTGTTTGCCATCGATACGCTAAGAAGTGGAAGTTGTATGAAATGGCCCATTTGGCGGCAGTTAGACGGCGCGAAAAATTTCTTGCGGCCACCGCGCGGCGGCCGTGCGGTGGCAGCATGCTATGTGTTCAGTTATAGCAGTCGTAAACGCTACGACGCTACGGCTTTACGACTAGCGGTCGACGAGTCAACATCTCCTGAGGATGCCCCGTGGAGGGGCGAAACACGTGTCGAGTATAGGTTCGGTTGCGTGGCATGCTATCCTCATTTTCCTGCATGTTTGCATATGCGTGAGGGCGGGAGGGTGGTACCTTTCTTGCATCTGCATATGCATGAGCGTGGGAAGGTGAGATTGCTTTCAGCATCCAAGCCTGGGTTTTTATTACACGGAATTAAAACTAGATATTACACATAACATCTTAATGTCATGGATTTCCGTAAAGTAACGCCTGAGATTCCATAATATATAATTCGTGTCATTAAAACGCGCCCTAACACGACAAGTTGGCGTAGTGTGTCATCATAATTCGCCTTCCCTTATCCCAATTTCTTTGGAGTCGTAGCAACGTGTTTACGTGTCTCTTTCTTCCATTCTTCTCTATGACGTTATGTGTCAATATAATAAATAATAAGACCCTGACTGTACCACTGAGATCTAGTTTAACTTGTGCGTATCATTCAGGAATTGAGGAATTGATTTGGCTTGCACACCTGAATGTTATTGCACAAACTTTCCAAGATTTTACTGTGATTTTTACCCGCGTAATCTATATATCCACTGGCTATCTGACCTCCACAACCCAGTTACTGGGTAATACGATACCCTTGGGAACAGTGGTTGTCAAGACTTTCGAGCGTCTGACTACCCGTGACGACTGTCAAAGACCCAATTCAATTCAATTGGTTTATACATTATTTTCAATTTACAGTGTTAGGATCACAGTATTAATAGGTATAGGAAGATAGTGTAGGCCAATTCGACCAATCAATCATACGTCTGCATCACTATTCTACAAATAAAATAAATGAGCCATCTCTCCGTGAGCTATCTAATCAAACCAATATAAACACCGTCACAGTTCAAGATTGGCCTATATTCAGCCATATTAGCCTTAACTGATTGACCGTGAGGGCCGTATTATAATCAATACGAAGGATTGACCACACTATATTTATAATATGGCACTCGTCCACTGCTGCGAAATAATTGAATGTCTGTGGGGTGTTTGGCATTGATTAAACAATTATATGAATGACAGTGAAACACAAGAAATATTTCTATACTGTGTTAGCGATTTCGTTTCCGAACATGTAAACAAATATGTTTTATTAGAAAAACAACTGTACAACAACATTTTGTTCAGTTTGGACTACAACTACAGACATTTTTATGAATTTTCAATCGTCACTCACAGTTTACAGTTTCATAAAGTTGATATTCGTTTAAGTGATAATACCATCAGTAGGAAACAAGGATTTGGATAGACTTTACTTAGAAAATAGTGACAGACAAAAAGCATGCAAATAGTGAAAGGCAAAAGAGAGTCCGATTGTTATTCTAGATGTCGGAACTACGTGAAATGCCGGTGAACCTAGCGATTCATCAAGCCACATACCGTAGCCAATGGAGATCCGCTATTGTATGCCAACTTGCCAAGTAATGAGCAAGAATCTCGATTCTAAATCACGATTTAGGAGGTGTTTGAGAAGTAAGTTTTTAAAGAAGTATCGAGAATTATTTACGTGGTTGGTGACGTAATAACACATTTAACCTATTTGTTTAGAAATTTCAACAGTAAATACTGAATAGAAACTAAGTAGTGACCATACCTCATCATCTGCCTAGCCTTTTCCCAACTGGGGTCGGCTTCTAAAAGATAGAATTAAATGAAATTAAAGCACGCTAAGCCGTTGGTCCCGGCTCTCATTCGTGGATCTTTGACAGTCATTAAATGGATTATTATTATTAATTAGATGGGGTGGGGTCGGGTTCCAGTCTAACCAGATGCAGTTGAAAACTAGTATTTTACATGAAGCGACTGCCTATCTGACCTCCACAACCCAGTTACTGGGTAATACGAAACCCCTTGGTAAGACTGGCTGTCACCTACGCCTGGGTACCTACGCTTTGGAATGGGCAACTAGCTTCATATTTTATGACTGACCGACTTCTTAACAATTCAAAAGTGCCTGTAAATGGTTTAATTGAAATAAATGCTTTGAGTTGAGTTGAGTTGAGTTGTCAGATTTTCGGGCTTCAGACGACCCGTAACGAATGTCAAAGATCTACGAACGACAGCCGTATTAATGGCTTAACGTGCTTACCGGGGTACGGATGGGTCTTGGTATGTAAAAATGGTCACCCATCCACGGACCAACCGCAGCAAGCGTAGCTTAACCAGATCGATCGACCCGTGCGGCTGTTATTACTTAGCCACATCGCCTACTTATACCTACATTACCTATACCTAGTTATTTTTTCATGTCGTCATCGTAACTTTTTACATTATACCTAAATGCGAAAGTGAGTTTTTTTGTTTGTTACACTTTCACTCTAAAACGGCTGAACGGATTTGGATGAAATTTATACATATGGGTAGACCATGACTTGGGTAAGGACATAGGCTACTTTTCATTTTGGATCGCAGACGAAGTCGCGGGCAGCAACTAGTGATAGAATATTTCCCAACGACAAAGAGCTTTGACGGCACTCTTCAAATTCATATATGCTTGTATCTCGTTCTCTCTTTATATAATAACTAGTGGCCCGCCCCAGCTTCGTACGGGTGCAGTTTTTTTCGAATTTCCGATATTTTATTTCATACAAACCTTGTCCTGGCAATATCGAACACAACAAAAAAATAATTATCCAATTCGGTGCAGTCATTCGGAAGTTATGCGCGTACAGACATTTTGGCGACTTTGTTTTATACTATGTGAGGATATATTATAAACCTTTTTTTTTTATGGATGGGAAATCATCTAATGACTCCTCCCGCTCTGGGTGGAGCGGAAGGGAGCGTGAGACTTACTGACTGGAACCCACCCGTGTTCCTTCCTTAGCCCTTTATGTTCCGGGGCAGCGGTAACCCTTTCGGACGATCCCGCTACCCATATATTATAAACCTTACAAATTCTAAAACTAAATAGGATATTGTTGAGTTCGTAGAAGTTTGCCGTGATCACAATAGTCACATAATATACAATAGGTACTTGCTAATGTGATGTTGCGTACGACTGTAGCGGACTATACTAATCCAATTTTACACTTCTTATGGTTTCAAGACAATGTTGGATGATCATTCAACACGTATTTACATATTATTCACACCTTCTGATGTTATAAATTGTTATTCACAGAAAAAAGCCGTGAATCTAAACTAATATTATAAAGAGAAAAGATAAGATTTTTTGTATGTTTGTTGATTACGCTTTCACGCTAAAACGACTGAACGGATTCCGATGAAATTTGACACATGGGTAGACCATGGCCTGGATTAGGACATGGGATATTTTTTATCTCAATATTCTCATGGGATCGAGACTTATGCGAGTAAAATTGCGGGGCGCAGCTATAGGCCGACCGCTTAACTGAGACGTTGCCTGAGGCAGCAGCGCGGTGCGGGAGGGGTATGGTGATGTGATGCGAGAGCTCAGTGATTCGTCAACTTGTGACAACTATCACCCCTCCCGCACCGCGCAGCTACCTCAGACAACGTCAGATTTAACCGGTCGGCCTATAGTAGTTAATATAAGTCTGAAATCGCCAATCCACCTTGAGCAAGCGTGGTGATCAATACTCATGCCTTCTCTGTACGAGAAGAGGCTTTTGCCCAGCAGTGGGACAATAATAGGCTGGTATTATTATTATGTAGGTACTGAAGCATTTTCCTTATTGTGCTAATGACAACTTACAGTCCAGCCGTCGAGAGAGAGCGTTCCAGTCAGTGCGACATTTCTAGTAACTAATAAAGATCAAATTTCAAAAACACGTATTCGTTTGTATGGAACTGATCAGCATCAGGAACGCATTCTCTCGGTGGTTGTACTGTACTGCCATCACTAATTATTAAGTAGTTATCAGCTAGGGCCATAATTATGACCTAATGATCCAACTACATAAAAAAACTGTGGCACTCCGGGAGTGCCGACAGAAGTGAAAGCAAAACACAAACAGAATACTTTGCCATCAATCACTGACATATAGGATATACATTAAAACCGAGTACATCCCGAGGACAGCCGAACACATCCGAAGCGGTGTCATTTACGGTAACAGTGGCGTTTTCCCATCTCAAAAAATGCCCAACGCGTATAAAGAAGTTTTCACTTCAATAATCACATTAAAAATGAGAGTGGGTAAAATATTTACGTTTTTGTGAGATATAATGTTTCTTGCCTACCTTGTGCATTAGCTACATACTAGATTCTTAAATTGTAATGTCAAATCTTTAGATGTGTCGATTGAAAGATGTCTGTACATAGCAACCGAGAAATGGAACCGTTACAAAGGGTTTATGTTACACAATATTCCGATTGGAGCCTGAATCGGAATTGTGTTACATAAACCCTTCGCTACAGTCATGAACATGTAAATAGTATACTAAAGAATCAGCTCTACTATGTGGAACTACTTATGCTACCCCAATACCTAAAGAGAATTCCCAGACGTATTGGTTTGAACCAATTCCTCTCCAATTGTTAAGCAAATGCACAGCACAGACAAAGCTCAACCGAATTCAGGTTTTAATTAACTGAAGACTTCTCGCCGAATGCATTTTATTTAGAACTAAGCTTTAGTGAACAGAATCATCAATCCGAACTGACAGTATTTCTCAAATGAAGGAAATTGAGAAATACTGTCAATTTGGCTTGATCCAGTTCTGTGATTGTAAATCCATGTGATGGATTTCGGCTTTGGAGTTTAGATTGGAGTGGTTACTTTTTAGATGGGACCTTAGTTTTGGAGTGTTTTTATTTGTTGTGCTCTTTTCTTTAATTTGTTGAAGCCTTAGGCTGCGTTTCCACTAGAGATGTGCGAGGATGCGTAGCGAGGGATGTGTGTGAAACAAACCAATAACATCGCTTCATTTTCATAGCTTGAACTAAGTTAGCGTTATTATTGGTTAGTTTAACACACATTCCTTGCTACGCATCCTCGCTCATCTCCGGTGGAAACGCAGCCTTAACCTCGTATGCCGTAGTGTTTGGCTGTACAATCGAAACTTTGTGGTTGACTTCTTTACTGGATGAAGAAAGCGGTATCTTTTGACTTTGCTGGAAATGAAACGTACAACCCACGCACGCACGTATGCAGTACGTCAGAGGTTACACGTTGACCGTGAGCTGGCCTAGCATAGTTCAGAGTTTCAATAGATAAGAGGCCATTATTTCATCACCACTGCTCTCAAAACGGTGAAGGAAAACATCGTGAGGAAACCAGCATGTCCTAGAAGACATGTGACATTTACCAACCCGCACTGAGCCCGCGTGGTTGATAATGGCCCACTCCCTCTTACTGAGAGGACGCCTGTGTCCCAGCAGTGGGAACATTATAGGCTGATTATGCTAAGATACCAGCGTAGTAGTTCAACTGTGGCTAATAAGACACAATTGAATTTCTATTGTTATAAATCTTTTTGGGATGCATGAAGAAGCCTCCTCGTGTAGCGCAGTTTGTTCCTCCAGTTACTCAACCGAACCGAGCGCTCGGCGCATCCTGGACTGTCATACCCAACATCTTATTTGACTGGCCAATTCTTCCCTTACGGTGGTAGGGCTAACGCCCGCCTGGTTTGCGGACACCGTCCCACCGGAGTCCAGTGTCAAGCAGCCTGCTGCGTTTCGTCGATGCGTAGAGTTGTAGCGCTTTAGGCACCTTCTGGGCACATCAATCGCTTTCCATCAGGCGTGATCGTGGTCAAGAGCGCGTCCATTCAGCAATAAAAAAATAAAAAATAATTATCTTGATTTTTTAACAAATACTGGGTTGCTATTTTATTTCGCGGTCTGCAAATAAAAATGCAAGCCAAATGCCACTTCTAATATTAATTTCAAAGAATTCCTGAACAATTATTAACTTACGTCTATTAATAATTCAACTATACCTACTCTCATTTATTTATAAGATGCACAGCAAACTAATAACAGAAACTTTCAGCTTCATTAGACTTTAGTTAAAGTTTGCGCGTCTTCGATGTTTGCTTCTCATTTTTCACAAAAATAACTTTCTCTCTTACCTATACGTTTATTGTACTAGAATAAAATACCTAATTATGTAATACGTTTCATCACCTCGACTGCCTAGTGTAGTGGTCGCAAGCGTTACTGCGAGCATGAGGTGCTGGGTTCGATTCTCAGGTCGGTCATAGTGTTTTGGGCTTTTCCATCAGGATTTTTTTAGTACATCGTGGCAACTGTCCCCTATTACATGGGACTTAAATATAACTGGCGAAATGTGAATGTACTATAGATACACCTCTGCCTTACCCTTCGGGGGACCAAGGCCTGATGTTATGTTATGCGAGTTTCATCACGTAATTCGTACAAAAATTTCTTTATCAAAATGTTACAAAAGTAATTAATATTATTTCAAGTTAAACAAATATCAACTTTATTTTAATGGCAATTAAGTTGATTTTAGAGTGACAGACACTATTGAGAAAGTTAGTGGTTAAATTGTTTGAAGTGGTAGCGTAAACTGAACTGTATTGTGTAGGATTTAAAGTTAATTTTCCATAAACTCATATATGTTTACATTTTTGGCAAATAAATCGCGAATGCATATTAGATATCTTATGCTCATTTCCAGATTGAAAGTCGGAAGTCGAAGTTGCCAAGTGTCGTCCTATCGGGCGCTGCTTGACATCTGGTGGCTGATAATACATATTTCCTGGCAAACGGCTTATTTGTGAGATACTCCGGTTGGTTCAGTTATTTCGTTCCTTATATTTGAGATAGATAAAACATTAATCAGTGCACAAAAAAGACATAGCACATCACACAAAAGCATAATTTAATAATAACAAATTACATTATTTATTATAAAATGTTGTACAGACGCCAGCACGTCAAGCTACCCGGAACTGTCAAATTTTCCCAATCAACTTTGAACCTTATGCTATAGCGATAAAGTTGAAAATCTATTAAAGAAATTTGACAGATTGTAGTAGCTTGATGTGCTGGCCTCTGTACCAGTTCTTAGTCTTGCAAAAATCAAAACTACAAAATGGGTTTATTCAAATTATGCTGAGAAGCATAATTTTATGAACGTCAATAATTACATAAGACTGATCAGTTAATTAGCTGTTAAATAACATGTTAGCTGTGAAGTGTGGATGGGCAAAATAACGACAATGAAATTAGTTAACAAGAAATTTATATGCATACTTATAATCAGCCTATAATGGTCCTGGGAAACAGGCTTCTTGTCGGTAAGAGGGGGAGTCGGCCGTAATCCAGCACGCAGGCCCAGTGAGGGTTGGTTAAGTTTATCAAGAGATTTCATGATACCCATTCAATTGGAATTGGCTTAGACGGATTCAGTTCACGGTATACAGGGGACTGTCGATTTACGTATTAAATTCTTTTATAATCTCACCGTGAAAACTTAGATGAATCCAATAGTGTCAATCCCTAGTATTAAGTGGAAGTGCAGCTCACTTCAAATACTTCACCTAAGTTTTCAGAAAGATTAGATTAATAAAAAAAAAATATGATAATAAAATAGCACTTCCTCTCTCCTTAAACATCATCATTATATTTTCTTTGCTCCTGTTCATGTTTACTATTATATAATATATACATATATATTTATTGTATTGTGTAAATGGTACACCACAGACTACCTACAGTATTTGTCTGTCCTTCCCCTTTTTAATCCATCCAAAGGTTGTCTTTAAACGATCGCTGTTAGCGATAAGACCGCCCATTGTGTCACCCATTGTAGTTTCTATATTTATGTCTGTAATTTATATAGTGTACATAATAAAGAGTATTCTATTCTAGATCAAAAGTACCAACCGAGTTCCATGACTGTTATTAAAATAATTAACATCCAAAACCAATTAAAATCCTCCTCCAAACCCAAAAAAATATAAAGGAAATTATATTCTCTCCATTTTCAACCTACCTGTCTATAATTTCTGTACCCGCGAGTAACACAACCTCTGACCGTACAATAAACCTCTCGGCGATCCTAATCCGATCGTTATTCCGGCATTATCCAGCTGCCAGGACACCGACATCAACCGGCCTAATAACAATGATAATTTTAGCATCAGCTGTGAATGGTTATGAGAAATCTTTACGCGTTCTTTAGTTAAATTTATTGATGTATGTAGATTCCTTTTTTTTTGCTAAAACTTACTTCTTCTGACTTCTGTGCTTGAGTATTGTTTATGGGACTTATTGGCGCCGGTCTCTTTTACTGACCTTCCTCTGGGGCGAAAAAGGTATAATTTCGGGACTAGGACAGCAGTGTTATAAAGGAGTTTTTAGGACATACATTTTTTTAACCTAAATGTTTAGTGTGCTGGGGAATCTTAAAATACTGAAACTCTTAAAAAAAATATATATAAAAATTTATATGTTTCATAAAAATACTACCTGAATCACAAAGATTTGTGCGTTATTCAATAAAGAAAAAATCACAATCACACTATTTAATTTTTAGAAGTAAAAAAAAACACAAACTGAATACTTTGCCATCACTCACTGACATATCAGATGTACATTAAAACCGAGTACATCCCGAGGACAGTCGAACACATCCGAAGCGGTGTCGATTACGATAACATTGGCGCGAGTTCAATAGTTTTTTCCCATCTCAAAAAATGCCCAACGCGCCTAAAGATTTCACTTCAAAAAACTTTTATACCTTCAATTCTTATAGGGGTGGGTATATAAGAGTTTCAGGACAAAAAATTATGTTTTTTTTAATCTCAATATTGTACATTGCAATACTGGAACATGGATTTCAAAGAACGAACGACTTACGAGTTTTCCAAAAAAATACTTAAAAAATTAATATTTCATGACAATATATAAGTAAGTAATTCAAATTGGTTCTTTATTGCATTCATGCAGTACCTAATATAGAACGAAAGTGATGAATGAAATATGTTTACACGCCCCGATTGAAACGAAAGAGGTAATCCTGCAAAGCGAATACTTTAAATGGAATACTTTAAATGGAATTCGCATGTTCAAAAAGATATTTTACCTTCAGTCAGCTACACGTGTAAATATGTGTACGACTATTCAATTTCAGTAAGCGTTTGAGATGGGACTTCAGAGCTAAATCCAAAACGTACCTACATACATAATATTATCCATACTTCCATACTAATATACACACATCAAAAGTGTCTAGGGATCAAGCATTTTTATGCGGATTTCTTGAGATTGAGATGTGGCTTTGTAATAAATTTATGATTTTATAAATTTATATGGATCCTTTTTGGTGCATTTCATAATTTGAATCAGGAACTGTGAATCAAATTCGAGTAAAAGATGAAAATCAGCTGTCAATATTTTCCCTATAAAAACATACAACGCATTGAAGACATTATTAGTGCTACTGTTTCCCTACTACTAATTAAAACCAACGTTATTATGGAGCGGCGACGTCATTTAAGCAGGGAAGAAATGCTCAGAGCCGTGGGAATGATAGAAGCTGGTTCCCGGCAACGTACTGTGGCTTAGCTCTGAATACAAGTCAGAGTGTTATCAGTCGACTTTGGACACGTTACCGAAGCACTGGTACCGTGGCTGAGCGCCATGGAGGACGGTATCGCTGCACCACACGGAGACAAGACCGATACATTCAAATCTTAACTCGAAGAGCTCCAACAATAACCGCCATGATGTTAGCCGTGAGGCTTCATCACTCTTCAGGGAACTTAATTAGCGACCAAACAGTCAGAAACCGCTTGCATGAAGTGAACCTTCATTCCCGAAGACCGCTACGGGTACCACCTATAGCAATGCACAATCGTAGGATTCGATATCAATGGGCTCTTGAACACAGAAATTGGGCAGAAGAACAATGGCGTTTCGTGTGCTTTTCTGATGAGTCTCGTTTTGGTATGAGACCGGATACAAGACGTATACGACACTGGAGAACCCCTGGACGCCAACAGCGATTAAAATCCTGCCAGGAAGTCCATCCTTATAGTGGTGGAACCATCATGGTATGGGCGGGTATTTGGATCGGCGGAAGAACTGAGTTGATTTGGATCAGAGGCAACCTCAACGCTCAAATTTATGCTGAGACGATTGTATCAGACGTCATCGTTCCTCTACAAGTGCAAATCGGTCCCTTATTTCAGTTAATGCATGATAATGCACGACCGCACACCGCAAGAGTTGTAAGACAGACTCTCGCCGCAGCTAACATCAATGTCCTGCCCTGGCCTGCTCAGTCGCCAGACTTGAACCCGATTGAGCATGCATGGGATATGCTACAGAGAAGAGCTCTGCCGAATATGGAGGGTATCCAGTCGCAAGAAGACCTTTTTTTGTTGTTGCAACGAACATGGGCTGCCATTCCACAGCGTGATTTGGATGAACTCATTTTGAGTATGCCAAACCGATGTTCTTGTGTTGTTAGTGTTCGCGGTAGAAACACGGATTATTAATTGTTTAAGTTACCCAATAAAATTTTAAAGAAAACTGTTTTTTCAGTCTTTTTTTCGAACTTTTGTGTTAGTGGTTCAAATGTCAAAAATCCCTTTATTAGGAAAATGGCAAATTTCTTTATTAATGCAAAGGTGACTTGGTTTATCGTTACTGTGACAAACGAAAACACTTTATTTGATGAATCCTTAAAGAAAATTTTAATTAATATCAATCAGGAGAAAAGTTATTGCAAAAATATATGTTGATCCCTAGACACTTTTGATGTGTGTATTAATGTTAAAGTATCTCTGTCTGTTACCTTTCACGCCCTAACAGCTGAATTACTTTCACTGTTTGGCACATGGGTAGACCACGACTTGGGTTAGGACATAGTATGAAGATACCTTTTATCCCGATAGTGCGGTCCCGTGGAATAATATCCAACATACACAGGAGCGAAATCGCGTGCAAAATCTAGTTAGAAATAAACAAGTGATGAGCTCGTGCAACGGAGCTCAATTTCGGAGAAAACTAAACCTGCAATATAAAAATACCGTATGTAATCCAGGAGAGAATTAATAGCTCTTGGCGTACCTATAGTTTTCAGAGCGTTTCTTAATTTGTTACCGCCTAAAATATTAGTTATACTTAAGAGGATATGCGATCGGAGAGACTTTTGAAAAAGCCTAAGAAAAAGGAAAAATTCGAGGTTTGACTCTCGCCTATTTCCTCCTCCAGTATTGGACCGATTTAAAAGATATTTCAAAAACTGAGTAAGAAGGATATATAAACTGTGTCCCTATGTTTTTCTTTTTTCATTAGTAGTTGTCAAATTTGTACACTAGATCTCTGTTGACAGCGGTTTGAATCGTCATTTTTTTTAGGGTTCTAGTGCTTATAAAAACTAATGTATCATCAAAAAGGAAAACATACAAGTAGTTAATATTTATTATTCTGCAAAAATGGTAAAAGTTTAGCATCAAGTCGCAGGAGGGGGAAGGGGGGAGGGGTGGGTCCCCCTTCCTCCCTGGCATCACTCCCATGACAAGGTAACTCACCGTTTCCGAAAGGTTACAAAAAATTTTTTTTTGTATCTAACCTCAAAACACATAAAAGTTGCTTAAAAGGTGCAGTAAGGGTCTTAAAAAAAATAACCACGAAGGGGATGGCGGGGTCTGTTCGCTCGCTTCGCTCGCTCACTAGACGACGCCATCCCTTTCTGACCTAACCTGTCCGAGTCGGGGTGCCCCAAGTCCAGAGCTCGCTTCGCTCGCTCTTGCAGCCTAAGTTCTCCTAGTAACAAAGCAGGATTTTTAGGATGATATAAAAACAAATAAAACAACAATACATCCATGAAACACATAACATCAAAATTCGAAACTCGAGGGTAAACAGAACGATCGGATGACATGACAGTGACATTTGACACAAATGAGCGTTTTTTTTTTTACGTTCCATTTTATCGATTTTGCATGATATTTTACACCACAGACAAAATAATGTGTCAGATTTGGTTGTCAATCACTCATTTTAACGTTTCGTTTTCGCTTTTAGCTGATTTGAGGTTAGAAACTTATTTTGTAATTTTCTCGAAAAATGTGCATTACTTTTTAATAAAAATGGTAGCGTTATAATCGGGGACCCAAGCCCTACCAGTTTTAACCATTTTTACCCCCCAACTCCAGCGACTCGATACTAAACCCAACCCCCGAAAATAATTGAAGTGATTTACACAGATCCTATTTGTAACACATATTTACTCAACCTACACATACCTTTTGTCTGATCTAACATCAAAACCGATCCTTGTTTGATATTATCCAAAATCCTGTGTCTACTGGCATTTATACAATTCGTATTACCGGAACGTATGTGATTTGTTGTTTACATTTTGTAATAGAATTGTATCTGTGCACACAGTTATATGAAGTAAACTTCAAAGGAGGTATACAAAGTGGTTATGATAATACGACAATAAATGAAAACATTGACAATACTAGTTCATATGAACAATTGTAAGCTATCAAAAAAACCCTAACATCAAAATTAAAAAAATTAAAATTTCACACAAACTAAATGACATAAAAGTGAAAAGAAAATAGAACACCATTTATAAATGGTTCACTAACCTGTGATACAGTAGCAATAGCGCGGTCCTGTAGCGACTTGATCTTTTGGCGCCATTATTATTAATGCTCAGTAAAAATAATAACACTGAATCACAAATGTATTAACGAAATAATTAGGCACCTTTCACCCGCATGTTATTTATTAATCAAATTATTAATCACTATCAGGATCACTGTTCAGTCACGTAGCTAGGTAGGTACCTATTAAAGTTATTAAATTTTTCGTGTTTCAATATGGCCACCATTAACTTGAATACACAAACTGCACCGCCGTAGGAGATTATTCCTAACGTTTGACAAAAGGTCCCCGTTTGCAGCCATATGTTTTAATTTATTAAAAGATAAGATAATTCTATCTTTTAAATCATCAACCGTATCAACAGCTGTTGAGTACACCTCATTTTTGATGTGACCCCACAAGAAAAAATCTAATGGTGTGAGGTCGGGTGACCTCGCTGGCCACCGCGTTGGTCCATAACGGCCAATCCACTGCTGACCGAACACTTGAGACAAACGCTCTCTTGCTGACACCACTGAATGAGCTGGTGCTCCATCTAGCTGGTACCACATCTGCCTGTACACATCAAGCGGAAGCTCATCCATGTACTCGGAAACGGGTCCGTTGAGGAGTTCTAAAAACTTTTCACCATTTAAATTTCCATCAATAAAAACCGGACCTATTATGGTATTTCTATGAATGCCAGCCCAAACATTGACAGCAAATCTGTACTGGTGCGAAGTCTCTCGTCCTAGACGCGGATTCACGCGGCTCCAGTAACGTAAATTCTGTCTGTTCCATACCCCGTTTCTTGTAAATGTACTTTCATCAGTCCACATCACATTGAACAGGAAATCCGGATCCTCTAAATGTTTTGTTTCTATCCAGCGACAGAAGTTTTCCCTGACTGGTTTGTCTCGAGACAACAACGCATGCAATTTCTTATACTTATACGGCTTCCGTTTGTCGCGTTTTAAAATTTTTAGTATAGTTGCATGGTTAACACGAAAATATCGACCTGCCCTACGCAAACTACACGTCGGATTGCGTTCAAAATAATTTAAAATTCGTTCCTCAAGAGCCACTCTCGCACGTGGAGGAGTACTATCAATATGCGGGATTAAGGATCTATTTTCTCGCATCCTCTGGACAGCTTGGACAATAGTGCGCCCGTTGGTTAGACAAACTCGAGTGTCTCCAAACCTCTGTCGGTACGTCCGTATAGCCATAGCGGCGTTTCCTAAACACTCTCCATAAATTAACACCATGTCCGTGTACTCCGAAGCTGTGTAATTGTAACGAGGCATAATTAAAACAAAAGAAAACACTAAAACAATAAAAACTAAACGTCTAACTTCGCACAATTCACTTACGAGTAACTATTAAACTAGATACCTATTAAAACGTTACGTGTCCTGTCACTAAAATAAGCGTCCAATATCGCACTAATTCGTCGTAGATAAGGATTACAAAACAAACACACGAGCGGCGGGCGGCGCCGGCGGTACACAAAGGTGGTAGGTACTCGGCGGCGAATCACTCAAAGTATGTCCTGCGGCACTCGTGCGCTTAGAAAGCGATGACGCGTGAATCGTCACAGGATTGTAGCGACACACTGACCGTGACCTAAATTTGTTTTGTTGTTGCAATGTTTCAACAAGAAAGCGAAGTAACAAACGAAACTAGATTTATCTCTTTCGCACAAACCAATTTTTCTATTTCATGAGTGCTTAGCTATTTCCGCATGTATTATTTTGTTAGAGTTAGGACTCTAATGACAAGCTTTATGACTCTTACAATTTAGGCCTAAGGTATAATTTGCACTGAATCAAATGTAAAAACTATTATGGTGCTGGTTGGAAATGTGTCTTTAATCTTTTGTTGTGCATACCGATGCGGGGGTCGTTAACCTGTCAGTACTTCCCTATTAATACATACATCGTGTAGCAAATGTTAAAAAAGAAAAATATTTTCCTGTGACTAAACTACTGGATATATTCAAATGATTTTTTATATGTAGTCTGAGAATGTCTTGAGGTATGCGAAGTTTAATTTATTGTCGTATTATCATAACCACTTTGTATATGTATATTATCTAAAAAATCAATCATAATAATTTTATTTTTGGATTGGGTTTGAAACTGTCGGTTCAAGGGGCTCGAGTGTGTGTCTTCTTTTAAAGGAAATTTCTCACCGTATTGGTCGACAATTTGCGTGACCTTCGAGAGGGGTGGCGCTTTCTTTGGTCAAAGAATTATTTATCATTGCCAATCAACGTGCTGGCAATGCTGCCAGTCTTCTGGGCGAGTTTCTGAATGACAGCTATGTGGAGGAGTACTTCTGCACCTTAGTGTCTAGTTAGTTATTTAATTAGGTAACCAGTGTAAAAAAACTTAAAAAAAAATACAACCGACTTCCAATTTTTCCTTTTTTTATTGGACCTACCCCACCAAAATTAATAAAACACTACTTGCTATATAAACATCAGTGACAGGAAGTTATTAAAACATCATACATAAATAAACTAATTGGAAAAATAGTATTATTGCAGCTGACTCAAAAAATACCAAGCAAAGTTAATTTTATAGGGACAGGCATACCTACCACATCCATTAATTATTTTTTTTGCAGTTTCTTCTATAAATGACGGAGTTATGCCCGAACGTACATAAAAAATATATAAAAATCCAAATTGAAAACTTTCTCCTTTTCTGAAGTCGGTTAAAAAATCATGTAACACGTAGGTACTCTACTAATAAATAGAATGATCTATTTACGGATAGCACAAGGCAGCTGATTGATGTTCACTCAGTAGTTCATTATGTTAATGTAGCACCTATCTACCAGGACAACATATAATATGTGGAGGTAATTAATGACAGCAGGATGTAATTATAACTATACTAGCTGCGGCCCGCGATTTCACCCGCATAAGTTTCGATCCCGTGGGAATGTCGGGGTAAAAAGTATCACATGTGTTAATCCTGGCTATCTGTGTGCCAAATTACATCCAAATCCGTTCAGTAGTATTTGCGTGAAAGAGTAACAAACATCCATCCATCCATCCTCACAAATTTTGGCGTTTATAATAGGATAGTATATGATAGGTTTTATAGTAGGATTATGAGTTCATGAGATGCCAGGACCAAGACAGTGCTGTGGCCATAAAGTGCGGTTTATTTTTTACTAATGTAAATATTTTCCATTTTGTGAGAGACAGTGAGATTATACTATATCAAAGAAAGAAATTAACTTTTAAATAAGACTTTATGCCTGTTATCTTCATAACAGGCATAAGGTCTTATTTAAAAGTTGCCGTAATTGAATGGAACACACTATCTGAAGAGGTTAAAAAAAAAAAATGAAAATTATTAAGAAGTCCGTTTGTATGCCAAAAGTAAAAACCTCCCTCAAGTTGGAAATCTATTTGCCGGACTGCCAAAGGGTAGCTGGGATATAAGTTTATTTAATACCAACCTTCAGTAGGGACTTTAAGAAGAATGTTTGCTTATATCGAAAACTATTGGTCCTTCGAGCCCCTTTTACGATCGGATGTTCGAGAGCAAGAATATATCAAGTACAAGGACAACATAAAAGGATAAGCTCGTTCAGTTCGACAGTCTCTCATATTATGTGCGTACCGAAAGTTCTTCCATTGAAAAATGGGTATAATTCCGAGCAGTAGGGATGGGAAATATTATTCAGAGTTGTCCAAATTAATAGTAACGTCAATAAAAAAATTAAGATTCCTCATACCTAGGGGTATCTGCAAATACCCTAATGTATGATTTTTGATAGTTTAGGAGATATGAATATTTTTTTTTAATTTTTGGGGAAATTCTTAGGGGATATCTTAAAAAAATTATAGCTTTTTTTTTCGACAAGCTCTTTTTATGATTTTTTAATTGCGATGGGATTATTATGAAATACCCTTTCATTTATAAAAAAAAAAAAATATCTTCCTAACATTAGTGCAAGATACAATTTTTTTTATCGAAAGTGAGAAATACATTCTTACGATTAAAAGTTGATTTTAAGTATAAAAGATATAGATCGATTAAAAGTTTGAGTTGTGTAGTAGAACCTGAAACATTTGTTGACGTTTTTAAAATTGAAAAGGAACGTCAACTTTTTAAATCAATCAATCAAAATTATTTTTATTTCACATAAACCAACATGGGCACTTATGTAACGTCAGAAGCTAGGTGCACGGTTCCAATTGGTCGTTTCCTATGGAGAAGAACCGGCAAGAAACTCTATGGTTACTCTTTTAAAAATAATTGGCTTTTACAATGTTTTCAAATTACAGTGTTAACAGCTATGAAAGGATAGTGTAGGCCGGTCAACAAAATAAAAAACGATCTACAAGGCCTACAACGTTCTCATATTCACAAAATTTAAGAGAATGTCGTGGGCCTAATCATTTTGTCAAGCAAGGATCTCATTATCGTGAAGGTACCAAGAGTCATGGTGATACGAGAAAAAGAAGAAGAAGCCAAACTAATTCAGAATCAGATAACTTTATTTGCTCAAACATGTGTGTACATTCAACAAAAGAGATAAGTATGCAGGATCGTCGGATATAGTTGAAGTTTAGTAACAAACTGATGAAAGTTGTCGAATAAAATTTAATATTATTAATAGAAAACAAACAGTTCATTTATTAAATTAAATTTCAGTTGACAACATCCATCGGATTCTTATTAAACTTCAACTATATCCGACGACCCTGCGTACTTATCTCTTTTGTGGACTGTACATACAATACAATGCATGCAAGGTGTTATAAGTACATGGAGTTGTGCTAACATGTTTACCATATTGCCATGGTAATAACAATATTCATTAACATTGACAATGCTGACATAAGTAAATAAATTGTATTAAATTGATTGATTATAATTATAATTAATTCATACTAGCTGCTGCCCACGACTTCGTACACGTGGCGCCATCTATTATCATAATAACGTTATTGTTGTTTTCCTCGGGAACAGCACTTTTTTCGGGATGAAAGGTACCCTTTGTCCGTTTCTGTACACCTGACAACGTATATGCAAAATTTCAGGATGATCGGTTCAGTGGTTTAGGCGTGAAAAGGTAACAAACAAAGTAACTTTCGCATTTATAATATTAAGTTAGGATAGAAATAGATAGGAGTAACATACAAAGTAGTCAAATATTCAATTATTAAAAATAAAAACGTTTGTGAGGATGTTTGTTACACTTTCACGAAAAAACTAATGAACGGATTTTGATGAAACTTTACAGTAATATAGCTTATACATCAGAATAACATATAGGATACTTTTCAGCCCGATATTCTCACGGGATCGACATTTACGCGGGTGAAACCGCGGGGCGCAGCTAGTAATAAAATAAATTAATGTCTACGTAGGTCCAAAATATTCAAAACAAACAATGATATTCATGTCAGAAATGTGTGCACGATATAAGTTTCCCCGTACAAAAAGGAGCAAAACTTTCAAAGTTTCATGAAGTCACTACCTCACTTCGTCTAAACTCAACATCTCACTTCAAATTCAACAACCTCTGTACTCTACTTGCACTGCGAAAATTCCGCGAACCTCACGAAATTCACGAAAACGTGTTATTATGTTGCATATATTAGCATCTTATTAAACAAGCGTGTTCCATGTGAATAAAACCAGATTTTGACGTACCTAAAATTATCCGTATAGAAAGTTTAATAATAAAAAGTAACATGGATATATAATTTAGCAGAAATACATACCTAGCTAAAAATGTACATGACGAAAATTTATACTACTAGTTTGTTAATCCTGAACGACCACCTACGCTTGAGAGGGTTTTAAAAACGTTATGAATAAGGCTGTTGAGGTCACATATTGATCAAGGGATTATTTTTTTAATGTCCTTAAATATATAGACACAAAGACGATGAAAGAGGTGACAACTGTGTGACAGATCACAGACGAAGTATTTATTAACACGTTCGCGCGCGGTGCTCACTTTTTCGAAACTTCTGATGGAGCACTGTTTTCTCCCATACATTTATTTTGACGTTTATAAACGTTCTTTAGTACCTCTATTTATTTGAGTAATCAACTATGATTAGAACGACATTATACGTCGACGTATGAGGATGTGACGTTGCGCAACATTTAATCATTTTTCAGAACATGGTTCTGATCATAGATATCCGTGGTTCTGATGGATCCTTGCTTGTTTTGTCACCTTTTTTATTAGTTTTCTTTCTTCTCACTCGCTTTGTTTTGTTCATCTAAAACAATGGAATTTCTATAATAAGAACTAAAATAAAACTACTCAGGTTGCTCAAATATGAAAATAATTATTGTATTCTATATAATACACACTATTATTTAAATCCAGTACAAAATATGTGATAACTTATGATTTAAAAGTTTTGTAACTCGGGAGCTTACTTCACTGTACACGTGCGTCGCGTAACGGTGCACAGCCCGACTGACAGTATGGCGGCGCATACTCCAGTTGACGTCTATGCACGTTCTGCGTTTGTGAGTAGGTGTCTTTTTATGTGTGAGAAGCACCCACAAAACGCTTAAAATGACGATGCTGTGTGACACTACGAAATCAAAATTTTGATATGTTGTGGCACTGTGACGTCACTATAGGAGCATTATATGAGAAACGGACGTTTCCTTACGTTCTGGTTGATAGAGAAACATAAAATTTGACGTATCGATACGTTGTGCGACATCGTATCTCGATTTTTTTACGTATCCATACGTTCTGCACGCGAATGTGTTAAAGACCAGTCACCCGTATACACCTTTATTTGTAGGTAAACGTTGCATAATGGTTAACCCCCTTACTAATAAACGTTGTATAGCGTCTGTACAGTTACACAACGCTTTGTCTTCTTCTTTCGAAAGTCAAATTACTGACGGCTGAAAGAGAGAAATCGGTGTGTAAATATTCCTCTGATATAATGCGTTTATTAGTAAGGGGGTAAGAGACGTTTAAACGTCAAAAATGCATGGGTAAACAGTCGCTAATTATTACTTAACTTAAGGCAACACTTATAAATAAAGCCCGTATTGTGTAAATCTTATGTAAAACAAAAAAGCACGTCTTTATTTGACAACTCAATATATCAACCTTGCACAATTCCATGAAGGGCTGATTTTTCCAACGCCTGATAATTTTATTCGAGGAATAATTTAGAATTTTTGACAGTTCTTCCATACAAAATCTATCAGACGTAAATTTTATTCCACGAATAAAAATTATTTGTCGATTGAAAAATCAGGCCTTAGTAATAAGTAACCAGTAAAGGTTTTTTGTTTGGTATGTATCGATAAAATTTTTATTTTTAAAACAATAATTTACACATACGTACGTATTTTTACATACATACGTATGTACTTACTTTTATTAGTTTTCCTCGCAATCTATAAGCTTATAATTCCCTGCTTTGAAAGAATTTTCAAAATTCGTCGAGGTTTAACTGTATGTGCAGACGCTAGCATATCAAGCTACTACAATCTGTCAAATTTCTTTAATAGATTTTCAACTTTATCGCTAAAGTTCAAAGTTGATTGGGAATTTTTTACAGTTTCGGGTAGCTTGATGTGCTGGCGTCTGTATCTACTTATTGTGGTTGTTAGCACGGAACTGATTTACTCTGTTCTCTGCACTAGTATAAACTGTACTACGGTGGAATAGTTTAGTATCTTCTTGCTTGCTCAGACGAATTGTAACGTAAATGGTATGTTCTCTTCTATCTGATAAAGACATGAGTTTGTCTATTCATCAGATCGAACTTCGAGGTCAAGCCTTAAATGGGTGACCGCTGTTAGCAAATTAAGAGCAATCCGTCCCTCGGGCACTACGTTAAGCTGTCACTCCCATCTGTCAGTTACTGAGTCAGTTTTATGAAATTTGGAATTCCTTGCTTATCTGGCTATTGGATAGGTAATATCATTTATATGTAGATTTATTATTATTGCATTTTCGATGACAGTTGATCTGTTGTTATGATCGTATTTGGATGTATCAGTTAAAATGGGAAGTCAAATTAAGGTCAATTCCCGAAAACGTTCAAAATCTTTTTTACGCGAGAGTCAATGTCAAAAACCTGTCAATAATGTAATAAATTAAAGGTATTTTCGATGGATTGAGATTTGAATGCGAACGTTCTTGTAAATAATATGGAATTTGCCCCTTAGGTTTTCATGAGTCAATATTTTAAATCACTGTTCATGCAAATAATAGGTACTGTCAGTGGTTTTCCACAGGATTAGAAGCAGCATGAAGTTATGTGAAGTTCACGCTTATTTACTCCGAAGAGTTAGACAGAGGTGTACGTAAAGGACTTGAAAATTGCAGGTAACCGGGAAGGTAAGGTTTCCTTTACCTGTCAGTCAAGCCAAAATATTTTTACAAGGGATGTAAAGTCAGGAATATTGTTACGGAAATTAACATCATAATCAGTCTATAATGTTTCCACTGCTGGGACACAGGCCTCCTCTCTGTGAGAGGGAGTGGGCCGTGTGCTTATATGTTTGTTACTTCTTCACGCTCAAACGGTTGGATCAATTTTGATAAAATTTTGTATGGAGGTAGCTGCCACCCTGGATTAATATATAGGCTACTTTTTATCCAGATATTCCCACGGGGTTGATACTTATGCGGGTGAAACCGCGGGGCGCAGCTAGTAGTAAAATATTCTAAGAAGAACTAGGTTAGTACTAATACTTAGTATGGCTAAATAGCCTAAGTTTAGAGTTCTCTTATAAATAGCTTAGTAGTTTGTGTTGTTTGTACACACCAGTACACAGTCTATATTATTGTATACATATCGAAACTTGAAACACATATAGAGCATGTCTGGGCTAAGTCGAGCTAGCTTGAACTAGCTAATTTTAAATCGGATCGATCGCATCAAACCTTTTCCCTTGGACCACTTTCTATACTTAGTTAAACACTATCGGAGTTTGTAGCTCGTTTAAATTGTCTGTTAATGAAAAGTTCCTACACCCAAAATGATTTGCTTAACATTGGTAGCTAGTATTTGGCGTAAATTTGTAAAAATGTTACAAAAAATGTACAGATGGCAGCATATCAAGCTACTACAATCTGTCAAATTTCTTTAATAGATTTCCAACTTTATCGCTAAAGTATAAGGTTCAAAGTTGATTGGGAAAATTTTACAGTTTCGGGTAGTTTGATGTGCTGGCGTCTGTACAGAGGCCAGCACATCAAGCTACCCCAATCTGTCAAATATTCCCAATTGAATATAAACCTTATTCCTTTGTAGTAAAGTTGAAAATCTATCAAAGACAGATTGGGGTAGCTTGATGTGCTGGCCTCTGTAGAATGTTTGGGTTCTAAGCACGGTCTCAGCAAGACCTATTATAAATTTTGCTTAGGACGTTTACTCACATCACATCCAAAACGATTTGCTAAACATTGGTAGATAAAATTTGGCGCAACTTGAGGTAACTAAAACATACAATGCATATGGTTTAAGAACTTTATTATTACCCGTTAATAAGTAATTACTGTGTATCGACAAAATTAAAACACTAGCGGAATGTTGCACACTTGTACTGTAAGCGATTAGGAAGAAGAGTGGGGCGCGTCTTCGTGGATGGCGCTATCTGTAGAAGTTACTTTAGCTAAAGCTATGCTTTTGGCCTCTGCATGCGACTATAGTGAAAACTGTCATGAAAATGACGTCAGAGGGCTTTGACTTCACGGTGTCGAAATCGCTCTATAGGAAAACACACCCAACTTACATTCATAAATAACGTTTCAGTGACGTCATTCAACGACAAATTTCAGACGATAAACTGCTCTTGGAAACCGTAGCGTCACACCCGTCATTATCACACAACTGTCAAACTACATGACGTGCAAGAGACGGCAATATGTCTACAGTAACGTTGATAGTTACTTAACTTTACCGATCTTACTTGTAACGTTTATGGTCTCGGCCTTAGGTTCGATGGGAGTTTTCCAATTATAATAGAATATTTCAACAGTACCTCACACTGGGGCTCACCCTTGTTATGTTCAACTTCGGACTGAAACATAACTGACGAAATATCGGCGTTATGTGCTTTTCTCTTCGGGAAACATCATCGGCCTAGCCTTTTCCCAACTATGTTGGGGTCGGCTTCCAGTCTAACCGGATGCAGCTGAATACCAGTATTTTACATAGAGCGACTACCTATCTGACCTCCATAACCCAGTAACTGGGTAATACGATACCCCTTGGTAAGACTGGTTGTCAGACTTTCGGGCTACTGACGACCCGTAACGACTGTCAAAGATCCACGAATGACAGCCGGGACCAACGGCTTAACGTGCTTTCCGAGGCACGGAGGGATCTTGGTATGTGAAGATGGTCACCCATCCACGGACCAATCGCGGCAAGCGTAGCTTAACCTGATCGATCGACCCGTGCGGCTGTTATTACTTAGCCACAAGCCCCTCTCTTCGGGAAACACAGGTGCGATTTTATGCTTTATTGTAATTAGAAAATATAGTGTAATTTAGAAAACTTCTATTACTGGAATTTGTTAGTAGAAAATTATATAGGTATACCTACTAAAAGCCACGATGAGTGCACGATTGAATTTCCCATGGGCAAAAATGTCGTCCTTACAACATTGCGTCCTATTTAACCCCTTTAGGGGATGAAATATCAAATATCCTTCCTGAGTGCTCACTTTCGTTATAAAAGAAACTCTTGTGCATTATTTCATACTTCTAGACCCAGCGCTTCAGGCTGTTGTCAGTGTATTCATTTAAGATTTTTATATTAGAAAATACTTTGTAATTTAGACAATTTATACAGAGTGATTGGAAGATGAGTGCAAAGCTTTAAAGTGAAGATAGTACAGACAATTTAGAACCATTTTAGCCACTGTTGTCTTAGACGAAGTCTTACCAATTTTTTTTACCAAATTTTTGTTTTTTTCCAAAATTTTAAGTAAACTGCTTATTTATGGACAAATTGAATGATAACTGAACTAATTTATAATTTATTTAATTAAAGTAAGGTGTAAACAATCTAGCAAAACATGTTTTAGGCCTCTGTGTCATTAGACATAAAAAACATAAAAAGTAGGTAAAAAAAAATTGGTAAGACTTCGTTGAAGACAACCATGGCTTAAATGGTTCTAAATTGTCTGTACTATCTTCGCCTTAAAGCTTTGCACCCAGCTTCCAATCACCCTGTATATTGTTTTTTGGAACCTCTACGACTTTTAACAGAAGATATTATGTTCTGTGTTTTGAAAAATCTTACACAGGGTGTAATAAGACCCATCACATAGCCGTCAACTAAGCATTCTGTACAGACGCCAGCACATCAAGCTACTACAACCTGTCAAATTTATATAATAGATTTTCAACTTTATCGCTAAAGCATAAGATTCAAAGTTGATTGGGAAAATTCGACACTTTCGGGTAGCTTGATGTGCTGTAGTGACGACCCCGACCGCGCAGTGGCGCCCTCATCGTTTGTTTGGTTATTTCTTTTATTTTAGAATGAAAATGCAGAAAATAAGCATGTTACGTTGCGCTCCACAAGATCATACGTTATTATTATTCCAAACGATAGTTTAGTTTAGTTTTATTATAATCCTTAACAATGTAAACCTACCGTTTGTAATAAATAATCTCATGGAAAGTTTATAAGATAAGGCTTAAATCAATCTAATGGAAAGTTTATAAGATAAGGCTTAAACAAACAAAGTCATAACTAATCTAACGGATACCGTTCAGTAAGTTCTACAAGCAGTAACCGGCCAGTCAATATTAAACTAAGAACAATGAACAGGGCGAGGAGACATTTTCGGAAGATATTGCCTCATAAAGATAGTCGCCCCTGATCAGCTGCAACAAACAGGATTTTTATTAACTATCGTTACTAGCGAGGAGACGTAGGGCTGTCCAAATACAGTAAAGTAAAGTCAAAGTTAAATCTTTTATTTCAAACTAGCTATGCCTGCGACTTCGTCCGCGTGAAATTTCTTGTTCCCCCGACCCACGTCGTCCTCGTTTTCGCTCAGCATTCTTTCTGACTTTTTTGTTTTTTCTCGCTACTAATGGTCCTAGCGTGATCTGACCTGATCTGTAGCCTATAGCCTTCCTCAAGAATTGGGAATCATATGCAAAAAGGACTTTTCAAATCCGACTGGCAGTTCCAAAAATTAGTGCATTCAAACAAACAAACAAACTCTTTGGCTTTTATATAAAAGATAGGCACATAAAAGGCACACAAGAACATAGAATTGATTCTAGTTGCCGCTACCAAAAAAGAAGGTTCAGGTAAATTCATTTTTAGGAATAATTCGTCCCACAATTTATACAAAATACTCAAACTGTTTTTCTCGTGGTTTGATGACTACAGACGACTTGAGTTTCTTACTTATATCCGAGCTCGATTTTGTTTATTCACAATTATTAAGACGCTGTTTGAATATTCGTCAGTCTAAAACACGATCTCAGTAACGATAAGAGCTATAGTCCGCGTGGAACTAATTGGCCGCTGAGGTGGGGACAGGGGTGAGGCGGCGGTTCGCAACGCACGTACTGAGTAATGCGCCCCGCCCCTCCGTCCCACCGCTCACATACCTAAGGCGCGGCCAAGTAGTTCCGCGCGGACTATAGTGAATTCTCACAAAAACCCAATGCTTCCGAATTTATGTTTTTCTTTCGACTAGCAATGAAACTTTAATTGGGAGAGGCTCATGGCTAAATACTAACAGCCGCACGGTCGACCGAATGTTAAGCTACGCTTGCTGCGGTCGGTTCATGGATGGGGTTGACCATCATGACCGTGATTTCCGTGTCCCGGGAAGCACGTTAAGCTGTTGGTCCCGGCTCATTCGTAGACCTTTGACAGTCGTTACGGGTAGTCAAAGCCCAAAAGTGGAAGTCGACGTCAACATAGTTGGGAAAAAACTAGGCAGGTTGATATATTTTCGTCTAATAATACAGTTCATTAATTCAAAATCCAGAGACATTATTTTACATGCAACAAAATCATAGAAATCTCTTGAAGGAAATTAAACTCGACAGCGAAATAATGCCTTCGAAAGTTCAAAATTTCAAATCTAACGGTTATGTTGTTGACACACAAAAGTCTATAAACGATTTAATTAAATTTAGAAGACAATCCCGCATTAATTCCGAGTACCAGGAACATAGGAGTTACGAGTATACTACGGAAACATTTATATCTGATATGACAAAGCGAACGGTCGACAACAGCTGCGAGCTTACGCTCGAGTTTCTCACAATAAATTCCATGCGAGGAATTATATGCAAAGGTTTCGACAATGTGCCCTGTATTGTATAAAAGGAGAATGTCTTTCTAATGGTGTATTAATGTACTGGTTATCATCACAAAATCACGATGTGGTGTCCAAAGATAACGATAGAGGAATTGTAGGAGTATACAACTATAGTTACTAATTAATGGTATATTGGTATCTTCTTCGTGTCGCTGGCACGACTATTTTTCAGATCTTGTTGGCTCAAAACTTCCCCACTTCCACGTCTTCGTCTGTGGCAGCGCAGAGGTCACTTTGACTGTGTTATATATTTGAATTTTTAGCACTATATTTTGTTTACCCACATTAATTATTTAAGTAAAATTGTATTTGCTAGATTCCGGAAGTTGTTTCGGTTGTGATTCAAATCGTAAAATCACTGTTAAAACTTGATGAAATAGTAATGTTTTGCATAGGTAACCTAAAACTTGTAACAAGTATTTAATACCTAATTTACATTATTCAATTATTCCATAATTATTTCAGTATGTCTGTAAAGTAGACTAGTTAAAATATTAAGGAATAATGTAGTAAAACATAGAAAATATTCCAAACTGATATCCACCTTTTATGTCGTTGATATTTTGTATGACGGTAGATAGAAACGTCAAAGTTGTTTGTTCACGACTATAAAAGGGGTAGCTCCGAGTAGCAGAGACCATTCTTGTTCGAGACATCGACTAGAACGGAGCTCCAGCCTACAGTCAGTTGATTAGTACTTGTGACGTAATTATGTGGAATAGATCGACCAGATGTCATGTAAGTGAATTGATATTATTATCTTGATTATTGCTGATAACTATAAGTATGGTGTTCTGTATATGTTATAATGTGGCCATTATTGCCAATGTTTTAAAGTGTATACTGGAATATTCCTAGCTATTGTTATTATGTTGCTATTATTCTGAGTTCTCTTGGACCATTGTCCAAGAGATAGAATTAATTGTTTTTAAAATAACGATAATTTATGACAGTATAAGAAATCTGTTGATAGAATACTTCAATACTGTTTCCATGGAGTTTGTTGTCCTTCTTCTCCATGATGACCTAGAGTTGGAACGGACAACTAGCTTTCTGATTAATTACTGACAAGCCTAAATATTTTAATAAATGTCTAGCTTGTCTTTCTGTGCTTTATTTAATAAAATCCTTTCCCTACATATCATTTTCATAGTTACTTTTACACATTAAATAACTAGTAGCCATTCTGATATTCAAAGCTTTATATTTGGGTAATATATAAATATACATATACTCTTTTTATAAATAGATTTTATACCCTATTTCCTAACAACTGCATGTTTTGGGGCACAGAGGGCAGGTTAAGAGGTGGAGCATAGTTTGCTCCATATCCACACCCTGCAGCCGTTCCATCGAAGTAGCCTCACTTTACCAGGTTGGAGTTACATCTTCCCACTTGTGTCCGGAGACGGTTCAGGTACTTCCAAGTGGTATCAATTGGTATGTATGAAAACAATATTTTCATGGGATTACAGTCACCATTGTTATAGTTGGCTGGCATTTTTGCTGAACTGGGCCTTTTTGGCGCAGTCGTTAATTAGGCACACTTTCCTGCTAATTTCTTACATCGGACTTTATACTTTTTGATTGGTCTTAATTTTTTGTTTTTATCTGATGTATGTATCTGGTGTATTGTGTATCTTTTAGTCTGTGCTAAATAAATGTATTTTCTTTCTTCTTTCTTTCTTTTCATTGCAAAGTTACAATCCAAAAAACAATAATTTATCACACGTTAGTTCAAATTCAAACACTACCACAGTCGGGCAAAACTGATATACAATTATACCGAATTAAACTTTACTTTTTTGCATATCATGATAATCTCTGGTGACCCTAAACGTCAGACGAAAGGCGACGATGCGCAGAAAATAAAACTTTCCCGCCAAAAATAGGGAAAATGACATTTGTTACAGGCGTTATGGGGTCTCCCTTACAAAGTGTACCCAAAAACATTGACGAAAAACTACAGGGCGCTGAGGAAAGAGTAGTTTTCAATATAGCCTTTGGTCATGTTTTTTCGCCAAAAAGTAGGCAGCCAACCTGATAAAATTAAATTTGTTTGTTGATATAATTGATTTACATAAATATTTACAACATTAGGGTCTTAAAGTAGAGGTACACAATGACTAAATTCTACCTGAACTAGGAATAAACCTGTATCTCAGGTAAGTAGGTATTCGCTACTGCTTATGGTCATCTGCAATAGCAGAAGTCAGGTGTCAGTCAGAAGTCAGGATTTCACCCTGGTGAAGCCACGGTCAACGCAGCTACTGGACCAAAGCAATACCTCTCCACTCCTTAGGCACCTCAGGATATGTTGCCCCCTTCGACAGTTTTCCCCTGCCATTTTTTCCGTGTACAGATGCCAGCACGTCAAGCTACCCGAAACTGTAAAATTTTCCCAATCAACTTTGAACCTTATGCTTTAGCGATAAAGTTCAAAATCAATTGAAGAAATTTGACAGATTGTAGTAACTTAATGTGCTGGCGTCTGTACAATAAAACATTGCTCAGGAAGGGGCCATAGTCCTTCCATAGTTCTAAGTAACCAGTCCACCTTAGCCATCCCAACACATATTCCAATATTTTTGTTTCCATATCTTGCAATAGTCCTACACTGGGGTTGTCCTTGGGTGCACTTGAATAGTGCGTACAGGGATAATCGTCGGTTGGTGCCTCATTTCATTAATAGCGCCAACAGGCGTCTGCAAGTTGGTTTCGGGCCCTCGTATGCCTTCCAAAGTTAACTAGACGAATATTATGTCATCGATTCGATAACAACAAGAAGTATGGTAGGTGCGATGCCATCCTAGAAACAAAGTTAAAATGCCTCACGTGTCTGTAATCACACCGGCTCCCAAACCCTTCAAAGTGGAACACAGCAACGGTGTTTAGCGGCAGAAATATGTTGGACGTGACCGACCAACGGAATAGTATGTTTAGATTAGGTACATGCAGTTAGAAGTTTTCCTTCATCAGTTGGAAGTGAGCGAGCGTGAATATTATGTAACCAGCTGTAAACATGAGGAATGCATTAAATCTACTGATACCTGGTCTACATACTCAATACAAAAACATAAATCTAAATGAAATTGATTTGAATAGAAGGTATACAGACAATCACCACATACACTTTAACATATTCACACACCCTTTCTCAACTCCTCACGCACACTCCTACAAACTCACCCACACTGTACACTTAGCAATGCTTAGATGGTGCTAGCGTTCACTTCATTCTGTATGTTTGTTTCTGATGCATATTATATTGTAGGTATAGCTTTTAAATTGTATATTCGTAATTGGCTGTAAGACTAGCTTCTATATTTTAAGATAATATTTCAAAGAGCTGTGGATTTTGCGAATAATAAAATAAACATAATTAAAATTAACTAACACTCGTACTAGCGATTTGTTTACGATACATCTTTTCATCTCTCCATTTGGTAAAAAACGGACCTTAGTTTATCAAGCTAAAAGCGCAAGCTTTAGGAACTTAAAAAGTTATTTGGACTTTGTTTAATCTTCTACTGAATAAAATGTTTAAATTCACTGACAGACAACGCACAGCCTAAATCAATGGGTCTAAATTCATTTTGCACAACTATTCCTTATAACGAAGGTAAGACTAAAGAAGGATTTTTGAAAATTCATCCCCTGAAGGGGATAAATATAAGATCAAAGTTTGTATGAAGTTCGTTGCAGTATAAATTGTGTTTGTATGCACTTAAGACATAGAATAAACACACAGAGTGGCAGGGACACGGCGCACAAATTGTAACCAGGAATTCAGTACACCAATGTAGTTTGGAATTTTTCCGTCAATTATCAAAAAAAATCTGTTGCATCAGAGAAAAAAGCCTGAGCGGCCAAAATGTATGGAACAGCAATTTTTTTTTAAAACCTATTGTAAATTTCCGTTGTCCAGAATCACGTACTAAATTCATGGTAACAGGTTGCACGTCGACCACAGACGTCGACGTTCCTGCCAACCTGTCAAGCTACTACAATCTGTCAAATTTCTTTAATAGATTTTCAACTTTATTACTAAAGCATTAGGTTCAAGCTTGATTGGGAAAATTAAACAGTTGCGGGTAGCTTGATGTGCTGGTGTCCGTACAAACGTGCAAGTCTTTTATAAAAAAAAAAAAATGGCGGCACATCTCTTATCACGTAGGACTAATATTGTCTAATATTAACCTCCATTTGATCTTCAAAAGTCAAAAGAGTTATTTAATAAAGTGCTACTATTACCTTTATTATATCAAGAATCCTCCCTCTTATTCCCAGATGAAAAATGCTATACTTAGGTAACGCTTCACAATATAAGGTACCATCATTGAGGTAACCACTTCTGCAAAATATCTGTAAAAGGTCCTCAAAGGTAATGTAGGTACTTGTCAGGCAGGATAGTGTTTCCGGGGAAAAGGAGAGATATATGGGGCGTCCACAGAGTGATGACAAAAGGAGTGATGTGATGGACAAATGCGACTTATTGAAGTGAAAACTTCTTTAGGCGCGTTGGGCGTTTTTTAAGATGGGAAAAAACCATTGAACTCGCGAGACTGTTACCGACACAGCGCTACATTTGGATGTGTTCGGCTGTCCTCAGGATGTACTCGGTTTTAATGTATTTCCGATATGTCAGTACAACAAAACACATACAGAATACTTTGCCATCACTCGGCAAAGTATTCTGTATGTGTTTTATTTATGATGATTAAAAAAATACACACGTAATTGTTGTCGGCACTCCCGGAGTGCCACTTTTTTTTTTCTGAAACGCATACTAACGTTGTGTCTTAGCTATGAATAGGCCTGAATGTAACTATTATCGCGGGTAGTAACAGTAAAAAATAACTAACTGTTTGACTCAACAGAATCAGAAAGCGTCAAAATAGTACGAGCGTGCAGTTGAAAGACAGCAGTCGGTAATCGTAATTGCATAGTTTATGCAAACCATATCATTCAACGCCACAGGGTAGACTTCAAAAGTTAACTTAATGTGGAAAGCGAAACAACAAGGTCTCATTGAGAAAATAGTGTACAGCTGCTCGTCTTTGCGGCCAGTAAGCTATCCATTTACTCTTTATTCTGAGGTTCTGCGAATGGGTAAGCCTGACGGACATCGAGCTTATGTCCGAAGGATATGTAAGTGGGTGTGAACATTCTGTAGTACCGGGACCGTTCTGCGAAATGGATAAACCATTCCGTGGGATAAACTGTGTTAGTGGGGAGATTGTACAAATTAATGGACTTGTGGAACTGTCATTACTTTCGTTTTTTACGAGAAGTATGAATAATACCTTCATATTTATGTATTACAACTTGCACTTAGTTGTTTTTGAGAGTCATTTATTAGTTATTAAAAATAGTAATTTCAAGTTTTCAAAGTCGACCTATTTGGCTTATTATCTATGTATATCTAATACTAAAAATAACAAAATTAAATCCTAACTTAACTAAAACTATACAGAAACTAAAATATAGCGTCGAAAAATTCATCCGCATCGCTGTCGACTGGTAATGTTCCCAAGAGACTGGCGGCATTGCCACGTTGTATGGCAATGCTTAGCCTTTGGCCAAGGTAAAAGCCAGCCCTTGGGTCACGGGAAGTGTCAACCAGCCGTTTTGAAATTTCTTTAAAAAGACCATGATCACTCGGACCCCACGGCCCGAGGGTTTCAACCCCAAACGGCTCGAAAATATAATTTCCGATAAGGTTATTATATTTTCGCCGCTTGAGGTTTGGCTTATTTAAAGAAAATCACACTTTATACAGCTGATACATTTTTTGTACACATTAACTTTAAGTCAGCTTTGTAAACAGAGAATAAATGATAAATTATAAATAATACTAGCGGCCCGCCCCAGCTTCGCACGGGTGATTTTTTTTCGAATTTCCGATATTTTCATTCATAAAAACCTTGTCCTGGCAATACCGAATACAAGAAAAAAAGAATTACCCAATTCGGTGCAGTCATTAGGAAGTTATGCGCGTACAGACATTTCGGCGACTTTGTTTTTTTATACTATGTAAAAATTATTATAGGTACTTATTTAATATTAGTTTGTGATTAAGTGTAATTTAAACTTTTCAAGCGTATTATTATTCAATTGCACCTCTGTCTAACCTTCCAGTGAATACAAGCGATATGTTATAATTTTACAATTAATTCTCAACAGAATGGTCTCGTTTACATTTAACAGTATCAAATATACATACTGGATTTTAGTTTCGTGAAATTAGTTCCGAAACTTGAGTTATTTAATGCTTTCAACTTTCCCGAGTAAGAACTTGAAACTAAGCCGTTATTAGGGCGTACACGCAGCAAGTAGCGGCCGCGTGATTTATTATCACAGAAGAATTTTCATTATTACTTACTTTATCTTACAGAAGTCAAGGGGGTTATCTTTTTAAGGTAGCGCATCGCGGCAACAAATAAGTTCAAAAATGCGCTTAATGTTACTGGAATCGAATTACCACCAAAATAAAAGTAATTTATGAAGTTTTAATTAAATAAAAAAATAAATGCACGGCTCAGTGGACCATTTTTCTTGAGGTATTTCTTTAGTGTATTTAATCAATTTATTACCATTATATAAAATAGGTACTAGCGGCCCGCCCCAGGTTCGCACGCATGCAATTTTATATTTTGAATTTCCGAAATTTTCTTTTACAAACCTTGTCCTGGCAATACCGACCACAACAAAAAAGAATTATCCAATTTGGTGCAGTCATTCGGAAGTTATGCGCGTACAGACATTTTGACGACTTTGTTTTATACTATGTAAGGATGATAGTTACGTTCAAAATTTTGAGAAATATGTGACAATAAATATTTTTAGAGCTCTGTTTTACGATTGTTTTAACATAATACTATATTTTTGAATAAGTCTTTCCTTTAAAAATTTGATAATACTGACATTCAATTTTTCTGGCTTGAGATATACTAATACGCCTAACTGAGCGACAAAAAGCTATGCGTTTTTTCGCCTAATATTTAAGTCAACTTTTTCCTCATGAGAAACTGAACTTATAAAGAAATTTGGCAATAGGTAAGTGAATATTGACGTAGGTACTTTTGGCTCTATTTTTCACTCTTAGACGGGTACCTAAGCTACTCATGTTATGTTGATATACAATGTTTCTTAATAAAATAGTATCTCTAGACATAAGTCACTATTTAGAAATATTTTTTGACGTTTTATATTTATTATAAGCGTAGTTTTCCTTCCCATTAAAGCGTAGGTTTAAGATCATCAATCAGTTGCAATGAAGAATTAGTTATGAAATATTACTACAACAGTTAATTGAATAACAATAAACTTTTTGGTTTCGCAGCCACTTTATCCAAAGGATAACCCTTACGGGTATGAAAACTTTTAAAGGGTTTTTCTTAATTTCGATAGTTGTTCTTCAAATAAGTTAAACCTCAAACGACGCAAATATTCCAATCTAATTGGAACTTATATATTTGAGCCTTTTGGGGTTGAAACTCTAAGGCCTTGGGGTCCGAGTGCTCATCGAATATTTCGAGACATCGCCAAGCGGTTGGTTGACTCTACGCGTGATCAGAGGGCTGGCCCATTTTTTTTGCCAAATAATCAGCATAGCCATACAACGTGGCAATGCTGCCAGCCTTTTGGGCACATTTCCTGTTGACAGCGATGCGGACGAATTTTTTGATACTTACTTTTTAATTATTTCCTTTTTTATACCTATTATTGTCATATTATTATTATTTTAAGACCCTTAGCTTAAGTAAATATTTTACGATAATTAACAATAACCTTTGTTAAAAAATTAAATATATTAAATTATTTCAGGTTGTTATGATCAATATCATTACATTTTGCGCCGACACCAAATAAATTGAGATAATGGGAGAGTAGGATGAATGATTTATGACCAATAACGTACAATAGTTTTGTAAGTATCTTACACAAAAAAAATGCCTTTTCGTGTAAGATTTGTACGTTATTTTCACGTCCAGAATAAAGATATTCCATTTATTCAGTAGAAGATTTACACAAAGAAAACATTGAATACATCTCGATGTTTTTCTAGCATTTTTATTAAATCAAGCAAATCACGTGAAACACAAACACAAAATATATATAGGTATTATATATATAACATATTTTTTCTAGTAAGAAGAAATATGTTTGTTTTTGTTGAATGCTGAATGTTATTAATGAATATAATGACTTGTTGTCAAATTATCATCGAAAGCTAATCGCAAATTGAATCTTATTTTGTTGAACTATATAATAAAATGGTATTTTTCCAACTGAACAGACAGTTATGCTGCTGGGGAGTTTGTTGCACCTCTCCTTCCCAGCTCATAGGTAGTGGTGGAGGGCGGTTCCGGGGGACTGTGTCATGTAATTTTACGGTCACTAAGTGCTGATTCTCAGTCTAGTTTAAATAAATGACTTTGATTTAGTTTGAACGTAGAATTATTTGTTTGTTTCAAAGAAATCCTTAACCCATGACAAATTATTTTCTCCAAAATTATAAAATAAAATAACGTGATCTATTTTAACCCTGTATCACACCTGTCAGAGTACACACTAATACAAACTGTGCTGCCCTCTCGCGGCATGAATAAATTACAATTTTAATATCCACGTCGTGATTACAGAGTATCCTGGCTTTAGTCTCAAAACCCTATTAGTAGAATAATCCAATACATATTTTATACATACGAGAATAAAAAAGGAAATATTTAAATTATCCTCTATAAATTTATTGATCTTCTAATGATGAACTTTTTTTTTTACTAATTGACCCTCTTTTTATATTTCTGGCATTTCTTACAGTTGATCGCAGTGACTAAGCTTTGAGAACCCCGATTAAATGGGCTCGGTTAGGTTAGAACTGTGAGTAACTGTGCCGTGAGAGAAGCCGGCGAGCGCTAGCGCTACATCCAAGTTGGTAACACTACAAGTTAAAGCTCCAAGTTGGTACAAGTTGCACTAAACTCCACTACAGTTACAATACTACTATTTCAGGTTCACAAAAAAGGCGCAATCATTAAATTAGAGGGTTCAATAATATTTTTAGGAGCGCAATACGGGACATAATAGAGTTTCGATTAAATACATGCTCAATAAAATGGGTAACCCTTACATACATTCCATGTACAGGATGTCCCTTTGAAGAGTACAGGAATTAATTTACGAACTCTATTGAATTTTCTCAATAATGCGGTTTCCATGGCTAACAATGGAACAATTGGGCGAATTTCATATTATTATTTTATTTAATCCATTTTCGGAAATTATAAAGGTTCGGATTTCACAGCCATTTATATGGATTTCGGGAAATATAAATGCATTTCAATTTGGGGTGACATTCATTCATGCACAAATAAAGGGGACTATTGGGTTCCACGGATTAAATATCGGTTTGCAAATATCTCCTAATTAATATGAATCACTGTAAGATAGGTGCACGGGTCGATCAAAGGTTAAGTTACGCTTACCGCGGTCGGTTCGTGGATGGGTGACCATCTATTACATATCGAGGCCCCTCAGTGTCTCTGTTGGTCCCTGCTGTCATTCGTAGATCTTTGGCAGTCGTAACAGGTAGTCAGAAACACAAAAGTCTGACAACCAATCTTACCAAGGGGTATCGTGTAACCTAGTAATTGGGTTGTGGAGGTCAGATATGCAGTCGCTCTATGTAAAATAGTAGTATTTAGCTGTATCCGGTTAGATTGGAAGCCAACCCCAACATAGTAGGGAAAGGGCTAACCAGATTGATTGATTTATATGAATCAACATCGTAAACGTTGTACACACTACACTTAACTTATCTGTCTGTCCTAGACGTGTGCGCCGCGCCGATCCGCCGCCGCCGCCGACATTTTTTCGACGCCGCCGCCGCCGATCGCGCCGGTCGGCGCGGCCGGCGTGAAATTGGCGCGAGTTCTAAATGTTTTAGAACTTACAGATTTAGGAATCCCTACAACATCATCACTCACACTATTCTATACTGAATTTCTGCTTCCAATCATAGACATGTCAAGTACCTACCGACCGTTACACCATTCATATTCCATATTTCCATACCATACATTACAAAAAAAAACATCGATATGAAGTTACACCTTAAGCGAAGACATCCCGGACGTCAGGCTGTACGAGATTAGGATGGCTCTGAAGCAGCTCAAAAACAACAAGGCGCCGAGTGATGACGGAATTACGGCCGAGCTCCTGAAGGCCGGCGGAAAACCCGTTCTTAAGGCCCTTCAGAAGCTGTTTGGTTCCGTCATACTCGAGGGTAAAACACCACAGCCATGGGACAGAGGTGTGGTGATACTTTTCTTTAAGAAGGGCGACAATGCCCTTAGGCCCATCTCACTTCTGAGCCGAGTCTAGAAGCTGTTTTCAAGAGTCATCATGAACCGTCTCGCGCGCAGGTTTGACGACTTCCAGCCTCCCGAACAAGCCGGATTCCGTAAAGGCTCACCGTAGACCACATACATACGCTGCGACAGGTTATACAGTAGACCGAAGAACCTGCCTCTCTGCTTAGTGTTTGTGGACTACGAGAAAGCCTTTGATTTGATCGAGACATGGGCTGTACTGCAGTCTCTTCAACGGTGCCAGATCGACTATCGGTACATCGAGGTGCTGAAGTGTCTGTACGAAAACGCCACTATATCAGTCCGACTCCAGGACCAGACCTCCAAACCTATCCTTCAGCAGCGAGGTGTGAGACAGGGAGACTTTATCTCTCCGAAACTGTTCACCGCTGCACTGGAGGATGCATTCAAGGTTCTGGACTGGAAAGGGGCTGGCATTAACATCAATGGCGAGTACATAACTCACCTTCGGTTTGCCGACGATATCGTAGTCATGGCTGAGACTATGGAGGACCTCAGTACAATGCTTGATGACCTCAGTAGCGCCTCCGAAAGAGTGGGTCTGAAAATGAACATGGACAAAACGAAGGTCATGTCAAATGCCCATGTAACACCCACTCTTATGAAGATCGGAGACGCTACACTCGAAGTCGTGGACGAGTATATTGACCTAGGACAAACTGTCCAGTTAGGTAGGTCCAACTTCAAGAAAGAGGTCAATCGTCGAATCCGACTCGGCTGGGCAGCGTTCGGGAAGCTACGCAATATCTTCTCGTCCTACATACCGCAATGTCTCAAGACGAAAGTCTTTGACCAGTGCGTGTTGTCAGTGATGACATATGGCAATGAAACGTGGTCGCTCACAATGGGCCTTATTAGAAGGCTAAAAGTCACCCAAAGAGCAATGGAGAGGGCTATACTTGGAGATTCCCTGCGTGATCGAATCAGAAATGAGGAGATCCGCAGGAGGACCAAGGTAGCCTACATAGCCCGAAGAATTGCCAAACTTAAGTGGCAGTGGGCAGGGCACACTGCTCGCAGAACAGATGGCTAATAGGGCCGAAATGTTCTGGAGTGGCAAACGCGTACCGGAAGACGTAGCGTTGGAAGGCCTCCCACAAGGTGGAACGACGACCTTGTGAAGACCGCAGGAACTCGTTGGATGCGAGAAGCACAAAACCGGTCGAAGTGGAGGTGCATGGGGGAGGCCTATGTCCAGCAGTTGACGTCTTTCGGCTGAAATGATGATGATGGACAAGAAGACATTGGAAAAGAATGCCTCAAATATTTAGTATCCTGTGATGTCAGTGATTTAAAGGATGGGAACGTTATTAAATACTGGCAAGATAGACAAGCAGCATTTCCGATGCTATACAAATTAGTGAAGGTCATTTTATCTGTGCCTGCTACAAGCACGCCTAGCGAGCGGGTGTTTTCTGTTGCCGGTTTGACGGTGACGGCTAAAAGGTCCCGTTTAAGTCCGACACGGGTCGTCAAAATTATTTTTGTTCACGACAATTACAGCCGTTGCAAGGCAGCCGTTAATTAAAAATTGTTTTATTTAGCTGTTTTTGTTGATTGTTGATTTATGTTTGTATTTTTTTAAATTATACTAGATTTTTTAATAAAAAATATTTATCAAGCTAGACCGTTTTAATAAAATTCTCCACGCCGATTTCACGCCGATTTCACGCCGCCGCCGCCGATTTTTGACCGGCGCCTGCCGCCGAAGATTTTAGAATCGGCGCACACGTCTAGTCTGTCCTTATCGTTTTCATATCAATAAAGCAAGAGAGCAATAGACTAGCCTATACACAACATAACATCACGCTTGCACTCCCCGCAGGGTAAGGCAGAGGTGTATCTAATATTAAACCCACATTTCGCCAGTTATGTTTAAGTCTTATGTAATAGGGGGCGATCCTACACATTTAACTTATAACACTTCTATGAACGTCACTGTACATTTTAAAGGACTAATTAATCTATCTGTGCGTGAGATTAGTGGCAGCCCAGTGGCAACGACCGCGTCTTACCGAGTTGTAGGTCGTAGGCTCGAACCCAGACAGGCGCTTTACTTTGTGTAAATTATTTCATCACCACTGCTCTCAAATCGGTGAAGGAAAACATCGTGAGGAACGTGTATAACCAAAACATTCGAATACATGTGACATCTACCAACCCACACTGCGCCCACGTGTTGGATTAAGGCCCACTCCCTCTCACAAAGAGGAGGCCTGTGTCCTAGTAGTGGGAACATTATAAGCTGATTATGAATTAATCTGTCCTTTTGAATTTGAATTTGAATAATCTGTCCACTATATCTACAAATACCAATATCGGTTCACGAACTCCATAGTAACCAGTATTGTCTGTTAGTCGGCCTGGTTATGTCTTTAAGTACAAAATTAGTATTCACACGTCATTCGCCCTTCCTTCGCTCATATGCAACTTCGGAAAAAGTGAATTTACTATAGGTAATGTTTGTCTATATAAAGTGAAAATATTTGATTTTTTGTATATTTGTATGCTTGTTTGTTACGCATTCACACTAAAGCGGCTAAACAAATTTGGATGAAATTTGGCACATGAGTAGTCCATGACCTGGATTAGGACGTATGATACTTTTAATCCCAAAATTCCTTTGAGATTGAGACTTATGCAGATGAAACAGCGCGGCGCAGCTTGTTTTTAATGTTATTTTTGGACTTTGAGACCATGACCTCTGAGTTTTAAAATATTGACCAACAAAATATTAGAATAGAATAGAATAGAATTTTATTTTGCAAATATGGGTAATACATAACGACGTGACGTGACGTGTAAAAGTGTCTTAAAAGATCTTCTTACAGACGTGGATAAGACAAAGATTAAATCAGAAGAAGAACTAGCAGGCTGACTGGAATAACTCAAATAAACATTTATAAAAAACGTATAGCTATTGAGATAAAGGAATAGCTTTTTCAAAGTGTCTAGATGTATGTAATCTACCTACATCTAGACACTTTGAAAAAGCTAGCTAGGTAGTAGATTATCCCAAAGTTTTATGGAAAGTCCTTGGAAGTAATAATTCATGATTATCTACAAACTATCTTTATGGTATTGAAAATAGCTAGAGTTATTCTTAGGTCCTTCACGAGTTCATTAACCTAAATTATGTAAATATTAACCTCAAAATATCATCAACCTTGGTCCTTGTACCAAATAATCTATTTTCATCTCTAAAATAACACACAAAGTTCAGTAAAATCACTCTAAATTCATAAACGCCAGTTTCATACATTCAATCTCGCCAAAAATTTTCGGTCTTTCATAAAATTTGTCATAACGTTCTATATTCAAAAATATAAGTTCCATAGATTCAAAATCCCCAAAAAGGTTAAGGTCTTTCATGAAATTTGTCACAACGTTCCAAATTCGAAAACACCAGTTTCATAGATTGAAAATCCCCAAAAAGGTTGAGGTTCTCTCATAAAATTTGTCACATGTTTTCAATTTTACCTGGTCGATGGTCGAGCTAAACCCGTCCACGAAACCATTTAGATTACGTGTTTCCGAAAGGTTAATGCGATTAACCTGGACGTTCAATAGCCTTGATCACTAATAGACATTTCTTTTAGCACACCGTTTTGGGTCACAAATACTTATTTTTCATGTTATTTGTATACAAATTGAGGATGTTAGAATTGCATAGAATATTCTTTATTATTTCCCTCTCACAGTGAGGAGGCCTGTATTCAAGCAGTGGGAACATTATAGGCTGATTATACAATGTATGTTATGCACTCTTCTCTATTAGGTATAAATCTATACATTTTACAAAGTGTGACACTATGGGAGGTCTTTACGCTAAAAGCAATCTTTAAAAGACAACCATTGGAAGAATTTAAACGGAGATGGTGGGACAATACTATAGGTAGTCTGTCGTGTACCATTTACATATTATACAATAAAAACATACATATTTAACGCTTATACTTATCAAAATAAATATTTTTTTCTACGTATATTACTCGGATTTCGGTTGGAATGCAAACAGATTATTAAGTCGAATGTAGAACATAGATAAAAAATACATGTGATTTTTTCATAGAAGAAAAATAATCAATTGACTGTTACTGTTAAACATTAAAAATATAATTATTTGTACTTACTGCACTTTCCATATAAATGTTATATCAAGCTATATTCCGGAGAAAATTCTGTGCCTATTTGATAAATATTTATACTAATAACACTGCAATAATAACTTTTTCAATAAACGAAGACCGTTATTTTCGCTTCACTGGACCAAATAACTTGGTAGATAAAACGCTACATAAAAGAGATCGAGCAAAATTATATAAACAAGAAAACAAGCAAAGCTAACTACGTCAGAATCATGTAAAAACCTGTAAACATGCGACTATGTATACACTTTCATTGCATCCTGTGCATCGCTTAAAATCTCAAAATCTTACCACAGACGGCAAACGTACTACATTATTTTTTTTAGTTGCCATCAAGGCAGCATTTATTTTTTAATTTGGCAATTTTTGATCACTGTCACATTATAAAAAAAAACACGCGCGTAATTTTTGGCGTTCTATTTTTGAATTTTATTTTTTTGTTGACACTAGGGTTGGCACTTATTTTTTTTTTGGCTGTAATTGCTTTGTTTGTCGGAGTTTTATGTTGTTCGCGTTGTTTTCGTGTTGTTTTTGTGGGAGCGTGCGCGGTCGTGACGGAACAACCGCCCGTGTCGTCGCCGACGTTAGACTGAGTTGCGACCACCTATAAAGTGTACAGTCGAGCGCTGAAGTGATTTATTTTTTGATGTTTTAATTAGAAACTGAGGTTTGTCACCCTTCGATTATAGGCATTTGAACTATTGGGCTTTGTATTCAATGGGTTTCATTAGGTTTTGTCACCTTAACGAAGATTTCTTCTATGTACTCGGCAGACTACTCCAAGATGAAAGTGAAAAATAAGTTACGTTCTTGCTAGGAAAATTTCTGTAGGTACCTAAAGAAAAATAAATTATCAAAATAACATCGCTATAAACTTCTATAAGTACGTACACGACGGTTGAGTTGTGGTGTAGGAACTGCGAATAAAAACACAAAAGAAAACGATAGTGACTTTTATTTGTTACAATCGTAAACTTTCCTAAGTCAATAGATTTACGGAAATATGACCCTTTTCGCTCCTAATGTATTGAGGTCTAGAGCCGTATATTAATATTTAATGCTTTTATTAATGAATGTGGGTAGGTAATAGTCTCTTTTATAAATAATAATAGAACTTCTAGGGTTCCGTGGTCGGGTTCGTTCTTTGTCTTTCGATAAAAGCGGTCTCCATGGAATGTAATTGACTATAATATATTAAGATGTCGCCTCCCTAATGTTAATACGAACTGTGCCGAGAAGTTCCGAAATTACACGAAGTTCCGACGATTCTTGATGATGCGACTATTGTTATAGATATGTAGAGGTTCTATCGAAGGTCCCAGTAACACTTAATGAGGTGCTTAGCAAGGAGAATTTGGACGCGTAGAATGTATTTCATAGTTACGTCATGTAATTTAAATTCCATCAAATGCTTGCAAACTTTCGTAAGCCATACGCACACATCTTTTAGTAGGTACTGTAGGAAAGCTTAACGAGCCCTCAAGGCACCAAGAGGAATCAATTAAACCACGGTTTGTCGTCATTCTTAGAAATCATCCTACGCATTTTTTTCCTTGTCACCTGTCTTGTCAGCAAAATCGGACTCCTACTGTTTTACTGCCTTCCCAATTGAAGGGATCAGGCGAAGGACCACTTTTGTCACCTAATGAACAAACTGAGATATTACTAATTAAAAGATAAGATCTTAATAAAAATTGTGTCATTTATACCCAAGGCATTTTAACTGTAACAGGTATAATGGTATAGGGGGGAGGGCTGAACGGTCCGGACATTGTATGTTTTTTCCCTGTATCAATATTTTAAAAGCATGAAAGCTCGGAGACTATGGATGTTCTATTCTATTTTTAATAAATGGCAAGCAAAGCCGATGCCATCTTAGTCTGTGGCCGATGCCAAATGTTGTATTCTGCCAATGTCTAAAGTGAGCTGTGAGTGTGTTTTTGACAGAACATAGCGACAGGTATAACCAGACTGCATTGCCAGTTGAAAAAAAATAAAAATGTGACAAAAGTTGTTCTTCCCCTGATCCCTTCAATTCGTATTGGCCTTTATGTAATAATGTTATGTCATTATCTTAAAATTACTAAAAAACATGCCAGAAACCATGCAGATCATAATCTCTACAATACCTACAATTAATTTATATAAATTGATATCAAGAACAATATTTGTTAGTAGTAGCTCAACTCTCACTAATGAGACACAATACATTTTTGACAGCAGTTTTAAAGATTTTTATTAGCAAGGCACATCCTGTAATTGCTATGCATACAATACAGAAGACTAAATCTCGTAATTAAAAACGTTCAAAATCCAGTCGCAATCTCATCTCAGCGACAATCAATGTCAAAAATGTAGCGAAATTAGAGGTATTTTTGACAGATTGCGACTGAGATCAGACTGTGAACGTTCTTAAAATTACGGGAATTGCCCCTCAGATGTTTGAAGCGGTCAGTAAAATTTTCAGCAACCATGAAAAATTTACAAAACATGTGAGTGTCAGCATTCAATAGACCACGCTTTTATTTCCCGTGAGCGCCATACAAGGCTGTATAATGGACGGAAATCCTCTTGTGTGTTGTATCAACAACCTGAGGTTATTGCGTGGTGCTTGCTCAGCATTATCACTTTATTGGGAGGGTTATCTTCAACAGAAGACATTCACCGGTTAAAGTAGTAATTTTTTTAATACAGGTTGGCAGGCGTCGACCCACAACCTGTTTACATGGAATCAGTATTTATTTATTTTTATTAATAACCTTCGAAAATTTTCAACACATGGTCAGATTCATGTACTAAATCCATGGTTACAGTTTGCGCGTTGATATACAGACGCCAGCTGCACATCAAGCTACTACAATCTGTCAAATTTCTTTAATAGATTTTCAACTTTATCGCTAAAGCATAAGGTTCAAGGTTGATTGGGAAAAGACAGTTTCGGGTAGCTTGATGTGCTGGCGTCTGTACCTGCCACCCTGTCATCATAGTTTTTATCTTACAAAATTAATGGGTATTCATACATTAAAATACGCTGGCAACCAAGTGGCAACCCTAACTTATAATTGTTATAAAAGTACTTTTGTTCTAACTTCAAATGTGGGAAACTCAAAATTTGATTTATAACAATAGAAAAAGTAATTGTGTCTCATTAGTCACAGTTGAGCTGATATATGACTAAGAAAGTGTAGCGGACTTGTGTAAAGTACAATCAAAACTATTCTAAGTTTAAAATAATTATAACGTAACACATTAAGTTAGTTTTAAAGTGCTTATTAGTCATTTTATCACATCTATTAAAAAAAAAGTAGTGTATTCCTCGTAAACAGGGACTAAAATAGCTCTTTAATCCCTAGGGACTAAAAGTGATTTGAATTTGAAGTGTGGATATTGTTAGTAATAGTTCCAATCACCAAAGAGATCAATTACGAACATTGGATGAACAAGTCACAGGCTGTATGATATTAGTAAACCGCGCGAGCCAAATAAAAAAAAAAAATTAAAAAGGCGTGAAAAGCATTCTGCCTTCGTTTGTAATTGTTTACTCAAATTAGGATTTTACTTAGTTTTATAAAAAATGAGTATGTCTTTCTCAAGTAACTGTATGTAAATAAATAAACGTACTGTTCTTATTTATAAGTTGCATTTACTTATTTTTCATAGAGGGTGATAAACAGTAGAGTGTCCATCTCGGGAGCAACACTATTTTAAGCTCGGGATTCTACTAGAATCCTTCGCTCCGCTCTGAATTCAAAGAAACACTCTCGCCTTCAAAATAGTTGTTTGCTCCCTTGGCAAACAATCCACTATTTAGGCTAGATTGTAATTAATTATTAAGAACCTGGTTCTTTTAATAACGGCAAAAAAAAAACAAATTTTCGCTGGATTTATTGCCTTTATAATACGTCAGGGTTTCCAAGATTTGAACCTTTATATAATAAATACGGAACATTATTAAAATATTTACGACAAACAATTTATGAATCCCCATTGCCTTATGATTATAACTGACACGATTCCATTCGTAAATAATTTATTTCTATCTACATTCCTCAGGGACGTTGCCTCTAATTCGTGAAATGCCTACGGCTCAACGTTCTACGTCAAGTTTATTTTATTATTAAATTTATTAGCAATCAGTGTTATTTTGTTTGGGCACGTGTCTTGATTCCAAGATTGTTTTTTTTTTGGGTTCCGTACCTCAATAAGAAAAACGGAACCCTAGTAAGATCACTTCGTTGTCCATCTGTCTGTCTATTACTCTTTGATCAAGAACGTTTGTACTTTCTTTATTAAAGATTTTAATTTTTAAAGGAAAGTGTGAATCCACCGCAAATATTTTGAAATGTTACATTTTCAAATCTTAAAAACAAAAAGATTTTAAAATATTGTACAGATTGGAGCACATCAAGCTACAATCTGTCAAATTTCTTTAATCGATTTTCAACTTTATCGCTGAAGCACATTAGGTTCAAGGTTGATTGGGAAAATTTGACAGTTCCGGGTAGCATGATGCGTCTGTACATAAAGAAAATTAGTCCTATGACTGTCGATTAAATGTTTATGTTTCATAGAGCAGCGACGGCCATTAGGTACTAAAAACATACGAGTACCAACATTATTATGGTCACTGGGATCTTTGTCTGACGGACACAGCCGAAGCGGTGTCGATTACGGTAGCAGTGGCGCGAGTTCAATGTTTATTCCCATCTCAAAAAATGCCCGAAGCGTCTAAAGAAGTTTTCACTTCAAAAAAGTTAAGATATTAATGTCAATTGATTGATCCAATAGCCAAACCAACAACAACACAACACATCTACAATTATACAATTGACAGTTGACCTACTTGCTTTTTTGCGATAGTGGTATCGACTTTATTTGCCTCAGAAAAAAAAACATTGCTTTGTTAATAATAATAATATTTATTTGCATAAAAACATGGTAGGTATAAAAGATGGTAAAAGTATAATTTAGAGCAAAATCATGTTTTGCCAATATAATATTAGTCGTCAGTCCAGTGATCCCAAATCGCATAACAGGTATCAACTAGTACGGGGGTTATTGTGATTTGTTGCTGGCAGTCTAGTAGCTGGCAGTCTACAAATAGTTGTATATTATAATTATTAACCTTTTTTCAGCCAACTAGGCCCATGGATAAAAATCAAGATAAGATAATACAAGAAAGGCTTTATTTATTTATTTTAGGATCTCCAACAAAAGATATACATGGACGACAAAAAGTTAAGAGTCGCAAAATATCTTAACAATACAATGTTTGGACTTAAAAAAAAGACCTCTGGGTTTGTTTCGGCATTATTTTTCAGGGATCAGCTAATCTAAGAACCAGCCACTTTGAGAATGATGACAAAAAAATTACCGGTAAAAGTCTCTAAGAAGATCTACTTACAGAAATAAACATTTGCAACATCATTTCATGTTATTGCCAAGGTAAATAAATAAATAAGCCCGAATATATCTTTAACTCTGCCTGCCAACTCTATAGGATTAGTTGTGACCGTCTGACGAGTCATATTAGGGCACACGCTAGGAAATAATAATTTCATAGGGTCGCCGTTATCCAAATCGATGAGGAGAATAGCTTCAACTCGCACTTCTAAGACACTATGGAACCCTGGTAACTGTGATTACAAGTCACGTGTTCTATGCACGAAGTTTATGAATAAATAAAACGTATGGATAGTAAGGCAAGTACCTAAGGCAGTCGCTCCATGTAAAATACTGGTGTTCAGCTACATTCGGTTAGACTTGAAGCCGACCCCAACATAGTTGGGAAAAGACTTGCAGATTGATTTTTATCTGGATAGTAAAATTACATTTTGATTTTGACAACTCCAATTTTTCCAACATCCCTATTGAATGTTTATCCATAAAAAAACTTTGCTTGTTACGTCAACAAAAGAACAATGGAGCATCGTTAAAAAGTTCCCAATTTTTTACTGTCATACTTTCCGATCACCTGTACCAACCTACTGCAAATTGACAATGAAAGATATTGGGGTACACTCGTTAGCAAAATTAATTGGCTGATCAAATTGCTGATGGCTTCATGCGTCGGCTAACGAAGGATGATTTGTGTTGATCTTTATTTATTGACTCCGTAAATTGATTTTTGTTACCTAGCTAGGAATGGTGATGTAGGGATTTTTGAAGGTATTTTGTTTGGTTCGGCAGTTTTCCGAAGTATTTCTATGCGCACAGAGCCCTCACAGAGAGGAGGCCTGTGTCCCAGCAGTGGGAACATTATAGGCTGATTATGTTTACTGCTCATGAGGTCTGCTGAGTTTGATTCCCGGGTCGGGCAAAGTGTAATAGGGTTTTTCTATCTTTAATTTCTCAGAAGCAGTCACTTGTGCCCGGTTGATGGCAATATGCTCGCCCCTGTTACATGGGACTTAAACATAACTTTTTTTATTTTTTGGTTTTTCACAATTACACCTCTGCTTAACCCTTCTGGGAATGCAGGCGTGATGTTATGTTATGTGTGTGTGTGTGTGTTATGCTTATAAGATTTGTTTACATTGTTACTATTTTTTATTAGTCAAGATGATATTAATTACATAATATAAGTTAAAATTTTAAATTATATTATTTACATCATCTGCCTCATCTGCCTAGCCCTTTCCCAACTATGTTGGGGTCGGCTTCCAGTCTCACCGGATGCAGCTGAATACCAGTGTTTTGTATGAATCGACTGCCTATCTGACCTCTACAAACCAAATACTGGGTAATACGATACCCCTTGGTAAGACTGGTTGTCAGACTTTCGGGCTTCTGACGACCCGTAACCGACTGTCAAAGATCCACGAATGACAGCCGGGGCCTATCCGAGGCACGGAGGGGTCTTGATATGTAAAGATGGTCACCCATCCACGGTCCAACCACGGCAAGCGTAGCTTAACCTGATCGATCGACTCGTGCTGCTGTTATTACTTAGCCACAAGCCCCTTAAAATAATAATAATATGTACATGTATATGAAAAAAGAAGCAAAAGAATCATGGGCATCAAAAAATTCGTCCGCATCGCTCTCAACAGGAACAATGCCCAAAAGGCTGGCAACACAAGCTTATTCATAAGTGTTAGTAATAAGTATCCCAACAAAACAGAATTCTCAACATTCGCAATTTTCTCAATGGCTTTGTTTTCAAGGTTCCAATACAAAAAGAAAGCTCACGCAAATACCCTAAAAATCTCCAAAGCCTTCTCGATTCTCGGGTTTATTAAAGACGACACAAGACGACACTTACCTCGTCCCCTGTGTTGTAGTGATGGGTCGTGGACGGTTTTTCCGTTAACGTAACATCAACATTGATTTACATTCGTCAACTAGTTGTTCAACTAGTTAAATTCGTCAATGAGTTATACATTGAACGGTTTTTATTCAACACTGCGACGTTCAACATCTCTCTACATCTACCATGTTCATGCCATCTATGATGTTTGTATTATTGACCGTCGCTTGCAATCTATGATGACTGTTATTTTCAACGTAAGTTTTTTTAATTTGTTCAGTTCGTTACGTTTGCGTTCTCGAATTTAATTTAGTTGATTATCAAACGAGCTATATATACGTCGTTGACGAATTCAACTAGTTGATTCATAAACAGTTAACGTTAATACGTTGGCAGGAGATCAACGGTTGATTCAACGCCCATCACTACTGTGTTGTGAGCCTTCAATATTGGCGCAACTTTCTCTTAAAGTACTATACATTTATAACGTATACCTACATATATTATCATTCCTTTATATATACTAGCTTTTGCCCGCAGCTTCGCCCGCGTAGAGATCAGAAATCCCATGGGAACGTACTACCAAAACAGAAAGTATATTATGTCATCCACTTACCGTCGATTAAAACACAAAAAAACCACAAAAAACAATTTTTTTCTTAAGCACTCCAACCGCACTCCAATGCTCTATTTTGAACTTTTTTTTTCTATGTTCGCAGATAATATTTATGGCTTTGAATGATTTTTTTTTTGACAAGAATATTCATCGGGAAATAGAGTGAAACCTCCCACAGACGATATTAGCCCTTATTTAGGAGCAATAATAGAGATTTAAACCGCGTTGATCGGCCGTGCCAATATGGATTCATACATTTAACGTCATATAGGTACCATCGAGGAAACTTACATCTGCCCAATTTGAAAACAAAGTCCCGCGCACACGAGTACCACATCTGTTAGCAAGCGTTACTATAGCGGCCGAGCGATGCAAGCAAGAATAGCCCTTACGGTGCGGTGTATAGATGAAAGTTTCCTCGATGGTACATACAGGGTGACAGGGATATCGACGCGCAAACTGAAACCATGAATTCAACACTTGATTCTGAACCCTCCTGCGTTGAAATAACGACGCTTGTTTAAAAAATCATTACATTACTTTATTACTGATAGAAAGTGGTTTATTAAAAAAAAAAAAGAAGAATATTTTAGGACTTGTAGGTGTTATGAATGATTTAAAGCAACAGCCTGTAATGTTTTCACTGCTGGGACAGAGGCTTCCTCTCTGTGAGGGAGAGTGCGCCGTAATCCACCACTAACCAAGTTGGTGGATGTCACACGTCTTCGAATTTTTGGTTCCAGGACGTGCCGGTTTTCTCACGATGTTCTCTCGCAATATCATCGCGGTCAAAATGTATGGAACAGCAAATTTTTCTCTGAATAACCGACAAAAATTTGAAAATCCTTCGTAATAGGTTGAGCGTCCTTGCTACCCTAGCTATATACCTGTATTATCATTCCTATACATATATTTACTACGTAGCGTCACCTCTTATCTTATCGGGCGAGACGTAAACTACGTTTAAGACGGGATTTGCTCGTAAACTACTCGAATGTCACGAAATTTGTCGTTTTTGAACTGTTACCAGAGGGGCAATTCTTGTAATTTTAAGAACGTTCAGTTCGATCTCAGTCTCAATCTGTCAAAAAAAAACTCGAATTTCCCTACATTTTGACAAGTTAGCTTCTGACCGTCAAAGATCTACAAACAACAGCCGGGACCAACGGCATAACCTGCTTTGCTTGCAGAGGGGTTTCGATGGTCATCCATCCACGAACAGAAAATTACCAAGATGTCTGACGTATCAACGAATTTCGGAAGATGAACTGCCTCATAATAACTTAAAGTACATAAGCTGAACGACTTAAAAGTAATAATGTAAAGAAAAAAAAACCAATATAATATCTTGACAGATCACTTGCTAAATATTCATAGATTCAAGTAAGCTTGTACAAAGAAAGTATGTATCTTCATCAATCATGGTTGATCTTGATATAGGTCTTTTCATGTGCGTAATGCAAATAATATCTTTTTATCACATCTATTCAAAAAGAGCTAGTGTATTCTTCGTAAACAGGGACTAAAATAGCTCATTAATCCCCAGGGACTAAAAGTCATTTGAATTTGGAATGTGGATATTGTTAGTAAAAGTTCCAATCACCAAACATCGAACATCGTGCACAATCACCGAACATCGTGTGAACAAGTAACAGGCGGTATGATAAAGTACAGAGGCCAGCACATCAAGCTACCCCAATCTGTCAAAATTTCCCAATTGAATATGAACCTTATTTCTTTGTGGTAAAATTGAAAATCTATCAAAAAAATTTGACAGATTGGGGTAGCTTGATGTGCTGGCGTCTGTACATACATCGCGCATGACCAAATTAAAAAATAAAGTTTGTGATAAAATAAAAAACGCGCGAAAAACATTCTGCCTTCGTTCGTAATTGTTTACTCAAAATTGTATGTAAATAAATAAACGTACTATTCTTATTCATAAGTTGCACTTACTTATTTTTGGGATTGCATTCAAGGGATTTTCAGGTAGACTACCGAAATAACACTGCGATAGACTGCCAGTTTCTAAATAAAATATTTTTAAAATACACTGGTCAATTTTTGCAGAAATCCGCATAGGTACTAAATATAGAAATTCATTGGTTCGAAGCTGATATGCTCTTGACTCCACTCGCTGTAATTGAGTTTTCATTTGATCGCCCAGCTGTGCGGCTATTTTAAATTCAATATTATTATTACAAAATGAAATGGTAAAAATAAAACGAGGAACAAACCTTATGCATTTTATTTATCAGAATCGAAACGTCTGTGGGTAAATTATGGAATCATTCGTAATTTTGGGCGAATTCATGACACTAAAACCTTATATTAAAATCATCCTCATCTGCCTAGCCTTTTCTCAACTATGTTGCGGTCGGCCTCCAGTCTGTCCGTATGCAGCTGTATACCAGTGTTTTTACATGGAGCGGCTGTCTATTTGACCTCCACAACCCAGTTACTGGGTAATACGATACCCCTTGGTAAAGTCTCAAACCAGTCGGTTGTGTTATGCAGAACACAGAACCGACCCGCGACAATATGCACCTTCTGCGTGGTGTAATAATTATAATGCCACATGCAAACCAAACTTATACTCGACACGTGTTTCGCCCCTCCAAGGGGCATCCTCAAAGATATAGATACACCTAGATAACGCAAGAGCAACTACTTTGCATGCCCAGCTTACGTACAAAAATCGTAAACCGCCACTTTCGCGCTTAGCTGGGTGAGCGTGAGCGCTGGCGCTAGGCCCCGAGGTGGGGCAAGACGGGTGCCGCACGCGGCGGCATGTTTGAATCGATTTGATTTTCCCATCACTAAATAGTGTTTGTGACGTTATAGTAGGTAGTCAATAAATAGGTCTAGGGGATACTTGCGTTATCTAGGTCTGTGGGCATTCTCAACTCAGCCTGTCACAGTCCACTGCTGGACACAGGCCTCTCCTAGGCTTCGCCACAACACCCTGTCTTCCGCCTTCTGCATCCAGTCTGACCCAACTACTTTCTTAAGCTCGTCGGTCCATCTAGCATCAAGGGGCATCCTCAGGAGATCTAATTTTCATAACATTATACTTTCTATTTTTCAACGCCTGCGGGATTTATTCTCCTTTATTTTATAAACGATGCCTAAAGTAACTTTGAGCTTAAATTAATCTTACATTGTTTGACGTTTAAACGTCACTTTAAGCAACGATTATGGGTAAATAAACCCTGTTATCCCTTTCTCAAGCAAACAGTCGCCGCGTTTGTTACACCGAAATACTTAAACAACAAAAATAAATAATCCGAAACCTTATATTTCCTCTTCCTTTTCTTTTTGAAGGCGGTTAAAAATAGAAGCAGACAGACTTCAAAAAAGTCTAAGCATCTTCCTAACCTCATTTCTTATTTCCAATTTTCTTATAACTCAATTGTATGAAAGTTTACAACCACGAAATTATTTATAAATCTCAGTGTGCTACGGTGCTACGCTGCTACGTCGTAGCTAGTGGCGTAGACATTGTGCTACGAATTAAAAGTTACGTACATGTTTTTACGACTTGACAAAACATCGAGATTCCTTTAGTGTATGTAAGTCTTATAATAATGTACTATACATACAAACTTTCCGGAATAAATTATCTAAATGACAGTGAAAACCACATCAAAATTCGTTGCGTAGTTTAGAAGAATAACGCGGTCACACCATGGTCACACCTACAGACACGAATAGCGTATTTAATTCATAATACTCGTATGTATAGATATTGAAATAGATAATGAAATTTGTGACTGTTAAGGGAAAGTATTCTCTGCCAAGTTGTGTTATGAAATATTTTGGTACGCCTATCACATTACGTTTTCATTGGCTGTGTTCTGCTTGTTACAGCTACAGGCATTTTATACATAATCTTGGAAAAGCAATTTCCTTTACTCTTTTATTTGTTTAAAATTGAATTAGTCTTTGTTAGAGCTTCCTTATGAAGCTTTACCTACTTTATAATTTTATTATTACCTTACCAAGGAATAGAATCTGTAAAGTGCGATTTTTTTTTAAATCTACTATTTTTTAACTTATTTTTTGGAATAAAATGTTGTGTTGTGCAAAAACAGTTTCTATAATGATCCTAAACAACATAACATCACGTATATTACACTAATATTATAAAGGCGAAAGTTTGTGAGTGTGTGTGTTTATATGTTTGTTACTTCTTCAAGCTCAAACGGCGGGACCAATTTTGTTAGAATTTTGTATGGAGGTAGCTGACACCCTGGATTAACATAAATAGGCTACTTTTTATCTCGATATTCTCACAGGATCGACACTTATGCGTGTGAAACCACGGGGCGCAGCTAGTCCTAAATATAGCCTAGTGTAAAACTTTAATCATTATTGTAGAAAACCACATTTTTAGATTACCGTCGTATTTCGCACAGTCAAAGTTTGTGATAGCTTGAGAATAGTTTGGCTACCAACACTCAATTAGTAACTTTGCCTGTATGTAACGAATTAGTTCGCCAAAGAAGAATCAATTAATGAGGTTTAGTTTGAAGTCGGACTTAGCTATGAATGGATTAGTTTGATTATGGTTATTAATCATCTTTTGGAGAATGTTGAGATGGATGTGTGGAGTGTCGAGAATGGATAAAATAAGAAATGAGTATATAAGAGGAAGTTTGAAAGTGGCGCCAATGACAGAAAAGTTGAAAGGAAATCGTTTGGGTTGGTATGGGCATGTGATGAGAAGGGACGAAACGCATGTGACCAAAAGAGTGATGAATATACACGTTGATGGATGGAGAGGGAGAGGAAGGCCGAAGAAAAGATGGATGGATGTGTGAGGAATGATATGAAAGAGAAGGGAGTAAATGATAGCGTGACGGTTGACAGGGGAGAATGGAAGAAGAAAACGTGTTGCGCCGACCCCAAGTAACATGGGATAAGGGCAGGAAGATGATGAATCATCTTTTGGGACAGTAGAGGTCTTTGTGAAAAGTTTCATCAGATGAAGTACATTTGCAGTAACTATTTCGGTGTCCGTTTTGGAGGGTATGGATGCTAGAAAAATTACATGAGACATTCGAACTTTTCTCTAAGTTTGATGACGTATCTGCAATCTATTGTTACTATTATAAGTGTCTATAGAATATACGCAAGAAGTCGATTCTCGACGTCCTTTCTACGATCATCTAATCTCCCCGGCTCTCAGGCCAGCCAAGACCCACCGCCGAAGGTGAGAATAGAGTTGTGGGAAAAACTGACAGCACCCACCACCACCACCCAACTTCGTGCAGCCTCAGGAGCACCTGCTACTCTGGCGTGACCTGCAGTGGCCTATATGGACAGAGATATATTTATTTTGTTTGCAATTTATATATTTTTTAATATTTTGATATTTTTATACAATTTTATATTTGATATATTTTTTTTTTATATACGTTTCTGACATTTTTCTTGACAATTTTGATATTTAATATATATATATTTTTGTAATGAAAAAATAAAAGTGTCCATAAACCTGCACTTCTGAGGACCTAAAAAACGCCACTGATGCCGCGATTGACGTGGCTAGCTACTTTGTCTTCTGTGTGTTGCTGGCACAACATTTATTCAAATTTTGTTGGCATCAAGCATCGCCACTTCCACGGCGTTGTCGTTAAAAGGTCACTTTGAATGCATGTTTTGGGGTTGCAGAGGACAGGTTAGGAGGTGGAGCATAGCTTGTGACTCAGCTCCACATCCACACCCCACTACTGGGCCCAACTCATCTAACAAATATTTTTACTGGTAGCATCGACTTGAAAAGAAAAAGGCGTTTACCTATACGTGTCTTTAGGAGTTATTCCGGTCAGATCCCCTGAGCCAGCCCCCCCTAGCCCCCTCCAGCCCCCCTAGCCCCTTCAGCGCTCCTCCAGCCCCCTGTAGCCCCCTCCGGATCCCCTGACCCCCTCCAGCCCCCCCCCCTGGATCCCCTGCTACTTATTCTTCTGTTTTAATCTCTGTATTATCCACTATAAACTTTCTCATTCCGGTCTGATCCCCTTTTTACCGACTTCACAAAAAGGAGGAGGTACTATGTTCGGCTGTTTGTATGTTTTTTTTTTTTTTTTTTTTTTTGTATGTTTGTTCATCGATTACTCCGCCAATTGTCGACAGATTTTCAAAATTCTTTTTTTGTTCGAAAGTAGATAGTTCTGAGGTGGTCCCATTGTCACCAAGTTAGGATCTGATGATGGGATCTTAGAGAAATCGAGGGCAACCCTCAAATTTTATAGGCTTACTTATGGTTTTTCGCATATTTTATGAAGTATCTTGTGTATTTGCGTATGGTTGTCACCATCTCAGGTAGCTGCGCTGATGATGGAAGGTACAACTCCTTAACAGTAAGAAGTTACTCGAACAGGCAAGGACTGTTTTAGTCAATTGTTTTGATATTTGATTGGGAATTTGCCACACTCGACAACTAACAGCAGATATATCGTGTTTAGGCTCATTGAAAAGGGCTCGATGTGTGGATAAACGTAATGTTAATGAGGAACACCGAAGTACATAGAGACCTGATGCTGAAGCCAGGAGCATCAGAAAAAGTACAAACCTTGAAATTACAGCACCGTAGTCGTGTTTGGGCTCATTTTAAACAGGACTAAATTTTAAGTTCAATGCAATGTTGACATAAGTTTGGCCTGATGCTGCAGCCAGGATTATCAGCATCTAGTCTAATTAATGAATAAGGTATGCTGCAGAGGTCCCATATAAATTTTATGAACTTTGCTTGGGTAGTTTTGGAATTAGCGTCAACAATACGTTTGTTTTCCACTTAGTTTATATTGATGATGTTTATCTTCCTGTCACTAGCAAGTAGTGTTATATGAATTTGTATGGGGTAGGTACAACTAAAAAGCGAAAAATAAAAACTTTTTTACAAAAAAAACAACCGACTTCCAAAAGAAAAACACTACAAAGTGAAAAATAACTTTAATTTCGGAAGTCGGTGTCAAAAAAACGAAAATGTGGAACCAACGACACCGACTTCCGAAATTAAAGTTATTTTTCACTTTGTAGTGTTTTTCTTTTGGAAGTCGGTTGTTTTTTTTGTAAAAAAGTTTTTCTTTTGTTTTTATTAGGAAAATGATAAATGTTTTATTTCTGTAAGTAGGTTCGTACAAATACTTTTACACGTCAATCATATTTTTTTAAACTAGATGAGGTCGGCGTTCCTATCTGACTATTCTGAGAAGAAAGGCCGAAACAAACTCAGAGGTCACAGTCTCTTTTGAAGTCCAGACAAAATCTTGGTCAGATCATGTGAAGACCATGTAGCTGCAAATACGAGTATGTTTTATTGATTCGTGTGATGTATCTACATCTGAAATTGCAATTAAATGAGGAGTCTTGAAATCAAGCATAAAATTGCCCCATTAATGTTCTCAAAGAGCCCGTTAGGCATAACTTACAAGTTACGATCGATTAACTGTTAATCGATTCGTAATTGGAAATGGAAATTGGCCATAAATTTCTTAAGATTAATATTGTAATAGTATCGACAAGTTCAAACTAAATTAGTTAGCAGAACCCCGCAGATGTGATAAGTATATTTATATATAACCTAGCATAAAGTAGATAAGACAAAGTGTAAAACAGAAAACGAACTAGCAGGGGATCGAGGAGGGGGGGGGGTGGAGGGGGCTCAGGGGATCAGACCGGAATAAATCGTATAAGTGTATCTTAACTTGGTAAAAAAAAAAATATTCGATGATTTGTTTTTTGGGATCAACGCCCCTGCTATCAGCCGCACAGGTCGATCGATCAGGTTAAGCTATGCTTGCCGCGATTTGTCTATGGATGGGTGACCATCCTTACATACCGAGACCTCTCCGTGCCTCGGAAAGCACGTTAACACATCATTCGTGGAGATCCACGATCCATCTGTCTAGCCCTTTCTCAACTATTTTTGGGGTCGGCATCCAGTCTAACCATATGCAGCTGAATACCAGTATTTTACATAGAGCGACTGCCTATCTGACCTCCACAACCCAGTTACTGAGTTACACGATACCCCTTGGTAATACTGGATGTCAGACTTTTGGGTTTCTGACTACCCGTAACGACTGTCAAAAATCCACGAATGAGAGCCGAGACCAACGGCTTATCGTGCTTTCCGAGGCACGGAGAGGTCTTGGTATGTAAAGATGGTCATCCACCCACGGACCGACCGCGGCAAGCGTTGCTTAACCTGATTGATCGACCCGAGTGGCTGTAATCACTTAGCTACGAGCCCCTGCTGCTGCTATACCAATAAAGTAAATCATTTTGAGTAAGAAGTACAAAGTATTCAAGGCAAAATGTTGATGTCGCAATGTCTATAATAATAAGTTATGTCCAAGTTTGCAGACGATGCTATCAAAACTTTAGAACCAATAAGATTTAGATCGATTCGTAAAATATACACTTTGAATTTCATAAAATGAGTTTCTAAAACTCGGTGTAAATGTATTTGAGTTTGTTGAAAGGTGTGAATATACTTACGTTTTTTTTTTCAAAATTAACTTTGGCTTTGACTTTAACGCCGGTCTATATACTACTTCAAAGTTGACGTGCAATTTTACTCGATTGGTTTACATAATTTGAACCCACAACCTCGTGCATGAGGGGCGAGCCCTTTACCACTGGGCCATCACATTAATATTATAATAACATCATAATAATATACATACCGAACACAAAATGTAGTAGGTTTTTTCAGGATGTTTTGTTTTGTCTCATCCCTTAATCTGTTGGTGGCCCATGACGGGTGACGTTCACTAGTGTCTTAATTAACTAAGAAATACGTCACCATGAAAAAAATGTTGTCCAAATCCCAGGCAAACCGCCTGGAATTTGGACAAGGAATCCCAAGTCCCAAGATTCTCAACCGCCATCATTACAACATCCCTTGAATATAAATTGCCTAATCAAGTAATTACTTGAATTACTTAATGATCCCTTGAAAGGGTGCGGAATGGCCAGCGAATTAATTTTATGCATAACGGCAGCCTGGGCATGATAAATCTCTGTTTAAATCCCTTTTTTGTTGCAAAATTTTAGCAGAATTAGGTCAGGGTTGGACGATACGTGGGTGTATTACAGTTTGCATGAGTTATTTTGGGGTTAAATTAAACTTAGCGTATTAGGTGCCTTTTATCCAATTAAGTTAAGGGTAGCTTCGGGTAAGCAGATGAGCCTGCCATTCAGAATGAATGCGATCTGTGACAGAACGAGCTCTGGAGCAAAGATTCCTAAATAATAACAGCCACACGGGTAGATCTTCGGGAGATGGGACCCGCTGAGGAACAGGCAGGTCGAGGCCTGTCGGGAGAGCGGTGAATGCTTATGCGAATCCCGGACCCCCGGCCATAGGTAGAGGTGGAACACCGCGGTAGTTTTAGCCGGTAAGAGTCCGGCATGCCCCTCTGTCACCCCCACGATGGACGAAGTCCATGAGGATAACCACCGCACAACAAAAAAAAAAAAAAAGGTTTAAGCCACGCTTGCTGATATCAGTCCGTGGATGGGTCACTAATATAACAGACCGAGACACCTACGAGCTTCGGATAACCGACATAGCTTGCAGAGTAAGCAAACTGAAGTGGCAGTAGGCTGGGCATGTATTTCGAAGGACCGATGGCCGGTGGAGCAGACTCATTCCCTCCCATACAATCAAAACTGGAAATATACTCCAACACATTCGCGCAATCAGAACAATATCTGTTCGTACTCAACAGAGTTGAGCCGTTTTTTCTTGTTTATTTTATTGGTCTCTGTTTTAATAGATCTTTGACTGTTGTTACGGGTAGGCTGAAGCCCGAAAATCTGACAACCAGTCTTGTGACGGAGTACGGTGTTATCCTGTTATTGAGTTCTGGAGGTCAGATAAGCAGTCGGTCCATGTAAAATACTGGTATTCAGCTGCATCGGGTAAGACTGAAAGCCGACCCCAAAATAGTTGGGAATAGGGTTGGCAGATGATGATGAAGAGCAGCAAAACAACAAATCAATGTTTGTTTTTATCTTCCTGTAGCAACAATGATGTTCTATTCAATTCTATCAAAATCTACATTAAAATGCGTTCTTAAAACTGAAAATGGGAAAATCAATAAATACGAGATACTTTCAGCGCGTTTATTTAGAGCGTCAACAAAATAAAAACAGATACAAAAACTTTGACGAGTGCACAGAAATAGGTTTCAATTTGAATAAAAGGGTTCCATCATGGCAACTCGATTTAAATAAAGAAACTCTATCTAGGTCATAGGTTTTATGAGGGTCAATACTTTCTACTACGGTAAAGTTAGACTTGAATCCAATTGTGGTTAAAGAAATTCTATTTCTCAATAAGTCATTACAAAGATTTCACTTACTTGAGAACATTTTTAAAACTTAAAATATAGTATTATAATAACTTTGACACACAAACCAAGCAGCCTATTGTTTTTCTTTACAACAAATCATTTACGTAATAAAATTTCATTTCGTATTCAAATAACATAAATGAATACAAAGTTTAAAAGTTTAATCTATACAAGCCCAAGTAGCACAGATAGCTGTATAACTACTCACTTTTAGAACTATTTGAAACTCTATGCGTATTAAGACTCTTTTAAGAGTACACTGGTGATCCTACAGCTGCATAATAGCTGTCAGTGATATTTAAACAGCTTAGGCTGATTAAGGGCTGCATTAAGGCTGATTAAGACCGACAAAAATACCATTAATACGCTTAAAGTGCTATAAAGGTATATTTTCAACGACTCTATTCAGCTTTTAACCTTTTCTAATGCCTTAGCAGTAGTAAGGGCTGTTTAGTGGATGAAATTACGCCAAATGCTGTATAAGAAGGTATTTGTGAACTCCTATTACACTGACTTATTAAAGTGGCACGTGTCAACTATTATGACGTTAATAGCTGTATAATGGATGATTTGTGGCCCACATTACAGCTTATTGCTGAATATGTCTACCGCTAATCAGCTTTTATACTGTCATTGATAGTGTCTGCATAGCGGCTGTTTAAACATTCACTACATGCCTCACAGCTGCTTAGAGACTCACTAGTGTATCGAATTAACGGCTTCTACTTTATAGTGGTTCACATAAGTACCTTTAATCAGACTTTATCTGAATAAAAGTAACATGTGGTACTGTAATCAGTCAGTGTAACTTGTAACGTTGATGGCGATTATACTGACGTATATATTTTATTGCTTTATAAATATGAATTCGACTAATTCGTGGAAAATGAAAGCTAGAACAGGAGGCATTAGAAGAAAATTATCGAAAGAGTACCAAAGAATTATGAAAACAGAAGAAATAAAACCTTCAAGTCGGGAAGTAACGCAAAGCGTGACAAATAGTTTGAAACAGGATGGTTCCGTACAAAATATTAGTCGCAATAGCTCAGAAGATGTTGCACATACAACCAATTATGTGTGTCCAAGTTCTCCTTCCAGTAAACTCGGTGATAATATTAATTGTTCAATTCTAAACACCGGCAATTATAACTCGGAAAAAAATTCGAGTTGTGAAAATGATGACGACGGCAACTATAGCGATGATGTAAAGCACTCACTGTTTAGGGAAAAAATTAGAACGTGGGCTGTAGAAAAGAGTATTAACCATGTTGCTTTAAAAGATCTGGCAGTAATTATCAACGAGTTGATTCCGCAAATATTACCAACTCATCCAAGGACAATTTTAGCAACTCCTCGAAATGTCAACATAAAAGAAATCGAAGGTGGCGAATACTGGCACAACGGAATAGTCAATTCTGTGATTAAAATATTGAATAGTTGGGATGAAGGTCCAGACGAAATTTCATTAAATATACATTTTGATGGATTGCCAATATTTAAAAGTTCTAAACATGAATTTTGGCCAATTTTATGCAACATCCACGAGAATACTGGCAATGGCATAAAGCCATTTATTATTGGTATTTACTTTGGAGTTGGAAAACCAAAAAACTTGGACAGTTACTTAGAAGATTTTATTAACGACATGAAAACAATTTTGGATGAAGGTATTCATAATTTCGAAAAGACTATTGCTGTAAAGATTCGATGCTTTATATGTGACTCGCTAGCTAGAGCTTACATAAAAGGTAATCATTTTTTATTTTACCTGTTAAGAATATAAGCTATCTTCAAAAACATGTGACAGGTATATTTTAACCGCTAATAATGATATTATTGAAATTAAGTTCATAATCGATGAATCGGATGTTTTGGTACATGGACTAAAATACAAAATAAAAATGACATCTTCACGTACCCGGTGAAGTCATCACGTTTTGGCATATACAAAGCTACAAGTTCGAATGAATGTGCTAACGCTGCCATTATTTTAGGTCTTCGGGAAATAAAATGTAAATTAGTATGTATTAAACATAAAGAATGTCATTATTTTATTCCATTATTACATACTTTGTAAATAAAACAAAATAAATGATTGAACTTATACATATTTATTGATTCATTTAGCTCACATCAATTGGTACTCTGTAAATGTAGGTATCATCTGTCACAGAAAAGTAAAAGGTAACAACAACAAACTTAACAAAAACATTGATATCCCTATTGTATCATATCTTTTACCTACACTTTCATGCAACTAATAAAACCTGCATCACAGTAAATCACTTATTAACAAAGTATTAGTAACCTGAACATAAAACAAAAGTACTGATAATAAAGATATACCAAAACAACGAAAATTGAAATCTACATAATCATAAGAGTCTATAATCACATTAGCCTTTGATCATAATACTCGTATATTCACTCGCAATAACATAATTTGAGCTTACATAATTATAATAGGTAACAAAATTTACAAAAAAAATTAAATCCTCTTGTATCATATTTTTTACCTACACTTTCAGGCAACTAATAAAACCTACTTTACGTGGAGTAGATATAACTTAAATAAACTAGAAGTTATCCATGCGGTGGTTTTAGAAATAATACTACGGATCTCTAAAGAGTCTGTATAACAACTGTTTAATTGTTCACATTATGGCTAAAGGTAGAGCTTGTGGACCATTAAAAGTAAAAAAAACAGCTTATAGCTGCATACAGTTCACATGTGTAATTTTATTCAGTTTTTTGCTGATTAACAGTACACTAGTGAACTATTAGACAGCCTTTTGCAGCATATAAGAGTTTTAACTATTCACGTCGCTGTTTAACATTGTATTGTATAAACTATAAATATACTGATTAATTTTTCAACTTTTATGATATTTTGTGTATGAATTAGGAATGTATTACATTAGTTTTTACTTCCTGATAACATAATAATAACTTTTTATCTTATAATTCATTTAAAAGCACTAAAAATTGTTTATTCAAGTTTTCATCACGGCTTATTTATATCACAAAACTAATTAAAAACAGAATATTTTCGAGGCGCACTAAAATTTTCTTAGACAATATATATGTATAATGTCAGTGAAATTAAATTCCCAATGATTTTTCTTTTATTATTATGTAAAACATAGTGCTTACCAGGGAATATGAATATTATCCACGTATAATTCACTCCACGAAACAAGTGTTCAATTGGCAGCTACGGGTTATTATATTTGCTTCTATATGTTTGCTACATCAAATATGTTCACTTTTACACTGGCCGCAAGCAGCCTTTCCCGGTTTAAAACATGTATTAAGAGCGTAGATGTGATATATTTACTGAATAAAGAGTAACTTATGATTACTTATTATCTCTTAGTCAGTCGATATTCAGCGCATAGTACTGTCGTTACCCTTTATAACACTGTTAAATTGCTGCTACACAGCTCCTAAGCAGCTACGTGAACTTAAGGCTGAATATTTTGTGCCCATTTAAGAGTTATAAGAGCTGTATAAGGCCCTAAACAGCCCTTATTCAGCTTTTTTATTCAGCTTTAAGCATGATGGGAATCCGTTATTCGGCTGATAAGCAGCCTCGTGTGCTACTTGGGAGGTGTTATGGACCTCAAAGGAGGCCATTGTACTCATCATTATGAACAACTTTTACTATGAGACCAACCCTGAAATCGCGAAAAAAACATCAACTGTTCCCTACATTTTGACGAGTTATGCGAACATAAATGTAGGGAACAGCTAATTTTTTTCGTGATTTCAGGTTTGATCCCATAGTTGTTCGTAATGATGAATACAATGGCCTCCTTTGAGGTCCAACACTATTTAAATTACACCTTGTATAATCAATAGGTCTGAGAAAATAAATGTTACAGTTACTGAGAAAATGCTGAGGGTAAATGGTTTAGCCACTTCAGGTACGCACCTAATTATTTTCTGTGATGGATTTGAAAAGCGCAGTTTACACCATCTTTTATTTATTTATTTATATATACTTTATTGTACACCAGAAAAAACATAACAATAAAAACGATGATTCACATAAAACATACAATGGGCGGCCTTATCGCTTTCTGCGATCTCTTCCAGGCAACCTTGGAATGGACAGTGATTGCGTGGATATAAAAAAATGGGGTTGTCAGTGGTGCAAAATAATATACTATAATAGATACATAGATACATATATATAATGCTGTATAATAGATACATAAATAAATACATATTATATATACATATAAACAACGAAAATAAATGATGACTACAGATTATTGCAGCTACGAAAATAAAATTACAACAACAAGTAATGCTCCTTCACGAGTCTCTTATCTTTTTTTTTTTAGTCTCTTGTCTCTCGTATCTTTTTCCCTGTTTCTGGGTTTAAATTCGGCCAATTTCAGTCGATTGCTGAACGTAAGCTTTTTCTTAGTTCGGCCATAATATTTTAAATGCGTATCTTTATATTTAAAACTAGCCTCTGCCCGCGACTTCGTCCGCGTGAAATTTCACCCTCTTAGGGTGGAATTTCGTAAAACCCTTTCTATGTGGATACCTACTCTTCAAAAAGAATACACCTTCCAAATCCTTTGCAAATAAGTTACACAATAGAACTATTATTTATTGTTATTACTTTCTGACGAATGTACTGCCCTTGATCTGTTTGTTTAGCTCACATGTTATTTAAATAAATATTATTATCCATACTATGCCCGTCATCGTAGTGACGTATGGATAATCGAGGTACGATCCTCATGCGAGGTAATAGACCTGACAGCTGGTGCTTCTCAGGGTCAATTGCATACCGTTTAGTATTTATTATTCAGGTAAGTGGGTTTTCTCGCAATCTTTGGGCACCTTCGTTGTTCATACACAATCAAGTACATATTATTAAAAGGTTACATACATACTCAGCCTATAATGTTCCCACTGCTGAGACACAGGCCTCCTCTCTGTGAGATGGGGTGGGCCATAATCTACCACGCGGGCCCAGTGCGGGTTGGTATATGTCACATGTCTTCGAATTTTTGGTTCTAGGAAATGCCGGTTTCCTCACGATGTTTTCCTTCACCGTTTTAAGAGCAGCAGTGACGATATAATTTACACAAAGTAAACCGCCTGTCTGTCTGGGTTCGAACCTACGACCTACAGCTCGTAAGTCGCGGCCGTGACCACTGGACCAACACTGCTCTATATATTATTAAGAGGTTACTTACTGTAAATCTATTACGTATCAAGAAGAGCAACGTAATGGGTAGCGGGATTGTCCGAAAGGGTTACCGCTGCCCCGGAACATAAAGGGCTAAGGAAGGAACACGGGCGGGTTTAAGTCAGTAAGAGTCTGACACTCCCTTCCGCTCCACCCAGAGCGGGAGGAGTCATTAGATGATTTCCCATCCATAAAAAAAGAGCAACATAATCCTAAAGTAGTAGTATTTTAGTAGGTGCTACTTACATACTTATAAACGCAAGAAAAAGGAGTATGTAAGGATCTAGTTGGTGGCATCTTCTGCCCACCCTCATGGGAAGATGGCGTCTGTTAGTACATTACTTAAAAACATCATCATCACCTGCCTAGCCCTTTCTCAACTATTTTTGGCGTTGGCTTCCAATCTAACCATATGCAGCTGAATACCAGTATTTTACATGGAGCGACTGCCTATCTGACCTCCACAACCCAGTTACTGAGTTACACGATACCCCTTGGTAAGACAGACACAGTATATATCTTTCTTATCTAGTTTATGAAATATATTTTGAATTGGTCCAGTATTGGAGGAAGAAATAGGCGAGAGCCAAACCTGGAATTACGAGTTTTTACTTATTTATTTATTTATTATTTATTTATTTATATATACTTTATTGTACACCACAAAAATACACAACAAAAAGAATTATCGATAACTAAAAATACTTAGGATTTTTCAAAAGTCTCTCTGAGCGGATTTTCTCTTAAGATATTACTAAAAACTTGAGAAAAATATATAATAGAGTTGAAACTCCTGTTTCTCCATTTTTTTAATGTTATTGTATAACCACCGTCAAATTATGAAAACAAACATCCCAGTTCTAATTACGACCATATCTTCCACTTTATCTCTCCCTCGTAAATCTGCAAGCCTGGTACAGGGGCAGAGGGACATGTCCCATTCTGTTCACGTTCGACATGTGCTCTTATAAGAACGAACATGGCGGACTAGCGAGCTCTATTGCATTCTTTTGGCTGCGGAAATTATTATGTAGATATAGAAAGTACTTTCTGGTTTTTGGCAAATAATTTATCAACTTGTTTATGCTGCGAGCATCGCATACAATAATGGCGGCTTTCTGGTAAAAGTAGAAACATAAAAAATACGTTAAATCTCCAATTTGAAATTCCTCATGAAAAAACCAATAACACTTTGACCGACCTGGAAATCGTACCCAGATCCTCATACTAAGCAGGTAGCACTTCCGACTACTAGACAAAGAGGCAGTCTTACAACTAAATGGTGGAATATGTTTTTGCATCTTCCTCTTCGGAGATACTACACGATGATAAAATCACCAATAACAAAATCTAAACAAACTATTCAAGAGGATAGTATTATATTAACCGGGATATTTTATGTCTCATATCTCATTTTATTCTCTTTAAAACCGTTTACCCTTCACTAATATCTTGTTCTCGATTTGAGAGCTCAACATCTCGCCACAACCCATCTATCTATACGACACTTGAGAAGTTATAAAATTATTTACGAGAAAAATTCCGAGGAGCGACTCAATTTTTACGACATGATACTCATCACACTAAAGCATAAACAAAATGGCCGACGATATTACCGATTATTGGATTTAGTGCGGGGATCGTAATTGTACTCGAATACATTAATAAGGTACTTATATTGGTTTAAGGTTCCACTTGTTATTGTATTACTTTTCATTGGAAACAATTTGCAACCCATACAAATCCGATATTGGCGAAAAGAAATATGGTTTAGGACATTTATTTCTCAAAAAATAGAATACAATTTATTCACTTAGAATAAGAAACATTGGTTACTGGGTATGTTTGAGATTAGAAGTAGGTACAATATTGTTACTCATTGACTAAAGGCAGACAGACGCGACGCGATTCTGGTAAAACAATTTCAATAAAGTTTGCATAGAAATCGTTGTACTAGAGTCGCATTGCAACTTTCTGCAGGAGCCTTTATCATAATGTTAGTAAAATAAATTATTCTAAAATACATACATCAGTTTTAACTGTTTCAAATGTATTTTTTTTTAATATTTTTGCTTGATGTAGTTGACTGAAAGCCGACTCCAAAATAGTTGGGAAAAGGCTAGGCAGATTGACTTCATGTATGTAATCTGAAAAAACGATTGAGACTATGAGTTACGAATCTATGACATTGAATTACGCATCGAAATACAGTTTCTATCATAGTTGCTATTGAAAGCATTTGTTATTTTTTTTTTAATATTCTTATAGGTACCTAAAAATGATTTAATTCGTCTAAGTATCCACTTTTTTTTTAATTTCCCAACCCCTTGCAACATTCAATATAACAGCCACAACATCTTACCAAAATCACGTCTCACAAAGCCTAACCTAAAGACGTCCATCATTGAATTATACAAGCAATATCCTCTATAAAGTGGAGTCTACACGGCCCCGGCTGCGAGGGTAATGACGACCGCGCTCTCCCGTTGCGAACAGATCGGTGCGTGTATACCACTCCTTATTATTAAGCACGGGGCTGTTACAGCAGCGGTGAACTAAAAGTCAAACTCAAAGCATTTATTTCAATTGAACCATTTACAGGCACTTTTTAAGTGTCAAGAAGTCGGTCAGTCAAAAATAAATGAAGCTAGTTGCCCATTTCAAAGCGTAGGTACCTATGGAGAAGAACGGGCAAGAAACTCCATTAGTAGTTTTTGAGTTAGATTCAATAATACGTATTTAATCTACTTGGTGTATATTGATGATGTTATAAAATTTCTTGTCACTGCAATTTAAGTAGTTGTATACGAATTTTTGTGGGATAGCTACGACAGCAAAAAAGGAAAAAAAAAAGGAAAAATAAAGTTTTTGTTTACAAGCACCATTCCCGACAATTCTCGTCTAACTGTAACGGTCGCGAACTTCGTGGCCACACATTGTGCAGTCTCAGAGTCTGCTGATAATTATCTCTAAGGAGCCATACAGATAATAAAGTGCAGTTGTTTCATTACAAACAGGTTATATTCTGTTTTGTACTATCTTGCTTGTTTCGTTAAGATTATTTGTCTGTGCTCAAGAATGTTTAAGTTAGAGAGGTTTTTACTAATGTTTGTGTTGGGTATGTTTGTTTGTAATTGTCGTCTGACGTTTGTCGTTGGGTCAATGAGTTTTGTGCTGTAAGGTTCAGGTTTTGGTGCTCATGATAATAGAGTCTGAGTGCCTGAGCCTCCTAAAATACCGTCTATAATTGCAGTGGCTAAAGCTGGCGACAGACTTAATTATAGAGCAGAACAAACTGGTGACCGGAATGAAATATTCACAGAAGCCTTGGCATTTCGTTTGTCGCCTGCCTATAAATGGGTGTAGAATTAGTAAAGAGGCCGGTAATTATTATTAGAAATTGTTATATATTTGTTAATAAACACTGTGTCCTATTTTGTTGTAGGGGCTTATGGCTATAAGTAATAACAGCCGCACGGGTCGATCGATCAGGTTAAGCTACGCTTGCCGCGGTTGGTTCGTGGATGGGTGACCATCTTTACATACCAAGACCACTCCGTGCCTCGGAAAGCACGTTAAGCCGTTGGTCCCGGCTGTCATACGTGGATCTTTGACAGTCGTTGCGGGTCGTCAGAAGGCCGAAAGTCTGACAACCAGTCTTACCAAGGGGTGTCTTATTACCCAGTAACTGGGTTGTGGAGGTCGGATAGGCAGTCGCTCCATGTAAAATACTGGTACTCAGCTGCATCTGGTTAGACTGGAAGCCGACCCCAACATAGTTGGGAAAAGGCTAGGCAGATGATGATGGATATTTTCTTTAAGTTTCTGATTTTCTATCGTGTTTAAAATGACCCAAAATTATTAGTTAATCTCATTTATTATTATTAATCCACTCATACGTCCGACCCTGGTTTCACAAAAAAATATTTTAATATTAAGTGCTATTTCCTTCCAGTATAAAAAAAAAACTCAATTAAATAATGATTTGTTTAAAAACAGTTACCCAATAACGAACATGAGAAGCTCATAAATAACACGATGACAAATGCCACGTAACCTAAATCACTGCTAACCCAATAGAAAGCGGGGTGACATATAAAATTTACGACCCGTCCCAATCGGGAACTCTTACTCGGTAAGGTTCTTCACTTCGTACATAATTGAGGCTTTTAGTTCACTTGTGATTGTTTGAGAGAACTCACAGATGGCGTTGAGAACACTGACAACAAACATAGGAACTCTTTAAAGTAAATACGCGAGTAAGGGACCGTTTTCATTATTTTGTGACGGTTTTAAAATCAATCTACACAACATAACATAATTATTTATTTTATATATGTAGGGGGTGTGTGTGGATGATCGAAATAAACTTCACTTCTTGATAACTTCTCTAATTATTTTTAAAACTTCTTACAAAATGTGAGAGACTAGCTTGCCATATTTTTTTTCATTCTCTCTTTCTCCTTCCCACACAGACTCTCTCATTCACTTATCGCTGCGTTCATATTCTGTTTGTTTTCTTAAAATTATGATGCGTTCCGAATTAAAATCCTACATATATGTATGTTTTCCCGTTGTTAGGCAGATAATACCACATTTCACCAGTTATGTTTAAGCACTATGTAATAGGGGGCGAGCCTAATGCCATCCGGGCTGCTCCTCACAAATTCTTAACCGAAAAACCTAATAACACATTACTTGACCTGGAATCGAACCCAGGATCTCAAGTTCAGCAGTAGAGCTTGCGACCACTAAACCAACGAGGCAGTCATCATTTTGCGTCTATTTTTTTCCAAGTGCTCCTAAAGCATAACAAGTAGTAACATAAAATGGAACGTGACTTTTAACTGAAAGTAGTTTTTTTTTTTTATGTTGAAATATGCTGATTAATGAAAGATATTAATAATTGATTATTATTTACCCAAATAGTCACATGTAGATAATTACTATCCATACTATAATATAATTATTAATATTATAAATTCGAAAGTAACTCTGTCTGTCTGTCTGTACGTTACCTTTTCAACCACTGAACGGATTTCGATAAAATTTGGCAGAGAGATTGCATCCCGGGGAAGGAAATAGGATAGTTTTTATCCCGATATTCCCACGGGATAGACACATATGCGGGTGAAACCGCCGGCCGCAACTAGTTAATATTATAAATGGGAAAGTGTTTCTGTCTGTCTGTCTGTTACCTCTTCACGCTTAAACCTCTGAACCGATTTAGATGAAATTTGGTATACTTAGAGATAGTTTGAGTCTCGGGAAAGGACATAGGATAGTTTTTATCCCGATATTCCCACGGGAAACATTACGGGTGAAACCGCGGGGCCCTGCTAGTAAAATATAAATAATAAAATTACCAAATAAAATAGTTGTAACAAGAATAAGAAAGGTAGAAAAAATAAAAATCTCTTTTGAAAAACACCAAGATCATTATTACTATCATCAGTACTCATTCTAAATCCAACATGATTCTCATAATAGGCATTAAATCACCAGACCGAAGCAGACACTTAATACCGTCTTCAGTCTTGAAATAAGGCCTAGTATACATAAAGATGTCAATACGGGTTCCTTGATCCCTGTAATGTGTCAGCCGCCTTGAAATTGATGGTACTATAAAGTCCAGGGTACAGATCCGGAAAACGCCGATATATCTCTAGATATATAATAGATAGTTTCTTTTTGTAGGATGTTGGGACATACGGTTCGGAAGATCGGATTACCTGCCTGTCTACTGTGTTAAAATCTCATCGTCAATACTTAGGTGAAGTGAGCGGTCAATGGTGTCAATACCTAGATAACAGGAGTGAAAGAAAGAAAGAAAACAGTGCAATGACAGCTCACTCTTCACCCAAGTTTTCTCGGTGAGATTTTCACACAAAAGACCGAGAAGGGTAACATTTTAAGGGAGATTGTTTGGTAATATTAGTTTAAAAAAAGATTAGGCTAGACTCGACGCGGAGGAATTTTAACTAATTTTCAATGAAGAACATCTATTCATACTGACGACTAACTACGGCTTTCAAATCGTGCAATCAAATTAAATTCAACTTGGTGGCTTGAATGTTTATAATTAAACCCACTCCTAACGTAATTCAAAACTTGGTATAAACAATTCAAAATATTAAATTTTCAATGTCAAATGTTCAACTTTGTTCACAGACTGATAACAACTTCTTAGTACCGCTGTACTGTTTAGGGCGCAATTTTCAAACGCCAGATAATTTTATCCCAGGAATAATTTTCAATTTTTGACATACTTTCCATAAAATCTATCACATTTATTCTAAGAATGAAAATTGTCTGTCGATTGAAAAATCAGCCCTTAATAATATTATTTTTATTTCGAGCAACAAGACTCAGTGTTAGTAACAATATACATACAAAAATGTATGTACAGACGCCAGCACATCAAGCTACCCGAAATTGTCAAATTTTCCCAATCAACTTTGAACCTTATGCTTTAGCGATAAAGTAGAAAATCTATTAATTAATTTTGACAGATTGTAGTAGCTTGATATGCTGGCGTCTTTACATATAAATAGTGTTAGTAACAATACCAACAAACTCTTAATGTGATAACAACTTATAATAACTTTTTTTAACCCCCATTTATACGATGCAAGTTTCATGCCTAGGCATACAATAAAATTGAAGCCTGAATACTGTTTAGACGGTGCAACTTTTGTTGTTGCTTCAATCTATGGTTTGTCAAAGGATCTATAACATAGCACCATGTTATCTAGACTTCAAAAGCTCAATGTTTCATTTTACAATATGCTAAGGAACTACAATCGTTACGTCATCGAATCTGAAATGAAGAGATCTGCAGGAGAATCAAGGTTACCGACATAGCCCGAACAATTGCCAAAGTTAAGATGTAGTGGGCAGGGCACGTTGCTCGCAGAACAGATGGCCGATGGGGCCGAAAGGTTCTGGAGTGGCGACCGCGTACTGGAAGCGTTGGAATGCCTCCCACAAGGTGGACCGATGACCTTGTAAAGGCAGGAATCCGCTGGAGCACTAAATCGGTCGCAGTGGCGGTGCTTGGGGGAAACCTGTGTCTAGCAGTGGACGTCTTTTAGCTGAAATGCTGATGATGATGAAGGAACTAGAATCTACTAAGGAACCTGTTGTGCATCATTGTGCTAAGAATCTTCATATTGCCCATATCGTTTTGTTGCCTAACTTGCTTAGCCGTATGTTCGACGATCGTTAACTCAAAATCCGGGCTGCCTTTTTTGGTGACGCCGTCTTCACATTGAGTGGAGATTATGTGGGTGCTTCCAAAATTACTTCTTTCCTTATAGTAATCGACGTTTTGATATCCTCAGAGATTGCTTGCATAAGTTTTCTATGTAACAGTTTGCGGGATACTTAACGCCCCTCGACGTAATAATAATAACACTTCCATTGTGTCTCGTTCAGTGTCTTTCAATGTGTTAATTTCGTGTAGATAATGGTTAATACTGAATACTAAAAACTGGACTCCTTCAATAAAGATCGTTCCTTAGCAGCTGTGGACAGAGAGTGGAGGAAAGAGAGTAGACGGCGTTTGCCCAGCAGTGAGACAATAATGGCTAATAAAAGATTATGGTTAGTTTAAATTTTAGGCAAATATAAGTTAGGTTTTAATCTGCTTCCTCTTCGTGTCGCTGGTGACTGGTAATTTGAGTAACTGTCGTGCAATTACTTAAATTTTGTTGGTACAATACTTTGTAGCGGTATCTACAATCGGACCGACGACCTTTTGAAGGCCGCAGGAACCCGTTGGATGCGAGAAACACAGAACCGGTCGAATTGGAGGTGCTTGGGGGAGGCCTATGTCCAGCAGTGGACGTCTTTCGGCTGAAATGATGATGATGGTATCTACAAACGCAACATGCGAACTACGCGTCATACCGACGACACACGAAATCCTGCATCTCGCAAGCAGAGTTTACCGCGCAACTAGCATAGGTATATACAACGGCCCGACATGAATCATTGGGCAGTTGCCCGCCAGACATAACGCCCGTCAGACACAGCGCAGAGGCAGGCCAGTTTGGCTGCATATTTTTGGGCACAAAGAACAGAATACGAGGTGGGCATAGTTTGTGATACAGCTCATCCACACCCGTAGTTTTAATGTGCTTATTCATATTAAAGGTTTTTAATTCTCAAATATTTGTGTAAAATTAATAAATAGCCGTTTGGAATCATGGTAATATTTAGTTAACTGTGACTGGAATCAGACAAAACATGAAAATGCACATTTGATTTCCACTTTCAATTACGAAAATCTTTCATTATTTCGTTGCCCTATCCATACTACAATGTCACTATTATCTAGAAAATTATAATCTTGTCTTTGTTCTGGTTCTATGTTTGTTTGGTCTACACCCACTTTAACACTTCTAACTAACAAAATATACGAGCCAATAAAATGAAAAAGCATTACAGTAAGTATTTCTTTGTTTTATTTGAACTTCACACGATACGGTACTATTATTTAGCCCTAATTATATTTAATGAGTCCCAAGATGCCATCAGTCCTGAAACCACTATATTGAAAACCAATAAATTGCTTACAACGCACATTTTTTGCACCAAATAGCTTCATTTCGTTAATTGACAGCGAGAGTCATTAACCTATCTCCGACGAGGGATTACGTTACTAATCTAATTTGACCGAACCTTTTTGCGAAGACCTTTGTGGTCGAAGCGTTATCTTATGTCAGATAGGCGGTCAAGTCGAATATGTGTAAATATGGATTACTTTGAGTTAAAGGAATTAAAATTCCTTTGATTATTTCCCCTCCCTTTTTATATACTTGTACATATTATTATTTTAAGACAGCTTTTTAAATTATGTAAATATTTAAATCTTTAATAAAATAATGGTTAAAGGAATTAATGAAGAGGATAAGTTACATTGAATAGAAATGTTACAGAAAGAATAATATGTTTAGAGAATGGTCGAATCGGAATTCAGTGAGTTAGGAGGAATGTTATTATCTTCTCAGTCCCTATGACCTACCTAAGGGAAGCATGAGGGGATGGCATAGTCTTTCTTTGAATGTATAGCGCTATAAATAGTTATTTTGCCGTATGACCTTGGGAACTAACGCCGGCTATCGTGTTTTTTTTAATGCGTTTTAAGGGTGATTTCAAAAAAAAACATCGCACAAATATTTATCAACCGCGCCTCCCTGTCTGCATGATTCGAGAGCCAAAAGATTCTGGTAACAGTGTATTAAAATTTAATTTTACTAAGGTCGAAAATCGCGAACATGCAATGATCGTGGTAAAATACTCGTAACTCGTTCCTTCTCTGTATGATAACAATACTCAACCTTTGATTATAATGTAGGTTTCATTTTCCTATTTTATGAATCGTAAAATATTGATGCCTCATTGTATGCACAAAACAAAGAGAACACCACAACATCAAAACATATCACAGCCATCAAAATAACAACAATAGAAATTCTCCCATAACACCGCATCCCTTCTATTGGTACCAGGAGAGCAGACATTTTAAGTAGTAATCGAGCTCAAAATACCAATACATCCAGAATATATCCGTATAAAGTACGATGTCGTTCGAAATTCGAATGGTGGGACCGTGAAACGGGGTTACATTTCTATTTCGAGAGAGGCAAAGGTCGTTGGTTGAGAGGCGGAAGGTACGGAACGTTTTATAGAGGTTTATGGAATGCAGGCTATATAGTTGAGGCACCTAATGAGAAAGGGTGAAGTGATTTGATTTGTGGCGACACTGAGAAATGGGATTGGCTTAGTTTCATCGATTGTTAGTTAAATCAGATATTATATTATGTTGCATGTGACGGAAAAGATAAATCGAATAAGTACCTAAGGGCAGGAATAGCAGAAGTATTTAACTAAGTAATTATGTTGCCACTTACTTTTAATATTATTATCCCTAAAGTCAAGTATCAACTGTAAAAAAAATATAGTTACTGTACCTAAACACTGCGAAAAGTATTGATATATTTAAATGTTTTTAACCATTAATTTAAGCAAACATTCCGTACAATTCCACAAAATTATGTCACGTAATGGTGCAAACACCAAAAATAAATAAAAAAGTCGAAATGTGTAATCCTCATTTGAAAAAAAAAAACCGCGAATAATCTCGCTGCCGCCAATTTTAATTAATTTATCGTAAACATCAATTGCCTACTGGCCATACCTACACGCCAAGAGCGGGCGCTATTAACGTAAAAAATTCCAGTTTCAAATTATTTTTTTTTTTTTGCTTTCGGCGCTAAAGAGGCGTTAAATGTCAGTATTATGAATACTTCTGTCAATTTAATGTCTTCTGGTTTACCGAAAAATATAATACCACTACAGAAATTAAAGAGAAGATATTTTTATTTAGAGTAGGTAATGAAACAGATCAGCTGATATTTGCGGCAGAAAAAAAAAATGGTTTGTTAAAATATTATTGTTAAATCAAATCATATAAAAAATGTTTATTTGTTAGAATCTGGTAAAATAGACTTTGCAATATTGGTTTCAGCATATCCTGCCATACAGATATTTCTATAGAAAAAAAACCAAAAATTATATTACTAGCCTATTAATAATTATGAAAATAAAATATGATTCTATAATAGTTAATTAATAAAGATTGAAATTGTAGTAATAATGAGTTATGTAATTGTTATATGCGGTAGAATAAAGGCTATCTTTATTTTATTATATTATTAACGACTTCTCCTCTAAAAATTCTTGAACACTGTAAACTGTTAGCCTATATTGTCCCTCTGCTGGGCAGAGCCCTCCCTCAAATCCTTCCAGGAACCTTTATTGCTGGTTCGAGATGGTGAGGGAATAGAGTTCCTGGAAACACTTTTAAATACTCGAAGAACATACTACAAAAAAAAAACTCTTTGCAGAGAAAACAGTTCCTCTTGAGTCCTTTCATAATAGAATTGTTGCAGTTTGGCTCGAGTCCAAACAACTGTATTATAACAGTAAGAGACATAAATATCACACTATTTATTTGATCATTACTGAGAAAAAAGTCCTTTGTCTTTGTTATATTTTTAAGTCTTTGTTGAAGAGAATTCTCTTGAATTATTAGCAAGAATGTTTCTGACAAATTACTGCTTATCATCTGTCTCGCCTTTTTCCAATTATGTTAGAGTTGATAAAGCCTAACCGAATTTTACATGAAGCGAACTATCTGACCTCTACAACCCAGTCACTGGGTAACACGATACTCCATAGCAAGACTGGATGTCAGACTTTCGGACTTGTGACAACCAGTAACGACTGTCAAAGATCTACGTTGACAGCTGGGACCAACTGCTTAACGTGTTTTCTGAGGCACGGTGGGGTCTCGGTATGAAATGGATGGACACCCCATCCACGGACCGACCTCGGAAAGCGTAGACCGACCCGTGCGACTGTTATTATTTAGCCACGAGTCCCCCATTACTAAATAACAAACGATAACGGAAATAGGAAGAGGCACTCCCTCCATTAAATTCCTATCTTATTAACATCTAATTCTGCTAATGGCACACTGATAAAATGGCGTCTATAATGATGGCAATACAATGGGACAGTTGTTCCTTGTTTATGGTGTGTTTATGGAAATGCTTGTTTTTGTTTTCTTTGTGGGTTGCTACATATTTATGTAGGAATGGAATGTTGACGAATGCAGTGTGTGAGAGATATGAATTCATGAGGAACAGCGGGTCGAGGCCTGTCGGGGGAGCGGTGAATGCTTATGCGAATCCCGCACCCCCGGCCATAGGTAGAGGTGGAACACTGCGGTGGTTTTAGCCGGTAAGAGTCCGGCATGCCCCTCTGTTCCCCCCACAATGGAGGAAGTCCATGAGGATTTCCACTGCGCAAAAAAAAAAAGTTGTAAGTGAGACAGATGACGTATGCTGCACTTGGGATGACGTGGAAGATATTTAAAAAGGCAGAATGACAGTGGCTAGACGACGGTGGGCCGAAAGACGTTGGACGCACCCGGCTGGATGAAACAAGTAATTTATTTAGAAATCATTATCCTATTTAAAAAAAACATTAATTCGTTCAACTAGCATATTCATACGTCGATCCCTTGGATATTACCTTAACTATTCATAAATAAGGTATATTCCTAACCCCTAAACTACTTTGAGAAATTATGATAACAACAACTACCAAGCAAATATTCACAAATTATTCTAAACCGATATTCCCTTGCCAAACAATTACCAAGTAGACTTAGCTTATTCATGGATCAACTTCTAAGATTACCGACAGACTATCAAACTACAAGTAATACAACTACGATTATCATAGTATTTGCTGTCTCTTGCGAACAAACAGACTATAATTTAATGATTCAATTAGACAAACTTTCAGCTATGACGACAGCGACACAGATGGCGTGAATGTACAGACGCCAGCACATCAAGCTACCCGAAACTGTCAAATTTTCCCAATCAACTTTGAACCTTATGGTTTAGCGATAAAGTTGAAAATCTATTAAAGAAATTTGACAGTTTGTAGTAACTTGATGTGCTGGCGTCTGTACATACGCGTATTCGGATGTCACACTCACGTACGCACAATGGATCTTCCTCTCTCCTACTATGCTGTGCCCGAATGGGATCATAAAAAATGTTTCATTAATTAAATTTCAAAAGAAAGAAAGAAGAAAAGAAGTTCCTGGAAGGACTTGGGGGAGGCCTTTGCCCAGCAGTGGGACAGTATAGGCTAAACAAAAAAAAAAAAAAAAAAAAAATTAAATTCATTAATAAAATTAAAAGCCTACCATCTGTTTTACCAACACGATTGAATGCAATAAAGGGTTGTGAATTCGTGATGCGTTTTCTTTGTTGGTATGGGCAAATATCCACCATATAGATACAGTTTTCCAAAGAATATTATGTGCTTCGGAAATCATCGTCTATCTTTGATAATACGAGATCTAATATAGAGCTGTTACAACCATGAAAGTGCTGGCTTATTTAGAATTACCATGTTTTAAAAGTGTAGATCAACCACTCTATGCAATTCCAAAACACTTTTCAAAACTTTTGAGTGACAAGTGATAATCTGTGGTAGGTAACCCGGCAAAGAGAAAATTTCATAAAATGATAACTGCACTGCTACAAAGCATGGTAGTACGAAACTAAGAAGCATTACCTCTGTGGGCTTACTCTGTGGCGCGACGTTCGTGCTTATTCGGAAACACGAAGGTTACCGAGGCGCATACTGGTTTACCTATAATTATGGTGGCACATTGCCGCACGTTATCATCATTATCTTTCCAATCCATCCATTTGCGTAAATCGTTACCATTAAAGTCTACTCTTGAAGGTTCCTGGCACAGAATCTCTATGTCATTTGTCCTCCACCGGTGAGTTCCATAACATAAAATTACCTACCTTTTGAACATGAGCAGCACCGTCTTCCTGTCTGCCAATAAATGTCCATTAAAGCCAATGTTTGAACTTATACCTAATCATATAAAACATTACAGACTTTAAAATGTTCGAGAGACTAAACAAATAATGTAGCTCTGAAAAATTATTGACTGGCCAGTGTTCAAAGTGCCAAAGGGCTCTTTATTTTATAGATAAAGAGGCCTTTTATAAATTGAAGTATCTATTGGCATTTAAAACTGCTGCGTTACCTAATTATGAAAACAAACGATACGGTTCGTTGAAAAGATAAAGCTGACGCTGTGAATATCCGAAATATTTTGTTCAAACTAAGCGTTAATTGAATCCAATTATTGTAGATTTTTAAAGATATCAGGAAAGTAAAGAGGTTGTTTAAATCAAAGATTCTTGATAATTTTGGGATTTTTTGATTTTGGGATGCATGAAGAAGCCTCCTCGTGTAGCGCAGTTTGTTCCGCCAGTTACTCAACTGGACCGAGCGCTCGGCACATCCTGGACAGTGACACCCAGCACCTTATTTGACTGGCCAATTCTTCCCTTGCGGTGGTAAGGTTAACGCCCTCCCGGTTTGCGACCAATGGAAATGTATTTTTGGAAATATCTAGCATTAGAATAATACCATTACTCTGCAGCTAGCCTAGCTATAAAGATGTAACAATAATTCTAACTATTTATGGTATTTGTTTATACATATAGCAAAGTTTGCAGAGGCCACTATAAATCTCATCTTATAAGTTACCTACCTACCCAAAATTATAAAAAAAATTATTGACTAAAAGCATAATTTATTAAACAAAAGTTCCAAAGATCCGAAAGAACATTGAAATAACTTATGGAGTATAATCATTTTAGATTTCAGCCATCCATCAGTTTGCTTGTCTGGTTCTAGTCTAGACATTGAGTCTAGTCTAAGTCTAAGTCCAGCTTAGACGAAATCCGGACATCTGTTGTATGTCGGCGAAAACTAAAGTGCACCTGTTGGGAGTGAGCAAGAAAAATGAGTGCACATTTTGTATTTTATATCACTAAAAATACACTACTAACTTTGGAACGCGAGAACCAAAACAAAAAACAATTCATATCCCGAATTTAATTTAATAAATCTATATTAATGTGGAAATACGATAGTGCGCATATGCATAAATATCGGTGCACTCCCTGTTCCTTTATTCTTATAGTCCAATAGGATGGCTGGACAGGATCACGACAGGACAGGACCGACTGCTTTAGGTGTCTTTCGAGTCACGGGGGTTTCGCAACTAAAACTTCCAAATTCTCCCGGGGACTAAAGAAAAATGAAGCATAAAGAGCACAATATAATAATATTTTTAAGATGCTCTTGGTTGGGACTGCCATGATGGTGCAGCGCTTCTACTATGTTTGTGCAAAACCGAACTGACGGCTTCCACGCCGTCATTCGCAAGAAAACCCCTAAAATTTTTGTGAGAAAGACAATCACTGATAATTAATTTGGGGATGAACTTTTCACAATACTATTTATTCTATCTTCTTCTCTACGTACTGCATTTTAACTAACACTAGTAATAAGTTATAATATTGTTTACTAACACGCTTGATCACTGTTGTCCGATAATAAAGAATATAACAATAAACTTGATTTCGGAAACCAATTAAAACGGAGTATTAATTAACCAAAAACTTCACTTTAGACTTGGGAATGATACTGAACTGTGGTGATGTAGAAATGTCTTCATATGCAAGTTGTTTCAAACTTTCAACGTCATTAAAGCGCAGCAGTTACTTCCAAACTAAGGGTCAGTTCATACAGCGACGCGACGCGGCGCGCAGTTTTCAAGATAGCAATACTTTTATAGACCTTATCTACCTACTACACAAAAAGGTACACAATTCAGTGAGGTGGGCCGCGCGGCGTAGCTCGACGTAGTAGACGGTCCTCACTGAATTGTGTACCTTTATGTGTAGTAGATAAGGTCTATAATTGAAAACCGCGCGCCGCGTCGAAATGACTGACGACTGAAAGAGAGAAATCGGTGTGTTCATTCAATTCATCTGTTATAATACGTTGATTAGTAAGGGGGTTAGTGTAAACAATTTGATCTCAACAAACGACAAAACTTTTCCACTAATTAAACAAAACTGCGACTAATACTAGAATATACGAGAGCTTCGAAACACTAATACTAACAATATTTTAAGAGATAACGTTACGATATCGTTTCGGAACTAAAATCATAAATTACCGGATAAGTGTTATTGAGATAGGAACTCTAAATGAAGTCCTTTACCTTCTTAGGGGGTAACACAGACAGAGCTGTACAATTCTGGAGCAGTTTTTCATTGATAAATGGATAAATACTTAATTACAACTAAAATAGAGTTCAAAGTAGGGTGCAAGAGATGATTCCCTGGGGCTTCTTATTCTTTTCATTTCAACGGTGCATCTATGTTACCTATTCTGTTTGGGCTCAGAAGGTGGCACGTTTAATGCGGCTTTAGAAGAATAGTTCAGATCATCAAGGGTGCAGATGAACGGACAATTGGGGCACTCTAGCAGGCTTGCGCATTATTTATAGATACTGAAAGACTGCAAAAATTATGCTACTCAGTGTGCGCTTGCCCTTAGGGTCATGACCCTTGTCTGTGTTCATTTTGGCGCGAACTTGATATGTTTGTTTATTTTTGTTCGAGTAAATAATAGGGATCGTTAAACTTGCTACGTTTAGATTGTTGTAAAGATTGCAGCTGGTCGGTTCTAGAAACTATGAGATCTATTCACATAAATATGATATGTAAGTAAATACGTAGTAGTATGATGTGGATGTAAATAATTATGTATGTGTGTATGTACCTGTCATTACTTTATTTTTAATTCTTTTTACCTTTTGTAAGTAGACTAATTTTATTCTAGGTGCATCGTCTTCATATATAATTATATAATGTGTTAAATAATGAACCTTACAAACTTTAAGAGGTGCTTTAGACCATCAAACTGAACAACTTTAATTAATTAATTAATTAGGTTAATTTTTTAACAGCTTATATAATGAATGTACACAAAACCTTGTGAAACATTTTAAAAGAGTAACGGTGGAGTTTCTTGTCCATTCTTCTCCATACGAAAACTACCTTTTGGAGGGGGTAACTAGAATCAATTCTACTTTTTTATTGTAATTTTTAACCGACGAAAAAACGGAGGAGGTTATCAAGTCGACGCGTATTTTTTTTTTTATGTATGATCACGCATAACTTTTTACAGAGCAGTCCGATTTTTTGACGTTCAAAAGTGCCTTTAATGTACCTGTTTGAAATAAATGATTTGACTTTGTAGAAGGTTTTGTTAAAGAGGATATTATTTATTGCACACAAAAGAGAATATTTATTATACATTGCACATTTAACTATTTTTATACTAGGTACTAAATTAAATAACTAACTATAAAAATGTACAGTCAACAAAAGAAATAAGTATGCAGGATCGTCGGATATAGTTGAAGTTAACCGATGGAGGTTCTCGAATAAAATTTAATTTTATTAATTGGACACTTTTTGCCCAAATCAAATTCAAGTTATCATCTGCCTAGCCTTTTCCCAACTATGTTAGTGTCCAGTCTAACAGGATGCAGCTGAATACCAGTATTTTACATGGAGCGACTGCCTATCTGATTTCCACAACCCAGTTACTGGGTAATACGAAACCCCTTGGTAAGACTGGTTGTCAGACTTTCGGGTTTCTGACGACCCCTAAAGACTGTCAAAGATCCACGAATGATGACAGCCGGGACCAACGGCTTAACGTGCTTTCCGAGGCGCGGAGGGGTCTTGGTATGTAAAGATGGTCACCCATCCACGGACCAACCGCGGCAAGCGTAGCTTAACCTGATCGATTGACCCATGCGGCTGTTATTACTTAGCCGCAAGCCCCAAATTCAAATGCAAGTACTAATAGCAATTCAAACTCCACAAAAGAGCAACAAAAGCCTGCCCACAGAGTTACGAATACTGAACTGTTTTACAATTCCGAACTATCGAGCTCCGACCTGACTGATGTATTCAGTCACGGGCATGCTAACAACTGACACAGCTATATCTAGCTAGTTATACTGAAAACTAGACTGCAGTTGTATGGCACTACTACTGTGGTAAGTTGTAAAACGATTTATATTAATACTAGCAGCGCCCCGCAGTTTCACCCGCATAAGTGTCGATCCCGTCGGAATATCGAGATAAAAACTACCCTATGTCCTTTCCCGGGACTCGAACTATCTCTATACCAAATTTTATCTAAATCGGTTTTGTGGTTTAAGCGTGAAGGGTAACAGACAAACAGACGACACACTTTCGCATTTATTATATTACTAGCTGCCCGGCGCGACTTCGTTCGCGTGGTGTCCTACTAATACCCCCTACCCTACTCCTACCAATCCTACCCCTGCCCTTCTCCTACCTTACTCCTACCCCTTCCCTACCCCTTACTCCTACCCTACTCCTACCCTACTCCTAACTTACTCCTACCGTACCCCTACCCTACTCCTACCCTACCCCTTCCCTACACCTACCGTACCCCTACCCTACTCCTACCCTAACCCTTCCCTACTCCTACTGTACCCCTACCCCTACCCTACTCCTACCGTACCCCTATCCTACTCCTACCGTACCCCTACCCTACTCCTACCCTAACCCTTCCCTACTCCTACTGTACCCCTACCCCTACCCTACTCCTACCGTACCCCTACCCTACTCCTACCCTACCCCTACTCCTACTCTACCCCTACTCCTACCCTACTCCTGCCCTACCCCGAGCCTACTCCTAGCCCTGTCATTTGCGTTTTGTTATTCCAAGTCTGATTCTTTTTTATCTTATGTCCGTCTCCTGGCTCTAAGCTACCTCCCTACCAATTTTCACCCAAATCTGTTCTGCCGTTCTTGAGTTATAAGTGGTGTAACTAACACGACTTTCTTTTATATATATAGATGTATTGATTACGAGATTTTCTTTTGTTTAAGAAAATCGCTATATTTCTCCGGTCACAAAAGTTGGTGTCCAAGAATAAATGCAATGGATATATGTCTTAGAAAGAAAGAAAACATATTCTTTTTACACAAACAAGATGCACATTATTAACCGACTTCTAAAAAAGGAGGAGGTTTTTTTTTTTTTTTTTTTTAGGTTTGTTCGCGCATAACTCCGTCGCTTGCCAACCGATTTGAAAAATTATTTTTTTGTTGGAAAGGGTATACTTCCCAAATGGTCCCATAGTCAACAAGTCGGGATCTGATGATGGGATCTTAGAGAAATCGAGGGCAACCCTCAAATTTTATAGGCTCGCTTATTGTTTTTCGCATATTTTATGAAGTATCTTGTGTATTTGCGTATGGTTGTGACCATCTCAGGTAGCTGAGCTGATGATGGAAGGTACAACTTCTTAACAGTAAGAAGTTACTCGAACAGGCAAGGGTCCCGTTTTAGTAAATTATTTTGATGTTTGGTATGGATAGGGCATTTGCCACATTTGGTCTCATGATCATCATGTCATGACCTGATGCTGCATCAGGATAGTCTGCAGAGTGCCTAACTCCTAGACAACTAACAGCAGATATGTCGTGTTTAGGCTCATTGAAAAGGGCTCGATGTGTGGATAAATGTACTGTTAATGAGGAACACGAGAGAGACCTGATGTTGAAGCCAGGAGCATCAGAAAAAGTACAAACCTTGAAATTACAGCACCGTAGTCGTGTTTGGGCTCATTTTAAACAGGACTAAATTATAAGTTCAATGCAATGTTGACATAAGTCTGGCCTGATGCTGCAGCCAGGATTATCAGCATCTAGTCTAATTAATGAATAAGGTATGCTTCAGAGGTGGTCCCATATAAATTTTATGAACTTTGCTTGGGTAGTTTTGGAATTAGATTCAACAATACGTTTGTTTTCCACTTAGTTTATATTGATGATGTTTATCTTCCTGTCACTAATATTCACATAGCAATTAGTGTTATATGAATTTGTATTATGGGGTAGGTACAACTAAAAAGCGAAAAATAAAAACTTTTTTACAAAAAAAAACAACCGACTTCCAAAAAAAACACTACAAAGTGAAAAATAACTTTAATTTCGGAAGTCGGTGTCAAAAAAACGAAAATGTGGAACCAACGACACCGACTTCCAAAATTAAAGTTATTTTTCACTTTGTAGTGTTTTTTTTGGAAGTCGGTTGTTTTTTTTTGTAAAAAAGTTTATTTTTTATTTTTGATTAAAAAAAATAAATAATGAATAATTTGTAATCTGGTTAAATTTTATATGGTTGTCTGCAATAAATGATTTGATTTGTTTATAAAAATATAGACAAAATACACACACTAATACGAAATAGCCAAAAGCGTATTCAAACCCCACAAAGATAAAAGTTGGTGTTATATATATCGCTCAATGGACCACAATGCTTGAGTATTCGCGTAGGTAGAAGCTCTATAAATGAATAAACTATTTATTTTCTTATTTTTTTATTTCACCACAAAATGTGCGCTAAAGGAAATTTGGCCGTTGAAACAAACCTTAAGATCAAGGTTTGTTCAGTTTCTATCTGAAAAAAAAGCCCTGAAGCTAGACACAATATTGATTTTAATTATTTACTTATAGGTTGACACATCTTACAGCCAGTCAACTGCCCGACCAACCCGCACTAGGCCCGCGTGGTAGATTACAGCCCACTTACTCTCACCGTGAGGAGGCCTGTGTCCCAGCAGTGGGAACATTATAGGTTGATTATGTACAGACGCCAGCACATCAAGCTACTACAATCTGTCAGTAATTCTTTAATAGATTTTCAACTTTATTGCCAAAGTATAAGGTTCAAAGTTGATTGGGAAAATTTGACAGTTTCGGGTAGCTTGATGTGCTGGCGTCTGTACATCTTACAGGACAATGTCGTAGCGACACATCGGGAATGGACCATTAAATGCTACATAAATTCGACAACACTTAAACTAAAGATATCAAATTCAAATAAAGCTCGAACTACTCGAACATACATAGCAACTGCAAACAGTCGTCACTTGTTACAGTTGCTAACAAAGTATCAGTCAAGTTAATTTGTCACAAACTCTGCTTACACTGCAAACGACACTGGAGCTAATGTTGGAGTTTTAACTCACGTTTGCTTTGGTAAAGTTTTTAGCTTTTATGAAATGTAATTTATTGCGAAAGTGTGTGTGTCGAATTTTTTGTTTCAATTATACTGCTTTATCTTTATACTAGCAACCCGCCCCTTGCTTTGCACGGTTCTTATAACTTGACAAAACATAGAGATTTCTTTATTAAACAGTATGGAAACCACATCGAAATCAGCTGTTCCCTACATTTTGACGAGGTATACGAACATAAATGTAGGGAACAGCATATTTTTTTTTCGCGATTTCAGATTTGGTCCCATAGTAAAAGTTGTTCATAATGATGAGTAAAATGACCTCTTAAGAGGTTGTTGGTGTTTTTCCAATAACCCTGTACCTATATCTTCTCGGTCTGTTAAGCAACCTTATTAAGCTCGGTAACAATAGAAAAATAATTTGTGTCTCATTAGTGACGGTTGAGTTCATAAAGATGATTCCGTTTTCAAACAGTTACAAATAAAACCAGCAAAAAAATTCTTCAAATAGTTCGTAGCAAATAGCTACGGCGTAGCAACACGTTGCTACGGCGACTCATAAGTCGTAGCAGTGTAGCTACGAATATAATCGGAAGATTATAAACGATTCCTCGTAAATTGTAAGTACTCGTACTTTAACAAAATAACTGGCATGAAATGTTTTCAGAGTACAGATGTAGGTAGTTTAATTTAAAAAAAAATATTTTCTTCTTTTTCTTAAAATTCTTTCTCTTCTCATATTAAAAGTTTCAAAATCGTGTCAGACAACAATCTAACCGAGCTTGACAGATAGATTTGTAATCGTTTGTTGTGCTAAGAAAACGAAAGGATGTTAACCAATCTCATTACGGGTCCTCTGTCACCTTGTATGAGATCTACCATTCCCGTTGGGCTATTATTATCCACACCACAACTTATGACTAAATAAATAATTAAAAAAAAAAACAACTGACTGCAAAAAAAAAAAACAGAACGAAGTGAAAAATACCTTTACAATTGGAGCTTACTCAAAAACTGGCCCGTTATCACGGAGTAATCGATGAAAATACATGAAAAGAAGAACCTCCTCCATTTTTTTAATCGGTTAACAAATTAGCAAGAAAATTGCTATGTCAAATTGTGTACAGTCAACAAAAGAGATAAGCACGCAGGATCGTCGGATATAGTTGAAGTTTAGTAAGAAACCGATTTAATTTGATTTAATTTATTTTGAAATTTAATTTGATAAATGAGCTGTTTGTTTTCTATTAATAAAATAAAATTTTATTCGAGAACATCCATCGATTTTTTACTAAACTTCAACTATATCCGACGATCCTGCATACTTATCTCTTTTGTTGACTGTACATTAACTGTATTCAAACCAAATCTGAACTTCAAAAAGATAATACACTGTAATCATTGTATAAGTTCTAACCTAATTCTGAAGTCTAATTACTTAGTTTCATTTAAAACAATGCCTGACCTCATCCTGAGTGATGCCTCGCAAACTCAGACTATTTTATGGGTAAACTTTGAGCAGCAATTAAAATTGCGGACAGCGCCATCTGTTATCGTGACCGGGAGTTAACGAAAGTAATTAATGGTTTGTGAAAGTTGCTGGTTCTGTTAGTCTGGCTCGATTTATCTTAGGATAATAGTATCTTAAAATATTAGGAGAAAAGACATGGTTAATTTGGAAGTTTCATTAAAATATTTCCAACTTTTTAGGATTCCGTACCTCATAAGGAAAAAACGGAATCCATCAACTCATCCATCGCTTTCCATCAGGCGTGATTGAGGTCAAGAGCGGGCTCATTCAACAATAAAAAAACCGGTCAAGTGCGAGTCGGACTCGCGCACCGAGGGTTCCTATGCGAGTCGCAATAAATACTTTTTCTTTCTTTCTTTCTTTCTTTCTTTCCGTACTTCATAGATATGTAAATAGTTTATCATGGGATTTTTTTAATGTAACTACTACTAATCTACGGTTTTCGGATTTTTTCCTTTACTTGTGCTACATGACCTCGCTTCGTGCCAATTTTCATGATTCTAGGTCAACGGGAAGTACCCTATAAATTTTGATTCCCTTGAGAGTGTCGAAATATACATTTTTTGCGGCATAAACGGCCGTATCTTTTTTCCACGTAAACTTAGAAGTTTGATTTTTTCACAGCTTCAAGGGACTATAGACTTGAGTATGTATGCTTTTAATTTCAATTAGATATCTCTACGCGTTCCCGAGATATAGGGTCTTGACAGACAGACGGACAATAAAGTGATCCTATAAGGGTTCTGTTTTTAACTATCGAGGTAATGAACCCTACAAAAAAAGAAAGATATCTGAATAACCCTCAGTATGCTCCCTTAATGATGCTCAATTCAATATTTCGCCCCTCAAAGTGAATGAAGGTAAAAAGTTATTCGAATTTATTTTCAAATTAAATAAAATATATGTAAATGAGACTTGATTCCACCATTTTTATTCACACCTCTTAATATCTTTTCCGTTCCTTTTTTGGATAAAAATAGCTGTAATGGACTTTTTTTAATATTAAAAATCCATCAATGTTATTAAAAATAGGATTCTGTATTGCGAAATTATTTTCGCATTCAATAAACCTATTAAAAAGTTAATTGCAGGGATTTATGAACCCAATGTTATATAAAATTAATTCGGCTGCAAGGATTATTATTAATCGTGAAGATGTAAATAATCTAGGATGAGGTCCCAAATTCAATTTCCGGGCGAGAAAGATTGATTTCTCAGTGAGAGCCTCGGGCCGTTTAGGTAGAAACGCCAGCACATCAACCTACCCGAAACTATCAAAATTTCCCAATCAATTTTGAACCTTATAGTTTAAGCAATAAAGTTGAAAATTTATTAAAGAAATTTGACGGATTGTAGTAGGTTGATGTTCGTCAGTACATGTCAGTTAATTTCGCTTTGTATTTCGTTAAAATGAAAATTAACATAATAGCCGCACAGAAAGGTACATTTCTGTCTTACCTCTTGTGAAATAGGTGCTGAATGTTGATGCTATTATCTTGTGATAGACAACTAGACAGACAGAGCAAACTTTTTAACCGACGACAAAACGGAGGAGGTTATCAAGTCGACTCGTATATTTTTAACAAGATCATAATATCGCTCGTTTGGAGAAACACCGACGTAAATGTATTTTTTCCCAAAAATGAGTTAAATATGAAAATGATAAATGATTTTATTTCTGTAAGTAGGTTTGCACAAACACTTTTACACGTTAATCATATTTTAAAAACTAGATGAGGTCGGCGTTTCCTATCTGACTAAGTACTCTGAGAAGAAAGGCCGAAACAAACTCAGAGGTCACAGTCTCTTTTAAAGTCCAGACATAATCTTGGTCAGGTTATATGAAGACCATGTAGATCGATGTCTGAGATGGTCTTTTGAGGAAAGAACCATACAGATTGAGTGGACCTGTCCAGTCAGTGCACGCATTTGTCAGAAATCGTGCAGCTCAACTCAAAACTTAAGCACTTAGAAGGCGTATTTACTTTAGTAAGCAAAGACTTAAAAAAAAGTAAGCAAGTAAGTAACATTTAAGTAGCAGTTACTTCGATATTTCTCCAAATGAGCAATATGATCTATGACACTTAATTAGTAGGTAAAATAAACAACCTATGTAGTATATAACCCAGGTATTAAACTAATTTCAAACATGTTCTAAACCAATTTAACTTACAGTAATAAAGTTAAATTAATGAAATAGTTGTATACTTGTTGAAAGTCAACACGGCAACCACGTCATTAATCACTCTTGGTGTTAACGCGCGCGTTTACGTTAAGCACTTCATGTAAAGTGCTAAAGGTGATGTAATTAAACTTGCGTTATGTCGTTATTGTAGTTAGCGAGTACGGAGATTAAATTAGGGGTTAAACTTGTTAAATAGATTTCAATGGGGTGTTATTAATGTGAAGTGCGAGAAATTATAATTAAATGGTGAATAGTATAACTTAGCACAAACTTATTAAGAGTTTTTAGAAAATTTAAATAATACAGGTTGTTTGGAAGATGGGTGGAAAGCTTTAAGGCGAAGATAGTACAGACAATTTAGAACTATTTAAGCCATTGTTGTCTTACCCTTGACTGGGTTCGAACCTACCACCGTAAGTCGTAAGTCGCGGCTGTTACCACTGAACCACCATTCCTTCTTTGAATGAGAAGTGGTCTTAGCCCGAAAAGTTCTCTTTTTTATTTTAAATTGCATTCACAATAAATCTCCTGTACATAAAGACTTATTTATTTATTTTTTATTTACTTACTTAAAACTTATTTTGTAACTAATAGGAAATACAAGGGTTTTTTTTTTACATCACTGACGATCAAAGAATATTTCAGTCCATGCTCCAAAGCGCGCTGGACCGGATTGTACGGCTCGAACTGGATATATCCGTCGTGCGTAAAAGCTTCTTTTCAGAATTGCAATGTGACAAATTTTATAGACTGTAGATTTTTATTTTCACTTTTATAAGGAACTGCCTTTGCCCACGGTTTTAACAGGGTGGAAGTCAGGATATAAAGACTCAAACTCAAGGTATTTATTTCAATTGAATCATTACAGACACTTTTTTTATTTATTTTAGGATCTCCAACAAAAGATATACACTAAACATTACATATAGTTAATGGACGACCAAGTATTTTGTAAGGCTTTTTTGTCTCAAACAGCTAATCTATCAAATTAAATTTCATTCGAAAACATCCATCTGTTTCTTACTAAACTTCAACTATATCCGACGACGCTGGTTATACTTATCTCCTTTGGTGATTGTACATAAGTATGACTAGAAAAAATCAAATTAGTACTTGCCCGGATTTGCACCTACCACCTCGTGCATGAACGGTAAAATCTTAGGTCCTTTGTACACACACATTTTTCTTACCGTGAAAAACTACGGTTTATTCGCCGTGTGTAGGCACGGTCGTCAGTATTGTATGGATCACTATGAAAGCTTGTTGACAGACACGTCTTTTTCTACGCCGCGTTTTATACGCCAAACCGTAAAGAAACCGTGCCGTGTATAAAGGGTCTTATAGCCACACATCACGTCATTTTGATGTTATTCTTTTAGTTTTATTCCTTACAGCAAAATGAACAGAAATCTAGCAAACAAATTTGATTTTATCAATACCTCAATTTTCACGAGTCTGTCTATTTATATTTGATATTCAAAACGCGAATGAAACCCCAAAAGCATTCGATATTAATTAACGAATACCCATTTAATTAAGTTAATTAGCTATTTGATCCATTAATTGACTTTAAACCTTAATTGACAAGTTGCAAAGCCGTGATAGTTTGTCACGCCACGAATTAATCTGAGTATGATGTACAATGTTATTATTCAGTCAAATTGATACCTACAGTCCAGCTATTCAGGAAAATACTTTTAAAAAAGCTCGTGGGTAAATGATATAACAGCCGCACGAGTCGATTCAAGCTTAAGTTATGCTTGCCGTGGTCGGGTCGTGGATGGGTGACCATACATTAAATATCGAGACATCTCCGTGCCTCGAAAAGCACGTTAAACCAATGGTCGTCGTCGTCAGAAATCCAAAAGTTTGATAACCAGTTTTACAAAGAGGTATCGTATTACCCACTAACTGGGTTAAATACTGGTATTCAGCTTTATCCGGTTAGACTGGAAGCTGACCCTAACATAGTTGGGAAAAGGCTAGGCGGATTGACTTTTAACAAGGGTAGTACGATACGACTATCATTCGAAGCGTCCTGACCTCGATGCATGCTTTATTAGTTTATTTGATTTGGGGCACTCCATCCATACGATCCTAATTAGTAGGCCTACAGAGGTATGAGGAAAAGGATGTAATGTTCACTCATCCTTCATAGAAAAGGGAGGATATTCCGACCAGACGGGTGGTGTGTCTGGCGGGCAACTGCCCATGATTCAAGTCGGGCCGTTGTATCTATGTTAGTTGCGCGGTAAACTCTGCTTGCGAGATGCAGGATATAACTTGACGTCAGTATGACGCGTTGTTTGGATGTGGCGTTGTAGATACCGCTACAGGCCAATACCCAAAGGTACATTTATGAGACCTGTAAATAAAGACCAACAGCAAGTCAGAAAAGAATAACACTGCACCCAAATTGCGTAAAATCTTTCAATCACAATCTCAATGATTTTGAAGGCTATTGCTAATCCATTGCTTCATATGTTCGAAAAATTTGTTAGCTCAACAACGTAAATAACGCATTGAATGTTGTTGAACTGTCAAAATTGAAGCCATTACTACCGCTAGTGTGTTACGTAATTACCCTTCTGGCTTCTAAGTCAAATACCTGATAGTAATTCATCTTAATTAATCCTATATATACTTATACTTTTGTACAAATAAATATAGCTAAGGCACACTTTATAATTAAAACGACGAATGCAGAAATATTTACCCTACATTAATTAATTAAGTACATTGTAACAATTAACATTATTTTACAGCGCTGTTTGTGAGTTTATTCAGTCCATATACCTACAATTAATTTTAAATTGTGAGAGGGCTATAAAGTTATGTGGTGAATCGCGTTCACATTTTGCATCGTAATGGTCGTAAAGTTATCGTCAATGATGTTTACTTCGGCCTCTGTATGTCAGTGACGTATAGTAGGCCGAAAGTATTTTTTATCAAACAAAAATTCTTGTTATTTTTGAAGTTAAAACTTCTTTAGGCGCGTTGGGCATTTTTTGAGATGGGAAAAAACTATTGAACTCGCGCCACTGTTACCGTAATCGACACCACTTCGGATGTATTCGGCTGTCCTCGGGATGTACTCGGTTTGAATGTATATCCGATATGTCAGTGAATGATGGCAAAGTATTCTGTTTGTGTTTTGTTTTCACTTCTGTCGGCACTCCCAGAGTGCCATTGTTTTTATTAGGCAACTTTTTGTAACAATGGAAGCTTTTATAGCTACTATGATGATTACCTAAAATTGTATTAATGTACAATATGTACTACTAACATGGCTAAGGGGCTTGTGGCTAAGTAATAACAGCCACACGGGTCAATCGGCCAGGTTAAGCTACGCTGGCCCCGGTTGGTCCGTGGATGGTTGACCATATTCTTTTCACACAAACACCCCTCCGTGCCTCGGAAAGCACGTTAAGCCGTCGTTGGTCCCGGCTGTCATTCGTGGATCTTTGACAGTCGTTACTGGTCGTCAGAAGCCCGAAAGTCTGACAACCAGTCTTACCATGGGGTATCGTGTTACTCAGTAATTGGGTTGTGGAGGTCAGATAGGCAGTCGCACCATGTAAGATACTAGTATTAAGCAACTCGAAGCCAACACCAACATAGTTGGGAAAAGGCTAGGCAGATGATGATGTACTACTAACTTACCTATGTCAAATGATGCTGACTTTTTACAGAAATAAACGCTACTCATGTGAATTTTTACTTTTCTCTACGTTTCAAATAAGCATTATTATAGAATAGAATACAATATAGTTCTCTTTATTAAATACGCCATAAATTATACAGATATAAATATGGAAAATTTACAAGGGGTGACACTATGGGCGGCCTTACCGCTAAAAGCTTTATTACTCCCTTTATCATTATAAAATGTATTTATTCCGGTTTTAAATATTCAAAAAAGTTTATTCTATATGGTTACTTAGGATTTAATAGCATCACATACAAGAAAAATCCAAACGGGACGACCACGAAAATAAATTCATTCAACTACATGATATATGATATTTGTAACAGCGCCATCTGTGTTTTTAACTTTGAACTTTCTCTTCTGAATGTTTCTGCGCTAGTTTGCGTTTGTATCTGTTACTTTTCCATAGAAGGCGCGTGCTGTATGTTGAAACTTTTAATGAATTGTTAGTAACGCAGCAAGGTAAAGCGATTAATTTCGATTTATCTTCTGGCAAAATTACGAAAGTTCCTGATGTTTTGTTTTCATTAGAAGTTTTAATAAAATCACGTTGTACAGTTTACAAAAAAGATGTTTTATTTACTTTAAAGCATTTGATAGTACTTAGATAAAAATGTAAACATCTGAATCCTGTTTGGATTTCATCTTTGCAGTAATTGTAGATTCAAGACACGTCAAATTGTAATCTACCAAAAGGATTATTTAGATATCTTGGGTATTTTTCAGAATTATGGGTATGTAGTGATTGAATTGTGAAGTACTCGCAAGGCGTGTATGACCAGAGGAGTAATTCTCGTAATTTTAATAGCGTTTTCGACGTACGGCATTTCATACAAACTTTCAAGCCCTTGTTTTTCGAAACGATTGAACCGATTTTAATGAAACTTCGTATGCATAAGCAGGATCCAAGGTCTAAAAAGCTTGCAAAGCACATTTTCGAAATGTCTTAGTTAAAAAAGATAACTGGAAATCTCTGTTTCTATGGAAAATTTATAATCGGTCTAATTTGGCTGTAACACTATTTTTGTTAAACACTGTTTGTTTTTTTGTTAAATGTCTTTAAGAATTTTATTGTTCTATAATTACCATAAAGTATGCTCATGCCGCCTGTGATACAGATTTATCCTAGCACAGGCATCTAACATTATTATACCTTTGTAGATTATTTCTAAGACTTTATGTAAATATTTTATCAATTTTAATACTTACTGACTTATTTATTTATTTTTATTTATAAATAACTTTTCAGTGACTACAATTTACGATTAATTGCGGATGCTATGTGGCGTCCAGGGCAGTTTTAAGAAATCGTAGCTTAAAGGATGGTTTTTTTACTGTTTATTTTGTCATGACGTCAGAATCGACCAATGCCAATTCCATCTCCTACGAAAAAACAAACAATTTTTACAAAAAATAAGATATTCTACTTGACAATGAAAATATCCTCGCAGATAAAGAAGCGAGACATGATGGCTATCTGTGTTCTCATGTCTTTGGCAGTCTTCCAAAATGGCCGGAAATATTACTACAGTTTTGTTTATAACGTCAGCTATGTTCCTAAAATAGAACTTTATTCGGTTTTTAGTAAACATTGTGAGATGTAGCAAGAAGCGATATTAAGAAAAAAAAAATGTTAATAATGTTAAATTTAAGGGACCTATTATAGTACAGTGTAAGTAGTTGTAGGTCGTAGGTTCAAACCCTGACAGGCGCTTTACTTTGTGTAACAAATTATATTATCACCACTGCTCTCAAAACGGTGAAGGAAAACATCGTGAGGAAACCGGCATGTCCTAGAACCAAAAATTCGAAGACATGTGACATCCAGCAACCCGCACTGGGCCCGCGTGGTGGATTACGGCCCACTCCCTCTCACAGAAAGGAGGCCAGTGTCCCAGCAGTGGAAACATTATAGGCTGAGTATGTTGTTAAAGTACACTGAAAAAATATATTTAAAAAAAATATCTAAGTAGTGTTTTAATTGATGTTTATTGTTGATAATTAAATTTCGTTATAATTATTTGGAATAATTTTGTACTAGGATTAATTATCAGATTAAATGAGCAAATAGCTTTATGTAAAATCTTCTACAAAACAGGCTATCTTGGTTGCGTTTTCTTAAACGCGGATGTAAGGACTAGATTGTAAAACAACCCATATAGAGGGTTATTTTGGCGTAGTATAATGGTGAGAAAAATCCTATTATTATTTACATAGCTTTTAACAATATTAACGATATCCAACAAAGAATACAACCATGGTTACAAAACCACTGTCATTTGTTTGCTATACCACCGTAGCTGGCATAGCAGCACCGGCTACGCCGTAGCAAACTCGTAGAACTTCATTCCTTGATTTGAAACATCTTTTCCAAGTAGGTAAATTCTATGAAAAAGGTTACATAAGGGCTTGCCCTTATGTAACATGGCCCTTATGTCATGGTTCAGGAAGCGATTACCAGTTTAATATTCTTATGTTTATACTAACAATAAGTTCGACTCCGGACTTTGTTTGTATAGGATACTCCCATTGTTGAAGGTTGCAACATTTTAGTTAATATTTACACAGGGTAACATTGTGCTACTGTCATCTTGACAGATCATCTGTCAGTTGTATTATGACACTCCATTTTAGTGCGAATAAAGATGTCTACGAAGTAATATACAAGGTAACGAGTGCGTGTTCTTTATTGTTCTTCCCATCCCTCATCTCCTGGAACCTCATATACAGCAGTGGCGAAGGGTGAATTTATGACAGAGGTAGGCCGGAGCAAAAAAAAATACCAAAAGAAAATTACAATGATGAATTGACTATAGAGTGGTTATGTTCTGAATTTTCGAAGGGAAGCCGGCGGGAATCGAGTTGTATGGTACCTTCGCCACTGATATACAGTCCACTACATCAAAAGGGAGTTTGAGCGGGTTTGCAGACACCAGCCTATAACACCGCCGACAACACGAATATCCATATTGTAAGTATATACGCGTCGTGTTCGTGAATGGGCGCCGTCGGTTGAGACTTGTCATCTCTTAACTGCCAAGGCTTATTTTTAATCTTATATTTTGAATTGTTTCTTCATTTGTGTTTTTTTTACATTGTTCTCACATATAGAAGCAACAAGAATAATGTACCCTGGATTTTGTAATATCTTCATTTAAAAGAGTGTCCATGGAGTTTTTTGCCCGTTCTTCTCCATAGAGATCTACGTTTTGGAATGGGCAACTAGCTTCAACTTTCTGACAAACCGACTGACTTTCAAATTTTGACAATTCAAAAGTGCCTGTATATGGTTTAATTGAGATAAATGCTTTGATTTTGAGTTATAACCAGCGGGGCAATTGCGTAATACATTATCAATCGGAATCGGTTTCATTTTGACAGTTCAACAACAGTGATTGTGTTAATTACGTGTTGAGCAGATAAATTTTTCGAACTTAGGAAGCAATGGATTAGGAATTTGCTTCAAAATTATTCTGATTCCGATTGATAGTATGTTACGCAATTAGGGTGCCGGTTGGTACTACAATAGACTCACTGGTGGTCAATAGAACTTAGATTTATTAATTAATTTTGAAGTAAGCGGTTTTATGAATTCCTGGTGTATTTTTTTACTTAACTTGGGAATACGTTATATTTTGAAATACTAACTATACAACTGTTAGAAAATTTGTTTTTTTTTTTCAAATCAGAGTTTATTTTCGTCATTACTCACATCGTTGCAGGAGGAACATCGTGAGAAAACCTGGACTTATAAAATCAAACTCAAACTCATTCGTGCCTTCTCTGTATGAGAGAAAGCCTTTGTTTTCCCTGCAGTGGGACCAAGCGCGGATCCACCGCTGTAGGCACGATGGACATACCCATAACCCTAATAGACTTGTGACGTCACACTTTCACGGTCTATTGGGATCAATAGGCTGATGATATTATATCCTACTAGCAGCGCCCCGCGGTTTCATCCGCATAAGTTTTGATATCATGGGAATATCGGGATAAAAACTATTTTATGTCTTTTCCCAGGCCTCAAACTATCTCTATACCAAATTTTATCCAAATCGGTTCAGCGGTTTAAGCGTGAAGAGATAACAGACAGACAGACACACTTTCGGATTTATAATATTAGTATGGATGTTATGCCTTAATAAAATATAAAAAAAATACAATGAATCGTTCGTAAAATCTTGGTCAGGGCGTCATGTATTTTGTAAACATGTAGAAATGCACTAAGTATATCGATCATGACCGAGTTCATACTCCGACTCGTACTTGGCCGATTTTCGGGTGGCTATGGCCACAACATTTTTTAAGGGCTTTTTTTATGGATGGGAAATCATCTAATGACTCCTCCCGCTCTGGGTGGAGCGGAAGGGAGTGTCAGACTCTTACTGACTAAAACCCACCCGTGTTCCTTCCGTAGCCCTTTATGTTCCGGGGCAGCGGTAACCCTTTCGGACAATCCCACTACCCAGGCAGGCTTCGGCCCTGACGGGCCCCTTCCCACCTTTTTTGAGGGCTGGATCCGCGTCTGACTCCTGAGTGGGACAATAATACGCAAGTATTATTTACGATTGTGTTTTTCGTTAATTTTGTTGTAGACTAACTGCAACAAAGAAGGAAAATTATTTAATGCTGCCCGCGACTTCTTGTTCCCCCAACCCGTCCCGTCGCATCGCATCGGCTGCCCGCGCTGTTACTTCGATTTCACTTAGCGCTCTTTTTACGTTTTTTTCTTTTTTCTCGGCTCCTAAGGGTCCTAGCGCGATTGAAAGCTTCCTCAAGAGTTAAGCTATCAAATTAAAAAAATATTTTTCAAATCTGACTGGTAGTTCCAGAGTATCCTACATATACTGTTACAATTTAAAAATTGTACTCCGTGGTTTGGTGTTGAAAGATAAGGAAACACAAACTATCTCAAACACCGTATATTTATAAAAATAAATCTGCTTAACATAAACACACCCGGTAGACAATTAGGGGTCTACCGCAAATGAAATTATTTTTTTCAATATAGACTTCTTTCTAGAAATTTCGTTGTCAAATAAATTCATTTTTAATCTGTGAATTGTCTTTGACATAACGTAACAATACAAACTTACATACAAACAAATACCTCTTTATATTTTATACAAAATAGAAAGAATGCTTATCCCTAGCGTTGAACAAAAAGGTTTTCCTAGAATTCTGTGCATAATTATTAATTTGCAAGCTTGGTATACCGTCCTTTTTAATTTTAAATACTGCTGCAGAGAGCGTATATTTAATTATGAAAAGGTGGATGTGCAAGGCGGTTCCTTTTGATAATAAACCTCCTTATTTACTCTTACGTTAAAAAGGCATAATGTTAGCGGGAAATAAGTTGTTCTCATAAAAAAAAAAATACAATTGATATAAAATTAAGTTTATATTATTTATGTTGAATTTACTTTAACAGGCGGTATTAGTCCCAATTTTCTAGCAAAAAATAGAGGTCGTAGAGCAAAATGCATTTAACACTAATGAACTTTTAAGGTTCCGTACCCAAAACCGTCTGTCACAGGACTTTTGAACCATAATACCTATAGGTAGCCACTTGAAATTTTCACAGAGAGTGTATTACTATGGCCGCTATAACAACAAAATTAAATAAAACAATAAAAAAGGAGACTGTGACCTCTGGAGTTCGTTTGGCATTTCTTCTCAGATTAGTCAGATAGGAAACGCCGACCTCATCTAGTTTTTAAAATATAATTGACGTGTAAAAGTGTTTGTACAAACCTACTTACAGAAATAAAAATATTTATCATTTATCAAATAACTAGCTGCGCCCCGCGGTTTCACCCGCATAAGTTTTGATCCCGGGATAAAAAGTAGCCTATGTGTTAATCCAGGGTGTCAGTTACCTCCGTACTAAATTTTATCAAAATTGGTCAAGCCGTTTGTGCGTGAAGACGTAACAAATATACAAACACACAAACTTTCGCCTTTATAATATTAGTGTGATTAAAATAAAATAAGGTTTAAAACTAATGACACCACTATATCCTGTAGTAAAAGATTCACTCAAACTTATATGTATATTGTATATCGCAACCCCTTAAATTGTATTGATCAACAAAACTTTTAGATTGCCTCAAAATAGAATCGATTCTGTTACTTAAACTTGGCAACCCCTTAGGCATTAAACTTGTAAACATCGTAAACTGACACCCAATAATGACGAATTTAGAGGATTGCTAGTTTGAATACAAATCTTCGATTACCAGGGCTTAAGTAGCAATAGGAGGTAAAGTTTTGTTGAGAGGAATTGCTGTTTTGATAAGTGAATGGAGAGATAAATAATATGATTTATGTACACTTCGATTGTTGTTTATACTTTGACAAAAACTTTATTAATTGTGAAAGTTATTGGCAAACTAGGAAAAAAAGAAAATGGTAGAATGCATAACTTAGTAGTTCTTTCCCGGTAAAGGTTTTAACCCCAGGGGCAATTATTTTTAATGACTTTCGCATTATAATGCACTGACATTAGAATTCAATCTTTTTGACATTGACATTTTGACTAGATTTAAAACTTTGATCTAATTCACCCATAATATTCAGAAATAATAGCGAAGATGTGTATGTTTTCTACATACAGAAATAAACTAACTGAAAATAACGTGGCTGTCTGCCTATCATTGGGAAAATAAGCTTTACCGAAAACTTTTTGCCTGCGCTAAGATCGGCCATTTTAGCTACCACGATTAAGGTACAGGCTAAAACAACTCATAATTATCCGAAAAGAAAATTATTAGGACTAAAACTCGAACAATGTAATATAAAATAATGTATTTCTTCTTATTTGTTGCCCAATTAACTTGATGCTCAAGAATTTGGTTGTAATTATAAAACTTTGCGAAGCTAATTAAACAATGAACCCCTAATACCAGGAGTTCATGAAATTATAAAAGTATTCAAGCGAGAAAAATCTTTATTAAAATAACTTATCGTCACGAACTCCTCACGATTCTGAGAACCTAGTCAAACAAGCCTAACAAGGCGATGCATTCAGTCTCTCGCTCTGCGTTTATTGAAGAAAAGCAATTACTGAGTTCCTCTGGAAACTTCGATGTATCTTATAAACCTTTTAAAGCATTTGATTTTGTTCATTACGTTTCTGTAATAATATTTAGTTGGGTAAGAAAAGCAAACGATTTCCTTAATAAAATAACGGGAGCACCTTGTTACCTAAGTTAAAATGTAGTTGAAATTCTCTTGTTTTATGAATAATTGGAAATTATATTTTAGAACTACCCTCTGATTGTAAGAGCTGCAGTTAGTAAAATCACTTGTGTATTTTTACTCTGCATATTTGAGTTAGCACAAGGTCATAACTGCCTGTATTCTGATTATTTATTTGATTAATCAGAATAGAGGCACTAATTATGTTGGTATTTCGGTACGAATGCTTTTAACAAACAAACGTTACATCACACGACTTCAGACAGAGATGTATAATGTAATGGAAGGCAGGGATATCGATGTGCAAACTGTAAACTATGAATTCAGCACACTATTCTAGCCTTTGTGCTCACTAGTTCCTTTAGCAGTTCCTTTGAAGGAATTACTGAGTATTTTTGGATCAGTAGTTCCTTTGCAAAAGCTAAAGGAACTACTAAGACTAGATAGTTCCTTTACCTGTACGAGTACTTCAGAAGGAAACAAACATAATATATAATGCTGCCCGCTGCTGTTGTATGCTGGCCTATAGGTTCGCTCGATGTACAGACACCAGCACATCAAGCTACTACAATCTGTCAAATTTCTTTAATAGATTTTCAACTTTATTGCTAAAGCATAAGGCTCAAAGTCGATTGGGAAAATTTTACAGTTTCGGGTAGCTTGATGTGCTGGCGTCTGTACTAAATACAGCTTGTTAAATAAAAACCTCAATATGCTCCAAGTTCTGCATATTTGAAATGATGATGCATGTCTAACAAATATTAGATGTGAGAAATTAATGAGATTGAAAATTAATATAACGAAGCGACGTGCTACAGACGTAGAAAAAGACGAGTTTATTGACCCTAGCGTAGTAATTTTTTGTCGGTTGTAAAAAGGTATAAGGTTTCGTGTCGATGTCGTTTTGTTCGAGTTGTCGGCGATGGATTTATTCCGGTCTGATCCCCTGAGCCCCCCCCCCCCCCTCCACCCACCCCTCCTCGATCCCCTGCGAAACTATTCAGAAGAATAGAATAAAATAGAATACTCTTTATTATGTACACCATATAACACACCCACACCCACAAGACCCACACGATTACCCTTTGTTGAGTGGAGTGTAGGTTGGTTCGATTTCCAGGAGATGAGGGATAGGAAGAACGATGAATAACACGCACTTGTTACCTTGAATTCCACGTTAAGCCGTTGGTCCCGGCTGTCATTCATGGATCTTTGACAGTCGTTACGGGTAGGCAGAAGCCCGAAAGTCTGACAACCAGTCTTGCCAAGGGGTATCGTATTACCCAGTAACTGGGTTGTGGAGGTCAGATAGGCAGTCGCTCCATGTAAAATACAGATATTCAGCTGCATCCGGTTAGACTGGAAGCAAACCCCAACATAGTTGGGACAAGGCTAGGCAGATGATGATGATGATGACTTGTTACCTTGAATACGAATCCGAAGACATCTTTATTCTCACGACTAAAAGGCAGTGACACAAAACCACTGACAGATGATCTGTCAAAATGACAGTAGTACAATGTTACAATGTGTAAATATAACTAAAATGTTCCTTCTTCCAACATCCTTCCACCCTGACAAGTACACACATTCCACTAGTTTAGGTCGCATGTAATACGTAGTAGAAATAGAGACACATTTACTAAAGCTAATATTTTCTTTCAACATTGTTACTAAATTAGTTCACTGGTAACAGCATTAAACTGGGTGGAAGCCTTCTCGTCACATTTACAACGTGCAGCTACCAAATGTTTTATTATACACCCCATCACTAGAAGCTACCATAGGTGCTTAAAAAGGAATAGAGTTGAATATTTTTTATTATTCCCCTTTGAGCACCACGGTAAAATATTGATTGGTGCTCAAATGGGAATACCTTTGTTTTTATAAAAATAGGTACTCAAACGGGAATACTCCATTATTTCTGCTTAAAATTATTTGGTTTTTGTTTTAATTCGAATGGGTAAAAACAACGTACATATTATTCGAGTTGACTTTTCTGTTTTTACATGCACGTGTTTCTATGACAATAAAATAATTTTCTTTCTTGCTAATGTCACTTGGAATTAATACCTTTGCCAATCTAATAAGAGAAATAAAAGATATCCGAATAACCCACTCAAAAGATCCGAAATCACTACTAGTCCGTACACACAACAGCTATTAAGACCGACATTCGTTCGACAAGCCATAAGTTCTTAACGCGGCCGTCAGATGGCAACCTCGTCGAATAATTAAAAGACAAGTGGACACTAATCTTTACTGTCAGCTGCTATGAAACGTCATCAAAATGGCGGAATGGACGGGAAAACTGCTGTTATTGGTTTTACTACAGCAACCGTTATTTTGGGATTATGGATACGAAGACTATGGGTGGACAGAAAGTAGTTATGTACCTAGGAAAGTACGCATTATCAGAGCATGTTTATACTTTCATTGCCTAGTTTAGGGACGCACGGACAGCACATGTTTTTGGGCTCGTACGTAGCATTTAACAGTGAGGGGCTTGTGGCTAAGTAATAACAGCCGCACGGGTCGATCGATCAGGTTAAGCTGCCGCTTGCCGCTGTTGTTCCGTGGATGGGTAACCATCTTTACATACCAAGACCCCTCCGTGCCTCGGAAAGCACGTTAAGCCGTTGGTCCCGGCTGTCATTCGTGGATCTTTGACAGTCGCTACGGGTCGTCAGAACCCCGAAAGTCTGACAACCAGTCTTACCAAGGAGTTTCGTATTACCCAGTAACTGGGTTGCGGAGGTCAGATAAGCAATCGCTCCATGTAATATACTGGTATTCAGCTGCATTCGGTTAGACTGGAAGCCAACCCCAACATAGTTGAGAAAAGGCTAGGCAGATGATGATGATGTTTTAAATCCATAACTAGGTATGTATTTTCTAGTTCGTTTGTTTTTGTTGAACACCACTAACTTTACTACACAGTGAAGGAAAAAAAACGCTTCAGTAAATGTCCAGAAATTCCTGTAATTTATTCAACACCACAGGTCAAAGAGCTCTTTGTAAACAGAGATTGAACGACCATTTTCATTCCTTACGATCCGTTTCTTACGATGTTTTCCTTCACTGTTATTCAGCCATGTCATGTAATGACCAAGGAAAGGGTTGTTTTTAAGATTACCTAATCTGAGTGGTTACTCAGATTAATTTTTGATACGTCTGTAAGTTAGGTTTACTATAAACTAAATATAAGGGCTGATTTTTTCATCGCAAGATAACTTTTATTCGAGGAATAAAATTGACGTTTGACAGTTTTTTTTATGAAATAACTGTCAACATTTCAAAATTATTCCTCGGAGGACCGGAGGGAGATCAAGCGCAGGGACAACGGCTTAACGTGCTTTCCGAGACATGGGGGTATCACAACGCCAACTTCCAAACTCCGGGCTATTACTGAAAAAATCCCAATAATACTTTGCATGATCCGGGAATCGAACCCACGACCCCACGCTCAGCAAACTGGACAGTCAGTACTTCTATTAGGTATATACTGAAACTATTTAATATTACATCGTAAATACGACTAGCTAAGTGTTTGCGATGTGATCAGCCTTGTTTGCATAATTGGGACACGACTTTGTATCCCGGATTTCGGGATCACGGATGAACGGAATTCGAAATGTAACCTCACTATAACAGTATAAAATAAAACGTACCTAATATTATTTATTTAATCCTAGTGAGACATGATCTTGTTTAGAATATGTGTATTTTAAAAGTGTTTAGGTTTAAAAACAAAATTATATACAAAGTGTTAAAAAATTAACCTTACAAACTTTAACGGGTGTTTTAGACCATCAAACTGAACAACTTTCACTATGAGACCAACTCTGAAATCACGAAAAAATAAATCAGCTGTTTTATACAAAAGTTCAATACCTACTTGACCAAAATGTATGAAACAGCTGATTTTTTCCCCTTAAATATTTATTTTATTCTGTTTTTAGTATTTGTTGTTATAGCGGCAACAGATATACATCATCTGTGAAAATTTCAACTGTCTAGCTATCACGGTTCATGAGATACAGCCTGGTGACAGACGGACAGTGGAGTCTTAGTAACAGAGCCCCGTTTTTACCCTAAAAACATACATACATAGGTGTGCTAACTTGGCATGATACAGTGTGACCTTTGAATTCGCTCCAAACACTCCAGAGCGCGTTCCATTGTCTTTACAACTCTTTGCTCGAGCACAGGTATGCTTACAGAATAGTAGAGAAGGTCAACTTCATACAACGAGCTAGATTGCACGCACACATAAACGCGCTATACATATGTATGTTATGGGCCAAGTGATTAATCGTGCAGTATTCATAATGCCCGGGCAATATGAATAATGCCCAATAAGAGCGGGCAATGTGATTATAACCAATCAATTTATCACATTGCCCGGGCATTATGAATAATGCCCAGTGCCTATTGGGCAGAGTGATGTAAAGCATGTTTAATACTTTCAAATGAATACTTAGTTAGATAGACCGAGCATTACAAGTAATGAAATCAATTATCGGGTAGAGTAATAATAAAACATGTTATCGTGAAAGCCGAGAAAGATAAACAAATCAAGTATCTTGACTTGGCTCGCGAGGTTGTCGACATGTGGGATGTTGACTCAGCAATCATTGTGCCAATAGTCGTTACAGCCAATGGATTGATAGCCAAGAGCCTCGACCAACACCTGAGGAGGCTCTCGTTGGCCAGCTGGATCAAGGGCTTGATTCAGAAAGCAGTACTTCTGGACACGGCTCGCATTGTCAGGAGGTTCCTCTCTCTGGAGCCCTGACCACCGGTAGCTTGGACCCTGTTCCCGATACCGGTGGGCTACTATTTTTTATATTTTTGAATGTTTTTATATTTTTTTTTTATATTCTAATATTTAAAAATATAAATTATATGTATATAGACGAATAAAGGAAATAATAAACATGTTATATATTTTAGTATTTAGTAGGCTACATTTAGAAACTATAGTCTATAGTAGTAGTAACCTAACCTCAAAAAACATAAAAGATGCTTAAAAGGCGTAGTAGGAGCCCCGCTTCGCATCCCCTTCTAACCTAAACTGTCCGAGTCGGGGTGCCCCAAGTCCCGAGCTCGCTTCGCTCACTCTTGCATCCTAAGTTGTCATTACTAATGTGTTATTTTGTATATTATGTTGGTTTAGTGTGTAGTGGGTGTGGAGCCCAGTAGTTTTCACTAAGTGCTTGAAACTTAATAAAATCAAATAAGCATAAAAAATTAATTAAATCACATTAGTACTGAACTGTGATTATGAAGTTTAAAATAAAGTATTCATTTTAAATGCGAATCTAAATCAAAACAATGAGCCGAAGTGGCATCGTGCGGCTATTGCAATGTCACGCGCTGCCCCGTTTCGGTCTCTGATTGGTTAGCGCGCGTCACGTGTTTGTTTCCGGCCCCGCACCGCAGCGCACCACGTAAACATTTACCTATTAATCACATTGCCCGATCATCATGTAGCCATATTCATAATGCCCGGGCAATGTGATAAATAGGTGAGTTTAGATTGTAATTAATCACTTGGCCCGATATGGCTGGGCATTATTCATACTGCCCGGGCATTATGAATACTGCCCGCATTAATCACTTGGCCCATAACATGTATATCGAACGAAACCACAAACGCACGCACACAGACATATCTCACGTGCAGTAAGTGCATTCGACTGAGATGGTCTGAGATCACTGGGTATGTATACAGGGTCAAATTAAATTAGCTAGCAAAACTTCATAGACGTAATAGATATCTATATCTATCTTAATTTCAAATAACTACACTGAATTTCAGCAGACTACGGGGTCAACGGCCGCTGGCAAAAAAAAACCATAATACCTACAATCTACATAATTATTATATATTTTTTTATTGGCATTAGATATCAATAACCATCGCATCTGCGGAGTTTTGCTAGGTAATTAATTATTTACACATATTATACCTATTGACAAAAAAAAAACCTCTTTCCACTACACTACTTATTAATAAGTAATTTTAAAATAGGTATACATAACATAATCAGCCTATAATGTTCCCACTGCTGGACACAGGCCTACTCTCGGTGAGAGGGAGTGGGCCGTAATCCACCACGCGGGCCCAGTGCGGGTTGATAGATGTCACATGTCTTCGAATTTTTGGTTCTAGGACATGCCGGTTTCCTCACGATGTTTTCCTTCACCGTTTTGAGAGCAGTGGTGATGAAATAATTTACACAAAGTAAAGCGCCTGTCAGGGTTCAAACCTACGACCGAAGTAACCTCTCGTAAGTCGCGGTCGTATATTAATAAGTAATTTTTTTAATCTACATATTATGTTCGTACTTCGGAGAGTGATGTAAAAGAAATGACTACTCAGCAGACTCACGACACTGTTTTAAAATAGTCGCAAGTTTGTTGCCTGTACCTATACAAAAAAAAATTTTTGACTGTGCACAAATGAATGTGCGTGTTCTTGTTTTCCTGTTATACGGAGCTGACCTTCTGAACCTTCCATTCTGTGGGTATGTTTACAGACTACAAAAGTACGTAACAGGCCTCTTAATGTGTCTCAGCAAGGGCTGTTTCTTAAGAACGTTGCTTTCGGAATTTCTAATTTGAGGAGAAAGAATGCTGAATTACATGTTTTTATTCATGTTGTTTATTCTCGTATTAAATTTTGTCCAGGAATAAGACGGCGCAGGCTTACAAAAATAAATCTCATTCGTAATTGTATACTATTGTTTTGAGAATCTATTTAAAAAGGCATGGTTTGTACGATATATGCCAAATGTAGGTTTTAGGGCATTGACATGAAATTTTGTTTACGTTTCTGTACACACCTATATAAACAGACAAAAAAAACACAACAGAAAAAGTATGTAGATCACATTAGTGAAAGAATTATCAAAATTGGTTCATTAGTTTTTGAGAAAATCGCGGACATACACACATACATACATACATACGGGTCGAATACAGAACCTCCTTTTTTGAAGTCGGTTAAAATAGGTAGGTACAGACGCCAGCACATCAACCTACTACAATCTTTCGGATTTCTGTAATAGATTTTCAACTTTATCGCTAAAGCATAAGGTTCAATGTTGATTGGGAAAATTTGACAGTTTGGTGTAGGTTGATGTGCTGGCGTCTGTACATAGGTGATGTTTATTCCTAAAGAAATCTCTTCCAGCAGACCTGGTACCACTGGTAGCAAATTACAATAGAAAATTAATGATGTCTCATTAGCCGGCCTTAACTAGTTAAATGCTGCTTTTAATACTCTTTATTCAATTATTAATTGTTTATAACAAATTATCTATTTTCTATCTATATAAATAAAATGCTGTTCATTGGTAAGCTCATTTACTTAAGAACGGCTGAACCAAATTGGCTATATTTTATTTAAATGTGTTTGTAATAGCCCGATTTAAGTTTTTATGGAAAGAAAAATTGCAAATATATCCCGGAAAGTTTTCAAATTGGGAAAAACAAAACAACTTTTTTTATATTGAATTTTTGTATGAAATATTGAAATTTGGACAGGACAACGACGGGTTAGCTAGTTAATTAATAAATAATAAATTAATTAATTAAATTCAATAATAATATTTAATTCTATATGGTTGATGTACCTATTGATTTAACTGAGTTATTTATGCAAGACAAATGCAAAACGGAGACAATAGTAAAATTTAACAGAAAAAAACAGTGGTTTGAAATATTTTGAATGTAGTGGTTAACAGTGAAACTGAACAGTACTCTTGGGCATCGTAAAAAATACAGGTTTGTGGAATTGTCATGATTGCGAATAAAATATTAAATGCGTCGTTTGTACAGTCAGTTACATAAATAACTAATTAACATTATAAATTACTTTCTTTGTGATTTAATTTACTGACATTTATACCTTTAGTTTTTTTGCAATTCTAATTTTATTTTATTTCTTTGCCATTTTATTACTTAATTTATTTACATTTGTAATTTAATTTATTGTTATTTTAAATTTAATTTGTTGACATTTGTAATTTAATTTTCTGACGATTTTTAATTGAGTTTTTTATCTATTTGTAGTTAAATTTATTGAGATTTAAAAAAAAAAATTATTGACCTTCTGTTAAATTAAAAATGTTTTTGGATGAGTATTTTTAATAATGATAGTAATGTTGCTTAGTGAATGGAATGCTTGTTTATGTTTTTTGTCTAGTAAATTTTGCATGCCATAAGGTAAAATGTATCGGGACTCTCATCAAATTAACCATGGTACCTGTATACCTAAATTATTGGTAAATAAATTATTTCTGATTTCTGATAAAAATGATAATTGTTTTAAATCATCGGATCATTTCATAGAACCTATTAATTATTTTGAACTATCTGGTACCTGGCGCGTTGCTGTCGTTGTATATATGCCAGCACATCAAGCTACCCGAAACTGTCATATTTTCCCAATCAACTTTGAACCATATGCTTTAGCAATAAAGTTGAAATTCTATTACAGAAATTTGATAGATTGTAGTAGCTTGATGTGCTAGCGTCTGGACTATTATGCCTATAAACCTCGTGCAGTTACCTTGGGTAACCTGGAAGTCTTTAAACAGACTCCGGACCCAGGTTTGCCGAAACAAGGAAACCTGTTCAGGTGGAGATTCAGCTTTGGAGTGTAAAACTGATGCTGTTCCAAAAACGATGGGACACTTAATATCGTGTCCTGCGTGTCCTGTCAGTTGCACGTTACAGGAACAGATGGACGCTGGTGATGGCGCCAAACAAGTAGCCGAATTCATTTAGAGTCCATTAGATTGCCATCGACACGCTAAGAAAATCACCTTCGCGCAAAAAACATACCTAAAGTCAAAGTGCGCAAAACAGACCTAAAGTAAAAGTGGGCAGTGCTGCACACCCCTACCCGTTTTCAAGTTAAACAAATATCAACTTTATTTCAATGACCAATTAAGTTGATTTTATTTTCCAATAATTCATATTTGTTTACGATTTTGGCAAATAAAACGCGAATGAACGGTAATAAAACTAATTCCTGGTAATCCCAGCTATTAATAAACTCCGTAATTTAGAATAATTAACAACTTTTGTGAGACAAATGAAGCGAAAAGCCCTTTTTCCTCTTTGCCACAATGTAATTAAATTACCTCCATCGCCGGCAGAACGCCGGCAGTTTGTCTAGCCAGCCTAATGAATTTTTGTCAGGCTCTGCCATTCTGTATCCGATCCGTCGACGATTCGTAGGATGAAAACAAGTTTAATCGATATCGATTCCTTTTGTTGTTAAAAGATGCTGTCTATCAAACTTGTTTTGACTTTGTGTAGGGAAAGAAGAAAGATATTTTGGAAGATATTTATGACGAAAAATTTTTCTGTGATTATTTTTGTAACTCAAAATCAATCTGCCTAGCCTTCCATGTTGGGGTCGGCTTTCAGTCTAACCGGATGCAGCTGAATACCAGTATTTTACATGAAGCGACTGCCTATATCTGGGCCCGCGTGGTGGGTTACGGCCCACTCCCTCTCACAGAGAGGAGGCCTGTGTCCCAGCAGTGGGAACATTATAGTCTGATTATGTTATGTTATGTGACTGCCTGTCTCATGTCTACAACCCAGTTACTGGGTAACACGATACCCCTTGGTAAGGCTGGTTGTCAGACTCTTCTGTGTTTTATAATTATTTTCTTCTTCTTCTAATGCAATAGCCAACAATACTACGTCAACTTCAACCATAAAAAAAAATAGAACACGTCAACATGGTAGGAATGAAACTATTTGACTAGGCTCAGAAACGGATATGTTCGCAAGCGACGTACGGAGCTGACCGTATGCGTCGACATCCTACCGGAGGCGATCGGCTGTCGCCGCATCCATTCATATCCTTTTCAATCCTATGCGATACGAGCCGTTTGTTGGAAATCATCCTTTAGAAATAAACGAATTTCCGTAAACATTGATAAAAAGTCACTGTCGCTCAAAAATTACCAGCCACACGAAAAAAAAAACTTTAACAAAAAACATTTTCCCGATTTATCCCTAACCTTAAAAGCAAAATGGCGTCGTTTGAACTTCAAACCAGATAGTAGAAGCAAAAGGCCGTAATTACCATGACAATGTGCAGCGCTCTCTTCCGCGAGATTAATGGCCACCGCTGGCAGCCGTCACTCATTAAATTGATGAGCGATGACGCGGACTGGGGAGGGCCATGAAGTCTGCGTGGAAAAATTCTGGCTGTTTTAAAATACATGCTGCGTTTACATGGTTCCCTTAATTCATATTTATATTCATATTAATTTATTTTGCGTTCCACAAGATAAAAAAAGATGTTTACAAAAGGCTTAGAGCTAAGAGCCGTTGTAGACCTGAACTAAAGTTAAAATAAAATTATACATGAAAACTGAATATATAAGTAGAACAATATATAAGTAGGTAGCTATTTTAATTTAACAAAATCAGCAGTTCCCTACATTTTGACGAGTTGCGAACATAAATGTAGGGAAAACTGGATTTTTGAAACAATATATATAGTGTAAAAATTGGCACGAAATAAACCACCCTTGACAATAAGGCACTAGATACGCGCGGGACGATGGTATCAACAATTCAAAACAAACTTTATAGTATTGTTATCAAATAATCACAAATTAAGTTTAATTTTGTCAAATACACAACACAAAAAAGAGCCCACGGCTAGAATGTTAATTGTTATTAATTATTTTAATAGTGTATTTAAAATACGTAATACGTGGTTTCAATAAATGTGATAACCTAAATGCCACACTTACGATTCGGTATTTTTGTAAAACGAAAAATACCGAATCGTGTATAAGTGGCGAGGCGCCTAGAGGCGCGCCGAAAAAAAGTGTTCTGGGTCATTCGAGACGATGTCATTGGTCATGTGAGTGGTTATTTTGGCCACTTTCTGAACTATTATACCATTCAAAACTAGTTTTTCTATGAATTTGACATAAGCTACAAGTGGAAGTAAAACCAATCATAATACACTACCAAACATCAAGGGTTTTTGCTTGTTGGTACTTAGTTACTGTATAATTTTCCGCTTTTGTTTCAGGATTCGCTGTTTTCCTCGCCTGTAGTTTTGTTTTATGGCTGGTTGCGGACTCATTGCGTCTAATGGCGTGTAGCGATGCGGACTGAGCACAGATTTAGAGGCCCCAACCCAACCGTTATGCAATGCCAGGAACACCCGCTTTTATTAATTATTTAACGATGTAGGTATTTAAGTACTTTTTGATTGAACTTTGTGAAAAGTTTTGAAAGTTTGGAAAATGCCTCATTATCAAGGGCCTTTTATACAGACGCCAGCACATCAACCTACCCGAAACTGTCGAATTTTCCCAATCAATTTTGAACCTTATTCTTTACATTAAAGTTGAAAATGTATTAAAGAAATTTGACAGATTGTTGTAGCTTGATGCGCTGGCGTCTGTACACGGTGCGGTTTCTTTACGGTACAACGTATAAATCTCGCCGATGAAAAAACGTGTCCGTCAACAAGCTTCCATAGTGATCCACACAACACTGACGACCGTGCCTACACACGGCGAATAAACCGTAGTTTTTCACGGTAAGAAAAACGTTTGTGTACAAAGAGCGCCTAACGGTTATAGGCACATTTCCCTAGCGCTGGTATCTGCTGTACTACGAAACTATAAAAATCTTCAGTGACTGCCAATTTTTGTACGGTGCCAGCACATCAAGCTACCCGAAACTGTCAAATTTTCCCAATCAAATTTGAACCTTATGTTCTAGCGATAAAGTTGAAAATCTATCAAATAAATTTGACAGATCGTAGTGGCTTGATGTGCTGGCGTCTGAACAATGGCATCACAAACCGCATAACTCTGAAACTAAGCCTTCTATCTCTATATAGGTGTAATTGTAAGACTTTACTTATATTTTACAAAAAAAAAAAAAACTCATTTAACATAGCATAATCAGCCTATAAAGTTCCCACTACTGGGACACAGGCCTCCTCTCCGTGAGAAGGAGTAGGCCGTAATCCACAACGCGGACCCAGCGCAGGTTGGTAGATGCCACATGTCTTTGAATTTTTAGCTCTAGGACATATCGGTTTCCTCACGATGTTTTCCTTCACCGTTGTTTGTTAACATACCTCAGATCATTTTGTTTCATATTATGTATAAAAATAACATATCTACTCATTGCATTATGTAAAAAAAATAATTAGCTACATATTTACAAAAAAGAGATTAAATTAAAAACCTTCAGACTTCGTTTAACTTTAATTTTAGTACCTCCTTCAAAAAAATAACGTATAAGTTATAACCAGGAAGGTTTACAAAAAGAACAAAAATATAATATTTAAATATAATATTTCACATAAAATATAATATTTAAAAAATATAATATTTCACAGCTAATATTATAGATTAAATATAGTTGCCGTTCGACGATTGAGTCGTAAACCCAAAAAATGCGAATGTTACAATAAAACCAAGTTTTATTGAGGTCATTCAAGTCATAAGCGACAGCGGGTACCTTTTTACGTCAGAATTTTACAATATATTTATTGTACAACTAGCTGCGCGCCGCGGTTTCACCCGCGTAAATGTCGATCCCGTGGCAATATCAGGATAAAAAGTAGCCTATATGTTAATTCAGGGTGTCAGCTACCTCCATACAAAATTTTATCAAAATTGGTCTAGCCGTTTGAGCGTGAAGAAGTAACAAACATATTATAAACACACACACACACACACTCACAAACTTTCGCCTTTATAATATTAGTGTGATATATTATTAAAGCATATTTCCATGAATATATAATTAGAACGCGCCTGATATGAGCTTTTAAGAAGAAGCAATATTACCCTGTTACAGTAATATTCAGCTACATAATACTTTAGCAGCAAATTGTGTGTGATAGGTTCGCTCTAGGTACTGTTTGTAGCATCTGAATGAATATTTAATTAAGATTTTTAAGCAGGACTGCCTCGTTGGTATTGTGGTCACAAGCGCGACTGCTGAACATGAGGTCCTGGGTTCGATTCCTAGTTCAGGAAAAGTGTTATTGGGTTTTTCTATTTGGAATTTCTTAGTAACAGCCGGGAGCCTGAATTCATGCCCGGTTGATGGCAATTTTCTCGCCCCCTATTACAAGGAACTTATCAATCAATCAACTCAGTCTTAGCCAAGACCTTAGTCTTCAAACACTGCGGGATAGGCGACGAGAAGACTTGACAGAGTTTTCCAAATGCTGCCCAAGCCAACTGGATCCTTCTGTCGGCCTCTTTCTCAAAGTTGTGTCGACTGAGCTGGATGACTTGCCCTGGGTAGACATAATCCTTCACAACCTCGAGAAGCGACTCTTCGATGTGGATTGGACTCGGCAAGACGTTCGAATTGTACATGACTTTTGTCTTGCCCAAATTCATGCCGAGGCCAACCTGCCGGGAGGCTCCATTTAGGCTGTGCAGCATTTGGTCTAGCTGTTCCATCGTCTCTGCCATTATGACGATGTCATCGGCAAATCGAAGATGTGAGTTGTACTCGCCGTTCATGTTGATACCCTGTCCAGTCCAGTCCAGCGTCTTGAAGACGTCTTCCAACGCGTTGGTAAACAATTTAGGGGATATTACATCCCCCTGTCTCACCCCCCTGAGCAGTTGGATGAGGCTGGTTTTCTGAGCCTGGATCTGGATAGTCATCGAACTCAAGGAACTTAAACAACTGAAAAATCCATAAAACAATTTCAACTCAAAATTAATGTAGTCGCTTATCGCTTACAACTTGAGCAGCAACAATTTCAGCGCCATCTCAGCAGAAGTTAGAAGATTATCAAGTTACACACTTTTACGGCATTCTTCGTAAACTCCTCTCGACACCCGAGATATCGAGGATACCCCGAAATACAATTTTAACACCGTCAACTTATGTAATAGCTTTTAGTGGACTCGGTGGGAAAGAAATAAAAATTCTGAAGAAAACAAAACTAGGGGTGTAGATCATCTTTTGGAAATAACGAAACTTTTGACAAGTGGGTTAGGGTAGGGGCGAGAATTGTATGAAATGTTATAACCGTTTTCCTTTGAGAAAATAATTGTTAAATAACATGATAGATTAACTTTGAAGTCTCGTTTTGGGTTAAGAAACTATTAAATAGTTCCTATAAATGTTATCAAAGGGCAATTTGTGTGATTAACTAGTTTTTTAAGATCTTACACAGTGCCGGGAGGGGCCCGTGGCTAAATGATAACAGCCGCACAGGTTGATCGATCAGGTTAAGCTACGCTTGCCGCGGTTGGTCTGTGGATGGGTGACCATCTTGATATACCGAGACCCCTCCATGCCTCGGAAAACACGTTAAGCCGTTGGTCCCGGCTGTCATTCGTGGATCTTTGACAGTCGTTAAGGGTAGTCAGAAGCCCGAAAGTCTGACAACCAGTCTTACCAAGGGGTATCGTATTACCCAGTAACTGGGTTGTGGAGGTCAGATAGGCAGTCGCTCCATGTAAAATACTGGTATTCAGCTGCATCCGGTTAGACTGGAAGCCGACCCCAACATAGTTGGGAAAAGGCTAGGCAGATGATGACACAGTGTCGAAATGTGAGTTTGATCTAATATACTTATTTTTCTTCGTGTCGCTGGCACGACCGAATTTTATATCTTGTTGGCTCAAAACTTTGCCACTTCAACGGCGTTGCCCGTGGCAGCGCAGAGGTCACCTTGACTGCATGTTTTTGGACACAAAGGGCAGGATAGGAGGTGGAGCATGGTTTGCGACATAGCTCCACAATCACATCCTACTGCCGTTCCGTCAAGGTAGCCCCAATTTGCCAGGTTGGACTTACATCTTCCCACTTATGTCCGGAGAGAACATACTAAGACGTCACAAAACTCCGTCCATAATAAAATCATAAAGCAACATAAATACTACAAGCTCATATAATGTTATTAACCTATAACTTACCAAGACAAATTAGTCAAGTCATTAACTTAAGTGACAGGTAAGAGGCAGAATGGCTGAGTGTCAATTAAGTAAGACTTGGGAGACTAGGAGACCAGGAGTTTCGCGGAGGTCTCATCAATATGCATGGTCACAAAACCTCACCGGACCGTTGAGAAATTAAATCGTTCGCGGCGAAAATGTTTTAGGGCTGCTTTTAATAACAAAGATGGTTTTCGGAATTTATTTTGTTCACTGAAACAGAACAAAAAACAAACAACCCAACAAAGTGATGTTGAAACTCTTTGATATTTCAAGGATGTAATTTTAAACAATTCTATGTAGGAGTTCCATACTAATACAACGATGTATTTAGTCAATTTATTCATTTACTGGCAGCGCCCCGCGGTTTCACCCGTATACGTGTCGATCCCGTTGGAATATTAGGGTAAAAAGTCCTATGTGTGAATCCTGGTTATTAACTATCTGTGTGCCAAATTTCATCTAAATTCGTTCAGCCGTTTGTGCGTGAAGAAGTAACAAACATATAATACCACTCACAAACTTTCGCCTTTATACATATTAGTGTGATTTGATTAAAATTAGGAGATTTTTATTTAGCATTAAAATATTATGTAAGTAAATAACAATGCATACCTAATTAATTAATAAAAATGACAAAATTAATTTATACTACATAATAATTGTGTAAAAATATTGTTGGAGGAAGTTGTGAAATTCAGGCACAAGCAGAAAAACTAGTAATTTGATAAATCTCAGAACAAGAAAATTGAAAACGTCTTCAAGGCAATTTATCTCAGCTTGTTACATAAATATGATTTTAATATGCACACACAGAAGGAAGAAGCAGCTGCAACTGAGTAATTTTTTCGTCTGGCAACGATCCAGAGGAGATATTTTTGTTGTTTTCATTTTTTAACAATCAGAAAATACGATACTTGCTGAGGCACGAAGTTTAGTGTCTCTGCAGTTCTGTTGCTAAATATGTGATAAGGAAAAGTTGGAGACTAGATTCTCTTCTTTGTTTCTAGAGATAAAAGTTAGAACGACTATCAAAAAACTTAAATAACTTATACTAAGACAATCATGTTGATAGCTTGGAGCGAATATATTATGTGACTAGTTTCTGCTCCCGACTTCGTCCGCGTGAAACTTCTTGTTTTAATCTAAAATACACACATCAAAAGTGTCTAGGGATCAAGCATTTTTATGCGGATTTCTTGAGATTGAGATGTGGCTTTGTAATAAATTTATGATTTTATAAATTTATATGGATCCTTTTTGGTGCATTTCATAATTTGAATCAGGAACTGTGAATCAAATTCGAGTAAAAGATGAAAATCAGCTGTCAATATTTTCCCTATAAAAACATACAACGCATTGAAGACATTATTAGTGCTACTGTTTCCCTACTACTGATTAAAACCAACGTTATTATGGAGCGGCGACGTCATTTAAGCAGGGAAGAAATGCTCAGAGCCGTGGGAATGATAGAAGCTGGTTCCCGGCAACGTACTGTGGCTTTAGCTCTGAATACAAGTCAGAGTGTTATCAGTCGACTTTGGACACGTTACCGAAGCACTGGTACCGTGGCTTAGCGCCATGGAGGACGGTATCGCTGCACCACACGGAGACAAGACCGATACATTCAAATCTTAACTCGAAGAGCTCCAACAATAACCGCCATGATGTTTGCCGTGAGGTTTCATCACTCTTCAGGGAACTTAATTAGCGACCAAACAGTCAGAAACCGCTTGCATGAAGTGAACCTTCATTCCCGAAGACCGCTACGGGTACCACCTATAGCAATGCACAATCGTAGGATTCGATATCAATGGGCTCTTGAACACAGAAATTGGGCAGAAGAACAATGGCGTTTCGTGTGCTTTTCTGATGAGTCTCGTTTTGGTATGAGACCGGATACAAGACGTATACGACACTGGAGAACCCCTGGACGCCAACAGCGATTAAAATCCTGCCAGGAAGTCCATCCTTATAGTGGTGGAACCATCATGGTATGGGCGGGTATTTGGATCGGCGGAAGAACTGAGTTGATTTGGATCAGAGGCAACCTCAACGCTCAAATTTATGCTGAGACGATTGTATCAGACGTCATCGTTCCTCTACAAGTGCAAATCGGTCCCTTATTTCAGTTAATGCATGATAATGCACGACCGCACACCGCAAGAGTTGTAAGACAGACTCTCGCCGCAGCTAACATCAATGTCCTGCCCTGGCCTGCTCAGTCGCCAGACTTGAACCCGATTGAGCATGCATGGGATATGCTACAGAGAAGAGCTCTGCCGAATATGGAGGGTATCCAGTCGCAAGAAGACCTTTTTTTGTTGTTGCAACGAACATGGGCTGCCATTCCACAGCGTGATTTGGATGAACTCATTTTGAGTATGCCAAACCGATGTTCTTGTGTTGTTAGTGTTCGCGGTAGAAACACGGATTATTCATTGTTTAAGTTACCCAATAAAATTTTAAAGAAAACTGTTATTTCAGTCTTTTTTTCGAACTTTTGTGTTAGTGGTTCAAATGTCAAAAATCCCTTTATTAGGAAAATGGCAAATTTCTTTATTAATGCAAAGGTGACTTGGTTTATCTTTACTGTGACAAACGAAAACACTTTATTTGATGAATCCTTAAAGAAAATTTTAATTAATATCAATCAGGAGAAAAGTTATTGCAAAAATATATGTTGATCCCTAGACACTTTTGATGTGTGTATATACTATGACACTCGGCAATACTGTCGCCTCCCATTAGTGTCACTAAGAGATTTCCACTTACATACATCATCATCATCCGCCTAGCCTTTTCCCAACTATGTTGGGGTCGGCTTCCAGTCTAACCGGATGCAGCTGAATACCAGTATTTAACATGGAGCGACTGCATATCTGACCTCCACAACCCAGTTACTGGGTAATACGAAACCCCTTGGTAAGACTGGTTGTCAGACTTTTGAGCTTCTGACGACCCGTAGCGACTGTCAAAGATCTAAGAATGAAAGCCGGGACCAACGGCTTAACGTGCATTCCGAGGCACGGAGGGGTCAAGACGTTCACCCATCCACGGACCAACTGCGGCAAGCGTAGCTTAACCTGAACGATCGACCCGTACGGCCACAAGCACCTCCACTTAAATACAATCCAATGATATTAAGTATAAGTAATTAGAAGTAGATTAAAATTGACTTCTATGATTTTGTTACATTGTTAGTTATAAGTGAAGTTAATAAAAGCGTGTTAAAAAGAGGTAGATGGATACCTCTCCAACAATCGATCTTCAAAAACGGCGCAGTAACACTATTAGGTGACACGTGGAGTTAGGACTGTATGTCGTCATTATGAAAACAAGATGAAGAAAACTATAGGCTAACTAGCAACGTTTTGACGTGCCATTCGCGGAGCGCGTATAACCTATCTACGTCTTTTTACATTTAATATCAATAGAATAGAATAATATTTATTGTAAAACATGAGTATACATCAAAAATTCAATGAAACAAACTCACAAATTTTACCTCTTTAGAATATTAGTGTATTATAAAAGGACGTAAGAAATGAGGTAAACGACAGAGCTGTCATAGCATAGAATTTTAATAAAGTAACATGTAACCTGCATGCAGTTTTATCTATTGATACTGTCAGTATTGTCATCTTATCTTAATTATCTATTATCTTTAAAATAAAAAAAATAAGTTCAAAAACTAAAACCCGACTACTGAAAACGATAAAACAAGAAAGTACCTTCCCGTGGTCGCATGCCGCTGTACTAACATACTTATAAGCTATGTTGGAAGGAAAATTTCAAAGGATTGGGCACACTCAAGTAACCAACAAGAGGACGTAATCTTAAAAGTCAACGAGCGATCATTTCGCCAATATTTTTGTAAGAAAAAATGTATAACGAAAAAGAAAAAATCCTTTTATTCAATGAACCAAGGCTTTCCCAAAAAATTATGGCTACCTACTAAGAATAATTTATTAAATATATTATGCCCACATAATTCTCAGTAAATTGGGCCCGCCATCCCGACGTCCTATAAATGCAAATACTCAACGGTACTCAAACTGAAATTACTTCGACGAAATATAGATTGTTTATGCAGTATCAACCAATTTGCAGCTCTTCTGGAAATATTATCTTTGTGGGAGGGGGAGCTCTGTGGGGTTGTGAGTCTGTTTGTATCCGTGAGTGAAATCATAAATATCTGTGTGATTATTACACCTTTTATTACCTATTTTTATGTTATTTTGCAGTATATTCACTGCGTCCAGACAAGGGAGAGAGGCTCACGCCTAAAAAATAACAACCACACGAGTCAAGCTGCGGTCAGTTTGTGACGATTTCGACATTGGCGAAATGCACGATTATTATATTTTAAAGTGTAATAAATTCGCATTCTTATTACAATCTTTTACAGTAAGCTATTTGAAAACAACCTCCACTGGACATTGTTGCTCCATTTTTGCACTTCACGCTCGCACTGGTCCCAACCGGTCCGAGATATCGTGTCCGTGAGCGGTGTCTATGTGTGCGTTGCTCGAACGCACTTTGTATGTAGATTGAGTTCTGTACTCTCTGTATTTTGTGGTAGGATTACTATATTGGAAATGTAGGTACAGACGCCAGCACATCAAGCTACCCGAAACTGTAAAATTTCCCCAATCAACTTTGAACCTTGTACTTTAGCGATAAAGTTGAAAATCTATTAAAGAAATTTGACAGATTGTAGTAGCTTGATTTGCTGGCGTCTGTACAACATACTTACATCAATAGTCATAGAATTATGACAAATTGATTCACCCGAAATGCACTGTAGTGGTTGACCGAACGTTTCCGGGTAAATAAATCAAGTTAAAGCGAGGAGAGGAAATGGCTAAATTAGGGCAAACTGTTGCTGTGGTCTATAACCAACTTCCTGTGGTATGCGGGTTGGTCAAAGTTGTCAAGGTGGTTCGATTTTCAAGGAAGATTACTCAGGATTATGTTCAGTAAGTAGGTAGGAGGGGCTTGTGGCTAAGTGATAACAGCCGCACGATTCGATCGATCAGGTTAAGCTACACTTGTCGCGGTTGGTCCGTGGATGGGTGACCATCTTCACATAACAAGACCCCTCCGTGCCTCGGAAAGCACGTTAAGCCGTTGGTCCCGGTTGTCATTCGTGGTTCTTTGACAGTCAGGGTCGTCAGTAGCCCGAAAGTGTGACAACCAGTCTTACCAAGGGGTATCGTATTACTCAGTAACTGGGTTGTTGAGGTCAGATAGGCAGTCACTCCATGTAAAATACTGGTACTCAGCTGCATCCGGTTAGACTGGAAGCTGACCCCAACATAGTTGGGAAAAGGCTAGGCAGATGATGATGTTCAGTAAGTAGGTACTCGTAGGTAATTAATAGGTAGGTACATCCGTCATTGACTGGAACTTGAAATTAAGTTTGTTGGGCTATTTAAGTTTCTTAGCAAAACTAGAACCGTCTTATTACAAAAAATTATTTCTAACTTTGGCCCAAGCTAACAACCCGGTCTTACCGAATGAAGCTGAATACCAGTATTTTACATGGAGCGACTGCCTATCTGAACTCCACGACCCAGCTACAGGGGACATGATACCCCTTGGTAAGACTGGTTGTCAGACTTTCGGGCTTCTGACGACCCATAACGACAAAGACCCAAGAATCACAGGCGTGACCAACGGCATCAAACCCATCCACGAGCCCATTTGGTATTACTACCAGAGGGGCTTTATTATATCACCCCGCGTTCACCACACGCAGAGTGATAAAATAAAGACACTTTAAGTACCTACAGAGAGCAGTGGTGGCCACGTGGTAACGTCCGCGACTTACGAGTAGTAGGTCGTAGGTTCGAACCCAGACAGGCGCTTTACTTTGTGTAAATTATTTCTTTCATCACCACTGCTCTCAAAACGGTGAAGGAAAACATCATGAGGAAACCGGCCTGTCCTAGAACCAATAATTCGAAGACATGTGACATCAGCCAACCCGCACTGGGCCCACGTGGTGGATTACGGCCCACTCCCTCGCATCGAGAGGAGGCCTGTGTCCCAGCAGTGGGAACATTATAGGCTGATTATGTAAGTATCTACAGACATCAAGCTGTCAAATTTTCCCAATCAACCTTGAACCTTATATGATTTAGCGATAGAGTTGAAAATCTATTTAATAAATTTGACAGATTGTAGTAACTTGATGTGCTGGCGTCTGTACAAAAAGAATCCGGTAAACTTAATCGAGTTACCAGGGGCACAGCTTCAAAGAGAGGAATTTTAATTCAACTCCTTTTTAACGAAGTCAGCTTTTGTAAAGCTTTTGTATATGCTAAACAGTGCTCACTATAATAATACTTCTAGATATTATGAAACATTGTCAGTATACATCTCTCAGATTTCACTTTAGTTCCACGTAGCTCCTATTATAATATTCCGGGAATTCTCTAGTGGTTGAACCCGTGATCTAGCAATAATAAATCTAGGTCGAAAGCGATCCCTTCTAGTTTATTATTACTAAATTCTACAATATTAAACGTTCGTATAGGAATCTTTTTTTAACCTTTATTCTTTAGTAACCAATCTTTTTCTGAATAAAAATATGACCATGAATTCAACCTATGAATTATCATAAAAGATAAAATCAAGTAAACCCTCAGGATAAGGATAATCTGTTCTTTTTTTGTTAATAGTAATGTAGGATCACAGCGGAAGTAGAAAAATGTCAACTATCTTTTGGAGGCCACTGTTATGTATACATCACATAGTCAGCTTTATTTGATGTTCCCACTGCTGGGACACAGGCCTCCTCTCTTCGAGAGGGAGTGGGCTGTAATCCACCACGCGAGCTTAGTGCGGGTTGGTAGATGTCACGTGTCTTCGAATTTTTGGTTCTAGGACATGCCGGTTTCCTCACGATGTTTACCTTTACCGTTTTGAGAACAGTGGTGATTAAATAATCTACACAAAGAAAAACACCTGCCTGGGTACGAACCCACGACCTACAACTCGTAAGTCGTGGCCGTTACCACTGGGCCACCACTGCTCTCACTGTAAATAATTACTTGAAATTATGAGTTTAGAAATTATTTTTCTGGTTTATTGTCATTAAATATCGATACCCATAACGTCTATAAAGTTTATCTAGCTAATTTAATTTGACCCATTATTTTTCATTCACCCTCTTTCCTTCATATCATCCCACACAGTTGCAATCGCAGACAATCAAAATAATAAAAGACTTTATGAAAATGCAATAAAATAAAAGGTATAAATTGAAATGCAACGATACGATTTCAATATATCACGGGATAATCCGATACATACGTCAATTGACATCATTTTCATTTCGGAGAACAACGTGGTGTATCGTAGGATTTATCGAACTATAAAATATCTGAACAATCTGTATGATGGCATTACATATACAGGGGACTTCATCCGCTTAGGAACTGAAACTCAGTTGAGGTAACATAATGAGATTTCTTTCAGGACTAGCTTCTGGCCGCAACTTCGTCTGCGTGGACTTTAGAATTTATTTATTTATTTATCACATGACATGTTTCCTTTGTCATTACAGATAATAATAACCTAATGAGACAAAGTAACTTAAAATATACTTAAATGTACCTTACATGCTATACAGTACGTGGGTGGCCCTTGTGAACTCACCCAGTGTACAGGTGAATATGTCTATGGTGTAGCGGTATCTACAACGCCACATGCGAACAACGTGTCATACTGACGTCACAAAATCCTGCATCTCGCAAGCAGAGTTTACTGCGCAACCAGCATAGATACAAAGGCCCGACATGAATCATTGGGCAGTTGCCCGCCAGACACAACACCCATCTGGTCTGAGGATCCTCCCTTTTCTATAGAGTATGAGTGAACTTTACTCCCTGTTCCTCATACCTCTATAAGTTTGCGCACTCGGCACCACCAGCAGCAGCAGAATTGGGTCCAGAGACAAATGAAAAATGCAGAAGCTAGTTTAAAGATAAATCGATAAAAGTCCTTAGGCCATGTCATTTATCGAGATAAAAGTATCCTATGTGACGGAAATTCGTCAAGACCGGAGAAAATCAGCTGCAGAACCAACGGCTTAACGTGCTTTCTGAGGCACTGGGATATCACAACGCCAACTTCCATACTCCGGGCTGTTACTAAGAAATTCCTTATGTAAAAACCCAATAACTCTTTGCTCGACCAGGAAATCGAACCCAAGACCTCACGCTCAGCAGACGATCTTGCAACCTCGAGTCCAACGGGGCAGTTAATATTAGTAGGATGTAAATGTCACTGGATAATTTATAAATACCTACCGCCAGTTTATTATAAATAACACGAAACTGTAAAACTTGCAAAAAAAAAATTTAATAATTTATTTTTATTTATTTAATATACTTATACGTATATAATTTTAATTAAAACATGACTGCCGCTCACGACAGTATCACATAAAAGTTATACCTATTGTTTTTAGAAAGGAGAAACATTTTAGGACTCCATCAAAGTCGTGCTGTAAATTGTTTTCTTCTGACGTCGTTTTTACGATTGAAAATCAGAAAAACAATAACGACATGTTGAGATTTATATAAAATGGCACCCTGTAGGTACTGAATTTAGGCTCATATCAAAAGAAACGAGAGATTGTCACCATTTCAGTATGTAAAGAAAAGATGTCCTACGCTAATTCCAAAAGCATTTCGATCTTTTAGGTTTCCTTACCTTATTTTTCAATTTTTAGCGCTTAAATTATTATAAGATGAATCTTAACAGTTCAGTTTCACCATAAAAACATAAAACCATTTGAGTTTTATTTGACCTCCAAATGACGTTAGTAAAAGTAGACAGATTGGTATAATTTTGGTGAATCCCATGATAAGAAAATCAAGTCATATAATGTCAAGTTTAGGGACCATAATTATAATTCAGTCATGTGAAAAATTCGGTCTTTGGATCGATAAAAATCAACGTAGAAAATCAATTTACACAATAAACCTAAGCCCCGAAGCCTGAATGATCTTATATATATATATAGATGATATATATAACGATAGCATAAAGAAAATCCATTTTTTATAAGCAATAGTCAGTATAAAATCATTCGACCTATTTGGTAACTACTAATGGTGTTGGAAACTTGCAAATTTATCTACCACTTGTTGATTGGATTGAAAATATGTAGTTAAGAAATATATCATCCACAGTCGTGCACTACATGGTAGATAGTAGATGTCCTAGATACTATCGGTCTTCACTCGACAAGACTACTAAACTTACATTTGTAACGACTAATAAGGACAGATTAGTAATACACAATTAGCAATTATAATCGATTAGCTGCATCGAATTTCGTAATTGATCAGGTTAAGATATTAAATAAATTTTCGATTATGTCGAAAATTCCCACCTCTAATTTCATGGTTTATCAACCGACTGTCCAGTGTCATGCTGTTTCTGATGTCAAGCAAATAACGTTAAATTTAGGATTTTTACTGTTGTTTTATACGTGGCAAAGATATCGGACGCTTCAACCTACTGTTCGAAGTAGAATTTAGATAATTTAGGGAAATGATTTCTTGTCTCCTATAAAATGTATATTCAAATAATGAATAAGTTTTGAATTACGTGCATATTAACTATTAGTACATAGATTGGTGATCGTTGGTGATCTTGGTCACCATTTTACAATAAGTAAAACTACACATCAATACTTATCCAGTGTCAAAAAATCAATTCTAACAACATATTAAAATAAAACGAAGTCTCCATAAATAATAAAGTTATTCACTCATCAATTTCTGCACAGCTGAATGAACTTAAGTGCCACTTTATAACTTTTAATAAAATGTTGCATCCAAAACTCGAGTACCGTTAAAATAGAACCGCTTCCGTCCATGACTTGCGACAAAGGACGTTTTTACGATGGTCGCACACACCACCTATTTTTACGAGTTGAATCCTTGCGGGAAAGAATATGTGAACTTTACTGCGCCATATGCAACTTTAGAAAAGAAGGCCTACTACACACAATATGTACCTAAAATGCTTAAAAAGAAAAGAAAAACAAACATACATCAACCCTGAATACATTACACTCCTTTTTGGACAGTCGTGTAAAAAATACGTTTATTTGCGGCAAACAGAGAAAGAACACAAAAAAGTACAAGTTGGAAAAGAATACACTTTTTTTTGCAAATATGGGTAATACATAAAAAGGGTTCTGCCATATTTCAAAGGGAAAATATGCGTCACAGCCACGCAAAACGGCCATCGCTCAGCATAATGCTACGACCTTATGGGTCAATTCATACTAGCGCAGAGTCGAAGCGCATCGAAGCGTTAATCTGAAACTTAACATAGCAAATTCACCCTTATTTCCACAACATAATGCACGCACACCAATCAGCGTTGGTCGCGCTCTGATGCGCGAATTCCGTCGAAAGCGCTTGAATTCGCACGTCTTCTTTTTATCTCAGAAGAAATATGTGCATTACGTTGTGGACATAAGGGTGAATTTGCTATGTTAAGGTTCAAATTAACGCTTTGATGCGTTTCGAGTCTGCGTTAGTATGAATTGACCGTATGCGAGACAGCCCAGCGCTGGTTTTCAGCGACAGCCGGCGTTGACGTGATGACGTCAACCAGTGCACCATACGAAATGTATGAAATATAAATATCACATAAGAAATACAAATACAATAATACCTAGTTCTAAATGTTAATAAAACAACAACATAGCATAACATCTCGCTTGGAGCCGGCCTGGGTTGGGCTGAGGTGTAACTATAATATTTTTAAATCCCCGGAGTTTGGAGGTTGGCGGTGTGATACCCCCGCACCACGGAAAGCACGTTAAGCCGTTGGTCCTGCGCCTGATCTCTCTCCGGTCGTGTCGGATTGCCGTCCCATCGGACTATGACAGTGAGGGAAGAGAGAGTGTCTGCACACACTTGTTCACTATAATATCAAACGCGCCGAAGGCTAGTCTCCGTTGAGATTGGCAGCCATGGCCGAACTACGGCTTGGAGGACTATTAATAGGGGTTAATACTAAAATGGACCTTCTTAATATCTTGTTAGAGTACCCTGTTCAATGTTATGCAGGTCTGAGTCAGCTCACATGAACTTACTCTGAAATAGATGTAATAAAGTCAATTCGGTTACTCAGTAACTGCTCTTTTATCTCTTGAAGGAAATCCTGTCTACAGACCTTGTAAGATTTAGCAAGATTGTAAACCAAGTAAGTGACGATGGTATGGTTGTAAGCTAAGTGAAGATGGTGGTCAATAACAAAAGGTTTGTTAAAACACAGCTGACATATTTTGTTTATATTTCACATTAAATGCTGAACTAAAGGTTCTGCAAAATAAAGTGGCAGTGGGCTGACCATGTTTGTCCAAGGACCGATGGCCAGTGGAGCAGAGAGTCGTGGAGTGGAGACCGCGTATCGGCAAGCGTAGTCTGTGACGCCCCCCAGCTAGATGGACGGACGACCTAAAGAAGGTGGCTGGGACAGACTGGATGAGGAAGGAGGAGGACAGCGTGTTGTGGCGCAGCCTGGGAGAGGTTTATGTCCAGCAGTGGACTGCAATAGGCTGACTTGATTCTGTGAAATCTTACCGTAAAAACTGAGGTGAACTGAGCTTGAAGTGATCTATCAATCTCTGGCGATCTCTAGTATCAGGTGGAATGAAAGCTCTCAAGTTTTGGGTATTTTCTCGTGGTCCTACTATTTTGTCCTACCAGTAGGTCCACGAGGGTATGTTATTGCTGTTGGTCCTACTGAAGTTTTGAAACTAAAATGTACCTCCTGTATAAAGGAATTGACTGGATAGGTGTGGGGCGTGTCTCAGTTTCAGTCTTCATACTGCCTTCTCTTTATATCTTAGAAAGCATTTTGTATGTTCGCAAAAACTTAGGACTTTTCAAAATAAGAAGCGATTTCCATAATAAGTATAAATACACGTAGTAAACATGAAATTGTGATACCTAACTAAAACAAGCTAGTCCTTTCTTATAAACAGTATCAAGTATTATACAAGTTGCCAAAGCCAAAGTGCCCATGTTGGTATAAATGAAATATTTTTTTTCTCATTGATAATAATACAGATACAAATTACGATATTGATTAAGTAAATGGTTTATTAACAAAAAAAAAAAACATTTCATTAATATTTTAATAATGAAGTACCTACCTACTTGATAACATTCTAAAATCTCAATTAGAATGAATTCATGGTGTTAATAAAACAACCGGTAATTTTTTATTAGATAAATTATAATAGTATAATAGAAATAGGATATTGGTCAAAAAGAAGTAATATATATTACTTCTTTTAATATTTAATATCGTTGATGACATATGTCATCAACGATATTTTTAAAAAGAGGTATGTACTAAAAGTGATGTTGACTCACTAAGAAAGCAGTACTTATGAAGACTGAAACTGAGACACGCCCCACACCTATCCAGTCAATTCCTCTATACAGGAGGTACATTTTAGTTTCTCAACTTCAGTAGGACCAACAGCAATAACATACCCTCGTGGACCTACTGGTAGGACAAAATAGTAGGACCACGAGAAATACCCCAAGTTTTCACGATTTTACAGAATAGATCGACTGGATACAATTGCATAAATGAAATTCATTTTCATATCACAGATAAAGTGCTTCGTACGAATCTATTTATAGGCCCAGTTTAGCAATAAAAAATGCTACGATTTGTAAGTAAAACGATTCGTTTTTGCTTATAGGAACCGAGCATTAGTTATCTTTTTAACATCCGCTCTAGGGACCTTCTTCCGAGATTATAAATTTTACTACAATGCGAAAAAAAAACTGCGATTACCAACCCTTTCGCAAGCCATTCATTTAAATTTATTAATTAATTCTAGTGATTATCAAAAGAACTATGCTTAGAAGTAGGTATTGTAATTAGGTTTATCTGCACAGCATTTATTATTATTATTAAAAGCCTTTGTTTTCCCACTGCAGGGCAAAGTCCTCCCTATTCTCTTTCCACTTTTCTCTGTTTATAGCTGCAAAGGACCAGTTCTTGTTGGAGGAGTCTAGCTCATCGCGCCATCTCCGTCTGGACCTGCCGCGATGTCGCTTGCCATTAAGAGGGACCTATTGGGTCGTAAGTTTGGCCTACTAGTCGTCTGACATGCGGCAGATGTGTCTAGCCCAATTTCATTTTAGCGTGGCATATTTCCAAGTGATATCAGTTATCTTTATGATGGAACGGATGGTCATATTCTTAACCCGGTCTGTTTGTTTGATACCCAGAATACTCCGTTCCATAGCTCTCTGGGAAACCTCGAGCGTGGTCCTCTGCTGATTTGTCAAAGACCATGTTTGACCACCATTTGAGAGGATGGGAATTTTCACACGTCAATGAGTATTCTCTTAAGGGGCAAAGGAAGATCACCCATCATTAGATATTTCATGACTCAATAGCTCTTCAAGGCATTTTCGATGCGTCTTGGAATTCTTATTTACCACAACAACATTTAAATACTTTTTAAATCAGCTAATACCTCCGATGAATTTAATTAATATCGTATATTAAAATAGGTAAAATAAATATGAACCAACAAATAACAAGTCTTTGAGAACCCCGTTACCTGTAGCCGCACAATTTTGACAAAGTTACCGAACGATCCAGTTACTCAATTTAAAGTTTAATATCGTAACCGAAGCCAAAATTGAAGTCTACGTTAAGTTTACTTTGAACTGAGATTAACATTATTAACGGTAAGATTATTAAAACTTAAATTCAAACCATGTAGTTGCTTTCAGTGTTAATAAATACATACAAAATACAGCGTAGAATGTGGTTTTCGTGATTAAGTATTAAGTATCTAAACTTGTTAATGAACCTATTTCATGGGGCTTAAACATAACTGAGAGCAGTGGTGGCCAAGTGGTAACGGCCGCGACTTACGAGTTGGGTCATAGGTTCGAATCCAGACAGGCGATTTACTTTGTGTAAATTATTTCATCACCACTGCTCTGAAAACGGTGAAGGAAAACATCGTGAGGAAACCGGCATGTCCTAGAACCAAAAATTCGAAGACATGTGACATCTGCCAGCCCGCACTGGGCCCACGTGGTGGATTACAGCTCACTCCCTCTCACCGAGAGGAGGCCTGTGTCCCAGCAGTGGGAACATTATAGGCTGATTATGTATGTATGTAAACATAACTGGCGACATATAGTTGTCCTATTATTTACACCTCTGACCAAAGAAACGATGGATGGAAGGTGTGAATGGTTAGCAAGGGGATGACTACTGAGATTTATTTGTTTACTAGCTGTGCCCACGACTTCGTCCGCGTGGAATAGTGACTTTTCGGTCAGCACATTTTAAATTACACATACCGTCGTTTGGGTAGCTAAAAATTTACTTTACAGTAATGTTTCTCTGTATTACCTTAACAAATGTTCGCCGTGATTCTTTAAATTGACATAACTTTTTTATTTATGAACCGATTGACATGAAATAAACACTAAATGTTAAGTGAAGCTTACTACAATATATTAGTGAAAACCGCATCTAAATCGAATAAGCCGTTTCTGATATTAGCGTGCACAAACACACAGACAAACAGAAAAAAAAAATAATTACACTTTCGGGTTCGGCATCGATATAATAACAACCCCTGCTACTTTTTTTTATATATTTCCATTGTACAGACACCACTTTTCTACAATTTTATTATATGTATAGATATAGATTTTTTGAGGATCTCCAACAAAGGATACACATAAACAATAGAAATCTACAATAATAAAAAAGGTTCTTTTACGAGTGCTTCTTCAATTACAGGAGACCACAGCATGCATACATAACTAGGTTTAAACACGATAAAAATAGAGAAAGTAAATTATGAATGATGAATACAAATTATGCAAATAGAAGGAAAAAAATAAAATGAACATACCACGCCGATATACGATATACGACTAATAGAGTAGCATGGAAGAAAAAGACATGTTGCGCCGACACCAATTTTTTTTTTTTGATGAGTAGAATGTATTTATCACGACAATATAAAACATATCATTAACATAACCAACAGAACTCTCTCAGTTATATTGTTAGTCCAAATATAACTGAGAGAGTAGTTAATTTATAATTTTAAATTTTAAAGATATTTTTTTTTAATCAATATCATTTATCATTCTGTAAATACATATTGTTACTATCACGAATCATGTTTTTTTGATCAACATAAAACCTAATACTGTTTTCGCGGGCTACTTTGAAAATGTTTTAGGATACCTATACAATAGGCCCCGTTCACATGGCGTTGATCAGAGGGGCAATTCTCGTAATCTTAAGAACGTTCACAGTCTGAACTCAGTGTCAATCTGCCAAAAATACCTCTAATTTTCCTACATTTTTGACACGTTTTTGATATTGTTTGTCGCTGAGATGAGATTGCGACTACTTTTGGATGTTTTTAAGAGGAATTGCGGTCGGAAAGACTTTTGCCTAAGTAGAAAGTCATAATTCGAGGTTTGGCTCGCGCCTATTTCCACCTCCAATATTAGGCCAATTTAAAATATATTTCATAAACTTAATAAGAAGTATATATACTGTGCCCCTATATTTTTCTTTTTTTCCTTAATATTTGTCAAATTTGTACACTAGGCGTCTGTTGACAGCGGTAATTTTGAGCATTTTATGAGGGTTCTAGTGCTTATAAAAATAACTTATCATTAAAAAGGAAAACAAAGGGACATACAAGTAAAGTTAATATTTCTTATTCTGTAAAAAAAAATCATTGCTTTATGGTCATTAACCAGAAAGAAAACAGGCGAGAGCGTTTCTGTGGAGAAAAGACCACCCGCATTTCCTCTTAATTACGGGAATTGGTCCACTGGATAATTTTTATGATCATATGGCAGTTTTATACTGCATTTTTTTTAACCGAACGAACACTGGGATGTTGACGTGTGATCCCATTTTTATCAAAGGTGTGACTGGTAATTAGTGACCGATACTTAAACACGTGATTGTACTCATGATATCAAACAACTTTTACTATGGGACCAAATCTGAAATTGCGAAAAAAAATCTGCTGTTTAGTCGCGATTTCAGGTTTGCTCCCATAGTAAAAGTTGTTTGTTATCATGAGTACAATCACGTGTTTAGGTATCGGTCATTAGTGAGTGTACTCTTATGTATAATTGCATGCGGGCGTTCAGTTTGCGCTGTCCTGTGTGAATATATAGGGTGACTGGTAACTAATTACCCTAATTACTAAGTACCTATTTACTATTTACTTACTCACAAAATTGATCACACATCTCTTACCATCACCTTTTTCACCGGATGGCTCTTCAGATGAATCTGCTCGGTTCCTCAGGTCATGGAGGCGAGAGAGTACACGGTGGGATGCACATATTCCTTCGCCTGCATGGCCTGAGGAGCAGAGCACCACTGCTCCGGAATCCTCAGCTGTATCGTGTTCGTGGTGAGGTTGGTTTTTGAATGACTAATTTTAAAATATGTAGGTACACAGTTGGTGAGGTCCAAATTGCTTGTACCCACAGGGTGTAAAAAGACCCTTCGTGATGTAAGTAACTTAGTGCAAAAAATGCTGTGAAAAGAATTTTGTTTGGGTGTGAAAATTCTATGTTTACGGTAGTGTACACACGGCTACGCATCAAGCTATACATTTCCAGTTTTAGCTGACCTTGCACTGTATGGGTTTTTTTGTTCAATCAGAAGTCAGCTTATACTGGTTATGTATAGCTTGATGTGTAGCCGTGCGTACAATGTAAAAAATTGTGCTTATGCATGCAAAGGTACAGTGGTCGTGAGAGAATTGAGTGTTAAGTAAAGTTAAGTTATTACTTAGACGGAAACTAGTTTTAAATGGTATAACTGTTATACCATTTAATACTAGTTTCCGTAAAAAAAACGTCTAAGGAATAACTTTGACCTTCAATAGCTCCGTAACCAGAAGGTTCCCAGGTATGGTCCATTATGAAAAAAATCAAAATAACGAGAAGATCAAGTGACTCTCGGCTTCTTTAAGGGTATTTTTACGCCCGTAATATTGCAAGCTAAGTTACGGTTTCCTAGAAAAGCGGTGACCGCACATAACGGGCACCGTGACGGCTGTCATGGAAATGATAACAGCGGCAAAGATTTAAATTGTTAGACACGCCCTACCGCGTCGAAAGATAGTCGCATTTCTGTTTTGTTTTGACAACTCTCTGACAAACAATGACGCAGTGCCTTGATTGTCATGGAAACGCTATGTAATAATGTGTACCTAAGGTCACTCTTCTTCTTGGGTAGCGGGATTGTCCGAAAGAGTTACCGCTGCCCCGGAACATAAAGGGATAAGGAAGGAACACGGGTGGGTTTTAGTCAGTAAGAGTCTGACACTCCCTTACGCTCCACCCAGAGCGGGAGGAGTCATTAGATGATTTCCCATCCATAAAAACAATAAACTCAGTAAGGACATCTTTTCGCGCGACTTAGTGCAGTGAGGCCAAATCTAGTGATTTAAATCTTTTGGCCACGGTGTGTTTGACTTTACGGTGTCAAAAACGATCACGAGGCCAAATCTAGTGATTTAAATCTTTTGGCCACGGTGTGTTTGACTTTACGGTGTCAAAAACGATCACTAGGAAAACACGCCAACTTACTTTCATAAACAACGTTTCGGTGACGTCATTCACCGGTAAATTGCGGACGCTATGTGGGTGGTCATCGCTTTTATAGGAAACCGTAGCTCTACAGAAATTAAAGCGCAATGTGAAAGTTAAGACCAAGGCTATAAAGTACCAGGATAACATGAATTGCAGCCAATATAAAAATGAGACATGGTGATTAGAATAATCTTATATAAAATCGTAGTCAAGTGGCATGGTGCCAACACTGGCAACGTAGCTTTATTGATATATGGCTATCCTAACTCATTACATTTTGGTTACCAATATGAACTCATATATTTTATGATTGCCTGGTTATTAAAGAATCGAATGAGAAAATGGTATATAGAAGTTATGTGTTTTGGATACAATCAATGACTGAGGCAATAGTTTTATTTAATATTCATTGGTGATTTTCCTAAATTGGTTTTCATATTGTAAATTAAGCGACTTAAATGCTCAAGTATGGAAAGAAAGAAAATAAGAAAATTAATTTGCAATAAACGTAAGTGAATTTCGTTGGATACATTGAAGTAGTCACCTTAACTAATGCTTTCAAATTCTCAATTCTAACCGGGTGCGACACCCATGAACATAATGGTATTATCTAGTTAGAACCTTCAAGAAAAACATATCTTTGTTACAATGTATTATTATTATTTCTAAACGCAACCTGTCATTGTAACGTGACATCTGTCATATGAGTTTGACGTAACCTTTTGACTCCCACAATGGTTCCTGGCTTATACCATTCTGTTTATTTATTTACTAGCTGCAGACCCCGGCGAACTTCGTACCGCATCAGAATCAATAAGAATTAATATATGACGTTTTTTTTGTAAAATTTTCCCTTTAATTTAATAGTTATTCTGCTATTGGGGGCGGAGACAAATCAAACAAATCAAAGATCATCAAAATCTGTTCAGCCGTTCTTGAGCTATAAATGGTGGAACTAACCCGACTTTGTTTTATTTCTATAGATTATGCACTCCAACGATTAATTTACATAAACATTAAAAGAGAGCTTAGAATTATTATATAAAGTACTACAGTGAACATATCACTTAAAAGCGTGCACAGCACTTACTCAAAGGATAAAAAGAACGATAAATCGAATAAATTAATAATAATAAAATCAAATAGTTTAGTCGTTACAGCCAATGGATTGATAGCCAAGAGCCTCGACCAACACCTGAGGAGGCTCTCGTTGGGCAATTGGATCAAGGGCTTGATTCAGAAAGCAGTACTTCTGGAAACGGCTCGCATTGTAAGGAGGTTCCTCTCTCTGGAGCCCTGACCGCCGGTGGGCTACTATTTTTTTATATATTTTATAGTATATATGATATTTTTTTTTTGTAATATATTTTTTAATGTTTTTATATTCTAATATTTGAAAATATAATTTATATGTATTTAGATGAATAAAGGACATAAATCAAATAAATTATTAATTATAAAATCAAAAAAGTTTCGTCTGTTAGACTTGTTCATATACTAAAAACTCTTACAATCGTTACAAACTATTTTGTTACAACCGAAATCTCCAACATTATCTCTCAAGAACAAGAAAACGACGGATAGCGCTGTTGAGAAAACCCTTATTTATTTACTAAAAATCTTCACCCTCTTCCCGAAAAAGGGGATAAGCTTGGTAACTTTTTACAGCATAAACTCATTGCCTGATCCATAAATCTTGGGCGAAACACCCTACCCGGAACAAGTAGGTGTCTTAACCTCTACACTTATAAACTCCACGATATACGGCCTCATGTAAGACCCAGAAGAAGTGGCCTAATAACACCCCCTCTTTACCCCCCATTTGCCCCCCTTTAAAGGGCGTTTTCCGCATAATTCGCTAATCAACCTTTAAGCCTAGGCATCAGGGTTATTTATCCCTCTGTACAATCTCATTTAATTTTCCTTTAGTAACGTGACTTAAGAATGGCGAGAGTGATTATTTATGGATGCTTGAGAAATCCCTGTGATAATGACTTTTCATGTTATTCGAGTTTATTTTCAAAGAGATAGGAGCGTAGGTAACACGCCTGCATGGAATATTTAGTTATTAAATTTTAGCTGATAATCACTTCTTTTATAGTAACCAAAGTCAAATCGTTTATTTTAAATCACACTAATATTATATAGATGAAAGTTTCTGAGTGTGTGTGTGTGTGTGTGTTTATATGTTTGTTATTTCTTCACGCTCAAACGGCTGGACCAATTTTTATAAAATTTTGTATGGAGGTAGCTGACATCCTATAGGCTACTTTTTATCCCAATATTCCCACGGGATCGACATTTACGAGGGTGAAACTGCGGGGCGTAGCTAGTAGGCACATAAAAGGCAATTTTGAACGTCAAAATTAAAAAAAAAAAAAAAATTGATTCCAGACGGCCACGCCACATAGGTCGCTACAGTGGAAATGGTTTGCACAAAAGTTCGAGATCTATAAACGTTACTTAGCACGTGTTTTGGCTGTGAAATGTTCCCGTCTCTATCTTGCACTTGTACTCGTAGTTTGACAATTGTGCGACAGTAAAAGGAAAACCCACTCAAGCCTACGTCCAGCAGTGGACGTCTTTCGGCTGAAATGATAAACAGGAAAACCGCTTAGCCAAAGCTAAGCTAATGTGTGATGTAACGTTTAAAGATACTGCACTTAGGCCGAGATCTTCTTCTTCTTCTTCTGCTGCAAGTTATCAGCGTACTGCAATAGGTACAGACCTATTGCAGTACGCTGATAATTTGCAGTATTTATTATTTTAATACCATAATATTTAAAATTGGTTTTAATATTCGCAATATTCAACACAGTTAAAATTCAGCTATGAATTCTGAAATAAAAATCAACGCTACTTTAAATATTTGCAGACTTGACATTCAAGATCGTAATTGACTTAGTTCACTTAATCGTTCGGAAACGAGGCTCTCATTCATTTCTTGTGCGGAATGGCTACCAATTATTTAAACGACTAACTATTAAAAATTGTGAAGACTTTTTAGAAGAGTTTTAATTTTTAAGCGACTCTTTCGTTGGGGTCGCAATAGAGTTTGATATCGCGGGTTCGATCCCCAGCTTGGGCAAAGGTTTTTCTTGAAGGAATTTCTCAGTATGATTTCCAATATCTGTAATTTATATGGTGTGCATCATCAGTCTCATGCCTTTATCCAAATTTATTTGAGGTCGGCACAACATGTCTTTTTCTTCCATACTTCTCTATTAGACGTCATCTCGGTAGTCACCCCCTTTCTAATCATATCATCATTCACACAGTCCATTCATCGTTTCTTTGGTCTTCCCCTACTTTTATAGCCATCGACATTCATAAGAGGTAATCTCCGAAACTACTGATCCGATTTAAATTTAATTTTTCAATGATACGTATAGCCACGCTAATGCCAAGTATGTCTTTTGGCACAGTCGGTTTCCACGCAGACGGTTTGGCGCGGGTAGAAGCTAGTTTATCATACACAAAGAAAATGTGTTGATTTTAACTGTAAATGCAATTTGTCAAACATTTATGTACATACATAATAAAGGGTATTTAATCTATTTATGATGGCAATAGGCTCACCTCATACGTAAAATATGAGATTTAAACATACCTGGTGAAATGTGGGTGTTCTTTACACCTCTGCAATCCTTCGGAGAACACATACGTGAAATTATGAAACAATTTTTAAGCGAAACTGCCTTAGAATATTAAAGCAAACTAGCTTCTGCCCGTGACTTCGTCCACGTGAAATTTCACCCTCCCCCCATTCACCCTCTTTGGGGTGGAATTTTAAAAAACCCTTTCTTAGTGGATACCTACTCTTCACAAAGAACATACCCCCCAAATTTCATGTCTCTAGGACCAGCGGTTTAGGCTGTGCGTTGATACTCGTATATCAGTCAGTCAGGACTTTGAATTTTATATAATATATAGATGGTTGGTAACAAAGTACAGTACATAAGCAGGAAAATCTCTGCGCTTAGTATATGGGTAGAGGCAAGAAATGGGAACATCTATCACAGTGAGTAATTGTCTAAAGGTGTGAGGTCATCGTCCTGTACCGCGATATCGTGTAGCCATGATGGAAGAAACTGATAGTAATCGAGTATAACGTGGAAGATCAATGATTTGTAACCAATGAAAAACCAATTTTGTTGATGCGGACGAGTAGGTACTGGACGCCTAAGTGTCCTTTTGTTTTGTACCTATTTATTTGTATAGTAGTTGGTTAGTAGGAAGTGCTTGCGGCTAAGGAATAACAGCCGGTTAAGCTACGCTTGCCGCGGTTGGTCCGTGGATAGGTTCTTCATATATCAATACCCCTCCGTGTCTTGGAAAGCACGTCAAGCCGTTGGTCCCGTCTGTCATTCGTGGATCTTTGGCAGTCGTTACGGGTCGTCAGAAGCCCGAAAATCTGGCGACCAGTCTTACCAGAAGCTCCATGTAAAATACTGTACATGTAATATAATATTTTCTTTAGTGGCCAGTACTAAAGAGATTAAAGTATGCATGCAATAAAATAATAATTTTTCCTGTTCACTGGCCTTTGTATAGGTACCTACTGTAATGTTCCTATCATGTCCTTATGATATTAGGACCATTTGCTATTAGGTCACGTTGCTAATAGGACGAGCTGCTCACAGGTCTTTTTGCATATAGGACATTGTGCTCATATAACGTTTTACTTAAATGTCCTTCCGATACGAAAGGAATTTTTTTATGCCTTATGATTCTTTTGCTTCGTTTTTCACATGCATGTACATAATAATTATTTTAAGTGTTAGCTTATAATATGTAAATATTATATTGATGAATAAAAATACGGTGTTATTAAAAATTATTGAAACAAATATTATGGATTAATTCTATGAAAACCTAAAAGGAAAACGAACGAAGTACAAATTATTATTTAGTAAAACCGTCACCTCCTGACAACATGCATCGGAATATTAATCAAGAAAGACGATGTGAACGACATGACGATGACAGGGAAAATTGCCGTCTATTCCTTTTTTGAGGGTAGGTCCCTATAGAAATATGTTTCTTTTATCATTATTATGTTAATAGCGGTGAATTTTTTCAAGCGGTTTTTATGTTAGGGGTTGCTTTTCATGTAAAGCCGGGATTGAGCAATAGGGATAGAAGACTCGCAGAATAATCAATTAATCATGGGATCAAGTGGAATGAGGAAGGCTTTTGCCCAAGAGTAATATTGTTTAGCCATAACATAATATTATAAAGCCTATACCTATTCCTCGAGGAGGTCAGCAGAGATGTTTATTTAGTACACCGTTAGTTATGTTAAAGTCCTTTTTTGACGTGTAAAAGTTTTTTTTTTTATCAATTTACAGAAATCAAGCTCCGTGCCATCAACTGTGCAAAGATGTAGACTCCAAGCCGCTATTAAAAAAAACCTAATGGCAATCCCAATAAGACTTGCCTGACCTGAAAAATAATTGCGTAATACACTGTCAATCTCAATCTGAATATTTTTTGAAGGACATTGATAATCCACTGCTTCATGTGTTCGAAAAAAATGTCTGCTCAACAACGTAAATAACGCAATGAATGTTGTTGAACTGTCAAAGTGAAAGCCATTGCTACTGATAGTGTGTTACGCAATTACCCCGCTGGGGATCCAACCCAGGACTCCCTGCTCTGTCTGTTTTATAAAAAAGGTAAAATCCTTCAGATGACACCGGTTCAACCATTTTGTCAGACAATTTTGATATTATCAAGAGGCTTCACCTATTGTATAAGAGGGTTATACTGTCTATTAAATTAAATCAGCTTTACTGCATTGTAGTTGAGAGCTTTCGGCAATGCAATCAATGCAGAGTGCAAAATGGTGTTCACTGGGTCCTCTTGTTTTTCCATACCAAGGCAATATTATGTAACTTGCGTATTATACAGACTGTCCCTGGAAGTATGGATCAAATCAAATAAGGGCGTGGGCAAGGTCATTTCCAAACTTTTTAACCTTGAGAATGTCGATGAATTTTTTTACGTTTCAAAAGTTATGACCAATTTTTGTTTTTTTTCAACCACTTCGCATAGTGCACAAAGAAAAAAATCATAAAAAAGCTATTAGGGCTACCTAAAAAAATTAAATTGATAGTCGTTATGGTCTTTTTTAATGATTTCTTTCTTGATTTGATCCATACTTCCTGGGACATCCTGTATGATATACTTGACTAATAAAAAATACTCTGGAGCGTAAGCAGAGAATGTTTTTGCGAACTATTTACTAACCTCCTTACTAATAAACGTTGTATAGCGTCTGTATAGTTACACAACGCTTTGTCTTCTTCTTACGAAAGTCAAAGTACCGACGACTGAAAGAGAGAAATCGGTGTGTAACTATTAATCTGACATAATACGATTATTAGTAAGGGGGTTAATTTCTAGTGCCTAATGTAGTTAAATGCATGAAACTTTACGAATTTTATAAGAATTTTGTAGTGCTTTGGTTCGTCCAAAGTATAGATAGTGCCATCCACGAAGACGCGCCCCACTCTTCTTACTAATCCCTAGTGTTTTAGTTGTTTAATAAACACTAATTACCCACTAATAAGTAATTACTGTGTATCGACAAAACTAAAACACTAACAGAATGTTGCACACTTGTATTAGGAAGAAGAGTGGGGCGCGTCTTCGTGGATGGCGCTATCTGTACCACAAACCAATCGATTCTCAAACTCTAAGCTCAAAGTTAATGTTTGTTTTATTTCAGTGAAAACATTTCAATTCAAATATTGATTCCTTGTTAATTGTAAATTAAATTATTATTTCGTTTATTTATCTATTTACATATTAAATTACATTTTTAAATATTTCTTAAAATATAAAAAATAATTATAAAAAACATTAAAAAATATAAAAAAATTAGTAGTCCGCCGGTGTCGGGAAGAGGGTCCAAGCTACCGGTGGTTAGGGCTCCAGAGACAAGAACCTATTATTATTATTTATTAAAAGATGAAATTATTATATTATTAAAAGCCTATGACTATGACCCAGTGCAGGGTAAAGTCATCTCTACTTTAGTTCTACTTTTCTCTGTTTAATGCTGCTAAGGACCAGTTCTTGTTGAAGGACTTCAGCTCATCCCGCCATCCGACACCGACGCCGACTCTATCTGGAACCAAGGAGCCTCAAATTCCCAGGGTGGGATCCCTTTGTCAGACTACCAAGCATGCTCAAAGGACTCAGAAAATTAAATAGAAATAAATTAATTAAACCTAACAACTTACGATGGGCCTCCAACTTTTAAATTGCTTAAAATTAAAATTATTTTGTTGATAATCCAAACAAATCAAAACAATCCAGCCAATATTTAGAATCCTATTCCAAAACACTGCAACCAAAATTCTCTTTAGGCTTAGAATGAATGCTGAATATAATATCCCGTCAAAATCCGTTTAGTGGTTGCCCTCAGACGAACGGAACAAACAACATGCATTAGCGGCAACACACTAAGCCTACAGTACTAACATACAGACTAATATTGCTCTGCTTATTTACTTAATGAATCGCTAGCTTTATTACATAACTAGCTGCGCCCCGCGGTTTCACCCGCATAAGTTTCGATTCCGTGGGAATATCGGGATAAAAAGTAGCCTATATGTTCTTCCAGGGTGTCAGCTACCTTCATACAAAATTTTATCAAAATTGGTCCGGCCGTTTGAGCGTGAAGAAGTAACAAACATATAAACACACACACACACTCACAAACTTACGCCTTTATAATATTATAGTGTGATCACATATATAATCAGCCTATAATGTTCCTACTGCTGGGACACAGGCCTTCTCTCTGTGAGAGGGACTGGGCTGTAATATACCACGCGGTCCCACTGCGGGTTGGTAGAGGTCACATTGTCTTCGATTTTTTAGTTCTAGGACATGCCTGTTTTCCTTCACCGTTCTTGAGAGAAGTGGTGATGAAATAATTTACACAAAGTAAAGCGCTTGTCTGAGATCGAACCTACGACCTACAACTCCTAAGTCGCGGCCGTTGCCACTGGGCCACCATTGCTCTCTCTAGCTGGCTTTATTAGAAGTTTTAGAAATAATTATACGAGTAATACTGGCAGCACTGAAAATTGTACCTCAGGCGATGGAAAAAGTCTACCTAGCCTTTTACTAACTATGTTGGGGTTGGCTTTCAGTCTAACTTGAAGCAGCTGAATACCAGTATTTTACATGGGGTGACTGCCTATCTGACCTAGACAATCCAGTTCGTGTGCATACGCACTAGCGACACGCGCCAACGGCAGAGGTAAGTGCTGCCGCACTGAAAGAAATAAGCAGTAAATAAAAATTAAAAAAAAAACATTGATCTGAACTGCTTTACACAGTTCCATATCAGCCTAACGTTCAAAACAGTATTTTTTACTGATCCGAAAACAGTTAAAGCTTGAGGCAAAATGTTACCGTCATGACAGTAAACTTCGACGTTTTAAGTACCGTAGCTATAAGGACACAAAATTAACTGTTTTATTCATTTGATGATATCGTTCAAAGCATTGACAGTAATGGTGGTTTTCCTTTTTTTTTTGTTGTTTTTTTCAGTAAATAGTATGTTCAATCATTAAAAGTTACTGTTTTGTCTTTTACTGTTTTACAAACATTTCTTCTTACTGTATAAAGTCAGTAAGTCTTAATGAAATCGCTTTAATATGGTGTAGTAAGAAATTCTTGTTTTCAGTGCGAGGACACCTGCCGATGCCCGCCGTCGACGCGTCGGCGGCTACCGTCGACACTCGTCGTTCTCTCCTTCCGTTGATGCGTGTCGCTCATGTGTACGAGCACTAACGGGGTAATACGATACACCTTGAAACCCCCCACCTCCCTTAATATTACCTAGGTACTAACATGATATTAATACCTGAAAAAGACTTTAAAACCAAGTTTCTAATTATAATGCTACAATAGATCTTCATTATAGATAAACAGAGACCCCCCCGCAGCTACAATAGCCATCAAATTAATAAACCCTACAGTCCGTCAAATCTAAGAAGTACCGTTTGACGTTTCATATTTTTCAACTTTGTTCATACGAATTCATCATAAAACCATTAATTTAGAAAGATTTCATTATTGTATCTAAAAATGTACAATTCTTAATATCTAAATGTAATTGAAAACTTTCAAACAAAGCAAAATAACACATATTTATAACTGTCAAACGGTACTTCTTAGATTTGACGGACTGTAATAAGATTAGACAAAATTTTCTCTCGACAGTTTAAACACGTTAATAATTCAAAATTTAATTAACTAGGGAGTGTATAAAGTTATTCCCAAAACGTTTTAAATTCAAAGCACACAGACTAATTAAAGTTAGCCAAAAAACAGCGGTAGGTAGGTAATAAAATTTCCAGTGGATAAGTTTTGTCTAACTGAAGTTATGCTGAGCTATGGCCGCTTTGCGTGGATATGAGGCATGTTTTCTCCCAAATTGTTATTTTGTTTTTTTTTTTTGTGTTTTTAAAAGACGTAGCGTACCCAGTAAATGTTACATTTATAGTAGGGACATAGTACTAAGCCACCTCAGAGGGGCTTGTGGCTAAGTAATAACAGCCGCGCGGGTCGATCGATCAGGTTAAGCTACGCTTGCCGTGGTTGTTCTGTGGATGGGTGACCATCTACATATACCAAGACCCCTCCTTGCCTCGGAAAGCACGTTAAGCCGTTGGTCTCGGCTGTCATTCGTGGATCTTTGACAGTCGTTACGGATAGTCAGAAGCCCGAAAGTCTGACAACCGGTCTTAGCAAGGAGTATCGTATTACCCAGTAACTGGGCTGTAGAGGTCAGATAGGCAGTCGCTCCATGTAAAATACTGGTATTCAGCTGCATCCAGTTAGACTGGAATCCGACCCCAACATAGTTGGGAAAAGGCTAGGCAGATGATGACTTTGATAGTGAGCTATAATTTAAAGTAATATCAACTCCATTCACACTTCCTGTATTTCACAGCTGTTTAAGATTTTGAACTGGAGTCATTCTGTATGTAAAATCATGTTTCAATGTCTAATAACTTTTCTACTTTTAGCTACAGCTGCAAAGCAATGGTTTGGGATGCTGCCTCGTCTTATTTTTCTACCCTATACGTATTTTTTTCAAACTTTGCAAGTGAAAAACAATGCCCCTTTCTGCACATAATTTCACAAACTAAGTATTACGTAAAACATATTGAATCATAATAATCCATTTTATCCCACATAAAGATCACAGAATAAAACTTTTTTAATCAACTAAAATCCAAGACGCACGTTATGCGACACATTCACGGTTCTCGTCGCAGGCTCAACAATGGCGGGGACGTACTTGCGTTTCCTGCAATTTGTCACATCCGCCCCGCCTCTGCTAGACTCTTCCTAATTGGATGGATTTAAATTAAATTCCGAATGTCATTGTGTTTTGATTGGTGAAAGTATCTTAGTGGATAAGGAATTGTGATGAGAAAGGTTTCATTTGGCTTTTGTTTATAGTTAGTCGTACCTTGTAACCTTGTAATAAAGTGGATAAGCCAGAGATTAAAACAGAAGAAGAACTAGCAGGGGATCGAGGTGGCCAGACCATGCTTTAGAATGTTATGCTTAATCATAATTATGATTAGAGAAATTAAGCTTGAAAAAAATATGCGTAAGCTGTTATGCGAAAATATAATTAGGAGAAGCAAAAGTATGTCAAGTTATATTAGGTCTTAAAATGTTATGCAAATGGATAGGGAACCAACTTCTTCATTATTAATCTTGATCAACATTATAAAACTTGAGATCCAAATCTTTCCTGTAGGTACCTAAATATAACAAATCTTTATACAATGTTCCACAGTAACTCATATCTGGTTCTCTGGCACCGGTAAGTCTGCGTGAAATTAAACGTTCAGTGTCGCGAGACGAGGCGCGACGTCGCAGCTTCATAACTGGGACACATGTATGTATGAATGCTGCTTTTGGCGGCTATTATTATCTGTATGTTGGTATGTATAGCTTTTTACGCAATGAAAATATACTACAAAAAACGCTGGACTAGTACAGAATAAGCGAGCTGAAGTGGTAATGGGCCGGCCAAATTAGCCGTAGAACTGATGACCCTTGACGTGTCCCTGAGTGAAGACCGCGAATCGGCAAACGTAAGACAGGACGCCCTCAGGCTAGGTAGAGCGATGATCTCGGCAGGGTGGCTGCTAGCAGCTGGATGAGAGTTACCGAGAACCGGGTTGAATGGCGTGCAATTGAAGAGGTCTATGTCCAGCAGAGGCTGATGATAATGATTGAAGTTTATTATTTATTATTATTATTATGAGCCTATTATGTCCCACTGCAGGGCAAAGGCCTCCCTTCCGTCTTTCCATTTTCTCCTGTCTCTTGCTACTTCTGGCCAATCCTTTAGATAGGCGTCCAATTCGTCACGCCATCTCTTTCTGGGCCTACCGCGTCGCCGATTCCTGTTGTTCGGAATCCAGTCAGTGGCTACTTTTGCCCAAGTTTATTCAAATTAATTAAAGACTGATGGTGTTTGAGAAAAGAACAAACAATAGTGAGATGATACAACTGACTGGTTGTCAGACTTTTGGGCTTCTGACGGCCCGTAGCGACTGTCAAAGATCTACAAATTACAGCAGGGACCAATGGCTTAACGTGCTTTTCGAAGCACGGAGGGGTCTCGATATGACATGTAATGGATGGTCACCCATCCACGAACCGACCGCGATAAGCGCAACTGCACGTGCAGTTGTTATCATTTAGCCACAAGCCGTCGACATTTATATAAGCTATTTAAATAAATGCAGCTTGAATCAATAGTAGATTCTATAAATCTATTCATTCTAATAATATTCTCCGACATATTTCAAGTACTTACATAGCTGTCATCAAATATCTTCAGAACTCTCTCGAAGTGTCTACCGTGGGCCAGGTATGCGGATATTCACGAAGTTCGCCGAACGAAAATTCCGATTTCAAACTAAAACGTATGGTGAAAGTATTTTGAGAGAAATCATATTATTTTCTTAATAATTTTGCCATTATGTTCTTACGTTGATGGAGGTACAGTTAGTTGATATAGTTGATTCGCATAAACAACACTGGAGCCCAGCTATTTTTATCACAAACGAAATATTTGAGGAACAAAATCTACAGAATTATCAGGACTTTTAAAACATCATATGGACTTAAGGGGCTTACAGGACCTAAATGCAAAAAAACACAAGTTTTAGAATCAATAAAAGTATATCATCGACTACACAAACAAAATCAAAAAAATATATGATATTCTTCAGGATATAATATGCTAGGTAGATAGTCAGTGGGTTGAAAACATAATACAACTTATTTGGTGCGATAGAAAAAAATCATGAAGATACCTCTAAAAACTTTATTTTTACAATAAAAACCATACTAATATACATACAATAATTATGATTTTTTGTCAGATACAAGCAACATACTAAAACTCTAGTGTTTTAATTTTTTAGTCCAAACAATAGATTTTTCGTAAATAGACAATTGCTTCATATTTTGCAATAAATTACCAGCCAGCGTTGTGCCATCGCGCTTCTCTTTCTTTTCTATGCAGTCCGACAAAGACCGCGCTTTAGGCCATGTAGTCCTCTTAAGCTCTAAGTACGTGATCCAACCAAAAATATTGCGCAAACATAAAACTTTTCACCCGACTGCAAAGAACGTTTATCGCGAGTATTATATTCGTATTATTCTTTGCCTTACAATACACCCGGGCTGTTTTGTAAGTGAGCTGTCAATTCGCCTGATGCTAGGGATTGACACTTTGATGGTTCACTTCAAGCTGACTTCACCTAAGTTTTCACGGTGATATTTTTATATAAAAGATCGACTGGATTTATTTAAATTATGTATTACGCCTTACATCATTAATTTGTCTAGGCATAGGTGTATAAAATATAAAGCATAAGACATCAGTAGTTTCCACCAGCATGTTAAATGTAGCAGCAACTAACTGCGAGTGGTTGCCAATGCTCGTTTCCACCAACGCCTCTCATCCGGGGCCACAGACTAAATGTTACAGTAGGACAACTTCGCGCGGCCCGTGAAAGTGGAGTTGGGAAAGTTAGGTAATCATTGTGGTGAAAATGGGAGAGTTCTTTGTAGGTCATTTCAATTCTCATATAGTGCAACGTTTAGTCTCGTGTTAACCATTCTACTTGTACTGTAAAAGTGAAAGTGTGTATGTTTGGTACTCAATCACGCAAAAACTGCTGAACGGATTTGGATGTTTTTTACATGGATTGACATAGATTATCCAACACTTGTATCTCTGTTGTACGTTCCCGTGGGCTAATTACCGATCTCCACGCGGGCAAAAGCATTATAAATAGTTTTAATGTAAAAATTACTTTGTGTTAATTTTTTTTCTTGTTTTGTCCTAAAGCCATACTTGACCATCGTAAAAATGTAGCACAAGCATATTTATGGGTGCGTATTGCGAAGTTTTAAAATGAAGAAACATTAGATCCTGTGGTCGGGGTGGGTTAGGTTATTGGAAAGGCTTCCCTTGAGGGTTAATTTTTTGTATTTTTGCCACACATTTAACAACACAACGTGCCCGTGTCAGGATCTCTAAGTCTAGGCAAGCTCACCTCATGTGTCAATCTAACAGACCTCTTGATAAGCTGACACGATACTGACAGCAATCTGCCGACCGTCACCTTCCCTAGCGTCTGCAGTGTGGCACAACTACTGCGGTCATCGTCACACCAGGCTGAGCCAGGAGAATACTGTGCTACTCCCAAGGATATTTTAGGAAATCTTTGTGACCTAACCAGTTTCATTCTTTTTATAAAAATATGCTTTTTTATGTTGACACGTAAACCTCATCCGTCACATTGGTCATCCTAACAGAGGCCTGTTAGGACGGAGGAGTTCATATACCGCTATAAACTACAGTAGAAATATTTTCATAACTTAACATTCCAAGCAAACACCATCCAAAAAGCTTTATCTCACAAACCGTCAACTTTAATTTTATCTCTTGAGCACAGAAATTGTAAATTCAAATTAATCCACTCAACACGGTTAGACTGTGACGTATGTATAGATAGAAGTAGGCAGTGTCTGCGAACAGAAGCATCTCGGTAGCCACTAAATTGGAAGATGGACTAATGAACTCTATTTTAGAGGCCTGGTCGAGAATATTAAGTTAAAGCAATTTAGTAAATAGATTTGTTAACGGAACTACTGAGTTTATGGTATGAGCAACTTATTTACAAACGTTGTTTAAAGTTAAGAAACGTTTAAACGTACAAATGTACAGAAGCCAGCACATCAAGCTACCCGAAACTGTCAATTTTTCCCAATCAACTTTGAACCTTATACTTTAGCGATAAAGTTGAAAATCTATTAAATAAATTTGACAGATTGTAGTAGCTTGATGTGCTGGTGTCTGTACGTAAAAATGTATGTTTAGACGCTAATCATAACTAAACTTTAAGCAACTTGAGACGAAGAACAAAAGAAGGGCGATTCTATACTAAAAAATAACCTGTTTTCATTTAATAATAGGATAGTTATAATCTATTTTTCGATAAGACCGACTTGATTGTTTTACTGTAGGTGTATCTACTTAGGAAGAGTTTGGTTTATCCTTTTAGTGTTAATATTATTGTTAAGGAACCTGCGATCTATAAGCAGCCTAGATCTTGTTACACATTTTGGAAAAGGTTTTAATTATACTTAATGTTTTAAGAAGCTTTATTGAAAATGGTGATGACACAGACAACAAGCTAACGCCGATATCTATAAATTAGGTTACTTAGCAGGTGCTTTGTCTAAGACATGTTTCCGTACCTATCTTACATTTGTAGTTTTTGGTATAATTACCTCCTTGACCTACTGAATATTTTTATACTGTGACACTTACAGATGTAGAAACGGCGTCTGTAAAGCGGAAGGATTCTGCTAGCCACTAGATTATTGCACAAGATACCGAGTTAGGAATTAGCCTCGTCCGCTCGAGCTGATAACAACTGACTGCTGTGAGATTCCATTTAATAAGAATGATTTATCTGTGCTACATAAGAGAAGTTTCCCATCAGTGAACGGGTGATATTCCGTTAAAATGCAATGAGTGTTGAAACGTGATGACAGTTAAAAAAGGGGGTTTGAACCAAAATGGCTTAAATTCAGTATACAGTAGTCAAGTTATCCTCAAATATCATGCCAAATCTATTAAAGTATTTACTCGGATATTTATAAAAGTTGCTAAGTTCAAAGTTCAAATTGTTTATTGCAATCCATAATGTACAATTACAGGTGGTAAATAAAAAATATGCTAAAAGTTAAGTAGTGATTAGCAACTGCTAAACCATACCTTTTCGACGTTTAAATGTTGACGTTTAAACTTTAAGTAACGTTTATAATACCTAAATAAACCCTTTTATGTAAATTCCATTGATTTTTCATCATCAAGTTAATAATAAATTGATGTAGAAATGCTGCCATGCAGGTACTTACAATTAAACTACTGCTCTGCTCTGGGTATTATGGACATAAAATCCTTCTGAAATGAATATGCCAATATTGATGAATGACACAAAATAAACAACCATCTCTAAAAACATTTTCGATTACAAACTTATTCATCAAAAAGCCTCAAGAGTTCGTTTGGACGTCTGTTACCCGAACAGTTTGAGAACAGTGATTACAATGTTCAAATACCGTATCTATTAACCCTTTGAACGGTCCCCCCAATATTCGGCCAGCAAAATAAATGGACTGTTCTTCAATGTTAGGGTAGGAACAGACGATAATCATTTTGATAATCGTTTTTTTTTATTGTATAGGTGCTCTGCGTTATTGACGTTTAAGAATTAAGTGTCCGGTGTGAAACCGCCAATGTCAATGTCAATTAATGTGTATTGTCTTTAATCCCCCGCCCTGACATCAAGCAATGGACAAAATTGTCAACATTTTATATGAGAGTACGAGGCTTTTCACTACTTTTTTGTACACTTGATAACCGTAAGTAAAGCGTGCGTCGTTTCGTGAGATAAAAATAGTGTAGTTAGTTTAATTAGGCACCTAATTCTTTGTTATGTCATAAGTATCAGAATCACAGAATACCTTAACTATTGTTGAAAAAGTTGTCTATCGACTGACCGTCCCCAATCTACCTTTTATCCAAAATAATGTTGTAATTCTTGTAATTTATACAATACTTGTAGAGACTCGACTCATTAAGCCGTTGTCTGTTTGCCGACGAGTTTATTTTGAAATTCGGGAATTGTGAGAGCTGGCTGTTGATGTAAAGTAATTTTGTTAAAAACTTTTTGTAGTGGAAGTTATTTTGTTGTTAATTCGTCGAGTTTTTACTGTTGACTTCATTGGTGATAAACATTGTCGTTCAAAATATTCTGGAAATGTATTTATTAAATTGTAGTATATTTGTAAAAGCTAGGGTGTTGCACAAATATCACACTAATATTATAAAAGCGAAAGTTTGTGAGTGTGTGTGTGTGTTTATATGTTTGTTACTTCTTCACGCTCAAACGGCCAAAACGGATTTGGATGAGATAGTTTATAACCAGGATTAACATATAGGATACTTTTTATCCCGATATTTCCACGGGATCGACACTTATGCGGGTGAAACCGCGGGGCGCAACTAGTATTTTTATAAAAATTTTACCTGCTTGATATTCCAAAATGTATTTGTATCTGTGTCATTAATTTTATGATTACAAAAACGCAAGAGTCTGCTTTCGACTAAGTATGCTTAAACACGACACGCTTTGACTTACTTACTTAAGCTTGCTTGGCTGTAGTGCTTATACATACGAGCGACACGCGTCGACGACAGAGGCAACTACAGCCGTCGACACGCGTCGACAATGTTACGCCCGTATATTTGAGTAAGATGCTCAAATACACGAGCGGCACGTAACTTTATAACTTAAGTCAAGCAAGCTTAAGTAAGGCTTGTTTTTCTAAAATGTGATCGATGGGAAACTTTAACAATACAACACAACTAATCCTGTTAACTTCTCCTCAAAATCAAAATGATATAACAGTATATACAAAACGATTCCAATTACTCGCCAAACACTATCGTTTCGCAGATTACCCTACAACTACGCACAACTAACTAATATTGATGTGAAGGCGCAGCTCTACGCGTTCCAAATATAAACGCAATTCCAAGGGGCGCACGGATAACATCGATGTTTATTTGTATCGAATCCGATTCGATCTTATTCGATTCCTGCGATTCGATTATTGAGTGGTAGCCAAGAGATTTATTTTAGTAATTGCTAAGGGCTCGGCTTGATTGGGTATAGTTGCTAGTATTGAAATTTATTGGTGTAAGTATGAGTGAAGTGTGTGGAAAATATTAATGTTATGGTGAGTAGGTTACAAGCCAACACAGAAGTGATGAACTGTGAATAGATCGTGATTAAAAGCTACGTGAGGGGCCGGGAATAATCAAGCTATTCCAAAACGTACAGGTTGAATTTTGTAACAGTTTTATATATTCTGAATGATGTATAACATTCTGAATACATGTATAATAGCCCCCTTACTAATAAACGTTGTATAGCGTCTGTATAGTTACACAACGCTTTGTCTTCTTCTTTCGAAAGTCAAATCACTGACGACTGAAAGAGAGAAATCGGTATGTAACTATTCATCTGATATAATACGTTTATTATTAAAGGGGTTATAATGTTCCCACTGCCTGCTTCCTCAGGCCTCCTTTTTGTGAGAGGGAGTGAGCCGTCACGTGAACCACCACGACAGTCCAGTGTGGGTTGGTGGATGTCACACGTCTTCGAATTTTTTGTTCTAGGACATGCTGGTTTTCCCACGATGTTTTCTTTCACCGTTTTGAGAGCAGTGGTGATGTAATTAAATAGGTACACAAAGTAAAGTACCTTCCTGGGTTAGAACTCACGATCTATGTACAGACGCCAGCACATCAAGCTACTACAATCTGTCAAATATCTTTAATAGATTTTCAACTTTATCGCTAAAGCATAAGGTTCAAAGTTGATTGGAAAAATTTTACAATTTCGGGTAGCTTGATGTGCTGGCGTCTGTACAACATAATTCGTAAGTCGGGGCCGATGCCACTGGGCCACCATTGCTCCCTGAATAGATGCAGAAAAGCAAAATGATTCGCAGAAATATTTTAATGGCCGACAATTAAACCTGTTACAATTATTTTGTAAAAAGAAAACTCTCCTTGATTAAAGCGCCAACCAAAAATTTTGGGGCAGAATACCCTACAAAGATGAGGGTTAAATTCTATCTACATTATGTGGTTATTAAATTCAAAGGGACAAGGAAAGCAGATCTTTATTTTTACCCTTAACAAAAATGTATGAACATTTTACAAAATATACCCGCTTAATATTAAGTATTTTTTTTATTTATATATGGTTCATTGTACACCACAAAAACACATAACAAAAAAAAAAAATATCGAACACTAAAAATATACAATGGCCGACCTTGTCGCTTTCTGCGGTTTTTTCCAGGCAACCTTGGAATGGACAGTGATTTGCCTGGACTTAAAATGTTGTATTAGACTTTAATTAAAGTTTTAATAATTCAGTGTTCACCATTGTCCAAACTGTAATAAGATTAAATTATGAAATGCGTTAAATATCATATTTAAATTGCGTTATTTAATAAATTATTAGTTTTCTTTCATCAACATGGTTATTACCTACATGCGATGATTATGATTAACCGATTAAATGCCGTAATTACAGAAACAATTACAAAAACGCAAGGGTCTGCTTTCGACTAAGTATGCCTATACACGAGGGACACGCTTTGACTTACTTAAGCTTGCTTGGCTTTAGTGACTATTTCTACAGACAATTTAATAGCATAACTAAATTACTTGTTAGTCTAAATACATGGCTAGATAGTCGTCCCATTGTGTCTCGCGTAGATCCACGTTCGTCGTAGATCCCATTCGTAACGTAGATCCACGTTACGAGGGGTTGATGAAAACTTAAAGTGTTGTAAAAGCCTATTATTTACCCACAAACCCTTTAGAAATCAACAACGGTCATAATAACCTCACAAATCAAAATACAAGCCAACTTAAATTAGTAAGCAACAACAAAGTTATTTAAACGAAATAATCAACGGGCCATCAGATAAAACGAATTCAAAGCAATGCTTATCCTCCGGCCATACCCGTGGGGTATACAACTCAATATCTTGGGGAACTAGGGGGTCAATAAGACCCCCAAGGATTAAGCTAACTGGGCCGGTGGCGATAGGGGTGTTAAGTCTGCGTACATTCAATACAGCAAGCGTTTAACCCTTTTGTAGCCAAGGTTTTATTTTCAGGGGATTTGTTTCGTACCTACAGAATTTTTTGTCGACTTGTGAAAAGCCTGTTATTTACGGAATACAAAGCTTATTGGAACGAAGTTCCTTATCGCCCTGTATACTCTGCACACCTGACCAATGAGAGCTAGACTGAAAAGTGTAACTTTTTGACCGACACAGCACTTTCATTATTATATAGTATGTGTGTTTACAAGCGTATGTCGCATTTGTATGTGTATGTATTTTTTTTTTCTCTTTACTAATTCTCAATCATTGTTAATTTATTTAATTGTGCCTGTTATTTAATACATAATATACAGCGGAAGGAAATTCGTTCTAACAGGGTTTCCCATGTCACCTCTCGACGTTTTTATAGGAAGCAGAGAACAATGGCCAATTCCCGTAATAAAAAAACGTTCAAAATCTAGTCACAATCTCATCTCAGCGACGGTTAGGCATTGTCAAAAACTTGTCAAAAATGTAGTAAAATTAAAGGTATTTTCGACAGATTGATACTGAGATCAGAGTGTGAACGTTCTTAAAATTCCGAGAATGGCCCCTCTGATCTCTGTAGGTGCAAATTATTGTATGATCTTCAAAACGATAAATAATTACCTTTTTATAAAGTGGAATGTGAAGAGTCTTCATCAAAATTATGGTAAGTAGCTGCCTACTTTAATTCCATAATCATAAATAATCAAACAAACTCAAAGCGTTTATTTCAATCAACCATTTACAGACACTTTTGAATTGTCAAGAAGTCGGACAGTCAGAAAATATGAAACTAGTTGCCCATTCTAAAGCGTAGGTACCTATGGAGAAGAACGGGCAAGAAACTCCATGGACACTCTTTTGAATTATATTTTTACAAAAATATTAGTTACATCATTTATTTTGAATTTATAATTATATGTGAGATCGATGTAAAAAAAAAAAAAAACTTACGCGTTAAAAGCGTCCAGAGTACAGCAAATAGTAACAAAACAACAATCCACAATGAACTAATTAAAAATAAGCCGAGGCGGCTAAGTGATGAGCCGCCAGGGCTCATTCAAGTCAATGAAAGACATATTACCCGGTAAATGGTAGCACTATAGTATATAGTACTCACATTTGTGCTATGCAATTATACAATACAAAGAAAATTTAGTTTTTATATATAATTGAGTTTTAATACAAAGAAAATTGAATTATGCTTTGATATCGTGATAAGTAGTCCTTTTGCCAAGCACCGTGATTAATATCTTCTCTGACCGTTTATTACTGAAGAATGGCTATCACTAAAATAATATAACAGTAGATTGTAAACACACGGGGTTTCTCATAAACAGCAACCTAACCATAGACATTTATTTTTATTATAACCATAGGTGACAGAAGAGTCCTCAGCTTTATGTTTTCTGTGTACGTTCTATGAACAATAAACAAATTTATGTAAACTCTGTTTGGGTCGTTGGTTTGTGAAATATGTTCTAACTAAGATCCCATCTAATCTCAAAATAATTATGATGGTTGTAATTGAAAGTGAAGCACGTTTTAAAAAGCCTGCCTAAAGGCATTTGTCTCGTATTTGTTAAGCACCGAGTATTTAATAAACTTTATAACAAAGGGACAAAATACGACCTGTCAAATTTGATTAGTGTAAAACTCTAAGATTGGTATTATGTCAGACTAAGACGGGATCTTTTAGTTTTAAAACAGAATCGTTACAAATTTTCGGTGCAAATTCAGGTTTTATTTCCTTATCCTAGAGTATTTTGTAAGGATGGATCCAAATCTCATTACAATCTAGCCATGTATTTAGGATAACAAGTAATTTAGTTATACTATTAAATTGTCTGTAGAAATATCCTCCAGATCGTCCTACTAATATTATAAACGCGAAAGTTTCTGAGAATGGATGGATGAATGGATGGATGTTTGTTACTCTTTCACGCATAAACTACTGAACGTATGTTGATGAAACCTTACAGTAATATAGCTTATACATCAGAATAACACATAGTTTACTAACAAGCTAAGCAGGAAAGAGATGAAGAAGCTTTAATTAGAGCTGTCAAACTAGTTTACAAGTTAAACTTCACCGTGTTTTTAGGTAGTTGTCTGAAATCCCTATTCTAAGGTGCCTAAACAAGTACGAAAGTTTAAGCTGACGACTTTAATATGCTTCTGTTTGTGTCTTGCCTTAGTTACATGTAATTAAGAAAGACTGATTCGGTTTAATGATAAATGATTTTATTTCTGTAAGGTTTGTACAAACAGAGGCCCGTGGCTAAATAGTAACAGCCGCACAGGTCAACCGATCAGGTTAAGCTACGCTTGCCGCGGTTGGTCTGTGGATGGGTGACCGTCTTTACTTACCGAAACCCCTCCATGCCTCGGAAAGCATGTTAAGCCGCTGGTCCCAGCTGTCATTCATGGAACTTTGACAGTCGCTACGGGTAGTCAGGAGTTATTCCGGTCTGTTCCGACAACCCCCCCCCCCCCTCCTCGATCCCCTGCTAGTTCTTCTTCTGTTTTAATCTCTGTCTTATCCACTACAAACTTTCTCCGAAAGTCTGACAACCAGTCTTACCAAGGAGTTTCGTATTACCCAGTAACTGGGTTGTGGAGGTCAGATAAGCAGTCGCTCCATGTAAAATAGTCCTATCTGAAAACTCTGAAAAGAAAGGCCGAAACAAATTCAGAGGTCACAGTCTCTTTTAAAGTCCAGGTAAAGTCTAGTGGTTCCTAATGCGACTGCTGATTGAATGTCATGGGTTCGATTCCCAGGTTGGTAAAGTTTTATTGACTCTTTCCATCAGGAAACTCCGGATAACAGGCAGAGTCATTTGTGCCCCGGAATTTAAATAACTTGTGTACTATACATACACCTCTACCTAGCCCAACCTTCCGGGGATCACAGACGAGCGTATGTAACTTAGGATGGCAATTTTCTAAAGTTTAGATTAGTCTATGCCCACCAAAATCCTACCATTACTTGAAACTTTTAATAAGACATGAAACATAAGCCCAAAAATAAATTCAATCTCGTGGAATAGTTCATAAAGTCGAGACTAGGAGAGCAGTGCGTGAAACTTTGCAGACTGAGTTTTAATTGCGGACACAATGAGGCATTTCGTTGACATTAATGTTACGTTAGGGCAGGATTACACAGGTTTATTTGTACGGCGGTTTTAAATTGTTGATGATGCAATTGTGTGTCGCTTTATGTTAAGTGGTATACTTTATGTTTATTAGAATCTTGTTATAATAATAACATGAGACACGCGAGTTGACGAATAAGTCTAAGTAATCTATCTACCTACCTTACTTTGGAAACTTTACTCTCGGAAATCCTCTCTTTACCTAAAGAAGGAACGAGTTTTGATAACAACACATTTTGCCAGCGATTGCCGACTATTCTTTCACCACCTTTCAAACTATGTCTATACCAAATTTCATCTAAACCGGTTCAGCGGTTTAAGTGTGAAGAGGTAACAGACAGACACACTTTCGCATTTATAATATTATAATGGATAAACCAATTACAGACACTTTTGACTTGTCAAGAGGTCGGTTAGTCAGAAAGCTGAAGCTAGTTGCCCATTCCAAAGCGTAGTAGATACCTATAGAGAAGAACGGGCAAGAAACTCCTGCTCTCATGCTAAGTGTAGAACATTATTTCAAAAGTTTAAAATTATCCACCAACATTTTTATTTACCAGATTTTCAACTCATGAACTGATAACGCGATTTTGTAAATTTTCAGACTTTGATTTTGTTTCGCGTGAGCATAACAAGCTGATAAAAACATTATTAGCAAAGTAATATAACATAATAAAACCCGTGCGCTCCCTACAAAATCCCTTTAAAATCAAATCAATATATTTGCCTTATGTGTTGGTACAATTTCAGTCTTAACATAAATAATTAAACAGTTCCATAACACCTAGTCATAATAATGTATCATGCAAACATTTGTGTTTATACTTTTTTTTTATTAATTATAATTAAACTACTTGTATTTTACTATCTAAAATATATATATATATATATATATATATATATATATATATATATATATATATATTATATACAAGCGTATAATAAAAAAAGAAAAAGACAGGAGCTCATAGGGCATCAAAAAATTCGTCCGCATCGCTGTCAATGGGATAAGTGCCCAACAAAAGGCTGGCAGCATTACCACGTTGGATGGTAATGCTTATTCTTTGGGCTAAAAATAGGCCAGCCCTCTGGTCACGCGTACAGTAGTTTATACTTAGTTATAATTAGTGTACATAGTTATAATACTTTAGGGAATTAATTTTCAAAAATCCATCCATAATGCTCAATTTCGTTGTATACATGAGGAACTATTGTGCCAGATTGCTTGCTCATAGATCCAGCAGTTTAGACGTGATATTTTTCAGCCTATACTGTCCCACTACAGCACAAAGGCTTCCCCCAAGTCCTAACAGAAATTCTTTTTCCGCGCTACCTCGAACCAGCTCTCATGATACGCGTCCAGGTCATCTCACCACCAAAAAATAATGGGCATTTTTGTATAGAGCCTGGCCTGATGACCAATAGAGTTCTAATGAGATCCACGAATGACAGCCGGGACCAACGGCTTAAAGTGCTTTCCGAGGCACGGCGAGGTCTTGGTATGTCAAAATGGTCACCCATACAGGGACCAACCGTAACAAGTATAGCTTAACCTGATCGATCGACCTGTCCGGCTGTTATTACTTAGCCACAAGCCCCCTCAATGTTATGAGTCAATAACTAATATAATTGCTACTGCAGTGAACATTAGCGTCAATATGTTTACATGGTACTTGTAGGTCTGATATCTCTTTAACCCGGTATTTCACAGCCTTCTGCTCATACTGAAAATTGATGTTTATGATATAAAGTTTCATTTGATGTATATGTGGTTTTTATTGGACATACCGGCCAAAACACCCATCATTCGTTTTGTTCATTTTACTAAGTAAGATAAATATATTATACTCAACTTTCTTAAACCTTCTAAGGCCTGATTTTCCTTAACAGTTTCAATCTAAACCACTAAAATATGTATGTGTATCAATGTATAGTGTGTCTGGCCCCGTCTTCACCCTGTAGTCAATAGCAGGGTGTAAACAAAAGTACGTAATATCCGTAAACCCCAGTTTACTCGTTCGAGGCATGTTTATTGCTCACACACACATGCATAAATTGGAAACTGTAGTACGAAAGTAGAGTACGCAATTTTCGAATTTTATGCCGAATTGCAAATAAAACAAAGAATTTAGTGCATAGTTATCCCGCGTTCGCTAATTACTTAGTTTCTAAACTAATAAACTGTATATGTTGGTAGAGAACAGAGGGGCAATTCCCGTAATTTAGAAAACATCAGTCAGTAGGGCTGATGTTTTTTTTAATATTTAATAAACTATTCTCGTACTGTAGACTATGGTCGACACGAAAAAAGAGAACAACACATACCCCACGACACAGGGAATCCTAGTGTGGGGTCCAGGGCATTTGTAAAAAACCTAGCACCTTTTTTTTTTTGTTGCGCGGTGGAAATCCTCATGGACTTCCTCCGTCGTGGGGGGGACCGAGGGGCATGCCGGACTCTTACCGGCTAAAACCACCGCGGTGTTCCACCTCTACCTATGGCCGGGGGTGCGGGATTCGCATAAGCATTCACCGCTCCCCCGACAAAGCTCCATGTAAACTGCTACTAATATTTGTTTTTATATTGTACCGTGTTTTTTTCTGAACTAAATAAAGTTTTTTTTTACATTAGGAATGTGTAAAATTAAAATGTATTCTTTCTACAATATTAAATCACCTGATTGAGGACTTTATCTTTCTTATTCAATTTATAAATCATTCTAAAAACTATTGTGAATAGAGGATCGTTGTACCTACTACACTAAGATTCCTGAAGTAGTAAGACAGGATAAAAACGTACTGCATATACTCCATTATTCTTAAAAGGGATCGTGCCGTCTTTACAGAAATGTTCGGAAACTGGATCGATGTTTGAACGACAAGCCCACAGCGATCGAGTTTCCGAACATTTCTGTAAATTGAACATCACTGACCAAAATTCTCAAACCTCCCCCGGTTTGAACGACAAGCCAACCTCCCCCCCCCACTTGAGAATTTTGGTGAGTAAAGGAACTAAAACAAAAGAGTAGGTATTGTGAATGTGGATGAAGGAAACAGAGGTTTCTGTGGTGGAAGAATTTAAGCAATGAAAGTTTTCCCACTAGGAAAGAAAGAAAGAAAAAAATGTTTATTTGGACTAGGGGCTTTGGACTTGTGAGCTCGAGGTCATGAGTTTAGACCACATTTATTTTGCTATTGGAAAAGTTAAAACAATCAAACGTACGCTATAACGAATAATAAAACATTTATAGGCTAACAAATAACCACTCCGCTCAAAACAGTAAGTAGGTATTTGAGGTTTTATTCGAACTGTAATAATATAATCATTGTCAGAATTTGCCGACATGGCCTTCTTTAATATGCTTGCAATTTAGTCCAGTCCCAAGTTAGATATAGGTCCCTAACCTACCTATGTAACGTGTGCAAACATTATAATTTGGACACTATTGAGAAGAACATAATTATTTTTACGTCTTAGACTTTTTTCGGGTCCTTGACTGGTCGGGACCTTTGGAAGGCATACGAGGGGTCGAAGTCAACTTGTACATGCCCGCAAGACATTTTAAATAAAATTTGGTATCAACCGACGTTTATCCCTGTACGTACTATGTATAAAATGCACACAAGGACAACCCCCGGTTGGTGTAGGACTATTGCAGGATATGGAAACAAATGTATTGGACTATATGGGTTTGGGTGGCTACTGGACTGATACATAGAACCATGGATAGGACTATGGCCTCTGCCTGATCAATGTTCTATTTAAATATTGATAAAATGGCAGGGGGTGACTTGCACACTCAATAATGGGCCCCAAAAAACTGTCGCTTAGTACTCGTACATATTGAGGTAGCAACAAGGAGGCATTATATCCTGAGGTGCTTGAGGAGTGGAGAGGTATTCCACGGCTATCAGGACAATCCCGGAAGTACGGTCAAAATCCCTTCCAATACCTTACTGGGATATTTCCTCCCTTCAAGCACGTTTGCTCTTGCGAATATTTACTCACGCCGGCCATTAAGAGGAAATGCGGTCGGAGAGACTTTTGAAAAAGCCTAAGTAAAAAGTCATAATTCGAGGTTTGGCTCTCAGCTATTTCCTCCTTCAATATTCGACCAATTTAAAAGATATTTCATAAACTGAATAAGAAGGATATATACTGTGTTCCTATTTTTTTCTTTTTTCATTAATAGTTGTCAAATTTGTACACTAGGCCTTTGTTGGCAGCGGTTTAAATAATGTTTGCAATATTTTTAATTTGCCTAACATAAGAAGAGTGAGGAACTACTCACGTAAACAAATGACAAACACTACAAAGTTTGCGAATGTTTTATTTTCATGAAACATAAAAAAAAAATAGAATGTTTTTGATAAGAATCCTTAATCATAAGCATAGTCTACACTAGCCTTAAGAACTCCGTCTGAGTGGATCTCTAGAGTCAATACATCACCCGTCCTATGACGTCTCAGCCAAACGCTCTGTTGGATTTTCAACATTCCGCGCTGAGCCGAGCGATAAAAATCCAACGGCGCGCTTTCATTTAGGCATTGATATTCGCTTGTGTTCGTGAAATCGGACATAAGAGGCTTTGTTCCAATGTGTTTGACTTTCCCTAGTAATTCCACTTTGGGACACAATTGTGTGTCCTACAAAGTGGCTCGTACTTCTGTATTGAATTTAGTGGGGTTATTTAGCGAGCGGCAAGCTGAATGTGGTTGAGATTTGGGATTATGTTGTTTAATGATGTCGGAAAATCAAGATTAGGTGTTAATATTAATCGTCTGGTTAAATTCTCAGGGTAAGGCGCTGAACGAAAATGATCCAACATTGTTTGTTGTGGAAATCTTGATAGGTATTTAGATTAGGTAAGTCAAGCTGTGGAGTTGTGGATGGGCTGGATTTGCTTGAATGTATTAAAAATGGTCCTTATATTGAATGACTCGAGTACATATTGCCATATAGCACTTGACTGTTGATATTAATGGTAGTACGGAGACTACTCCTTTGATTATGATTAATTAAAACCGGCCAAGTGCGGGTCGGACTCGCACACGAAGGGTTCCGTACCACCGTACAATATTTAACACTACATACATAAAAACATCACGTTTGTTGTATGGGAGCCTCCCTTAATCTATTTTATTTTAATTTAATTATTTATTTTTAAAGTGAATTTTCTATCAACGATACCTGACTTCTTTTTCATATTATAGACTTCACACAAAATCAGCTTAGGACCCAGACTTTCTCCCTGGCACAGAGCCCCTTTAATTAAATAAATCCAGTAGAGCCAACAAAAGAGATAAGTATGCAGGATCGTCGGATATAGTTGAAGTTTAGCGAGAAACCGATGGATGTTGTTGAGTGAAATTTAATTTCATAAATTATATTCTGTATGTTTTCTATTAATAAAATTAATTTTTATTCGAGATCTTCCATCGGTTTCTTACAAAACTTCAACTATATCTGACGATCCTGCATAGTTATCTCTTTTGTTGACTGTACAATCACGAGCATAAGTATGTATACACTTGGCTTTATTCAAAGGTGATTTTCTCCTTTATTTTTCAATGAAATTTTATGTTATTGCGAACATAGTATTTTCGAACCCATAGGCTTATGTAAAGTGTAATATTTCAACGTTGCATTCGTTATTTCAAGGAAAAATCTCAATTGAAAGTGGCCAAGTGTTGACATATTTTTGCTCGTGACTGTACACTCCATTAATAATCTTGGACACTAAAAACTTCAATCCACTCCAGGCCCTCAGGCTGTCAAGTTAGCAATTAAACATTTCACTAATTACTAAGTTAGTGAACTAAGTCCATTATGCGTTGTCACGAACAGCCTAGCCGGCGCGGCGGCGGCTAAGCTTCCACGCCAAATAGCATTGAGACTATTTGGCGTCACTGTGATGTAATCTAATTATAATTAAGGGGTTCCGCTAAGGAAGCCCGCGGGTCCCGAGGGGCTCATGGCTAACTAAAAACAGCCGCATGGAATTGAAGGTTAAGCTACGGTTGCCGAGATCGGTCTGTGGATGGGTGACCGTCAGTTACATATCGAGCGAGAACCTCCGTGCCTCGCAAAAGCACGTTAAGCCGTTGGTCCTGGCTGTCATTTGTAGATCTTTAACAGTCGTTACGGGTAGTCAGAAGTCTGATAGCTAATCTTACCAAAGTGGTATTGTGTTATACATTAACCGGGTTGTGGAGGTCAGATAGGCAGTTGCTTCAAGTAAAATACTGGTTTTAGTCTGGAAGCTGACGCCATCATAATTGGGAGAAAACTAGACAGATGATCATGCGCTAAGATAGGCCACAAAATTCAAATCTTTAATCTTTTGCAATTTACAAGTCAGTGTGTCAGGCGTCCGTAACAATAATATATTTACATAAATAATATAATGGTTAAAATCTTTATGCACATAGATGGGATGTTTACGATAATATCGTAGTGTTAGAAATTATAAAAGCACATTCAGACTGGGCTAAGACTGCGAATGTTCTTAAAAATACTAGAACTACCCCTCAGACCTCATAATCAGCCTATAATGTTCCCACAGCTGGGACACAGGCCTCCTCTCGGTGAGAGGTAGTGGGCCGTAATCCACCACGCGGGCCCAGTGCGGGTTGGTAGATATCATATGCCTTCAAATTTTTAGTTCTAGGACATGCCGGTTTCCTCACGATGTTTCCCTTCACTGTTTTGAGAGCAGTGAGTGGTGATGAAATAATTTACACAAAGTAAAACGGCTGCCGGGGTTCGAACCTACGACCTACAACATGTAAGTCGCGGCCGTTAGCACTGGGCCATCACTGCTCTATGTAATACCTAATACCGATAAAAGAAATTGGACTCTCCCAACATCTGAATACCTGTGTAGTTGTGTCCGGTACCATTAACGTCAGTACTGTACTGGTCGCTATCAAAGGCTTTCCCGGAATCCCAGCACAAAGGTTTGAAGGGAAATTTAATTAAAAACAAAATGGCGCTGGAAGGAGACCGGATTTATGGAGTAAATACTCCTTGTTTATAAAAGTTTTCATTGTGTGAGTATATCTAAAGAATTCACTATATTTTGCTTGATGATTGGTCAGTGTCTGAGTAAGATATTCTTGATTGTTTTAGATATAAAGTCGTTTTTATTCAGAATTTCTGTTTCAACTGATGCTTTAGCCAATCAATAAATCAATTGCAATTATATAAAAGGCAAACATTCCATTAAAAAAAAATAGATATTATTGTTTAGAGTTTACACATAGTGCGGACGAAATATGTATTAACCAGGGCTTTTGACTGAATAATACTAGGTGAATTTCGAAGTTTAAATGTTGTTCTGGCAATTTCTATCCCGACCATCACTAAGCTGTAGGTAAGTTCATGATTAACAGTGTGTCATATGTGTCATTCACAAAATTAGGACGGAAAAATTTCAATAGACAATTAAAGCTCTGGGCAACTGAAGCGAATGCCACACGGGATGCGGGGCGAAATTCACCAGCGCCAATTATGTCAACTAACTTGTATGGAAGTGTCCAAACTGGTGGGAATAGTCGCATGACTTCCTAAAATCTTCCTAAGTGATCATACACACGAGCGACATACATCGACGACAGAAGCAACTGCAACCGTCAACACGTGTCGGCGTCAGCCGTCAACGCATGTCGGCAGTTGCCGTCGACGGGTATCCGTGGCAGCCGTCGACGCGTGTCCGTGGCAGCCGTCAACGCGTCGCTTAATCATTAAACCATTCGATATGCACAGTTACGTCCCGTATCCCGCGCGGGATTCTCTTCACTAGGACCAGAGCTTGAAATTGTTAATCTCACCCAATATTTAAACTATCCCAAATAACCCTCATTATGCTTTCTTCATCTATGTAAATTCAAAGAAGTCAATAAGACGACCGAAACGCCTAATAATCGGCTACCTTGACCTATTTAAAAACGTGCACAGCGTTCAAACGGTATCCAATGAACCCACTGCCAACCCAATCGCTATGCTAATGTCCCCGCCGTCACACAGATCTGGCGAACAAAGATGGTGACCAAGTGACTTGTTACCGCACTCATGCATTTTGTGAGTACTCTTTATGCTAGTGTTGTGGTAGTGTCGATAGTTTGGATGTTGACGATAGTTCAACTCTATTTTCTATTAGCTGTGCCCTCGACTTCGTTCGCGTGCATGTCGTAACACAAATTGGATTTCACGGGTTTTTTTTTTTGCGCGGAACCGTAATTCATGTTTCAAAATAAAAGTAGCCTTGCTTACTCTTTATAACATCAGTTATCTGCCGGTGAAAGCCCCGTCAAAATCGAGCCACGCGTTTCGGAGATTAGCCGGAACATACAGACAGACGGACAAAAAATTATGATGAATGATGCAATTAGTAGAATGCTGTTATTTCGACATTATAAACAGAAAATTCAATTTTATTTATTTTTATAGAAGGGCTAAACAGCCAAGAATTATTAAAGTAGGATTCACAGATGATAATATCACTTAAATGTCTCACTGATGGTGGCGCGTGTGTTGGATCATTCGGTTCCCTACAAAATGGTTGAGATGGATGGTGCTGATCCATGCGTCATGTTCGTGAACGGGCGCCGTCGGTTGAGACTGGTCATCTCTCAACTGCCAAGGCTTATTTTTAATTTTATATTTTGAATTGTTTCATCATTTGTGTGTTTTTTTTTACGTTGTTCTCACATAAGTAACAAGAATAATATACCCAGAATTTTATAATATCTTGATTTAAAAGAGTATCCATGGAGTTTCTTGCCCGTTCTTCTCCATAGAGATCTACGGTTTGGAATGGGCAACTAGCTTCAACTTTCTGACTAACTGACCGACTATTTAATTTTGACAATTCAAAAGCGCCTGTACATGGTTTAATTGAAATAAATGCTTTGAATTTGAATTTGTATAGAACATCGGATGCATTATTGGCAGCCATCCCTAAAAATAACCTGTGCACAAAAAGAAATAGCACAAATGGCGGTATGACAGTGTAGTACGCCCGGTGTTCCATGAATGGCCTTGTCAAGTGGTACCACCCAACACAACGGTATTATGAAAAAGCCGTTGATAAAGAGTAGCTGGTGCCAACTCAAGAAAATGAAACTGACAATGGTCAGTGTTATTTCTTCTAGATCCTAGGATATTCCTAATTTCACGTTATAATCATCTGCCTAGCCTTTTCCCAACTATGTTGTGGTCGGCTTCCAGTCTAACCAGATGCAGCTGAATACCAGTATTTTATATGGAGCGACTGGTTATTTGGCCTGCACAACCCAGTTACTGGGTAATACGATACCCCTTGGTAAGACCGGTTGTCAGAGAGAGAAAGTATCGATAACTTAGCAATAAAAACACAACACTATTCTGCAAGTACCCTGTATACACGGTCTTCTGAACCATGTCGATAAAAATGTGAAATGTGACTCACATAGGAAACCTAAGCTTATTACATTTTATTTTTATACTAGCTTTTATCTGAGGCTCCGCACGCATATAGAACAGAAATATTCCCACGGGAACGTATCTACTATCGGGATAAAACAAAATATCGTTTGCCCTAACCCAACACCCTAAAAAATGCGTAACACACTATTAATCTCAATTTGAATAATTTTGAAGGATATTGCTAATCAATTGCTTCATATGTTCAAAAAAATTGTCTGCCTAACAACGTATATAACGTAAATAACGCAATGAATGATGTTGAAATGTCATAACGAAAACCATTCCTACTGATAGTGTGTTATGTAATTACTCCCTGTGTACCTGAAGGGGATTTAAGAGTTTAATATGGAGCCTGGCATACCGATGTCCGCCATTTCGTCTATTATCACATCGATTTATATAGTTTTCATGAGTGCCATGGACCTTCAAACCCCTTCCATCAAAATCTATTCAGCCGTGAGGCGTGAAAAGATAACAGCCAGACGGATTTACTTTCGCTTTTAAAATTATTGTTGATGATGTGCAAAGAAATATTAGCTGCTGACGTCACTGTTTTATATTAAATGGTGCACCACAGACTAGCTGTAGTATTGTTTCTCTTTCTCCCTATAGTTCATCCAAAGGTTATCTTTAGAAGATCGCTCTTAGCGACAAGACCGCCCATTGTGTCACCCATTGTAAAAATACTTTTATATCTGTAATTTTTATTGTGTTCATAATATAAAATATTATTCTATGTATCTCTCACTATACATTGTTTAAAGGTGCTCTTCAGGGATCTTTGAGTAATACAAAAATTGTGTTAGAATTTTATTTTCTGGATTTGTAATGCTCAACTGGGATTTGGTCGGTCTGAAAACACTATGTTTTATCGGCAAATGTGAGATGAGATGTAGAATCTTTTTACAGATATAACTAAAGTAAAAGAATACCTATGAAAGTTTCTGGTGGCATGGAAATCCCTTATTGAAAGTTTAGGAAAAGTAATAGTAATCATATACCATCATCTGCCTAGCCTTTTCCCAACTATGTTGGGGTCAGCTTCCAGTCTAATCGGATGCAGCTGAATACCAATATATTATATGGAGCGACTGCCTAACAGACCTCCACAACCCAGTTACTGGGTAATACGATACCCCTTGGTAAGACTGGTTGTCAGACTTTAGGGCCTGCGACGACCCGTAACGACTGTCAAAGATCCACGAATGACAGCCAGGACCAACGGCATAACGTGCTTTCCGAGGGGTCTCGGTATGTAAAGATTGTCACCCAACCATGGACCAACCGCGGCAAGCTTAGCTTAACCTGATCGATCAACTTGTGCGGCTGTTATTACTTAGCCACGGGTCCCTAGCATAACATAATTAACTTATAATGTTCCCACTACTGGAACACAGGCCTCCTCTCTGAGGGAGGAAGTGGCGTTAGGAATTTGGATTAGGATTATTATTGTAGGTACAGACGCCAGCACATCTAGTTACTACAATCTGTCAAATTTCTTTAATAGAACTTTATCGCTAAAACATCAGGTTCAAAGTTGATTGGGAAAATTTGACAGTTTCGGGTAGCTTGATGTGCTGGCGTATGTACCTATGTTAAACAAATGAATAAATGACTTCTGACTTATGATACAGCGAAAAAAAGATACAGATTACTAGAAAAACGTCTGGAAACATTTCTAAGAATTGAAACCTCCCTGAATTCGCTCCGAAGCATCGTTGAACAGCTATTGTATTCTCGGAATCGATCGTTTATACCCGAAACTCAGACTAAGCTAAAATTTATTGATGAAATGTCTCCTTGGGGAATGGCAAAAAAACCTTTAAATCTTTTTCCTAATTTAGATTGGTATAGGAAACCTGAATTCTGGGATATATTCTGAGTATTACATGATTCGAACATTGCTCGCTTTATTGAACGAAGACAAATTCTTTAGACTTTTTGAGGAAAGTATTCATTTAAAAGTCATTTATTCAAATTAGGCTGAGAATCAGCACTTTTAGAACGTCGTAAATACATAAAACAGTCCCTCAAAACGCCCGCCCTTCACTACTTCCTAGTGCTTTTGCTGGGCAGGAGTGGCACAACAAACTCCCCAGCAGCACAGTTGTCTGTTCAGTTAGACATACTTGATTCTATACAACAGTAAGTAATTAACATTAAGAAACATAAAACATTAAATTGGAACTTATATGTTTGAGCCGTTTTGGGTTGAAACACTAGGACCATGGACGATAGGGCCCGAGTGACCACTTAGTATTTCGAGACAATGACAAGCGGTTGGTCGACTCTTCACGTGACCAGAGGGCTGGCCTATTTTTGGCCAAAGAATCAGCATTGCCATACAACGTGGCAATAAAACGTAGTGCATTTTATCAACATAAACTTTGAAACGAAGTTACAAAGTTGTGCTTTGTCAGTAAAGCAGCCTTTCAATGGGAACAGAAAAAAAAGACATGGAATAGGAACTTTTAAATTTTTCTTATTGTAGGTACTATAAGTTTTCACTTCAATCAATCCGCCTAACTTTTTACCTTTCTTTTTACCTACTAAATTTATAAATGCAATAAGCCGAGTATAATTTCATTAGCGTGTGGGCAGGCGTATGTCCAGCTGTGGATTACTATTCACTGATGATGATCTTGTGGTGATGATGAGTGTATTATTGGACACATAAATTCACAGGACATTTTTTCCCGAGTACGTGTTGATTCGATAACCAAGTTTTGCAGAATTTCTCATCAACTAAAAGAAAAAATCTAACAACATTCATTTGAAAATCCAAGCTCAAGAGATTTCGTTAAAGCATCAGTTTTCAAATTAAACGAACCAGATGCGAAAGAAAAGGACTAAAAAGTACCAGTTAGTGGCTGAAGCTTACTCTGCGCTTTGAACTCGCACGAAATTGGAGCAATTTAGCGTCATTTCATAAAATGCACTCGTTTTCCCTTCGGAAAGCCGTCAGATTGCTTTGTTTCGCGTCAACGCTCGCTGTTAGGGCCTGTGCACACCACGTTTTTTAAACGCGCCGTTGATGCGCGTTTGTAGCGATACAGACGCAATACGCACGCAAGTCAGACGCAGCCTGTAGACCTTTGCACACCTGTATAAATTCAAATACGCGTTTGTATCGATACAAACGACAACAAACTGCTCTGTAGGATAAAAGCGCGCCGTCGACGCGCGTTTAAAAAAACGTGGTGTGCACAGACTCTTAGACTGGCATTCCTGGATCTTCACTGTCACTTGTTTTTTTAAAATGTATTTTTGCAGTTTAACCTATTTTATCCACAGCCAGTATTGTAAACCCCCATACTAATAAATGTATTATATCAGTCTCGTAATTTTAAGAACGTTTACAGTCTGAATGCCAATTATTGTAATTTAAAACGTTCAAAATTTAGTCACAGTTTCATCACGGCGACATAAAAATGTCAAAAACTTATCAAAATGTAGGGATTTTAAGGGTATTTTTGACAGATTGAGACTGAGATCAGACTGCGAACGTCCTTAAAATTTTAATGGCAATTAAGTTGATTTTAGAGTGACTAGCACTATTGAAAAAGTTATAAAAATGTTTGAAGTTGTAGCGTAAACTGAACTTTATTGTATAAGATTTATAGTTATTTTTCCATAAAATAAAATAAATCGCGAATGCAGATTAGTCCCATATGAGCTCAAAACCACGTAAGAATATTATAAAATATGAAAAAGAAGTAGCTTCAAAGGCTGTCGCGTATAATTAAATGATTCAATTTGCTACGATCTCGTAGCAGTCGTAGCATGGTGCTACGGCGTAACTAACGCCGTAGCACCATGCTACATTTAGATGAAGTTAATAAATTTTACTAGCAGTACGTTTTAATCTTATTTACAAAAACGCCTTAAATAAAAATAACCCTTTTTCACCTGCCATAATAGCTTTCCGTTTAATGTCTCCAGGGATGTAATCTGAAAGTGGTTTGTTTACAAAGTGATGTATGGAACAATTTATCTTCCCACTTAAGTAAAATTTATCACCGCTGATATCATGATCGTAGGAAAAAGTGTTACGAAACGATACATTCGATTCGATACTTATTTGTTTTTCTCGAAAAAAAAATTAGATTGCTATTTTTTTTTAGGTGTGGTTGTGGAAATTTTTGTGTTTAATTAATGTTCTTAGGAAGTTCTAGGGTATTTAAGAGCAGTTGTGGCCCACTGGTAACGGCCGCGATTTACGAGTTGTAGTTCATAGTTTCGATCCCAGTCAGGCGCTTTACTTTGTGTAAATTATATCATCACCAATGCTCTCAAAATGGTTCTTCATGCTTCCCAATCCCCAAATCTCAAAACCAGATTTGGTTCCCAAATCTCCGAACTCCACTCGAGCAAAGCCGCGAGCAAAAGCCAGTCTAATATATTTTTACGTTGTAGTACTTTTTAGAAGCTTTAAAAAAGAAGTTAGTTACATATCCTTTGTTTTCCAAAGTCTTCAAAAGCACTAAATTACTTCTTTCAAAGTATTTCAACTCAAAAAGAAACAAAAATTCATCAACACTTTTATCGACTCCAGACAAAACATAAACAAAACACAACAAAGGAGAACAGAGTAATTACAAATGTTATTAAGTTACTCTTAATAAAGCCACGATAAGTGCTACACAGGAAACTTGAGTCCCAGCAATCTATCAAACTTTTTCGCCTAAGTGCTTCGCTGAAAGATGACTGAAATGCTGAAAGCCTACCTTTCAATACGATGAGTTTTCATTGCTTTTTCATTCAAATATTATTTGGTGAGCTAATGAGTTTGTGCGGGATGATCTTGGTTTTTGTCGTATTCTTCAGTTTGATCGTGACTTTTAACCGACTTTAAAAAAGGAGGACGTTATTATGTTCGTCCGTAAGTTATGTTCATCAATATTTTCGTCAATTGTGGACTGATTTTGAAAATTCTTTATCCATTTGGTAGAGGAAGCTTGCGCAATGGTCTGATATACATTTTATTAACTTAGCTTTATAATACATTTTAAAACACTTTGTTACATATCTTGATGATGTTAATTTTCTGTCACTGTTGTTTACTTATCAAGTTTTGGTAAAGGAATTGGTGTAGGGTGGTCAGAATTTGGTGATAAAAAATTAAAATACAGATCAAAAGATACCGACTTCCGACATTAAATTTATTTTTCACTTTGAAGTGTTTTTTTTTTGGAAGTCAGTTGTTTTATTTTTATTTTTTATTCTGATATCTTGACTAGTTTCGTGTCTGAACATTCAGACGAGGCAAAATCACTACTTATTGGAATTTATTTGAGAGTCTCAGAACTGCTGGGACACAAGCCTCCTCTCTGTGAGAGGGAGCCGGCTGTAATCCACCACGCGGGCCCAGTGCGGGTTGGTAGATGTCACATGTCTTCGAATTTTTGGTTCAGAATATGCCGGTTTCCACACGATGTTTTCGTTCACCATTTTGAGAGCAGTGGTGATGAAATAATCGCCAAACTTCAAACAATCGAGAGCAAATAGTAGCTCAAATCTCACATTGTTGCACAATACGTAAGGAAATCCAATATCGCACGATGTAGTTCACTCAAGAACACGAGAGGCAAATCTCAGACCCGTGTTAGAAGTTACTAGTCGACTCACTTAGCAACTTTACTACGAGTATGGCAAGTTTTTGACTATCGATATTGACAAAGTAGAATATGAAATAGTGGAGGAGTTGATAGTTTTTAAGTGGTACCGGATTCTGCGAATCCTAACTAATATTATAAATGCGAAAGTAAGTTTGTTTGTTTGTTACGCTTTCATGCTAAAACGGCTACACGGATTTGGATGAATTTTAGCACACAGATAGACCTTGACCTGGGTAAGGACATAGGCTTCTTTTTATTCTGGAGTGCAGACGAAGTCGCGGGCAACGGAACGGCTAGTATATTTATATTGTTTTTGTCAACGAATTACATTCTTATGCTAGTTATTAAATTGACATTTTATCAATATTTTGTAATCTGTGGGTGATCAGAGGGCAATTCTCGTAATTTTAAGAACGTTCACAGTCTGATCTCAGTCTCAATCTGCCAAAAATGCCTCTAATTTCCCTACATTTTTGACAAGGTGTTGACATTTGTTTGTCGCTGAGATGAGACTGCGACAAGATTTTGGACGTTTTAAATTAATAGAATTGGCCTTCTGGTGGCTCAAAAACACATCTTTGCTATTATTTTTAATGCTTTTTTTTTTTCTATGTGGCATGCAATATAACACTTTTTTTAATAAAGCGTCTCTTCGTAATAGGTTTACATACGTTTACTTACGTAATAGGTAAATATTTCTTAATTAAAAATAAATACAAGAAAATCAATAAAAACCAAGAAATGACATAGTAGTATAAGATTATCAGCTTCTGTAAAGTATTTAAGTAAATCACTGTAAATAAAAGTTTTTAAAGTAAAAAAAAAAAGAGATTAAAACCTTTCGCATGTTCAGTGATTAATGATTAAACGAACTTACCTGTAAGTGAAGTTCTATCATAATTATGTGAGGTGTTTCGTTCGAAGAGATTAGATATATATACACTTGTAGTCACACATACAATGTCGCCACTAATGCACTAAGTTTAAAGAGAGAAAAAATAAAAATAAAAAATTAGATGTGGGTACACTGACACTTCTCTATAGATTTACTGTGTTCATTACCTCATTTAGTTCAGAGATAAGATATTCATTTCACAATTAGGGGGTTAAATTAGGGAGGGCGGGATACTAATCTCTTCGAACGAAACACCTCACATAATTATGATAGAACTTCACTTACAGGTAAGTTCGTTTAATCATTAATTATGCTTCTGTGTTTCGTTCTCGAGATTAGATATATATACACTTGTAGATATTGAGAGTTCTTTGTGAAATGAAGGTAAGTAAATCAATAAAATATTGAAATAATCAAAAGAATTCATTGACAATAAAAAATATTAATTTTAATCATAGGAATACATGTAAATAATATTTATCACAATCTTAGTAATTTTACCCAGGATAGGTTTATTACAAACAATTATGTTAGTGATTTATGAATTATCATCAATCAAAATACTCCTAGCAAATAGGTTTCTAGAATCAGTTGATATTGCCCTGTTATAAAACTTGGCAAATGTTGTGGATGTTCCAGACCATCCGGCAGTTTTCCGTATTAGATCTAAATTGACGCCCATTTTATGAGCTCGAGAAGTACTGGCATGTCTAGTACTGTGAGCAGAAAATTCGGTAACATCGATTCCACTGACCTCTAAGGTACTCTTTATCCACCTACTAAGTGTTTGAGCACAAACTTTATTATGTGGCTTTTTGGTACTAATAAAAAGGAAGTTGTGATTAATACGCAAAGATTCGGTTACTCGTAAGTATTCAAGTAATAATTTAGCAGGGCAAATTTCGGGTCTTTCCCGAAAGTATGGTAGTATAAGCATTGGCTGTTTAGATTTTACACAGGATGTTTTTATTAAATCAGGGATCTTAATAGATATTTCAGTATGTGATGTACTAATATTTTCGACTTTAATTTTTGATAGGGTTTGAACCCTGTGGGCTGTAACAAGTGCAAGTAACGTTACCAATTTCATTGTCATTTTATTTAACGGTAAATTATCGTTAGGTACCCAATTAGACAAAGTTTCTATAACTAATGAAGTATCCCACGTTGAATCGTATTTGGGCAAGGGCGGGCGAAGTCTAAATAACCCTTTAAATAATCTTTTTACCCGATCATCGTTACTGATTTGATGACCTAAAATTAAAGACAGTGCCGACCTGCAACTATTCAGCGTACCAAATTGCGCACCGGATTCAAATAATTCACTAAAAAAATAAATAATCTTCAGTATGGAGGCCTCATAAATATTAACGCAGTTTTTCTTACAAAAAAGATACCATTTTTTCAAACAAGTATCATATTGTTTGATGGAATTTTCCGAGAGGGACGCCAACATGATGTGAATTGATGCAGGAGGAATACTTCTTCTCAGTAGAGATTCCCGCACAATAGTCCGGCAACCAGGGTAATCCGCTTGTGTATTTGGCGGTTGCTGGAATGAGAAATTATTAATTCCTGAGAAGAATGAAATATCAAAGGTTTACTTTGCAAAAGCTTATTAAACAAGGGATACCACGGCTGTGACGGCCATGCCGGGACGACTAGTATTCCTCTAGCTCTATCACTAATAATCTTTCTTAATGTTTTGAGAATAATTGCGAATGGAGGAAAACCGTAAAAATACCATTGGGACCAACATATTGAAATAGCGTCAATATTATATGCGTCAGGATCTTTGTGCCATGATACGTATTTAGCGCATTTTTTGTTTATACGGCTAGCAAACATATCTATATCAGGCTGACCGAAAAATTTAATTATTTTTTGAAAGGCAAAGTCTGATAATTCCCATTCAATGTCGGGATGAACTCGCCTCGATTCAGCATCGGCGATACTATTCTCGATTGATGGGATATACAGAGCAGAAACGAAAAGGTTGCGAGCCTCACACCATTGCCATATATTTTTGGTAAGCTTGGTTAAATGAGGAAACTGCACACCTCCCATGCGATTTATGTAAGAAATCGCTGTCGTGTTGTCTATTCGCAGAATAATTTGACAACCGAATAAGTTTTTGCAAAAAATTTTAAGACCAATGAAAGCAGCCATTAATTCTAAATAATTAATATGCTGATTTCTTTCCTCTTGGCTCCAACTACCGCTTGCCGTTTTCCCCGCACAAGCTACACCCCATCCCGTAGTTGAGGCGTCAGACTGAATTTCCAAATTATATTTATCAAATTTAATTTTGCAAACAGATTTATTGATGGAATTTATCCACCAATCAAAATCTGAATCTAAAGTAGAAGGAATAGTCATGAACTTTTCATAATTATCATCGCCTCTTAAATTTAAAAATTTACATCTCTCAAACTCTTTGGTATACATCCAGCCATATTCAATGGCAGGGCAAGCAGATGTTAAAAGTCCTACTAAACGAGCAAAATCCCTAATTTTACATCTATTGAGGTTTTTAAATTTTAACAATTCCTTCTTTATCTTCTCACGTTTTTCAGCTGGCAAGCTAATTTCCATTATTTTAGAATCAATGATAAATCCTAAATATCTACATGAATTGCTAGGAATCAGACAACTTTTGGATTCATTTATGATGAAGCCCAAAGAACAAAGAAATTTCTTTGTAATTTCAACATTATCAACACAATCGCTATAGCAATGTGATACAAGACATAAATCGTCAAGATATATTGTTGACAAATTACCGATACATCTTAATAGTTTGACAACAGGTTTCATGATTTTAGTAAAAACGTAGGGCGCGGTATTGAGACCAAACGGCAGAGCATTAAATTCAAATAAATTATTTTTCCATTTAAATCTTAAGTACTTTTTAGACTTATCGTGAATTTTAATTAAAAAATATGCGTCTTTAAGATCGATTGTCGACATAAAACAATCTTTTGAAATAAGCTTAATTATTGTTCGAAGGTCTTCTAATTTAAAATGCTTTGTATTTATAAATGCATTCAATGTTTTTAAATTTAGAATTATACGAGTTTTGCCGTTTGGTTTCGGTACCAAGAATATATTAGATATAAATTGGCCGACGCAAGGGTCACATTTTGAAACAGCACCTATAGCCAATAAATGATCTATAGTCTGGTCAAAATCACATTCTTCTTTAAGAGAATATTTTTTAGACGGTGGCATATTAATCTGAAATGGAGTTTGTGCAAAAGGAATTTCATATCCCTTTATCCATGACAGTACAGTTTGGTCCGATGTTATTTGCGACCATTGATCGTAAAAAAGACATAGCCTGCCGGCAAAATTTACCGTAGCGTCTATTGGCGGCTGCGGCTGTTGCTCGGACGTGAGCCTCTGGATGACTGCGCGTGCTGTTGCCTCGTCGAGGGTGCAGACTCCTTCGTTCTCCGAGGCCCCATTGGTCTGCGGTACGGGGCTGGAGCCTTCCAGTTTAAATTCCTGTTGGATGGTGGAGGCCTTTGGCTTGTTTGCTAAAGCTTTGGGTGGCGGAACCGATTTCAGCTCAGCTCCTGACCTATTTATAGCCTTAGCCGTTTTCAACGTGTCAGCGAGCTCTTGACCAAAGAGTAGGCTATCTATTTTGGTCAGCTGCATCTGATCCTTCAAATCTTTTTTCAGGACAGCAAGGATAAAATTACGCCTTGTGATAGAATCATTATGTTGACAGTCGCACAAGATGCGCCCTGTGTCCACAAGTAATTTTAATATGTCTGGATCTTTTGTTTCTTTGGACAAAAGAATAGTAATAGCTTCACTTAGACATGCGATAGCACTGCCTATCTGCTTCTGTTTCGCCTGCATAGCTTTATCTCGCTTCACTATGACGTCAGTGACAGCCGCCTTAATCTCTGGATTAAGGGATGGTGCGTCTATCAGCTTACAGTTAGCTGGAGGCAAATGAGATTCTAAGAGCTCCTTGCGGAGTTCTTTTGTCAGTCCAGAACTGGCTATGAACTCATAACGTACGGCTAAGTCCTTCTGGATATCTTTACCAAAAGATGTGGTGATTAATGGATCAGTCCCCAATATTTCCAACACGGTTTCGTCTAAATCATCATGCTGATCCTCCTTTTCAGCAGCGGTAGCCTCTTCAGCTGTTGGCTGGGGAGGAGGCTCTTGTATCGCTTCAGGTACATTTGACACCTGCAGTGACTCCAAGCATGATGCGCTAGTCGATGGTACCGGTTCGTCAAGGTCCACCGGTAAGTCTTCATTATTATCTGATTCCATAATTGCGTTATATTGAAATATGAAAATCGATGCCTAATTACGCATGACTGTGGGTAAGTACCTCAACAGGTAATAACGTATATTATTCGAATGTTTAATCTTATTAAACGAGCACAGCGTGTAAGATGAACTCATAGATAGGCGTTACATCGTGAACCCGAGTTTAGTAAATGCATAAATTGCTACGTGGTTATAATTAGGTACCTAAACAGGTAACGTAGTATTATTTATATGTAAACACACGTACAGACACAGCGGATAAGATGAACTCAAGACGTTGCATCGTATACCCGAGTTTGAAAAAAGGATAAGTTGCAACTCGTACGTTGCAACGTTAATCCACAAAACAATACTTTGATTCGTAATAAAACGTAAACATTAGGTACCTTGAGGTTTTGATAACATCCGCTCAGAATCCGAGGATGATGAAGATCTACGGCGTCCTTTTAACAGTTTTCTTTCCAACTTCTTAATTTTCTTCTTAATATAACTCAATGAATCCTTGTCATCACGTTTCCTCTTCGGCATTTTTCGTTAATAAACACAAAAAACACTAAACTGTCGATAAAAAAAAACTGTAACGCAAATACAAAGTGCAAAGAAATACGAAGTGGCGGAGCACTGGAATGTGAATGAGGTAATGAACACAGTAAATCTATAGAGAAGTGTCAGTGTACCCACATCTAATTTTTTATTTTTATTTTTTCTCTCTTTAAACTTAGTGCATTAGTGGCGACATTGTATGTGTGACTACAAGTGTATATATATCTAATCTCGAGAACGAAACACAGAAGCATAATTGCTAATAAGTACGCAAACATATGGCTAAACTATGTAAAGAAAGATAATAAACATAATTATCCATTTTCGACGTTCAGTAACTCCTTTTTTACCGAAAAGTACAGAAAAAAGAAGTTTTTTTTATTTCCAGCTTGTTAGTTTACAAATGTGAAAGATTTCGCAGGCGATTTAGTTCTTTGTAGGTACCTACATGTTTTTTACGATTTTTCTACGGTTGTATATATTTTTGTAATCACCTTTTTAAACCCTTTATTTTGATACCCCACTCGTAAAGGCTTTGAGAAAAAAAAAATTTTTGATTAAATAATTTGGCGTCAAAAATCCGCCATTTTGTTTTTTTTTATTTTGATATACCCAGTGTCACTCTCACAGTAAATACGAATCTAACGACATCTCTCAAGCTAAAATCCATCGAGCCGTTCAGGCCGCAGAGCGTGCCAAACAATTATACATACATACATACTCTCGAAAAATATAACCCTCCATCTGGCGCAGTCGGGTAAAAATACAGATACATCAAAACATACGATTTCTTGTCACATTATTAGTCCTTACTGAGATGTAGTGTCACTCGGGCGGTGCCAGACGGAATGGGAAATGAAATTAAAGAAGAAAAATCTCGCTTTTCCTCGGAAAAATTACGTTTTAAATTAAATATTCAAATGGAATCCTTCAGCAATATTGAGATGCTAAATAGTGGACGATTTCTGATTTATAAAATGGTTCAGATTTATTCAGTGGTGTCGTAATAATTATGATCTGTAAATAAAATGTTGGTGATTTTGCTGAAATTGAAAAATGCTTATGGAATATTTTTGAATTAGTTTTGTATGGTATAGAATTTATTCCGTAGATTTTATTTTGTAGTAATAAGTTTAGAAGGTAACGTAAAACTGTAGGTAAACATTATATTGTAAGAAATTAATTTTTAAATATATCGTTTTTTGATTCTCGGCGCCTTTTAAATGTTTCGTATAAAGATATTTTTAAAGCTTTCTTCAAATATTCGTAACTAGTATTAAAAAACTGTATAAAATCTTAACTACATATTTACTAACCTGTGGTGTAAAGTTGGTTGGTTGCAGAGGATTGCAGATAGGTGGCGCCGCAGTGCTGCCATAGTGTTGCTGATACGACGACGTCAGGATCTTCTTATGCGCAGACGCATGGGCGCGGTATGCGCTCACACTCAATTTCATTATTCACGTTTCATACAAACAATTTTAAACTTTAACACTTTGATTTTTGGGTTAATTTTCAATTGTATTTCCTAATAAGATTACTTTTAATTTATAATTTGTTGTTTCGTAAATTCTAAGCACTTGTTTTGATACTAATTTAATAAGAACACAGTCACTTGCACGTTCTGTTGTAAAACGAATATATTTCTTTATTATGAATCTCTACACACAACCGATGTTTTGGATTGGCCGATGTTCCCATCTGTAACAAGAGAAAACAATATATATTAGTTAGGTAATAAACCTCCCCACCAATTTCGGTCACGGTGGCCAATCAATCTCAACAGCGATTAGCCAGTTGCGCAGGAGATATTATAGTGTACAAGTGTGTGCGCAAACACATATGCACTCTCTGTTCCCTCACTGTCATAGTCCGAACGGACGGCAATCTGACACGACCGGGGAAAGAACGGGTGCAGGACCAATGGCTTTACGTGCGTTCCGAGGCAGATAATATCAAATCACCAACTTCCCAACTCTGGGACTGAGAAATTCATAATGGAATAACCCAATAACACTTTGCCCGACCTGGGAATCGAACCCAGGACCCCACGCACAGCAGTCGTACTTCCGACCACGAAACAAACGGGGCAGTTAAGTTAGTTACAGTCCGCGCGGGACTAGTTGGCCGCGCCTTAGGTATGTGAGCGGTAGGACGCAGGGGCGGGGACGCATTACTCAGTACGTGCGTTGCAAACCGCCGCGGCGGCGTGTCCCCACCTCAGCGGCCAACTAGTTCCGCGCGGACTATAGATGTAGCTAGAAACAACTTTATTCTGCATTTCACAAATAGCACAAGTTGATCTTTTCCCAAAAGTCGATGTAAACCAGCACCCTAATTGCGTAACACACTATCAATCTCTATCTGAATCATTTTGAAGAATATTGCTAATCCATTGCTCCATATGTTCGAAAAATGTGTCTGCTCAACAGCTTAAATAACGCAATGAATGTTTTTGAACTGTCAAAATGAAACCCATTGCTACTGATAGTGTGTTACGAATTACCTCGCTGGCCATTTTTTGTTTATAAATTAAAATTAAATTAAAATTTTATTTCAGAGTAGGTCCATCATTTCGTTAGTATTTTGGTGTTAGTAAGAAATAGGAAGAACTAGCAGGGGATCGAGGAGAGGGGGGGGGGGGGTGAAGGGAGGGTTCAGAGGATCAGACCGGAATGAATCGGTAATACTTAGATATGTAAATAGGTTAGTATTGTTAGTTTTCAAAACAGTAATTATTAATTCAGACCTTGGACTGTCCACACCCAGACCCTGAAAGGGACAGTCTGCTCTGTCAGCGATCAGTTTTAGAATGCTGTTGTTACTACCACGCAGGCGCTGTAGTAAGGAGGCCGCATTATTTCGCATAATGGCATGGAAACCATCTGTGCGAGCCTTTGCGAACACATATTAAACACACCATTTGAACCAGACCAGCACCCTAATTGCGTAACACACTATCAATTGGAATCTGAATCATTTTGAAGCAAATTGCTAATCCATTGCTTCATAAGTTGGAAAAATCTGTCTGCTCAACACGCAAATAACGCAATGAATGTTGTTGAACTGTCAAAATGAAACCGATACCGATTGATAATATGTTACGCAATTGCCCCGCAGGAAACCACGCTTGCACAAAAAGATCGGTAAACTCATTTCATTTCAAACTACAAAGTTACGGAATAGATCCCGACTTTGTCTTTAAATGTAGGCGAATCTGATGAGGACTGTAGTAGTCGAATTTTCCAAAATTTTCTTTCATACAAACCTTGTCCTGGCAATACCGAACACATTAAAAAAAGAATTATCCAATTCGGTGCAGTCATTCGGAAGTTATGCGCGTACAGACATTTCGGCGACTTTGTTTTATACTATGTAATCATTTACAGACCCGAAAACGTAAATTTTCAATTCCAATTTTACTGCTAATAATCCTGACATAATCCCTTGCCGGCTATAAAACCCAAAAAGTCGGGTCAACGATTGGCCATCATGAAACGGAGTTTTTATTATTTTTAGAACTGAAATCCCTTGTAATAAAAAGTTTTATTCCTGTCGTTCTCGCTTCCAGGAGTCATCGCTGTAATCAAATGACTGACATTTGGGTCTCACTTAACCCTACTACCGGGGAGCTCAATTACAGCTAATCACCAAAATTTAATGTCAAGGCTCCGAGGGGCAATTCTCGTAATTTTAAGAACGTTTACAGTCTGATCTCAGTCTCAATCTGTCAAAAATACTTCAAGTTCCCCTACATCTTTGATAAGTTTTGACATTGATTCTCGCTTAGATAAGATTGCGACTTGAATTTTGAACGTTTTTAATTACATGAAATAGTCTTCTGTTGGAAGTTGAGCGAGAAATGAGCGCATTGAAATGATTTTAGTCACACTTACGTTAAATTGTATTCTAAAGATGCGTCCTAACCAAAAATGATCGCCGCACGAGTCCGCGCTGGTCGCGCTCTTTTATATCAATATGACATACTCGCGCGATCAATCAAGTCGCGGTTACGTCATAACTCATTCAAACTATCGCGTATCTACTCGCGTGACGATCACTTTTCACCTCGCGATAACTTTATAAGGACATAAAAATTTTGACTGATGACAATAGCCTAACGATTAAAGTACCTACCGACTAGCAAACGAGAGGTCGTGAGTTTGACCCCACCAGTGTCCCACCAGTGACGTGAAGGGCAAGGATTATTAAAGTGAAAAAAATAAAATCGGTCGTTTTTTTTTGTAAAAAAGTTTTTATTTTTCACTTTTTAGTTGTACCTACCCCAAATTCAATCAACACTAGTGCACTGAAGAATTGAAAACACCAACTAGAAGAATCATCAAAATTCGCATAGAAATGCCAGAGATGCAGTACATTTACGTATATAGCTTCATATATAACAATAATTAAATGTATTATATACAAAAACCTTCCTGAAAGTATGTAGATTATATTAATAAAAGAATTATCAAAATTGCTTGACAAGTTTTTGAGAAAATCGAGAACATACAAACATACATACGGGTCGAATACAGAACCTCCTTTTTTGAAGTCGGTTAACAAGAAAACTAGTAAAGTGCAACCTAGGTCATTCCATTTCAGAGAAAAACATTTCATTCCTATAATCAATCAAGAAACACTGGTATTCAGCTGCATCCGGTTAGACTGGAAGCCGACCCCAACATAGTTGGGAAAAGGCTAGGCAGATGATGAATCAATCAAGAAACAACAGCTTTCCACGATTAACACATACTCCTCAACCAATCTACTTGCTGAACAAATACAAATATTTGCAGCATCTAACCCAATGCTTTACAATCAGCCATAGACGAGCAGCGCCAATCTACTTTATTTTGTTCACTCATTCCTCTCGGCTTTTCTCAGTCCAGTCATGAAATAAATAGCTACAGAAGATTGACTCTGTACAACGAACGAAAACGCACGCACACCACACATAGACACGATACACGAACAGCAAGTCCAAGACCGCAATTTTTTGAGATAGTCTAAGATTTATTTATTAACAATTAGCGTCTACAGTTGACATTTAAATGGTTTCACAATATCTTTTAAAAACGATGTATGTACCTAAAGTTAAAATAAAATACACAAAAATCACAAAATAAAATACTCTGGGGCTGATTTTTCCAACGTTAAAAATTTTTATCGCAGGAATAATTTTGAATTTTTGACAGTTCTTCCATACAAAAACTGTCAGACGTCAATTTAATTCCACGAATAAAAATTGTCTGTCGATTGAAAAATCAGCCATTAATCAAACAAAACAAAACTAATTCTTCTATAAACTACAAAAAAAAAATCTTTGTTTTTATACAAAACGAAACAAATACTTCTTTAAAACAAAACAAATTATTTTTTGAAGATCTCTGTACGTACGTATCTATGTGTGCGTGCGCCTGTTGTCACTCGTCATTGAAGTTAACATTCTGTACTTTTCCTTTCTATTTTGTGGTAGAGTGATTGTACGAAATGTACATCCCGACTCAACTCCGCGATCCTACTCGTATTTTATTTTTACTTGGTTACTCTAGTCTTCTATTGATATTCCACAGATACACCTAGATAACGCAAGAAACTAATCCGCGTGCCCAGCTTACGTACAAAAATCGTAAGCCACCACTTTTGCGCTCAGTCCTGTGTACTGCTGATTGGGTGAGCGTGATCACTGACGCTAGGCCCCGGGGGTGGGGCGAGATGGGTGCCACATACGGCGTCTTTGAATCGATTTGATTTTTCCATCACTAAATAGTGCTTGTGACGTCATAGTAGGTAGTCAAAAAAGGCACGCTTGGTTTTCATACAGATTGTGTTACTTGCGTTATCTAGATCTATGTATATCTGCGGTATATTCTCATTGTGTTTGTTGGTAGCCGACTGAAAGATTTACTTGAAAAATGGGACTGTAGGCAACTTATTGTATTTATTCATTTATTTATCTTTATATATTAAAAACCCTACATAAATACAAACTAATAAATATATATATCACTTATTTAAGTATTGTTTAACACACAGTCATACATTACTCATACAAATCGCACTTACATTCATCCACATCACAAAAACATATAAAAACTATAACTCACAAGCATCGCCGGATGACACTCGGTAGTATGCGGCGGGCCAGCTAATTTCTTACATACGCATAGCTATACAACGCCCGCGCACGCCGACCAGCGGCTGACGATGCGCTCGCGAAAACACCTACCTGCAGTCTTAATTGATACACCGCCGCGGAGCCCTCGTTACTTGTATGCAAATTCTTAATAGTGTACCTTCTACTATTGTTTTCCTAAATCTATCTCTTAAATCTATACTCTTAAATCTATCTTGCTACTGCTGTGATTTCTCCTTCTATCTAACTACAAAAATAAACTATATATGTGACTATTGAAGTGGGTGTTTATCTTCCAAACCATAAAAACATCTACAACTGGTGACCCCGACGAAAAGAAGAAAAGAAGATTAATGTCTAGCAGCAGCGAGGACTCCAGGAAATCTCAGGTGACTGAGCGTACACGTGAGCGTCGCTTCAAAATGGCGGAACCAATCCCAGGACCGGCAACCATATCCACTACGCCTGCACCGATACATATGAAGATACCACCTTTCTGGCCCGAAAAACCGGCAATATGGTTTGCGCAAGTAGAAGGGCAGTTTGCGGTTATGAAAGTTACGGATGAAACGGCAAAATTTTACCATATTTTGGCCACGCTGGACAGACAGTACGCCGCGGAAGTGGAGGATGTTCTTACCGGCCCACCCGACTACAAGAGGTTGAAGAACGAGCTTATAAAACGCTTATCAGTGTCTCGAGAGAATAAAGTCAAGCAATTATTGATGCACGAGCAGCTTGGTACCCGCAAACCTTCACAATTTCTACGGCATCTTCAGCACCTCGCGGGCCCAGAGATACCCGAAGATTTTTTGAGGACAATCTGGAGCAGTCGTCTACCTACAGGTATGCAGTCGATCGTCGCGTCGCAATCGGCGTTGTCACTGGATAACCTAGCCGAACTCGCAGACCGCATAAACGACATCGCGACGCCGACGCAACAGGTCGCAGCAGCCTCACCATCACCGGTGGACGAATTGACGCGGCAGGTTGCGGAGCTGACTCGTCAAGTGAGCGCACTCACGACTCAAGTGAATCGGCAGTCGAGATCTCGCGAACGAGATTCACGACCCCGACAACAACAGCGAAGTGGAACACCGCACAGGTCGCAATCCAGTTATCGACGGTTCCCGATTTGCTGGTACCACAACAAACATGGCACCAAGGCAAAGAAATGCATCAAGCCCTGTGACTACAAGGCGGAAAACACACCGGGCAGTCAGTAATGGCGACGGACGACTGCCTTAGTTCTACGGGTCGCCTCTTTGTTACAGATCGCAAGTCAAATATACAGTTATTAATAGACACGGGTAGTGATATTTGTGTTTACCCTGTAACCGCGCTTTGTGATCGCCGCCGTTGTAAAACGTCATATCAACTAAGTGCTGCCAATGGTTCTACTATCGATACGTATGGTTACATTCAATTAAACCTTGACTTGGGGTTACGTCGTAACTATCCGTGGCGTTTCGTCATTGCTGACGTCACGAAACCTATAATAGGGGTAGATTTTCTTTCTTATTACCAACTGATTGTCGATGTCAGTAAACAAAAACTTATTGATACTTTAACCACTGTTAGCACTGTAGCCACTATATATAAATTAAATTGTAATGTCCTAAGTGTAAAAGTTTCGACTGTTGGTGATAGCGAATTCCACAGAATTTTGTCAGAATATCCGGAACTAACACGCCCTGCTGGTATTCCGGGTGTCGTCAAGCACAACACTGTTCACTATATTCGCACTACACCAGGCCCCCCAGTGTCATGCTCACCTCGTCGTCTCGCGCCCGATAAACTTAAGATAGCTAAACAAGAATTTGAGGCAATGTTGGCTAATGGCACTGCACGTCCGTCTGACAGTCAATGGGCATCACCTCTTCACCTAGTTTCCAAAAAGGATAACGGTTGGCGTCCGTGTGGTGACTATAGGTTACTTAACGCTAGAACCATACCCGATCAATATCCTATTCGTCACATACAAGATTTTTCAAACAGTCTTTCCGGTTGTAAAATTTTTTCAGTGATTGATTTAGTGAAAGCCTACTATCACGTACCTGTATTTAAGGACGATATTCCAAAGACGGCAATCACTACACCCTTCGGCCTATGGGAATTTCCATTTATGACGTTTGGCCTACGAAACGCAGGCCAAACTTTTCAAAGATTCGTCGATGAAATGACAAGGGGATTAGATTTTTGCTACCCTTACTTAGATGATTTTCTAATATTTTCTAGAACGAGCCACGAGCACAAAGACCATCTGAGGCAGCTTTTCACTCGAATGAGAAACTACGGCGTACTTATTAACACCAGCAAGTGTGTCTTCGGCGTCTCACAAATAACATTTCTGGGATATCAGATCTCAGAAGAGGGCACCAAACCCCTCGACAGTAAGGTGAAAGCTATTGCCGACTTCCCCGTCCCCAAAACCGTCAGGGAGCTCAGACGTTTTCTGGGGATGGTCAATTTTTACCGGCGATTTTTGCCCAATGCTGCACAGATACAAGCCCCCTTGAACGCATTGTTGACTGGATCAGTTAAAGCTTCCCACCCTGTAGACATTACAGGAGTTTCCCTGCAAGCTTTCGAGGACTGCAAGAAGAGCCTCTGTAATGCAGCTCTCTTAGCTCACCCCGACACAAACGCCAAGTTAGGACTCGTCACTGACGCCTCTGATACGGCGATAGGTGGAGTACTACAGCAGCGTAAAGACGGAGTTTGGCAGCCTCTAGCATTTTTCTCACGTAAGTTGAGTCCAGCACAGATCAAATACTCACCATACGATCGCGAACTCCTGGCAATCTACGAGAGTATACGATATTTCCGCCATATGCTGGAGGCCACTCTCTTCACCATCTATACAGACCATAAGCCACTGTGTTATGCTTTTCATGAGAGAAAGAAAAACTGCTCTCCACGGCAGTTTAGGCAACTAGACTTCATCTCGCAGTTCACAACTAATATTCGCCACATCTCGGGAAAAGACAATATCGTCGCTGATACGCTTTCCCGCGTCAATGAGCTGCAGATGCCAGTTGATTTGGAAATCATGGCCAAACTCCAGGAAACAGACCCTGACCTTGCAGCGAACCTCCAAGGCGAAACATCTCTTCGCCTAAACAAGATGAAGGTCCCTGGTAGTCGTACTGAGCTGTACTGCGACGTAAGTACAACGACTCCAAGGCCTTTTGTCCCCGTACAACTGCGTCAGCAGGTATTTAACTGCTTACATTCACTCAGTCATCCAGGTGCTAACAGTTCAGCCAAACTGGTTGCGCAGCGCTTTGTCTGGCCTCTTATGCGCAAAAACTGTCGTGAATGGTCTAAGGCATGTTTAGCATGTCAGCGCACGAAGGTAAACAAGCATGTCGCGTCACCTTTAGGAACGCTCGATTTACCATCAGCGCGTTTTAAACATGTTCATTTAGACCTGATCGGCCCATTACCGCCAGCTGGTGATTATCGGTATTGCCTTACACTCGTCGATCGCTTCACGCGATGGCCGGAAGCTGTACCAATTACCGATATCACCGCCGAAACGGTAGCCAAAGCGTTCATATCCTGTTGGGTGTCCCGATACGGCTGTCCTTCACAAGTTGTTACTGACCGCGGAAGGCAGTTTGAATCGGCGCTGTTTCAACAACTGTCTAAATTGATTGGTTTCGATCACCGCAGGACAACGGCATACCACCCACAGTGCAACGGTTTGGTTGAGCGGTTTCACCGGCAGTTGAAGGCAGCTATCACCTGCCATACTGACGCAAACTGGACTGAGACGTTACCTTTCGTACTACTCGGCATAAGGAGTGTATTCAAGGAGGACCTGCAATCATCATCAGCCGAGCTGGTTTACGGTGAGCCACTGCGCCTCCCTGGCGAATTTTTCGGCCACGACGTAACAGGATATACCACCGACATAACCGATTTCTCGGCGCGACTGAAGTCCTATGCCGAGAAAGTACGACCGGTCCCGGCCCAGCACCATTCTACTCGCAGAATCTTCGTTTACAAAGATCTGGCCACATGTAGCCATGTATTTCTGAGGGAAGACATGTTACGTGGTTCACTTCAGCCTGCTTACACAGGGCCACACGAAGTACTGAAGAGGGGTGCCAAATATTTTGTAATTCGCGTCAAGGGTAAAGACACGACAGTAAGCATAGACCGCTTGAAACCAGCCTATATATTGTCAGATGACCTAAGACCACCACAAACCGTTACACATCCTCCTCAAACTCCTCAACCAACTCAGCCTCAGTCACTGGATCGTCCAGCCACACAGACGACACGATCAGGAAGGCGGGTACATTTCCCTGATTATTATCGTCCGTAGACACGGCCTCTGGAGGGGAGTGATGTAGGCAACTTATTGTATTTATTCATTTATTTATCTTTATATATTAAAAACCCTACATAAATACAAACTAATAAATATATATATCACTTATTTAAGTATTGTTTAACACACAGTCATACATTACTCATACAAATCGCACTTACATTCATCCACATCACAAAAACATATAAAAACTATAACTCACAAGCATCGCCGGATGACACTCGGTAGTATGCGGCGGGCCAGCTAATTTCTTACATACGCATAGCTATACAACGCCCGCGCACGCCGACCAGCGGCTGACGATGCGCTCGCGAAAACACCTACCTGCAGTCTTAATTGATACACCGCCGCGGAGCCCTCGTTACTTGTATGCAAATTCTTAATAGTGTACCTTCTACTATTGTTTTCCTAAATCTATCTCTTAAATCTATACTCTTAAATCTATCTTGCTACTGCTGTGATTTCTCCTTCTATCTAACTACAAAAATAAACTATATATGTGACTATTGAAGTGGGTGTTTATCTTCCAAACCATAAAAACATCTACAGGACTGTAGCCTTTCTCATTTTGTTTGACCTTGGAAGAACATAATATACTAGATTGTTTTAGTGTAGATTGCGGGAATCCGCCAGATGCGAGTAATGCAGGAGCATCACCAATGTTGAAGGATTTCAATCTATGAGATTAACAAGTAGAATAGGTAAACCCTGTCTATATGCCATCAGAACCATCATCTGCCTAGGATTTTCAGAACTACATATGTTGGCGTCGGCTTCCAGTCTAACCGACTGCAGCTGAATACCAGCAATTTACATGGGGAGCGACTGCCTATCTGACCTCCACAACCCTGTTACTGGGTAACACGCTGATACCCCACGACGCCACGATCAGAGTGGTCATAGATGGCTGCTCATCAGAACATATGGCCATTGATGCCGGTGTTCCTCAGGGGTCTGTTCTTTCTGCGACTTTATTTCTGCTGCACATCAACGACCTGCTACAGCTTGGCGCAATCGGGTACGCAGATGACAGCACAGTCGCAGTAAGATATCTGTCCAGTGCAAAAGCTAGCAGAGTGGAAACGTCTACTCTTAGAGAGGCAATGATGGAGCGAATGATTTTGACCTTAAATCTCGTTTCCCAGTGAGGTGACGACAATCTAGTCAAATTCAATACTTTGAAAACACAGGCGTGTCTTTTCACTGCGAAAAGGAGCCAGTCCCAGTTATGTCCTACTTTCCGAGGTACATCTGTACCGGTTACCCGGTTCACAGCCTGACTCATCGGCGTAATGTTGCTTACCTGTCGGTCTTCTACAGACTATACTTCGGAGAGTGTGCGCAGGAGCTCCATGACCTGATCTCACCATCCCCTTTTTATCACCGGACAACTTGACGTACTGCAGCTTACCATCCGCACTTGGTTGATATCCCGACGAGTCGTACTCAGCGCTTCTCTACCACTTTTATTATGCGCACAGCCAAAGTGTGGAACTCTCTGCCAGCGTCTGTGTTCCCTCCCACATTTAACTCGTCTGCCTTCAAATCAAGAGTGAACAGGCATCTTCAGGGCACGCTCGTTCCATCATAGACCTCATCTATCGCTTTCCATCAGCCGTCATCGGGGTCAAGAGCGGGCCCATTTAGCAATAAAAATAAAATATAAAGTCAAGCTAAGCGAGAACTACTCGTCTTGCGCTACCACTGAGCCATGAAGGTCATTGCTGCTGATAACTCTGCATAAAATTTAATGCCCGAAATTACAAGAGCGTTAAAACGCTTATCGCGGAACTAAATTAATTCAGAATTTAATTAAGAGCTTAAATCTTTTGCCTGATGTTAATTGTGGACTAAGTCTTATAACGTTGATAATTAATGTGTATTAGGGATTAACAGTAGGTAATCTTATATGATGAAATTGTTGCGCAAAACTCTTGATAATGTTTAAAATGTTTTAATTTAATTAACGTTGATATTTTTAATTTGACAGTCGTTACGGGTAGTCAGAAGCCCGAAAGTCTGATAACCAGTCTTCTTACCAAGGGATTTAGTATTACCCAGTAACTGGGTTGTGGAGGTCAGATAGGCAGTCGCTCCATGTAAAATACTGGTACTCAGCTGCATCCGGTTAAGCTGGAAGCTGACCCCAACATAGTTGGGAAAAGGCTAAGGAGATGATGATGATATTTTTTATTTAATTAACGTTGATGTTATGGAAAACGATGAAATTGGACGTGGACGTCCATGGCATCACGATAACACAGGGAAGTAGAATGTATGGAAATATATGAAGACAGTTTTAAACAACCGACTTTAAAAAAAAACACCACAATGAAAAAAATAACTTTAATTTCGGAAGTCGATGTCGTTGGTTCCGCATTTTCGTTTTTCGACACCGACTCCGTCTCCGATAACGCTATAATGTGCACGTTAATATCGTCACGTTAGAAATTATAAAAAAAACGCACATTATGTGTTAATTTATTAACTTTAGGAATCGTTGAAAGTATTTGTGTTCTATAAATTGAAGACGCCGTAAATTATTAATCAAATGAAATTTAAATGAAGTCAGAGAAATATTTAAATCACACACGAACACGCCACATGCTTACTGCTATTAACCGGTTGACTGCCGTAATTACAAAGCCATTATGCCTCGCGTGGATCCACGTTCATATGAACGGTTAAGAAACATTTTTAGACATAACTTTTAAACGTAGTGTTATTTACTAATAACTGCTATTAAAATCATTCTTATTAATTTTCCAGAATTTTCTTCTGCTCAAAGTGTTACACATGATTTTATAAGACACTAATTAGCACAAACACCTGGAGCCGCCCTTAAGGGCAACATAAGTTAATAATTTATTACTAAGCGGGTCTTCCATAAGTTCCAAAAGGAAAACACCTAGACAAACCCGTGATCTTAATCATAAATTCTATAACATTTAATGTTGCGAAAGCCGCTATGGGTTAAATGTTACTCTAAATTGAACCTTATGACAATGGCATAAAAATGAAGTACCGTGTCGTCCTTAAATGGTAATGTTATGTACGTGAGAAAGGCCAACTGTTTCTTTGGGCGTACATTAGAATAACACATTTTCCTTCAAGGGGGTTTTGATCATGCATCATTGTAACACCTTTCAACTCATCTGCCTAGACTTTTCCAAAATATATTGGGGTAACCGGATGCAGTAGAATAACAGTATTTTACATAGAGCGAATGCCTATCTGACCTCCACACCCCAGTTACTGGGTAATACGATACCAAGGTATATCAAATAAGTTAGTCTTTTTATTAGGTCCTTTCTAAAAACTTATATTTTATCCTGTCTGGTACAGAACCTAAATAATACTAGCTATCTAAACAGATATTAATAACCACTTGGTAATAACATAGAACAATCTTTATAGGCAATATGTTAAACACTGATACCATACTACACACTACAAGACACAACATTTTAGTCCCTATTTTGTTAAGCAATAAAAGTGCGCTTTAAAATCTAGATGTACAGGCGCCAGCACATCAAGCTACCCGAAACTGTCAAAATTTCCCAATCAACTTTGAACCTTAAGCTTTAGCAATAAAGTTGAAAATCTATTAAAGAAGTTTGACAGATTGTTAGCTTGATGTGCTGGCGTCTGTACCTAGTAGTAAAGGTGCATCAAACTCAAACTCAAACTCAAAGCATTTATTTCAATTAAACCATTTACAGGCACTTTTGAATTGTCAAGAAGTCGGTCAGTCAGAAAATATGAAGCTAGTTGCCCATTCCAAAGCGTAGGTACCTATGGAGAAGAACGGGCAAGAAACTCCATGGACACTCTTTTAAATTATAGTTTTACAAAAATATTAGTTACATCATTTATTTTGAATTTATAATTATGTGAGAACGATGTAAAAAAAGAAACTTACTACGCGTTAAAAGCGTCCAGAGTACAGCAAATAGTAACAAAACAACAATTCAAAATAAAATAATTCAAAATAAGCCGAGGCAGCTGAGTGATGACCAGCCCCAACTGACGGCGCCCGTTCACGAACATGACGCATAGATCAGCACCATTCAGCTCATCCTCACTGAAGTTACTTTTTGAGGAGCAGGTGCAAGTGCAAGGGCTACATCGGATAACAAAAAGTTATTTAGTAAGCTTACTAAAAGACATAGAAAGTTTATTAAATTATCATGTTGCAAAATGTTGTTCTACAGAAAGTAATTTCGGTGTGGATGCTCATTTAGTTTAAAATTATATTTCTATATAATTGATTTTAAAATCGTAAAACAATCGATCAACGTGACCAAAGTTATAGATGCATTTCTTATCTTGTAATTTACACATCACTATGTAAATGACAAGAAGAGACATTCAGTTAATTGAGTGTCCGTAGTTCGGGTCTGCTCGGAATTTGATGCGGAGAATGCTTCACATTGTACAGCTACACATTCCAGAGAGCTTAAATCTTTGACGGTAGGCATTCGTCCACTAATCATGTACTAATTGAATGAAGCTGGCCTAATAGACGATTAAAATACTTAGTAAGATTTTGTCAATGCTTGTTCATTTAATATTTTTTTAATTGCTGTTTTACTTTACCACTGTTTAGAGCGGATTGAAGATTTTTATATCGAATCTGTTTTTATTGTTTTTAAAAATGGTGGCCACGCATGAAACCTACATAAATCGAGAGCGGACATCAATGCAAATAGAAAATTTACTAGGACTACACCCAGTAAAGCGTCACGTTTCGGAGATATTAACGTTCAAAGATAATCATGTGAGATTTTTTTGAACTTTTTTATACTCTTGAATTCTTATTTTTCTTATCCCTACTTGTACTCGTAAGATAAAAATACAAAAAATAACTTTTAAACCGCGAACGCCGCGAAGGGCCCGAAGAGGAAACATTAGCAAGATCAATAATGCCACGTTACTGTTGACTCGGGATCGCACCCGTCAACACCTCCTGGCGACTTCTCGGCGCCTGGTCTCGTCGCCAAGAACTTGACATGACTGCAAACGTTTTATAAGGATTAACATTATGTGTTCAAAGAAATCTAACAGGACTTGCAATCTCAGTAAGGCGCTGGCTCCACGAGCGAGAGAATCGCGGCGATATTATCGTCGTGCCACGTATTTCTATACACTCTCTATGGAACCGTCTCCACACGGCGATATTATCGCCGCGATGCGACGAGTGGCAATGGGCGCGCGAAACGTCATTACATCGTCGCTAGCCCGCCGCGCGCTCGCGACGAGCGCGCGGCGGGCGCGCTGTCAAACGCAGCGTCATTTCAGCGTTGCCTCTCTGGAAACGCGGCGATACCGTTACGAGTCGTCGCGGAAACGCTGCGATTCCGTTACGACTCGCGACGATACGCGGCGGAATTATCGCTCGTTCGTGGAGATTATCCGACGATATAAGGGCGGACTCGTCGCGATTCTCTCGCTCGTGGAGTCAGCGCCTAAAATGAAAGGAAATGATATTCCCAAATTGCCTGCATGATTCAGTTCAATAATGCATCCAGGTACCTACAAAACACTTATAACATTCTAATATTGGTTACCACAATATATCTATCTATCTATTTAGCCCGTAATGCTCCAGTGTTGGGCACAGGCCTCTCATTAACTTTTCCATACACGTCTATGCACTGCCATTGCGGGTCAGTCCTGTTGGTAACCACAATAAGCAAGCGAACAAGATTTCTACAAAAACATGTTAATCTTTACTGCTGAAAGACCATTCAGCCCATCCTTTACTTTTGGCGGAACCAAAATTGCCTATGTAGGTATCCTAAACTTTTACTCGTACCTTTTATGCTCTTCTAGAGAAACTTATCTCTATTTATTAAACTAAAACTATCCCTTTACGATGCTTAAACTTACGTAATGATTAGCGTCTGATTAACCATATTTTTTGACGTTAAATGCTCGATTCCTATAAGCAAAAACAAGTCGTTTTGCTTACCAGAGGTAAGCAAAACTGTCAAACTGGACATATAAATACATTCGTAAGTTAATTTTACCTGTGATAGCTACTTCCATATGGGAGGGTCTACTATGATGCAAAGCTATGAGGTATTTTTTCCATTATTGGTAAAGATAAAAGAGTCATAATTTTAACCAAAATACGGTCCGTAAATTATAGGACTTACTGGTTAGTTTACAATATCATTCTCATTTTTCCTCGCTGTTATTCCCAAACTCAATGTTTCGTTAGCAAAACAAAAACAAAACATATTAAAGTAATGACGGGACACGTTGTGATCAATACCGTCTTCCCTGTTGAGTTGGGATCGCTCGTCCGCCGTCTGAGGCTCCTGTCGACTAGTTGGCGCCAGCTAGGGATGTTACCTATGGCGGTTGCGGTGTATCGATGTTTGGAAGTTGTATTTTGTTGACGCTTTGTATTTTTGCGCATTCAATTTGCGACAGAACAGATAAAATGTATTAAATATTGAATTAACACGAGCTTTTAATGAAAACTGAAGGGAATGTGATTACAGAGTCCCATGCTTGTCTGGTGATCGTTGATTGATGTGTTGCCCATTTCGACGCATTTAACAATAGGTCAACTAGTCAATGAGATGGAATATTCTATTTGAAGATAATTTAGATTTCATAAAAAAAATATATAGAGAGAAAGAAAATTAATCGTTGCGATCCAGACTAAGGTACACAATAGAACAATAGAAAAATAACCTTAATTATAATAAGGGTGTTTCTACTACCAGTTGTAGGACCAGTTCAGTAAAAAGGTCAGGCAACTAACGCCTGACGCTGTTTTCCAACTGAAACTATCGTGTAGTTTCTACTCAACATAGATAGATGTATGATATCTAATAGATATTTTACTTGGCATTGACATTTTACAATACACGTGTAAGTACACGTGCCACACCAATCAAACAATATAAATGATGTAACTATCGATAATAATGTACTTATAGCGATATTCACATCACTAAACGCCAAGGTAAACTCAACTGAAGTCCTTCAGGTTTTTTCAATATTCATTTATGTATCTAAGAAGCTTACACTAGAGTTCAGGAGGGTTCGCTTACACTTTGAAAATAAGTCGAGGTACGAAACAAGGAGTCATTATGACATAAACAAGTTATTTTTATTTGAAAAGAGTTTCATGTAAGCAAACGACACGATTGGATTTCTTTTTCATGTGTCTAAAAAAATCTATATAAATAAAACAAAGTCGGGTTAGTTACACTATTTATAGCTCAAGAACGGCTGGACCGATTTTTACGATCTTTGATTTGTTCGATTTGTCTCCGCCCCGAATAGAAGAATAGCTATTAAAACAAGGGAAAAAATCACACAAAACATGAACAAAATTCATTTTCTCTTACTTACATTTTGTATGGAACGGCTTTTTGATTCTGAGGCGACACGAAGTTCGCCGAGTCGACTAGTAATTTTATATTTAGAACCAAAAATAGTAATTTTAAATAAAAACGTGGCGATAATATGTAATGTCTACTTACCTCCTAAAAGAGAAAGCTGTGTTTATATGTCATAATACTCCCACTGAAATAACTGAATAAAAATCTGTAACACAAACAGTAAAGTTTTGAAGCTCGTACCTAATACCTAACTACTAGTAAAACCTCTACACCATCGAGCTACAGACATGTAGTATACATACATAGTATGTACAGGTACAGTCAGCAAAAGAGATAAGTATGCACGGTCGTCGGATATAGTTGAAGTTTAGTAAGAAACCGGTGGATGTTGTCGACTGAAATTTAATTTGATAAATGAGCTGTTTGTTTTCTATTAATAAAATTAAATTTTATTCGAGAACATCCATCGGTTTCTTACTAAACTTCAACTATATCCGACGATCCTGCATACTTATCTCTTTTGTTGACTGTACATACACCCGGCTCGAGAAGTGCTCAAACCGCAGGTCGCTCGATTTACTTTATGAAAGTAAAGTATGCTGCAGAGTACACAACCGTACAGGTATCGATGTAGGTACCTACGAGAGTTTTAAGATTTGTAAATAAATAATGGTATAGAAATTCAGAAGATCTAAATGTCAGTTTTAAAATTATGTGGGCGTGTATGACAAGAATTATTTCATCACCACTGCTCTCAAAACGGTGAAGGGAAACATCGTGAGGAAACCGGCATGTCCTAAAACCAAAAATTCGAAGACATGTGACATCTAGTAACCCGCACTGGGCCCACGTGGTGGATTACGGCCCACTCCCTCTCAAAGAGTCCCCTCTTTGAGAGGGAGTGGGCCGTAATCCACCACGCCTGTGTCCCAGCAGTGGGAACATTATAGGCTGATTATGATTATGATGATGATGTATGAAAAAATGTAAACGAGGCAAAAGGAGTTTGTAAGGATCGCAGTTGGTTTATGATAGTATGACGTATGTTTCATAAAGCATTTATTAAAAAATCAGAACATAATTATCGCACTTTCAAAAACGTTAGCATACATTGAGTCCCACTTCTGGGCCTTTGCCCAATTTTGTATTTTTTTAATAAGGGGAGGTCTTTGCCTCCCCTGATTTCTTCCAAACCTTCCTGACTTGTGCGATGTCTGGCGATGACCCTGAAAATGTTACCACTTCAAAAACTTTATGATTTTAAAATAAACCTACATCCAAATTCAATTGAAACTGTCTGTGAAAGTCTTTAACCAGCACCCCAATTGTGTAACACTCTATCAACCTCGATTTGAATAATTTTGAAGGATATTGCTAATTCATTGCTTCATATATTCGAAAAATTTGTCTGCTCAACAACATAACAAACGCAATGAATGTGGTTGAACTGTCAAAATGAAACCCATTGCTACTGATAGTGTGTTACGCAATTACCCTGCAGTTTTAGGCATTTATAATGTTACAAGTAAGCAAAACACACGGTTTTCAGACCACAGAAACTAAGAAGTAGTGGTTTTCTTTTCAGTAGCTTTCATGCCAATATTTTTAGTAACTAACCAAAGTATATTTTATATTACCTACTCTAATATTTATATTTAAGCCCATTCGCAATGTTTATGGAACTCAGTTCGCCCGTGCCTAGCTCGCCATCTAATTCGTATGGACTTATTCAAATTGGAACGAGAGCTCGCGTACCTACTCAAATCTGATATTTTTGAACTAAAATATCGAATGTATACTAAGTGAAAGCAGTACTTCTACACTTGAAATAACTTGTGAAAATCGCGCTTTTTTTAAATAAAATCAGTAAATGATTAATTTTAAACATAACTGGAACCTAGAAGGGCTATGAAGGTGAAGGCTGAGGGGCTTTGGCTGAGTTATAACAGCCGCACGGGTCGATCGAGCAAGTTAAGCTACGCTTGCCGCGGTTAGTCTGTAGGTGGGTGATCATCTGTACATATACCCCCATGCCTCGTAAAGCACGTAAAGCCGTTGGTCCCGGCTACCATTTGTGGTTCTTTGACCGTCGTTACGGGTCGTCATAATCCCGAAAGTCTGACAATCAGTCTTACCAAGGGGTATCGCATTACCCAGTAATTGGGTTGTGGAGCTCAGAGCAGTCGATCCATGTAAAATACCTACGGAAGCCGACCCCAACATAGTTAGAAAAAGGCTAGGCAGATGATGAACTAGGACCATATGATAGATCTTTCTTATAAATAGCACCTAAAAGGAGTGTCGGTAGACGCCAACGCTCCTTCTTTTATCATGCAAGAGCTATATGAAAATAAAACTAACTCATGCTGTAATGCAAAGATTAACCAGTCAGCTAATTTGGTAGCCGTACTGATAGTACACACTAATTATTAAGGCATACATAGGGCAAATTGACCACCCATAAAACATAAGCACAGCAAGCATAAAATGCATGAAGGCGCACCCCTAGCGCCATCTAGTGGGATTTATTAAACAACCTACTTTGACATTGATTAACGACGAGAGTACTCTCACCAACTGTCACTCTAGCGGAACGTCATGAACGTCAGGCGGCCATCTGACTCGTGCAGTTTGGAGCGAACGGTGGCGTGGTCGAGACGGTCCCAACGGATTGCTTACGTCCTGAGTCATAATCCGTTTTCATCTGATTGTAGTGGTGATATTTTTGTAATTTAAATTGAGATTCCTAATTATAAGGCTGCTGATTGAAGACCTGTGTAGTTATTTCAAGAATACCTCGCGCAACTACCCACTTTAAGATGGATTCTGATACACCTACCCACGTGCCTATATGCATATAAATGTTCCCACTGCTGGTACACAAACGTCTGTGTGGGAGGGAATGGCCCGTAAAGGGCTTTGAAGATCCGTGGCGTACTTACGTATAAAAATCCTCAAACCTCATTCCTCTTTGTGCAGACGCCGGGCACATCAAGCTACTACAATCTGTCAAATTTCTTTAATAGATTTCAACTTTATCGCTATTAGTATTAGGTTCAAGGTCGATTGGGAAAATTTGACAGTTTCGGGTAGCTTTATGTGCTAGCGTCTGTACATACACCAGCACAGTGCGGGTTGCTGGATGTCATATGTTTTCGAAGCTTAATTTGCACGAATAACAAAGTACAATATAAAACACGGAAGTCAAAGCCTCTCCAAGCTTTCCTCACCCCATTTCACCTCTACATCACCCCGCAAGTGCCATAAAAGATTTTTACATAATACATTTTCTCTAACAGCCTTCTGAAATAAACAGAAATACTTTTATAACACATCATAATATATAATATCATCCTATACTTGTCCCGTGTCCTAATATAAGCGATCATCACGCGAATATGCAATGGTCACGTTGATATAGCGGCTTTCTCGCATTAACAATATTGTCGCTCAAGAAACGTACAAAAGATGTAGATCCCGTGTAAGTAAAAGAGATACCACCACCAGTTAATCGCAGGACTGTTCACATCGCCAGCGAGTAAGTACTCGTTTGTCGAAGTGACAAAATATATTAAAAAGAGTACTCGCTCATCGACGCTAGTTCGCGACGCGCGGGCAGAACACTTACTGAGAACCTCACGCTTGGTTCATACGTATACCAGCAAGAAATAGCTCGTCGCTGTCGAACACTCGCTGGATTCCTTGCTTGCCAACCCGTTTTTAGTTGCTAGCTGTATTCGCTTCTCGTTAATCGACGATGGAGGTGCTATGCCACTCATTTGTTCGGAAAACCCATAGGCGCCTTCTGTCGGCTTGCCCGCGTGATTGGGATCGCCGAACAAAATGAACGCGACGGTCGGGTACTCGCGCGATGATCGCTTATGTTAGGACACGACCTTACACTTACATGGCACGTGACAAGCTTGTGTGTCGTTTGTGCGACGATACGATGAGAGAATACTAATCGCAAAGAGAGTGCAATGTTGGGGTTTGGCTGTGGGTAGGAGAGCGTGAAATTAGAGTTTGAGGACTGTATAACGTTTGTGAAACTTAAGTATCATATTTTGATTGCTCAGGTCCTGGATACGATTCACAAGTCGGGGAAAGTTTTAATGGGTTTTTCCATAATAAAAAAGATTTAGAAGTAGCCCGGTGTCTGGATATCTGCCCGGTTGATGGTAATAGGCTCGCCCCCTAATGCATGGGACTTAGACATAACTGGCGAAATGTGGATGTACTATAGGTACTTATCTGCCTAACCCTTCGGGGATTACAAGCGTAATGTTAAGACTCATAATAAAAAAACATAGAAACTGTCAACTTTTTACAAAAAAAGGAATCTATTTGAAAGCATAGACGTTAAATTTGTCCTCGTTTATAAATAATTTTACAGGTATTATTATATATAAAAAAAATTCAACTGTAAAATAAAATAAATTCAACTGTAAACTGTAAAATTCGATTGTAAAAAAGGTCAACGGACCAACGTGGCAAGAAGATACAAGAAACGAAATCATTTGACATTTTTTTTGGGTGCGAAATTTTCAAATCACTTCTCCCGCTCTGGGCGGAGCGAGAGAGCGTGTCAGAGTTTTAGTGACTAAAACCCACCCGTGTTCCTTCAGTTGCCTGTGCCAGGGGCCACGGTTACTCTTTCGAACAACCCGCGAACCTTACATCAAAATAAATGTCTACCTACGCTATAAGCGTGTGATGACCCCTTTTTTTTTGAGGATGGGAAATCGTCAAATGATTCCTCCCGCTCTGGATGGAGCGGAACGGCTCTCCTAACTCACTTATTTTGCTGGGGTTAGTCCATCTAGTTATACTAGTAGTTATACAAAATAACAGAATGGACAAAAATCCTATATGTTATAAATGATAAATGATAAATGATTTTATTTCTGTAAGTAGGTTTGTACAAACACTTTTACACGTCAATCATATTTTTTTAAAGCTAGATGAGGTCGGCGTTTCCTATCTGACTACTCTGAGAAGAAAGGCCGAAACAAACTCAGAGGTCACAGTCTCTTTTAAAGTCCAGACAAAATCTTGGTCAGATCATGTGAAGACCATGTAGATTGGTGTCTGAAATGATCTTTTGAGGAAAGAACCACACAGGTTGAGCGGACCTGTCCAGTCAGTGCACGCATTTGTCAAAAATCGTGCAGCTCAACTCAGAACTTGAGGAGCTCAACGATTCGACGAACAATACCAAAGAAAGGACATTTGGGTAGGCCGCGTAAATTACTCAAACTGCCAGATCATGATTAAAACTAACTAAGAAGGAAAACAGAAAAAAGAAATGACCCACATAGTTCTCACATTCACAATAATTAAATAAAATAAAAATACTTTACAAAGTAAATATTCATGTCATTGTATATATAAAATGAATAAATGTCAATGTGTATATAAAAATCCAGACATAATCTTTGAGGACCATGTAGATTGGTGACTGAAATGGTCTTTTGAGGAAAGAACCACACAGATTGAGTGGACCTGTCCAGTCAGTGCACGCATTTGTCAGTAACCGTGCAGCTCAACTCAGAACTTAAGGAGCTCAACGATTTGACGAACAATACCAAAGACCAGACATTCGGGTAGGCCGCATAAACTACTCAAACTGCCAAACCATGATTAAAACGGAAACAATGACCCACATAGTCCTCACATTCAAAATAATTAAAATATATAATATTTGATACAGTAAATGTACATGTCATTGTTTAAGTAAAGTGTAAAATAGCAAAAAAAAAAAAAAAACTACATTCACTGTCTAAACATATTGGAGCAGCTCAGTCCCAAGCCTTTTTGTCCTCAATATAGTCTTTTACAGTATAATAAGCTTTCTGGCATAGTTTTCGCTTTATAAAAGATTTGAATTTATTAAGGCTTAGTTCTTGAATGTGGCTAGGAAGTTTATTATAAAAACGTATACATTGGCATCTAAACGAGCAACCTATTTTCTTGAGTCTTGTTGTAGGAATAATGCTCAATATAACTTATTGGATTCTCAAAAAATAATAGAGGTTTGTCCATGTAGTTATACCTACCTACATATAAACAGCTATAAATTAAACAACGATATAATATTCAAAGGGGTTCTTAAATCAAAGATAAGCAATCATTATATTCCTGGCTACTAATATAATGACGTAATAAAATTACCTATGTGCCCGACAATCCATATGATCTAATTATAAGTTTACCACGTAAGAATACCCACATGTGGAATTCAATAAAAGTATTGAGTATTGAGTATTGCCCGTTCCTGGGGCACTGGACCCGTATGCACAGCCGCAGGTCTGGTGCAGCGAGAAGCGGACATATAGGTTCTTGAATTAGTGTTTTTATTTACTTATATTTTAGTTTATTTTTATTTTAATGAGAAATGTTACTAACGTAGTTTTTTAAGTGTTACTAACAACAATTTGAATCACTGAGTGGTCAACCCCACGACCAATTTTGCTGCCTAGCCGATCTTTTTACCACATATCCCAACATAACTCGTGCCAACATGACAAAATATGCCGCCAAAATTCGGTTACCCCACACCGCAAAATTAAAATGGCATTCGCTCTGCGTGAAATTCAAAATTCGAACTTCAAAATAGCGAAAAATATCACACGAACACTCGAAAAAAAATGCATTCAATATGCACGACCATAGATATATGATTTCTATATGCACGACCTTCTTTTTTTTTTAAACCGTAAAAAATGGCTAGTCTTTTGATTAACTAGGATTTTGATACAAGAAACAACATATAGTAGAGAAACATAATCTGTGAAAATCAAAAGCAATTTTACTTAGGGCTGATTTTTCAATAGTTAGTTAACTTTTATCTGAAGGGGTAAATCTGGCGGTTCGACTTAATTATGTATCTATATGAACTATCAAACCGCCATTTTTAATTCCTCAAATAAAAGTGATATGTCAATTGAAAAATCGGCCTTCAATTATAAATAATGGCCAGAGGCTATGCATTGCTATACAACGTGGCAATGCCGCCAGTCTCTGTCGACTGGTACTCATAATGCACAGACGCCAGCACATCAAGCTAACCGAAACTGTAAAATTTTCACAATCTGCCTTGAACCTAATGCTTTAGCGATAAAGTTGAAAATCTATTAAAGAAATTTGACAGATTGTAGTAAGCTTGATGTGCTGGCGTCTGTACCCATCAATACCAGCGATGCGGAAGAATTTTTCGATGCCATATTTTAGTTTGTTAGTAGTTTTAGTTAAGTTGTCCTAACTTTGTATTTTTTTTTAATTAATTAGGTATAAGTTGATATTTAGGTACAATTTCATTTTAATTCTGAATAAACAATGGCTTATTTCATTGAGTTTCTTTGACAAAGTCTGAACGCTAATCAGAGTGCACACGTTCTTGAGCGATGAAAAGATAAAACACGATCGGTGATTGCTATCTGCACTCCAACGTACAATGTCCACGAGGGATTTTATTTTCAAGCTTATACAAGGTGTAAACGACAATCATTATTAAACTTCGTATATCTAATGACGTTTTTTTAAGCTATTGCATAGCTTTTATCTTGGGCTTTGAGCGCGGCGACCGAATGAAGAAATTCCGTAACGAAAATAAACCTAACACCCCCCACTCCGACCGGCACAGCGGTGCAGCGTTGAAAGCCGTGCATCGTCTAACGTCGTATCAGTTCGGCAGACTTCGACACGGTGTTTGTGTGCGTGCGACTAGACGTATGCTATGCAATAGCTTTACCGCGGCAGTCCCCGAGTGCCACACGTATTTTTTCTCGACTTTTTATTATGGACGTTTATAATGTTCTGCATCGTTCTCACATGCACAATTTTTAACATGAATGATGTAACCAAGACTTTGTAAACATATTATTTTGATTTAAAAGAGTGTCCATGGAGTTTCTTGCCCGTTCTTCTCCATAGCGTAGGTACGCTTTGGAATGGGCAACTAGCTCCATCTTTCTGACTGACCGGCCCCTTGACAATTAAAAAGTGCCTGTAATTGGTTTAATTGAAAATAAATACTTCGAGTTTGAGTTCCCAGTCGGCATACAAAAAATCAATAAAATATATCCAATAGTTTTAGTCACTATCGCTAGTTGGATGATCGGCAAAACCCATAATAGGACCTCTGCTATTTAGTTTATTTGAAAAAATCACTTTTTAATTTCGATGTAAGGATTTATTTGATATAGTTTCTAAATATAGGAGTGTAGATGGAGCATTAGTATTGTCAGTGACTTCCTTTATTTCTTTTTTTTTTTAAAGGTTTGTAGACCTGTGCACATTTTGTCAGTTACGTTACAAAGCCCATGGGATACGCAATAGTCCTATCTTGTTGCTAAACTCTCCCCTTAGTACCACAAAACCGTGTTTTTCTGTTGGTTAAGCTAAACAACTGTTCAACTGTTGTTAATAATGACATTAGACAACGTGTTGAAAAAAGTGTCAAAGCTTTGTGGTTAGACCCATCTTTTGTTTTTGGGTAATCGGATAAAAACTGACATACACATAAAAATTACGTATTCATTGTCTTTCAAATTAAATAATAAAGAGTATTTACTTTAAGAGGAAATGCGGTCAGAAAGACTTTTGTAAAAGCCTAAGTAAAAAATCATAACTCGAGGTTTGGCTCTCACCTATTTCCTCCTCCAATATTGGACCAATTTAAAATATATTTCATAAACTGAATAAGAAGGATATATACCGTGTCCCTATGTTTTTCTTTTTTCATTAATAGTTGTAAAATTTGTACACTAAGCCTCTGTTGACAGTGGTTTAAATCGGCATTTTTGAGGGTTCTAGTGCTTATAAAAATAATGTATCATCAAAAAGGAAAACATAGGGATATACAAGTAGTTAATATTTATTATTCTGTAAAAAATCATTGCTTTATGATCATTAATCAGAAAGAAAACAGGCGAGAACGTTCTATGGAGAAACGACTTACCGCATCTGTTCTTAAGTGCTCCGTCACACCACATAATTACTAACCTAACCCAACTTGTTACAGATTAAACTAAAACATTATACAACTAACATCTCAAAATTAATTAAACCATAAACCACGAAGAAATCCCCTATGCCTTCTTAGAATCCTTTTCATCATCATTCATCCCTTTAGATAGCGGTTTGTTGGCGCCAAGATAAAACCGTACTTCGAAAGAGTAGTTTTAAAAGTAAATACATCCCCGTCTTTGTGGTGAACTGTATTACTTTGACTTGAAAGAAATCACCAACGAGGTGGATTTTTCAATCTAAGCAGGATAGAATGGACTCGTTTTCAGGGATATGCGCGAAGGTAGTCCGAGGAATTCAAATTTAAATTACCTTTTTTTGCAATTTACAGGTCAGTGTCAGGATGTAAGTTGATTAAAATCAATAGAATCAGAAATTTTCTTAAGTTAGAATTAGCCTCACATGTCATGATTTCATGTCTTTTTTTTATCGTTCTGTAATAATAATAATCCCATCGCCGTTGACGTCGTGGTGGGGCTTGCGCGCTCCGAACTCTATGCTTGTGCAGGTAAAGTTTACTTTGCTGAGACAAGTGTAGAGTGACGACGAGCCAGACCAAGAGAGATACATAAACCCGCAGGACTGCATATGTCGAGCTGTTGGGCAGTAGCGAACCCACGGACCCTATCTCCCGGGAGACGTCGTGTTCCTCGTTTCTGGCTTGCCTTTATTGGCCGGCTGGAGTAAACACTGACGAGGAACTAAGCTCCCACCTAATTCTTGCTTTTATTGGCCAGCGTGATCGAATCAGAAATGAGGAGATCCGCAGCCCAGGAGGACCAAAGTAACTGACATAGCCCGAAGAATCGCCAAACTTAAGTGGCAGTGGGCAGGGCACATTGCTCGCAGAACAGATGGCCGATGTGGCCGAAAGGTTCTGGAGTGGCGACCGCGTACCAGAAGACGTAGCGTTGGAAGGCCTCCCAAAAGGTGGACCGACGACCTTGTGAAGGCCGCAGGAACCCGTTGGACGCGAGAAGCACAGAACCGGTCGAAGAGGAGGTGCTTGGGGGAGGCCTATGTCCAGCAGTGGACGTCTTTCGGCTGAAATGATGATTGGCCAGCTTGAAAGGAGATTCGGAAGAGCAAACGTGCTCGGAGGAATAAAGTATTCCAGTAAGAAGCTGGTAGGGATTGTACTTCCGCGATTGTCCTGATAGCCTTGGAACACGTTTTCAATCCTTGTGAATCTCAGGATATGTTGATGTTGCCCCCTTGTTACTACGTCACTATGTGCTAGCGACCGCTTTCGAGGGCCCATTATTGAGTGTGCAAGTCACCCGCTGCCATTTTATACGTGTTTTGTATGTGTAAAACATAGGTCAGGCAGGGGCCATAGTCTTTCCGTAGTTTTAGGTAACCAGTCCACTTTTGCCAGCCGAATCGGCCAAATCCACAGTCCAAAACTATACCCATATCCTGCAATAGATAGTTAATTAAAACCTACCATTTGTACGCTTAGGTTTTTGCTAACTCCGTGTTCGAAGTTTCTTCGGACTGATAGATTTTACCCAATTAAAATTGACTCCTAAGAAATTTTATATCTTCTAAGAAAAAGTAATAAAAATAATTATATTTGCGTCTAGACAAGAACTAAATTGGTAACAGGAAACAATTAATCATGATTTTATTAACTTTCCAGATCTTCATACAACATAATTTACATAATTTTAAAAAGCTAACAGTCTTAAAATAATAATATGTACAAGTATATAAAAAGGGAGGGGAAATAATCAAAGGGCATCAAAAAATTCGTCCGCATCGCTGTCAACAGGAAACGTGCCGTGCAATGCTGATTAAGAAAGAATTTACTTTACATAAACTTTGTAGAAAGTAATTGTTATAGTAGTAAATTACTATTTATCCATACTATAACATTATAAATCCGAAAGTAACTCTGTCTGTCTGTATGTTACCTTTTCACGGGTAAACCACAGAACCGATTTAGATGAAATTTGGCATAGAGATAGTTTGAGTCCCGGTAAAGGACATAGGATCGTTTTTATCCCGATATTCCCACGGGATCGAAACTTATGCGGGTGAAACCGCAGGGCGCAGTTTTTTATAAAAATATTGTCAATTTACTTTCTACATTGTACGCAAATATTTACTATTTTGTGTTCAACTTAAATCTACACACGTTTATTAACTTTACTTCCCAACATCAACAGCAACATCTGCGTAGCCTTTTCCCAACTATGTTGGGGTCGGCTTCCAGTCAAACCGGATGCAGCTGAATACCAGTATGTATATTAAATGGAGCGACTGCCTATTTGACCTCCTCAACCCAGTTATTGGGTAATACGATACCTCTTGGTAAGACTGGTTGTCAGACTTTCAGGCTCCTGACAACCCGTAACAACTGTCAAAGATCCACGAATGACAGCCGGGACCCAACGGCTTAACGTACTTTCCGAGGCACGAAAGATGGTCACCCATCCACAGACCAATCGCGGCAAGCGTAGCTTAACCTGATCGATCGACCTGTGCGGCTGTTATTATTTTAGCCACGGGCCCCTATTAGCTTCCCAATAGATATAAATAACGTCAGTGTAAAAATAGACGATGCACGGCTTTCAACGCTGCACCGCTGTGCCGGTCGGAGTGGGGGGTGTTAGGTTTATTTTCGTTACGGAATTTCTTCATTCGGTCGCCGCGCTCAAAGCCCAAGATAAAAGCTATGCAATAGCTTAAAAAAACCTTGATTTTCCTTCATAAAACTCAAAGAAAACTAGTAACCAATGGCATACATTTTCTGGGCAATATATATCGAGTATCGGTAGGCGCGTTATAAATAATATTACTTGCGACTAACACCCGACGCGGCACGCGCCCGGAATACGACACAATAGGAACTGGGGTTGAACGTTAGTACAAGTTTGTTAGGGGGTTTCCTTTTAGATCTTAGGTATTGATAGATAGTGAAAAAATTAATTCCTGAATAGTATTGGTGTAAGTATTACAAAAAACCTGAAAAGAGGGAGAGGTCAGAAAAAAGGGAAGAGAAAATGTGTCTTCTGCACAAACTAAACGCACATTACAAAAAAAAAAAAACATACAAATTAGCCAAAAGCCTCGTAATCAACCAATTAAACATTGTCAATTTTGTTCATTGCTTGATGTCAAGGATCAAAGACAATAATATATACATTGCGTGACATGAGTACAGACGCCAGCACATCAAGCTGCCCGAATCTATAAAATTTTCGCAATCGACTTTAAACCTTCTGCTTCAGCGATAAAGTTGAAAATCTATTAAATAAATTTGACAGATTGTAGTAGCTTGATGTACTGGCGTCTGTACCTGCCACCCCTATAATGTTTTTTTTTTCCGGATTTGGTACTCCATAACGCATAAACAGTTGCTTTAATGGATTAAATATCACATTTGGCAAACCAATAGACCATTTCGGATTGCTCAGGATCCGTTTTATCGAGGCATGAAGAAGTTAATAGTTCCTTGAGGACACGAGTGACTCTCTGGCAAGAGCAAGTTATAAGCTGCACTCGACGTAATCCACCACGCGGGCCCAGTGCGGGTTGGTAGATGTCACATGTGTTCGATTTTTTGGTTCTACGATATGCCGGTTTCCTCGCGATGTTTTTCTTTATCGCTTTGAGAGCACTGGTATATACGTATAACAACGTGTGTGTGTACTTAATAAAGAGTATTCTATACTACTTCTACATTGATTGATTTTTTATTTTTAAAGGTATTTAATAACGGAAAGGTAAACACAAGTTAATAAAAAGATCTTATTATAAATGTAAATTAGTATAATCCAAGCAATGTTATATAATTATATGCTAAATTGCCTACTAATGATTGAAAATGTTACAACAAATTATTTGATTTTAATACAGATAAATAATACAAATTTAGATGGCAGGGCATCGACACGCAGCTTGTAACATATGGATTCAGTACACGATTCTGAAGAGCGTTGAACCACAAAATACAGAGAGGTTGAACCACCGGTTACTAAAAAAAAAATCTGTTCCATGCATTTTGACCACGTGGGTATCGCACTTTTCTACTCCAAAAACGTAGAGACCGTTGACCCTCACTTTCCCTAGATCTGAAAATGGCTGAAGAGATCACCTCGTCTTACTATTAAAACAACCCAAATCTCGCATTATAATCTCGACGCATACCTAATAAAAAAGTAACACATTCATTAGATCAAAATTGAAATGATCTTTCATCTTGTGCATTAAAACTACAGAAATATATATTGATTAGGTTGTCTATTAGTAAAATCTTAGTTGTTATAATTTATTTGAAAGTTATAATATAATTACATTGTTGTTTATTTATTTATTAAAACTTTATGCACTAGTAAAAACTGTTGAAAGGAGGACTTAAGGTGAATGCGCAGTGGTAGACCGCGAAATTCAAATTTTCTTACGTTTTTTGCAATTTGCAGGCCAGTGTCAGGTTGTATCTTGATCAAAATTTGATTCGCGACAATAACAGGTACGTATTTATAGAATTATAATCATTAGAATCATTAATACATCTTTCTAAGTTAGATTTGTACCACTAAGCAGTTTTCCATAAGAGATTTGTTGTCGTGGTACAAATCTAACTTAGAAAGATGTATTAATGATTCTAATGATTATAATTCTGTAAATACGTACCTTTTATAGTCGCGAATCAACTTTTGATCAAAATACAACCTGACACTGATCTGAAAATTGCGAAAAACGTAAGTAAATTTGAATTTCGCGGGCTACCCTGGCACTTCCCCCTTAAGGCCTTGGGCATTTTGTTGTTGATAGTACATTCTCTGATCAGTTGCGAATCTGGTGAGTTGCGTTTCTGGTAAGTTGAGAATCTGGTGACTTGCTCATGAGGCGCTGACATACTGGTATATCAGCTATTATCGCTATGATATTTATTTTTTAAATGTCTCAGCATCATGCTGAGATAGGAGCCTTTTGGCCTCGTATAGGGCTTTCTGTTTCATTTTCCTTTTTTTTGTTACTTTTTTTTTTAATATTCTGATTTTTTATTTTTGACTGGGTTTAGTTTAGTTTGTGATCTTCCGGTACGAGTCGCAATAAATACTATTTCTTTCTTTTCTTTTCTTTATATTTTTTTTCATATCTGGGTTGTGTTCGCAACCTAAGCTCAAGATATAATTCAGTAACCATACCACGGGCGTTTCTTCCTAGAAATCTCGACAATATTGCTAAAGTACTAAGTAAAAACTGAGGCGTGAGTTCTAAAACTTTGTTGAAAGAAAAAGTAAAAGTCGGGGCGAAAGGTTGAAAGAATTGTTTCGCTTGAGAAATAAATATAAAAAACCGGCCAAATGCGAGTCGGTCTCGCACACGAAGGGTTCTGTAGCACCGTATAATATTTAACACTACGTATATAAAAAAATCACGTTTGTTGTATGGGAGCCCCCCTTAAATATTTATTTTATTTTAATTTTATTATTTATTATTAAAGTAAAAATACAACTGAGTACCTATTATGTGAATATTTCAAGTGCCTACCTGTTGCCATTATTGATATCGAACAAAAAAAGGCAAAAAAATCGTGTTTGTTGTAGCGGCAACAGAAATACATAATTTGTGAAAATTTCAACTGTCTAGCTATCGCGGTTCTTGAGATACAGCCTGGTGACAGACAGACGGACGGACAGACAGCGAAGTCTTAGTAATAGGGTCCCGTTTTTACCCTTTGGGTACGGAACCCTAAAAAGGAGACTTGTGGGTACTTATTGCTAATAAACACGCGATGATTTGAAAATTGGTTCGGTATCGTGAAATAGGATCGGTGTTGTGTTTTTTCGAGATTTATTTAACCTCTCGAGTGTCGGCGGGAACCCCCGCATTCCCACGAAAAAAAGTACCGTTGAGTGTCGGCGGGACGTCAGGGCGTCCCGCCAGTGACATGGTCTATGATTTATTTTTTTACTATTTCAACTTATTTTAACCAATAGGAGTGTTTGACATCAATATTTTCTGTGTTCTGTGCTCTCGAATACTAAACTATGATTGGCTATCGAGTTCATAGAAAAAGTGTGAGTATTGGTCGTTGAAAACAAATGGCGACGCATTTCATTTGTGATCAAGATTGCGTAATTCTATTGTTTTGTTTACAAAATAATGCGTATGGTGCAAAGTGTTGAATGTTTTATGATGATAAGTGTATATGCTTGGTGTGTAACTAAAAATAATGTGATTTAGAGCGAGTTTTACATGATTTCTGAATCGTCAAAGTTTGTGTATTGAAGAATTTTTTACCGTTGGTGAATTGCAGTAAAAAGGGTATGTATTTGTGACTACTTAATTTTAATGGTTAGACAATGTTTCTAGGTTTCTAAAAATGTATAAATCATAAAAAACGGACGACAATTATAGGTTATAAAAGCAAAATAGTAAAAGGCGTCAGGTCACTTGAGGTCAACAGGTCAAGACGTCGACACTCAACGGTATCGATGCATTTTGCCGCGCGACACCCGAGAGGTTAATAAGAATAAGAACAAATTTATATTGCTAGGTTCACATGTCAAGTGAATTGAATTCCTAGGCCTCACACTAGGATTCACTGTATTGCGAGATCCTCTTGACTCCTTTGTTTCGTCAACAATCTATCTATGCTATTAATAAGGCGTTTGATCGCGCTAATCTCAGGAACGACCAGTCGGATTAAAAAAAAATGTATTTGATAGCTCAATTGTACTGTCAAGGGAAGGTTGATGAATTAGGTACCTGACGCTATCGACAAATTAAATAAGGACTTGATAGCCATAAAAACCTGGTCTGATAGATTTGGCTTAGCTGTAAACCCTACGAAGTGTCAGGCGATCATCATTGGCAGTTCTCGTAGTGTTAGCAAGGTAGATGGTACAACCTTGCCGCGAGTTCTCTTCAATGGTACGATCGTTCCTTTTGGTACTGACGTGATCCTTCATGTCAGTAGTCGATCATATACTTTTATTATTTCTACAACTTGCATTTTTTGCGTTTAGGTCTTGTAAGCCCCTTAACTTGCATTGACTAATTCTACGATAACACTTCCACAAAACCACTTAACATCAAAATGACACATTTGCAATGCACATAATATGCCTGTAACCGCAACGTGAAACATCAGCACTATAACCATTCAATTTCCAACACGCCAACAAATGAAAATGACATCGTCTCGTCGAATAAACATAACAAACACCATCTGCCGTCACATTCACACTTTCATCAACCCTCTATAAGCTTTAAAACTTTAGTCATAAGGCGTTAATTCCAATGAGGGAATTCTTTTAATCAGTTTTCGAAACGCAAAGTTAAGTTTGCCCTATGTAAACGGTAATTTGTTTTGCCACATTTCAAGTATACTTGAATTAAGTGGTTGACGTAAGTAAAAATCTATTCTTGTTTGAGGTAAGTAAATACGTTTAAGATAGCTTTTACCTTTACTTGAAAGGTTAGCATTTACTCGTTTTAGAGGTGCAAGTATGTCAATTAGTGCGTAGTGATGAACGTTCATAATTTAACGGAGGGGCTCGTGGCTAAATGATAAGAGCCGCAGGGAGCGATCCAAGGTTAAGCTACGCTTGCCGCGGTCTGTTCGTGAATGGGTGACAATCTATTACATATTGATAGCACCCAGTGCCTCGGAAAGCTCGTTAAGCTGTTGGTTCTGGCTGTCATTCGTCAGATCTTTGACAGTAATTACAGTCAGAAGCCCAAAAGTCTGACAACCATTCTTAACATGGGGTAAATGGGGTAAAACCTAGTAGGTTTTTGTGGTTGTGGAGCTATGTCGCAAACAAGGCTCCACCTCCTACCCTGCCCTCTGCGTCCCAAAACATGCAGCCAAAGTGACCTCTGCCCTGCCACCGACGACGCCCTTGAAGTGGCGAAGTTTTGGGCCAAGAAGATCAGTCGTGCCAGCACTAGAAGAAGAAAAGGTGATCAGTAGTGTCTGCTTTACACAAATAAGGCGTCTGAATCAGAATTTACTTCAATACCTTGGAGAAATCATAACAAACCCGACGTTATTAACAAATGCATCGATATACATCGAATTTTATCGATACAAATAAACGATTGAGTCGAGTTGGCTCGCGACTTCTGCTCGGCACCTGCTGTATTTTAACGAGATTAACAATGGAGTGGCTTTTCAACCTGCGTACGGATAAAATCGAGAATAGTCTATAAATCGAATGAGTTTCGTTTCATCTTTTTTAATGGGACGCATTTTAAGTGGTTAATTATTTTTGTGTTTCGGATTAAAGGTGGTGTTTTTATGAATTTTGAACTGTTGTGCGATCAGTATTATCAATATTGTCAATTAAAATATTGAAAAAATTTCTTTCACACACAAAACCCATGTAAAATTATAATCCCATGTATAAATTAGACCTCATCCACACGCCGTCGATCCGCACGATGAATATGTTATAAGATAATACATTTATATATAAATGATATATTTTACTGTATAATTTTGGAATCTCACAAGGCAGTTTCATACAACACAACATTTGTTTTTTTTTAACAAGTGGTCATGGCGAGCGACCCGGCAGGCCCAGACGGAGATGGCGGGGGATGAGCTGGACTGCTTCAACAAGAACTGCTCCTGAGTAGCTTTAAACAGAGAGAGGTGGAAAGATAGTATGGAGGCGTTTGCACAGGCTATTATAATAAAAAGTGCTATTATAATTATAGTACCTAATGGTGTGTTTTCCTAGAGTGCGTTTTGTGGCACCATAAAGCTAAACCCCGTGTTGTTGACTGACATTACAGAATAACGATCTAATTTGTATTCAAACAAACAATAATCGGTTAGAGTTATGCAATACCTAAAAATTATTGATGCCCGAGATAATAGTGTGGTCAATAATTGGTAAAAAGAAAGCAGCAGTAAGACCTAATTTTGCTGACCTACCAGACCCTCATAAATGCGTTAGAGCCATACATAGCAGTACACAAAATTATTGATGCCCGAGATAAGTGGCGAGGTTAATTTTATTGGTAAAAAGTCAGCAGCCGTTAGACCTAATTATGCTGACCTACCAGGCCCTCATAAATGCGATGGAGCCATAGCAATACCCAAAATTATTGATGCCAGAGATTAGTAGCGATGTCAATTGGTAAAAAGTCAGCATCCGTAAGACCTAATTATGCTGACCTACCAGGCCCTCATAAATGCGTTAGAGCCATAGCAATACCCAAAATTATTGATGCCAGAGATAAGTAGCGATGTCAATTATTATTGGTAAAAAGTCAGCAGCCGTAAGACCTATTTATGCTGACCTACCAGGCCCTCATAAATGCGTTAGAGCCATAGCAATACCCAAAATTATTGATGCCAGAGATAAGTAGCGATGTCAATTATTATTGGTAAAAAGTCAGCAGCCGTAAGACCTATTTATGCTGACCTACCAGGCCCTCATAAATGCGTTAGAGCCAAAGCAATACCCAAAATTATTGATGCCAGAGATGTAGCGATGTCAATTGGTAAAAAGTCAGCAGCCGTAAGACCTATTTATGCTGACCTACCAGGTCCTCATAAATGCGTTGGAGCCATACAATACCTAAAATAAGCGAGGTCAATTTTATTGGTAAAAAGTCGGCAGCCGTAAGACCTATTTATGCTGACCTACCAGGCCCTCATAAATGCGTTAGATCCATAGCAATATCTAAAATTATTGATGCCAGAGATAAGTAGCGATGTGAAATTGCTAAAAACTCAGCAGCCGTCTACCCATTTCATTTCTGGTTGGTTTCACTGGAACTGGGTCAGAGACGAACCTCTCATCAATTGCGAAACACCTATATATGCATAAGTTATAGAGTTATGAGGCTGAGCTATAAAGTAAGAGATAACTAATAGGTTTAATGGGGAAAATGAATGGGGCTCGTGGCTAAATAGTACTGAAGGTTACGCTACGCTTGCCGCGGTCGGTTCTTCGTGGATGGGTGACCATCTATTACATATCGAGACCCCTTCGTGCCTCGGAAAGCACATTAAGCTGTAGGTTCCGGCTGCCATTCGTAGATTTTTGACAGTCGTTACGGGTACTCAGAAGCCCAAAAGTCTGACAACCAGTCTTACCAAGGGGTATCGTGTTACCTTACTGGGTTGTGGAGGTCAGGTGTAGGCGTCGCTGCATGTAAAATACTTGTATTCAGCTGCATTCGGTTAGACTGAAAACCGACCACGCCATAGTTCGGAAAATGTAAAATATTGCTTTTGTACCTCATTTGAAACATATCCTTTTGCGCTCATTGTTCCCATGTTTGTATCATGACATAGTGTTCTCTTTTTGCACTATCTAATTTTAAAGTATTAAACGCAAGTTAAAACATACAGTTGATAAATAAATGTACAAAGATAACTTATATTCTTGCCTCTTAGCATCCTTTTAGCAGTGCTCCGGTGGTGTTAAATTTTGCAAGGTACTAATCAATTGCTTAGCAACCTCTTAGCGCTAAATAAAACCAAACCAACCAAACCAGCGTCAGACAGCATCTGTCTGGCATTAATGCTGAAATGAGCCTTTTTTGGCGCAGGCGTGAGACACACACTATTCTTGTTTGAAACATTTTTATTTTTTTTATTTTGTATTTTGTGTTTCACGAACTGTGACCAAATAAACATTTTTCTTTCTTTTTTAAATAGTGTTTATGAATAAGAATTTTGCTAATCACCTGCTTAGCAATTGATTAAAATTTAAGACGCGTTTATAAATAACACGGTATGTCCCCATTCTCCTGCCATTATCCAAATTTATTTGAGGTCGACGCAACATGTCTTTTTCTTCTATACTTCTCTATGAGTCGACATCTCGATAGTCACCCTCTTTCTAACCATATCACACAGTCACAAAGTCTATTCATCGTTTCTTTGGTCTTCCCCTACTTTTATAGCCGTCCACATTCATCAACTTCCCTCACGAAATTTTCCTCATTCCTCCGCATCACATGCCCATACCATAACAACATGTAGGTAGCTTGTACAATTTGAACATTTTCTTCTAAAATAATTTTCAAGTAGTAATGTAGATAAAAACTTTTTTACAAAAAAAACAACCGACTTCGTTCGCATTTTCGTTGTTTGCCACCGACTTCCGCAAATTAAAGTTATTTTTCACTTTGTAGTGTCTTTTTTAGAAGTCGGTTGTTTTTTTTTTTTTGTAAAAAAGTTTTTATTTACCCCATAAAAATTCGTATAACACTACTTGCTATGTAAATATCAGTGACAGGAAGCTATATAACATCATCAATATAAATTAAGTGACAAAAATAGTTAAAAAAGCAACTTACAGTTGATTTGAGAACCTCCTCGTTTTTGAAGTCGGTTAAAAAATGAAGAAAACGTTCCTCAAAAATTCCAAATGTTTTCCAACCCAGAAAAGGTTCTTAGAGGTATCCATTATACCTAAAACTAACCTCTTTTTATTCTACTCAATTCTTTACATCACTGAAAAGTAAGTATCAGGGTGCTTTCGTGTTGAATAGCTATTCCATCTCAAATCGCTTATTTCGGAGCCATACGACTAATCAGCTTTCAATCTCAGCGACCCGACCTTAAGCTCAATATTATGCTCGGACGAAGCTTGCCGACACTAGACTGTGCCTAAATTATGTTATTAATGAGAAGATTATCTTTCTTAACTTGATCTTAGGTTTTAAAATCAAGTTAGTTCTAATTTAAGTAAAGTCAAGGAAATTAATTGTTTATCAAATTGACACACTACTTTAATTTGCGTTTTAGAGTAATTTGATGCCACTTATATGTAAACTGGGGGCCTAAAAAGGCCATTAACTCGTAATATTATTTGACATTAAAGCAATTCATATTTTGTGGACCATTTTACGAATCTCCATACAAAACTGTCAAACAGATGAATTGCGTGATATGAAATTGTACGCAAATAATATTATGAATTGTCAGTTTGTGACCATTGTACGACTTTTATTATGATTCATAATGTTATCCTTTTATGATTCTGCCAAAGTAGCCTTTTTAGGCCCTCTGGTGTTCAGTTGCATCAGGTTAGACAGGTTAGACTGGAAGCTGAACCTTACATCGTTGGGAAAAGGCTAGGCAGATTGATTGACATTTAATAGTGTCAAAGTCACACAGTTCTATTACAAAACTTACTTACCTATCCTTTAAATAATACTCTAACCCAGTAAACCATACTTAATTAATCTATTTTCACGACGAAATGAATTAATTACAAATGCCGCAACGGAATATAAATTCAGGCATCAATTACAATAATTTTGATAAGTCAAACATTCGGGGGACTTCGGAAATGTTCGGGTATATTCGCGATCAGTGATACTGAATTCATAGTTCTCATTAATCATAGCTGATAAAGACGTATTGGATGCCTTATGGTGTAAGAGGGAACGAGATAGCTAGTATAGTGTGATGTCGCTGGGTGTAAGAGGGAGCGAGATAGTGATACTATGTTAGTATAGAAGATATGATAGTGACTTCGCATTTTTGTATTAAGACATTTTTTTGAATGGCGAAGCTTTTTTATTGATGGATGAGGGTGTAGGACATAAAAAGCTATAGAGGGAAATATGTAGTGACCGTTTACTTATCGAGTATCCGTAGCTTTCCATCAGGCGTGATCGAGGTGAGGGGAGGTTGGGGCGGTGGGACCCGCTGAAGAACAGCGGATCGAGGCCTGTCGGGGGAGCGGTGAATACTTATGCGAAACCCGCACCCTGGCCATAGGTGGAGGTGGAACACCGCGGTGATTTTAGCCGGTAAGTGTCCGGCATGCCCCTCTGTCACCCCCACGATGGAGGAAGTCCGTGAGAATATCCACAGCGCACCATAAAAAAGGCGTGTTCGAGGTCAAGAGCCCATTCGCCAATAAAAAATAAATGAAAACAGTTTGAAATTTAGTTTTTGCGATTTATTCCGGTCTGACCCCCTTCACCCCCCCCCCCCCCTTCACCCCCTCTCCCTCCTCGATCCCCTGCTAGTCCGTCTTCTGTTTTAATCTCTGTCATTCCTTGCAGTTTGACATCAAATTTATGAGCTCATCATCATCATCGTTCTCTTGTCCATAACCCAGTTTATTTGGGGTCAGCGCAACATATTTTTTTCATCCATACATCTAAACACACCTCGTGTTTGTGTAGGAATGAACCTAGAATTTAGAATGATTAAATTGAGTTTTCGATTTTCCGCCGTCTCTCTAGAATTAAACCAGCATTCATTCAATTAAGTCTATAATGACGATATTTAGGTAGGCTTAGACGCGGGATGAATGCGTAATAGTATCAGATATAAATTGTAATAACTTTAATATAACATGATGTAGACCAAGGTAACCGACATAGCCCGAAGAATTGCTAAACTTAAGTGGCAGTGGGCAAGGCACATTGCTCGCAGAACAGATGGCCGATGGGGCCGAAAGGTTCTGGAGTGGCGACCGCGTACCGGAAGACGTAGCGTTGGTAGGCCTCCCACAAGGTGGGCCGACGACCTTGTGAAGGCCGCAAGAATCCGTTGGATGCGAGAAGCACAGAACCGGAAGTGGAGGTGCTTGGGGGAGGCCTATGACCAGCAGTGGACGTCTTTCGGCTGAAATGATGTTGATGATGAACATGATGCTTTGGTGGCTCAGTGATAACGGCCGCGACTTACGAGGTGTAGGTCGCAAGTTTGAACCCTGACTAAATAATACTCTCTACTGATCTGGCCGTTTGAGTAATTTATGCGGCCTACCCAAATGTCCTTTCTTTGGTATTTTTTGTCGAATCGTTGAGCTCCTTACGTTCTGATTTGAACTGCACGATTACTGACAAATGCGTGCACTGACTGGACAGGCCCACTCAATCTGTGTGGATTCTTCAAAATTCAGTTACTAATCTGGCACTCACATGAACATGTCTGAACTTTAAAAAAACTGTGAACTCTTGAGTTTGATCCGATATTTCTTCTCAGAATAGTAGAATAGGAAATACCGACCTCATCTAGCTTTTAAAAACTTTATTCACATGTAAAAGTATTAGTCATTTACTCATTTACCAAACGCCACTCCAAAACAAGGTTATCAAAAAAATACAATACTGATGAATCAGAAAAAGCGAGAGACTCATTATTTTAACCCATATTCACAGTGCAGCTGCCAAAACGATTTGCTCGTGAATATTCAAGAGGGCCACAATTTGGGCGCTGGGCCTGAATCAATACTAACCATTCACCAAAAATATTGAGTCTTGAGGAAATATTTACCGTTCTTTTATTGGTGTATTTTTTATGATTCTTTCAGCTGCTGGGTAAGTTCGGAGAAATGGAGATTTCGTTTTAAATAAAGGATTTATTTTTAAGTTTAGCTTTCTGATTAAAAAGGTTACGTTTATCTGTTAAATATTTTGATTTGTAAATAAAAATAATACAAGATAAAAAAAAGGTTACGTCATCAAACTGTGAAGAATGTGGAGTAGTCAACATGACTGTGAAACATTAGAATGCGCAACATTTTTTATTTTTATTGTTGAATGGGCCCGCTCTTGACCTCGATCACACCTGATGGAAAGCGATGGGTGAGGTCTATGATGGAACGAGCGTCCCCAGAATATGCCTACTGTGGTACTGGAACTAGCACGCATCGACGAAACACTGTAGGCTGTTAGACGCCGGACTCCGGTGGGAGGGTGGTCGTAAACCAGGCGGGTGTTAGCCCTACCACCGCAAGGGAAGAATTGGCCAGTCAAATAAGGTGTTGGGTGCGACTGTCCAGGATGAGCCGAGCGCTCGGTTCAGTTGAGTAACTGGCGGAAAAAACTGCGCTATACGAGGAGGCTTCTTCATGCATCCCAAACATGTTTTGATGGAGTCTGTGCGAATGAGGCTTTGCGATTTAATTAATTTGTCCAACAAATAAGTACGATATTGGAGTGTGTAATGCTATCCTGGCTTGTTCTTTATCGGAACAAACCAGGATAACATTACATCCATCAATCCAATCTAACTACAATACCAAAGCAATAAGTTAATGGACAACAATATAACTTCGAGAAAAATATAGTTTAGTTTATACATCATCTCCTGTTGTGCCGAGACCATTGACAAAATAAATTGAAATGTCCATTGTTCCTCACGACAACATATTTTGGCAACAAACTTTCTTTGACCGTTCTGGAGATCAAATTTAGAGAAAGGTCACACACATTTAAAATATATGGCGGATCTCACACTGCAACGTGCCATGCGACGGGGCACGGGAAATAGAGCCAAATGCGCGGAAACGCGTTTTTATTGAATTTGTAGGTAGAAAACCTAGTGAGAGATCCACCTAAAGTATGACATCTATCCTTCCATAAAAAGAGTGTAAAGCCTTCTTAGACTTCAAATGGTCCCTAAAAACTAAAAAGCGGAAAACCGTTTTACATGAAAGAAAATTACCAGTTCATATTTTTATTTTGGGAAAACGTTTATGTACAGCATAATACTTTGAGAAAACAGTTTATCGTTTGTTTATAGCCTTATTTTTTATGTTTATTACAGTGTTTATTCTGAAACAGGATGAATAGCGTACTTATGTCAAGGGCAAACATTTTGATACTTACTCTTTAGGATTTCTTTTTTCAGGAATGTTTTCTTAGCTGTAAAAAATAAAGCTCGCTTTTTCGCAGTTTCTGATAATACCTTACATAATAAAAGTTGATTAATACTTTTGAAATCCTAATTATTGAGCTAAATAAACAAACTAAAAAAACTCGGACCAGAAGTAAAATTAAATGAATTTTATATCTTAGTTACGCGATGTTTTGAATAATTTTGAGTCAATTTAGATGATGTATAAAATAAAAGTAGCAGTATTTATTGACTCTTTAGGTAAAGACAAGGTAAAAGATAAATCACACATTTACCTATTTAATCTTTTTACCACTATGACTGCAAACCGTTTTCATACCAAAATCAAAAACTAACCCATGTTAGTTTTAAAATCGACCCTGTGTGTAGATAAATAACTAAGGTCAAATTTTTCAACACTCCGATAACTTTTATCCGAAGAACAAATATGACATATTTTCTATAGAAAAGCTATCAAAAAGCCATTATTTATTTCTCAGATAAAATCAGCTATTTGACTATTGAGAAATCAGCCCATTAGTAAGTAAAGGCCACCAAGGAAATTGAACACGATAAGCATCTCCAAACCGCGTTCAAAAGCTGTCACTGCCAATTTCCACAACAATGTTGACAATGACAGCTCTTGAACGAGGTTTATATGTGCTGATAGCGTTCAGTCTCTTTGAGGAAATTCGGTCTTAGATCGACTGTCGTATGTCGTACACAAGTTACCTTCGTCAACAATTAAAACAAAAGCCAAAATCAGCACATGAATTGGTGCTCTCAATATGATTTAGTTGGCATACATGAGGCTGGGAATTAAAAGTTTTTATTTTTCTCGTTTTAGTTATACCTACCCCACATAAATTCATATAACACTACAATATGTAAATATCAGTGACAGGAAGTTATTAAAACATCAACAATTTAAACTAAGTGGAAAAAAATTCGTATAATTGAATCTAACTCAAAAACTATCCAAACATAGCTAATAAAATTTGTATTAGACCAACCTTGAGGCATACATTATCTATTAAAAAAAGAATTTTGCAAATCGGCTTATAAATAACGGAGCTATGAGGCAACACAGATAAAAAAAATCAACGGAATTGATAACCTCCTTCTTTTTTTGAACTCTGTTAAAACAAAAAGTCATCTTTAAAAAAAAATACCATGTAATCACACAACCTAGTGACTTTTCGACCTTCTTACCTCCCATTATGTACCTTTGCCACCTTCGTGCTAACGTTCGCAAACTCGCTTGACTTCCCATAAGATGGTCGGTCACGTCGTTAGGGGCTGGCTGCGATAACGTTAATTTACTCCATGAGGCCCGTGTAATGAGGTGCTGCTTAGAATTTGACGAGTGCTGCAATTTTTATGAAGACCATACTACCTATACTATTTCTTGTAAGAGGAACAAATTGAAGGGACGGCACTTCAATTTGTGTTCAATTATGACGGGACGAGCTGGATAAAACTGGATGGAGGACGCGCGGGCTCGTGGTAGATGGAAGGAGTGGAGGGAGGCGTTTGCCCAGGAGTGAGACAGCATAGGCTAATAAAAAAAACACCTATTTTATTTACATTTATACTTCAGTCATAATTTTTAAACAAGATGACTTCGGCGTCCAACTACTCTGCGAAGAAAGGCCGACTGAGGTCACAGTCTCTTTTAAAAAGTCCAGACATAATCTTGTTCAGATCATGTGAACACCATGTAGATTGGTGTCTGAAATGGTATTTTGAGGAAAAAACTACACATATTGATGTTTTGTTATGATTAATAAATATGACGTTTTTTAATCATAATATATGTAGAGGAAATCGGAATGTACTGGTCATCATAAGAGTTACATCTAAGCCCACAGAGTACCTATTCTGCCGTTATAAGGAAAAAGGGCATAACTAACATTTTTTTCCGAAATTGTACAAAAAATATTAGCAGACGGGCCTTTTTTTTCTGATTCCGAATATGTATAGAACTCAATTTCGGAAAAAGGCCTTCAAGGCCATTTCAAGGCCTTTTAAACACCCCAGAGCTGGAGGTGTCATTTGATGATTTCCCATCCACAAAAAAAAGACCTTTTAAACACCCTCCATTTCCAAGACTTTTAACTTCCTAACTTACGCTTTAGACCACTTTACTTTTTCATAGAGGACGTTTTTCTCCCTTTAATTAGAGAAAAGCGGCCGTATCGGACAGGCTAGCGCACAATAAAGTGATCTTGTAAGGGTTCCGTCTTTTCACTGCGCGGTACGAAACCCATAATACCGAAGTAATTGATATTACCTTCATAAAAATGTTTGCACTTTACAATAAAGAAATTGATAACAAGAAAGGCCTGTATTGTTATTGAAAGCTTATATAGGAACATTTCTAAACACAATTCTTGTCGAGGTATTTAAAGAATGATACTTAAAACATAAGGTAAAAATAAAAAAACAAACTTTACATCTACATGTATATGAAGCGGTCAATTCTCCAACTGCAAAACAAAAGTGTTGGTGATAAAACTAGAAATTAACGATTTTCGGACGATTTCCTCGTTACCTGACCAGTACGTATTAACACAGGTACCGTAAAACCCTTGTTGAATGGAAATTGCCGATAATTTGCCCCAATTTTGTCAAATTTTGAGAAGATTTGAGTGATTATAATTTTGACGAAAATATGTATAAAAATTGAAGGGTGGTTGGTAGCGGCTGTATGAGAGTGTCTGAAAATTGAGTTGAATGGCTTGCAATTGGAGAGGCCTATGTCCAGCAGTGGACTGCTGTAGGCTGATGGTGATTTGTAGGTACTGGATTTCAGATGGAAACCACTACCTTATAACATACACTTATATCATCCTTTGAAAGGTGAGAATATTGTGCAGGTAATCACATCGCAAATTGTTGACAACTTATTACAGTTCTTACCAAGCCGAAAGAAATCTATGCCGGGAAAAGTTGCGTTTACCAAAAGTACTCTTTCTCAGAATATTTTTTTTAAAACAGCAGGGTAATTGCGTAACACACTATCAGTAGCAATGGGTTTAATTTTGACAGTTCAACAACATTCATTGCGTTATTTGCGTTGTTGAGCAGACATATTTTTGGAACATATGGAGCAATGGATTAGAAAGCTTCAAAATTATTAAAATTGAGAGTAATAGTGTGTTACTCAATTAGGGAGCAGCACATTCCTCTATTTTTGAAAAATAACCTATCCGATATTCAGACTAAAATGTTAATTGTACCTACATCCTTCCAAATGGCCAATCTTCTATTAGCTCATTCAACGTCAAAGTGCAAGCAACACAACCCATTGAATAGAACACCTATCAAGTCTAACGACCGCACTACGTTCATTCATTCATTCACCGCTCACTATCAGTTCGTTTCAGTCCACTGCTCTTAGTAAAGATGTCACGTCTTCTAAACCAATAGTGAAGTATGAACCACGTGTTGTAAGGGTTATTTCAAAGGATTCCCTCATCCGACATTTTGAATTGATCACTAACAAGATAATATGTAAGAATTCGCTAAACAGCTTCTTCCACTTTAGGTAGGTTAGGTTAGATTAGGTAAATATCAAGAAAATGTTAGATCTGTATTGTAGTCTGACCTCTAAACATATCAAATACAATATATTGTACAAAAACCACTCGTACGGAAAAAGTCAAATAACCCTTTCAGATATTTCCTTTCAAATCGGTATCTACATCTGTAAACTCACAAAGAAATAAAACTGACAAAAAACTACGACACATTCCCTCGAGCTCAATATTTGTAGTCGTACCTACATCACTAGTAAAGTATCGAAATCGTTTTCTATATGTCTGAAAACAAACACTGTCGGAAAAAAGAAAATAAAACAAGTCTGAACATAACTGTATCGCCCCATTTGGTCTCCTTCAATCCTTTCTGACGTTCGATACTGCCAACTAGTGATGTCAAGTGTCTGCGGGACGTCCCAATTTCCCGGGATTTATGGCCCGTCGTCCGGTCACCTGGGACGGTAAAATGTGTCTTCTACGTGTGAGCCATTATCGAAGCGTGCATGGTAGCCGATTTGTAAAGTGTCAGGTCACTTAATAGAGACTGTAGACTTTTATATTGTGCTCAAAAATATGGTTATAGTGTTGTTCTCACATCTTTCAGCTGTTACAATATACTACTGTTACAGTTATTACTTTTATATTATTTTCTGACGGCAGGATACGTACAGTTATAAGCCACGATTCCGTTTACAAAGAAAGGTCTCATGCATAATTATTATTATCATGTCTTGTAGTTTTTAAAATCAGTAAGTACTTCACAATGTCTTTAGAAATCCACCCAACACTATTCCGAGTATCCGAAAATCCGAGAAGCCGAAAATAGAGTTGAATGGCGTGCAATAAGGAGAGGCCTATGTCCAGCAGTGGACTGCTACAGGCTGATAATGATGATGATGACCTACACCTCTATTTAAAGAATCATTATTCCACACAAAACTCGGATCTCGCTTCGAATCCCGGTACGTTTTACTGACTCGAGGCAGCCCAGCCCTATCCTATCTCCTCGGCATGCATGACCCGTTTTTATTCGTGTTACTTGGCACAACGCCTCCGCACCACTCAACGAACAAATTAGTGATTCTAAACATTTCAGTTGATGCGTTTCGGAAATAATATAGCGAGGCAATGACACGGAAAGTTTGGCACACGCTGTCGAGAGCACGTTTCATGTAATGAAAATGGTAAGCCTAACAAAAATATAATATTAATTATATTATTGTATTTTTGGTAAGCTTACACGTTTTGGGTGCGAAATATTTCTGTTATTGTAGCTAAGTATGAAGAGCAACAAAAAACAAAGCAGTGGCACTCCGGGAGTGCCGACAGAAGTGAAAACAAAACACAAACAGAATACTTTGCCATCACTCACTGATATATCGGATATACATTAAAACCGAGTACATACTGAGGACAGCCGAACACATCCGAAGCGGTCGGTGTCGTCACGGTAACAGTGGCGCGAATTCAATGGTTTTTTTCCCATCTCGAAAAATTCCCAACGCGCCTATAAAAAAGTTTTCACTATAAAAAACACTTTATAAATAATAACTTATACGTATTTATGAAATAAAAATAACAATGTATATTTACTTAACTAAAACTACGAGTGTAAGCAAACTAAAATATTCCTCCGCATTGCTGTCGACTGGTTATGTAGCAAAAATGAGACTCGTTGTATAATGCTTAGCTTCTGGCCAAGATAAAAGCCAGCCCTTGGGTCACGGGAAGTGTCAACCAGTCGTTTGGAGATTCCATTGGACAATCCATGAGCAATCGGATGCCCTAAAGGTTTCAACCCCAAACGGCTCGAAAATATAATAGCATTAGTATGAAGTCAATATTTTTGAAAAGAAATAAAAAAAACTTATTTATTATTAAAGTCTCTTAAACTATGAATAAAAACAGAAGAACCTAATTAGACCAATAACAAAACACAGACCTGAAGTTAGCAGATTTTATGAAATTAAAATATCGATATTGTTACTGTATTTAAGGAAAATAGAGTCATAATCGTGCCTCGTATCGTAAAGACATTTTACGGTGATCTGGCCGTGGGATAGGTAGCTGTAAATAATCAATTTTCCTTCATAAATATTTACATCGAACATGTAAAGATAAACTTTTACTTGGCTTTACCTAGCTTTTTATTTTATACGGAATGTATTAATAAAACTACTAATAAATAGTAGATTTTTTGCCAAGGGAGCAAACAACTATTTTGAAGGCGAGAGGGATTCAACGAGTAATTCATCTTAAGTCATCATCTGCCTAGCCTTTTCCCAACTAGATTGCTCGACGTAAATTGCCCACGGTTTCGAGTCACAGCTGTCATTCTTTGACAGTTATATAAAATGGCTATAACATGGCAAATTGAAGCAGGGTGTTAAATTGCTGAATAGTTAATTCCGTGACTGAACATACCTACAACAAAAAAGTACTCAGAGCTACCATGGCATCAATTTGAAAACTGAAACAATCATCTCATCATATAAAAATAGTTGGGAAAAGGCTAGGCAGCCTTTTCCCAACTATTTTTGGAGTCGGCTTCCAGTCTAACCGGATGCAGCTGAGTACCAGTATTTTACATGGAGCGACTGCCTATCTGACCTCCACAACCGGTTACTGGGTAATACGAAATTCTTTGGTAAGACTGGTTGTCAGACTTTCGGGCTTCTGACGACCCGTAACAACTGTCAAAGATCCACGAATGACAGCCGGGACGTGTTTTCCCAGGCACGGAGGGGACTTGGTATGTAAAGATGGTCACGCATCCATGGACCAACCGCGGCAAGCGTAGCTTAAGCAGACCGATCGATCCGTGCGGCTGTTATTACTTAGCCACAAGCCCCTCTATCGAAATGAATAAGTAACGCAGATAATAGAAAGAAACACAAAGCTTATCTATACCGACGACATTACGTTATCAATGTATGGCATATAGTTATAATATCTTTAAGGTTTTTTTCTTTTATGGGTACGTAATATGCTTAAGTTTCCAAGAAAGTCGCGTAATGGTAAAATCTATCCCTTTGTGCAATGTTAAGTTTACAAGAAGTGATATTCGTTTATGAATTTTCTATCGGGTTGGATAAAAGGAAGCCATGTAGGATACACTACGTTTACGGGTATTCTGTGTGAGGTAAAGTTGTATTAGATTATCTTTTACACAAATATGAGGCTAACTGAGTGGTGTGCATACTTGTTCGGGTCGGCACATTCGATTCGGCAGTACTTATTTGTTAAACAACAAAGTCGACTCGAAGCATTTACTACACATATTCGGCTTTCATTAGGCTCTCATCAATCGGCAAACTCCGTTCTGCTTTAACCTTCTCTAAATCATGGTCGGGTCGGCTCGACACAATTCGTGCTAAGCCGAGCGGTTTTTTCTCGAACTTATTCAATTCAATTCATTTATTTGTGAACATAGTAGGTTACAGTCAAGTATATTATATATGATCTCTATATGTCCTACCACTTGGTGGTGAACAAATAATAATACCAATAAATAATCACGATTACAATTAAAATAGAAGGAAATGTCAGATAAAAGCATTAGATTAAATATTCAGAATATCAGTCAACATAATGTACATAATAGTCCCATTTTTATAACAAGCAAGCAATATAGGTAGGTACTTGACAACTAATTACACATAATTATAATATTCGGTCATAAAGAAATTCCTCAATAGAGAGTAATATGTCTTCTCGATCAGAAATAGAAATACTCAACTTATATCTACATAATTGTATTCAATTTTGCCGCCCGGCTGTGCCGAATCATGCCGACCCAGACTAGTGGCTAACACCCTTTATTGTAGAAAAAAAAAGAATTAACTGTTCGAGGCTCACTTAAATCAAAAGTCATTTATTCAAACTAGGCTGTAAATCAGCACTTTTTCAACGTCAAAATTACGTCTTAACGTCAAAAACCCCTAAAACACCCGCTCTTCACCACTTCCTAGTAGGTACAGACGCCAGCACATCAAGCTACTACAATCTGTCAAATTTCTTTAATAGATTTTCAACTCAATCGCTAAAGGATAAGGTTCAAAGTTGTTTGGGAAAATTTTACAGTTTCGAGTAACTTGATGTGCTGGCGTCTGTAATTTAGCTGGGAAGAAGAATTGGCGCAACATACTCCCCTGATAGACAACATATTTTATAGCTTCAACCTTGAAGATAAAAACATGTTTTAGACTACGGACACGAAGTCAGCGGGCGCGGGGAGGCGGCGGAGGCGGCGCTGTGAGCGGCGCGTTTCAATGCATAGATTTATATGGAACTGGCCTCGAAGGCAGCGGCGCGGCTAGCGACGTATGAGCGATACGCAGCAGTCTAGCGGTGCCCGCGCGTCTGCGTTGACGTAGTGTTGTGCATTTTATTTTTTGCTTTTTAACGACCGACGTTTCACAATGTTGTATCAAAATGATGTTGTCGTCGCTGTTTAGACATTTCGTTCGCGAACAAAGACACTAATTTCTCATAACACAACACTACACCGCTCTAGCGCCGCGCGATCTGCCCGCTGTTTTGAGACCGGGTTGCGTTGCCGCGCCGCTCCCTGCGCCGCCACCGCCGCCGCCCCGCAATCGCTGACTTTGAGACCGAGGCCCAAGAGATGTGTATAGGACGTAGAGGTGTACTAAGTTAAGATTAAAAAACTCAACTTATGAGTTAAGAGCAAGGATAAGTTTGTACATGAATGAAGTTCCGGATAACGGCCAGTAATATCAGGTAGGTAAGGCATTACTTTTTCAATAAGGTTACTTCTTTGAAGGCCGGATTAAGGCTTAGTTTATACGACCTTTTTCAACATGCGAAAAAGTAGTACAGACGCCAGCCAGCACATCAAGCTACCCGAAACTGTCAAAATTTCCCAATCAACTTTGAACCTTATGCTTTAGCGATAAAGTTGAAAATCTATTAAAGAAATTTGACAGATTATAGTAGCTTGATGATAAATGATAAATGATTTTATTTCTGTAAGTAGGTTTGCACAAACACTTTTACACGTCAATCATATTTTAAAAACTAGATGAGGTCGGCGTTTCCTATCTGACTACTCTGAGAAGAAAGGCCGAAACAAACTCAGAGGTCACAGTCTCTTTTAAAGTCCAGACATAATCTTGGTCAGGTTATATGAAGACCATGTAGATCGAAGTCCGAGATGGTCTTTTGAAGAAAGAACCACACAGATGTGCTGGCGTCTGTACCTACGAGTCGTATAACTTTATAATACTCTTCCTTCTGTATGTTTACTCAGATTAAAAAATATTACGTTAATATTATAAAGGCGAAAGTTTGTAGATTTGTTACTTCTTCACGCACAAACCACTGAACGGATTTGGATGAAATCTGGCACACAATAGTTTATAACCAGAATTAACTCATAAGATACTTTTTATCCTGATATTCCCACGGGATCGAAACATATACGGGTGAAACTGCGGGCCCGGCTAGTACACACATTTAAAACACACGCCTTCTGCGCACGGGGTATGTATGCAGAAATTACAGGAGGCCACCCGCTACGAATCTTACAAACTCCTTTTACTTCATTTACGTTCATAAATCTTGTCATACACGTACACCGGTTGTGAGTACATACTACGCATCTAACCTTTCTGTAGAACTTCTCCAAATGAACATCGACGTAAAAGTATTGTTTCCCAAAAATTACTTAAATATGACAAAGCACTTAGAAAGCGTATTTACGTTAGGAAAGCAAAGACGTAAAAAAAAAACAGTGGCACTCCGGGAGTGCCGACAGAAGTGAAAACAAAACACAAACAGAATACTTTGCCATCACTCACTGACATATCGGAAAAACATTAAAACAGAGTACATCCCGAGGACAGCCGAACACATCCAAATGTAGTACGGTGTCGGTAACAGTGTAGCGAGTTCAATGGTTTTTTCTCATCTCAAAAAATGGATTTCATGGTAGGCCCCATAGTAAAAGCTGTTCATAATGATGAGTACAATGACCCCTTAAGAGGAAAACGGTGATTAAAATTTCAGCCTGTATACTGATAATAAAGCTGAGGAGTTTGTTTGTTTGAACTCGCTTATCACGGGAACTACCAGTCGGACAAATAAAAGATGCATTTGATAGGCCAATTCTTGAAGAAGGCTATAGGATATTTAACACCACGCTACGGCTCATAGGAACCGCGCAAAAAGAAAAAAAGTCAGAAATAACGCTAAATGACGTAATGAGGTGGTGGGTTGGGGCCGAATTTTTGCGCGAACGAAGTCGCGGGCAGAAGCTAGTATTCAATAAAATATCCAAGTTGTAATATCGCTGCGAAGCCATCAGTGTGCGCATCAGAAAACATTTCCAACGCACTGCAGAAGCGTTGAAGCCCCAGCAGCATCTTGAACGCATTGTTGTATTGAATTCGAAGAACATTGATGGATGGATATGACATGTCTCATAAGATTAATAGCTTCACCTCGTTTTTCGGACGGCGGCCTACGTAAGGTCCGGTAAAAAGAGGTCTAGTCGAGATCCCAACAAGGATCTCCTCCTTATAACAGATTACAAGAAGTTTTAGTGACATAATATATATCCTTTTTGTGAGAAGGCAGCTATAAGGGTGCTAGAATTACTTTGCAGAGAATGACTGTCGAAAATCTAAACCGGACAAGAGTATAAAGGTATGTGGAACAGGGTCTAATTTTCACTCATCCCATAGAAATGGGAGGATCCTCCAACCAGACGGGTGTCATGTCTGGTGGTCCAACGTTTGATGTCGGGACGTTGTATATAGGGCGACTGGTAATTATCGACCGATATTTAAACACGTGATTGTACTCGTGATAACAACCAACTTTTACTATGGGACCAAACCTGAAATCGCGAAAAAAAATCAGCTGTTCCCTACATTTATGTTCGTATAACTCGTCAAAATGTAGGGAACAGCTGATTTTTTTTTTGGCTGGCTGGCTGACTGGAATTAAATAATCTAAAACCTTTTACCCTCTTAACTTCTAAACTAATAAAATCTAACACCAAGCTCGTTTGCATAACTGGTAAAAGTAATGAATCAAAAGTTTTTATCATGTCTGACCCATTGCGGGCTGGACTAAAGATTTGGCCCCGCGCCAGGCGACGTATGCGAATTAATATACCCGCCATTGTGACCAGGACAATGTAATATGAGTGAAAAATGTATGTTGCCGCGTAAGCTCCGTTTTTTTGGGAAGAAGATTTGTTTTCTCTTGTTTTATTTTTGTACTAGCAGCGCGGCCCCGTGGTTTCACCCGCATAAGTTTCCCGTGGGAATATTGGGATAAAAACTATCCTATGTCCTTTCACGGGACTCAAACTATCTCTATACCAAATTTCATCTAAATCGATTCAGCGTTTAAGCGTGAAGAGGTAACAGACAGACACACTTTTACATTTACAATACCTATTAGTATGGAAGTATGGATTTATAAATATAAAAAGTATGTATTGGTATGTTGAAACTGTTTGTACTCCCCGTCCATAAAGACTCATTAGAAAACCAGTGTCAGACAGCATTTCTGTCTGGTATTAATGCTGAAATGATCCTTATTGGTGCAGCCGTGACTCACACACTAAGGCCGCTTTCCGAATTAGCTGTAATCGCTCCCAGCGCTCACATCATCTCACATGCGTTCCGTTTTAGATAATACGATTGATTATGACAGCTGAGGGCTGTCAACAATTCGGAACGCCCGTGAACGCGCTCACAGTGCACTTATCAAATAATATCATATTTTTTCAAATCCAACTGATGGTTCCAGAGATTACCGCGATCGAACAAACAAACTCTCCAGCATTATTATTAGTACTTATAGATACTTAGATAAAGATTACATGTTAGTTATCTAGAATAGATGAACTTCTCAAAAAAGACTGGAAAATCTCCCGAAAAACAGCTAGGTATTATTTCTAAAACTTAAAACGAAAATAATCTGTATGAAGAAACCGACGGTCGCTGTGTGCCGAGTAAACCTTTTTAGGTGATGGCTAAGAAACTCATCAGTTAAGTGAACGTAAAAACAATTTACGTTTAAAAAGTTGAAGTAAATCCGACGAGCAGTAGCTTATTTCCTATCGAACTTGTTTGGCACTGCCGTAGCTCAAATTTTGGCATTCAGAAATTAAAAACTGGCAAAGTTCGCTAGTTTCTAGAATATTTGCTGCGAAATTGGCTCGATTTCGCGAAATAAAAGATACGTTGTCTTCTGTCGTATCTACCAGAGCACCAGTATCTATAGGTATAGAAATATTATAGAAATGCAAGCTGTTGGTTTAGTCGCCTATATTTTGCTACGTGTGTTGATCCTACCTGTCATACTGAACCACTTTCTATATGTAGCCCATAAATATTACGTTTTACACACGGGTAAACTACACGTGTGTTTGTGGAAGGGTACCCATCCATTACACATCGCGAGTCGCGACCCCTCCGTGCTTCAGAAAGCACGCCGTTTGTCCCGGCTGTCATTCGCAAATCTTTGACAGCCCAAAGGTTTTACCAAGGGGTATCTTTATACCCGGTAACTGGGTTCTGGACGTCAGATAGGTATTCATTCCATTTAAAATATTGGTATTTAGCTGCATCTGGTACAACTGGATGCTGACTCCAACATACATAGTTGGGAAAAGGTTAGGTAGATTGATTTTGATACGGCAACAGTCTTTTGTTTAGGGCAATTTATTTAGTGCGTAATGGATGACTTTTCTGCGCGTCAATAAAGTATGGCCAAGCCATTAACAAACCTTCTAATCAAAATAAAACTACCTATACCAAATGACATAATATCACGATTCGACATTTAACGGCTAGAAATGATAGCGTCCATTCACCTCAGTCCACGGTCAACAAGGTACTCTAGCTATTATGTCAGCCTGGTAACTAATCTTACGAACGAGCGACCGTTTCAGACAATTTTAGGGCCCACCTTCTGATTTCTCAAGGGAATGGTCTCTCTCTGACCATTATCTTTTTATATTTGTTATGTCTGTGTATATTGGACTAGGTTTATTAATACACTTCTGGACACATCTATTGGCCCACCTTGTATTTTCAGTTTCGTTTGGTCCTAGCTAACAAAAAGTTTTTATGCAGTTTTGAACCTGGCACATTCACAATTTCATTCAATAGTCTTTTTTTGAATTTCGAACACAGAATTTAAAGAAACAAAAGACAATTTGGAGCCTATTTGTTGATATCAAACAATCGAATACTAAGAAAACTTGGTTTTATTGGTTTACTTGGATTTAATTCTTGAAAAAGTGATTGATATCTTTGGTTTTGCAACAAACATTACTTATTCTTAACATTAAGGTGAGGTTCTATCAATAATCTATGGATACTTCACCTGAAGTCGCCGCCCAAGCTGTGGCACTTATTCAGGCCGGACACAGCCAAAGAAACGTGAGTGCTCAACTTAATTTAAGTCGATCTGCGGTCCGAAATGTTTATCGGAGGTACCTAGAGACTGGCGGCTTTGTTCGTCGCCAAGGAAGGCCACGATCTCGGGTCACAACTGAAAGGCAGGATCGATTCATCGTGACGACCAGCTTGAGAAATCGTCACCTTACCTCCATTGAGATACAAAACCAACTTCGCGACTTCCACGGAGTATCTGTGAGCGCTCGAACTGTTCGGAGAAGGTTAAAAGAACGCGATATGGTACCACACAAGCCAGCTAATGGGCCCAAACTAACGCGAGCCCACCGAACAACGCGCCTTCATTTCGCACGCAGTCATTTAAATTGGACACAGCAAGATTGGAGCCGTGTACTCTTTTCTGATGAGTCTAAAATTGTGTTACATGGCAATGATGGAAGGAAGAAGGTCTACCGACGTAAGGGAGAGCGTTTCGCACAATGCTGCTTTGAAGAGAGGGTTGCTTATGGCGGTGGCTCATGGACTGTCTGGGGCGGTATATCCGCGAGCGGCAAAACTCAACTTGAGGTTGTTACAGGACCACGGCTGCCAACATTAAATGCTGAAAGGTACATTCGTGAGTGCTTAGAACCTCACGTGATACCATACGCGGACTATGTGGGCCCAAATTTCCTTTTTGTGCATGATAATGCAAGAGCCCATGCGACCGGCAAACGGAATATCTTCGAGATGTGAACATCACAGTTATGGACTGGCCAGCCAGAAGCCCAGACATGAACCCCATCGAGCACATGTGGGACGAGCTAAAAAGACGTGTTAGGGCTCGTCAGCCAGTTGCCCAGACGATGCAGGAGTTGAAAACTGCCATAGAAGAGGAATGGGAGATGATCCCTCAAAATTTCATAGAGCGGTTGATAAACTCTATGCCTAATCGTATGAGAGCTGTGGTAGATGCCCATGGAGGCAACACGCGTTATTAAATTAAACCTTTATTTGATAAAACATGTTTTTTATTCAAAAATCAATTGCCTGTAACAAGGCGCATATCCGACTTGTTAGGCGTAGCTCCATGTCGTATGGTATTCTGAATTCAAATTTAAAACAATACGATCGAAAAAGATGGTAAAATGTATCAGGTTTAAAACTGCATCAACAGTTTTTGTTCAATCTAGCAATCATATTTCGGTAGGGGCCATCGAAACCTAAACTCTAAGGTGGGCCAATAGATGTGTCCAGAAGTGTAATTAAATTATCTGTTAAGATTATGTTCTAAGAAATTTTTTTAACTTATAAAAAAGAGAAGGTGTGTGTTTATGACCACACGCTTAGAAGAAGAAGCGCCGAGTATATGGGATTCACCATCACCGATCATAAGGAGCCTAGTAGACCCGATTCCGCGTCACCAACCCGACCGTGACGGTTCAGGGAGTCTAGTCTAATAGTAGCCCGTCCAAAAGTTGTTGATCCGTCAAAACAAGTGTCAAATTAAATTTTTCGTTACAGGCGAATACATGACGGGAGTAATGCCAAATCGTGTTATCTCTACGTGTCATTCATTTTTAGTTCTGAGAGGGCGATTCTCGTAATTTTAAGAACGTTTGCAATCTGATCTTAGTTTCAATCTGTCAAAATGACCTCTAATTTCCCTACATTTTTGACAAGTTTTTGACATTGATTGTAGCTGAGATGAGATTGCGACTAGATTTTGAACGTTTTTAATTACGGGTACAGGCCTGGTGTATTGTCGATCAAATGTCCGTAAGTAATACGGAGTATGAAAGTCCCGTAACTTCAGGCGAAGCTACGGATTTCGTACTAGCTTATGGAGTAGACTATAGCTCCGTTCACTTTTCAAAAACAGAACATAGTGCGCGCCTAAAGAAGTTTCTCTTCAAAAGTACAGACTCTTTATAAAATCCACCAAAACATTCGCTTGTAACAGCGTATAAAAAATGTAGGTACCTTCATTCTTACAGAAAAAATATCAATATTTTATTTCAGGTTTCTCGTGAGCAAGATACCACAGGAATATCTAGTCTACAAAGATAATTTAGGAAAATAAGCTGCCGTCGTAATACGTAAGGATGGATGGACGTAACGCGATTATAAGGGTATCAGGAAAAGGAGGCGTTTTAATGGCCGTTCCCAGAATCGTAAAAGTCAGAAATGGAGATAAATTTTAAGAACATTACAAATGTCTCGATGGATTACTTTAGCATTTCGACGAAGCTAACCTTTATTGTAGTAAGTATATGACATTCTAATCTTCTTTAGTGGTTTTTTTATTAACTGCCTCGTTGGTCTCGTGGTTGCAAGCGCGATTGCTGTGGGTCCTGGGTTTGATTCCCGGGTCGCGGACAAAGTATTATTGGGTATTCCATTAGGAATTTCTTAGTAACAGCGTGGTTTGGAAGTTGACGAGGTGGGTCGAGCGAGGTACAATAAATTTTACGCGGCCCAAGTCGCGGGCAGAAACTAGTAATACAACGTAGCGTAAAGTTTTTTTTTATATCCCATAACTCTAGGGTTATAATTATGATATAAGTAAAAATAATACAAAAATGTATGTGGTCCAAAAATGCATAGTTTCGAAGATATCACGTATCTAAGTTTCATTGATACATACTTAATTATAATTCATATTTAAAGCTAAGAAAATGCGACGTTGTCATATATATTTCACGTAAGGGTGTTTTTTATTAATCGTTCCGTCCCGGCACAGGCCTCCGGCGGTCCATTACAATAGAAAATCAATTGTGCCTCATTAGCCCCTCGCGATTAATAATCGTGACTTTGTCGAAATAATTTGTGTGAAAAATTAAAACAAAAAAAAATATAATAGATAAATTAATTCATATGCCAGTTCAAAGTCAAAGTCAAATCATTTATTTCAAATAGGCACATTAAAGGCATTTTTTAACGTCAAAAATTACAACAAAACGAAATTAATTCTAGTGGCCCCTCCCAAAAGGTAGTGTTCGTATGGAGAAGAATGGGCAAGAAACTCCACCGTTACTCTTTTAAAATGTTTTACAATGTTTTGTATACATTCATTAATTATATGTGAAGACGATGCACCTAGAATAAAATTAGTCTACCTACAAAAGGTAACAGATAAATCAATTATGTGATAGATACATGGTGCTCACATATTTACAAATATTGTAAAAGTAGATGATTTTCATATAATTTTAAAGTGTGTGAGTTACTGTAGTCACAAAATGTAAAAATAATGACATAAAAAAAAAATTAGCAACCAGTTTGATTTTGTTTAGACTCTAGATTGTCCTATGGAGCAGGACCAGCATGTTTCCAAGCATTCTTATCTTGGATATAATCCTCTAATTTTTTAATATGGTCTCATTCATACCCTAGGGTATGAATGAGACCATACCACCACCATGAGTACCATGAGTTATGGGATATAAAAAAACACCTTGTATAATAAAGCTGAAGGGTCTTACCACAAAAACATAAACACTTGTTCAACATAGTGTTTAATGTCAGTGTTACGTCAAAGTCCTTATAAATATGTCGTGTTTAAAAGGTGTTTAGCCTAAACAACTGATAAACACTGTTTTGTGGTAGTAAAGGAAGAGTTTGTTTGTTTGAACGCGTTAAACTCTGAAAATGCCAGTTGGATCTGAAAATTCCATTTTTGAGGAAATTTATATGGTTTTTAACATCACGCTACAACCCTTGGAAGCCGAAAGACCACATAGCGAAAACGAAGTTATAAACGATGCGATGCGACGGGGTGGGTCGCGGAAACAAGTAAATTCACGCGGGCGAAGTCGTAAGCAGAAGCTAGTTTTGTATAAAACACTAGCTTCTTCCCGCGACTTCGTCCGCGTGAAATTTCACCCTCCCCCATTCACCCCCTTAGGGAGTGAAGTTTCGAAAAATCCTTTCTTAGTGCACCTCTAGACCTCATAAGGAACCTACGTGTCAAATTTGGAATCTCTAGACCCAGCGGTTTGGGCTGTGCGTTGATATGTCAGTCGGTCAGTTTCTTCTTTTATATATTTACATAATATAAGCTATACAAATATAATATCTATGTATAACTAATACTAAAAATAACAAAATTAAATCCTAACTTAACTATAACTATATATTTATATATTTAGATTACAAATGTCTCGATGGATTACATTATTACAGCAGTTCTACGAAGCAAACCTTTAATTGCAATAAGAATAGAGGACATGACTTTCTAATCTTCTTTAATGGATTACTTATCGAGAAAATAACATTATAGTGAGAGCACAAAGAAAGTTATCCCTTGTCCTCAAAAGAATACATATTGATATAGCTACCTATTCTTTAGGGTTCCATACCTAATGGGCCTGCAATTACTATAGTCCGCGTGGAACTAGTTGGCCGCTGAGGTGGGGACAGGGCTGAGGTGGCGGTTCGCAACGCACTTACTGAGTAATGCGCCCCCGTCCCTCCGTCCCACCGCTCACATACCTTTTTTTTTTTAACGTGGAGAAATGCTCATGCATTCTGCACTACCACGGGGAGATAGTGCAGTTATGTGGGACTTTCACCCACTAAAACTCCACAGTGTCCTCCTCTGCCGCTTACGGTAGGAACACGGGCACGCGTTTGCACTCATCCGTGAACCCGCCGCGGACCGCTCACATAACTAAGGCGCGGCCAACTAGTTCCGCGCGGACTATAAGGCTCCACTGTCCGTCCGTCCGCCCGTCTGTCTTTTGAACTAAAATAGGTAGTCACTTGATACTTTCACGGAGCTATTTATATCATTTAAATTTGAAATAATATTTTTCATTTGTTAGCCCAGTTCTTGAGGAAGACTAGCTAACATGACGCTAGGACCCTTAGGTGCAAAAAGAAAAAAGGTCAGAAAGAACGCTAAGCGTATACGGAGTAATATCGCGAGCAGGCAATGCGATGCGAAGGGGTGGGCAGAACGTAGTATAGAATAAAAAGATATAAAATTTTTCTTTTCCTAAATCTGAAATCGTTATTCTAATTTTATTCTAGCTCAACAAAAACATAACTCACAGTCTGTTTAACTCTGATGTATTCAAGGAAATCGGTAAAATATTCCTTTAATATTTTATTTTGAGAACCATCGTAAGAATCTGAATAAGAAATATGTATTTACTTGATATCTACAACTGAACTCAGGCCTCATTGTGGTGAAAGTGATTAATGTCGACAGGTTCTCGGACGGCCTAAACATTGGTTCTCGATTGAGCATCGAATGTAACCGATATCACTTGCCAAGGAGCATTGTAAAGAGGTGAGTTTTGTGCAGGGGGTAACCTTCGGTACTACTGGACTGGTTCCGAAAATTCATTCACTAATGGCAAGCTATACATTATTGCGAAGTTTCATAGGCTATATTTTATGTAAAAAGAAAAAAGGAGAATGCCGTCAAATATAGGGCGCCCTGTGCCAAACGAAAAGTCTGCTGAAAGAAAAGAAAGAAAATCCTATTGTTTTTGGAATGAATTTGGTGTAAAAGGGAACGTATGCTAAGGTGTTTGGAGGAGAATTTAATGTCCTTCCTATATTGCTAACTATTTTTTTCATTGACCCCCGCAATTTGTATATATTTGCTATGTACCTACTTAATATTTTGAGATTACGTTCGAGAAAATGACGAATAAACGATGACGATGAATGATTGAGGCATCGCTAAGGATTACGTAAAAGCACCTGAACGTTTTCGTTAATAAGGATTTTAATTCTTATCATTAAATAGTTCAGATGAAACCAATATTGAAAGTAACGTCATCCATGACGGCGCGGCACGGCGCCAAAGAATCTGCTGTTTAATACAAAAGTTCAATACCTACATGACCAAAATGTATTAAACAGCTGATTTTTTTTTCGTGATTTCAGAGTTAGTCCCATAGTGAAAGTTGTTCAGTTCGATGGTTTAAAGCACCTCTTAAAGTTTGTCGGGTTAATTTTTTAACACTATGTATACAGGGTTAGTCTTCAAAGACAAGCCAAATTTAGCCGGTTCATCATCTGCCTAGCCTTTTCCCAACTATGTTGGGGTTAGCTTCCAGTCTAACCGGATGCAGCTGAATACCAGTATTTCACATGGAGCGACTGCCTATCTGACCTCCACAACCCCAGTTACTGAGTAATGCGATACCCCTTGCTAAGACCGGTTGTCAGACTTTCGGGCTTCTGACGACCCGTAACGACTGTCAAAGATCCACGAAGGACAGCCGGGACCAACGGTTTAACGTGCTTTCCGAGGCACGGAGGGGTCTCGGTATGTAAAGATGGTCACCCATCCACATACCAACCGCGGCAAGCGTAGCTTAACCTGATCGATCGACCTGTGCGGCTGTTATTATTTAGCCACGGGCCCCTCCCAAATTTAGCCGGTTGAATACCGTTATGCAGACACAATTAAAAAGCCATTGTGTCTCGCGTGGATCCACGTTTAAGCATACGAAGGGTTAAGGGTGTGGTACAGAGCATCAAACTGAACAGCTTTCGCCATGGGACCAACATCGTAATCGCGAATATAAATTCAGCCGTCCCATACGTTTAGGTCGAGTAGGTATTGAATTTTTCTATGGGACAGTCGATACATTTTTCGCGATTACGAAATATTTTAACTTTACTCGTATTTGCCTTTATATCTATGTAAAAGCGATAACATTTGCAAAGGTGTAACAAATGCGTGTTCCTCAAGATTTCTCCCCCACCTGACACTCCAAACAGCTTTAAATGCAAATTCGGCGCACGCACGCGAACATTTTTAACGACTTTTACAATTCTCAGATAGGTATTGTAAAGTATTTCATTTCTGGATCGGAATACGGAGAAAATATAGAATTTTCTTTATGTAAAAAGAAAATTCACATGTTTACGTACGTAGAGAAAATTCTTGCATGCATATGACTTTTAGTTTCCAAATCTATACTTTTATGTATATATATTATTTATAAACGCGAAAGTTTGTGAGGATGGATGGATGGATGTTTGTTACTCTTTCACGCAAAAACTACTGAAAGGATTTAGATAAAATTTGGCACACAGAGAGTTTATAACCAGGATTAACACATAGAATACTTTTTATCTCGATATTCCCACGGGATCGAAAATTATGCGGGTGAAACCGCGGGGCGCTGCTAGTTATTATAATAAAGCTAAAGAGTTTGTTCGTTTTTTGTTTGAACGCGCTAATCTCTGGGATTACCAGTCGGATTTTAACATTTTTTAACATTAAAAGATATCCCTATTCTCGAGGAAGGTTATAGGCTATCTAGCATCACGTTATGGCCCTGCAAAAATCATAAAAATCAAAAACAACGCTAAGCGAAAACGAAGTAATAGCGCGGGCAGACGATGTGTAGCGACGCGGGGACCGAATTTCACGCAAACGACGAAGTCACGGGTAGTAAAATACAATCTGGGAAAAACATTTTACAAACCTATTTTTACTGAAAACTGCATGAATTTCCATTTATTTCGACTTCCGCAACAATATTATTTTTAAGCTTTTCGATATAAAGCTAAGCGCACATTACGTCCGCAACGGACCGCACCGCATCGTATTTCAATACAATAACGCAAACTCAAAGCATTTATTTCAATTAAACCATATAAAGGCACTTTTGAATTTTCAAGAAGTCAGACAGTCCGACACAATGAAGCTAGTGGCCCATACCAAAGTGTAGTAGGTACCTACTTGTGGAGAAAAACAGGTGGTGCCGCCCGCCTGTATTGTGCGATGGTTCATGCAAAATGCAAGATATACCGCATTGCAAACATCTGCACATATCACTCTATGTATGAGGATTTTTGCAATGCGGTGCGGTCCGCCCAAATCTACGATAGCCTCAAAAGTTAAGAAATATATCTAATAATGATTAATTTCCTAATTAAAAAACTAACCTACCTGCCTTTGGTTTTTTTTTAATTAGTTAGAAAATATACATACATAAATTCACGCGTTTTTCTCATTGGCGTAGACTAAGGCATACTCGTTTTACATTCATATTTACATCCTTGTCATACACGCACGTGTTAGAAAATGGAGTAAAATCTATAGTAAAAGTATATATGTATGTCGCAGGCAACTGGTAAAATTATCATTATTTTATTTAAAAACAATTAATTATACCTCTTGGACAATGGTCCAAGAGAACTCAGAATAATAGCAACATAATAACAATAGCTAGAAATATTCCATTATACACTTTAAAACATTGGCATTATTGGCCATATAATTATTACATTTACAGAAACCATAGTTATCAGTAATAATCAAGATAATAATATCAATTAACTTACATGACATCTGGGCCTCAAGTCTGCTAATTTTATTTAACTCACATGCTATTGAAATTCAATTGAGATTCAATCACGACTCCATTACGATTAGAAGAAATTTGGTATTCTGCAAAAACTTGAATGTAAACTCAATAGAGTCGTAATGGAATCGTAGTGTAATTGTAATTGACTCTCAGTTGAACAGATAAAGGTGTTGCCATTCAAAATCTATCAAGAAGCTGAATGAGTGAATTGTTGCCTAATCGTACTACGATCGTACTTCAATTGCAAAATTGACACTGAGTGTCCATTGACATAAATGTCAACAAACGTCAACTAAGAGTAGAATACCGATTTAGACCACAATCGATTTACAATTGTAACACAATTGAAGAGCAGACTAGCAAATATTCTGATAGCAGTTCAATGGTATGTCACTGGAAAACCATTGGTCTTAAATTAGTAGCAGAATACCAAATGTAGTTAAAACTGCTACTGAGATTCAATTGATATTCAATTGAGCCATTCGTAAATTAGCAGACTTGGGGCCCTGGTCGATCTATTCCACATAATAACGTCACTAGTACTAATCAATTGACTGTATAGGCCGGAGCTCCGTTCTGGTCGATGTCTCGAACAAGAATGATCCCCGCCACTGGGAGCTCCTCATTTTATAGTCGTGAACAGAACAATTTTGACGTTTCTATCTACCGTCATCCAAAATATCAACGACATAAAAGGTGGATATCCGTTTGGAATATTTTCTATGTTTCTCTACATTATTCCTTAATATTTAGGTTATGCAAAACATTACTATTTTATCAAGTTATAACAGTAAAATTATAACAATAACAATACCTATAATTAGGATAATCTATTACACGCCATTTGCAAGTATTAAGGCGGAGATTTCTTGAAAACGGTCAAAAAGTTGGTTTTTTAAAGCAGTATATCTCTTAAACCGTAAATAATTTTGACCAAAACAAATTATATTTTCCAGTATTATTTTAATGCATCAAAAAAATCTTCAAATCATCATCAGCCTAGCCTTTTCCCAACTATGTTGGGGTCGGCTTCCACTCTAACCGGATGCAGCTGAATACCAGTATTTTACATGGAGCGACTGCCTATCTGACCTCCACACCCCAGTTACTGGGTAATACGATAAACCCTTGGTAAGACTGGTTGTCAGACTTCCGGGCTTCTGACGACCCGTAACGACTGTCGAAGGTCCACGAATGACAGCCGGGACCAACGGCTTAACATGCTTTCCGAGGCACGGAGGGGTCTCGGTATGTAAAGATGGTCACCCATCCACAGACCAACCGCGGCAAGCGTAGCTTAACCTGATCGATCGACCTGTGCGGCTGTTATTATTTAGCCACGGGCCCCTCTCAAAAAAATCTTCAAATACACCTCTTAATTGCCTTTAAAAGCAGTTTATCCCTTCATTAACAATTTTAATTATAATTAAAAATATACCATTAAATTTCTAATGCCAAACTGCATTCAGTGATGGATTATTTATTAGTTTTTGTAAATAAATAACTGCTTCATATTTTGCAATAAATTACCAGCGTTGTGTCATCGCGCTTCTCTTTCTTTTCTATGCAGTCCGACAGTGACCGCGCTTTAGGTCATGCAGTCCCCTTAAGCACCTGACCTTTCTGAAGGACATCACCAATAAGGTCACTATTATAATGTCCTCATTAGGGCATCCCCTCTCGACAAAAGAAAAATCAAGTTTAATCCTCGTAATAGGAGCTCCCAATCTGAGTAGGGGCGTGAGAACAGTCCACGAATAAAATATACAAGTAGTGCTTGAGATTTTCCTTAAAATGATGAGAAGTCGACGGGCGTGATTTGGACCATTCCTCTTTGGGACATCTCATAAGTACCTGTTTTTGGCTCGGGAGTTAATTTTCTAGAATATAAACTGTATTTTCTTCGGTATTTTTTTTTTACGGTCCGCAATCACCCTTGGGCTTTAATCAGATTGGTTGTTTTTTCATATGTATGTGCCGTAATCAGCTGAATAGGTAGGTACTCGTTGTAATAAAAATAAACACATTGATTAAAAAGCGCGTTCAAAAATTATAAAAACTCTAAAGAATCCTTACATACGATAAAAAGCGGTCAGTAGCAACAAAGTAGCGCCCGGAGGGATTTCTACATAATTTCCCTGTTGTTGACGTTTTGTTCATAAAGTTAGCATAAAAACCGAATACGGCTTTTTATGAAACCTCTAGAGGTTATGCTTTCCTAGTATTTTTGTTCTACATTAGAAAGAGATGGGGGATTATATTTTGTTAAGTTGTCTTTTTCAATAGAAAAAAATATTATTTATACACTTCATAGGAAACTAAAAAGTTTCGAGTCTATTTTAGACTTTAATACAATAGAGATTATACATACTTTAACATCAAAATCCCAGTCGTAAGCTTGGTCGTACCTAATGTTTTTGATTAACCACTGGACTTATGTCCGGTTACTATGTCTCAATCTAGTTGACCATAATAGGTCCCTCAAAGGGATTGATGTCCATAGCATTGAAACAAGACATTGGAGCATACAGAGCTAATTTACTGGTCTAATAATTTCCTAGATAATTATATATTACGTATGCGTTTAGGCTTGTTGGATCGAATCTGATACTACATGATGATCATCAATTCCACGTATTGTGTCAATGAATCTGCCTAGCCTTTTCCCAGCTATGTTGGGATTGTCTTCCAGTTTTACCAGATGCAGCTGAATACCAGTACCTATTTTACATGGAGCGACTGCCTATCTGACCTCCACAACCCAGTTACAGGGTAACACGATACCCCTTGGTAAGGCTGGTTGTCAGACTTTTGGACTTCTGATTACCCGTAGCGACTGTTTGACTGTTATAGATTTACGTATGACAGCCGGGACCAACGCGAATCTCTTAACGTGCTTTCCGAAGCACATATCGAGATATGTAATGGATATTTACCCATCCTCGAACAGACCGCGGCAAGCATAGCTTAACCTTAATATTCAACCCGTGCGGCTGTAAGCCACGAGCCCCGTAGAGATTAGATGGAATCTGATACTATAATAATCATCACTTTTAACACAATCATATACGTACCGTTTATACATACCTACTGTCGGAACTCACAAGTGATATCAGGGTACCAACAATGCAGTTAGGTGTTAGACCGGTCGATCAACGACATAGGATATTATGACGTGTCACCGGCTCACCACACTATCTATTATGTGGGGACGCGCCACTTGCAGGACCAGTGATTGATGTTCCTTGAGTTTATGTTGCCCTAGTACATTGTGGGCGATGATGTATGATGGTTTGTGCATTACAGAAGAACTCAATGAGATTTCTCCTAAGAATTGATGACGTCATAAAGAAGACAGATATCGACTAAGGGCTAATAAAACTTTGCATTAACTAGTTTTTCATTGCTGATTTTATCGAAGTCATTCAAAGTTAACTTTATCCGTGCAATAAAATTGACGTATGACAGTTTTTGTACGGAGAAACTGACAAAAATTTCAAATCTATTTTGTATCATAAAAGTTTACACTAAGTTTGGCGAAGTTCGCCCTCAATGGTTTGGGAAACGAAAAGACCATACAGTTTACAATAATACAGGATTATTTTTTGCTGGCTGGGACTGCATGGTCTGCCCTAAACGGAGATGGAGCGAAAAGTGGTAAAACATGTACCTTTTTTAGTCCTTGCAGAGGCCTTTAGTACTCCTAAAATAATAAAATTACCCTTATACACCCAAAACAAAACCTAAACCCGATTTTAGTTATGTGACATGCCAAGCAAGTTGTGTAAATCAGTTAAAATGGTTCAGACTGTACGCATCCCTGGTTGAAGGGACTGTGGGACTGTGGCTTGACCCAATTGTGGTTGGGAGAAATCTTGCGGGCCGGAGCAGCTTCGGCGACGTAGTGTTGATGTCTCTGTGTTTTATGTTGTCCTGGTACTTGATAGTGGTACAAGATTGCTCGTCTTGGTTAGTTTCTTGTTTTACTTTGAGGTTTTTTTTTCATTGAGGTTTTTACTCAGTGGCCGTTTGCGGCCGCTGAGGGTGACGGAGTCCGCATGGATTCATGCGGGCCAACACCTGGCCGGGGGAGCGTGACGAAATGCGCGAGCACTCCAGCACCCCGGCTAAAGGTAGCAGCAGGACAACGTGTGGTTTTAGTCAGTAAGAGTCTGACAGACCCCTCCACCCACCCCCATCCATGAGGATTTCCACACGATAAAAAAAAAAAAAGGTTAGGTACATACTTGAAATACTTGAAGAGGTAGCTACTACGACATTTGTGATGATTACCTGGAAAAATAAATAACAGTATCAGAATGTGAAAAAAAACTGGAATCATTGAATACAAATCTCAAGCAACTGCATAAAATGTTCATTTAATTTTTATTTATTTTTAGCATAACTTTATGCCTTCTCACATCGAGCATCCAGCATGTTGTCATGTCTGTATCTGTTTTACTGTGTGTACATCCTAATCCTAATCCTAACTAATATTATAAATGCGAAAGTAACTCTGTCTGTCTGTCTTTCTGTCTGTCTGTCTGTCTGTCTTTGCTTCACGCCTAAACTACTGAACCGATTTGTGTGAAATTTGGTACAGACATAGTTTGGAACTTGAGAAAGGACATAGGATAGTTTTTATTACAAAAAATAAAATAAAAAATAAAATTTATTCCGGACATACAGCGCCATCTATTGGTCAAGAGTCGGCATCAATTCAGTACTGAAAATTCATCGGAAAAATGTAAATAAATAGTAAAAAGGTATGAAAATATAATATAATACAACTTTTAGTACAAAGAAAATGCTCTAACGGAGTATAGATAATTCTATTAGTACTATATGTCGAGTTGGTGATCGCGCAATGGTGTCGATCGATACACGAGTTCGGTTCATGTTATTGTTTTAATTCATCGGAAAAAAGTAAATAAATAGTAAAAAGGTATGAAAAAAATAATATCAATATAATAAAACTTTTAGTACAAAGAAAATGCCCGAACGGAGTATAGATAAATAATCCGAGTTGTCACTATGCTCGATAGATGGCGTTGGGATCGAAATAGATCGCGCTATGGTTTCGTTACACGCATTTGGTTGGGTTCCACATTTCATTTTTGAAGAGATCCCGCGAGATCGGGAACTATGTGGGTAAAACCAAAAATCTGCCGGAAGTCACTATTCCACGCGAACGAAGTCGCGGGCAAAAGCTAGTAAATAATAAAAATAAAATATTTTTTATAAATTCACCACCTTTTTTTTTTTGGTTGCGAAATCATCTAATGACTCCTCCCGCTCTGTTCAATTCACCCCCTCAAGGGGTTAAATAGAGAATAAAAGTTCGTATGGAAGTTCTTCATTTTCGTCAATGGAAAATCCCATCGGGCAACATGTTGCCTATTACATGTTGCCATATTATAAATGCGAAAGTAAATTTCTTTGTTTGTTACGCTTTCAGGCTAAAACAGCTGAACGGATTAGAATGAAATTTGGCACATGGGTAGACCACAACCTGGAGAAGGAAAAAGGCTCCTTTTCATCCTGGATCGCAGACGAAGTCGTGGGCAACAGCTAGTTGCTTATAAATGATTTGATCCCTTCGCTATCATTACCAGCTAGGGGTATTATTAATGACCCTTTTGACGCTACCCTTTCCTAAGACAATAAGCACGGTCACCAAGATAACCTCGCCTATAATACGAAGGAGGCAGAAGCGGAGCGAAACTGGGTCCAAACCATTCGTGTCAATCCCGTTTCTCGTTCGCGTCTCACCATTGATACGCAAACGTACATCTTCGACTAGATTACGCTTCGTGAGCTGTATGTCAAGCGTCATTTCAAACACATACTAGACAGCCCAACCTGCATTCGCAATTTATTTGCCAAAAATGTAAACAAATATAAGTTTATGTAAACTTTAAATCCTACACTATAAAGTTCAGTTTACGCTACAACTTTAAACGTTGTTTTAACTTCTTCAATAGTGCTCCTCACTCTGAAATGAACTTAACTTGAAATATTATTAATTTGAAACATAACTTTTAATAGACTTCGTTGTCTGTTTTACTAACACCCACAACACCACGCTAAACGTAAAAGTGTAAACGTACACTAACACTAAATCAATGCCTAAATATTACATTCCTAAACAGTTTTGCTTTTAATAAATAGGTGTTATCTAGTGTTAGTGAAAACGGACAAGAGACTCGTTACTCGTTTGCAGCAGTTTGTTAGATAACATTAAAAGTTTAAAAGATTCTTGCCCACAAGACGAATTATAAAAACGTATGATTAAATAGATCATGGATTTACCAGTAGTATAAATAGATATAACTGTACAAGGACAAGGAGATCGTTTGGCGCGTGGCTAAAATCAGAATTAACGCCGCCATCGCCATCTTAATTTTTCAAAACAATATCACAAAACAGTTTCACAAATGTCATGAGCGCCAGGCCAGACCAGGCGCTCATGACATTGAACACTTGAACTTTTTGAAGGACTCCACCATAAAACCCTGAACATGTTACCAACACGTGCTACAATCCTTTCATACTTCTTTTCCTTCGTTCACATATACATCCAGCCATACATGAGCGCCTAGTACTATTATTTAAATGAACACTAACTTTTTGTAGGATTCCACCATAAAACCCTGAACATTTTAACAACACGTGCTTACAAACAATCCTTTCATACTTCTTTTCCATCATTCACATTTATACATCCAGCCATACCTACACGAGCGCCTGGTACTATTATGTAAATGAACACCCTGAACTATTTGAAGGACACCACCATAAAACCCTGAACATTTTAACAACACGCTCGATATTCAGTCCACGTGAATACTTATCTCTAACTCTTTTTTGTCGTGCAACTGTATGGCCTAACAAAAGGTTTTACGTAACGAACTCTAACGAGTGGACATAGCCTGGACAGTTAATCTCTGCGAATTTAACTTATTTTTGAGCTTTGTATGTATGTAGCTAGAGCAGTTGTGGCGCAATGGTATCGGTCCCGATTTACAAATTGTACGTCGTGGATTCAAACCCAGGTAGGAACCTTACTTTGTGTATTTTTTCATCACCACAGCTCTCAATACGGTGAAAAAAAACATAGTGAGGAAACCGGCACGTCCTAGAACCTTTCGAAGACATTTGTGACATCTACCAACCCGCACTGGGCCCGCGTGGTGGACTACGGCCCGCTCCCTCTCACCAAGAGGAGGCCGGAGTCCTAGCAGTGGGAACATTATAGGCTGATTATGTATGTTATGTAGGTACTTGACTTATGATCTGCCATCTTCATTTGAGTACCTCTTTCCGGTCATGTGCCCCTATTACATGGGACTCGAAACATAATTAGAAAAAACTATATAAACTCCCTTCGGGAAGGATTCCAGTTTCATAATAATAATTGTTCCACCTGTATTGGAACAATTATTATGAAACTGGAATCGGTGTATTGTGTACTACCTAATTCAATTCAACGAATTCAATTTATTTATTTTATTTTAGACTGTCCATCTGCTAACTAACCAGTGTAAACGCTCGCGGTACAGTCAATATGGTTGTTTTTTTAGAGCCACGAGCAACGTGATCTGCTACCATTACAACATAAAGGACAACGGTGAACGCCTGAAAAGATTTTTGTTGACATTTTTTGCGTCTAACGATGAAAAATATGCTCAATTTAAATGACTGCAAACTCGAAGCCAAAAACTAAATCAAACTTTAATTTTCTATACCAGTTTATCACAAGAAACAAAATTAAAACTCAAAGCATTTATTTCAATTAGGTAAGTCATTTACATACAGTTTTGGATTTTCTCCAAGAACCAGTTAGTCAGAAAGGTGGCGCTAGATATGTTTATTATAGGTACAAATACGCGTTAACTGCAGAGGCAACTGTCGACGCGTTAGCGGCTGCCGTTGACAAGACAGTATATCTTGTTGATTTAGAACAAACAGAAATAGTCAGTCTAAATACATTCATGATTACTTTCAGGTGAAGGTTGACCATAGGGCGAGGCCACAATACTGCGTTGCGGCGACGTATCCCAAAAATAGATTTTTACGATGCGACGCCGCAACGCTATAGGTATATTTTCCTCTCCAATTCTCCAAAAGATCTTTATCTCCAAAAGAACGCATGAGTACACCTGCCTAGCCATATGTAGCCCTAATACTCTTCATGGACAGACTCGGCCCAAGCATTCTTCTATTGAATTCGTATGAAAAGAATAAAATAAAAATAGTATAATACATTACAAATAAGCATTATATTTCAGTAGCCATGCGTTCTGAAACGCAAAAAAGCATGTGTTTATTGAAGAGAGAACAAATTCCACCAACTAAACCGCTGAAGCATAATTATGTCTTAGGAGTTATCACACTATTCATATTATAAAGGCGAAAGTTTGTAAGCGTGTTTGTAAGTTTGTTACTTCTTCACGTACAAATGGCTAGACCAATTTTGATAAAATTTGGTATGGAGGTAAGTGACACCCTGGAATAACGCATAGGATACTTTTTATCCCGATATTCCCATGGGATCGAAAGTTATGCGGGTGAAACCGCGGGGCGCTGCTAGTATATAATGTTTATTTAATAACTGAAATGATGTACCCAAACAACCTATGTATATCATGTAATGTTTGGTCTTTGTGTTCGGTTAAAAAGTCGACCAAAAGTTCAGAAATGATTTTAATACTACTGTTAGTATTGGCCTGCATCATGTAGTCAGAAGCCCGAAAGTCTGATAACAAGTCTTACCAAGGGGTATTACCCAGTAACTGGGTTGTGGAGGTCAGATAGGCAGTCGCTCCATGTAAAATACTGGTATTCAGCTGCTTCCGATTAGACTGGAAGCCGACCCCAACATAGTTGGGAAAAGGCTACGCAGATGATGACTGTTTCAACAAGAATTAAACTCCGAAATCCCAAAAAAAGTACGACTTGTCTAAATTTACTCGTACCTCGAGTTACTGATACCCCACAAAAATGAACTGCCAACAAATTGTTCGGAACTCCGAAATAGAGTGAAAAATAAAAGTGAATTTTATTTTACACCGTTATTTCGGGAATGTCCACAAACATTCTGACGTTGCTTATACCCTGGTACTCCAGTGAAAGCGATAGCGCGATTTGATATTTGGAAACTTGATTTTTTTGTTAGTTTTGTTTGTGTTTGTGTTGTTTGTTACCAAGCCCGTTTTTTAACATGCTCAATCACTTGGCGATGCGTGCCTTTGTACAACATTGGATATCTTTCAGCTGTAATGATTATGATTGATCAAAATGACAGATCTTGTAGGACTGTGACCAAGGGCAACTCTTTACAGTCTGATCTGTCAAAAATACCTTTAATTTCCCTACATTTTTGACATTGATTTTCGCTGAGATGAGATTACAACCAGATTTTGAACGTTTTTCATTACTGAAATTGACCGTCTGATCAATGAGAAATATTCTAGAATGCAGTGAGTCAATTTGTTTGAAATATATGAATCCCAAACGCCTCGGCATAAATCAGTTTTGGAATAGTCATCGTTTGTCGGTTCAGACAAACTGAAAGCCGCTCTTTTTCAGGGTAAGAGGAAACCATCATCATCATCATCATCATCAGCCTATAGCAGTCCACTGCTGGACATAGGCCTCTCCTATTGCACGCCATTCAACTCGATTTTCGGCAACTCTCATCCAGCTGCTACCAGCCAGCCTGCGAAGATCGTCGCTCCACCTAGCCATACGATCCATCAATACACGATCAGTTTCTTCATAAAAAATATGACGAGTCATATTCAATAGGAAGAGAGATATTGCCTGATACAACCTTCTATTGATGAAGGTTTTAGCTCCATACAAAATCTTCCAAAGAAAATGATTAAGAAATATTTTAAAAAGATTGGGAAAAAGCGAAATATTTTAGGTACAGACGCCAGCACCTCAAGCTACCCGAAACTGTCAAATATTCCCAATAAACTTTGAACCATATGCTTTAGCAATAAGGTTAAAAATCTATTAAAGTTTGACAGATTGTAGTAACTGTATGTGCTGTCGTCTGTACATCCATTGAACGTAAATAAAAAAAAAATATCTGTAAATCCTTTTTGCTAACCAGTGAATACTAGTCGCTCTATGTAAAATACTTTACATAGAGCGACTGTATATCTGACAACAACCCAATTACTGGGTAATACGATACCTTAGTAAGGCTGGTTGTCAAAATTTCGGGCTTCTGACTACCCAGTCAGAAGCCATACACAATATGAATGTATTCGTGTATGTAGTTCTGTTGCCAAGTTGTCTGTCTGAACTAAGGGGCTTACAGGACCTAAACGCAAAAAATGCAAGTTTTAGAAACAATAAAAGTATATGATCGACTACAGTAAAAAAAAACAAAAACATACGAGTATATGATATTCTTCAGGATATATGCTAGGAAGATAGTGTGTTGAAAACATAATACAACTTATTTGGTACGATAGAAATAAATCATGAAGATACCTATAAAAACTTTCTTTTTACAATAAAAATCATACTAATATACATACAATCATTGTGATTTTTTGTCAGATTATTCTACAAGCAACATACTAAAACTCTAATGTTTTAGTTTTTTAGTCCAAACAATAGATTTTTCGTAAATAGATAATTGCTTCATATTTCAAAAAATTACCAGCGTTGTGTCATCGCACTTCTTTTTCTTTTCTATGCAGTCCGACAAAAACCGCGCTTTAGGTCATGTAGTCTTCTGAAGAGCTAGTTTTCTACACTTTCTAACTTTTTATTTCGCAGAATATGTTTTATCTTTTATTCTGTGCTAAATAAATGTATTTTCTTTCTTTCATTCTCTGTCAGAAAAATAGTTTCAAATTCTTCCTAAAGACAAACGACAACACACAGACTAGTAACATGACTATCTGCTACGTCGTAGCAGCGTAGCCGTGACGTCATAATCTTCAGCTACGTGACTACGCCGTAGCAACCATAGTGCAATCCGTTTAAAATTCAAACCTGCTTAGTTTCAAATGTAATACCTATTTTTCGTCCAGTTTCTTACAGATAGACGGAAAAACAACGGGTTGCCTTATCCTGTATAAATGTATAGGTCCCCGGGAAAGCAATAAATTCAACTTTTTTACGTGAGTGTATTCGCTTGAAAAATCTAGTTTATTGTACTTTTTTACGTGGATGCACTATTATTTATTGCGAATTACGTAAAGGTACATACCGCAGTGGTGGAGCAGCCGCTGAGGTACCTTACTTGATAAAAAAGCATGTATTTTTTTTAAAACGAAAGTTGTCGTGTCGTCGTTAAAAAAAAATTGTTTCTATTTTTTTTAAGAAGTTCGTACGAGTATATAAATTATTAGTATCTATGATTAATTTCATCGAATATTTCGTGACATTGCCAAGCGGTTGGTTGACTCTTTACGTGGCCAGAGGGCTGGCCTATTTTTAGCCCAAAGAATCAGCAGTGCCATCCAACGTGGTAATGCTGCCAGCCTTTTGGGCACTTATCCCATTGACAGCGATGCGGACGAATTTTTTTACAGACGCCAGCACATCATCATCAGCAGGGGCTTGTGGCTAAGTAATAACAGCCGCACGGTTCGATCGATCAGGTTAAGCTACGTTTGCCGTGGTTGGTCCGTGGATGGGTGACCGTCTTTATATACCGAGACCCTTCCGTGCCTCGGAAAGCACGTTAAGCCGTTGGTCCTGGCTGTCATTCGTGGATCTTTGACAGTCGTTACAGGTAGTCAGAAGCCCGAAAGTCTGAAAACCAGTCTTGCCAAGGGTATCGTATTAACCAGTAACTGGGTTATGGAGGTCAAATAGGCAGTCGCTCCATGTAAAATACTGGTATTGAGCTGCATCCAGTTAGACTGGAAGCCGACCTCAACAAACTTAGGAAAAGTCTAGGCAGATGATGACATACATATTTTATGGGATAGGACTATTCAGTGGTACATTCGAGGAATTTCGTCTAGACATAAGAAAAACTTGTCTTTTATACAGATATCAAGGTCATTTATGTTGAATATTGATAGTTTCATGGAATCGCTATGAGTGCCAATTATCTATATATATAAAAGGAGAACTGACTGACTGACATATCAACGCACAGCCCAAACCGCTGGGTCTAGAGATTCCAAATTTGGCACGTACGTTCCTTATGAGGTCTAGGGGTGCACTAAGAAAGGATTTTTCAAAATTCATCCCCTAAGGGGGTGAATGGGGGGGGGTGAAATTTCATGCGGACGAAGTCGCGGGAAGAAGCTAGTTCAATATATTTTATTACACTGTGTGAAAATCTACATAATTCCAACTTTTTTTGTTACCTAACATAAACATAACACAGATAGGAAAAAGCAGTAGTTGCCAAAAAGTATCTCCTGATAAGTCTGCTCGCCTAGTACCATGCTTCACTAAATGTTAATTTAGTCTCTGTGTTATTTTTCTAATAACAAGCTCTTCGTTGAGTATACTTTTAGGTAGAACGGCTATAACGCGAATGATCCAAGAAAAAATCACCTTCAAGAATACAATAGAGTCATTAACGGACGTTATGCGTAGCGGACGTAATGCGACTCCCGCGAGCCTGGCGATTGTCATCAACCGGGCACAATTCCAAACTCGGGGCTGCGAAATCGAACCCAGGTCCTCATGCTCGCTCAGCAGTAGCGCTTGGACAAATAGACCAGCCAAGCAGTGGAGGAGAACAAAGTCTTGCATTTATTTTATTCCTATTCTATTGACAGCTTTCCTATTCCTTAAGAATACGTTGGTACAACTCACAAAGATAGATCGTGCAAAGACCTCGCCTTTTCACAGTGCGATGTCCTAGCTTTTCAACTGAGGAAGTTTCTAGGAAACCAATAATAAAATGGACTAGTTCCCAGTGTGATCTGCAGTTTTAAGACAAGTTTACACTATATTAAAATGCTTGTTTTCTAAGGAATTGAAATGTTCGGGATATTGGCATTTTAAACTTCATTTTGTTGAGGATTTCGAGAGCTTTATTTGAATAATTTATTTGAGCTTTGTGTTGTGTCAGGACAGCCAAGAGATAAATGAACTAGCTGTTGCCTGCAGCTTTGTCTGCGTGTAGTTTATATTTCAACTAGGTATTTCATTATTTATATACAAATATCCAAGATGAAGGTACAGACGCCAGCACATCAACCTACCCGAAACTGTAAAATTTTCCCAATCAATTTTGAACCTTATGCTTTAGCAATAAAGTTGAAAATTTAATAAATAAATTTGACAGATTGTAGTAGGTTGATGTGTCGGCGTCTGTACCCTCTGTGTCCTTCTTCAGGTCCCAGGCTACCTATCTGTTAATTTCATAACGATCGGTTCAGTGGTACAGAGTTATTTTCTGTTTAATATTATTAAGACTGAAGATGTACACCTTGGTTCAAAATCAAATCAAAATCGTTTATTTGTATAAAATGTGGTAGGTACAAAAGATGATAAATGTAAAATTGTAGTGCAAAGACACATTCCGCCATGTAGTAATGATGTTTCTGGATTCCTTGTAGAACGTCCTTTGCTAATTGCAACTCATTTGAAACAGCCATATCAGAGTAAAATTTGGTGTTTTGATTACCATCTTCTAAAGCTATTTTGAAAATATACTCGGCCGTAACCCTGTTTTTAACCTATTAAAAATGAAATGAAGAACCTTCACCAGATTTTGGAATTCGATTAAATAGAACGGACTACGCCGTAGGCTCGTAGGGGGTTCAGAGCTATGGCTGCTACGTTATCATAGCAAATCACTAAACGCGAATCTGTGTTCAGACGATTGGAAAACTGCTACACACAGGGTACCACGCGAAATTTAAATTGTCATAATTACGTTTCTTGCAATTTGCAGGTCTGTATCAGGTTGTTTGTTGATCAAAATTATGATTCGCGACCGTAACAAAACAAAAAAAACATCAATTCAAATTACCTGTTGAAAGACTATTTCATGGTATCATTATATTTGAGGCCAATTCTAAAACTTCGCGGGCATCTGCCTGAATCTTTTTATTTTTTTCATGTGATAACTAACATTCTACGAGTGTCATATTCTTGGAGAAAAATACTATTGCATAATATATATATTTCCTTTTCACCAAAGCCCTCATTATCATGCCCTATATCAAATCTCTAAAGAAAGAAAGAAAGATGGCGTCTGAAGGCTCCTACACACTATGCCGGCGGCCCAGCCGGCGGGCATGCCGCCAACAAGCCCGGTGGCATTCCCGGCGGGCATTTGAGCCGCCGGGCTTGCCGCGCAAACGAGCTGCACAACTGAAATGATGCTCTGCGGCCACCTGACTATGCCGGCGGCATACCCGCTCGTAAAAACCCGCCGGCATAGTGTGTAGGAGCCTTTATGTTGAAGGTTTCCTGCGTGGGAAGGACTTACTCCAGTCCTTGAGATGTATGTTTTTCATTTTTTATGTATCCTTTAAATTTGAAAATATCTATGCTTGTTAAGTTGTTCTTAGTACGTATTTGTTATTGACAGCTTTCGTTATAAACGTATTAATTTGTTTTTCTTGTAAGAAAATATGCTTTGTTACCTTTTAAATGTTAGGCAGAAGAATACCTAGTTCAATATACATAAATACGTGGAATATTAATTTTATAAGGACTTCAGGTTCTGGAGTGGCGACCGCGTACTGGAAGACGTAGCGTTGGAAGGGCTCCCATAATGTGGACCAATGACTTTGTGACTTCGCTGGATGCGAGAAGCACAGAACAGGTCGCAGTGACGGTACTTGGTTGAGGCGTTCGTCTAGCAGTGGACGTCTTGCGGCTGAAATAATGATGACGAAGATTTAAAATTAAGTCTTTAAATATAATTATTATGTTTTTATGTTGCGAAGTAAATATATTGGTTTGTGTTTGTTGTTTATTGACATGTGATTATAAGAGCAGATACAAAAGATTAAAATCTTTCACTTAAAATATATGAATATATTTTTAAACCTACATAATTACCTATAACTTTAAATCTTGCCACAAACCCGTATTACAAAAGTCAGTTTCTTTTCTCACCAGTCTTAAAGAATTCTAATAAAAAGAATACATAAAGTTTCTTATTTCTTTCTTTTCCTTCCTTTATATTTAAAACACATAGAGAGAGCAACATGTCAGTTGTAAAGCCTTAGATAAAGTGTCGTGGCATGTTGCCAACCCTTTCCTAGATAACGATAATACAAGTCAGATAGACAAACACTTTCGCTGACTTGGAAACGAGAATGTTTTCTATCGTTTTTTATGTATCTGTGGTTATTTTATTACTTGTAGTAAAACTGAAGGAAGCGAGTGAATGACAGCGTGACGGTTCACAGGGGAGAATGGTTGAAGAAAACGTGTTGCGACGACCCCACAGACTAAGAAGAGAAATACCCTTGACGACCCAAAGTGGGACCAGGGCAGGAGGAAGATGATGATGTATGAATCTCAAAAATGCTAGCATTAAGAGCGGCACCTGATACTTAGATAACCGATATTCGGTCCAGAGTGGTGGTTCGGTGGTGGTGGTGGTGGTGTGGGTTATTATTCATCACCATCTGCCTAGCCTTACAGAGGTATGAGGAACAGTGTGTAATGTTCACTCATACACTATAGAAAACGGCGGATCCTCCGACCAGACGGGTGTTGTGTCTGGCGGGCAACTGCCCGATGATTCATATAGGGCCGTTGTATCTATGCTAGTTGCGCGGTAAACTCTGCTTGCGAGCTGCAAGATTTGCTTGACGTCAGTATGACGTAGTGTTCGCATGTGGCATTGTAGATACCGCTACAGCCTACTCGTATTTCCAACTATGTTTGATTCGGCTTCCAGTCTAACCGGATGCAGCTGAATGCCAGTACTTTGGACCCGACCTACGGTACCTGGTGGGGTTATGGGTAAGAGGATATTATTATTAATCAGTATCCTTAAAAAAACGAGTTTTGTCTTTGATTTTTCAATATAGTAAAACAATTGTCTCAATGGCGACACTAATCGAACACTAATTATTTTTAGATTGTAATAATATTACTAGCTATACAAATTAAAGTTTTATTTAAAAAAATAACCAATATGTTTTATATAATGGAACCCAAGATATCCAAAGGGCCAAAGTTTGGGACAAACGCTGTCTCCATATTGTAATTTTAATGTTGAAATAAACTTTTTTTTTTTTACTTTTTACTTTTTCTTCTTCCTTAGCATTTCGATGGCAAAAAGTACAAACATCTTTGGCCCAAAATTCAGTTACTCGAACTTCGCTCACTGTCGCAGTCATAAGACCATCAAGTGCACAGATGACAGAGCATGCGGCGCAAGATGGAAGGTGGGCCATTGTCAGTGAGGAGGTGCCGCGTACTCACTTGAGATCTGAGATATCCGTGAACTCTCAACTGTCCAGATTGTCTTTGCTCCAGCCAACTTAGGTTCGAAGCCTATTTAAAGATTTCCATGTCGGCTACGGTAACGCGTGCCCTGGCGAAAGGCTGTCAGATGGTTCGATAAATTTGTCAGGAGGTTTATACTTTTTACTATAAAACAAAAGCATGTAAAATTATATCTTCAAAATGTATTTAGTCATAATTTTATAGTCAGTTGCATAGTGAGCGCTCCATCTCGAAATATCAGCGGAAGAGACTCCTGAATAAAACATACACTCACAGAATGAAGGCGCTCGCAAACAAAATAACGAGCATACACCCTTACTGGATGGGATATAACAGATATTATTGATATAAGATAAACTATAGTAAATGTATGTATGTGTAGCGGTATCTACAACGCCACATGCGAACTACGCGTCATACTGACGTCACGCAAAATTCTGCATCGCGCAAGTAGAGTTTACCGCGCAACTAGCATAGATACAACGGCCCGACATGAATCATCGGGCAGTTGCCCGCCAGACACAACACCCGTCTGGTCGTAGGATCTTCACTTCTATTTTTGGGGATGAGTGAACTTTACACCCCGTTCCTCATACCTCTATATATGTATCCATGTATTAGTATGATATTTTTCGTATTATCTATCCCTTATGTTGCGCCTGCCATGTTTTGTCTCTGCATCACACTTAAGTTGACTGGTAGAAAATATCTCAGGCATTAAGTCTGCATTTGTACAGTATTTTTTTTTACTTGTGCATGAAGTTTTAATAAATATAGTAAACTACACATCCGTTTTTCATAGGGATAAATAATGTAGCTACGCACCGTGTTCCAGACGATATAAATAAACTTTGACCAGATGTTCAGACCAAGGAAATAAGCATGTTTCTTTACAGACACATTAATTAATTCTTATTTTTTATTTTTTGTTAATTCTCATACAAACTAAATACCTTGACGTAAATCGCCCGATATGCATGCCTCTTTATCCGAATTGGCAACGTCGTATTTTCATTCATAAGATTTGGCGGGCTGAAACTTGTCAAAACTAAGTTAAGACGGTTAAGACCCTTTCTCACTGCTTAGCTCAATAAAATTTCATTAAATGAAATTATAAATATCTTTGTCTTTTTAAGTACTACTTCCTTTGTTAGATTTAATTTGTAAAAGCTATAGAAGCGTTTGCCAAAGTTTATGGATAACGTGAAGAACACGGTGTATATCGCCGACAAATTATAATGACTTTATAATAATATAGCATAATTCTCCTGCCCTTACTCCAATGTATTTGGGGTCTCCGCAATGTCTTTTCCTTCCATACTTCTCTAGTCGTCATCTTGGTAGTCACCCCCATTTCTAGCCATACGAGTAACATCTTTCACACACAGGCCATCCATAGTTTCTTTGGCCTTCCCCCTCGTTTTTCTTACCGTGAAAATCAACGGTTTATTCGCCGTGTGTAGGCACGGTTGTCAGTGTTGTATGTATCACTATGGAAGTTTGTCGACGGACACGTTTTTTCTACGACGCGGTTTATACGCTGTACCTACTTATGCTTAAGGACCCACATTCATACTCAAAAACTTTTCTCACAACATTTTCCTCTTTTGTTCCACAATTAGAAATCGTTTGTCATGTTACTCGTATGGGCATAATGCAGAGGTGTGTCACATGCCCATAATGACAATCGATTTACACTTACTATGTGTGTGCTCTTAGAATTCTGTCACTTTGAATGATGATTTATAAAAAACCAAACACCACGTACAATTATACAAATTGATTTACAATACTAAACTTAAGATCACTTAAGAACAGATACTTAACTTACAATGAAGTAGGGATTTCCCTACTTTAAAATTAACATACTCAATAATTCGACGACTTAGCGCCAACATACGAACATGACCTTGCAACATAATTTAAACTCCTTGCCGTACCTACATTCCTGGTACCGCTACCGTTTCCATTAGCCCTTAATCTTGACATAATAAAGTGCAAACGGCCCGCCGACAGAACAAATTGTAGGCGCGAAAAATTCCATCCCACTTGAGTCTCGCCGTGTTTAAATAAAAACACCGTTATTTTTTATTACTTAGCCGGTTTCGAGGGCAATTTTCACATTTCATAGAATACAGCCCGATTTATTTACGGGTATTAAACGCAACGGAAAGTGAGAAGATGATGTTGTTTCTTTGCAAGAAGTTTGAAGTAAAAATTGGTTAAGGATGCCTTATAAAATATCAGGAGAAATAAAAGTTTATTAAAATTCCAGTCACTTAAGTATATTGATGCTCAAAAGGTATTGTCAAAGAAAATTTATAAAAAGGTTCTTCATTAGTATCAAAGGAGCACACAATATTTTGTTAAGTTACATTTTTGTTCCTTTAAACGATTAATGGTTTTGTTAAATAAACAAGTGAACCCGTACATTTATGTTGAAATCCAAGCTGAAGGGAGGGATTCACTACTGCGGCTAATGAAATGACATGTGACACATTTTTCCTAGAATCTCTACAGTGTTTGCAAAAGCGTAAGGTTCTTGATGAAATTGCTAAGTCTAGCAAAGTGATGCGGAATTTTTCTGATTGAAAAATGTTCGTCACAGTTCTTTTCGAGGTCTAAATAAAAGAGACTTCATTATAAATAGTTACCGTTTTATTTCATGTTTCCTTGGTAGCAACTTGGTGAATACAAAATAATCACAATACAACATTAATCTTATTACGGAACAATTTACATCAGCTCCAAAATGTACCAGGACAACAGTACCGCAGAAGAGATGTAACATTAATGAACTAAAACAATTATATGGAACAGCCCGGTGGGTGAATTAACTAAACAATGCTAATTAGGAAACGAGTTGGAGAGATTTGAATGCAAAATGAATGTAAAGAGAACTCGAGTTATTAAAATAAACGCTTGTAAATGGCTATGGAATTGAGAGTAACGATTTTAATTATCTTCATTCATTTTAGGGTTAAAAGACTGGTTGTTTGATTCCTTTGCGTCTCTGTTTTCCCTAAAGGAAAAATACGTGCAATGAATACGTCTCAAGACTTCATATATTTCTCATGTTCATGTTTTAATAATATTACCTAAACAACTTAAACAGCATTATACAAGATTCTTTATTAAGTAAAATACGGCCAATAAAGACGTAATTATAATAATGTCACATTAACCCCACAATAACTTAAACTTTAAGCAATATAGCAGCTTAAATATGCACTGAAGTACCTTTTCTAAAACCTCTTTACGATTTCGGGGATCCTGGTAATGACACAGGCATAGTATGGAGATCTATCCACTAACGGCTTAGGACGGCTGTTAAAACTTGAACGTTTGTGCTCAATGCTCAAATCTCAGGCTTAAGGGGGTGCTTTTAAGTTCTAATTCATAGTTAATTAATAACATATAATCACGCTTGTATTCCCGAAATGGTTGGGCAGAAGTGTACCTATAGTACACCCACATTTCGCTAGTTATGTTTAAGTGCCACGAAATACGAGCCTTTTGTCATGGAAAAACTCAATAGCACTTTGCCCGACCCGGAAATCGAACCCAGGACCTCATGCTCAGCAGTAGCACGACCAATTGGAACCGTGCACCTAGCTTGTGACGACCAAGTGGAACCGTGCACCTAGCTTCTGACGACCAATTGGAACCGTGCACCTAGCTTCTGACGTTACATAAGTGCCCATGTCGGTTTATGTGAAATAAAATATTTTGATTTTGAGCACTAGCGATTACTAGAGCAACGAGGTAGTTAATTAATATTTGTGAAGAATTAATTTAAATATATTGTATGGGAGAAGTTGAGTTTATTGATAAAATAAATCCAATGTACAGACGCCAGCATATCAACCTACTACAATCTGTCTTTCTTTAAGAGATTTTCAATTTTATCGCTAGAGCATAAGGTAAAAAGTGGATTGGGAAAATTTGACAGTTTCGGGTAGGTTGATGTGCTGGCGTTTGTACACAGGGCAGTCTGCCCCACGAACAACGTTGTTAAATAGTTTTTCTTTTTGCCCTAACAAAAATTCTCGGTGACCCAAGATCATTATCACCAATAATAATAAAAATTAATGATAATATCACATTGTACTGAGATCGATTCATCATCACTGACAGGACTATTGTTGCCAATAAGCCTGATATAGTGGTGGTGGATCGTTCAGAGCGGCGCGCAATGTTTGTTGACATAACCGTCCCACATGATGGGAACCTCGTGAAAGCAGAGAAAGATAAACAAATCTAGTATCTTGAATTGGCTCGCGAGGTTGTCGACATGTGGGATGTGGACTCAGCGATCATTGTGCCGATAGTCGTGACTGCCAATGGGTTAATAGCCAAGAGCCTCGACCAACACCTAAGGAGGCTCTCGTTGGGCAGCTGGATCAAGGGCTTGATTCAGAAAGCGGTACTTCTGGACATGGCCCGCATTGTTAGGAGGTTCCTCTCTCTGGAGCCCTGACCGCCAGTAGCTTGGACCCTGTTCCCGATACCAGTGGGCTACTATTTTTTATATTTTTAAATGTTTTTATAATTATGCTAATATTTAAAAATATAATATATATATTTATGAAGGAAATAAAATTAAAATAATAGAAAAAAAAAAGTATATTTAGAAGAAAAAAAACTATATCTGTACCTAGTATCCAAATTATGCCACAAAAATCTGTCATTAAAACGTATAACCTAAGCTTTGAGAAATATTATCATATTATGGAGAAGACACGAGAAGCACCGCTCTAAACGCGTCCCACACTAGTTAATAAATCTCAAAGGGATGAGAAAGCCCCTCACAAATTGTAACAGTTACAATCTGGGATCACACTCTGCATAGTTATAGGATAAACTTCATAATTATGGTAATCATAAAGTTTGGGTACTAATTACTAAGAATCTTAGAAAAAAATGCCAGATTATTTATTTGGTTGGTATTTGTGTTTAGGCTTTGTTAAATAAAGAATGTCCGCATCGCTATACAAAAACAAAACTACAAAAAACGCAAATACAAAAACAAAACTATAGTTTTGTTTTTGTATGTATTTAAATAAGTTTGTCTTTTAATTTAGTACCTATTGTAAATAGTTAGTTAAGAGATTATGAAAATAAATTAAAAACTATTAAAGAAATTTAGGAGTTTTATGTATTTTTTGGTTAAAAATCCGTTTTGTATCTATAGTCCAGATAGACACTATCATTCAGATAAATCAAAATAATAAACATAATTTGTGTGAAATTGTCTACAAAATGGCTTTCCCGGTACTAACTCAGAGGTGGTGAGCCTTAGAATAAAACAAAGGATAATTAGAAAAAAAAAATCTTTAGACGAGGATATAAGAAATAATTAATTTAGTAAATTAGCTCTTCGCAAGGCTTATCCTAATCCCTGGGCTCCATTATCTTTAGGTAGGAAATTGGGCCGAAACGCTTAGGTTTTTTTATGTTCAGTATACATTTTTTGGCAATAGATAAAACTGGCTTATAAATTAAATAAGTTGGCTTCAGGCACAAAACTGTAAAAAATACAAAAAAAGTCGGCCAAGTGCGAGTCAGACACGAAGGGTTCCGTACCACCGTACAATATTTAACACTACCTACATATATAAAAAAATCACGTTTGTTGTATGGGAGCCCCCTTAATTTATTTTATTTTAAACTAATTATTTATTTTTAAAGTGAATATACAACTAAATATTCTGTGAATATTTCAAGCGTCTACCTGTTGCGTTATTAATATCGAGCAAATAACGGCAAAAAAATCACGTTTGTTGTATGGGAACCCCCCTTAAATATTTATTTTATTCTGTTTTTAGTATTTTGTTGTTATAGCGGCAACAAAAATACATCATCTGTGAAAATTTCAACTGTCTAGCTATTACGGTTCATGACATACAGCCTAGTGACAGACAGACAAACAGACAGATGGACAGTGGAGTCTTAGTAATAAGGTCCCGTTTTTACCCTTTAAAAGTCCCTAAACTTGAAAAAAAAGAAAGGAACCCTAAAAAGTAAAAAAAAATCTAATACTGAAAGTATTTACTCCTTTTGAAGAAAGGCTTCAGGGTGGAAATCACTTATATTTTTATACATACGTAATTGTATGGATAACAATTTACTGGGACATTGGCCTCCTGTCGGTAAGAAAGAGTAGGCTATAATCCTCGCCGGTTTCCTCACGATGTTTTCCTTCACAGTTTCGGGAGCAGTGGTGATGAAATAATTTACACAAAGTAAAGCGCCTTTCTGGGTTCGAACCTACGACCTACAACTAATTACCCGACTACGGCGAAGCAAAAAGGAGGGCTATGATTTTGACCGGTATGTATGAATGTGTTGTATGTTCATCTGTTCCCTCATAACTTCAAAAGTACTTATAATAATTTGACGAATGAGGGGTACCTCATTTGTCAAATTATTATACCACCAGCTATCAAACTTATAAATGTATGTTAGTACAGCGGCATGTGACCACGGGAAGGTACGTTCTTGTTTCATCCTTTTCAGTAGTCGGGTTTTAATTTTTAAACTTTTTTTTTATTTTAGTAGGTACCTACCTATTTTTATGTATACAGGAGGCAGGGTCCTGTGCCACAAAAAATGCAAGCAAAGTAACCTATGCGCTGCCAAAGACGACGCCGCGCCGTGGAAGTGACGAAATTTTGGTTTGGGCCAACAAAATTGAATACACTGTCGAGGCATCGCCACAGAAAAGAAGTACGTATTTAAACCAACCTAGCACATTAAAGAACCTTTTTTATTTTTTGGTTTCCGGGGGGAAACCTTCAAAAGGTACCCGACCTCCAGGGGGAAGGTCGGGGAGTGTAGAATTTTTTCCTCACTAAAACCACCCCGGTGATCACCATCAGCACAAAGGGGTGGTCCGGATTCCTCTTAAAATACCAATTCCGGACCCTCCCCCCTCCCCGTGGCACGCCTGTAAGGCACATCCCTGTGGAGACTATAAAGGGGCCTCCCCTAAGCCACGCTAAGCACGGTAGCACGTGTCAACACATAAAAGTACCTAGATTAAATATAGTTTTGTTGACTAGCTTCACAACTAGAGACCACATCACATAAAACTTAGACTACAGAACTAAAACTCACTTCTTCTCGTAAGATATCATTCTCCGTTTTATAGAACCTTTCCAATAAAATCGCTTCTAAACTCGCGATTTGAAACAATAGCTACGTCATAATCGCTTCTAAACTCGCGATTTGAAACAATAGCTACGTCATAAAGATATTTACAATGTATGAAACATGAATGTTACTGTGTGTTACTATGTATACAACTGATAACAAACGAAGACGATGACGTCACTGTAAGTGTGGGAGTGAAACTTGACGCTATGCAGAATGGGGTTGTAAAACAAGATCGGTAGTTTCGAATGTGTCATCGGATATACAGCACGGACAATCTGTTCGTTGTTTTCAAAACCCATGTTTTGTATTGCTGCGTGACCATTCGGACTGATATATGATTTTATTTCTGTAAGTAGGTTTGTTACACTTCTATATGTCAAAAATACTGTATGTTTTAAAACAACTTATTCCGGTTTGATCCATGAAGCTTATAGATAAAAGTGGAGGCAACATTCTGAATACCTAAGTGAAGACGACTGTGGTCGGACACTCTCTTTCTAACTACACACATAATAACGAGAGAGAGTCATATGTATGTATTTAGAAAGAGAGCGTCCGACCACAGTCGGTTTCACTTAGGTATTTAGAGTGTTGTCTTCATGGTTTGATCCCCTAAACCCCCCTCCACCCCCCCTCGATCCCCTGCTAGTTCTTCTTCTGTTTTAAACTCTGTCTTATCAACTTTATGCTAGGTTACTCTTTTTGACAGGTAAGTGCAGTCAAGAGAACATAAACGTTTCATCTACAGTCCATTCACAATTATTTTTTCTTTGACAGCAGCAACCTAACAGCAACCTTATAGTAACGAGAATTAAGATCACAATGATTTTAACAGACTTCTCAGTGCTAGCAACCCATTAGCAACCTTATTAGTATGAGAATAAAGATCACTGTGATTTGGACAGTGATGCAAAATGGCTCTGAACAGACTGTAGATGATTTCGGCGTTTCCTGACTCCTCTGAATAGAAAGGCCGAAGCTAACCCAGACTCACAGTCTGTTTAAAGTCTAGACATTATCTTATCTTAATCAAAGCATGCGAGGATCGTGTAGATTAGGGTCTGAAATAAATCTTTTTGAGGAAACAACCACACTTAGGTATTTGAGTGGACCTGTCCAGTCAAATAATGTAAGTAATTATTTACAAAATTTTTATTTTTTTTATCATTTCCTGCACGCATTTGTCAGTAATCTCAACTACTTGTAAGTGGTTCAACTCAGAACTTAAGGAGCTCAACAACTTGACGAACAATACCAAGGAAAGGACATTTGGGTAGGCCGCATAAAGTACTCAAACTGCCAGACCATCATTAAAATAACTGGAGAAAGAAAAAATATCCATATAGTCCTTACATTCACTTACTTGCGAATAGCTATGTTGGACTCACGTGAAACCTTTGCATGATATCCGTTTCCGTTTGTTTTAATAATACAAGTTTAAAAATACTAGACTACTCGAAGATGTGGCAATAAACTGAAGGTCAATTCTCGTAATTTAAAACGTTCAAAATCTAGTCGCAGTCTCATCTCAGCGACAAACAAATGTCAAAAACTTGTCAAAATGTAGGGAAATTTTAGAGGTATTTTTGACAGATTGAGACTGAGATCAGACTGTGAACGTTCTTAAAATTACGAGAATTGCCCCTCTGATTTCATGTAGAACACATAAATAAACAGTAGGTACCTCCATTATGTGAATAAACTGACAAACCCTCAGGATTTACGTTGGCACATGAGGCAGCAAAAACTAAAGGGATAAGACAGGAAAAAGTCCTAGGATTTCCACAAACGAAATCCGTCGGTCGTAGTGAATTCTGGTCAAGAAAGCTATGTTGCAATTGGCAGCTAGTTAACAAATTTCACTAGTTTTAAATTTTATCAATTTACTTCCTTTAAATTAGGCTTCGCATGTGTCAACTTTACTGGGAAACGGGGTTCTGCGATAGCCTGCCTAGCTTCCAGTCTGAGGGTTTGCAGCTGAGTACCAGCGCCTGCCTATCTGACCTCCACAAACCAATTACTGGGCAACACGATACTCCTTGGTAAGGCTGGTTGACGAAGACGCGAGCATGTGTGTACTACAAATTATAACTTGACAAGACATTTCATCATCTGCCTAGCCTTTTCCCAAATATGTTGGGGTCGGCTTCCAGTCTAACCGGACACAGCTGAATACCAGTATTTTATATGGAGCGACTGCCTTTCTAGCCTCCACAAACCAATAACTGGGTAACACGACACCCCTTGGTAAGACTGCTTGTCAGACTTTCGAGCTTCTGAATACCCGTAACGACTGTCAAAGATCTACGAGTGACAGCCGGGAGCAACGGCTTAATGTGCTTTCCGAGGCATGGAAGGGTCTCGGTATTTAATTAATGGTTACCAATCCACGGACAAACCTCAGCAATCGACCTAAGCGGAATAATAACAACCACATGGGGCCTTAGATAGTAATATTTACTCTATCCGCAGTAAGTACATAAAAAAAAAAACGAACTAAAACAATCTTATTTAAAAACATATATAATAATTCAGACTAATCACAATATACCTAAGTCAGATTTAGGTAAGTACCTAGTATTAAAAATAATGATTTTATATATGCTCCCACCAATCCGTACATGACTGGCCCTCTTAAACACTAGTCATAAAATGAGAGATTGCAAGATTTTATAAAACTATTATTTTGCATTCCAAGCAATTCCTTTATCTGACGAGAGGTTTATCTCGTAAGATACATGGTTCAGTACACAGTACTTATGAAAACCTGCACAATAAATTGTACTGTCTTCGCAATCTCTGCTACTCGAGAACGTTTCGTACGTTAATCTTGAAACGTTGAGTGTATATTCTTAAGTGTACTTCGTATTAATATAAAATTCATGTTAGGAATTACTTTGATATAATATTGTACTTTTATAGAAGGGGTTTATTTATAAATGTTTCTTGAAGTTAAGAAATGATTATTACCGTCCCGACCGATTTCGGTCCCGGTGGCCAATTACGCAGGAGATATTATAGTGCACAAGTGTGTGCGTAAACTCAGGTGCGCTCTCTGTTCCATTACTCTCATAGTCCGATGGGACGACAATCCGACACGACCGGGGAGAGATCAGGCGCAGGACCAACGTCTTTACGTGCTTTCCGAGGCACAGGGGTATTAAACCGCTAACTTCCGAACTCCAGGTTGTTACTAAGAAATTGCTAATGAAAAACCCAATAACACTTTGTCCGACGTGGAATCGAACCTCGGACCCCACGCTCAGCAGTCGCGCAACCACGAGGCCAACGGGGAAGTCAATGTCAGGTAGTAAGTAATGATTACAGATAGTGCTATCCACGAAGACGCGCCCCTCGCCTAATCGCTTACAGTATAAGTATGCTAAATTCCCCTAGTGTTTTAGTTTTGTCGATACACACTAATTACCTTTGAGTGGGTAGTTAGTAAACACGACAAAACTAAAATACTAGCAGAATGTTGCAAACTTCTACTGAAAGCTATTAGAAAGAAGAGTGGGGCGCGTCTTCGTGGATGGCACTATCTTTAGCGACTGTTTAACCATACATTTTTGACGTTTAAATATATCTTAACTTTAAGCGACTACTACGAAATTATTGAAATTAAAATAATTATCTGCCTTTTAGGTACTGGGCTCCCATAAACGCGTAGTACAGGCGAGTTCACTAATATACCTACATATTGGCAGTGACAATGTTTCAAAATATTGTAAGCGTTAAAATGATCATATATTACGTAATTCTATACAAACTTAGACCTCAATAAAATGTTATCATATAAACTGTTCATAGTATGTGACGGTAGTCAAAAATATATGACTACTCTTCGGAACATAAATATCTAAATACTCTAGATTTCAATATATTTGGTGCAACCTAGAATTCGTAAATATCTATACTTACAGCTTTATATAATTATTCAACTAAATGGCCTTTACCATTAAATTTATTTTTGCTTGCCGGACTCAGACCAACAAAAAAAGATAGACAGCGCGCCGCAAACATTAAAAGTGAAGCCATAAAACCGTGCTCCTGCAAGTAAACATACACGCTCACGCACACACCTACACTAAAACCATGCTCATTGCTCTTAGTTTGTCACAAGTCGTCGTCAAGATAACATAGATTTAAAAAATATAATTATGCCTTCCTGTGTAGTGAAAAGTTGCAAAATCACACAAAAAGTCTCACGGAATCGCTTTTCACTTATAAGTACTTGAAATAACATCGTTTCTTTATTATTTATCTATGAATTTTAGGTTACTTGGAACAAAAAACCTCAACGAACGAAAGCAGTGACATAAAGTGCGGGGGTTGCCATAAGACGATTTAAAATTTCCCCATTCGATTAATCTAAGTATACATATAAATATGATTTCTTACTTCGAGTTATATTCCCATTTTCTTTTTATATGTATTTAACATTTTAGGTTTCCAATTAATAATGAAATTAAAAATAAATAATATAATAATATTTAATAAAGTTGATTGAAAATATGAGTTGTTTTTTTTTTTAATAGAAGTCCTTCTAAAATCTAAACAATTGAGGTACTATACCATACTCAACAATACTCGTACAATATTATACTAGTTCCTACCCACACAAATATCCCCAAATTATAGGGAAAAAATTTAACAAATGGCAACCCTTCAATACACTCATAGATAAAAGGATGGCTTCACTTTTAATGTTCGCGGCGCGCTGTCTATCTTTTTTTGTTGGTCTGAGTTGCCGGAGCAGAAGTTCGAATAGGTAATAATGCAATTTTGTCGTTGAAGGATGTCATAACCAAGTCATAACTGACAACGACAAAGAAAAAGATTACAATAGGATATGTACGAGTACTTCTGTAAAGAGATTGTTCAAAGAATTTAAGACAAAAATGCGAGAAGTCAAATTGTCAAGATATTTTTCATAGAAAAATAATTGCACAGATGTTTGTGAACCTAACTTTGAAATAATATGAACAAGGGATTGCGCACAATGTTTGAGTCTTTGTCTGTAGCAATATTATTGATATAATGTAGTCACATATTTATGATGTCACAGATTATTTACAAACTACTGTAAGGCAAAGCTGTTTAGAGTCTTATGAAACTTACCATATGCTATATATTTTTTATTCATGAACATGCTCAGATATTAAAGAACTCGACTGTACCTATTTATCAATTCCATAGGTACATTCTGTTTTAATAATTTCATTAAACGAACATTTTCTTCTCATTTCAAACGCGTAGAACAAATTCTACATTGTTCATGAAAACATAGGTATTATTTAGATGACTATTGTTATAAATGAAAACGGGGTGCGGCAATGTTTGGTACAAAAGGTTGAATATTGAATAAATTATTTTCAATTTCCCGGTAAATTACGAGATTGAACCAAACAGGATAAAACAGACAGCCATTGGAAGAAGCATTGTTTTAATATACCTTCAGAAATACAGATTATATTTAAATAGCTGAAAATCTTGTAACAAATTTTGTTAGAAGTCAAATTCTTGAGAAAAAGAGGCACCATTGGTTGGCATTGATATCCGACTGTCAATTTGTTTGTACAGATCTTAATTCTACGACTCTTAACCAGAGCTCGATAGCTACTTGCTAAGTGTCATCATCATCATCATTATCAGCCTATAATGTTCCCACTGCTGGGACACAGGCCTCCTCTCGGTGAGAGGGAGTGGGCCGTAATCCACCACGCGGGCCCAGTGCGGGTTGGCAGATGTCACATGTCTTCGAATTTTTTGGTTCTAGGACATGCCGGTTTCCTCACGATGTTTTCCTTCACCGTTTTGAGAGCAATGGTAGCTTGCTGTGTGTAAGCTCCTATAATGTTACCATAGAAAATTGTATAATAATATACCACATTTCGTCTAGGTTTCTACCTAATAATAACAAAGTCATGATTCTTGATCGAGCAATATCAAAGTAGCAAATAGGCATAGAAAAACTACAATGCTATTATAACATAGAATTGAAGTCAAACGTAACCGCTTTTAAATGTCTGGTTGCCTGGTAGTCTGGCTTGCTGCCAGTCAATTTACTTCGCCGCAAACCTGATGGGTGGTGTATTGATCCAATGAATATATAATGTAACTTTAGGCACTATGTATGTAGTAGTATATTTCACTTTCGTTACGGAAAATGGAATAAAAATGTTGGAATCCATTGGATTTGAACAAAAAAGTAAGTTATCCAGCCTAATGGCTTTACAAGACTTACCGCCGGTTTCTGATTTGAGAAAAGTAGCAAATCTCATCTGATTATTCTCAAATACATAAGTATGTGCTTAAGTTTTTTGCGTTTCACAAGTTAAAATAGAATTTCGTTAAACCATAATCTACTGATCATTTACTTAAGTATTCCTGATCAAAGCTAACACGTTCCAATTTACATTAAAAAACCGTTACTTTTCAAAAACTCATAATATTAAATAATTTTATTCTTATGTAAATTTAAAACAGACTTAAAAAGTAAGTTAATTTTAAATAACGGTATTAATTTCAACAAATTTACGTTATTAGAGTTTCTAAAGCATATTTTAGCAATTTAATATTTGACATCTTTGTATGAACCGAATCGTGACGTGAATGTCAATCAAACGTGAATGTCAATCAAACTGCAAATAAATAAACACAAGTTTTATTGGAATTCTGTATTTTTACATAAATACCAAATTATTGCACCAATTAAAATGGATAAAGATAAGAAAAAGAGATCGCCTAACTATACTCTAGAGGAGAAAGTACATCTTCTTTAATAATAACAAACCTATAATGTTTACAATGCTGCTGCGTCCAGCAATCCTGACGACGCAGCTGTACGTGCCCAGACTGCACCACTCCACGAAGGTTGAAGAGATCGTGGAGTACATGCGTGTGTGTGAAGACCAACTGGACTTTGAGGGCCGAGAAGTTGGAGTCGCGTCACAACACGAACTTCAAGTCGTTTGTGGTGCGTGTTCCGACACATCATCTCGAGAAGTTCCTCAAGGAAGAGTTCTGGCCGAAGGGTGTTCTGTACCGCCGCCGCGCCGGTTTCGTGGCCGGCTACATGACACCAGTCAGCGAAACACGACGCAGTCACTTCGTGTTCAGTTAGTTTTTAGTGTAATTATAATGTTGTATGTATTTATAGTATTTTTAAGTTATATTAATATTGTATTGTATGTGTTTTATATGAAATAAATGGATAAATAAATAATATAGTTTTACGTTTCACCAAATTTGTTATTTAGATGTTTGTGGTTATTATTGCTTCAGATACCAAAGTATAATAGAGTGCAAAAGGACAGCAGGGGCTTACTATATTCAAAAGAAACAGGAAGCCTGGAAGTCCATTACTAAAGGGTACAATAGCTTATGCACGACTGGGCCTAGGGATGAAACAATGCTAAAACATTTTTATAATAATATTTAGCATCGTAAGCTCCCTCCATTCAGCCACTAGGATCTGACAGAGCTCGGTCCTTCGTGGCTCGAATTCCCGAGGAACCGGACCACGCGCAAGCTCCACCTACCGCCAGCGTTATAGAATCGCATGGATTTTCGCGTCCAGATTCCAGGGCGTTGATCCGGTTTATTCAGGAGAATTGCTGCCTCGTAGGAGATCGTACGGTATCCTCTTATCACCCTAACAGCCATCGCTCTTTACGGCCTTCGCAATATTGCAACGTTGCGGGCCGTCAGAGTATCCGCCCACACGGGCGCCCCATACAGGGCCATGGACCGCACAATCCCCACGTACAGTCTCCGGCAGGAGGCGTTGGGCCCCCCCAAATTGGGTAGCAGTCGCGCAACAGCAGCTGCAACGCTGATCAACCTGGGGACCAGTCACCAAATGTGCGGCCCGAAGTCCAACCGGCTGTCGAAGACAAGTCCCCTAGGACTTGTCGATGAAGAAGTCGAGTCGACGACCTATACTTCGTCGTCGACTCGACACCGATGCGGACCCCTCCTACCACTATGTGTAAATCGCGTGGTGGCTTGTTCCGAGGCCCATGGAAACAGAGGGTCTCAGATTTGTGCAAAGCCTGCGCAACCCCTGCCGTGGCCTGTATGGCCGATTGCTGATGCGTTTGCCCCCGGGCCGTCTAATCATAATAATACTCTAGCTTATTTTATTAGTAGATTCAATTATTTTTGTGATTTCGAAAGTAACTAAATGGAATGTATTATGTAGGTAATATTAAGTTTGTGTAGGTCTTGGTGGTAGATTATTTATTTGATTGCTTTTGTGTGAAGTTATATTATGTAAGTAATTAGCTTAAAATTTCGAATAGGTCCCCAAACATCCACTCATTATGAAGAATTGAAGAAAAACCACTTACAAAATCACTAGTTACTATTGCTGATTACAGTTTGAGTAGCCGAAATTGGTGTGTCAACTTTCAACAGCTTATCTTGACGTTGATTATGCTTTGAGTATCGTCAAACACGTTTTTCTTAATTCAGAAACGCAACAGAAGACCTTAAGCATGAGTTAAGCATACTGTCTGTCAAATTTGAGTAAATGAAGTTTAAATTACTCAAATCTTGATTAGAGTTTAAAAAAACTTAATTCAGAAACGAAAAAATGTTTAAGTTATACTTAAGTACAGATTAAGACGTTCTCAACTTCAAATTCTCAAATCAGAAACCGGCAGATAAGAAGGCCAATTCTCGTAAGTAATTTAAAACGTTCAAAATCTAGTCGCAGTGTCATCTTGTCGACAAAAAAATGTCAAAGACTTGTCAAAAATGTAGGGAATCTAGCAGTATTTTGACAGATTGAGACTGAGATCAGACTGCGAACGTTCTTAAAATTACGAGAAAGATGTCGTATGTTTTTTTTACAACTAATTAACAAAATCTTTGCCTATTACGCACACACTCATCATCAGGTAAAGAAAAATAAAGCAAGAAAGCGTTTAGTGGCATTATAACAAAACCAAAAAGACGAAGTAGCAAGCTGCCTGAATGCATTTCTCGTTAGCCTGCTACACAAGTCGATAACTCGATAATCTAGACTAATAAGTAGGTATGCATAGAACTGCCGACATAACAGTTTGAATTAATCCCGGAGCTAACACCTCCATAGACAACGCAGTCTAATCTATAACAGCCATGGTTGCATGTTCCAAAGGTATTACTAGTAAATAATAATATATGGATACCTGCAGTAGTTTATTAAAAGAAATCTGAATAGTAGATTGTTTGCCAAGGGAGCAAACAACTATTTTGAAGGCGAGAGTGTTTCTTTGAATCCAGAGCGGAGCGAAGGATTCTAGAGCAGAATCCCGAGTGCAGCGAGGGGCTCTAAAGTAGAATCCTGATCGCAGCGAGGGATTCAAAGTACGTCACACGAGCTGAAAATAGTGATGCACCCGAGGTGGACACACTACTTTTATAACCCTCTATGAAAAAATAAGTAAGTGCAACTTATGAATAAGAATAGTACGTTTATTTATTTACGTACAATTTTGAGTAAACAATTACGAACGAAGAGCAGTGGTGGTCCAGTGGTAAAGGCCGCGACCTACGAGTTGTAGGTCGTAGGTTCGAACCCAGACAGGCGCTTTACTTTGTGTAAATTATTTCATCACCACTGCTCTCAAAACGGTGAAAAAATAGTTAATTCTTCTGTATGTATGTTACGCAATTACCCCTCTGGATATTGAACCTAGGACCTCTTGCGCTTCCGACCTACTCAACAATCATTCATGCAGTCGTAGGCCGTATATCCAACCAAGTTTCTTTTAAAGCAAGAGCAAAAACGCTTAATGAGTAATGTGGTGTTATTTGTGTAATTTCTTCTTCTTCTGATTTGTGTAATTTAATTATGTACCTATTGAATAAAATATCCTTTGTAACGGACATTAATAAGCAAGTAGGTCACTCTTTACGCGCTAACCCAATAAATGCATTGTAATTAAATAAATATCTGTAGTGAATTTACATGTCACATTTTATAGGTACTAGGAAATACATAAAAGATTTTATTAATATTGTTTGCATGTAAGTATTAATTCATGCCAAAGTAACCTACAGTTTATATGGGTACAATACGATGAAATTCTAATGATTTACTACTGTGTCCCAGCAGTGAGAATTTTATAGGCTGATTATGATAACCTACCATACCATAATAATATCATTTGACGGCGTGTTTAAAGCTTTTGCAACGCTAATTTTAGAACGAATTTGACAGCTGTCAACTTGACGTAACCCCGGGTAGGAGCAGAGACGGAGGCGGCGCGGCTCGCCAAAATTTGAAAAAAAATAAGGTCGAGCATCAGCTATCTGCCAGTGAAAGTTCCGTCAAAATCGGTCCAGCTGTTACGGAGATTAGCTAGAAAGAATAGACGAGTCCGCGTATCACTGGTCAGTTTCCCTCAGTCGTCAGTTTATTTAATTCGCCAGTTTCGTTGATTAGCCAGTTTCACTGATTCGTCAGTTTTCCCGATTAGACAGTTGTGTTTACTCGACAGTTTCCAGTGTTTGCCAGTTTTCGTCGATTCGTCAGTTTGGTACACTCAAGGAAAAATGTTTTTAAATGTTGAATAAACAATGAGTTTGTATAATATTCCATAAATATGGCTAAAAGTTATCAAACAGATGTTAATCCTACTATCACACTAATATTACAAAGGCGAAAGTTTGTGAGGATGAATGGATGTTTGTTACTCTTTCACGCAAAAACTACCAAACGGATTTTGATTTATCTGTACAGTAACATAGCTTGAATAACACATAGGATACTTTTTATCCCGATATACCCACGGGATCGACACTGATGCGGGTGAAACCGCGGAGCACTGCTTGTTATATATAAATTAGCAGTCGTGTATGCAGTTTTCTACCGACTGTACTTTGGCTGACGAATTGAATAAAACTGACGAAACGACGAAAACTGGCAAACACTGGAAACTGTCGAGTAAACACAACTGTCTAATCGGGAAAACTGACGAATCAGTGAAACTGGCTAATCAACGAAAATGGCGAATTAAATAAACTGACGACTGAGGGAAACTGACCAGTGATACGCGGACTCATTTTTATATGTATTTGTATCTACAGATGGTTTCTTTTGAAGTCTGCGTCTAACCAAGGAGTACCTAGCTAGGTAGGTACTCTATAATATCTAATGGTACAGACGCCAGCACATCAAGCTACCCGAAACTGTCAAATTTTCCCAATCAACTTTGAACCTTATGCTTAAGCGATAAAGTTGAAAATCTATAAAAGAAATGTGACAGATTGTAGTACCTTCATGTGCTGGCGTCTGTACCTCATTCTGCATGCTAATTAATAACACCATTACTTGCTAATCTTAGAGGATTAAGTAGACAATATGGTATCTTAAGCTCCAAAGCCGAAGCTGAAGCCGAATCTGATCAATTTAATTAATTAATAGTTCAGTAAAGTCAATCGGCGATAGCTGACGCCCGCGTATAATGGCAATCAATCTCAATGCCTTTCATTTTGACAGTTCAGCCACGTACAGACGCCAGCACATCAACCTACACCTAACTGTCAAATTTTCCCAATCAACATTGAACCTTATGCTTTAGCGATAAAGTTGAAAACCTATTACAGAAATCTGACAGATTGTAGTAGGTTGATGTGCTGGCGTCTGTACATTGCGTTATTTAGAAAAAAAAAATCAAGAAGAAAGAAAACTTTTTTATTCGAGACACACAGGAAATATAAAAAGTGAAAAAAGGAGCATTTAAAACTAACAAAGTTACACTAAAAACAACCAGAAAAGACCTGTGCGAGGCCAAAAACGCTCCTATACTAGCATAATGCTACGATATTTAAAAAATAAAGACCGCAGCCCTGATAATTCTGATAGGGCCCACTGTGATGCAAATCCCACTATGAGATTAAACAATAAGAAAATAACGTTTATTTACGTTGTTGAGCAGAAGAATTCTTCAAACCAGTTAGGCGAACATAAACGACTAAACAGCAGATTTTTTATCGCAGTATTAAATATTGTACGGTGGTACGGAACCCTTCGTGTGAGAGTCCGACTCGCACTTGGCCGGTCTTTTGTCGCTGTACGCGCAGTTGCGTTGCAACCAATAGACACGCGACAGTTGCGTCCAGACCCGCGGACAAAAATGTTTCCCAACTGTCGCGGCGCTACATATGCACGCACATTCATACAAACCCGTAGACTTGATGTGAGAGACTAATTAGTTGCGGAGACAAAAGTTGATCATGGGCGCCTCCCTAAAGTCGTCACCTGTCACGACATAAGACAGTGTTTTTGTATGTATTTATAGTTGTTTTATCAAAACTTTAAACCAGGACCACAGAACTTTCAAGAATTGCATGCCAATTTATTGTAGCAGATTACAATAAATTGGCTTTTGGTCTTCGTCCAGCTTAACTAACTTCTTTTTGTACCTAATTAGTATATATTACACGAAGCCATTGCCAAACACTTCCAGTTCTAGAAACTTATTTAGGTCAGGCAGTAAAAAGTCTATCCCTGGAATGTTACCGCAGGTACTGAAGATGTCTGAAACTGTACTAAAATTCACTAAGGACCTGCGCCCACTGCGACACGACACGGGATCCTTCGGCCCTTTGTACAGACGCCAGCACATCAACCTACTACAATCTGTCAAATTTCTTTAATAGATTTTCAACTTTATCGCTAAAGCATAAGGTTCAAAGTTGATTGGGAAAATTTTACAGATTCGGGTAGCTTGATGTGCTGGCGTCTGTACATACACGTTTTTCTTGCCTTCTAACGGTTGATTCGCCGTGTGTAGGCACGGTCGTCAGTGTTTTATGGATCTCTATGGAAGCTTTTACACCACAGACCCGTTTTTTTCTACGCTGTATATACGCTGTGTCGTAAAGGAACCGTGTGCTAAGCGTTTGCAAGCGCATTTTGACGGCAACGATGCCGCGGTATCCTTAGGCATGCCGCGACGTCTTTAGGCACCATCATTGAAATTTCAATGTTATTATCACAGTATTAAGTTTTATTTCTATTCGTCACATAAAAATCTCTTGCCGTGCCGTGCCGCCAGTGAGCACCAGGCTCTAACGCAGACACAATAGGCAGATTCTCTCCTATTTCCATTCGAAACAAACTGTACATATTTGTGGCCTTCCCAATTCTTTGTCTGTTCACGTTTCTAAAGAAAATTGTGCCCCAACAACAATCTAAAGCCCTATTTGATAGTCCATTGCTCCGTCTGTATAGCGACAAGTAAGAACGTTAAAATAACAATGCTGCAAACGGAGTAATGGAGTGCTAAAGTTTGAAGTTTTCGAGCAATCCGGAGTGAGATAGCGACCGCAGTCTTGTTTTATTGATGCTGTTTACGTAATGCTTGTGTACAATGAAGTTGCGGAAGCGTTTCGGTAACATATGGCCTAGAAATTTTTCTAGTATCCTCGCTGCAAATCATTTGTTTTGTAGAAAAGATAAAAGGAACGACACGAACTGTTCTACGATTCAAAACCAAGTAAATGTTTATATTGTAGAAGAGTGGAATGCTGGGAACGACAACGGTGACGTAACTGTTGTTACGTCACTTTTAGGATCAGAAATCTAGCTATGGGTATAACAGTGTTCCATGTGTGACTTCAATTTATCAATGCATAGAATTTATATTTTAACTCGACGTACACCAAACCAACTAATACTGCGTGGCATGACATCGACGCGCAAACTGAAACCATTTATGTAGTAAAGACGCCAGCACATCAAGCTACTACAAGCTGTCAAATTTCTTTATTACATTTTCAAGTTTATTGCTACGCATAAGGTTCAAAGTTGATTTGGAAAATTTTGCAGTTTCGGGTAGCTTGAAGTGCTGGCGTACGTACATGATTCTAGACCCTCTAGCGTAGAATTTTTTCGTCGGTTATAAAAAAAAATATCAGTTGTAAAGTGCAATACTTACGCGGTCAAAATGTATGGAACAGCATTTTTTTATTCAGTTCAGTATCATGTTAATAATCCATGATAACGGGTTGCGCGTCAATGTCCCTGGCTCTGATGTCAATTCTCAAAATGAAAACCCAAAAAAATGGAGTTCAGATAAGAATAAAAATATGTACTTAAACATGTATAAAACCACATACAATCAAGTATTACTAAATTAACTAAGTCTATACACATTAAATAATAATAATAAAAAACCGGTCAAGTGCGAGTCGGACTCGCGCACCGAGGGCTCCGTACAAATTTGTAGGTATGTCAATAGTTTTAAAATGATTTTTTTATTTATTTTTGCTACACAAAATTGATTCTTGCCAAATTTCATGATTCTAGGTCAACGGGAAGTACCCTATAGGTTTTGATTTCGGAACATAAACGCCCGTATCTTTGATTGCGTTGACTTAGAAGTTTGATTTTTTCACTGCTTTAAGGGATTGCAGCCCTGAGCATTTGAAATTCATTTCAACTTGATAACTCCACGCGTTTCTGAGAAAAAGTATCTTGACTGTTGGACAGACAGACGGACAACGGAGTGATCTTATAAAGGTTCCGTTTTTCCTTTTGAGGTACGGAACCCTAAAAACAGTAACAATAAATAGACACTTATGTAACTTAAAAAAAGCTAATGGAACAAAATCTTTATGAATACATGATTGATTTCCAATATCAAATCAAATAAGATCAGAATCCAATAGAATCTCTCTACGCAGTCGAAGAGATATTCTTATACGGATTCCGAGAGACCCGGCGACTGGTATTACCGTATGTATCAATTCATTTCTTCCATTGTGTCTGAAATATTATATTTTTGCTAGAAGGCTATCGCTGCTATTTTGTAAGTTTTCCTTGTCGGTCATTCTACTAAGATTTTGTGTAAAATAGTAGATACAGTAATTTATAATGAAAATATAGCATAATCAGCCTATAATGTGCCCACTGCTGGAACACAGGCCTCTTCTCTGCGAGAGGGGGTGGACCATGATCATGGTCCACCCTCGTGGTTGATTAACCACGCGGTGGCCCCGCGTGGTTGATTATGGTCCACTCCCTGTGCGGCTTGTTAGATGACACATGACGTCTTCGAATTTTTAGTTACCAGACCATGTTTTCCTTCCGTTTGAGAGCAGTTGCAGCAGCGTTTTGAGAGCAGTGAAAATATTCCAAATCTTGAGGAAGGCCATAGGCTATTTAACTTGACGTTAGGACCCTTAGGAACCGAGCAGAAAGAAAAAAGTCAGAAAAACGCTGAGGGAAAAAGAAGTAATAGCGCGGGCGATGCGATGCGACGATATGGGTCGCGTCACGCGGATGAAGTCGTGGACAGAAGCTAGTCACACTATCACTACTGTTGTCTGAAACCTTTTTTTTTTCATTTTGTATTTTGTGTTTCACGAACTGTGACCAATTAAACTTTTTTCTTTCTTTCTTTCTAATACTATAAAGGCGAAAGTTTGTGAGTGTGTGTGTGTTTACAGGTATGTTTGTTACTACTTCGCGCTCAACCGACTGGACCAATTTTGATAAAATTTTGTAGGGAGGTAGCTGACACCCTGGATTAACATATAGGCTACTTTTTATCCCAATATTCCCACGGGATCGAAGCTTATGCGGGTGACACCGCGGGGCGCAGCTAGTTAATTATAATCAGAAAAGCCTAGTGACGGTCAAATGAACATGTTTTTACCAGTTTATAAACGGCCTTTCACCACAACAATTAGTAATCACTAATTCCTGTTAATAATACCAATTTGTAAAACACAGATACAATTTTAACATACCACGAACTAACTCAAATTCAAATGAATGCCACTCATTCAACATTCCACTCTAAAACTAGAGGTTTAGTTTACGTTAGCTAACATCGCATGAATAACACTTGAATAAGCTAATACCGTCACTAATTCAGTGGCGTATGTGACGGATTTTATATGCAAATAACTTTGTTAGACTTCGCGCCAAATAACACCGCTTCGTTGAGAGTTATTTGATGTATAGGATGTGTTTTATTAGGAGAGCGTAATTGATCCTCTAAAAACTTATTGACCGTCTAATGATGGAGCGACTGCCTTTCTAACCTCCACAACCCAGTTACTGGGTAATACGATACCCCTTGGTAAGACTGGTTACCGACTCGTAATAACTGTCAAAGATCCACGAATGACCACCGGGATCAACGGCTTAACGTGCTTTCCGAGGCACGGAAGAGTCTCGGTATGTAAAGATGGTCACCCATCCACAGACCAACTGGTTCAAATCCAGACAAGTACCAATGTGAATTTGTTTTTTAAATCGTCAACCCGTCTTGAGCAGGCGTGGTGATCAATGCTCGTGCCTTCTCTCTATGAGAAGAGGCCTCTGCCCTGCAGTGGGACAATAATTAAATAGACTGGTATTAACGGGTGTCCCAACAGGAGCGCCGGATTTAAATGTGCCGCCATTTTGTTAATACGAGTTGTACGGTGATTTTTTTTTTGACAGTTGTCACGCACATACTACGCGATTTAAGAATATTGAGAAGTATTCAAGCCAACAACGTTTAAATATTGTAAAAACACATTACAAATATGGTGAAAGTTTTACGAAAACAGTTCGTCAGTCACGTTAAGCAATAATGCGCCAAATGAATCGACAGTGAGGCGCTTAATTACAAAATTTGAGACCAATTTTACGCTGATCGATCAGAAGATCATTGTTCGTCGTCGCCACAGTAAGGAAATCTGTGGCCGAGAATCCAGGATCTTCCATTAGGCATCGTGATCAAGAATTAAACATTTCCAGAAGCACTATGCAACGAATTTTAGTTAAAAAAAAAATCAAAAATAAATGTGTTTTTCTTTAAAATTAAATCCGGCGCCCTTGTTGGGACAGCCTTTATAAGTACGGTAAGACCAAAAGGCTGATAGGTTTAACCTTAGAACATCGCTTTATTGCCTTAGTAATTGGGTTACCGAGGTCAGATGGCTTCTCCATGTACAAAATATTGATATTTTCCCGCATCCGGTTTGACCGGAACCGACCACATCGCAGTTAGGTTAGGGCGACGATAGCTAATAATTTCTAGTGCCGTATTTAGCTGCCTAGCTATTACATACGCGGGTGCTTTGAACGAGCTACATCTATTAAAACCATGACCAGTATTAAGGACGTAAAAGATCTTTCAACCAGTTGAATGCCGTAATTTTAGAAACGAAAATCCATTGTGTCTCGCGTGAATCGACGTTCCGGCCATACGAAGGGTTAAATATCAATAAAATATTTCTGACCTATGATTTATGATTTATATGACTGCCTCGTAGCCGCAAGCGCTACTGCTGAGCATGAGGTCTTGGGATCGATTCCCGGGTTGGGCAAAATTTTATTGGGTTTGACGTAAATAAGTCTTTAAAATTGCTTCCATATTGGGAGGCATGTCAAAAAAACGAATGATAACAAAATAGGGGAATACAGTTTAGTGTTGCAACTTCATATCTATCATCTCCTTCCTAAATTCAATTACACTATTGGATAGCTAATGGGTCAAAGAATTAATTACGCCAAGTGAGGACTGTGACGCATCGCGCGCGGTGGAGGGGGAAGCGCCGCCATTTTGAGGTCATTTTGCTGAGATTTCCACTTAGTTATAACTTTTGACTCGAAAAAGCTACGACGTTCGTTTAAGTTTCAATCGTCAGCTCTTATCAAAATCTATCGATTGTATATAAAACATTAGTGTTAAATAGTGACCGTGAATATAATGTGTTAAAATAAAAAGAAAAATAACATCAAAAATATATAATGTCGGCCTATACGCGTCAAAAAGTCAAATCAACATAAAGAGACCGTATACGGTTAGAAAGGGCTTCTCAAGAGCAATTGAACAGTACCAATAAAACACCATATGACCGACTCAAGCAGTGCCGGGAACGTAAAAGAATGAATGATGAATGTGGCCTAGCGGATCAACCCCGTTACTTAAACGTATTCACGTACAATATACGGCCGTGTCCATTACACAGCCACACCCCATTTTTCAATCAAGAATTTCTTAGTAGCAGCCCTAGGAGTCTAGATTTGTGCCCAGATGATGGCAATAGGCTCGCCTCCTATTACGAGTGACTTAAACGTAACTGGCGAAATATGAAGGGCCGGCGTTTTGGGGGACTGTCTTTAGTAAGTTTGACGTTCGAAAAATGCTGATTCTCAGCCTAGTTTGAATAAATGACTTTTGATTTTGATTTTGTTGGTGTACCCTACTATAGATACACCTCTGTCTAATCCCTCGTGGATAGACGCGTGATTTAATGTTAAAATATTTCAAACAAAGGACCAGTTATACAGTGTTTGTATATTAAAAGTACCAGAGAAAATGAAACACATTTTCTTCTAAGTCTAGCTAGATTAACTAACTGGAGTTTATCAGGAGGTGGAGAAACCGGATTATAAAAAGAGAAGTACATTAATTATTACATCTAATATACATAAATATTTTAAATGTTGGGCAAAATAGACCCATATCACCGCACTCAAATGTAATCTCTACTTGGATTAAGCAAACATCCTGTATGTGAGTATTGTCGTAAATTGAAAGCGATTCCCAGAAACCTGCTTTACGGATAAGAGGGTAGGGAACGTTCCTCTGATAGATGCGTGACGGTTAGAAAAGTGACAAGCTGTAGTGTAACCTCTGTGTTGCCGGGAAGATTAGTGTCATCATATATTCTCGGGAGAGTTCTTAATGTTTCTGCCGCCCTAGTAGATTATTTTGGAAGATGGTAATTAGCATCAACCAAAATCTACCAGGGTTCTCATAAGGTAGTTTTGAGAACCCTTTTTGGAGACTTCGATGTTATCGTATTTTTACCCGACTGCGCTAGAAGGAGGGTTATGTTTTATTATACCTATGCATACTAACCCCTTACTAATAAACGTTGTATAGCGTCTGTATAGTTACACAACGCTTTGTCTTCTTCTTTCGAAAGTCAAATTACTGACGACTGAAGGAGAGAAATCGGTGTGTAACTATTCATCTGATATACGTTAATACGTTTATTAGTAAGAGGGTTATATTATATATTTGAAAATAACTCTGTCTGTATGATATGTTCCACGCTGAAACCACTGAACGGATTTTGATAAAATTTGGCAAAGAGATAGATAGCATCTTGGGGAAGGACATAGGCTACTTTTTATTTTCCGATAGCACGATATAACAGAATAATTTCCGATATCCCCTTGGCGAAGCCGCGGGTAGAAGTTAGTCTAAATATAACATAACATAACATAATCAGCCTATAATGTTCCTACTGCTGGGACACAGGCCTCCTCTCGGTGGGGGGAGGAGGTGGGGGGAGTCTAAATATATTTACGAAACATTATTTTGTTTCAACTTATTGTTAGTTATGTCATCCCATGCATTTATTCAAATTTAAGGTCGCTCAGCGGGCTGTAGAGCTGGCTATGCTCGGAGATTCTTTGAAGGATAAAATCAGAAACAAAGTGATCCGGAAAAGAACCGGAGTTATCTACATAGCTTGCAGAGGAAGCAAGCTGAAGTGGCAGTGGACTGGTCATGTTTGTCGAAGGACCGGTGGCTGGTGGAGTAGACGAGTCGTGGAGTGGAGACCGCCTGTCGGCAAGCGTAGTGCGGGATGCCCCCCAGCTAGATGGATAGACGACCTCAAAAAGGTAGCTGGGGAATTAGGTCACTAGGGACTGGCTGGATGCGGAAGGCGGAGGAGAGAGTGTTGTGGCGCACCATGGTAGAGGTGTATGTCCAGCAGTGGTCTGCGATAGGCTAAGTTAATTGATTGATTTGATGCATTGGTTACTCACAAAACCAGTCCACAAAACTAAACTTATCAGAATAGACGCACAAAAATATGCTATTCAAACAGAAATTCATCTGGTTCTGTTACAATTCCGGATGAAACCAAATCGTAATACTCACTTACCTAAAAAAACAATACCAAATAAAAAAGCATCGTAGCAGAAAACACACGAACCGTTGTCATGGCAACGGTCTATTACTTCCCGTTTCTAAACCTTGACATAAAGGTGAGTATACACTAAAGCATTTTCTTGAGCATTTCCATGTATTGTAATGTTCTTACGAAAGTGAATGGTACAATTCAAGCAAAAGCTCAATTTAAAAAAAGTATTTTCTTGTAATGTAACGCTCCCGCGAATGCTTGACATAGTCGAAGTAATGCTCACGGTGAGTAAGCATTTACATATGACATTTCTTTCCATTTTGGGCATCTCACGGTTTGCCCGCACTCGTGACTTCACTCAAAATTGTTACACAAATTCGCTCGTTTGTTTGCGAAATCAATTTGCAACTAAGCGTCGAGCTCATTGTTCGGTTCGTGAAAGGGTGACACATTTGAGCGGCTCGATGTTTTGTTATGCTTCGTTTACAACAAGCGAACGAAAATTCTTAGAACATTCCATAAAATCTCCGCTAAAACGATAGAACAACGAAAGACTTCTCTGTCTCTGTTTATACCAAAAGAATTTAATGGAGTGGGGATAGAATGAGCATTCGCTCGTTCGGTCTAAACTCACCATCATCTGCCTAGCCTTTTCCCAACTATGTTGGGGTCGGCTTCCAGTCTAACCGGATGCAGCTGAATACCAGTATTTTACATGGAGCGACTGCCTATCTGACCTCCACAACCCAGTTACTGGATAATACGATACCCCTTGGTAAGACTGGTTGTCAGACTTTCGGGCTTCTGACTACCCGTAACGACTGTCAAAGATCCACGAATGACAGCCGGGACCAACGGCTTAACGTGCTTTCCGAGGCACGGAGGCTCGTTCGGTCTAAACTCACCATTACAAGTAAATGCTCCAGTCTATATTCACCTTAACATCGTATGGACGTCCATAATCTCCGCGTTGATTACGTGTGTCTTCGAAGTAATTAAAAGGAATCCCTGAAGGTTTTGTTTAACTTCAAATGAAAGTACAGACGCCAGCATATCAAGTTACTACAATCTGTCAAATTTCTTTAATAGATTTTCAACTTTATAGCTAAAGCATAAGGTTCAAAGTTGATTGGGTAAATTTGACAGTTTCGGGTAGCTTGATGCGCTGGCGTCTGTACTTACATAAACTCACTTCATCCCATGGGGTTAGGCTGAATCTTTTGAAAAGAGTATGCTTAGATGGTTCGGTCATGTTGAGAGGGTGAATGAAAGGCAACTAACAAAAGGTAACAACATAATCAGCCTATAATGTTCCCACTGCTGGGACACAGCCCTCCTCTCAGTGAGAGGGAGTGGAGAGTGAGAGGGAGTGGAGGCCGTAATCCACCACGCGGGCCCAGTGCGGGTTGGCAGATGTCACATATCTTCGAATTTTTGGTTCTAGGACATGCCGGTTTCCGCACGATGTTTTCCTTCACCGTTTTGAGAGCAGTGGTGATGAAATAATTTACACAAAGTAAAGCGCCTGACTGGATTCGAGCCTACGACCTACAACTCGTAAGTCGCGGCCGTTCCACTTGGCCACCACTGCTCTCACAAAAGGTAACAAACGGTTGATTTTGACGGCCAAATGTGGTCTATGTGAATAAGCTATTCATTTTCATACAAATTTGCGCCCGTCCACGTGATGCCGTTGCGGTGTGGTACGTGTGTTCAGGCCCTTAGTTAAACTGTTTAGCACATTTCCGACATATTTCAAAACGGGTTTTTTTTTTATAGAGCTTCTGCACACACAAATATTGTATGCCTTTTTGCCAAAACTCTTTGCAACAAAGCTTTGTTTTTTTATGGTTTTGTTTTCAAGCGGATTTTTATATTGAATTGTTAACTAACGGCATTAGTACAGTTCAGTTATTTTCCTCTGACAACAGCAACCTTATTGTGACGAGAATAAAGATCACAATGATTTTGATAGACTTGTCAGTGACAGCAACCCGACAGCCACCTTATAAGAATGGGATTAAGGCCTGAATTCCTGTTACGCTGACGTCGCCGTCGGTCGCGTACGGTCAGTACCAACATAGGTACGCGCCGCTGACGTCAGCGTCGCAGTATGGTTCTATATAGAACACAATGTTTATTCACACGCGCGAACAACGTCAGCGTAACAGCAATTAAGGCCTAAAGATCACTGTGATTTGGAAAGTGATGTTGTACAATCAGGGGTAAAAAATCTGTGAACGGACTGTACAGTCGAGAGCACGTCAGAGGTAACAAACCCTGTATAAGGTGGCCTCTTAGGGACTAACCACACTTATTCAGCTCTGTTCAGCGTTTTTCCATAGAAAACAACGATTTTGTATAGAGTCCGTTCAGCTTTCCGCGGCTAAACAGATGCGTTATCTCATACAAAAACTGAACAGAGATGAATAAGTGTGGTTAGTCCCTTATTCTATTGGCACTCCGTACTACGCTAGACCAGCTCAAGGTCAGAGTGTACTGATGTGCAGTCGACTGTAAAGTAACAGAGGAATTCCTGGTGTTGACCATAGACGTTTTAACATGTGGACGTTCTCCAAACCATGACATTTTCCCATATAGACCTTCTGATTCGGAGCGAATTCCTCTAACTCTGTCAAACTCAAAGCATTTATTTGAATTAAACCATTTACAAGCACTTTTGAATTGTCAAGAAGTCGGTCAGTCAGAAAATATGAAGCTAGTTGCCCATTCCAAAGCGTAGGTACCTATGGAGAACGGGCAAGAAACTCCATGGACACTCTTTTAAATTATATTTTTACAAAAATATTAGTTACATCATTAATGTTGAATTTATAATATTACATGTGAGAACGATGTAAAAAGTCTTAGGTACGCGTTAAAAGCGTCCAGAGTACAGCAAATAATAACAAAACAACAATCCAAAAATAAAATAATTAAAAACATGCCGATTGCCGAGGCAGCTAAGTGATGACCAGCCCCAACTGACGGCGCCCGTTCACGGACATGACGCATAGATCAGCACCATTCAGCTCAACCATTTTTAAGGGAGCTAAATGATCCAACACACACGCCACCGTCAGCGAGACATTTGTGTGAGCATGAAATACTATCCATTCAAGTCAATGAAAGACATATTACCCGGTAAATGGTAGCACTATAGTACATAGAACTGTCTGTCTCTGTCTGTGTGTATGTAAGTCTCATTGTACCTACCTACTTGTAACTTCAGTTTCATGTGCTACTTTTATAAAATGAAATGCGTATGGTAGCAAAAAATTAAGTTTTTCCTTGGAATGCGCTCCCTCTGAATATCAGGACGGCGACCAGTCGATATATCTTTCAAAGTGAAGGCACGTGAACGTATCCGTAATAAGTTCGTAGAATCATCCCAGCGCTGATTTTCTGGATTCGTTTTCTCCCCTACATATCGTTATTTCTCCTCACATAGTTTATTATGTTTATGAGTATGTATATTAGTATTAATTATTTTTCGAGTTATCTATCCCTTATGTTGCACTAAATAAATTGATAAACGCTTTGTTAATAAAATTACTCTACTATTTTTTTTTTACCAAAAATTCGAAGACGTGTGACATCTACCAACCCGCACTGGGCCCGCGCGGTGGATTACGGCACACTCCCTCTCACTGAGAGGAGGCCTGTGTCCCAGCAATAGGAACATTATAGGCTGTACTATTTGTAATGCCATCGCACACAATTTAAGTTATCTACTTTTGCAGCTTTTATAGACTACAATATAAAGCCTTTTTGCATTATTATCACAAGTAGCACTGTCATAGCGTCCGTTCAACAAACGAGGCGCTAAGTGCTAGTTAAACGCACATTATTACTTTAACCACTGGCTGTTACTAGCCGAGCCAGTTAATTGATCTAGCGGATACTCGCCTACCGATCATGAAGGTCTGAGTTTAGTTGTGAACGTTATATTTTCTGTCAAAACGATTATTTCCACTTTTTTTTCTTTTTTTTATACTGTTTTATTAGCCAACCGACTTACGAGTTGTAGGTCATGGGTGGCTATAGCCGGGAGACATGACAGCCCGTTGGTAACGTCACTCGTCATCTGTACATTGTCTATGTTATTAAATAAGTACTAATATAGATTGTTGTTACTAAGCCAATGGATCTCTGTTATCTGAATAAAAATAGTGGCACTCCGGGAGTGCCGACAGAAGTGAAAACAAAATACAAACTGAATACTTTGCCGTCACTCACTGACATATCGGATATACATTAAAAGCGAGTACATCCCGAGGACAGCCGAACACATCCAATGCGGTGTCGGTTACGGTAACAGTGGCGCGAATTCAATGGTTTTTTTTCCATCTCAAAAAATGCCCAACACGCCTAATGAAGTTTTCACTTCAAAATAAATTATATGATGTTACTAAAGGTCGTGTCCCTGAAAGGCCTTCGTGGCTTTATGTACGATGTTCTTCCACATCGTTCGGTTTAGAGCTGCTCTCAGGACGATCGTAACAGAGAGTCCAGTGAAGGCGGTTACTTGGTCTGAACAGTGGTTAGGTGACCGGCCGCAAGGTCTTTTCCCATTTACCTTGCCCATCACCACCACGATAAGGCTACTTGGTTCAAAACAAGCATTCACCATACAAACAGGTATATATTTAGACAGAAAAGCAAGTCGTGGATGGACAGCCTCAGTATCTATAACATGTTTATTCCATTTCAGACACATGTCGGCACGAAGTTCGTGACGAAGAGCCGAAACAAAACTTGGTTCGTGCAACATGAGTTGTCTATTACGAATGGTGACCTTTCACTGTTTAAAATCAAACCTAGCAACGCAGAAACATTTAAATGTTACGTTAAAAATAGAATTAAAGCCACAAAATTCCGAAATATATTCACAGAATCGAATATAAAAAATCGAAATGCAAATCCACCCTACACATCCATTCAAGCATTTCTTTCAACAAACCTAGAAAAACAATCTCCCTGCTTCACAACAATAACCTTTAACTACCGAAAAATAAAGGCTTAACGTTCGAAATTTGCGTATAACAAACAACAATCGAGAGTTACGAGTACTCGGTTGCCGCATCGTAGAGCTTAGCTTCGCGCCCCATTAGTTTCGGAGCAAGATCGAGACGAGTCAACCGTAAATCACATAACACAGCCTGGAAACAATTAATAATCCAGTTGTTGGTTCTTCAAAGTAACCTGAAGATTTTCTGTCACTTTTAAGCAATAACTAGTCAGACACTTAAAAACAATTGTATTATTATTAAAAGCCTGTGATGTCCCACTGCAGGGCATGGCCTCCCTACTCTCTCTCCTACTCGGATCAGTTCTTGTTGAGGAAGTTCAGCTCATCCCGCTATCTCCGTATGGGCCTGCCACAATCCATTGGGTCGTAAGTTTGGACCACTGATGGTCTGATATGCAGCAGATGTGTTGAGCCCAATTCCATTTTAGCGTGGCAGCTTTCCAAGTGACATCAGTTATCTTTGTGATGGAACGGATGGTCGTATTCCTAATCTGGTCTGTTAGTTTGATATTCAGAATACTCCGTTCCATAGCCCTCTGGTTAACCTCGAGCGAGGACCTCTGCTGATTTAAATATTTTTCAGAGTGATAGGTGGATGACGGAGATGAGCATGTCCCCAAGCACCGCCACAAAAACAGGTCCTGCGCTGCCCCTATTACAGACTCGATAATTTTTTTAATCTAAGTAAAAAGGACGTGAATATTTCCACAAAAACGACCCCTCCTTGCTTCGAGAGCTCATTAATTTGCCGATCCAACTAAGTGTCAAATTGACACTAATTCCGATTCATTTTCATTAAAGTTCGCAGACATCGGGTATAAACAAAAGGGGCAATTTTAAGAACGTTCACCGTCTGATCTCAGTCTCAATCTGTCAAAAATACCTCTAATTTCCCTACATTTTTGACACTGATTGTCGCTGAGATGAGATTGCTACTAGATTTTGAACATTTTTATCAGGTGATTGTATAAAAATGGATAAATGTTAAAAGTCACAAAAACAGCAGATAACTTTTCTCTAAAACCGCAGAGAGCAAAACGTCAACAGATTTAACATAAATCCTCTTCTCTTAAATCGGATCATCTAGAACGATTTGCCATCCTCTATCTCGCTCTAACGTACGCGATTTGAAAGGGAGGAAAATAATGACGACGTTGAATGTTCGACACTTACGTACGGCTATGAAATCGATCTGCCACACAATTGGTTGCTTCCGGAACGAAAATATATGTGCATTGAATTGGCTTTGAACAGTTTATGGTTAATAAATTCTTGTTATTGAACTTTTTTAACATTTTATTTATACTCACAACATTTTGCCGTGCATTTAGGCAGAAACTACAAGCGGTCTATTCTGTAAAAATATCATCGTGAATGACAGATTGTAGTAGCTTGATATGCTCCAGTCTGTACATAATATTTTAGTACAGAGTGGTTTTTTAATAATATTAAGTAGTGTAGTTTTAAAAGCCTTTGCCCTGCAGTGGGACAATAACAGGTTGGTATTATTATTATCGTGATTTTTTTATTAATTCAGGTACAGCGAGAGTTAGACTCGGACTTTCCGGGATCTCTTGACCAACAAACGACAGAAAGCACCGCTTGATTCCGAAAGACGTCCGAAAATCACGAAAATGAAAGAAATAAAAAGTATAATTATTGTGACTCCCACAGGAAGATCACAAACTAAACTAAACACAATCACAAAAATATTGAAAAAAAACATTATATAAAAAGAAAGTAAAAAACAGAAAGTCCTCTACGAGGCCAAAAGGCTCCTATCTCAGCATGATGTTTCTGCTTGATGAAAAAAACATATTAAAAAAAGTCTATAATAAAATACAAAACATCTCATTACTCCCGCACAATTCCATGCAGCCCTAATGCTACCAAAGAATGTGGACCTCTACCGAGAAACGCGCGGAATCCGCGCGGTGCGTCATTGCTATAACCTGTGAGCGCTATGTCAATATGGCGTCGGTATAAATTGACAGCATTCGACTGAACTCCTCACTTACGAGGTAGGTATGTCGGCTGTGGTGTACAAACAATGGGATATTTTTGGTTCTTGTATCGGAAGTAAATGCTGTTGGTTTGTTTGTTGGATAATAAATGACGTCATATCATTACTGTTTTATTTTTGTATGGTTTTTTTGGCGTAGACTACCAATTCTTTATCGCTGTTACGTCACATGGATGGGCACAAAAAACATGACAATTACGAGTATATATAACTAACTTCTGCCCGCATTTTCGTCAGCGTAAAATTTCTTGTTTTAACATTAAATATATCCTTCGACACTCTACGCACCAAGTGCTGGTAGGGATCTTGACCATCTTCCGGGCTCTGCGATTATTCTGATAGCCGTGAAATACCTCTCCACTCCTCAATCACCTCAGGACATGTTGCCCCCTTGTCGCTACGTCACTATGTGCTAGCGACAGTTTCCGGGTGCCCAGTAGTGAGAGTGTCACCCCCTGTCAATTTATTCGTGTATCTTATATAACACTGGTCAGGCTGAGGAGACAGTTCATCCATAGTTCGAGGTTGCCAATCCTCTGTAGGCACCGAAATACATAGCCCAATATATTTCGTTTCCATTTCCTGCAATTATAGTCTTACACCAACCGGAGGTTGTCCTTGGGTGTACTTGCGGAAGGATCGTACGTTCTCGCGACCCCCGGCGTAGGTGAGAGATGGAACACCAGGGTGGTTTTTAGTCAGTAAGAGTCGGACAAACCCCTCCGCCCGCCCCAGGACGGAGGACATCCACGAGGATTTTCCTCCACGGAACAGGGATAGGGAGTCATCGGTCGGTGCCTCATTTCATTCAAAAAGTCTAACGGGCCTCTGTGAGTTGGCTTCGGCCCTTCGTACGCCTTCCAAAGGAAAGATCCATGGTCCCGAGATTTGCAAATATAAAAATAAATGTGCTAACAGTAAAATAATGAGATTACTCTTTTATAATACCGTAGTTATAAAAAGAAAACCATTAGTCCCATCTAAAAGAACGTATCTAAGTACTTTGGCATTTCACTTTTAAAAATCTCCTCTAGGGTAGAAGCACCCATTATCTGCCGTCCACGTCAATATATTGACGCAATAAATTGACGTCACTCTGACAGTAGCCTCATTGTGTGCACTGACTTTACAAGATTTATGGCAATGCACGATTCGCGGGTACTTTGAAATATTCTTTCTTTTCTTTGAAGAAAGAAAATGGGTTTTCAAAATAGTTTTAAAAGTCATTAATTAGATATTGTGTTGAGGGATTGTTGAGATATGAGACGTTGATTGAAAATAAACACTGTTTTGATAGGTATAATTAAGTAAGTACTTATGTGTCCAAGTTTGGGGTAGACATTTTTATCTCAGTTGATGTTAGTAAGACTTGGGTTACAGCTGAATATCAGTGCAAGTCTAATGGAGTTAACTAGTGCTGCCCTTCTGACTTAATTAAATTTTTTCTAAATAATTATTTCTTCCTTTATTTCCTTAATATTCTTAAGTAAAAGCACTTTCGTTGATGGGATTATCAAGAATACTAAACTTGCTATTATTCTAAAAAAGTCGCCTTGAAGAAACATCCCTAACCCTTAAGAAAATATCCACTTTCAGCTAATACGTCTTCCCATCTTAAATCATTTCAGCTCCATTGAAGAATACCCGGATAAAGAAACTCGGTCATACATGGTTACTATCGTATGCCATAATATTCTGTCAGCTGCCAAAGATTAGATAGGGTACAGAAGGCCAGCTTCATACACTGGACAGAAAACAGGCCAACGCACACGCAGACGCGTACGCGACACGTTTTCGGGCAACCATTAAAAATCAGCGTTTTGCGGTGGGTCTCATACAGGAAGATTATTTATCACCATCCAAATTTTTACAGGGTGTTCTACCCATGAATATGAACAACTTTCACTATGGGACCAACTCTGAAATCACGAAAAAAGAATCTGCTGTTTCATACAAAGTTAAATACCTACTTGACCAAAATGTATGAAACAGCTGATATTTTTTCGTGATTTCAGAGTTGATCCCATAGTGAAAATTGCTTATATTCATGGGTAGAACACCCTGTAAAAATTTGGAAACGATAAAAAAAAATATCCTGTATAATATTATGCCTCCTCTCTTGTGAGCATGTTTAAAAAAAAAACTTCCTTTACAGCACAGCATCATGCTGTGTGGAAGCCTCTTGTCGTAGTTATGACGTGCAGCTGGCGCTGACTTCTGAGGGGCAATTCTCGTAATTTTAAGAACGTTCACAGTCCGATCTCAGTCTCAATCTGTCAAAAAATACTTCAATTTCCCTACATTTTGACTAGTTTTTGACATTTCTTTGTCGCCGAGATGAGATTGCGACTAGATGTGAACCTTTTAAATTACGAGAATTGGCCTTCTGTTCAGTGCTCTTACGAGCTTAGCTTAGCTTAAGCTTATAGATTTTCGTCGGAGCTGACCTTCTGTACCAATCTATTCCGTGTCTGTTGGCTTGTCGAAAATAAATCTCATACACCCAGCATTACTGTGGTGCAGTGCGAGATTTATTGCTACAGTGCGTGATTTGTACACAATATGAGTGTATTCGTGTATGTAGTTCTGTTGCCAAGTTGTCTTTCTGAATTAAGGGGCTTACAGGACAAACGAAAGTTTTAGAAACAATAAAACTATATGATCGACTACAGTAAACAAAAACAGAAATTATATATGATATTCTTCAGGATATATGCTAGGTTGTGGTTTGAAAACATATACAACTAATTTTATACGGTAGAAAAAATCATGAAGATACCGCTAAAAACTTTATTTTACAATAATAACCATACTAATATACATGCAATCATTATGATTTTTTGTCAGATTATTCTACAAGCAACATACTAAAGCACTAGTGTTTTAATTTTTTTAGTCCAAACAATAGATTTTTTGTAAATATGTATTTTGCAATAAATTACTAGCGTTGTGTCATCGCGCTTCTCTTTCTTTTCTGTGCAGTTCGACAAAGACCGCGCTTTAGGTCATGTAGTCGCCTTAAGTGGGAATTTAACATAGAATAATGTTATGTATGTGAAAATATAAAATGAAGCAGCTGTGCCAAATCTCCAAAATCTATGAAAATACTGCCAAATACAGTTCTGTTTTTTACATTTCAATTCTTGTTTCTGGATTTCTCATTAAATTATCCAACTACGAAAAAAAAAAATGTCATAAGAAGCCAACGTTAAAGGTTTGTTTACTCCAACGTTAGGCCGGGAGTATAAGAGATACTCTAGAGACGACTCGAGCCTTGTCAGGTGCCTTAACACTAATGAACCCTGCCACGAAGCTACGGAGAACGCTCCATAAGAGTGGCTGCCTTGCTTATGTGACGATTTTGTGGGCTAAGGATTTTTTTTTCTTCAGTGTGTACTCCGCTTTTTATTAGGACAAGCTTAATTATGTGACTATGAGTTCTGTGTTTTATTTGTAGGCCCTACATTCACGAAACATAATGTCATTTTATATTAAACAGGGAAATGGCTCGAAGGACTTGGATTCCCTTTATCATAGAGAACTGAAAATAAGACGTAGTTGAAGATGCAGGACATGTATAATTATTTAGTAAACCTTAAGAAAATAAACTTACATATTTTAATCCAAAATATCAGAAAACACCAGTACCTGCAAAAAAGAACGACCATTTTAATCTTGCATTCATAAAAAATACTTTTACAACGATAGACTTTTCAACTGAAGTAGTACCATCAATCTTGTTTGTGCGTAGACAGGCAGCGGTCCTGATTAATTGCCTACAGAATTAATCGGTAAAGATGTACCGATACCGCGGCTTTTGTCACTCTGCCATCGCCAGATATGATTCTGATAAACTGTTGTGTTGAGCGGTTCGAACTTTCGAAGTACCAGGGGAGCATATTCGTGGAAGGGTCACTATTGTTTTAATGTTCTTAAGATGATTTTCAGCGATTAATGTTCGGGTCATATCTCATGTAAAGGCCCCCTGTGAGATACTAGGAAGGGATATTTACTGTGGAGGTGTCTACTAATATATACCGTATCAGCTACCACATCATACTATCTTTTGTCCACGGTTGTGCTCGTGTCACAAGAGATTATATTAGATAGAGATTATAATATTTTGATAATAAACGAGCATATTTTTAATGATTTTTATAAACTGTTGTGTTGAGCGGTTTGAGGTACCAGGGGAGCATATTCGTGGAAGGGTCACTATTGTTTTAATGTTGTTAAGATGATTTTCACCGAACATGCTAGTGTCGTATCTCATGTAAAAGCCCCGTGTGAGATACTAGGAAAACATACTGACTGTGGAGGTATACCATTTACAATATAGTAGCTACACAGTTTTTTTCCACGGTTACGCTCGTGTCACAAGGATAAAAAAGTGGGCGTAAATATTGAACAACAAACGGCTCAGGCGCAAAATGTCTCTTTCGCAAAATGTCCCCTGGTCGTAAAACGTCTCTTTCGCAGAATGTCTCTTTCGTAAAATGTCTCTTTCGCAGAATGTCTCTTTCGCAGAATGTCTCTTTCGCAAAATGTCGCGCCAGGGACTTAGAATAAAATTTTGATTTTCAAAACAAAAAAATCATTTATTAAAATTATAGTGCAATTATGATGTTAAAATTTTGGAACTTAAATTTACTTCAAACGAACTCACTCTTGAATAGCTCATGAATTTAAAGTCATCTTATATAGCACTGACTGTGACTGACATATTGTGACTGTGTTTGACAAACCTTTTATTTTTACTCAATTTCCGTTCAGTGTCATGTTGTTACAATCGAATAATCGAGGATATGTTTAAAGGCTAAAAACTATAATGTTCCATTTTCAATTTTGTTTATTTTGACTAGCTCCTGCCCGCGACTTCTTCCACGTGAAACTTGTTCTCCAGGCCCACCCCATTGCATTGCATCGCCTGCTTGCGCTATAGCTTCGTTTCAGCTTACCGTTCTTTCTTGCTTTGTTTACTCGGCTCCTAACTGCCATAGGGTGGTATTATATAGCTTATAACCTTCCTCAAGAATTGGGCTATCAGATAAAAAAACATTTTTTCAAATCCGACTGGTAGTTGCAGAGATTTGCGCGTTCAAACAAACAAACAAAAAAAAACTCTTCATCTTTATTATTAGTACGGCCTATAGTAACCATTTTTCAAAAGAAACACGAGAACGAAGCCGCGATCTACACCACAGTTAGTTGTAGAAAAACCCCAGATAATAGACAAAAAAAATATAGCACAAAACTCATTAACCTGCTCGCACGCCGTCTCTAGGGTATCTCCTATACATAGATGATGTCACTAGGTACAGTCAACGAAAGAGATATACAAATATAATATCTATGTATATCTAATACTAAAAATAAAAATATAAAATCCTAACTTAACTAAAACTATACAGAAACTAAAATATAGCGTCGAAAAATTCATCCGCGTCGCTGTCGACTGGTAATGTTCCCAAGAGACTGGCGGCATTGCCACGTTGTATGGCAATGCTTAGCCTTTGGCCAATGGCCAGCTCTTGGGTCACGGGAAGTGTCAATCAGCCGTTTCGAAATTTATTTAAAAACACCATGAGCACTCGGACCCCACGGCCCGAGGGTTTCAACAAAAGAGATAAGTATGCAGGATCGTCGGTTATACCTACTCGTAGTTGAAGTTTAGTAAGACACCGATAGATGCCGACTGAAATTTAATTTGATAAATGAGCTGTTTGTTTTCTATTAATAAAATTAAATTTTCTTCGAGAACATCCATCGGTTTCTTATTAAACTTCAACTATATCCGACGATCCTGCATACTTATCTCTTTTGTTGACAGTACATACCTCGACACGTGCTAAATTTGATACGGGTCGCTACTTCTGATGTTGTTATCCTAATTATATTTGTGAAAGTATTAGTTTCTTCGGGTACCAGAAACCTTGTTTATTTTATTACTAGCTGCGCCCCGCGGTTGCACCCGCATAAGTTTCGAGCCCGTGGGAATATCGGGATAAAAAATATTCTATATGTTAATTCTGGTTATAAACGATTTTCACCATAGGTACATACCAACCTTTAAAATTAAGTACCTACCTTCATGAGTTCACGTTAATTTTAATAGCAACCTACATAAGTAAATTATATTACGATCTTCAATTTTATTATTTAAATTAAATAAGAAACCATCATTATTTTAATGATGCTACAGAATGCCCATGATAATTACGAGTTAAAAAACCACAGGGTATCAAGCAAATGGAGTAATGACGGCTAACGAATCCCTTTAATATTGTAATTATTAAACAGAACGAGAATGGTTCTAATTTGGAACTGCGCTGTATACGCAAATCCTCCGATTTAAAACATGTTGATGATCTATATAATAATGATTGCGAGCTTTGAAACTTAAAATACATACAATTTCGGTAGCTATTTCATTTAACCCCCAATGATCTCAATGTTCTGAAACCAAAGTGGTATCAATTTATCTACATAGTTAAGTACACTGCCATGGAAATTTATTTTTAGTTAAAATGGACACCGTACGTCAATTTTTGGTGTTTTATCACTTCAAAATATCAATATCGGACAGTTCAAGTCAGCAGTCTCATTTTGCTTAACAATAAATTAACCTGACTTTACAAATAAAACCAATTTATTGATACTTATTGTTTAACTGTAAAATATAAGTTTTACTGTGGCTGTGAAACAAATTACTTGATTGCTTAGCACTCCACTTCCTCTCTACTTCATGACCACGACATTATTCAGGTCCATCATCTGCCTAGCCTTTTCCCAACTATGTTGGGGTCGGCTTCCAGTCTAACCGGATGCAGCTGAATACCAGTATTTTCCATGGAGCGACTGCCTACCTGACCTCCGCAACCCAGTTACTGGGTAATACGATATCCCTTGGTAAGACTGGTTGTCAGACTTTCGGGCTTCTGACTACCCGTAATGACTGTCAAAGATCCACGAATGACAGCCGAGACCAAGGGCTTAACGTGCTTTCCGAGGCACAGAGGGGTCTCAGTATGTAAAGATGGTCACCCATCCACAGACCAACCGCGGCAAACGTAGCTTAACCTGATCGATCGACCTGTGCGGCTATTATTATTTAGCCACGGACCCCTTCTATTATTCAGGTCCCCAAGGAGATTATTGGCGAGAATCGAAGATATTAAACAGTTCCGGTTCCGTGACAAAAATATCTAGAACAATAATGATAAAGCAATTATTATTAGCATCTATTATGATTTATTAGAAAGTATTTTTCTTATTTTCATCTAAGACTTAGACTAAACCGTAATGTTCGTAGGCGGAGAAATCTGGATCTTATTTCGTCTGAGAAATTAGCCAGCGGAAAACTGATGTCTTGATTAATGTAAGTATTTATTTAAAGTAAGCAAGTAATTTAATTTAATGTTTTGTGTCCTGTAATGTTAATTACTTTGCATACCTCTAGTATTGTACACAACCAAGTATTTTCTAACTGAACAGACAGCTGTGGTGCTGGGGAGTTTGTTCCGCCACTTCTTCTCCCCAGCGATAACACTAGAAAGTGGTGAAGCATTTTGGGGGACTGTCTTTTGTAATTTTGATGTTCGAAAAATGCTGATTCTCAGCCTAGTTTGAATAAATGACTTTTGATTTTGATTTATTGTATTTAGGGGGTCTCACTATAATTCTTCAAGTTGGTTTTCTCAATCATTCTTATTTATTTTTATCTCCCACCCTATTGATTGATAACCAGTCAAGCGATTATCTAAAAATCTCGCTGTCAGACCTTAGATGAAGGCTGCGTTCCGAGTTAGGAATGTAATCGACATAATCGATTTGAGCGTGCTTAAACCCGTATCGAATTAGCGTGAGCGCGATAACGATGCCCTGTGAATCGTCATAGATGACGTCATGACATGCTCCATCTTGCGATAACGCTGACCATGCCTTCTAATAATATCACCGTGAGCGCTGTCAAAAATGCGAGTGCGTGTGCGTGTGTGTGTCAGAGTGTGTTTTGTTTTAAGATGCATCATATCTTTAAACTAACGTGGCATTTTCGAAATTGTGCTTCTGGCTGACTGTCGCCACCTAAACAAAGAAAAAGAAATGTGGTGTTTATACAAAGAAATACTGCTGTAATATCGTTTTGACATTGAGTAAGCACTGTGAGCGCGTTCACGGGCGTTCCGAATTGTTGACAGCCCTCAGCTGTCATAATCGTATTATCTAAAACGGAAAGCATGTGAGATGATATGAGCGCTGTGAGCGATTACAGCTAATTCGGAAAGTGGCCAAAGTGAGCTGTCAATAGTGTCATCAGGTGGAAAGACAACTCACTAATCGCGAATAGACCGGCTGGTGACAACCACTAAACATAAATTTGTTGATTTTTTGTTTAACCGATTTTTCTTTTTCATCTTTTCTTTGTTATTGTTAGTCTCCAAATCAGAGTCAAGGGTGTCTTTAGTCAGATACTAGACTACTACTAGGTATGTGTGAAGCGTTTCTAAGGACCGTGAACCAGGATACCTAATATACCAACATAACACTCTCTTTTTAAATAGTGCATCAGGCGCATCAGCCTATAATTTTCCACACACAGACACAGGCCTCCTCTCTGTGAGAGGGAGTGGGCCGTAATCCACCACGCGGGCCCAGTGCGGGTTGGTAGATGTCACATGTCTTCGAATTTTTGGTTCTAGGACATGCCGGTTTCCTCACGATGTTTTCCTTCACCGTTTAGAGAGCAGTGGTGATGAAATAATTTTACACAAAGTAAAGCGCCTGTCTGGGTTCGAACCTACGACCTACAACTCCTAAGTCGCGGCCGTTACCACTGGGCCACCACTGCTCTCCTACCTGAAACCTGTTGCTAACCAAATAATACTTTTTCAGGTAGCAATATTTAACTTCATGCAGGTAAACAGCCTAAGTCCTAGAAATCGAAATCACGTCGTCTTCAATAAAACCGGTGTCAATTTCCGGCACATACTCGTACACACACACGCGATATGAAGGAGATATAATCTTTTATTTTTATCCCTCTTTCCCTAGACATGAGTAGGGTCTTGATGTTTATTTCTTGAGGGCTTCAGCTCCAACGTCCCGGGCGTCCTAATATTTTTATTGCTGAATGGGCCCGCTCTTGATCTCGATCACGCCTAATGGAAAGCGATGGATGAGGTCTATGATGGAACGAGCGTGCCCAAAAGATGCCTAAGGCACTGGAAATCCCACTCATCAGCAAAACACAGTAGGCTGCTTGACGCCGAACTCCGGTGGGAGGGTGGTCGCAAACCAGGCGGGCGTTAGCCCTACCACCGCAAGGGAAGAATTGGCCAGTCAAATAAGGTGTTGGGTGTGACTGTCCAGGGTGCACCGAGCGCTCGGTTCAGTTGAGTAACTGGCGGAACAAACTGCGCTACACGAGGAGGCTTCTTCATGCAAAATAGAAATAAATAGGCACAATGATGATACATTGAAGTCTAAATGAGAAATGATTTTATTTATGTAAGTGGGTTTGTACAAACACTTTTACAATCATATTTTTTATTAAAACTAGATGAGATCAGCGTTTCCTATCTGACTACTCTGAGAAAAAAGGCGGAAACAAACTCAGAGGTCACAGTCTCTTTTAAAGTCCAATCATAATCTTGGTCAGATCATGACATCTAGTTTCTATTGACATATAAACTTTCTATAAAGCCTGATTTACACGTTGCGATTGCGAGCATATCATAAGTCGAAGTAACAGTAAAAGTTGCACCGTTTAGACAATGCAAGTCATCTGTTGCTTTTGTGCTGTCACATGTATATGCCATCCACAAATGTTAAGTATGCAGGATCGTCGGATATAGTTGAAGTTTTGTAAGAAACCGATGGATGTTGCTGGAATTTAATTTGATAAATGAGCTGTTTGTTTTCTATTAATAAAATTAAATTTTCATCGACAAACATCCCATCCCATCTATCTGCCATTTTCATGTGTTCAACGTTCTGGCGAACACCCTGTATTTGCCAGATTAATCCGGCGTAAACGGTTAAAAGGTTATTACTCCAAATGCTGCTCCGTTCCATAAACCGTACTTGGCACAAAGGCATGGAACATTCCACCAACATAGACGCTCTAATTATATCGATTGTTAATCTTGAACGTGAGCTGCATAGGAAGCGATCGTATTGGTTCACAATCTGATAGTGCTGATATTACGCTTTTCCTATGTGTTTATACAAGCATATTAGTTTGCTAACAGAAGGTGCAATATTTTTAAATTACAACGTTCACTTTTTGAGTTTATCTTGAACATAACTGACATTACTTCGATGTACATAATGTACATAATCAGCCTATAATGTTCCCACTGCTGGGACACAGGCCTCCTCTCGGTGAGAGGGAGTAGGCCGTAATCCATCACGCGGGCCCAGTGCGGGTTGGCAGATGTCACATGTCTTCGAATTTTTGGTTCTAGGACATGCCGGTTTCCTCATGATGTTTTCCTTCGCCGTTTTTGAGAGCTGTGGGTGATGAAATAATTTACACAAAGTAAAGCGCCTGTCTGGATTCGAACCTACGACCTACGACAGAAAGTGTATACCTCTGCCTAAGCCTTTGGGAAATACATGCCTGATGTCATCTTTATGTCTATTACTGACATTGCTAAAGGAAAAAAAATCGTAATGCTACATTTACACTCTCGCCTCGTACCTCGCCTCGTGCTTCGTCTCGTATCACAGCTCGCGCCTCGCGTGATCGATGGTAAATGAGCTGTCTGTTCACATTCTCGTGGTGAGTTTCTCGCGTTTGTTGCGAGGTCCTTTGACTCGTGCCCAAAATACCGCTCCGGACGCGAGCGCTGCGAGGCGCGAGACGAGGCGCGACGCGAACCGCGAGCGTCTATTTACACTCTCACCTTGTGCCTCGGCTCGTGCCTCGTCTCGCGACTCGTACGCGAGTGTAAATGAGGTATAAGAAACTTAATAGTTATAAGTCCTTATAGTTACCTAATATAAGTCTGAAATCGCCAACCCGAGCCAGCATGGTGATGAATGCTCGAGCCTTCTCTGTACAGTTTTATCTCAAGAAGCGACGCGCGCTTTACCTGTTGTCACCAAGTGTACAGACGCCAGCACATCAGGCTACTACAATCTGTCAAATTTCTTTAATAGATTTTCAACTTTATCGCTAAAGCATAAGGTTCAAAGTTGAATGGGAAAATTTGACAGTATCTGGTAGCTTGATGTGCTGGCGTCTGTACAAACACGCTGTGAATGTGTGTGTGTGGCAATTGCGAAGTCAGAAGTGTGTTTCTCACAGCTCGCTTGTATACTTGGTTAGAGTGTAAAGCGCGTCGCTTCGTGAGTTAAATATACCATATGAGAAGAAGCCTTTGTCCTGCAGTGGGATAATAATAGGTTGGTATTATTATTAAGAAAGAAAAAGTATTTATTGCGACTCCTACAGGAAGATCACAAACTAAACTAAACACAGTAAAAAATAAAAAATCAAGTTATACAAAAAAAAAAAATAAAGTAACAAAAAAAAGAAAATTGAAACAGAAAATCCTATACGAGGCCAAAAGGCTCCTATCTCAGCATGATGCTGCGACATTTAAAAAATAAATGTCGTATTTTTTGACAGATTGAGACTGAGATCAGACTGTGAACGTTTTTAAAATTACGAGAATTGCCCCTCAGATCCCTTGAACCCCCTCCCCCCTCCTCGACCTCCTGCTAGTTCTTCTTCTGTTAAATAAAATAAAGGAGCGTCTGTTCAAAAGGTCGTATTTCACTTTTCAACTTTTATTTTTTTTATTTTTTTTTTTAACTCATAGCAGAAAACTCCATCGAATGAGCGTAAAAACTTGTTCAAAAGGAGCGTATTTCCCATATAATAAAATCCAAAAAACTTGGATTCCAATCAAAACGGATGTATTTCTGCATTAAAATGTTCCCTTGGATTGTTTTAAACAAAACAGGCATATTTCTTCTACAAATAGCATCTTTTATTTATTGTTCTGTTCAAAAGGTCATATTTTTTTCCATACATAACAACTTTAATAAAAATCGTTTCGTTCGAGTAACTAACGGTATCGAGTCAAAAGATGACGGCTGATCTTTCGATGCGAGTAGATGAAATTTGTGAAATTTTGAACTTTGGAAGTTATTAAAAAGTAAAAATCATATTGAAAATGGATGAGCAAGGTTTAGTCGAGACCTTGAATGCTGGTTCAAGGAAAAAAAAGCGTAAAGATCGTTCGGAATACCTATCGTAAAACGTAAGTGACATTTTAATGTAGGTACTTTGTTCAATATCCTGTTCTCTTAGTAAGGTTTTATCTAATTAATTTACTTTTTCTATGTATCTTTTCAGGAATCAAAAGGGCATATTTCTAGAAGTGACAAATCAAAAGGTCGTATTTCTGATTTTTCCGATCAATAAGTCTTATTTCTGAACTAAAATTAAATAAAAAAAAAGTTATGGTGTATTTTTTTTATTTTTAAAAATGCATGTAATATTGTAGTCTTAATCTTCACAATCATCTAAATTTAATTTAATTTTAGAATTTTTATAATAAGAATTACATGTTTTTTTCTGTTTTTGTAAAGTTTGTTTATCATAGAAATACGACCTTTTGAACAGATGCTCCTCTTTTAATCTCTGTCTTTATTTTGATCTCTGTCTTTATTTTGATTGTTGTTTTTTTTATATCTTATCGAATGCTGCACCAGTTTACGTCATCACGTCAAACCCGCGCTGGGTCTCTGTCTCGCACATGGTCTTAGCATTATGCTGAGCGATGGCCGTATTGCGTGGATGTGACGCGTGTTCTCCCCCATTTTTTATTGTGTCTTTGTTCTTTTTCTGCGTCATGTTTATCGCAAATAAAAGTATTTTCTTTCTTTCTTTTAGGAGTATCGTCCGGCGCGGTGGAGTCCGAAGAAGCGAGTGGTTATCGCCGCGCGTCAGTTGACCAATGAATGACGCGCTGATCAAGCTGCCTACGCGTGCAGTGCAAATTGTTGTGTTACGTTCGACTTCCAACGCACATCCTTCTCTATAAATGCGAAATGTGTTTGTTGGTTTGTCCTTCTTGCAAGCAGCAACAGGGCAACATGTTGACGACATGGTTTTGTGTAGATTTTTTGCATAGATATTATTCAGGGGCTCAAAATTGACAGATGTAGATTTTAACCCAAGTTTATATGGGATAACCCGGAATCAAAGTGAAGTCGCGGAAAAAGCTAGTTACTTATATGAAAAAGTACATCTCTGGTGGAGCTATTTTAATACGTAGCAATATCCGACATCCAGGAAACGTGGTACATTATCAAAGACGGATCAGGATATCGAGTAACATGGGCTGACACGCGTGTCGTTTGTCAAGGTGACTAGGGCCGCATAACACTAAGACGATGTTTATGTACCACATAGTTAGATTGAAAATTAGGTAAGTTATACGCGACTTTAACGTAACGTATTCAAACGAATAGTTTATAATTTCTATTTTTTTGCACGACTCAAAGTGCGAAGCATTAGAGTGCTTTACGATCGATATTTTTAATGCCTCCTTTATGCAAGTGTTGCTATTGTTATATACTTCTGCTACTACACAGAACCTACCACCATATACCATTGTATAGATAATTTAATGGAGATTAATTCTGTATGTACTTTTGAAAATTTGATTCAATGCAGTAGAAACGAAAAAGACATCGATATATTTCTAAAAAAAATCCCGTCAATCAAGTGTGAAACCTGAAAACATTTTAGCTTGCGAAAAACTTAATTAATTGAGTAATTTTTTTTAATAGATTTATTTTACCCATAGGAGGAACCCTATTGAAAATGGCTCTTTTATTCAAAGAATTTTAATTATAATTAATAAAAAACTAACTTTATAATATCTATAGGTATCTATGGGTTTTTATGCGATCAAATGAGCATTATGACACTTGGATTTTCCAAATTTTAATTTCAACTACAAACTATTCTGTAGCATTTTGCTTTAAATTGCGACAAGCACAAAAGCATCATCCATAGCTAAGATTTTTTTTCAAACTTAGTAAATATATTACCGTTCTACTATTAGTCTTAATTGATGTTTTCTAACAAAAACTATTTTCCACACAAATTAGTAAATACTATATGCGAAACGAGAATTTTCAATTTTGCTAATCGTTCGGCCTACGGATCTCGATATAGGTCCTTTATCTAATACCGACATAGTTCATAATTGTTTTTATTAATTAGGTATCCCATGTGCGTGCCCCTAAAGGCATCGTCAGACAATCGTCACAGGATACCTCACGGCGATATATCGCGGGCTGCTTGGGGCTTTAACTCGATGCCTGGCATGTGCGTGCGGGCCTATTAACATGCATGTCTTTTACACGGAGGTTTTTCGAGGTAGCGTGCTAAACCGAGAGCGCGGGGTATCGCAGTGAGGCATCTTCGGCATGTAAAATACCCTTATCTGAAAATGTCCTTTATAAATGTAGGTACATTTGTCATAATATGCTTCTTTTATAATGAAACCTTTTTGTTCTAAAGGTTCTAACAGATGAATAATTATAAAATCACAAGACATGTGAGTGACATTCTGGAGACCGGTACATTATTAAATCCAAAACTTCGGCTTTCAGTGACACAGACAGTGTCGTGACATCGTGTGTCGCGAGTGTCAGGAGTGTCACCATATCTAGAGTGTCTAGGGCTGTCGGCTTGGCGTTTTAGGAATGTCAAGGAAAATGGTGTCGAAATAAAATCTTGTCGTATTACAGTTTGTCGAAATTCAGTTGGTAAGTCAGTATTGGATTGATTTAGAAGTGAGGAATTCCGTAATAAAACAATGTAGGTTTATGTGTATTGGTTTTTTTTTTCGGATTTTTATTTTTGCTGATTTTTGCTTATGGTTGTCAACCAAAAATCAATAATCTATATAAAATAGTAACAAAGATTTTTTGTCTGTTTGTCTGGATGTAGGTATGTTCCGAATTGAAAAACGGCTGAATAGATATGACTGAAAATGGTCACACAAATACTTTATAACTTGCATTAACACATAAGGTACTTTTAATCATCAAAATCAAAATCAATCAAAATATTTTTATTTCACATAAACCAACATGGGCACTTATGAAACGTCAGAAGCTAGGTGCACGGTTCCAATTGGTCGTTTCCTATGGAGAAGAACCGGCAAGAAACTCCATGGTTACTCTTTTAAAAATAATTGGCTTTTACAATGTTTTCGAGTTACAGTAGGTATGGGAGGACAGCGTAGGCCTGTCAACAAGTACCAGGTACTTGATAAAAATAAAAAATGGTCTACAGATCTAGTCTACAAGGCTTACAAAGTCCTCACATTTACAAAATAAGGATGTATCAAAAGGATAAACAAAATATAAAAATCTACTAAAACCAAGAGATATGATTGCCATTTCAACTAAGAAAGAGGTGAAAAATTAAAATTGTCTGTATATAATGTCAAATAATAAAAAGATTATGTCATAGAAGTATGTACAAATAAAAAATAAACATCGTAATTTGAGAGCAGTTAATAGACATTTACGTAGAACTTATGCCGTCAAAGAGGTGCCAGGGAAGCCACATGTGCAGAAGGAATTATTGCCAAACTACCTTGTCTTCAACGTAGTCTTTAATCTTATAATATGCTTTTTTGATAAGGACTCGTTTGATGAGGGTTTTGAACTTTCCTTTAATCCCGGTAGTACTTTCCTGTGGGCTGTTTTCTGACATCCACACAGGTAGAAGCTAGTAATGAATCAAATAATCTAAGAGTCTTCTCAATCACCTACAATTTATATTTAAAACTAACTTTTGCCAGCGGCTTCGCCCGCGTGGGAGCCCACGGGAACGTACTACCGGGATGTTTTAATCCATCCTATGTTTTAATCCAGGTTATAAACTATCTGTGTGCCAAATTTCATCCTAATCCGTTTAGTAGTTTTTGCGTGAAAGAGTCGCGTTTATAATATTAATTAGTAGGACAGTATTTTTTTTCAAAAAAAAAAACTATACATTCTTTTTAACAAGTCTCGAAATTCTTAAAACTTGCTTCGTTAGCGTTCTTGTTATTATAACAAACTCGAAAATTCCCTAAAAGTTTTGAAACCATTTTATTATTAGTATTCACGTAGAACCCGTTCAACCCTCATTACTTTCTGTCTTGGGGCTGTCCTTTACATAAAAACAAAGTTTTCTCAGATATTATTTTAAGATTCAACTGTTTCTGTCAATCGTAATCAACCTTTGTTTATTTTCGTAAATTGAGATGTTATCGCATGTGTAATGTCTCCATCGTAAGTGTGATATGCCTTTTATTTGTCTAACGGTTGGTTAACAATGTATTTCTTACGCAAAAACCCATTGCTCTCATAAACTCATCATCATAATCAGCCTATAAAATGTTTCCACTGCTGGGACACAGGCCTCCTCTCGGTGAGAGTAGGCCGAAATCCACCACGCGGGCCTGTGCGAGTTGGTAGATGCCCCATGAAAAAAATCGAATTCGAATTTTTGGTTCTAGGACGATTAGGTTAGGTTATTAGGTTTCATCATGATGTTTTCCTTCACCGTTTTAGAGCCTGCCTTTAATTTTAAACTGAATAATCCGCTAATATTATAAATGCGAAAGTAAGTTTGTTTGTTACCTTTTCACGCCTAAACCACTGAACCGATCATCCTGAAATTTCGCATATACGTTGTCAGGTGTACAGAAACGGACATAGTGTACCTTTAATCCCGAAAAAAAGGTGCTGTTCTCGATGAAAACAACAATAACGTTATTATGATAATAAATGGCGCCACGTGTCTTTCGAAACTTATGCGGGTGAAACCGTGGGGCGCTGCTAGTTTATTTATTTATTATAACCTTTGTTTACAAAGTTGAAATCATCTATTTTTAATCTTTAATCATGAAACACTTGCTCATTCATGAACAGATTATCCCTGCCCAAACCAAGGGTACCTAAAAGTTAGTTTAACTAAACTAAAAATGTACGCGACCAAAATATATTTTTAACTTTTAATTCCCGTTTATTTAGTAAAAATTAAAAGCACTAAAACCCAGATTGAAAGTCCTTTATGACTAAACTCATTTATTCTAGTGGGCGCTTAATTTGATGATAGTTTTTAAGGCACATGAGATATTTGTATTAATAGGGTTTTTCCATCTGGAATTTCTCAACAGTAGCCCGAAGTCACGATTTGTGCCCAGTTATTGGCAATAGGTTCGTCCCCTATTACATGGGTCTTAAACATATCTGGCGAAATGAGGGTTTACTGTAATCCGCGCGGAACTAGTTGGCCGCGCCTTAGGTATGTGAGCGGTGGGACGGAGGGGCGGGGCGCATTACTCAGTACATGCGTTGCGAACCGCCGCCTCACCACTGTCGCCACCTCAGCGGCCAACTAGTTCCGCGTGGACTATAATAAGTATTACAAAAAATTGGTTTTAATCATTCAAATATTAAATTTATACTTGTGAGACGATGTTAAAAAAGTTTGTAAAAAGATGGGAAAATAAAGTACCTCCCTATTCTTTCAACTATCTTCTTTTAAACTCCAAACTTTAAAACTATTATTAAAAACTTTAATACCCGGGTTATCGATTAAAAAAACAGTCTGAAAAGCACTGGGCGTATTAAAACTTGGGGTAAGCCGGCACAACTTTGTAATGGAGTTAGCACAACTACACGAGGACGGGCAGCATCACAAATTGCATTATGAGCCTCCGGGGCATCACTGAGTGAATGTTTGACAAATACTTACGTAGTTAGCACGTTTCTTTGTCTGTACTTTAATGCTTTGTAAGTCTGTTATATTTTAGGCAAGTTTAGGATTTTTTTTATAGATAAAGCTGAATCTTATCCCTCCCGGCAAGCCTTTTAACGTCAAAATTGGCAAGTTTCTCCCCGGCCCCTTTTCGGACTGCTGGTGTTTAAACCCAAATTTCTTGCTATTTTACTATGACTCAGTAGAATTGGTACTCGGAATCTCCAACTTATTAAAAATCCTATATTCAGTGACATCCTAAACCGCTGGGTTTAGAAGCATGAGATTTTGAACAAGAGTACCTCATATAACATAAGTGAGCACTAAGAAAGGATTTTTGAATATTCATCTCCTAAAGGTGTTGAATACGGGATAAAAGTTTGTATAGAAGTTCATCATTTTTACAAACGAGCAACCCCATTGGACATCAAAATAAGCTCCCTAATCCTTTCCCCTATAATCCTTTATATTTTTCTTCTTTTTTTTCATATGAATCTAATAATCAAGCAAAAAAATAAATCAAAATCGGTTCAGCCATTTGGGAGCTAGGATGGCGCAGACAGACACAGATACACACCTTAAACTTATTTAACACCCCTCTGCTTTTGTCGGGGGTTAAAAAGCTGTTATTTTGACATTGTAAACTTCAATTTTATTTATTTGTATGTATCTACATATCTAAATAAATAAAATTGAAGTATCTTTATGTATACCGCCTTACTAATAAACGTTGTATAGCATCTGTATAGTTACACAACGCTTTGTCTTCTTCTTTCGAAAGTCAAATTACTGACGACTGAAAGAGAGAAATCTGTGTAACTATTCATCTGATAGAATACGTTTACTATTAGTAAGGGGGTTAGAATATAGAAAAGAGATATCCTATATTATATATAACCAAAGTTAAAGGGAACAAGGAGAACAGGAGTAAACGGGAGCAAACCGGTGAGCTGTGAAATAATAACGAGAATTGACGTATGAAAGCATGTGCCATTCACTTTACCGACGTATCAAGTGAGGAGGAAAAGGATATCAGTTATAAGAATTATAATGTGCAAGCCTGACTTTTCTTTTTTTGCTTCAAGCTCATTGTAATAACAACGTAAAAAACTATGCAATAGGGTTTAAAATCATAAAATAGGTATAAATGTACATTTTCAATAACATGAACCTTTTTAATGACTGTTGTTCACTATACCTATTTACAGTAATGAAAAACATCGATAACCGAGATGTTTGAAGTTTGTTGTTCTAACCTATTTTTATTTATTTTGTCTTTCTTTCTATAAAGTCGGTTTTTTTGAGGGGTTTTGAGGAAAATTAACCCAAGAATATCTTTAGAATCAGGTCTAAACTAATTTGAATAAAATGTTAGCCTACCTTGTGTCTAATGCCACAAGGAAAAGGAAATATCTTTTACTAAGCGGTCCTAATTTTTGTCATATAAATTCACTAAGTTCGGATTCGGATCGGATGTAGTGCGAAACCGCTCTTAGTAAATTTATATGACTAAAAGAAAAAAATTAGGACCGCTTAGTAAAAGATATTTCCTTTTCGAAAAGTGCCTAAGCCCTTTTTTATTTTGGCTATTGATGTTTAGTTACTGAATAGTATATAATTATTATGGATATAACATATTAATGTAGATGCTACAAATAAACGGAGAACAATTATTACAATATCTTTCAAAAATTCTAATTTATCAAAAACGTTTTGTTCTTAAACCAAAACGACTACAATTTAAAAACATTCACGAAATGAAAACATTGTAGGAACTTCCGAATCACACCACAGTTCGCTCGACGCCGGATATCAGGCTCCTAAATCCGGGCAAAAAGAAAAAAAAGTCGGTTAAAAGCTTAGCAAGTATACGGAGCGCGAATCCGGCGAGGGAGCGGACTATCGGGTGGCCGACCGTCCGGGGTGTAGTGTCCGGGTGTCCGGGTGTTGGGGTGTCCGCACGGGTCGCTGTCCGGCCGCGGGCCGCAGTTAAGAAAACTTCTGCTGAATTTAAGGTGTTAAGGTGAAAGTGCCTGTTATGCGCTGCAGGTGACGTTTAGAATTCACTTTGTATTTCTTTTCGGAACTTTTTATTTCGAAGTACTACGATAACATAACATTGCACTTATGTTTAGCGAAGGACATGTACTTATAGTGTAAGGTTAGGCACTATTTTATGATTTTCTTTTATATTATTTTCCGTGACAAAGTCGAGGCAATTCAGCTGCCAGAAAACACAGGCATAGTGATTAGTGCGTAGGCTAAAGAGAACTAAACCATTTGAGTTAGTGTATAAAGGTGTGAATGAAAAATAGTAAAAATTCTGTGCTATACATGTAACACATGAACAAAGTGTTTTTATCAAATATCAAGAAGAAAAAAATGCTACGGAATACTGTAAAAGTGCAAATTGTCACAATTCATAGTTTTATCACTAAATTAGTTTTATTATGCGTTAAATTGCACATTAGTCTATTAGGCTAGATTCTAATCCATCTATTAGTCCATATTAATAATATTATAAATGCGAAAGTGTGTCTGTCTGTCTGTCTGTTACCTCTTCACGCTTAAACCGCTGAACCGATTTATATGAAATTTGGTATAGAGTTAGTTTGAGTCCCAGGAAAGGACATAGGATAGTTCTTACCCCGATATTCCCACGGGATAGACTCTTATGTGGGTGAAACCGCGGGGCGCTGCTAGTCAATTATAAAAAACTTTAGTTCATAATAATTATTAAGAAACATAATTATGAATATTAGATTAGATTATTGTTCTTAATAATACAGGAAAAAAATGCAATGGTTTTGTTTGCTATCAGCTTTGTTAGCTGAAGTACCCTAAATCATCTGCCTAGCCTTTTCCCAACTATGTTGGGGTCGGCTTCCAGCCTAACCGGATGCAGCTGAATATACCAGTATTTTACATGGAGCGACTGCCTATCTGACCTCCACAACCCAGTTACTGGGTAATACGATACCCCTTGGTAAGACTGGTTGTCAGATTTTCGGGCTTCTGACTACCCGTAACGACTGTCAAAGATCCACGAATGACAGCCAGGACCAACGGCTTAACGTGCTTTCCGAGGCACGGAGGGGTATTGGTATGTAAAGATGGTCACCCATCCACGGACCAACCGCGGCAAGCGTAGCTTAACCTGATCGATCGACCCGTGCGACTGTGTGTGAAGTACTCTAAATATTTTTATTTTATCTTCAACAACGTGGACATAACATTTACCTTCATATATCGCTAACAAAATAATTTTCAAAGTAGCTAGATTTTATGTTAAACTCTCCCAACAAAAGAGCAGCTTGGCTTAAATCCTACCTTTCAGAGCCAGGGCACCACTTAGGAAAACCTTTTGACCGGTTTTAGTTCCGAAAATCGCTCAACCCGCTCCGGGTTAATAAAGCAATACAATCAATGTTTCATCTACTGACTGGAAATTTCTATTTTCCGGTTTCCGTTCTGCCAAAGTAAACCTTTACTTCATTTATACCTTCATTCGATCATTCCCTCTCCATAGATAGTGCCATCCATGAAGACGCGCCCCACTCTTCTTACTAATCGCTAGTGGTTATCGCTAGGTAATTCCGGTAGTGTTTTAGTTTTTGATACACACTAATTACCCAATAATAAGTAATTATTGTGTATCGACAAAACTAAAACACTAGCGGAATGCTGCACACTTGTACTGTAAGCGATTAGGAAGAAGAGTGGGGCGCGTCTTTGTGGATGGCGCTATCTGTACAATACCTAACGAAGTTGTAAGGAAAAATAAAGGCCATCTTCTTTGAACTAGAAATAAGTTGCAAAAAAATAAACATACATAAACTTGCACCTTATTCCCTTGGGGATAGAAAGAAACTACAGAAAACCACTTACTTACAGAAATAAATCATTTATCATTTAGTACCATCACCATCCTTCCATACTTATTTAGCTTCACTAAAATTTTCGTTGTCTAGATGGAAAGGTTTTACTTGATTTGATTTGAGATCAGCATCCAGAAGGGTTTGCCACACTGTGGACCGTTTGTGGTGGCCACTTATCATGCAAAATACATTCGTACCCCCAATTTTGCCCGGCAACGTTGCGGTAATGACAAAGGGTAGTGATTTTGTTTTAAAATAAATAAACACAAACTGTCGGACAACAATTAGTTAGTCCACCCTACAAAGTTTAAGTCTTACAAACGAGTGAAAGTTCTTTGTTTTGGGAATCTATTGTTTCGTATGTCCGTAAATGTTTTGAATCGTCGGGCTAAGTCGTCTAAAGTAAAAATAAGTAGGTAATTGTGAGTACGAATTATTACAAGTATTTTATTAACCGACTTCAAAAAGGAGGAGGTTTTCAATTCAACTATCAGCATTGCCATACAACGTGGCAATGCTGCCAGCCTTTTGGGCACGTTTCCTGTTGACAGCGATGCGGACGAATTTTTTGATGCCCTTTGATTATTTCCCCTCCCTTTTTATATACTTGTACATATTAGTTAGTTTTATAAATTATGTAACTATTTGAATCTTTAATAAAACATCATTTTCGGTAAAAAAAAACATTTTTTTTTTTAATGAATGTTGCGCAATATTTCCGGCATTTGTGAATTATTTTTTTAATGGATGTGGTATATCTCAGAGATGCTCCCATATAAATTTTATTATTTGCTTGGGTAGTTTTTGAGTTAGCTTCAATAATACGTATTTTTCTACTCATTTTATAATTATGATGTTATAATAATAATAATAATTTTTATTTTCTCACCACAATATCCTTATAAAATAATAACAAAAAGAAAAACAATATTGTCCAGTCATGGGCTTAAAGAAAAATATTGTGGGAGACTGGTGCCTAAGCTAAGCCGAAGCCTGTATTTCAGGCCACCAGGTCTCCGCCCCAAGTACATAATTTTAATATTATAATAGTTATAATAACTTCCTGTCACTGATTTATATAGCAAGTAGTGTTATACGAATTTGAAAAAGGGAAAAATAAAAAACTTTTTACAAAATTATAACAACCGATTTCCAAAAAAAAAAAAAAACACTTCAAAGTGAAAAGTAACTTTAATTTCGGAAGTCGGTGGCAAAACACGAAAATGCGGAACCAACGACACCTGACTAAATAACAACAGCCGCAAGGGTCCATCGAAGGTGACGCTATGCTTGCCGCCGCGGTCGGTTCGTGAATGGGTGACCATTGACCATCCATATCATATCGAGAACCATCCGTGCCTCGCCAAGCACGTTAAGCCGTTGATCCCGGCTGTCATTCGCAGTCATTATGGGTTACTAAACGGGGCGTTAGTCAGTAACTGGGCTGTGGTTGTGTAGTTGAGATAAACAGTTGCTCCATGTAAAATACTAGTATTCAGCTGCATCAAATAAGACTGAAAGCTGACCCCAACATAGTTGGCTGACCGACCCCTTGACGATTCATAAGTGCCTGTAATTGGTTTATTTGAAACTATCAGCGCCCCGCGGATTCACCCGCATAATAAGTGTCGATCCCGTAAGAATATCGGGATAAAAAGTATCCTTTGTGTTAATCCTGGTTATAAACTATCATACAAACCCGTTTAGGAGTTTTTGCGTGAAGAAGTAACAAACACACTCACAATCTTTCGCCTTTAAAATATTAGTGTGATAAATGTTTTCAGTTTGAGTTAGGTAAATGTTTCAAAATCTTCCTTCAAGAACCTCAGAATTAAATTGTAACCGGCCTCCAACATATTTGAGAACTGGGCTCGTAAGTCATCACAGTGGTGGAACGCGGCGACACTACCATCTGTGCCAGATGTGGCAGATAGCAAGTTGGCAAGTTCTGATTTATTGCCATATCTAGGCAGATGCGCTACTTTTGATTAGACGCTGTAGGCTGGTTCTGGAACTGCCGGTAAATTAAAACAGAGTGAAAGTTAAATTTAGATTGAAATCATGTTGTAGGTACTAAAATTTATCTAAAAATAAAACACAAGAAAAAACAAACTAATGGCACACTAAAACTAAACAATACAAACTAAAAAACTAAACTAAACACAAAATAAAGTAATACACTATAAAAAAAAACTAAACCATTTTGATAAACTAAATAATTAATAAACAAAATAATAATTTATAAAAAAAATATATGTATTTACCTACTGAAATAAAGGAGATAAATAATAATAAATAAATTATTGTTATTTTTTAATTTTTGATAAACTCTATTTTTCTCTCTTCTTTCTTTCTTTCTAAAAACTGACTTGTCAAATGGTATAGTCACACAGCGTGTGAGAGCATCGGTGGCCCAGTGGAGAGGGCCACGACTTACCAGTTGAAGGTTGTAGTTTCGAACCCAGGCAGCCACTTTACTTTGTGGAAATTATTTCATCGCCGCTGCTCTCAAAACGGTGAAGACAAACATCGTGAGGAAGCCGGCATGTCCTAGAACCAAAAAATTCTAAGAAGAAAAACATCCACAAAACCGCACTGTGCCCGCGTGGTAGATTACAGCCCACTCCCTCTCACAGAGAGGAGGCCTGTGTCCCAGCAGTGGGAACATTATATGCCGATTATGCTTATGCTATAGTCACACGACACGAACTTGTATGTACATATTTACAATCACACATCGATAAACTTCCTCCTTCCCCATTTATCTCCTCCTTAACGTATATAAATGATTCGCTCGCCATTTGACATATGAATTCGGGTCCGGTCTGCTTGACCCCGTCGGTATTCGGAACCCTATCTGATTTACATGTCAACGCGAAGTCTTTCTGGTACGAAGGCTGATAGATGTGTATATAGGAAGTATAACGGATAAGATATACAAAAAGAAAAGTTCAACTTCACTTCACTCACTTTAGCACTCACTCACTCATACTGTCACTACTATACACTACTATTTTGTACTACTGTTGTTCACTTTTTGACTTTTATACTACTTAGTCGTAATTTTAAACATCTGTAGCTCTGTTTGTCTGTTCACGTCTTAACGGCTGAACGGATTTCGATGAAGGACACACAGGTCCATGAGCTGCACCCTAATTGCGTAACCCACTATCAATCGCAATCCGAATCATATTGAAGGATCATTGCTAATCCATTGCTTCATAATTATGCTCGGAAAATTTGTCTGCTCAGCAGCGTGAATAGCGCAATGAATGTTGATGAACTGTCAAAATTAAAGTCATTCCTACTGTTAGTATATTACGCAAATAACCCGCTGGGTTAAGTACATAGGATACTTTAGGTTCCCGTGGGATAATTTCCGAACTCCACGCGGGCAAAACCACGGGAAAAGGCAAGCCAATTATAAGTAAGGACGTTGCCGTTGGATTATAAACCAGTAAGAAATCATTGTTATCCAAACTAGACTATTTTGTCTTACCGAGAACTAAGGGCTGATTAAGGGTTATTTCATATAAAAACTGTCATTTTCAATATGCCGTAATACCGAAACAATTAAAAAGCCATTGTGTCTCACGTGGATCTACGTTCCGGCCATACGAAGGGTTAAAAAATGCTTGTAAATAAAAATCAATGTATTTATGGGCGGACTCGTTATACCCACAACAGAGCATTCAGGTACCAGGGTTACATAAAAACAAGCAGCTTGCATGTAATTGTTTGCTGGTATCGATACAGCATCGACGCGGCACCGACAAACAATAGCGCTTTGTAAATTGGATTGAATTGTTAAAACCTTTAAACCTCTCTCTTTAAACTTTTTTCCTTCCTTGTTAGGAAGGAAAACAGTTTAAGGACGAACCGATGGCCGTTGGGGTAGACGAATTCTTCAGTGGAGACCGCGAATTGGTAAGTAAACGTAAGGTAAGACGCCCTCATACCAGGTGAAGTGACGATCTTCGCAGGGTAGCTGGTAGCAGCTGGATAAGAGTTGTCGAGAATCGAACTAAATGGCGTACAATTGGAGAGGCCTATGTCCAGCAGTGGACTGCTGTATGCTGATGATGACAAATGCAGTCTCCTAAAAACCGCAATTTTCTTTAACAAAATATATTTGTTTTCTTTCTTCTAGATTTCAAGTTACAAAAAGAAACCTACACCCTTAACTAACTTAGTAACACGACACCATCTGCCATCTTGCTCGAAACGTGCCTGTCTTTGGGTCTGACATTGGAAACGATCTCAATAAACACAAACACGTGTATTGCAGCTGCACTGTTTATATTTATACATAAACAGAAATAGATGCGTTTCGAAGATGTCTCAACGAATAATATTGATATTTGATGTAGATTCAAGCAGTGCATTGTGAGCTGTGCTGTGATTGGTGGAGGGAGAAATTTCGGGTGCGTATGCAGTCACTACTTGCACATTGAAGTGATGCTAAATCGTAGAACGTAGCTTTGAGAAGTTTTTGTTTAATATTAGGTGCGAGAGATGAGATAGAATGTTTGTTATGACTTATTATAACTATCATTTACCTTATCCTCAAAACTATTAATCCATTTTTTAAACACAAAAACAAAAATAGACAACTCATCGACAAAAGTAGGCCAAACCGATCTCAAACACTGATAGGAAGTACACACGAAGTCGCACGGCATTGGATGTATAAATAGTCCCAATTAATTAGAGTTGGGGACTCTTTGAGGGTTGTAGCTAACTCCGGAATGCTTCGAATTACTGATATATTATTTATACGGATTCAAAGGTGGGAGTTCTTTTAGAAGTTAAGAATAGGAATGTCGGGTCGTGTTAGTGTAAAAAGTAGCTATTTAACACTGAGTTAATCTGTCTTTCAGCATTCTGGCAGTGGAAATTACAGGATAAATCCGAGGAAAGTCCTCACCAAAACAAGTGAAAATCTTATCGTTTTTACCCGTGGGACATAATAAAATGGCAATAATAAACTCGTAATTCGTTATCCTTCTATTATATAACTGTTGGTTCTTTTAGATATCTGAATATATAAATAAACTTTGGAGATCGGTAGTACCGTCTTTTGATTAGAAAATGTAAACTAATATCCTAACTAATATTATAGAGTTATTCCGGTCTGATCCCCTGAACTCCCCCTCCACCCCCCCCCCCTCCTCGATCCCCTGCTAGTTCGTCTTCTGTTTTAAACTTTGTCTTATCCACTATAAGCTTTCTCATTCCGGTCATTCAAAAGTAAGTTTGTTTGTTACATTTTCACGCGTAAACCACTGAACCGATCATCCTGAAATTTTGCATATACGTTGTCAGGTGTACAGAAACGGACATATACCTTTCATCCCGAAAACAGTGTTGTTCCCGAGGAAAACGAGAATGAAAGTTATTATTATATGTATGATAATTGATGGCGCCACGTGTCTTTCGAAACTTATGCGGGTAAAATCGCGGGGCGCTGCTAGTTATTTTATAATAATGATCTTTTTCTCACACCCGGAGCTGTTTTTAAGAAAAATCTGAGAGAGATATACCTACCGACGCAAGAATTATCTTATCAAGCCGTGTACCCGATGGAGTTATTTCTTCCATACAAAAGTTTCAACCCCTATTCAACCACTTTAGGAGAAATCCTTTGTTTATAATCCATACTAATATTATAAATTCGAAAGTAACTCTGTCTGTCTGTCTGTTTGTCTGTATGTTACCTTTTCACGCCAAAATCACTGAACGGATTTCGATAAAATTTGGCAGAGAGATAAGGTTACATCCGGGGAAGGACATACTATAGGATATTTTTTATCCCAATATTCCCACGGGATCAATAATATAAATAAAAATTACGATGTCAAAGTGTCAATTAAGTAGTACCTAATTTAAATTATAGTAGCATTTATTACATTTTTTTTTTTTAAATTGCTTCATAAGTCCAGCCAAATCTAACTCTCTAATTGACTTTTTAATTTTATTACTTGCGGGGCTCTACAGAATATGCTTTTTTATTTCTAATACTCGGAAAGTAGTGTTTGTTTGATCCGAATAGCGGATGGATGACGCTTCTTCCCACCTTAGGGCGGGAAAGACTCATAGTAATTGCTTCCCTCTCTAGGGCGGGAATGAATTTTAAAAATAGAACTTAATTGGTTAGGTAGTCAGTTACGAAATTTTTTACATGATTAAGAAAAATGTTGCGGTCTTGTGTGTGTATAAACAGCCAATGTGAATTAAAAAAAATACCTATTAAGCGGGACGGCCCGCGGCGGTGACGCGGTGTGTTCCATATTTAAAATAGTGCACAAATTGTTCTAACATCTCAATTAAACCTACTATTCATGTTATTATTATCAATAAATATTTTAGAAAAACTACTATTTTTTACTTTCCTTATATTCGGAATGAAAAGTAGAGTGTTTAACACGGGTGAAAGTCATGAAGTCCTACTTGGATTACAGCCGCCCGAGCGCAGCGAGGGCGTCTAAATACCTCGTATGGGAATAGATTCCTTTCGACCCTCGTATAACAATCTACTATTCCGCCCCGAATGCTTGCGTGCTTGAGCGCGTGTCGTTTTGTAGGTCTAGTAGTGTTATGTAGATGTGTTATTGTTCTAGCACACACAATGATGGATTTCAGGATGTCTAGCTGACATCCTGTGTGCTGGCAAAATATATTTATGTATACATTATTATGTATTAACTAACCTTTAAATAGATGCCCAGTGTGTTATCACTCTTTTCAAGAAATTATTTGTTACGGTAATTCGTACAGTACCAGAAATCAAAGAAAAATTGTTATAAATCGTTGCACTTGTGTTCAATTCAAGGTATTATTTCATAACGATGTTTTTATTTTTATTCAAGGGGAACAACAAACAGGCACAATATAAAACATAGAAACAAGAAATATACAAAACATATTGACAATATTGCAGCCTACAACGCTGTTCACTGATTAACGATAGGCAAGTGAAAAAAAAAGTAAAAAAAAAATTGAAAAGGAAAAGTGAAAAAATGTGTAGATGTTAAATTGAGAAGCAAATACTTGTGTTAGATCACTGGTTTAAAATTACACCACATTATTATGGATAATTAGTTTATTTCACTTCAATTAGATTACGATTTTATTACTCTACTGTATATCGCAAACAAAACAATATAGGATAGATCAACTGCCGACAAACTGTTATGCAGTTTGGCAGATTTTATTTATGCTATTTTTAATACAGATTTTGAAAAATAAACAAAAATACTGACTCGACAAGAAGGCGCAAACATAACAACTACGACTTGGTGATTAAGGGGCTGATTTTGCCAACGCCAGAAAATATTATCTGACGAATAATTTTGAATTTTTATCTGACGAATAATTTTGAATTTTTGGCAATCAGAGGCAACAGCCAATTTGACTTTATCAAACACATTTATGATTTTACAATATTTAAATTACTTATCATAAGTATTTAGTCACCACTCTTGAGACTCACAAGTGTCTAAACCATAGAAATGTAAAAAACAATCTATGGTCTAAACACTCGTTACACATTCTTCAAGTAAATCCTACCCATCCTACAGCCTCCCTTCTGTCCTAAGCGGAAAATCATAGTCATCAAATATCGTTCAAGACATCCGAGAAATCTCTCAGTGACTGGTACAATAATACATAGTAACCATGTGATATAATGTATTTTCTTTACAAAACATCGCTTTATGAACAAGTATGCAGTAAAACCACGGTTTCCTAGAAGAGCTGTAGCCGCTATAAAGCGTCCGCAATTTACCGACGCTTGACGTCATTGAAACGTTATTTATGAAAGTAAGTTGGTGTGTTTTTTTAACCGACTACAAAAAAAGAGGTTCTGTATTCGACCTGTATGTATGTATGTTCATCTGTTCCCTCATAACTACAAAAGTGCTTATAATAGTTTGACAAATGAGGTATCGTTAGAAGCGTCTTGACCGTCCTCTGGTTATAAGCTATGTGACGTCACACTAAATTTAATATGGCGCCCCTCTAGAGGACATAAAGTAATGAATTTAAAATTAAATACATATTTTGGAATGGTGCCTTGTTGGGTATTAAATGAAAGGGCTTAATTAGCACATTTCAAAAATATAAATATTACTGAAATAAGTCCCAAAATAATGGAATAAACAATGAGTTTAAAAACTAAAACCCGACTACTGAACAGGATGAAACAAGAAAGTACCTTCCCGTGGTCGCATGCTACTACAGCTTATAAGTATGTTAGTACAGCGGCATGGGACCACGGGAAGATACTTTCTTGTTTCATCCTTTTCAGTAGTCGGGTTTTAGTTATTAAACTTATTTTTTTAGAGAGCGTTTTTTGACACGGTAAAGTCAAACCTTGGTGCCATGACTTTCATGACCGCCCTCACTGCGGTCGTTAGGCCACCGCTCTTCTAGAATTGATCTCGCTGATCTCAAATGGCGAGAATTCAGGGATTCATGACCAAACCCATCGAGTTCCCCTTCCTCATACCTTTAAGAAGCATCGATTGAAATGAGGTCATAAAACTTCGCTTTATGAAGCTACTAGCTGCGCCCCACGGTTTCACCCGCATAAGTGTCGATCCCGTGGGAATATCGAGACAAAAAAGTAGCCTATATGTTAATCCAGGGTATCAGCTACCTCCATACAAAATTTTATCCAAATTGGTTCAGCAATTTGAGCGCGAAGAAGTAACAAACATATAAACACACACACTCACAGACTTTCGTCTTTATAATGTTAGTGTGATTGGCTAATTCTCAGAGACCATTTGTCTTAACATGAGTGACGTCATTGGGAACCATTGTAAACGCGCCTTATTCCGGTCACGTGCCAGTCATGGACCTGTTCCTTTATTGTGTTCTCTGCCAATTTTACTACCTCTTTAAGGGTTCATACATAAAACGTTTGAAAAATAGTACTGAGTACTCATGTAGTCGTGTTTGTAATTTAGAAAGGAAGTTGACCTCTTCATATAATTTGTACGAGCCAATAATGCTCATGCAGCAAAAGTACGTTTACACGCTGACCTTCCTTAAGGAGCTGGGGTGGATCTAATAATCGGTTTTCCCACCCGTACGCAAAATACGCGCATTGACGTGGAGTTGCGGACACCAGCCCGTATTACTTATTACCAAAGTATGTTTACAAGTACCTTCAGAGGAAATGCGGGTGGTCGTTTCTCCATAGAAACCCTCTCGCCTGCTTTCTTTATGGTTAATGACCATAAAGCAATGATTTTTTACAGAATAATGAATATTAACTACTTGTGTGTCCCTATGTTTTCCTTTTTGATGATACATTATTTTTATATAAGGTGACTGGTAATTAGTGACCGATACCTAAACACGTGATTGTACTCATGATAACAAACAACTTTTACTATGGGACCAAACCTGAAATCGTGAAAAAAAAATCTGCTGTTCCCTACATTTTGACGAGTAACTACGTGAACAGTAGTAGACAGTCTAACAACATCCATTGCATTATTTACGTTGGTGAGCAGGATTTTTTTTCGAATATATGATCCAAAGGATTTATAAGAAATTACGTATGTAATTTTTTCGTGCCTGGAGGAGGCAATTGCGTAACTTAACACACTTGTTACGTTACGCAATTGCCTCCTCCAGGCACCTGGCTACCTAACTGCCAAACATAAAGATGGGTCCAGTGTACATACTGGACCCATCGTTATGTCGTTATGTGTTCACGTCTACAGGCGTGAAAAGTAACAAACAGACAGACGCTCAGAGTTTCTTTCCCATTTATATTATTAGTATGGATAACCAACGAAAAACTTTTACGCTAGGGGGTTCTAAAATCATACGCTCCATTCATGGTTACATTTTGTGCGTCAATAGCCCTGCCAAACTATATAAAGTTCAACTGTTAAGTAATGATTCATCTTATTTATTACCCACAAAGAACAGCTATGAACAAAATAATATCCTTAGTCCACATAAGTTGGCCTCTATCCAAGCCACAGATTGCCTTCAATACTACCCGTTATTACCCATCATAAAATGTAAAAAAGACATTCGACTGTTCAATGAGCAATTGAGACATTAACTCATTATGCAACTCCCGAACAATGACGTCGAAAAAATTATAAAGTACCCTCCGAACGAATTGAATGCTTTTTCATAGTAATGTTCTGTCTTTTGTCTGCTTGTGGAATTCATTACTATCGGAAATCGGATATTGTGGTTTTTATTAAAAGATTGATAGGTTTCAATTTGTGAAATATAAAATCTGTATAATAAAAATGAAATGCGGTTCGTTGGTAAGCGCATGACTTCAGAACGGCTGGACCGATTTGGCAACGTTTTGTATTAGAATGTTCGTAAATAGTCCGAATCAATTTGTACGAGTAACTAAAGAAATATAAAAAGTTGCCTGAATAATTGGAAAATTCGGGAAAACTAAAATAGCAATTTTTGTATAAATTATCGAAATTTGGACAGGACGTCTATCGGGTCAGCTAGTCTAGGATAAAAACTGTTTAAGATAAAATACAGACAGCATCTGTTCTATAGAAACTAGATTTTAGATTATGATTGTTGCGGAATCTAGACCACCACATACGAACTACGCGTCATACTGATGTCACGCAAATTCCTGCATCGCGCAAGCAGAGTTTACCGCGCAACTAGCATAATATACAACGTCCCGACACCAATCGTCGGGCAGTTGCCCACTAGACATGCCACCCGTTTGGCCAGAGGATGAGTGAATTTTACACCCTGTTCCTCATGCCTCTATATGATCATGATCAAAAAGGTTAAATTATAGTGGAACAATTAATATTCATTACAATGAAATTTTAATCAAAATGGTGTATCAGACTTTCTGGATAGTCACTGTTCTAGATTCATAATACAATAATCTCCAATAAAAAAGTAATCTGCATGTAGCGAAACCAACATTAGTAAAAAAAAGAAGTCGATCAAGAACAAAGTTTTTAGTTCCCGTCTTCAAAACCTACAAAAAACCTTTATGTAATCTAAAGAAACTGATTTATTACATGAAAACCCAGCTTAATCGGAAAAAAGGAAATAAATTGGACATCTTAATGTTGGCAGTAAATCAACATTAACTTTTTGCCGCCGAAGCAAATGATGGTTCCTCACAGCGACGCCGACATATTTTGATTCCGTCGAACAAATTGTACCATTTGTCTACCGCATTCGAAGTATTTCGAACTAACATAGACGACTGAGGCCCTTTGCATACAAACGTTTTTCTAGCCGTGAATAAGGTTGCGTTATCACCAGAGATGACCGAGGATGTGTAGCGAGGAATCATGTGTGTAAAACTAACCAATAACAACGCTAACATAGTTCAAGCTATGAAAATGAAGCGATGTTATTGGTTTGTTTCACACACATCCACATCTGGTGGAAACGCAGCCTAACTGAGCATTTCTCAAAATTGTTGACCATAGTTTTCACTCATTTCCAAGTAACAAAATAAGAACTTTTATTTCGACCTTAACTAATATTTTACAGGTTTTTTGTATAAAAACTCTACTAAAACAAAAAACCAATCAGAAATTCAGAATCTGTCTAGATTTAGCTAGCTGTATTTAACATAATATGTCATAAATATACATATTAGAAAACCTGTAAAATATTATTTAAGGTCGAAATAAAAGTTCTTATTTTGGTACTTGGAAATGAATGAAAACTATCTATGGTAAATTTTTTTGAGAAATGCTCAACTACGGTTTATTCGCCGAGTGTAGCCACGGTCATCAGTGTTCTAAGGATCATTATGGAAGCTTGTTTACAGACACGGTTTTTTTTTTGGCGCAGTTTATACGCCGTTCCGTGCACAAAGAGCCCTAATGTCTGTAAAAACTGGTTTCATGCAATTTAGTCAAGTTAGAAGTTGAACAATTTGTGATTTAGTCCGGTTGGTGAGTTATTGTAACTTTCATGTGGATTTTTATTTCGATTTAGTTTTGGAAATGCTTTGCTTTGAGCTCAAATTTGTTTAAAAAGATGACCATATAATATGTATTATGAGTCCGTGCATAATCAGCCTATAATTTTCCCACTGCTGGGACATATACCTCGTCTTTCTGTGAGAGGGAGTGGCCAGTGCGTGTTGGTGGATAAAATGAAAAGAAAAGAAAGAAAGAAAAAACGTTATATGATGATCATCATGATCATGATGTCACATGTCTTCGATATTTTGGTTCTAGGACATGCCGGTTTCCTCACGATGTTTCCTTCATCGTTATGAGAGCAGTGTAGTATCTAAATAATTAAAAAGACATTGTATCTCGCGTGGATCCACGAAGAGTTAAGTTCCATGTAATAGGCCTAATACCCTATTGCCATCAAACGAGCACAAATCCAGACTCGGGGCTGCGACGGAGAAATCCCAGAAGGAAAAACCCTCCAACCCGACCCGACCGGGTACTCTAATACCGGTTAATAAACCCAAAGCCGCTATAAAAGAAACTATAAATTGAAACACTGATAAAAAAAAGCTCAGTTCCAATACCTCTTAAAAACAAAGTACAGTCACAGTTGAAGGAAAACGTTGCATTGAATTTTAAGTACGAATAGTTGAATATTTTACATAATTTACGTAAGATGAACAACCTTATAGTTACATAAAGGGTATTGCAATAAGAGCAGTTTTTAACCGTTTACTTTTTTCCCTCTTTTTCATTCCAGCATAGTTATTCACAACCACTCGATCCGCTTGCGTACTGTGTCGAACATCAATCAATGTTATCGTAAAGTACTTCACACACGGCAGCTATAATGTAAAGGTATATGCACGATACATCTCATTACATCTTTCTATAGAAATCGTCAGGACCACACACGACAGCTCACGCTCTTAAGGCCGGCCTTATGAGCGTGAAGAAGTAACAAACATATGTATAAACACACACACCTAAACTTTCGCCTTTATAATATTAGTGTGATTAGTTTAGATACGCAGGAGATACGGAGGGGTCCGTGGCTAAATAATAACAGCCGCACAGGTCGATCGATCAGGTTAAGCTACGCTTGCCGCGGTTGGTCTGTGGATGGGTGACCATCTTTACATACTGAGACCCCTCCGTGCCTCGGAAAGCACGTTAAGCCGTTGGTCCCGGCTGTCATTCGTGGATCTTTGACAGTCGTTACGGGTAGTCAGAAGCCCGAAAGTCTGACAACCAGTCTTACCAAGGGGTATCGTATTACCCAGTAACTGGGTTGTGGAGGTCAGATAGGCAGTCGTTCCATGTAAAATACTGGTATTCAGCTGCATCCGGTTAGACTGGAAGCCGACCCCAACATAGTTGGGAAAAGGCTAGGCAGATGATGATGAGTTTAGATACGCACTGTGTATCGCAAAATTTTGGTCATATTTGAAAATTTGATACAGACCATCAAACAGACAATAAGCTGTCGTGTAGGTACAAAACTCGAATACCTATTGGACCCGAATATATGGGACAGCAGATATTTTTTTTAAAGAAAGTGGTTCAGTTTGATGGCCTATACTACATTCTTAATTATGACCACGCATTTCTGGTACAACCTGTATAATTTTGAAATCGCCAATTCGTCTTGAGCGAGTGTGGTGATCAATGATTATTCCTTCTCTGTGTGAGACAAGGCAGATCTGCCTGCAGTATAATAATAGGCTGATATTATTATTATTATTCCGATAGCCTCTCGTCTGTGGCGTCCATTTTTCACGAATCGCCACGTTTGTGGCGGCCATAATGCGCGAATCGCCCCGTGTGTGGCGGCCATATTGCGCGAATCGCCCCGTGTGTGGCGGCCATATAGCGCGAATCGCCCCGTGTGTGGCGGCCATATTGCGCGAATCGCCCCGTGTGTGGCGGGCATATTGCGCGAATCGCCCCGTGTGTGGCGGCCATATTGCGCGAATTGCCCCGTGTGTGGCGGCCATATTGCGCGAAGCGCCGCGTTTGTGGCGGCCATATTGCGCGAATCGCCCCAAGTGTGGCGGCCATATTGCGCGAATCGCCCCGTGTGTGGCGACCATATTGCGCGAATCGCCCCGTGTGTGGCGGCCATATTGCGCGAGTCGCCCCGTGTGGGCGGCCATATTGCGCGAATCGCCCCGTGTGTGGCGGCCATATTGCGCGAGTCGCCCCATGTGGGGCGGCCATATTGCGCGAATCGCCCCGTGTGTGGCGGACTTCAGGGTGGTCGGGCGCAATATCGGCGCAGGCGAGTTTAGAAATGTCTAGTAACCGTTGTTCGGTCGTTTGAGAAGCATGACAAGTGATGGTATGCCATCCTTATTCTTTCCCGTATACTTTGTGCAAATTAGGGCAGCGTAGATACAGTACAGAATAAAATATCGGTAATTGTTTACGTCATAGGCCGCGATATCAAGCCGTGACTCAGTCACAGATGCGACGTTTTTGAGATGAATCAACCCGTGATTCAAGTCACAGATGCGAGCTTTTTGACAGACATCAACCCGTGATACACTCCCAGACGGTAGGATAATAGGGCAGAAAAAAATATCTTACATTACTCAACAATTATTACAAATCAACGAATAACTTCACCGTAGCACAGTACGAGCTACGCCGTAGCCTATAAGCTACGCCGTAGCACAGTGCTACGACGTAAGTTGCATAGCGAAATGCACCGGGCGCGTGTATTACTGTTTATGAACTTAAGAGCGTTTACAACGTACGGCATTTCATACAAACTTTCAAGCCCTTGTTTTTCGAAGTGATTGAACCGATTATAATGAAACTTCATACGCATAAGCAGGATAAGGCTGTGTATTCTGGAAGTTGGCAACATCGAAAATAGCTGTCAAATATTTTAATGTTTTAATGAATTAATCAATTTTACTAATAGAAATAATGCAATAACAATACATTTAAGAAAATACCCTTTTAGAACCATTTTGATCGGTTTCTAAAACAACGTAAACAACCTTTATGGCTTAACTATAAAGTAGATACTCTAAACCTTCTTTGTGAATCGAATTAGAAGTAAATAGATACTATCTTTTATCAACAAAGTAATTCAAATACTAAACAAGACATAAAAGACAATTGAATTGTACAACAGAGCCGTCCATGAAAACAACTTGAATAGTATTACAATTTATTTGTTGATTAGCAATATAATAGAATTAGACTTTAAGACAAAGTTACAGATCTACATAAGATTTAATTAAACTTTTATTTAAAGTCGCTGATGTACAGACGCCAGCACATAACCGCCTCTTGAATTTAATGAAACGCTACCGTTTCGAAGATTAGCCGGAACAAACAGACAGACAGACAAAAATTAAAAAAAAAAAATTTTGTTATAAGTAGGTACCGTATATAATTTCATAAGCATTACGTAAAAGGCTTGTTCTTTTGACATTACAAACAGACCCTTCGATTTTATTTATTTGTAGTATGTAGTATGGATTAGACAGAGTATCATTCGCCAATATCATTCACTGTAAGAAATAAGTAATAAATAAAATAACATTAATCTAAAAGAAAAAGAACAAAAATTCGTTTATTAAACACGTTTTTAATCTGAACTGCTTTAAACAGTTCCATATGAGCCTAAAGTTCGAAACAGTATTTTTTACTGATCCGAGAACAGTTAAAGCTCAAGGCAAAATGTTACCGTCATGACAGTAAACTTTAACGTTTTAGGTAGCTAAAAGGTCACAAAATTAACTGTTTTATTCATTTGTTGATATCGTTCAAACCATTGAAATTTACTTACACTACAGTAATTGTGGTTTTCCTTTTTTAATTTTAGTTGTTTTTTTTTTTCAGTAAATAGTATGTTCAATCATTAAAAGTTACTGTTTTGTCTATTACTATTTTACAAACATTTCTTCTTACTGTATAAAGTCAGTAAGTCTTAATGAAATCGCTTTAATGTTGTGTAATAAGAAATTATTTTTTTCAGTGTAATCCAAGTAAACCAGAACGCCAATTTTCGTAATTTAAAACGTTCAAAATCTAGTCGCAGTCTCATCTCAGCGACAAACAAATGTCAAGAACTTGTCAAAATGTAGGGAAATTAAAGGCATTTTTGACAGATTGAGACTGAGATCAGACTGTGAACGTTCTTAAAATTACTAAAATTGCCCCTCTGATATTCTGTGTACTTAGGTATGTCACTCGCAATACTTAGCGTCACCTAAATATGACGTTGACGCTGAAATTCAGTTTATATTCCGCACCCACGGCAACGATCTCATATCGGCCGTCTGGCGCCCGTATGAGAAATTTTTACCGACTGCCAATATTGAAACGTTTTCAAATTATGATTTATAATATCACACGGTTTTATTTGGCTGTAGAAATTTCTGGATTTATGTCTGCATAACCAGCCTATAATGTTCCCGATGCTGGGACACAGGCCTCCTCTCTATGAGAGGGAGTAGGCCGTAATCCACCACGCGGGCCCAGTACAGGTTGGTAGATGTCACATGTCTTCGTATTTTTGGTTCTAGGTCATGCCGGTTTCCTCACGATGTTTTCCTTCACCGTTTTGAGAGCAGTGGTGATGAAATAATTTACACGACCAGGAGAACATGAACATGATGATGATGGATGGAACAGACATGAGCGTATTACATATAACGTCTTCTTTTCATCTTCTTTCTCGTCATTTGTATTGTATGTGTATATTTTGTCTTTTTTTTTTGTAATGTGCGTTTTGTTTGCGCAGAATAAACAATTTTTCCTGCTTACCTGTCATCTGTGTAAATTAAACAAAGTCTGGTAACAAAGTTACACCATTTATAACTCAAGAACGGCTGATCTTTGATTTGTAGCATTTTCCGCCCCGAAAAAAACAATATTGGAAATATTTTATTTTCTCTTATATTCGTTGTTATTGATTCTGAGGCGGTAGAAAGTTCGCCAGGCCAGCTAGTAAAATATAGAAGTAGTCGTAATCAACTATCTTAGACATCTCCATCTCGAATAAAAATTTTATTGCGTCGATTTTGCACCGGTAGTAACACTTCGGCATAATTTTATCAAAAAAAAAACCGCCAAGAGATATTATGAAATTGCGGGAAATGAGAGAAATATGTTGTTTATTTACTTTTTTTTATCATGTTTTATGACGTAACTTTATGAACAAATTGGGTAGTATGAAATATTTTAAGATAGTTGAACGCCAATTCTCGTAATTTAAAACGTTCAAAATCTAGTCGCAGTCTCGTCTCGGGGACAAAAAAATGTCAAAATGTAGGGAAATTAGAGGTATTTTTAATTAACCGACTTCAAAAAAGGAGGTTCTGTATTCGACCCGTATGTATGTATGTATGTATATTTGTTTGTCCGCGATTTCCTCAAAAACTAATGAACCGATTTTGATAATTCTTTCACTAATGTGATCTACATACTTTCAGAAAGGTTTTAGTATATAATACATTATATAATTATTCTTATGTACGATGTTATATGCATAAATGTACTGCATCTCCGGCATTTCTATGCGAATTTTGATGATTCTTCTAGTCGGTGTCTTCAATTCCTCAATGCACTAGTGTTATTTGAATTTGTGTGGAGTAGGTACAACTAAAAAGTGAAAAATAAAAACTTTTTTACAAAAAAAACAACCGACTTCAAAAAAAACTACAAAGTGATAAATAACTTTAATTTCGGAAGTCGGTGTCAAACAAAAAACGAAAATGCGGAACCAACGACACCGACTTCCGAAGTTAAAGTTATTTATCACTTTGTAGTTTTTTTTGAAGTCGGTTGTTTTTTTTGTAAAAAAGTTTTTGACAGATTGAGACTGAGATCAGACTGTGAACGTTCTTAAAATACCGAGAATTGCCCCTCTGATAACACACAATATACTGGTAGGTAAAGAACGCGAGATGTATAATTTCACCTTGACCTCCTGAAGGCTATTTCCCATAATTGAAAACGTTCGAAATCTAGTCGCAATCTCATGTCACCGACAATGCCAAAAACTTGTCAGAAATGGAGGGAAACTAGATGTATATTTGACAGATTGAAACTGAGATCAGACTGTGAACGTTCTTATAACTTTCTGGTTATTTAATAGGTAAATTACAACAACATACCATCACGGCTTTAATCCCCAAAGGGTCAGGCAGAGGTGTACCTGTAGCATACCCACGTTTCGCCAGTTATGCTTAAGCCCCATTTAATAGGAAGGAGAGTCTATTAATGCCATCAACGGGGCATAAATGCAGATTCCGGGCTGCTAATGAGAAATTACTGATGGAAAATCCAATAACACTTGACCTGGGAATAGAACCCAGGACCTCTCGATCAGTGGTAGCGCTTACGATAACTAGACCAATAAGACGGTCAAATTAACAAATTACTGCAAACAAATCTACAGGGTTACTTGTAATTCGACGTATATCCTTCACGAGCTGATAGGGGGGCCAAAATGCAACATATTGAACCCCACATATGTATGGCCGAAATTCAATAGTTTTCGAGATATTTGAATTTTAAGGGTTTTTGTGTATATATCATATAAAATATTCAAAGTCCTGACTGACTGATATATCAACGCACAGCCTAAACCGCTGGTCCTAGAGACATGAAATTTGGATGGTATATTCTTTGTGAAGAGTAGGTATCCACTAAGAAAGGGTTTTCGAAATTCCACCCCTAAGACGGTGAATGGGGGGAGGGTGAAGTCGCGGGCAGAAGCTAGTTACTTATATCTGATGTTTTAAGTCATCGCATTGAAAGTCCCTGTTCGTATTTTTTCAATTTTGGCATCTTATCAGGTAATCGGGCTTGGAGTGCAATAAAGATGCTGTTCCACAGACGATGGGGCACTTAATATCATATCCTGCGTGTCCTAACGTCTGCACATTTTAGGTACTGATGGACGCTAGTGATGGCGCCAAACACGTAACCAAATTCTAGGCCGAGTCCATTTAGATCGCCATCGACACGCCAAGAAGAAGGTAATCGGTTTATATAACGCTGATAAAGATTAGAACATTCAATTCTTTCATTCATTTTTTGCACCATCTTCTATTAGAAATTAATTCTTTATTTTACTCTACTCAAACTAAAAAAAAAACAAACGAATCCTAACGGTAAACAAACACAAATTAATAGAATTCAATGAAATTGTTTTTATCAAAACAACATGGTGGACGAAATTCTATTACAAGTCTGTTTGTGTTTATTTTGCAATTGTTTGTTTTTCGTATTTCACTATTGGTATTTTTTGTGGCTTAATATAAATAAATAAGATACGAGCAAGGCCGATAACAGTACTCTTATCCATACTAATATTATAAATGCGAAAGTGTGTCTGTCTGTCTGTTCCCTCTTCACGTTCAAACCGCTGAACCGATTTAGATGAAATTTGGTATAGATATAGTTTGAGTCTCGGGAAAGGACATAGGATAGTTTTATCCCGATATTCCCACGGGATCGACACTTATGCGGGTGAAACCACGGAGTGCTGCTAGCATATATATAAACTAAACAATAAAACATAATATAATTGCCTCGTTACTGCGGAGTAAGAGGTCCTCCTTAAGGGTTCGATTCTCGGGTCGGACAAAATGTATTTTTATTCGGTTAGTTATTCGGTTTTTCCATCTGGAACTTCCCAGAAGCAGCCAAGAGTCTGGATTACTATTACATGGGACTCAATCATTCAACGGCAACGTCGCATTTCTAATGGTTTTTCGTGATTATTTTACTAATATTTTTCAGAACACTAGATCGTTGGTCCGTGCGAGTATTATTCAGGAATTTATTTATGCGTCATGTTCGTGAACGGGCGCCGTCGGTTGAGTCTGGTCATCTCTTAACTGCCAGGGCTTATTTTGAATTGTTTCTTCATTTAATTGTTTTACATTGTTCTCACATATAGAATAAACAAGAATAATGTACCCAGGACTTTGTAATATCTTGATTTAAAAGAATGTCCTTGGAGTTTCTTGCCCGTTCTTCTCCATAGAGATCTACGTTTTGAAATGGGCAACTAGCTTCAACTTTCTGTCTAACTGACCGACTATTCGACAGTTCAAAAGTGCCTGTAAATGGTTTAATTTAAATACATGCTTTGAGTTTGAGCTATTTTAGTCCCGTTAAAAATCTCAACAAGGAAGAGCTCGCATAATAAAAATACCGATAGATTATACCGTTATGATAAATAACGGTAATGGAACAGAAAAACCCGTATCTATGGGAGTGAAGTCGGGAGATCTCACATCGTTTGTCATTCGAACGATCCTGTCACTCGGCACGAAAGATAAAACCGAGTCAAAAGAAAAGATTTTTGTACGAAATTGATTGTAGTAGTTTTTGGGTTCTGTACCCAAAGGGTGCCAACGGGATCCTATTACTAAGTCTCCACTATCCGTCCATTCGTCTGTTACAGGGCTGTATCTTCTGAACCTTTATAGGTAGACACTTGAAATTTTTACAGCCATAGTGTACTACTATGGCTGCTATTACAACAAATAAAGGAAAAAAAGTTAAATATTAAAGGTGGTCCCCATATAAGGAACGTGTTTTGTTAAATATGTACTGTTAAATATAGTATGGTGGTACGGAACCCTTTGCGTGCAAGTCCGACTCGCACTTGGCCACTTTTTTTTATCTGCTCTTTTTTGGATCGCTTGGGGTGCCAAGTTTATCAGCTTTGCAGTACCAGTGATGTTTTGACGGAAGTTAAAAAAAAGATAAAAGTCTGTTTCCACTATTATCTTGGTGATTTTTAATGATGGCACTAAGCCCTCGTACCCACGGGCGATTTTTTATCGATGATTTTTTACAGAATAATAAGTATTAACTACTTGTACGAGTATGTCCCTATGTTTTCCTTTTTGATGATACATTATTTTTATAAACACTAGAACGCTCAAAAATGCCGATTAAAACCGCTGTCAACAAAGGCCTAGTGTACAAATTTGACAACTATTCATGAAAAAAGAAAAACATGGGGACATAGTACATTTTCTCATTATTCAGTTTATGGAATATCTTTTAAATTGGTTCAATATTGGAGGAGGAAATAGGCGAGAGCCAAACCTCGAATTACGACTTTTTACTTAGGATTTTTCAAAAGTCTAACCGCATTTCCTCTGAACTTTCAAGATGTTGTAGGTATATAAAGTGTGCTAAAGTGCTAATATTTATTTGTATTTACAACAACTCGAAACAACTGTTGTAACGACATCACGCCTAGCGCCTGTATCCCGAAGAGTTAGGTAGAGGTGCACCTATATTTTCATTTACCTTCATTTCACAAGTTATTTTTATGTCCCATTTAATAGGGGGCAAGCCTATTGCCATCAACCGGGCATCATTTAATTGTTGAAAAATTATTCTTAAGATCTAGAAACAATTTGTTAAGACATTTTTTTCATAAGTACTGTTATTAGGAAACACTACATTTATTTACACTAAACGATATAGAAACGACATTTACATGACAAGCACAATCTCCTTGAGGACATATATTAATCTTCTACCATTTATATTCTCCTGGTTCTCAGATAATCGGGCTTAACTATGCGTGGACTTTGACATATTTTTTTTTAATTTATTCTGCTGATACCAAATTGTAGGAAGGGATCTCTGATCTGACAAAATAAAAGGTTTTCCCGGGAATCGAGTCCAGCACCTCACGCTCAGCAGCTTTTATTAGTATTCTGCTGTTATTATAATTAATTGTTATTATATACCTAATCGGACGGTGAGCTACCCATTACTTTCCGTCCGCAGGCCCGCGCCTACGGTGGCCGGGAGTAGTCACGCGGCTCCCGACGCCCGGAGCGTCTCCCGCGGCGGCTGGGACGTGAGGTCCTTTCCCTGTAGCCCTACGTCAGATCTTTGCTATGGTATCATCGTCGTCATCATCCACAGCCCGACTTCACCCAAGCCTCCTCCCTTAAGTGCTATGCTACCCTGGTCACACAGGTCTTCCCTGCGATCTTTCTGTAGTTCATCTACCCCACCTGGCTATTGGTATGCCAACGCTCCTTCTAGCGTTTCTCGACAACCATGGCCAGAGCTCAGCTCGACCGCTCTTTGAAAACTTGATTGCTTCAAAATAAAGACACAAAAACATATTCGTAAACATTACTATCAACCATTTTCCCGCATTAGCATTTTAACTACCAACTTAACGACGAAAACGTTCATAAATACCACAGATAAATACAAAAAAGCTCACAGATAAAAAATGACAATAGGGATTTTAAAAGAGCGTCGCAGCTCAAAATAATTTATGGTCGCCGTTACCGAAAGAGAGTGAATATTAAAAGTCAAGTGGTAGGAGAAACGGATAATTATGATAAGCCGATGTTTTGTTTTCGTATAATGAGGGAACGAAACGATTTTTTGAGGGTTCCGTACACAAAGGGTGCCCACGGGACTCTATTACTAAGGCTTCGCTGTCCGTCTGTCACAGGGCTGTATCTTCTGAACCATATTAGGTACACACTTGAAATTTTCACAGTGTACTACTATAGCCGCTATAACAACAAATAATAAAAATAAAATAATTTTACGATGGTACGAAACCCTTTGTGTGCGAGTCCGACTCGCACTTGGCCGCTTCACACTCGCCCTTTTTTTTGTTTATGTAATCGACATCATCCGGGTTACGGGTCAGCGGTTTAATGAAATGGAGGGTTCGTAATTGTAATTTTATGTGAGCTTCAAATGGGAGATAGGAGTATATATAAATAAACAGATGAGTTTTCGAAGTAAAGTCTGTCCAGACTGGAGAGTGGGGCGGGCGCGGGTGCGGCAACGCGCACGGTCTGCCTGTCCGCACTGGAGCGTAGCTCTGCGTTCTGCGTGTTGTCGTGTCCAGTGTCTGTTAAAATATAATAAGGATAAAGAAGACTTATTTTTACTAGAAAAAAGCTCGAACTAGTTTGAGAACCCCAGTCATTGCGCGGGCCGCCCGCGCCCGCGCCGCGCACCCACTGCAGCCACTTGTATGAACGAGCTATGGCGTGAGTTGCCCGCGTGTTCCCAGCGCGCTGCTCGCGCCGAGCAGCGCGCGTGCCCTCTATGGACACTCAAAGGAAGTTCATATGTTTGAGTTCGCCGCGCCGCTCCCTCCCCGCGCCCGCTCCCCAGTCTGGCCAAACACCGCATCCGTTTTGTATTGCGGGAGAATGTCAGTGATGTCTGGCCTATGCTTAATCTTCTAGCGAAAATATTGTGTCCAAAGTCATACAAATAAAATGAGACAAAAATACTACTTTTAGCCGAGGTCTCCATCTTCGTGTCGCTAGCACGACTTTTCTTAGATCTTGTTGGCCCGAAACTTTGCCAGTTCCACGGCGTCGTCGGTGGCAGCGCAGAGGTCACTTTGACAAATTTTGGGACACTGAGGGCAGGATAAGAAGTGGAGCATGGTTTGCGACATAGCTCACACCCTACTGCCATTGCGTCGAGGTAAAAATATGTACATATATGATTCAATTAGATCACATTCTCAAATAGTCCTAGTAGTAGCCGAACTCGTTAAATGCATCACCGTAATTCACGACCAATATTGATAAAATGAAATCTAGGCAGGAGTTTGAAAATAACATTGAAACACTTTTTACGTCAACACTGCCGGACTCCTAATAGGTAATAGTCCTCCCGACTGAGTTTCGGTCATAATCAGCCTATAATGTTCCCACTGCTGGGACACAGGCCTCCTCTCTGTGAGAGGTAGTGGGCCGTAATCCACCACGCGGGCCCAGTGCGGGTTGGTAGATGTCACATGCCTTCGAATTTTTGGTTCTAGGACATGCCGGTTTCCTCACGATGTTTTCCTTCACCGTTTTGAGAGCAGTGGTGATGAAATAATTTACACAAAGTAAAGCGCCCGTCTGGGTTCGAACCTACGTAAGTCGCGGCCGATACCACTGGGCCACCACTACTCCTCCTCTGAGTTTCGGTCATGGTGACCAATCTGAGCGGAGACTAGCAATCTACACAGGAGGTATTATAGTGCACAAGTGTCGTGCGTAAAGACTGATGCACTCTCTCTTCCCTCAGTCTCATAGTCCGATGGGACGGCAAGCCGGCACAACCAAAGAGAAATCAGGCGCAGTACATTGGACTTAATTTGTTGCTAATGGTCTCTCTATAACCCCTTTCAAGGAACACGTCGAGATTCCATGTCATCCTGTATAAAGTTATTTGCACAATCCATCATAAAGGATATAACGCATTTATCTGCCTATCATCTCCCATAAGCTATGGAGGCAATTTGAGGAAACAGCCATTTTGAGGGAAGCCTAAATGGGCCAATAGGATGTCGGAAGTGATTTATTGCTATCTTTGTGATATTGCTATTTTAGGTCCAAATACTTTGACCTAAATAACATGAATATTATGAAAAGTTTATGAATAGTTTGTCTACCTAATTACACACATCAATAGTGTCTAGGGATCAAGTACGTTTTAGAGTATCTAATCACCGCAAATGAGGATTGTTATTCTAACTTTTTTTACTATTTGAATAAAGAATATTCTTTAAATCTACATAAATAAAAATGATTTCGGAAATGTATGCACGCGCTTAACTTTCGAACGACTGCACCAAATTGGATAATTATTTTTTGTAGTGTTCGGTATTGCCAGCACAAGGTTTGTATGAAAGAAAATTTCGGACATTCGAAAAAAAATTGCACCCGTGAGAAGCTGGAGCGGGCCGCTAGGTTTGATTAAAAATAGAAAATCAACTGTCAATCAGGGATTCCTATAAAAGTGTATAATAGCGTTTTTACAAAACCATTCAATACAACAATAAATTAAACTGTGTCATCATCTGCCTAGCCTTTTCCCAACTATGTTGGGGTCGGCTTCGAGTCTAACCGGATGCCGCTGAATACCAGTATTTTACATGGAGCGACTGCCTATCTGACCTCCACAACCCAGTTACTGGGTAATACGATACCCCTTGGTAAGACTGGTTGTCAGACTTTCGGGCTTCTGACTACCCGTAACGACTGTCAAAGATCCACGAATGACAGCCGGGACCAACGGCTTAACGTGCTTTCCGAGGCACGGAGGGGTCTCAGTATTTAAAGATGGTCACCCATCCACAGCCCAACCGCGGCAAGCGTAGCTTAACCTGATCGATCGACCTGTGCGGCTGTTATTATTTAGCCACGGACCCCTCTAATAAATTAAACTGTGTACTATATACAATGACTTGTATGTATTGCCAGTGTTGTCATATAGGTATTGTTGTACTAGCTGCGCCCCGTGGTTTCACCCGCATAAGTCTCGATCCCGTGGGAATATCGAGATTAAAATACTTTTATTTTAGAAAAATAAAAATTGTAAAAAGACAAACGGACAGCTAGTTTGTTAAATAAATACAAAATACACGCAAACGAAGTCGTAGGTAACAACTGCCTACAAATTCTCGCTTTCAAACATGGTGTGCTAATAAACCGCCACGATCCAGAAGTCTGAGATATTATTACCGACATACGTCACATACTCGTACGTATGAGATAAATCTCATTAAACTTTGTGTGCCATCACACGATGTTATGTGAGTTAAACAAACAACATTATATTTTGATTTCAAGCTTTGATACTGGGTGCCTAATAATAAGTTGAAGTTACATATCCTGATAGGCGACATCTCTCTGTCTATCTGTCCGTTGGTATGCTTATCTATACTATAATAAACCTGAAGAGTTTGTTTGAACGCACTAATCTCTGGAACTCTCATAGTTCAATGTTTGAGGAAGGCTTAAAGCTATAACATCACGGTAGGACTATAAGGAGTCATGAAAAAAAAGAACGCTAAGTGAAAACGTAATAATAGCGGGTGCAGGCGATGCGATGCGACAGGGTTGGTCGGGGGAACAAGAAATTTCACGCGGACGAAGTCGCGGGCAGAAGCTAGTAAACTTATTACTCGTTGGTATGATTTACCTTCCTCATAATATTTTAGGCGGGCCCTGAACGATCAGTTATTATTGCACAATATTACGAATTTTGCAATGTTTTTGACTAATATTGAACTAAATTTTGAGCGAGTTTATGATCACACATTTAAACTAACAAGAAGAAAATAACAGAAAATACCTACAAAGATTATGCTTATTCCTAAAGAAATCTCTTCCAGCATACCTGCGATAGAAAAGTGGATAAAAAAAGAGATAGACCCCGTGTGTGAGAGTACAAAAAGCAGAGCATATTGAGAGAAAAATTTATATCCGACGACACACGAAAAAAAAAATTATACAGCTAATGTTCACTACATTCATTTATCAGTTCACTGACTTAGAAAATATTGCACTTTATACGTTTTCTAAATCCTAGTAAAACTGCAAGCTATTAAAGACTTTGTTGCCTTAAGTTAAAGATCATTATTGTGTGCATGTGGACCCGTTGACCGTTCATAGGTACAGCTGCTTTAATAACAAGAGTTGAAGATACTTTAGAGGTTATAACACTCTCCCTTTGAAGGGGATTTCAAGATTTACACTAGATATTAAAAATGGTGAATTAGTCCGTCCCATACATGTGCATGAAGTAAGTATTGAGGTTTTGTACGGGTTACTTAGTTGGTATTTTTTTCACGGTTACGATGTTGGTCTCATGGAAAAAATTGTTCAGTTAGATGATCTGTACCATACCCCTTAAATTTGACCTCATCTTTCGATATGAGCTGTATTTTTCGCCTTTTTTCTGTCTTATAGGTTTAGTTGTCCAGTAGAGTTTAGTAGAGGCTAACAAAATACAATAAAATTGTATAGTTCATCTATATGTATTTATGAGAATATTGTTAGGTACAGAATTGTTACAAAGTTATAAAAGTTCATGAACGCGCCTATAATAATACGCGCTCAATATGAACGCGCCCGGAGCAAGAGGGGCGCGCGGGGAGCGACGCGGCCACCGCCGGCGCGAGAGCGCGCGCGCCCACCCGACATTCGGCCAAAATGAGCGTTTGCGCACACACGGTGTTTAATGTCGTCATCGCGAGTGTCCGCCATTACCACTTACAATAATGTAAAGGTGCCGTCTCATTTTATTATATAAATTAACAAGAAGTTGAGAAGTATTATTTAACCCTCAACAGTTCATAACATTCTGCCGCTTCTGGCGTGCAAATAATATATTTTCAGGTTTTTGGTTTGTTTGTTAGATATAACATTGAATTGCAAATTGATGAAATATTAGGTCTGTTTTGGTTCCTGGATCGGTCAAAGAATGGTTTAACAAAACAATCGGATACTTTATTCATTTGCCTTCTTCGTGATACGATATGATCATAACCACAGAACAGATAAACTTTTATCTGTTCTGTGATCATAACACGTCGATTTCTCTCTTTAATTTAAAGAGACTAAATACTTTAAATAAGTACTTATTAGAACCTGTTTTTGCCAGTTATTAACAGATGGTTTGCAAACGGAAAACATTAAAGTGAAAATTGCCAACTCGTGCTCACAACTTCCCAAATCGTTATTAAAGTTGGTTTCATTACGATTTAAATTAATTTTGTATTTGATTTCAACATAACGATCATTTGGTGTTGCAGTAAGTTTATGTAGGCCTATATTAGCATTAGCTGATGAATATTAACTATATTGAACTCAAATGAATCTGTATAGCGTTTTCTCAACTATGTTAAATGTCATATGAGGTGTCTATGGGTCAATTTATCTTTTTAATCTTTTTTTTTCTCACTTTTTTTATGTTTTTTTTAATGCCTGTATTGTGTCTTTTGTTGCACTGAATAAACGTTTTATCTATCTATCTATGTTGGAGTAAACTTCCAGTCTAACCGAATGCAGCTGAATACCAGTATTTTACATGGAGCGATTGCCTGTCATAAATGATTGTATTTCAGTAAGTATACAAACACTTTTACACGTCAAACATATTTTAAAAACTAGATGAGGTCAGTGTTTCCAATCTGACTACTCTGAGAAGAAATGCCGAAACAAACTCAGAGGTCACAGTCTCTTATAAAGTCCAGTAAAATAAGGATTCTCGAAACAAAATGACTATCTCTTCAACTTTTCTTTATATTTTGAACATTTAACACTAATGAAGAATCTTTGTTTATATAGATAACTAGAAGAAGGAGCAAAAATAACTTTATCCTATCACAAACAATGGTTTTTAAAGAAAAATATAACAAGGTTTTTATCTTCCTCGAATACTAAATTGATAAAGATCTCAGTACTATAAAATTTTACAAAGAAAAAAGATATACTTATAAAAAGAGGACACAACTTCTGCTTTACAAGTTGTGAAACTCGATATATCAAAACATTCGCGTCAACGCTACGGGGAGCACCGGAGAACTCCGGGGAACACCGAGAACCCCGGAGAACTGTGGAGAAGAATGGTGAATATAGAGAAACTGGGGAATTTTGTTTGTCTATGTTTTTGGAACAGCGGATGGAATGGTGATTTACTTGATAAATTAGCTAAGATAGTGGCATTCTTTACACTAAAGATTTTAAGAAAAGCTACAAAGACTTTTTAAATATATAATTTAAACAAAGTGTTTATCAAGCCAGAAGACATGCCACATGTTCAAAGACATGCCACCACCACACACACCACCACCACCAACATGCATCTACCAGCCTGCACTGGGACCGCGTGGTGGATTACCGCCCACTCCCTCTCACAGAGAGAAGACCTGTTCCCAGCAGTGGGAACATTATAGACTGATTACGCTTAATATGCTTATGCCGATGGCAGTACCTTTACCTTACATTTTATGAAAAAACCTTTAAGAGCGAGGCCACACGATGCGTTAAATGCGCAATTAATTCGAGCTATAGGGTGCCACACGGGCGGTGCGGCACCGCAGTAGAACGCTGTTTACCGTGATGCTCGCCGCAGCGCATCACCCCTCCCCGCCTCGTCTCGCAGGTCACAAGCGCGGCGCGCCTACGGTGCGACGCCGCACGGCGGCCCAACGCATCGTGTGGCATGGCATAGTGATTTGTATGTAGGATGACGTTGCGGCAGCGCTCCGGCACCGCACCCCACCGTTAACGCATCGTGTGGCCTCACTCCAAAGTAGGTGACTAGGTACCAGATTGTTTTTTCGTGTATGAAATTTTAATGCAACGAGTAGATCGTTGCAAACAAGTAATTGATGATCCTCCTACCCTTTTATCTATATTAGAGAACGGGGTAGTTCTCACATATTTTTCTTCCATGCAACTCAATCAGTCGTCATCTCAGTGTTCCCTCCCTTCCTAGCCATATCTTTTTTCAAGCCAGTCAAGCCGCCAAAATCCAAGACTACCCTCAAATTGCTCAAACAGTTGTGTCCCAAATTCATGATTACTATCATAGAACTTTCTAGTCTGCTTATTATGCAGTGAGAGTACAACCACAAGCTTCACTATGCTGATAGTAGCTCCCAGAAATGTTCTGACTAAAGACAAACTCTGACCTCAGGCAACAGTGACAAGGTTGTGATTTGCAGAGTGTCGTATGAGATAAATCTTCTGATTCCGCGAAATAATGTTTGTTAGTATGTGAGTACATTATGATGCTTGTTTATATGTGCCCCGCGGTTTCACCCGTATAAGTCTCGATCCCGTCTGGATATCGGGATAAACAGTATCCTATGTTCTCATCCAAGTCATGGTCTACCCATGTACTGCAAATCCGTTCAGCCGTTTTAGCGTGAAGGCGCGAAATAAATAAACATACGGAAAATAAAATATGTTCTCTTTGTAATATTAGTTTTGATAAAGGCTATTGATGGTAAGAGGTTACATAACGTAAACTTTTCGTCTTTGATCATTAATTGTTTTTAAACTTTGAAGCACGAAGACTTTTTATGAACTTGAAAAATATTTGCAAATTCTCATGCTTTTTTTTTAACGATACTTCAAAATCGAATGATACATCAATAACATTCTATTTGAGTACAGTTTATCTTATAAAAAACTATGACATAATAGTTGTTTTTCAACATTACTTGCAAAAATCATCTCATCTTAATTTAAAATTTTAACTATCAAAATCTGTTTAAATCATGCATCGCTTTTTCAACAACCCAACGGGGTATGTGTGCACTGCAGTGCAGAGTACCTAGGTATATATATAACATGTTCTACCCTACTCAGTATTCTGCGAAGGTACACTCGCTGCCACAAGCATATCGTTGCTAATGACTTTATTCAAACAATTACACTGTATTCGCTTCACTTTCATTGTTCACGTTAGGGTCATTATTGTTATTCATGTAAGCGCAAAAACCGCAGGAACCCGTTGGATGCGAGAAGCACAGAACAGGTCGAAGAGGAGGTGCTTGGGGGAAGCCTATGTCCAGCAGTGGACGTCTTTCGGCTGAAATGATGACGATGATTATTGCTATTAAAAGCTGTCTAAAAAACCTGAGTTAATTATATCACCACTTTTGAGCAAAAGAGTCTAATAATTCTAACCTCTTTACCAAACAAACCAAAATAATTTGCAAACAAACCAAAATAATTTGCAAAACGATTCAATTCCCACTCAAAATACAAACAGCAGAGGTAAACATTTTGTAACGCGACCCTTTCACCTTCACGCCATTTGTCATCCCATATCGTCGCTCAGCGGACGCAAAGGTCTACCAGGGCCACATAACCAAGCAGGGTTTTAATTTTGAAAAAAAATCTACATAATAAACTCTCCATCCTGGGTTGTTTGCCAAATATTAATGATGATGAATGAGGACTGAGGGTTTTTTTATGGAAAGCTCTACGTTGTTATACAAATTTTACAGTAGCTACTGTTGAATAATAAGTTTTGTCCAGAAACATGAAATGTCTGCATACATCGGATAAGAAAATCTGCTACGTATATGCTACGGCGGCGTAGCTATGGCTACGCTTGCTACGCGGTCATAGCAAATTGTCTATGTATTTAGTTAATGTTATTAATTAATTCTAATATGGAAATTAGTTTTGATGCATTTTTTAACGCTTTTAATCGGTTACATATTTCCCTTAAAAATTATTTACAGTGAAATAAATACAGGGTCAAATTAACCCTTCGTATGTCGGAACGTAGATCCACGCGAGACACAATGGCTTTTTAATTGTGTCTGTAATTACGACATTCAACCGGTTAAATCAGCTAGCGAAACTCTGCAGACGTGATAAGTATCTCAACACGATAAAACCAAAAACAAATTATATTGACGATTTTTTGTGGGGTCGCCGACCGCAGTTATTGAAGTCACTTGAAATATCAGTTAAAAAGTCAGCGTTTTAGTGTATAAACTTCATCGACGTCATAGGTATCCAATATCTCAGGAGGACAAAACTAAAGAAAACAGATCTTCTCAATACATACTTCAAGTAGTTATTTTTTTATTTTATTTCGTTTCGATATCGATACCCATCATGTCTGCAGTTTCGCTAGATAATTTTATTTGACCCTAACACTAAAATGCATAATAATTATTATCTACAAAATATAAAAAAGGGAAAGAGTTCAGATTAGTTTTTACTTTAAATGCTTAATTGTAGTCGCATAGGTCTGTGTTTTAAAGAACCTAATCAACAAATACGAAGATTGCTGAGACCTGGATGAGACTCGCACAGACTAGGGAAACATGGCACAAAAGAGGAGGTCTATAAGTACTCAGCAGTGGGTGGAACAAAACTGCCGATGATGATGATGATGAATCAATCAATAATATTCCGAAACCCTTAACCACGACATCATCTGCCTAGCCTTTTCCCAACTATGTTGGTGTCGGCTTCCAGTCTACCGGATGCAGCTGAATACTAGTATCTTACATGGAGCGATTGCCTATCTGACCTCCACAACCCAGTTACTGGGTAATACGATACCCCTTGGTAACACTGGTTGTCAGACCTTCGGGCTTCTGACGACCGGTAACGACTGTCAAAGATCCACGAATGACAGCTGGGACCAACAGCGGCAACGATGAGTCTTGGTATGTAAAGATGGTCACCCATCCACGGACCAACTGCGGCAAGTGTACCTTAACCTGATCGAGCGACCCGTGCGGCTGTTTTACTTAGCCACATGCCCCTTCAAGATAATGTCCAAAAGAAATTTGGAAAAATAAATTAAATCACATTTTTATTACTCCTCAATTCAAACAACTTAGTAAAATAGAATTAAATCAGCCTGCCAGCCTGCCTACATTCCCAAATGGTTTGTTTTTGTAGTAAAATATTTAAAACAAATTACCGCAACAGTTTGTAACAAGTTCATTGATGTTGTTGTAACTTGTTTTGAAGTATTCAATAAATTGAAGCTATTTGCAATAATCGAGTATTTAAATTGGTCTTTCATTTTAAAGGATTAGAATGTCGATTTGGAAGTTTTATTATTAACTTCGCTCCGTGATCGCGTAATGAATATTTATGTGACCTACAATTACTTGTTCTAGAAATGTTATTATGTAAAGTTCACTTGAAATCTTACTCAAATAACCTGTACTCGATTCGAAAACGAATTCATTTGTTTTTATTTTTCGACAAAGCGTCATCAACCACTGTCACTTTATATTGGAAATGTTACACTACGTCACACGATATAAAGTTGACATTTCAAAGCCCAACTGTCAAGGGATGATAGTTGTCATAAGTTGACGAATCACTGAGCTCGCGCATCACGTCACCACACCCCTCCCGCACCGCGCTGCTACCTCAGGCAACGTCACAGTTAAGCGGTCGGCCTATAGATTTAGGTGTTTAACATGAAGTTTTATCTCTGTAAAAATTGCATAACATCACGCGTGTATTTCCCGAACGGTTAAGCAGAGGTGTACCTAAGAGTACCTACACCCACATTTTGCCAGTTATGTTTAAGTCACATGTAATAGGGGGCGAGCCTATTGCCATCAACCGGGCAAAAATCCTGACTCCAGGCTGGTAAGTACTGAGAAAATCCTGATGGAAAAACCCAATAACACTTTGCTCGACGTGATAATCGAACCCTGTACTTCATGCTCAGCAGTAGCTACTGTCCAACTGACCAACCAAACAGTCCTTAACTCTGTAAACGCACCCACTATGCAATAAAAAACCGCGATTTATTCCGGGCGTATTGGACAACGTATCGAAAAAAAGGTTTCTCGAAGGTATAGAAACTTTTTATTACTCATGTCGTACAACGTTTTATATAGATGTTTTCTCGACATCCCTTAGATTTATGCCTACCTCCAAAAAGAGAGAACGTAATAATAAATGCTCGTACGAGGAAACGCCAAAAGCTTCCACATAAGTTGTGAGTGACTGCAATCAAACTTTTCCACATACGATATCGTAAATACATTAACATTGTATTTATTTACTACGGCAATATTATCCAAATTGAAATTCAGCTCGAAATAACAGAGAACAAAAACATGTTTCCAAAATAATAATTATTAAGTATTAGTGTAATCAGCCTATATTGTTCCCACTGCTGGGACACAGGCCTCCTCTTTGCGAGAAGGAGAGGGCTGTAATCCACCACGCGGGCCCAGTGCGGGTTGTGGATGTCACATGTCTTCGAATTTTTGGTTCTAGGACATGCCGGTTTCCTCACAATGTTTTCCTTCATCGTTTTAAGAGCACTGGTGATAAAATTATTTACACAAACTAAAGCGCCTGCCTGGGTTCGAACCCACGACCTACAAGTCGCTCATAAAGTAATGGCACGTTTAAAATTAATCTCGGTTTAATTCGATTTTTTTATTATTTCTAAGTTAAAATTACGTTAACAATTATTGATAATAAAGAAAGCAGTACTTCTGGACACGGCTCGCATTATCAGGAGGTTCCTCTCTCTGGAGCCCTGACCACCGGTAGCTTGGACCCTGTTCCCGATACCGATGGGCTACTATTTTTTATGTTTTAAATGTTTTTATATTTTTTTTTTATATTCTAATATTTAAAAATATAATTTATATGTATTTAGACGAATAAAGGAATTTGATAATAATCTGCTTTTGTTAGGCAGCTTATTCATATATAATTTTAAATGAAGAATGCAAGTTTAAAAAAAATCCGTGAGACATGTCTTTTAATAAAACCCCTGCTCTTCAAAATACAATACTAACAGTTTTCCTGAGCCCTTGCTCTTTGCAACTAAATCCACGAACGGATCGCGTCCCACAATACACCTACCACTTTAAACTCCACCTCGTTCATAATAACCTGGTAAATAAGAAGCAACGGCGTTTTAAACTAGTTTTAAAACAGTTTTCTTTTAATTGAAGCGCGGATAATACGCCCGTAATTAATTCTGGCGCCTTATCTAGAGACTGACACGCTTGTGCTAGCTCATAGACATTTGGGGTCACATTCAGATTGTTATTATTTTATTTGCAAACTGAATTTGCTCGAAAAATAAATCGTAAGTAAAACGTATTAATTAAAATTAAGAAAGATCCGGTAAAGGACTTGGAGCTACACTATACCTGCCATATTTCTGACGCAGCTTTACTCTGTTTCGGATCAAAAAACGATGTAGTAACCATCGGGTAGCCAACCAACCAGACAACACCCTCTTGGTTGGGGTTCACCCTTTTAAATGAAGAATGAGGAACTTTACACCCTGTAATTTTACTGATGTTCTATACAATTTCATAAATAATTAAATACATGTTCAAATTAATCATTCTTAAAATTAAACGCTCACCTCATTTTCTTCACTTAAGAAACGTTTAACGGTTTAAATTACACTTTCACGCCTGGTAAGTGTGTAATTTACAGAATTTGCAACACCTCCAAGTATTTAAGTATTAGCTCTCATAAATTCTGCTTGCCTAGTACTATTTTCTGGCCGGCGGAGTACAAGACAAGTAGCTACACACGACGTGGCATCTCTTTGTTTTCTGCGCGCTCTATAATTGCATCCTTCAGTTGTTCCCTGAGCACCGTCTTGAGAGCTCTCCTCGTGTATGGGCTCCGAGTACTTTAGCACGGAGATGGAAATTAATAGGTATTCTTTTGATAGTTAATGGCATTCAAGAAATGCAAAATTAACCCTTCTTTTTGTCACTTTTTTTTACTAGAAAAAAAAAATTGTGTTATCGCAAGCACTATTTTAAGTTGACCAAAAAGTATTTTTGCAATTTTACATTCTATTCAAGACCAAGTTGTTAAAATCTACACGTCAGCCAGATTAATGAGCTCTTTATCAAAATGTTTTCCTAGTAACATGGAAAACGCTCAGACATTTCATTACTTAGGCGTTACGCTCTCAAGACGCAAATCAGGTCAAGAGTTATGACAATGTCTTCCATACAATAAACGCATATTCTGTTACAGGAACCCCTTTTCATACATGAATGGGATGATGCTTCCTTTCATGAAATGAAGGTAGTGTAAGATATTGGCCAATTGGATGTCACATTCAATTGTGTGAGCAAGTAAGTAATTAGTAGGTAGGTACAGGGTACAGTCAGTCATAGAATTCAATCGATCTTCGATATTGTGATATGTGATGAACTGGGACGCAACTGGTTTACAATTTTTTTATGCTGTGTGCTTTCTTTCTGTCTTTTTTCATTTTGCTCGGCTCCTAAGGATCCTAGCGTGATGTTGTACTTGCGTTGTGTTGGTACTTATAGCCTATCTCAAGCATTAGGCTATCACATACAACAAGAATTTTGCAAATCTGACCGGTAGTTCTTGAGATAAGCGCGTTCAAACAAACAACAAAACAAACAAACTCTTTAGCTTTATTATGAAAAAGATTTGATTATTTTGTATGTTCAGTAGTCTCGCTTTCACGCCAAAACGGCTAAACGGATTTGAATGAAATTTGGCACATGGATAGACCATGACCTGGATTAGAACACAGAATACTTTGTATCCCGATATTCCCACGGGATTGAGCCTTGTGCGGGTAAAACCGCGGGGCACAGCTAGTCATAAATAAATAGTTTAGTAAGTTTTCATGGATGGAAAACACTTTTAAAACTGAACATCCAACAATTACTTTTTACGGTACCTTCCCAGCTCAGAGAAAAAAGTCATGTCTTAAGTACCTTTTATCGTAGCGAAACTTAGAAAACTGAAGTCCCTGTAAAATTTTTAAGGTCGTTAAAGTTCATCGTCATCATTTCAGCCGAAAGACGTCTACTGCTAGACATAGGCCTTCCCCAAGCACCTCCACATCGACCGGTTCTGTGCTTCTCGCATCCAACGGGTTCCTGCGGCCTTCACAAGGTCGGCTACACTCGAAGTCCAGTTAGGTAGGTCCAACTTCGAGAAACAGGTCAATCGTCGAATCCAACTCGGCTGGGCAGCGTTCGGGAAGCTACGCAATATCTTCTCGTCCCACATACCGCAGTGTCTCAAGACGAAAGTCTTTGACCAGCGCGTGTTGCCAGTGATGGTATATGGCACTGAAATGTGGTCGCTCACAATGGGCCTTATTAGAAAGCCGCAAAGTTAATTGGTAGTAATTAACTTCGATACGGTCAGTCAAGCCGTCGACCCCAGAAAATGATGTCTTCAACATTGGTACATCACTGAGATAATAATTTTTCAATTCGGCGAAGCGAAAATTGTTAGGAAAAAGTTACCTACTTACTGAAGGTTTCGTAGCTTTTGTCATACAGCTTTGTCTACTAACAATATTACTTTTTAACAACTGTTAAGGGAATATAGAGTGTAGCGATTAGAATATCACATTAATTGAAACCATGTATTCTACATTATTTAAAAATAATTAATAAGAATTAAAATTCTAGCCGTAGGACCTTTTTTTGCTGCTGTACTGGGGTGGCTGCTGCAGGAGCAGAAAACCACAAACGGCGAAAATATGCTATGGTCCATTTGAAGGACTAAGTGTGGAAAACAAAACCATAACATAGAAGCAGTTCTATGTTATTGGTTTGGTATGTTATTGATACAACGGGGCGAAAATATAACAACCTTATTGGGAGCTATATGTTTGAGCCGTTTGGGATTGAAAAACTAGGGCCTTGCGGTCCGAGTGCTCATTGTGTATTTCAGGACATTGCCAAGCGGTCGGTTGACTCTTCCTGTGACCAGCGGGCAGGCCTATTTTTATCCCCAAGAATCAGCATTGCCTTTAAACGTGGTAATACTGCCTGCCTTTTGGGCACTTGTCTCATTGACAGCGATTCGGACGAATTTTTTGATTCCCAATGATTTCTTCTCTTTTTTTATTATATACTATTGTACAGACGCCAGGGGTCGTACTATGAAGTGCAAAACCCATCATGATTCCAGTGTGAAAGAGAGATGGAGTTATGCAGGATGCATAGCACTGTCCCTTTTCCTCAATGGAATCATCATAGCTTTAGCACTTTGTAGTACGGCCTCAGCACATCAAGCTTCTACAATCTGTCAAATTTCTTTAATAGATTTTCAACTTTAAAGTAAGTATAAGGTTCAAAGTTGATTCGGAAAATTTGACAGGTTCAGGTAGCTTGATGTGCTGGCGTCTGTACAGAATGCATATACATATTTTAGTGTTAGACTGTATATTGTAATTATAAGGTTTGTCAAAATAAACTCTATAGCCAAACATACACTTATTCGAAATACCCAATTCATAGTATAGGTATGAGGAACAGGGTATAAAGTTCACTCATACTCTATAGAAAAGGGAGGATCCTCCGACCAGATGGGCGTTGTGTCTGGTGGGCAACTGCTCGATGATTCATGTCGGGCCATTGTATCTATGCTAGTTGCGCGGTAAACTCTGCTTGCGAGATGCAGGATTTGCGTGACGTCAGTATGACGAGTTGTTCGCATGTGGCGTTGTAGATACCGCTACAAGATCAATGTATGTAGGTAACGTATTTAATTTTGTAAGCGACCTCTACACATGTACAACACAGGTTCCACCCACGGCGCGTCACGTAACTACGGAACCCTTGATAAACTAATAACGACGCGACGCCTACGGTCACATGGCTAAGCTTATTGATTCCTAAAAAGGTTTATATTTTTTTTTACTTTACTAACTCCCCGTATTACATGGGTCTTATGAGTGGCTTAATGAGGGTGTAGGTACTGTACGATGTGATGTGATGGTGTAAACCAGCAGCTTTTCAATTGGCAGTAAATAAGTTCTTACTGCTGTAAAATCATTATAGATGCATGAGTGTGTAAAGTTCACTCATACTCTATAGAAAAGGGAGGATCCTCTGACTAGACGGGTGTTGTGTCTGGCGGGCAACTGCCCGATGATTCATGTCGGGCCGCCGTATATATGCTTGTTGCGCGGTAAACTCTGCTTGCGCGTTGCAGGATTTTGCGTAACGTCAGTATGACGCGTTGTTCGCATGTGGCGTTGTAGATACCGCTACAACATTTTATAAGCAACAAGATTACAAAAAATAGTTTTAAAAATGTTAATTTCACAAGATTAAATTAGCATTTACGTGACATATTGAAAAAAAACGACGACGTTAAAGAGGGACCTGTCAAATGAGTGATTGATCTAGCTAAACACTTTTTGACATAATTGGTTGTTAATTTTTTTTAATGGTTCCTAAATGTCTTACTAAGATACATGCTAGATAGTAGTATTGTGATATAACTATTTGATTGCATTCGAACATTAGAGGGGCAATTCCCGTATTTTTAAGAACGTTCGCATTCTAATCTCAATCATAATCTTTCATAAATAAAATCAATTTAAAATATTATATTTTTGACAAGTTTTTGACATTGATTAATCGCTGAGATGCTATTGCGAGTTTGTATGTGGTTTCAAAAAAACTTTATAAAAAAAAAATGAGGAATTAAAAAAAAAAGAGACTAAGTTTTGCTTACAACGTGGCAATGCCACCAGTCACATGGGTACATTGCCAGTCAACAGCGATGCGGAGGAATTTTTCAACACCATATTTAGGTTTGATAATAGTTTTAGTTAGGTTAAGATATTATATTTTTATTTTAATCGTCTGTTAGTTTATATAGTATCAGAAGTTTATCCAGTCAGTGTATATATTTCTATACTCCTAAAGATATTAAAAAAAATAAGACAATCGGAAGTAAAACAGCTATCCCTGATCGATAAAAGTCCTCCAGCAACCAAGAGAAGAAAGAGGAAGGAGGACCAATCCTTAAAAATAACTACATATGGACCTACACCATTTCTCATACTGAACATCTTCAAACAAAACAGTAACAAAACGCAACCTTATCAGTAACAGTTACAGTTTAACACGTACACAATGCTCTATCTTGCCCATTGTTTATCTGGGATCATACTCATTTATCTCTTGCGTCGCCTGCTACCCTGGTAGCATACTACCCGGCTACCCGCAAAATCTTTGAATAATAGGTACCCCGCCAGACTCATGTATGGGTAGGCAAAAAGTTCGCAAAGGGATTGTGAATTACCATGAAATTTGAGTTAGGGATGGTATTTGAATTAAAACGTGTTAGGGATAATAATATGATGTTTATAAGACAGTAAATTATGTATGTGTTGGAAATAATTTTATTTACTACTCCCTTAGTCCGTCAACGAAGATACGGGCCTGACCGAAAGAAGTTATAAGAGTGTCGTTTTTTTTTAGTTTTTCCGCTGGGAACTTCATTTCTCAATAATAGGGGCGTCTTTTACAATTTTATTCGTTTTAAAGAATTTAGAAATCGATAAACAACGAAAAATTACATGATTTTTTATCCTGGTTGAAATAAAGCATTTTAAAACATAAATAAAAAACGTTTTACAGCATGACTGGACCAACAAATGGTCACTGGTGTCGCACCTATAACATTTTGCTATCATTGCCAGCTAGCCAGGAAACTTATTTAACTAACAAACCAGCTAAATGTTCCCTTAAAGAAGCAGTAAAAGTTATCTAGAACTATCTTCCTAAATGATAGTCTAATGCTTGTAGACAACGCACTGGAAACTCAAGCACTTGTTGGAGTAGACATAGCAAAGTGATTCTAACAGAGATCAGAAAACTACTAACAAAATAGATAAAAAATTTGGAAAATCAAAAAGTGCAAGACTCATAATGCTCATTTGATCTTAAAAAAAACTATAGATATTATCCTTAGTTAGTTTTTTATTCATTATAATTAAACTGCTTTGAATAAAAGACCCATTTTCAGTAGAGTTCCTCCTATGGGTGAAAGGAATCTATTAAAAAAAATTGACTCAATTAATTGATTTTTTCAGAAGCTACAATGTGTTCAGGCTTCACACTTGATTCAAAGGATTTTTTTTTAAATATTTTAATGTCTTTTTCGTGTCTGCTGCATTAAATAAATTTTTCAAAAGTACAAAATTAATCTAAGTACATTAAATCATCTATACAATCTATATATATAAAAGGAGAACTGACTGACTGACATATCAACGCACAGCCCAAACCGCTGGGTCTAGAGATTCCAAGTTTGGCACGTACGTTCCTTATGAGGTCTAGGGGTGCACTAAGAAAGGATTTTTCAAAATTCATCCCCTAAGGGGGTGAATGGGGGGGGTGAAATTTCACGCGGACGAAGTCGCGGGAACAAGCTAGTGGTGTATAAGTTAAGTAGGTTCTGTGTACTAGCAGGAGTATAACAATAGAAACAGTTGCAGAAAGGAGGCAAAAACAATTTTTTCGATCGTAAAGCACTCTCTAATGTTTCGCATTATGAGTCGTGCAAAAAACTTTTTTAATATTACAGGCTGGAAATAAAACCCTCACATTTCTTGTTCCTTGTGTTGTGTTGCTTGTAATTTAAATAAAAGAAAGCGGCACGTTATAATTATAACATTATCAGTGTGATCAAAAAAATAAAATAGGTAAGAGATTTTTTCGTCTCTCCGTATTCACCTACCTACCCACTAAATCAACGGGAAAAACAAACATTCATCACCAACACAATTCAATTATCTGACCCTTTTAGCATACAAATCAACCCCATTCAAAATTGTCGAATGAAAATTGAATACTAAGCAGTAATTATGAAAGCCAAGAGCCAAATTAAACTTAGTCAGGGAAAACCTGCCTTGCTAAGCCGCATTTGCAGTTGGCACTACTTACCAAAGATTAAGTAGACAACAAGAAAAGGTATATGCGCTTCGGTAATCTTCGTGTTTCAGAATTAGGACGAACGCACACAGAGTAAGCCTAGGTTCGCTCAGGCACGTTTTTCTCGTGGCGATATTTTTTCGCGCATTTGATTTTCAACGCACTTTTTGATAGAAATATTGATATGGGAATTAGTGTAAAATACATATATTCAGCTGCATCAGGTTAGACTGGAAGCCGACCCCAACATAGTTAGAAAAAGGCTAGGCAGGTTGATTGAGATATGTATATAGAAATTCCATAGAGTTGTTAATCCATGTTAATCATGGTAATATAAAATAGGCAAGTAATTTCATAGTTGTGACAGCTCTGTTAGATCTCATCATCGCGCGTTCGTATTCCCTTGGTGATCTGTAGATTTCTATTTATAAAAGTGAAACTCGTTTTCTGAAAGCCTAGTACCTATTCTACAGTTTCGGAGCGTTTAAAACATTAAACTTAGTCAGGATTGTACAGTTGTTACGGCTGACGGTGCTCTGTGTGCGATCATCGACAAAATTGACAAGCCTTTTGACCTCGACAAGTGCCCCTCGTAGGGAGCGGTAGGTAATTATTTTAGCAAAGGAAACTACATGGTGTCGCTTCTACTCGCATACGGCATTTTTTGTCTATATAGTTCTACGTAAATAGGAAACTACTCCCGACATCCGTAATAGGCTTTGTCGAAAGGGGAGTACCACACAGTGAGAAGTATGTCTGAAGTACAGACGCCAGCACATCAAGTTACTACAATCTGTCAAATTTCTTTAATAGATTTTCAACTTTATCGCTGAAGCATAAGGTTCAAAGTTGATTGGGAAAATTTGACAAATTGGGGTAGGTTGATGTGCTGGCGTCTGTACCTACATAATTATTAAACTAGCTTCTGCCCGCGACATCGTCCGCGTGAAATTTCTAGTTCCCCCGACCGACCTCGTCGCATTGCATCACCTGCTCTCGCTATTACTTCAATTTCGATTAGCGTTCTTTCAGACAATTTGTTGTTTTTGCTCCACTCCAAAGGGTCCTAGTGTGATGCTAAACCTAGTGTTATATAGCCTATAAATAGCCTGCCTCAAGAACTGGAGGCCTACCACAAGCTCTTAACGCGATCCATTTTAGGACCTAAACTGAACTGTTCTTCTAATTCCTACCATGACGTCAGTTTAACGATTCAGTTTAGGCCGTGCCATCTGCTGACAGCGATTGTCCCAAACTGAGTCGCAAGTTTTGGTTTCATTCATACTTGTTTGGTACCATGACGTCCATAGAGCAGCTCAAGCGATGCAGTTTAGGAACCTAAACTGAAATGTCTTGTTTTTGAATCGTTTTTAATTAGATCGTGGTAGGCCACCAGGGCTACCAAAAGCAAAAATATTTTTTCAAATCCATCTGGTAGTTCCAGAAATTAGGGCGTTCGAACAAACAGACTCTTCAACTTTATTATTGCTACAGATGTGGTTCATATTAAAAATCAATGAGAGCAGTTTCGACAAATGGCAGACCATTTCGTCTAATGTTAGCAATTCGTCTAAATCGGTTCAGTCGTTTTGGTGACGTGAGGCTATAATATGTTAGTTATATACAGGATGTCCCAGAAATCGACCGACATACTGTACTAGGTGGTGATAGCTTTGGTCAAGTCCTCCCAAAATAACAAAACATATGTTCCGCAAAATCTTATAGTTTTCGAGTTATACCAGGTTTTAAAAAAAACAAAAAATTACCGCCCTGCGTCATTCTTTTGACTCTCATAATGTATATAAAATCTTTTCATTTATAACTTTTTGCATCAAAATATTATTTAATAGTTTCTCTATCCGTAATTACATTTAATTCTCCATAAAAACTTACAAATGCAACATAAATTCACTATTATTTGAGATTTTCCTCAAATATTTTTTTGTTAAGAAATTTTAAACAGTGGGAAAACTATAAGATTTTGCGGAACATAATTATGTTTTGTATGGAACATATGTGTTATGTGTTTTGTTATTTTGGGAGGGCTTGACCAAAGCTATCACCACCACCTACAGTATGTTGGTCGATTTCTGGGACATCCTGTATACGTCGGCATAACTAGTACCTTCGGGCTTCTGACGACAAGTAACGATTGTCAAAGATCCACGAACGACAGCCGGGACCAACGGCTTAACGTGCTTTCCGAGGCCCGGAGGGGTCTTACTATGTAAAGTAGGCCACACATCCACGGACCAACCGCGGCAAGTGTAGCTTAACCTGATCTACCGACCCATGCGGCTGTTATTACTTAGCTACAGTTTAAAGACGGCTGACGACCGAAGAGCAAAAAAATATAAAATATTTTTTGTAAGCAGATTATCTTTTTATTGGCACACGTAACTCGAAAAGTAACTACTTCATCAAAACATAATTCTAGCTTGAGGCGTGAATAAATCATTGTAATGTGTACGTTAACATTTACAGTACGAAGGAATAAGAATTATTTCTTGAAGGAAAAAATCCAGATTTTACATTTAGTTCTTTTACCGCTAAAGAACCATTATAACAGAAGACATTTACTTAGATTTTTAGCACAACACAGTGTTCCATTCCATTCCATATCCATTTACACAGATATATTTACATTTTTCCCCTGTCAATTACCTATACCTACAAAGTCCACATTAATTACTAGCTTCTGCCTACTAATTTGTTGTTCCCCACCCAACCCGTCGCATCGTATCGCATCGCCTGCCCGCGGTCATACTTCGTTTTCACTTAGCGTTCGTTCTGTTTTTCGTTTTGCTTAGCTCCTAAGGGGCATAGCGTCATGTTATATAGCCTATAGCCTTCCTCAAGAATTGGGCTATCAAATGCAATAATATTTTTTCAAATCCGATTGGCAGTTCCGGAGATTACCCCCTACATACAAACAAAAAAAAATACCTCTTTATAATATTAATAAAGAAGTATAGACTATATTTTCAGCAATAAACCGACATAGTCGTCCATTGCTCCAGAGATATCACTCAGTGCTGACGCCACAATCTTCAGCGAGACATTTTTTCCAAACACTATTAAATTACATTCTCAATCTTATTAGGGCGGCATTTACAATACCAGTAAAGAGATAACTCAGAATGTCAACGTTCGGCCGAGGCCGAAAAAAAAGACACACACATCTATACTTTCAATTCATTAATTAGGGGATAATCGATAATAGAGCAGTGGGGGCCAAGAGGTGTAGGTCGTAGGTTCGAATCCAGACAGGCGCTTTACTTTGTGTAAATTATTTCATCACTACTGCTCTCAAAACGGTGAAGGGAAACATCGTGAGGAAACCGGCATGTCCTAGAACCAAAAAATTCGAAGACATCTGACATCTGCCATCCCGCACTGGGCCCTCGTGGAGGATTACGGCCCATTCCCTCTCACCGAGAGGAAGCCTGTGTCCCAGCAGTGGGAACATTATAGGCTGATTATGTATTTTGTGTGTGTGTTTATAATGTTCATTACTTTTTCACGCTCAAACGGCTGGACCAATTTTGATAAAATTTTGTATGAAGGTAGCTGACACCTTGGATTAACATATAGGTTACTAACACACACACTCACAAACTTTCGCCTTTATAATATTAGTGTGTGCATACAATGATGGTGATCAGCTCTTCCATACTCGGTGTGACCGGGTTTTCAAGACCAAATTTGGTTTTGCAAGTCAGCAGAGCTTACGAAAGGAATGAAAATACTCTGGGTTGTTGTCGCCGGATACAGTAAATGCCCCTGATTTCGTCGGCGATCCAAGATGTAAAGTAGCCCATGTCCTTCTCCAGGTCCCAGGCTACCTATCTGTGAAATTGTATCTATACCCGCACAGCCGTTCTAGCGTGAAAGCGTAACAAACCAACTAACTAATTTAGTTAGGTTAAGGATTAGTTAGGACTAGCTGCGCCTGCGCCCAGCTGTTTCACCCGCGTAAATGTCGATCCCGTGGGAATATCGGGATAAAAAGTAGCCTATATGTTAATCCAGGGTGTCAGCTACCTCCATACAAAATTTTATCAAAATTGGTCCAGCCCTTTGAGCGTGAAGAAGTAACAAACATATAAACACACACACGCACTCACAAACTTCGCCTTTATGAGTATAATATTACCCCCTTACTAATAAACGTTGTATAGCGTCTGTATAGTTACATAATTCGGTTCGTCTTCTTGTTTTGAAGGTCAAATTACTGATGACTGAAAGAGAGAAATCGGTGTGTAACTATTCATCTGATATAATACGTTTATTGGTAAGGGGACTAGTCTGATAACCATTACCACAATCTCAATGACGACTTTTTATGGGTCTTCGGTATCTCTCTGTTTGATTAGACCACAGTGCCAACTTGATTGTCCCTGCTATCTAATGAGGGGCTTAATCTCTGTCCTCTTGGCAATGTTCCTCTCCTACTGTTTCTACTGGAATCCCAGCGTTTTTGTGTCTATGTTATCATTCACTCGTGTCGGCTCTTGTGTTACTAGCCGAAAATAAGTGATGCTTGGCGGCAGTTATGTGAAATTTATGCTCATGAAATGCTGTATGTCAAGCTTTAATTGAGCAGTAAATGGTAGATAGCATTTATTTATTTATTTTAGGATCTCCAACAAGCGATATACACTAAACATTATATGGATAATGGACGACAAAGTATTTGGTAGGTGTACTCTTTCAATTACAGGAGACCACAGCATGCACAATAAAATGAACAACTAAGGTAACAAATTAAATACCTAATACATAATAAAACAAAAATTTCATCTAAGCCACAATATCCATAATAGCTGCGCGCCGCGGTTTCACCCGCATAAGTCCCGTGGGAATATCGGGATAAAAAGTGTCCTATGTCCCCGACTTCGTCTGCGATCCAGGATGTACAGTAGCCCATGTCCTTACCCACACCATGGTCTACCCATGCATTTCTACGTTTTACATGAAAATAGCGACCTATTCATACAACTTAATAAATCAGCGAAAACCTTTCGAAAAAACCCACGCCTACTTTTGGACTATAAATAATATTTCTGACATCAAACGCTACCCAATAACTCGAACTTCCTAAGAGCTAAAACGAAAGAGTAAAACATTTTCTCAGAGTGACACGAACAAGAAATGTTGCCCCATTATTCTTCACAAATCAAATTTATGAATGAAGTAACAATAAAAGTTTTAGTCGTTACAAAGAGTGCCATAAAAAGAGCAAAGACCATTCAAGTAATCCAAGTGTAGTTAATTCCTTTCATTTTATTCCCTAGGGAATAATCATGTCCTGTTGACGTTAAAGAATGTACTGGACATTAAGAATTAGAGCGATTTAGGATCTCCCTAAGGCCTTGTTCACGTCTTTGAGCGATGCGACTTGGGTCAAGATACAGACGCGCGCGTCACTTGTTTCAGTCCATCGCGATGACTCGTAGGATGTTCTAAACATCTTCTTTCATTTGTTTTCTTCGTAGTTACTGTCGCAAGACGCGTGTTGCTTGAGCGTGTAGGTCGTGGCCACGGGGTAAGGGTACGGATACATCTGGAAAGACGCGACATACGCGCGGGCAACACGCGACTTTTTCGCGACTCTGCGATGACTTGCTATTTTGCAAGCAACTTGTATGTAGGTAGTATGTTAAATGCACTCGCTGGATGGCGCTTTACTCTCGCGGGTAATTCAGCACGTGTATCATTCAGTGCAGCAATAGACTTAAATCAAAGCGCGGTGCAGTCACACGAAGCGTTTTGCTTCCACGTTTATTACACGTAGATACAGACGCCAGCACATCAAGCTACCCGAAACTGTCAAATTTTTCCAATCAACTTTGAAACTTATACTTTAGCAATAAAGTTGAAAATCTATTAAATAAATGTCCAAAGTCCATATTACATCTTGTTAGCGAGTATGTTTTGTAGATATTTTAACAGAATGCAAGCTAATTTGTTATGGTGATGTATAGGAAATTTCGTCCCCTAATTACATTTGTGAATTTTCCGCTAATGCCTCTACGACTTTCGGCACACATACATGTGTGCGCAACCTAAGGGAACATTACGTAAGGTCGTCCCTACAACACATCCATCATGATGAGGACAGCACTCGCCGGGTTTCCCGCCGAAAAAATATTGATAATGTCTCCCGAGACCCGATCCCAGTGTCAAGGACATATGACGCCCTGGTACTCGACAGCAAAATTGGATAAACTGTCCCTAGTATGGTTGAGGGAGATTTTAACATAATTCGGTTTTTTTTGTTGCCATGCCAATATTGCCAACGTTTATAAAAACAGTTTATTGCAATGCTTTATGATCATAAATTAAGTTAAAATTAAGACAAATGTACAGAAAGGTAATTTCCAAAGTAAAACAGATTTAAAATACTCTAAAGCTGTGCCAAATTGCATTTTGTTCCTCAAGCGGAACACACTCGAGAACTGTTACCGCTGCCGAAAAGTTTGGATTAAAATATATCTACTGAAGTTTCTTAACTCCTAGTCATTGTTTAGACCGCCTTTAGTTGCTACGGCTATTTATTATCGTAGTGAAGATGGTAAACTCGCTTGAATGGCTGCAAACTAAATTTAATTTACAGTAAATTTAAGCGGCTACAGCCCAAAGGCTTGTGTTTAAAACCTAAAACTGAAGCCCCAGGAATAACAGGAATATGTTTAACGTAACGCAACAAAATTGGAGAGAAGTTAAATATAGTTTATGGTGTGGATGAGTATGATACGACACATTCATTCATTCAGCCTAAAGACGGCCACTTCTGGACATATCCGTCCCGCAATCACCGCCATTTCGGTCGGTTTTGTGCTTCCCACGTCCAGCTGATTCCTGCGGCCTTCACATGATCATCCGTCCACCTTGTCTTGGCCTTCCAACGCTAAGTACGTCTTTTGGTACGCGGTCGCCACTCCAGAACCTTTCGGCCTCATCGGCCATCAGTTCTGCAAACAATACGACCTGCCTACTGCCACTTAGGTAAGTTTCGCAATTCTTCGGGCTATGTCGGTTACCTTGGTTCTCCTGATAACACACGACAAAAACAAATGATATTTTAAAAACATTAATGAAACTACACTGACTCAACATTAATAAACCAAACTGAGATCAAGCGTGAATTTATCGTATATTTCGGCAAAACAGAGCTTCATTGTAAATGAAGTTGGCCTACATTGATATTCCCTCACTCCATCTCAGCAATAACTCAAAACGAAGGACGAGAAATCTCACAGAATATCCCAAAAAAGTCTCATCTAGGCCGAAATTGTGAGCGCCGAGGGCGGCTCACATTTAGGCATTCTAATAAACGTAATTTCTACGGAACACACCAATAAAAAGTTTATTATATGGCCGCTTTATACCGGTATTAACTTTTATTATGTTGGAAATGTTTATTTAATTATTTTTTTCCTAGAATATTAGCGGGTACGTACAATATAAGGAAGTGGCTTAAATTAATTTCTCGAATCATTGACTCGATACATTACTATGGGTTTGTCTTTTTAGCAGTTGATATTACGCAAATCAATCTGCCTAGCCTTTTCCTCAACTATCCCTGGGGTCGGCTTCCAGTCTACCCGGATGCAGCTGAATACCAGTATTTTACACAGAGCGACTGCCTATCTGAGCTCCACAGCCCAGTTACTGTCTAACAGGATACCCCTTGGTAAGACTGGTTTTCAGACTTTCGGGCTTTAGGTCTAACATATCTTAAAAGTGCTAAAAAAGCTTTATTACTCCCCACAGTACAGTTGTTTAGCACTGAAAATCCGAAATTACCTCTGAACTAGTACGAAAGGAGCATAATAAAGGAAACAGCTGTAACATGAGCTCGGCTATTTAAGAGAATTCTAGTGCATTTGTTTTTAGGTCGTTAATGAACTAGCTCGAGTGGGAATGGAATTAATCTGAACTAAATACTGCTCGGGTTACGATCCCGGATTAGTGATGTTTAGTATTGTAATGTTTTATACTCACTGGTCGCGCGGTGGACTATAAATGCGGGTATTTTATTTTCTTATTTAAAAAATGCGGGGAAATTACTTTTAAGCGAGAAATCATAAGGATTCTCGCCTTATGATAAGTTATATTTAATTCACTTCGGGCGCGCGCCCGTTCACAAATCCCGGATCCGTGGAGCAACCCAAGTTGGCGCAGAAGACCGTCGCAGGAGACCAGGTTAGAGGCCTCTCAATTTCTTCTTTGGTTGTGTCAAAACGGCGGACATTTCTTCAACACTTAAATGTACTCCGATCCCGAAGTGATCCTTATGATTCCCGCTATTTAACGTCACGCTAGGCCCCTTAGGAGCCGAGCTAAAACAAAAAAAAAAAAAGTCAGAATGAACGCTAATCGAAAACGAAGTAACAGCACGGGCAGGCGATGCGATGCGATGGGGTGGGTCGGGCTCCAAGAAATTTTACGCAGACGAAGTCACGGACAGAAGCACGTTTTTTAATAACTTGGCATACGGTTACATGGCACTCTATCGCGTCAAAACAAATAAGGAATCATAGACATAGCTAAAAGCTTTGTCTACATCTCCTACGCATAAGTAAACTTTAACTCGTATATAAAGGGGATGCCAACCCTTGCAAAACATTCCAACATCGTCTTCGGAAACAGTGTCATCTCTCCAAGAATATTTCTTACGAAAATGTTGAAGATCACAGCAATTATTAGCCTCATGTTTATCGGTGAGTAAAAATATTCATTACATAATGTGGGCGCGCAAATAGCACCAACAGACGGGGGTAAGAACTCCTCCGGGGGAGTTGTATAAGGATAGTAATAAAAGCTCAGACAAAATAATAAGAATTATCCTTACTCAAAATATGAAATCTACTGCCTAAAAATACTAACTTTCCGACTACTTTTGTCCGAATAAAAATTACGAAACGACCGAATGAGATACTGAAATCTTCGAAAAATAAACATGACTGTTTATTTCTATAATACTTTTCTACCAGCTTAAATTAAATTTTTATGTATACCTAGGTAAAGGTATTTTATTCTCATTCACTCGCTCTTGCATCCTATGTCGACATAGGATGCAAAATTATAATAAATTGTAGTAACTTGATGTGCTCGCGTCTGTACATAGTAATTAAACATAACTGTCTAAAAGTGGGTGTAGGTAACTAGGTACTCCTAACCTTTCGGGGATTAAAGGCGTCCCGTTATATTACTGGTATATTATGTTTTTTTCAAATCTCAAATCGTTTATTGCAATCCATAATGTACAATTACAGGTGGTAAATAAAAAATTATTGAAACAATTATGGACCCTGTCGGGCACAGCAAATTTTTAAATAAGTAGAGAGAGGAAGAGCGCTTTATTAACTTTCCTTGTTGTGTATTTCCATTCATTCATTTATTATATTTATATTTTATATGCAGGTCTATCTATTTATTTATTATTTATTTAATTATATTTTATATTGTTCATTATTATTTCCTTTATTCGTCTGTATACATATAATTTATATTTTTAAATATTAGAATATAAAAAAAATATATAAAAACATTCAAAAATATAAAAAATAGTAGCCCACCGGTATCGGGAACAGGGTCCAAGCTACCGGTGGTCAGGGCTCCAGAGAGAGGAACCTCCTGACAATGCGAGCCGTGTCCAGAAGTACTGCTTTCTGAATCAAGCCCTTGATCCAGCTGGCCAACGAGAGCCTCCTCAGGTGTTGGTCGAGGCTCTTGGCTATCAATCCATTGGCTGTAACGACTATTGGCACAATGATTGCTGAGTCAACATCCCACATGTCGACAACCTCGCGAGCCAAGTCAAGATACTTGATTTGTTTATCTTTCTCGGCTTTCACGAGGTTCTCATCATGCGGGACGGTTATGTCAACAATCATTGCGCGCCGCTCTAATCGATCCATCACCACTATATCAGGCTTATTGGCAACATAAATTTATATATTGTTCATTATTATTAATGTACCTAGTATCTATAATTATTAAGCATTATGAAATAATTTGTTTTTGTCATTTTATTTATTAATATATATCTGTTATTCTTAAGTATCCTATTCTTGCAGTGAGCTCGGTGTGGTCTTCGTGCGACTCGTGTGGAAGCGAGTGCGCGAGCGCCTGTGGCACGAGGCGCTTCCGAACGTGTTGTTTCAACTACCTGAGGAAGAAGAGGGGCCCGAATGACTTCAAGGTAACTTTCAGATACAAACTGACCGAAAACGGAAATCTATATTTTCGGCATCAGACTCGTTTCCAGTTTCCTATAGTAACAGTTCATATTTTTTTTTTGCAAAAATATTCTATGTACAGTTTTGACTTTGTTCCTATTTTATTTTATGTAAAGATTATGGACCCTGTGAGGCACAGCAAAATAGTAGGAGAGATCATACAATTTCAAAATGATTTATTTGTATATATCAGTAAACAATATTTAGATATTTTACATATATGTGTATATGATATATCATGTCTTGGTATCACCATATTTTACCTTTTGGCAGTCACCAAAAAAGATAAGTAACCAGGGTCGTCGGATGTAGTTAAAGTTTATTAATAAACTGATGTTTATTTTCGAATAAAATTTAATTTGATAAATGAACTGTTTGTTTAAACATCCATCGGTCTGTTGTGCTGTTAATGGTTGATTGAGTGACAAACGTACGAACTCTCCTATTTAATACTACTAGTAGGATTCCTGATTATTTCAGGGTTTTTTCGTGACAAGAATTGTATTTGAATTTTTCTTATCTTTAATTCCAGGTCTTCACTCTCGGCCAGGATGTTAAAGAAACTCAGTCTAGGTCAAATCCCGTCGCCGTTTCAAACGATCCCATCTCCAGAATTTTGTTAAGCGAAAACTACCCATACTCTTCAGAACTTATGGTTGATAATCACTTGTATTAAACTACACGTTGGTATAATTATGAACTGAACTACATACTTGTATTTTGGACTCTATCAATGTAGGTTTAAAATTCTTTTAACTGAAGAAATAACAACGTTACACCGTCAATACTACGGCTAGCAAATTGATTAAGGAAATATAATGCAAAATGTATTATTTTAATGACTAATAAATATGTTTATACATTGTACTTGAGGTTTTTTTAATTTAAAGCCCAGTTTATCAGCCGCACTTCATAAGTTGTAAATACAAAAACAGTAATTATTTGTATTAATGTCAATATCAATGACGAATTATTATAATAGAGACAGAATAGTGCCGGCAAGTATCTCCACGATTACTCTTTTAAAAATAATTGGCTTATTTTACAAATTACATTGTTGATGGGTATGGGAGGACCTGTCAACAACCGGGGTAGCGGGATCGTCCGAAAGGGTTACCGCTGCCCCGGAACATAAAGGGCTAAGGAAGGAACACGGGTGGGTTTTAGTCAGTAAGAGTCTGACACTCCCTTCCGCTCCACCCAGAGCGGGAGGAGTCATTAGATGATTTCCTATCCACAAAAAAAAAAAAAAAAAAAAGCCTGTCACCAAGTACCAGGGTAACAGATCGTTCAAGTAACAGATCATAACTTCAGTTATCACCTAGTGGTTGCATTTTTTCTGCTGTGTCTGTCTTTTATGAAACTGTTAATGCCAAGATAGAGAACTATGTTCCGAGACGTAAATATCCTCGCTGGTAACCCCTTCACTTATAAAATGAATTGCTGAGAAAGACAAAATCAGGAAACGCTAACGCGTGCCCGTATTCCCGCCGTAAGCGGCAGAGGAGGACACCGTGGAGTTTTAGCGGGTTAGAGTCCCACATAACTGCACTATCTCCCCGTGGTAATGCAGAATGCATAAGCATTTCTCCACGATAAAAATAAAAAAAAAATACGGCAAGTTAACAGACAGAAGGTCATATGATCGGTTTTGATGAGTCCAACATATTGCACTTGATGTCGAGCGTGTCATGATGGAGCCAGGAGATGAATAGTGGAACTATTTAGGGGCTACTAGTAAACCCCTCTAGTTTGGGGTTATATTATTCGTTTTGACGAGTCCATTAAACATTGTGTAAAAGGACACATCACATAAACGTCAACTACGTATTCCAACTATGTAACTTTGCATAAAAATAATTCATGGGACACGACTTTTATTGTTGGTGTGAAAATTGCAAAATTGCACTTGGTGTCGAGGGTCTGATGAAGAGCCAAGAGGTGGATAGTGGAACTCTTTACTTGTGAACCTCTCTAGTTTGCTAGTAGCCCCTCATCGTTATAACTTCGTTGACTTTATGAAAAAGTTCAAAATAAAAATAACTAGTTAAAAAAAAAATACGCTTTTATCGATTTTTATTCCGGTCTGATCCCCTGAGCCCCCTCCCCTCCACCCCCCTCCTCGATCCCCTGCTAGTTCGTCTTCTGTTTTACACTTTGTCTTATCCACTTTATGCTAGGTTACTCTTTTTGACAGGTAAGTACAGTCAAGAGAAAATAAACGTTTCACGCGCTAAGAATTATAAAATAATCAAATTAACTTAAATTGAATTCTAAAAACGTGGAATGATTTTAGAATTAATAATAAGTTCGCTCCACGCTTTAAAAACTACATAATTATTATTGAGTAGTTTTTTTTTTGTACAGACGCCAGCACTTCAACCTACGACAATCTGTCAAATTTCTTTAATAAATTTTAATAAATTTAAGGATCAAAATTGATTGGGGAAATGTGACAGTTTTGGGTAGGTTGATGTGCTGGCGTCTGTACAAAGCGAAACTTTAGCAAGCTTTTATTTTGGCATTCAATTAAGAGACGCCTAGTGAAGTGAAGGCGAGCAGTAGAGCTTCAATCGTCACTTTCTGAGTGTCGCGTCGACTCCATCGTTTCATACACGAACTCAATCCAACTTTTTTATTGATGTTTTAATAACGAACTTTGAAGTAGGCTCCGTGTCGCAATGGCGAAATATGAAACTGAATATTTTAATTCTTTGATCGTGTCAAATGAGTTTTTACGTGTTTGGGAATCGTATGTTTTATTTTTTTTATAACAGAGTTTTTCTTGTTAAATCGGATATTTTTTCTGTGATCGGATCGAATAATAATGTATTTTCGATCGAGAAAAGTGTTATGTGGTTTTTCGGTAATCATTTCGATGTAGTTGCCCGGAATTGTGCCCAGCTAATGGTAATAGGCTCGCCCTCTATTTCAAGGAACATAGGTAGGTAAACTGGCGAAATATACATGTGTGTAGATTTGTAATGTGACCAAAATTTTCGAACATACACACGAACACACACTACACACACACTACACACTATTCGAACATTCATCATCTGCCTAGGCAGATGATGAATGTTTGTTCTTCGCCGGAAAAAAAACCGTAATATACAGGCTGTAAAAACACATCACGAAGCAGTCATCTGACGGGTCCGCAGTGAAGCGCGGCTGCATTCTGCGTGTTGTCGTGTCCATTGTTTATCAAAATATAATATGGATGAAGAAGACTTATTTTTACTAGAAAAAAGTTCGAACTAGTTTAAGAACGGTCCCTGCGCGGACCGCCCGCGCACCCACTGCGGCCACTTGTATGAACGAGCTATGGCGTGAGTTGCCCGCGCCGTGCAGCCCGCGCTGCTCACCGCGCCCGCATACCCACTATGGACACTCAAATGAATTTCATATGTTTGAGTTCGCCGCGCCGCGCCCGCCCAGCGCCCGCGCTGTCAGTCTAGCCAAACACTAAATGGACTACATAGATAGTCCATTTAGTGTTTGGCTAGACTATATACTATATACCTACAAAGCACGCTGTCAAAAGTTTCAATGCCCAAGGAAGTAATTCCACAATGTTTGTCTTGCTTTAATGGTCTCCTTAGTAAAACCCACAGAAAACCCGCATACGGATGATAGGCAATATGTTGTGAAAGCCGATATCAGTGCCAACAATAGCCATTGAGTGCAGGACCGAGAATAGTGTGGGTAAATTATGGACAGGTTGTATGTGGGAAACCGGTACATACGTAGGCGTGAGATGATACATGGTAGTAGTAGTAAATAAAATAAGTAAAAGAAAGAAAACTTTTATAAAAAACAAACTTTTATTTAAATGCGCTATAAGTATAATAAAATAAACTTTTCCTAGTACTATTATATATTCTGTATCATTACACAATTTATATGATATAAAAGCTTGTCGCGAGATTTAAGTACTCGTATTAATTAGTTTGAAATTTTTTTAAATTAAAATCGTTCAGATCAAGTTATTTAATTGATTTATTCCGGTCTGATCTCCTGAGTCCCCTCAACCTCCTCGATCCCTTGATAGTTCTTCTTTACTTGTTTATCTACACAGGGAAAGCATTAGAGAGTGTTTTACGGTCGAGTTTTTGCCTCCTTTCTGCAACTGTTTCTATTGTTAGTTAGTTTCTTTGTTCCAACACACAAACAAATCTCTGGGAACACCAGTCGAATTTAAAAAAGTATTTTTGCATTTGATAGCTCAATTCTGGAGGAAGGTTTAGGCTATATAACATCGCGCTACGACCCTTAACGACCCTTAAGAGCAAAAAGAATAAAATTCAGAAGGAACGCTAAGCGATAACGAAGTAATAGTGCTGGAGGACGATGCGATGCGACGCGGTGAGTCGAGGGAGCAAGAAATTTTACGCGGACGAAGTCGCGGGCAGATGCTAGTCTACTAAAACGTCGACCCGCCATTACAGTTAAATTCTACTAATAGGCACCTATTATAAACGCAAAAGTTTGTGAGGGTGGATGGATGGCTAAATGGATGGATGGATATTTATTACTCTTTAACGCAAAAACTACTGAACGGATTTTGATGAAACTTAACAGTAATATAGCTTCTACATCAGAATAACATATAGGATACTTTTTATCCCGATTTTCCTACGGGATCAACACTTATGCAGGTGAAACCGCGGGGCACTGCTAGAATAATATGCGCTTAACATAAGCTTTCTAATACAACATAATCAGCCAGTTATGATCCCACTGCTGGGACACAGGATTTCTCCCTATGACACGGATTGGCTGTAATCCACCACTCTGGCCCAATGGGGGTTAGCGGATGTCAAGTCCTTCCAGGATAGTCCAAATAAATAAAACTTTAATTTGAAATAGATGCATGTAATCGTTTAGCCTCCGTTGAAGATCCAATAAATAAATCAAACCAAACCATAAACTTCAATGATATAAGGAACAATAACAATTTAACGCCACAAGTGAACCGTATGTCATTATCGCCGATCCAATCGTCCAAATAAACATTGGGACTGCCTAAGCTTGTTGAAAGTTATAATATGCCAACAATATGAATCGTGTATTCAACCACACGAATACGACCTTTTCTAACAAATCTACCTATAATATAGCTAAAAGGTTGAAGGGCGATTTTGAAATAGATCTCTGTGATGTTTTGCATAATTATTGTCTGTTAATTATTGTTTTAGCCACTTTGACCGCTGTTGTGCTTCTCGTATCCAGCGGATTCCTGCGCTCTTCACCACAGGGGCAATTCTCTTAATTTTAAAAACGTTCACAGTCTGATCTCAGTTTCTATCTGCGTCAAAAATACCTCTAATTTTCCTACATTTTGACAAGTTTTTGACATTTTTTTATCGCCGAGATGAGACTGCGATTAGATTTTGAACATTTTAAATTACGAGAATCGGCCTTCTGGTCTTCGGTCTATCTTATGGAAGGCCTTCCAACGCTACGTTTTCTGGTACGTGTTCGCCACTCCAGAACCTTTCAGCCTAATCGGCCATCTATTCTGCGTGCAATGTGCCTTGCCCACCACACTAATATTCACACTAATATTATAAAAGCAAAAGTTTGTGTGTGTGTGTTTGTTACTTCTTCACGCTCAAACGGCGGGACCAATTTTGATAAAATTTTGTATGGAGGTAGCCGACACCCTAGATTAACATATAGGCTACTTTTTATCCCAATATTCCCACGGGATCGAAACTTATACGGGTGAAACCGCGGGGCGGAGCTGGTTGGTATAATATTGCTGACTGCCTCGTTGGCGTAGTGGTCGCAAGCGCTACTGCTAAGCATGGCGAATGTAGAAAAAAAACTTTATTTTCCCATGCGTAAAAGGGGGCGTATTGTTCTCATCTGATACTGAAAAAACTGTTATGGGCAGATACATAAACCTCTATCGAACAAAAAAAAAATTTGCAAATCCGACTTATATGACGGAACATAAGTACTTTCTTTTGCTTTTCGCTCGATTTTGTGAAAAATACTGCAATCTTTTGCGAACTCCTTGTAATATGCGAAGGGTCACTTAAGTACCTAGTCAAGATATACCAGGGAAACGTCTTAAAAGCGATTTTATGAGGCCGGCACAACTTGATGGTGGATTGAGATATTTGCATTATTTACTTTTAAGAATAAACTGGTGAACTTTTTGTACGAAAAGAAAAAGGTCTTTTAGTAAGACATGAATGAAACTCGCACAGACCAGGGAGGCATAGGAGGAAGCAGCACTGGGCAGAACAAGGCTGCCATTGATGATGATGATAATGAGAACATTTCTAACGAATTGGTAAAGAAGGGAGAAAGACAGATTAAAATGATCGAACCAAGATGTAAGATAGATTTTATGAATACCTACAATGCTGTCTGGGATGGTCTTTTTTTGCCGCTGGAATGTCCATCTTACAAGAACTTTACTAACATAAAAGGTAGCCAGTTACAAAGTAAATACTATGCACCAATGAAATCACACCTTTTGACATCCCAAACGAAACGCTTGCTTCCCAATACTCAGATTCGAAGAAATCGTTAACTTTGTAATCAATATAAGTCGTACCCTGAAGATATACGAGTACCTACTAGCGGCGATGTAGGTCAGCTTGATAACGCACCTTATCTAGCCCATTTCACCACGGACCGTGATAGAATTAGAACGAAGTACCTAATATTGCAAGCTCGGTCCACTGAATGGAATCGTCTTAAGGATAATTACGACAACGTCAAAGTCTCCGTGCTGTGTCGTCATGTTTAGGCTGCCTTTCATAACCTTTAAATTTCATGGCTTAGCTTAGCTCTGGTGGAAAAGGATTCAACGGTGCTTGGTTTTTTATACGGGGAAAAATTAAATCAGCTAGTGAAACTCCGCAGTCTTGATGTGTGTCGATATATAAACACAATAAAATAAATAGACTGGTTTTCTCTCTCATACTTTAAGTAACTTAGTAATATTTTTTTTTAAATTGATAGTCTGCTGAGTTTCGCTAGCTAATTGAATTTGACCTTGTATTGCTTATCAACAACCTATCAACTATATATACACGATATTATGTTAAATAACTATATCTATTGTTACCTTGATTAACTGTCAGAGTTAATATGAGCTGTCATGTTGCATGCTGACGTGATTACCTGAAACGTAATTGTGATTACTGTAGCACAATTCAGTAGGAATCAAGTTGAAAAGGTGAGTATAGACTGGAGCGTTTACTTGTAACAGAACATCGAGCATTCGCCGTTTTTAAATTTTATCGAACAAGTTGGGGACGTCGCGAGGGACCTCGGCGGCGAGGTCGGAATGACGGTGTTCTGTATTTGTGCACTGTACTGGTTGACTTTTGGCTCTCCTGGAGGAGGGTTATGGGGTCGTCAGGATCGGAGAGGATCCCCGCCACTAGGAGCTCCTCCTTTTATAGTCATGAACAGAACAACTTTGACGTTTCTATCTACCGTCATCCAAAATATCAACGACATAAAAGGTGGATATCCGTTTGGAATATGTTCTATGTTTTGCTACATTATTCCTTAATATTTAGGTTATGCAAAACATTACTATTTTACCAAGTTTTAACAGTAAAATGATAACAATAACAATACCTATAATTAGGATAATCTATTACGTGCATTGACTGGACAAGTACACTCAAGCCGTGTGGTTCTTTCCTCAAAAGACCATTTCAGACACCAATCTACATGGTCTTCACACGATCTGACCAAGATTATGTCTGGACTTTAAAAGAGACTGAGAACTCTGAGTTTGTTTCGGTCTTTCTTCTCAGAGTTGTCAGATAAACGCCGACCTCATCCAGTTTTTAAAATATGCTTGACGTGTTTGTGCAAACTTACTTACAAAAATAAAATCTCAAGCTTTCTCATATCGCACGAAATAACAATCACAAAATGTTATTCCAGAACGTATTTTATACTAAAATGCCTTTATAGCATTCAGGGCAAGCAAAAAACTATGCAAAACTATAAAATAGGGAACAACTGTTTCGGGGATATTCGGTTAGTAGAATGCTAAGTAGGCATTCTGTTGGGGGACGGAGTACCAACCTATGTTTTTGCTGGAATTTAAATAATGCTTCTAAGTACCTATTTCTAGTTATCCTTGGACCGCCGGAAGTAATTACGTAACACACTAGCAAGGCTTTCATTTTGACAGTTCAACAACATTCATTACGTTATTTACGTTGCTGAGCAGACAAATTTTTTGAACATATAAAGCAACGGATAGCAATATCGTTGAAAATGATTCAGATTGAGATTGATAGTGTTTTACGCAGTTAGGATGCTGGTTTTAGAAAAGTTAATATAATTAAATTATAAAATTATAAAAGCTTTATGTAAAATATTGACAGAGGTGCAAGATGGACCATACTCAGGCAGGCTCAGCAAACAAGGCTTATGTAAAGTAGGTTCGTCTGGCAGCTGGCACACCCTGGGCAGTCCAGCTATGAAAATAAGGTGCATGACACCTTATTTTCATAGCTATAAAAACTTTAAGCTTGGAGGGCGGTGCTGGCCCTATGTGCAGTGGTATCGACCCCAACTTAGAAGTTGTAGGTCGTGAGTTCGAACCCAGACAGGTACTTTACTTTGTGTATTTAATTACTTAACCACTGCTCTCAAAACGGTGAAGGAAAATATCGTGGAAATCGGCATGTCTTATAATCAAAAATACGAAGATATGTAACATCCACCAAACCGCAATGAGCCCGCGTGGTGGATTATGGCCCACTCCCTTTCAAAGAGAGGAGGCATGTATCCCAGCAGTGGGAACATTATAGGTTGATTATGCTAAAAACATAAAATATAGAACTCAATTACTATACTAAATAAAATATGTAGCTTTGAAGGCTAGTTCTCCAAAAGATACAATAGACTGGTTATTTCGCGCACTACCAATTAGTACATCAATTTATCGATAGATTTCCAATACATTACATAAAATAAAAACTATATAAACATTAACAAACTTACAGTGAAAACGGTTTATTAATTTGGGTTGAATTTTGCCATAAAACCTCATTTTAATCTGTCCGTATTTCTCTGTAGTTTTTATTATACAATAATCTAGTACTAGAAACTCCTGCAAGCTTCACGTTTTGCAGTAACAACAAGAAAGCGAGTGCATCCCTCTAGATAATATTAAACGAACCGTATACGTTCTACAAACGACTTCTGAGTCCCATCCCTATCCGTTTGAGTGATGTACTATGTCATCTGGTAATCCGGGACTGATCCCGACGTAGTGCGTAATCACCTAACTTCTCTGTTCTGTTATCCTGGTACCCGTATTGGATTACGCTGACCGATTTCTGTTTGAATAATGGTTTTTAGACAAAAGGGAATCAACAAAAATAGTTCGCCATTTATGAATACTGAAAGGGCGAAATTGATTTGGTTAGCATTATTTTTATTACTAGCTGACCCCACAGACATTTTCCTGTCAAAATGTCAATATTGTCTTGAGCTCATACAAAATCTTATAGAAAAAAACACGTCCAGTTATTGTTTTCTTGGGGTAACTTTTCCAATTTTTCTGTCCATTAAAACCTAATTTGGACTGTTACGAACATTTTAAAACAAAAAATAGCCAAATTGGTTCCACCGTTCTCAAGTCATGCGCTAACAAACGAACAGCTTTTCATTTTTATTTATAAGGATGTAGGAATTGTAATAAAATAGCATGTAGCCTGCATGCAGCTTTATCTATTAACACTGGCTGTATTGTATGTAGATAGCTATCTTTTAAAATGACATAAAACAGACTTCTAGATTTGAAATGATTTGACAGAGAGAAAGATGAAGCAAGATGAAGTAACGATCTAAAAAGTGTATTTTTTTATTTTATTAAGGGCAGTTTAACGATAAATTGTTCCAACGAACCGCACGTTACAAAATTTTATTTCAGTGGGGTTAGTGGAAGTGCTCAGGTGCTGTTCGTCCAAGTGCGGTTCAAATCAGTGCTCTGAGTGGAATACCTCGATAATTTTTATTCGTGGGATAAAATTGACGTCTGACAGATTTTGTATCGAAGAACTGTCAAAAATTCAAAATTATTCCTCGAATAAAAATATCTGGCGTTGGAAAAATCCAGCCCTTAAAGAAGTTAAACGTATTTTCAAGTATCATTACGATCTGCACTCAGCACAGCACGATTTATGATTAATTAAATTTCTAGTGGGTTCTACGATATTAGCAAAAACGCTGCTCAATCATGTGCCCAGCCTCGATAGAAACAAACGCACGCGTTGAAAGTCATTGCCTTGGGCTGTTATAAATCGAAATATGAACAAATTGATTTGATATTGAGTGAAATGAAACCTTTAAGCGTACCTGTAGGCGGAGACCATAATACTACATAACGTCCTTATTGGCTATCTGAAAAATAGATACTTACAGCTCGAAATAGATTCTTACTACGGACTACTGACGGTACCACCTACGAAGAACAGACTGACGCCGCACACCATTGCATAGACGCGTCTATGCAATGGTGTGCGGCGTCAATCTGTCTGGCAAGTGGGAGGGTAGGTAAGACACGTTTTCATTGAAGAAGCTATTCAATGAAGAATATTTTTTTTTTTGTTTTACATAACATCGCATCACGTCTATAATTCCCCGAAGGTTTTGGCAGAGCTGTAGGTACCCCTAATATGTAAGTGTGTTCTTTAGTTTTCTTCGAGTATTTTCAGCTTTTGTGTTGCCAAGAGACAAGTTATGATGTATTGTAGCCAAATCCTAAGTTACGTTTCGTTTCTTAAAAGATTTCCCAATGGCAACAAAGGTTATTAGGGCTCAATAGAAAATTTAAAAAAAATGTTTTAGCATGCATGCTGATGGACAATGGGACCAAACTGCCTCAGTGTAAAAAAATGGTGGCAGTTATAAGCGGTGGTCAACGGGAATAATCCTTTTACGGTACCAGGGCTTCATAGGATGAGCAGCACATCATTAAAGACTTTCAATAACTCGATACGAGGATGCAAGTTCTCTTCTTGTTCAGCGCAATATTCTTATAAAGAAAACTTGAAGTTTACCCCGGGAAGCTAATATGCGAACAAAGTCAAACAAAAGCGGTGGAACTTCACCGCACATCTTACTTGATGGGTAAAAGATAAAACAGTGTGTTTAAAGTTGGTTTACTTTATTACTTAAAACGTTTTGAGCAGTCACGACAAAAAGTACTAGGCTTACATGAATTGAAGATATTATTTCATGCATTATAACATGCTTGTTCATGTGTATAAGTACCTACTTATTTTTGTGTCAACCTTTGGCCATCTGGAATAATATACGTCTTTCAAATTGGTGAAAGAATTTTCTAATAGGAGCTGCGGTTCCGGAGATTACTTTCGACATATATGTACCAAAGGCTGGGTTATAGTGGAGAGTTTTGAATTTCTGTAGGTACTTATTGATTGATTGATTTGAAATTTCTTGTATTTTAACATAAACAAAATAGAAGCCTTATGATTGGGTGTTTTGTGCAGACTATGGCGCCTTTATAAAACATTTACGTACTTATACATAAATTATGTACCTAATGTAAAAAAACTTCTTGTTATGAATTAGAGTTATCATAATATTACTTACGTTAATTAAATATTGTACTGTTCAGCGCGATGATTAGATACAAACGCACTTTATAACACATATTAAACTATTTTTAAGATTGTAACAAAGTAAAACATTGATAAATTAAATTATCACTTTGACAGACCTATAATATAACTAAAATGCAAACTTCGTGTGCTGAGTGAGATTCGTTGTAAATCTACCTACATTTAGAGCGAACGTAAAAAAAAACAAGTCCGGTCGTTCTATACTTACTGATGTTAATAATAACACCAAAACGATAAAAAAGTTACCAGGGCTCGAGGAATAAATAAATTACTTATGAAAACAGCACCCTAATTGCGTAAAGAAAGAAAAAGTATTTATTGCGACTCGAACAGGAAGATCACAAACTAAACTAAACACAGTAAAAAATTTAAAAAAAATTGTGTAACACACTATTAATCAGAATCTGAATCATTTTGAAAGATATTGCTAATCCATTGCTTCATAAATGTTTGATAAAAAATTCTGCTCAACAACGTAAATAACGCAATGAATGTTTTTGAACTATCAAAATGGAAGCCATTGCTGGCCATTGCTGGTAGTGTGTTACGCAATTACCCCTCAGGATGATAGATAGTTTTCGTGGCTTTTCTTGAAAACTAAAATACCTACAGAAGAAAGCCTATAATAGTGATTATTGGAAGGCACTATCTAATAAACCTCGACATTGCTTTAATAAACTAACAAAGTATTAAAATTAAAATATCCCAAATTAGCTAAAACTATTAACGAACTAAAATAGGCCACTCACAAAATATTGCGAAAAAAGTTTTTATGTATGAGAGACTGGCCAGTTATAATTTTGAAAATGATTATTTGTAGGTAAAAATAGGTACGTTCCAACATTGTTTCCGAGCTTTGTACATATTATGGCAATACTTATCCTCTGCCCAAGGTAAAAGCCAGCCTTTGGAGTATCAGCCCACGGAAAGTATCAGCCGTTTGGAGGTTTCATTGAACAAGCCATCATCACTCGGCCCGCGGGTTTCAACCCCAAACGGCTCGAAAATATAATTACCAATAAGGTTATTATACTTTCGGCTATAGGTTCTAAATTGGAAGGGTTACTGGGAGTAATTTTCAGCAGGAGTCTTCAACAATACCCAAGAGATCTCCAAGCACCTGACTTTGATAGTATCTCATATTAACACCGTTTATCTTTGGTTTAGCACATCCGAGCTTCGCAAACACAATTAACCAACGCCTTAAGGAGGTTTAATAAATAGACAATGGATCTCCCAAAATATTACCTACATGGTACTAAAACAACTTGTGGAATATGGGTGTTGTCTAAGGACACCTCTGAATAACGCCTTTGAGGAAACAGGTTTGGTGTTTTGTAAGGTCCTCGTCTGTTGGGAAATCTTATTAAGTTCGGTAACAATATAATAAGTAATTGTGTTTTATTAGAGACAGTTGAGCTCTTAATTAAATTAGCAGACGTGTGTATTTTTCTACCGACTTTACTGACTGAAGAATTTAATAAAAAGTAACGAATAGAGGAAACTGGCTAACATTGGAAACTGTCAAATTAGGTAACACAACTGACTATAGTCCGCGCGGAAATAGTTGGCCACGCCTTAGGTATGTGAGCGGTGTGACGGAGGAGCGGGGGCGCATTACTCAGTACGTGCGTTGCGAACCGCCGCCTCACCCCTGTCCCCACCTCAGCGGCCAACTAGTTCCGCGCGGACTATAATCCGCAAAATTGACCAACCAGGGAAACTGACTAATCTACGAAAGTGACGAATGATATAAACTGACGAGTGAAGGAAACTGAGCAGTGATACGCGGACTACAGAGACAACGCACTACATTACATTGAATAAAACTTGCCATTTATTTTATTTTTGCCTTCGTCTTGCCTTAATAATTCGAAATTCAAAGCGAAAAACGATCGAATAAGTTGCCAGTGTTCCTGAGAGCAAAAGGAAATAATTGGTTAAATTTTTGAAGTTCTCCTGGTTTGGAACGTGTTCTAGAATAGTTTTGAATGCCTTATTCGACAATAGTTTCACTACATAACGATGTAAGTCATTATTGAATGGCTTTGGAATCAAGTTTTATTTTTAGCTCAAAGCATCTTGAACTGTTACATCCAATTGAAGTTCTAAAGGCTCTTCACAGTGCAATTAAAAAAAGATACACGCAGTAGTGAATGAGAGAAAACATTCCGGTTAAGTGAAAGGGACAAAGACGTTTCCTAAGGCGGTAAAATTAGGGTTGCCGCGAGTATACTTAGAAACAATCTGTGGAAAGGAAATTGACAAATACGAGTAATTGAATTTCTTTATAGGGAGGCACATTTTAGCGCGAAGACGGTGAGACGTGCGTCCTCCGCTGAGAAACGTCGCTAAGTGGCATAATAATTTATGTATTTCTCGATGTGATACATGTGCATTTTATAAAAGCTGTAAGTACTTAGTTACTCGCGGACTGGTTGGTATATTTTTTCTTCTTTTACGCTATTATATGCCTACAGTCAAGTTTATAAAGCTTGATGAATTTATTTTCCAGCAGTTCCTTTTTTGCATACTCACCTACATATTAATATTTTACGTAGAAACAGAATTATTAACAGAATCATAAGGATTATGCAATATTGAAATCTTAAATTAAAACACTGTACTGCTCTATTTTTTTTTACAATAATGTAATATAAATATAATAGGTAAGTACTATTATATTTATATTACATTATTGTAAAAAAAAATAGAGAAAAAACAAAATTGTGGTTGATCTATAATTATTACCAGCCCTAGTAAATGATTAGCAAACTTAACAAATTGCACTTGAAAATAATTACAGGTACTTCTTTCATGGGCAGTTAATTTCAACTTAAGAAGTAATCGAAAAACTTTTCAAAGATTCTCTGAGATAGTTCGTTTGATAACTTCCTCTGGGATATTTTATAAAGTAGGTACCAGTAACACATAAATTTAAAGAGGTCATAAAATCCAGACAGCATGCAAATCCATTGAACTGCGTCAAGCAAAAATTGAGTCGGTAAATTGTCGAAAACATTAGTGAATTGTCTTCGCTCCATTTATTTGCAACTGCTCCTAGTCCCGTAGTCTTACCACCCGTGATGCATAGGTATGAGGAGGTCATAGTTTGTGTTCATATTGGCAATCGCGATCGCTGGCACCTACCCAGCGTTATTTGTAGCGCTGCAGCGCTGCTGCGGTTCGGTTTAGCGCTGTCAACCGAATTAAGTGATTTATTATGCTTAAAAGAATTCTGCTGGAAATGCGATTGTCTTCGATTTATTCAGCGGAATTTTGAAAAGCTTTGTCCTAAAGGCTATTTTTCAGAGAGCCGTTTCTCAGAAAAACCAGAGAAGAGAAAAACATGTAAAACGAAACGATCAAAATCTATTCGCAATCTTAACTCAGCGACAATGAATGTCAAAACTTGTCAAAAATGTACAGGGAAATTAGAGGTAATTTTGACAGATTGAGACCGAGATCAGACTGTGAACGTTATTTACATAACGAGAATGGGCAATTCTCTCTCAGTTGACATAGGATTCGTTCAAATCACTTCCAGACAAACACGTCAAATTCATAAGGTTATAACTCTGTGTTCAAGGGTCGTAATCTCTGTGTGTATGTAGACATTTTTCGTGCGCAATATTCTGCGTCATTACCATCGACGTTGGCTGTCAAGTGGCGACATGCGAGAACGATTGATCCGAACGGCGATTACTGGCACAAACGTCAATTGGCGAAACGTGTATGCTATGCAACATATTACAAAATGATTTTTGAAGAGGGGATCGTGGCTAAATAATAACGGCCACACGGGTCTATCGAAAGTTAAGCTACGCTTGCTGCGGTCGGTTCGTGGATGGGTGACAATACATATCGAGACCCCTCATGGTTCCGGCTGACGTTCGTAGATCTTTGACAGTCGTAACGGGTAGTCAGAAGCCCGAAAGTCTGACAACCAGTCTTACCAAGGGGTTTCGTATCACCCAGTAACTGGGTTGTGGAGGTCAGATAGGCAGTCGCTCCTTGTAAAATACTGGTATTCAGCTGCATCCGGTCAGACTGGACGCCGACCCCAAAATAGTTGAGAAAAGGCTAGGCAGATGATGATTATTTCCATACCTACAAAGTACGGAGCCCACGGTGCGAGATTCGACTCGCACTTGACCGTTTTTTTTTTTTTTTGAAATGTGTGCCTGGTTTGTGCAGAATAATATTTTTTTCATTCAATTTTTTTACAAAATCCAACTAGTGATACGAACGGCCGCGTACCGAATTTATCCTAGAGTGAAATCTATGGGAGAAACTTGAAAGTATACAAAATCTGCTTGCTTTAATAACAGCACCTTCACTGACAAACATTTTCTGCACTTTATGTTTCCCTAGTACATAATCCCAAGAAATAGTAGTAGCGTAACAATCTAGCAAGACTAACGGGACACTTTATCTTCGATCACGAACTAAACGAGTATTTTACAGAGCAATTACTGCAACTATTAGTGCTACGTCTAAGCTCTATAAGGCGTCAATCGCCACGTCCTCGTGTGTTGTCGAAGATATATGTACTACCATCAAAAAGTACTCTGTGGTACTACCTATGTAGTATGCTTATACTGAAGGAACTTGATTGTCTCGGTAAAAGGTGCCTGATCAAAACTGTTTGCCTGGTATTTTTTCTCGAAAAATAAGATAAAACTCGGAAGAAGAGGTCACATTTTCATGATATTTTACCAACAACAGTATAATGAATGACTTTATGACAATCTCTGATATATATGTACAAAAAAAATCTGCTGTTCCATACAAAAGTCAAAATGCTGATAGAGCAGATTTCTTTCATATTTATGAGTTGATCCCCTAGTAAAAACTGTACATTTTCATAAGTACCTACACCTTCAAAGTCCAAAGTCCTCAAAGTCCCTTAAAGTTTGTCTCTTCTTTTACCTTACATACGGTATAGCACTTTGTATAGCTGCAGTGGATTGTAATCTATTTTACCTAAATAAAAAAAGCATTTTGCAAATCCGTCTATATATGACGGAACTCCGTCATATATAGACGGATTTGCAAAATGCTTAAATGCTGTTCGGACATAACTATGCCCGAACATACATAAAAAAATATATTGTATAAACATCCGAATTGAGAACCTCCTCCTTTTTTGAAGTCAGTTAAAAAGCGCTACTGCTGAGCATGAGGCCTTGGGTTCGATTCCAAGGTCCGACAAAGTGTTATTGGGGCATCAGGAATCCCTCATTAGCAGCCCGAAGTCTGGATTTGTGCCCGGTTGATGGCAATATTACATGGGACTTAAACATAACTGGCGATATGTAGGTGTATTTTAGGTACCTACACCTCTGCCTTAATCCTGCGGGGATTACAAGCGTGATGGTACGGTTTTAACCTAAACATAACGTGTCTTACCTATTTCATACAGATTAGCTCGTCGGGACGCCCTCTGCCATTGTTGAATGAATGTGATGGATGACACGTCAAAATAATTTGTCTGCAGCTGACACTGGCCAGATTTTTGAGAGTCTTTTGTTTTTAGAATAAAAACATTAGTCGTTGGGAAACATAAAACGAACAATTTGTATTTGATTCTGTACTGAGATAAAAAATTGTGTATATTTTAAGTTCCGAGTTTCAGTTCAAAGTAAACATTTGTTTTATACACATTCGAAGGGCTCTTTTAAATCTCCATTTTATTTTTCACTAGCCAATTTATCTAGAAATCTCACCAAGATTTCGTTCAACATTATTTCGTTTTCATACAAGGCTTTCCACAAAATTCCTTAAGAAAATTGTCGTACAAAAACATTCACTACCAAATTATGAAAATGTTGAATTAAAATAAAAGTTATAGAACAGTTTTAATATTATTACCCCCTTACTAATAAACATATTATATCAGACTAGCTTCTTCCCGCGACTTCGTTCGCGTGAAATTTCACCCTCCCTCCCCCCGTTCACCCTCTTAGGGGGTGAATTTTGAAAAATCCTTTCTTAGTGCACCCCTAGACCTCATAAGGAACGTACGTGCCAAATTTGGGATCTCTAGACCCAGCGGTTTGGGCTGTGCGTTGATATGTCAGTCAGTCAGTTCTCCTTTTATATATATATAAGATAGATGAATAGTTACACACCGATTTATCTTTTTCGATCGTCAGTTATCTTACTTTCGAAAGAAGAAGACAAAGCGTTGTGTAACTATACAGACGCTATACAACGTTTATTAGTGAGAGAGATAATATACAGTGTTTTTAGTAGCTAACACCCTAATTACATAACACACTATCAATCACAATCTGAATCTGGACTGACAAAGGATATTGCTCATCCATTGCTTCATATATTCGAATAATTTGTCTGCTCAACAACGTAAATAACGCAATGAATGTTGTTGAACTGTCAAAATGAAAGCCATTCCTACTGATGGTGTGTTACGTAATTACCCCGCTAGTTCGAATCAATAACCATTGTTCATCAAACGGGCCTTTTGCTAATCAATATTCATGATCATATGATAACAAATCCTGAAACTTTTCAACCTCTCTTACACAGAGCATAATTCCTCAAACTTTCACATTTATAATAATACTAGCTTCAGCCCACGACTTCGTCCGCATGAAATTTCTTGTTCCTCTGACCCACACCGTCGCATCGCATCGTCTGCCTGCGCTATTACTGCATTTTCGCTTAGTTCTTTATGACTTTTTGCTCGGTTCCTAGGGGTCCTAGCGTGATGTTAAATAGCCTCTAGCGCGTAAAACAAACAAATAAAAACTCTTCAGCTTTATTATTAGTATAGATAGATACTAACAGCGGCCCGCGTTTTCACCCGTATAAGTGTCGATCCCGTGCCATGGGAATATCGGGATAAAAAGTATCCTATGTGTTATTTTAATGTATAAGCTATATTCAACAAAATTCGTTCAGTAGTTTTTGCGTGAAAGAGTAACAAACATCCATCCTAACAAACTTTCGCGGTTATAATATTAGTAGGATGCTTGTACCAACAGATTAATCGATGGAACCAAAATCGGACTATCCATAGAGTGATCCACCATTCAAATATGCCTTTAACCAAAGATTACATTACACATACATCAAAGTAACCCTCGCGTCCAATTTACCGAGCGTTCGCCGGACTTTTTTAGCAATCCCCTCCGGAGATTTTTTACGCATCACCAAATTAAATAGGTACTTATTTGAGAATCAGCCCTACAGCAAATTAATTTTGATACAGCTATGTGCCGAACTTTGGTGTTGCCGAAATATCGTACAATTTATACCTGTCTGATTGTGTACTCGTATATCACCTATTTATAAAAGGTTTCCGCTCTTTTTCAATGAAGATTTATTGGCTTACAATGAATCAGAGAGCAAAGGACTTTCTTTGACGTTTTTCTTTTTTCAGGCTATTTTCACAAGTTTTCATGATCTTACTTTTATAAGGGCTGGACATAAAATACCTTATCTCGTCGTGTGTACTTTGGTAGATGATAAAGAGATGTTAGGAGTACACACCGCAGCATCCCTTGTACTCTTTCATTTAATGAAGTCACTAATCACAACTGAACATTTTCAGACTGAAAAGAGAATGTGTTCAAATGGCGTGGCAAATCAATCGGCCAAGCCTATGTTAGGGTGGGCTTCCAGTCTTACTGGATGCAGCTGAATACCAGTACATATTTTAGAAATTGTGGAAATAAGAAAAAAAAAAGATTGTGGAAATAACCAAATTCCTATAACAAACAAAGATCTCATTAGGAGCATACCCAATTTATATTTCCGAGAGCTAATGAATGTGGAGGCTCGCAAATTAAAGAGAAAGGGATGAAAATTATCTACCAAACCAAATGTATAGATTATGTAAGTTATAAAAAAGAAACGGGAAACATCAAATAAAGTGCTTCTTTTGTTAATTCATGACTGATAGCATTTCAGTGTTGCTACACATAAAAAGCTTTTTGTATTGTTGAAATTCCATTGAGTCCCCGTGCCCATAGTACACCAATATTTCAACATTTTCCATCAACTGGGCACAAATCTAATAATTATCTTCATAATCATTATTTCCCCTTTTCAAATTTTGTACTAGGCGTGCAGCAAACGATGGTGATAAATGTAATACTCTTTTTTATATTGAGTCACAAATAACGGGCCCTCAAAGTGGAACGGTATTAGAGCACATACTCAATTTAGGAGCGACACGACGACGAAATGAATGCCTCCGACCAAATTAAACCTCTCTTTCCGGCCCGAAAAGATCTATATATTATTTTCTACCCCAATAGGCACGAGGCTTTATTCTTACGGGAATATGTCATTAAGAGTCTGTGGTTCTGTATTGCTTAGTAGATTGGCCATTGACTCCCATCATTTATGGACTAGGCCGCCAGAATCTGAAGGATATTGCTTTCAATTAAATATTCACACGTTCAATCAGAATCTGAATCATTTTGAAGGATATTGCAAATCCATTGCTTCATTGTCTGCTCAGCAACGCAAATAACGCAATGGATGTTGTTGAACTGTCAAAAATGAAAGCCGTTGCTACTATTAGTTTGTTACGCATTTACCCCGCGAGTCATAGAGATAGCTGAAGACATTTCTGAAAGTAGGATCAGCAAAGATAAGTATTTACCTATTGAAAAAAGTAGGACGTTTCTGGTGGTAGGACATTAGTCTATAACAATTCTAGCCTAGGGACTTTGCAGTACTTTAACTTTCAAACGAATTCCTCCCCTTGTTTAAAAGCATAAAACATTCCCAGTCAGCGGCCTATTACACATCCTGCATTTAAATTGACTTAACAAGAGTTGAATGTCGCCAGTAACACCCATACACTGTCTACAAAATTTATAGCACCAGTAACGGGTTACGATCTAAAACTCGTGACCTAATTAAGCTGACATCAAGTGTACTGGAAATAATTTATAGCTATTATTTTAGGCGTAAAAGTAAATTAGGAAGAGAGCGTTTAAATTGTTTTGAAAACAAACATTTTATTCGTGATTGTTGACTAATTATTTTGTTTTGAAAACGTAATTAGTTGAAATGTTGTATTCATGAAGTTTGCGGAATGTGAGAAGGTTTGCTAAACGTTGAACTTTGTTGATATCCCCGCCTTTTTATATACTTGTACATAAATTATTATTTTAAGACTGTTAGCTTTTTAAATTATTTAAACACTGTTTCGTAACACATGAGGAAACGACGAAGAAGATAAGAGAAGTTCTCTTCTCTTCGTTCCCTGAATGCTGAGGATCGTGACCATGTACAGAGGCCAGCACATCAAGCTACCCCAATCAGTCAAATTTCTTTGATAGATTTTCAACTTTACTGCAAAGGAATAAGGTTCATATTCAATTGGGAAAATTTGACAGATTGGGGTAGCGTGATGTGCTGGCCTCTGTACGACGCGTCTCCAAGTTATGCGGTCTTCTGCAGTGTGGACCGTTCAGTAGACACTGCCTCAAACAACCTTCTAACAGAATTCTAAACCTAACTTCTAAAACCGCAAAAGACCAAAAATATTATTGACGTAATTATAAAACCCGTCAGACATTTTATATTACACAGCTTTTTGGGCAGTTCTCTTGTTGACAGCGATGCGAGCGAATTGTTTGTTTTTGTTTGCGAATTTTTAAATACATTTCTTTACTTATTTATTTATAGTTAGCTAGCTATTGCCCGCGCCTTTATCTGCGATCCAAGATTAAAAGTATTAGCCTATGTCCTCCTCCAGGTCATGGTCTATCCAGGTGCCAAATTTCATCCAATTCCGTTCAGCCGTTTTAGCATGAAAGCGTATGAAACAAACTTACTTTCACATTTTTAATATTAGTTAGGATTAAAACAGTACAACACCAATTACATTAATTAACATAGATACAATTAAATTATTACGTTGACAATAATACGAGACCAGAGGGCTGGGTCGTTCTTTGGTCAAAGAATTAGCATTGCCATTCAACGTGGCAAAGCTGCCAGTCTTCTGGGCACGTTTCCGGATGACAGCGATGCGCACGAGTACTTGGACGCCTAAGTGTCCTTTGGTTTTTTATTTTTTATTTATTTGTATAGTAGGTTAGTTGGTGTTTTATTTTAGTATCTAGTGTATATAGTTATATTGTAATTATAGTTAATAAACTAATTATTCACAAAAAAAAAGACAATAATTATGATGTACCTATATAATTAGAAAAGACACCAAATACTAATTACATGTACACATTATTATTTTAAGACTGTTTTATGTACTTAATTATTATTATCTTGTTTGAAAATAATTACAGAGATATTAATGAAAACCATATGCTTTCGTTAAAAATGTAAACAACCAGGCAATTATGTTTCAAAGGAATTAATCTAAGTTAATAATTAAACAAAGTGTATCAGAGTCAGTACCATACCAAATGTACCAAATAGCCGTGACATTTTTCATAACATTAGTATGGATTTTCATAGTATTAAAGGCCAAAGTTTTTCTTACGCATTTTAACTACCCCGTATCCTTACATAGTATAAAACAAAGTCGCCGAAATGTCTGTACGCGCACAACTTCCGAATGACTGCACCAAATTGGATAATTCTTTCTTTGTTGTGTTCGGTATTGCCAGGACAAGGTTTGTATGAAAGAAAATTTAGGGATTCGAAAAAAATTGCACCCGTGCGAAGCTGGGGCGGGTCGCTAGTTTGTACTATAAAATAATATCAAACTCGAGTGAAGAGGTAAAAATTAACACTTTAAGTAAATAACACTCGTTACAGCTTGTGAAACATAAAATAATTAAAATGGTTGAAAGTGCCAAAATTCACTACTTACCAATTCAAGAGGCCGTATCTAAACAGACATATTATTATTCGGATGATTCGTCGCCTTACAATTTTAAAAGGGTAACGTTTCACTCGCGGATGAAATATTTTGCGGAGAAGTAGTCACCTAAGTCATCTATACATCTATAAAAACAAATAAAATTGGAGTGTCTGGACTGTTTGTAATATTAAAATAACCGATTTTTATTCATAACATATGGATGTATACACGGTACATACTCGTAACAAAATAACATTTTTACAATTTTTGTCTGTCTATTTGTTCCGGCTAATCTCTGAAACGGCTGGACCGATTTTATCGGGACTTTCACTGGCAGATAGCTGATATAATAAGGAGTAACTTAGGTTATTTTTATTTTAGAAAAATAAATAGGGTTCCGCGCAAAAAAAAATTTAAAAATTCCGTCATACACGCGAACGAAGTCACGGGCACAGCTATATTTATTGTATTCAAATATTCAACTACCAAGTCATTTCTGATACCGACTCTGTGATATTTTAGGAGGAAGTATACATATTATGTAAAATAACTTCTCTAAGCTAATAACGTTTACGCAAGTTTGATATAATAAAAGCATTAGCATACTGCGACCTACGCGTTAGGAGCTCCGAGCGGGGGGTAGGGGTCAGATTGGATCAGAGTCAGCACCACCTCACACTTTCAACATATTTACTAACCGACTAATCGCGTACCTGCGTGCTGTACGCAACAAAACATAACGACAAAAAAAATTCAACCAAATAGATAACCGACTTCGAAAAAAGGGAGGAGCCTCAATCATGGCATGGCATCAGATGGGATATATTACGGAATCAGGCGTTACTTTACGGAAATCCATGACATTAAGATGTTATGTGTAATATCTAGTTTTAATTCCGTGTAATAAAAAACCCAGGCTTGGATGCTGGAAGCAATCTCACCTTCCCACGCTCATGCAAGAAAGGTCCCACCCTCCCGCCCTCATGCAAATGCAAACATGCAGGAAAATGAGGATAGCATGCCACGCAACCGAACCTATACTCGACACGTGTTTCACCCCTCCACGGGGCATCCTCAGGAGATGTTGACTCGTCGACCGCTAGTCGTAAAGTGAGCTCAACGCTCGGCTCTCTCCGCCTTATATACCCTACCGATGACGCACGGTACCGGTCAACACAAACGTCACGAAGACGCATGTGTCGAACTACCTGCAACTATACTTAAAAGCGATGAGGTGACCAAGCTTGTTTGTTCATTCAGCAGTGCATAGCTGGTGTTATTATTATATTTAGAGATTTCTAACTGTTCCAACACACACAACCGGAAACCCTTATCACACACATGCAAAATGTTATATGCATTGTTGTCGCTCAAGGAATGGCCGGTATCGATTAAATGTTTTGCGAAATGAGATTTTTCTGGATGGCCATTCCTGTAAGCGGCAACATGTTCCCTATACCGTACTTCAAAATTACGGCCTGTCTGACCTACATAGACCCCGTTGCAATCATTGCATACTAATTTATAAACACCGGATTTTTTTGAATTTTCTAACTTATCTTTACCGTTACACAGATTACGCAAATTTTGGTCTGAACGAAAAGCAACGTAAATATCATGTTTTCTTAGAATATTCGCGATTTTATCGGATAAAGGGCCTATGTATGACAGACTACCGACATACTTCCTTTCTTGCATGAGCGTGGGAAGGTGAGATTGCTTCCAGTCCAGCATCCAAGCCTGGGTTTTTTATTACACGGAATTAAAACTAGATATTACACATAACATCTTAATCAGATGGGATGTCAGTTCAGTTCAAGCTCACTTCACCTAAGTTTTCACGGTATGATTTTTACAGAACAGCCCGGCTATTCTGACAATGCCGATGAATTCGTTTAGTTCCTGTATTACAGCCTGAAAAACTGCTTTCAGAAACTAATCTTGGTCTCATTTTCATGATAAATAATCATAGTACCAAATAAACTCGAAAACAATGTATGTCAGTAGGTCATTGCCTTAAGCTACTAAAGTAAAGTTAAACTACCAGTCAAAGTTCAAGGGATAAACCGTACCTACAGAGTAAAGGACGAAAAAAGGTACGTATAGAGGAAAGCCTAAATAAACATGTAGAATGGAGCCAAACGGCTTAAGAACCATTTGGAACGGAATACAATGGAATTTGCAAACACTGTTTAGACACATAACATCACGACGTATTCCTCAAAGAGGTTAGGCAAAGGGGTTTAGTACTTGCACTAGGCTAGTTATACGTTTAAGTCAGATGTAGGTAATAGGGACTCGTGGCTAAATATTAACAGCCACACGGGTCATTTGTTTCGATCGATTCGTCCATTACGTACCGAGACCCCTCCGTGCCTCGGAAGGTCCCGGCTGTCTTTCGTAGATCTTCGACAGTCGTTAGTGGTAATCAGAAGCCCAAAATTTTGACAGCCAATCTTACCAAGGGGTATCGTGTTACCCAGTAATTGTGTTGTGGAGGTCAGATAGGCAGTCGTTCCATGTAAGATACTGGTATTCAGCTTCATCCGGTTAGACTGAAAGCCCACCCCAACATAGTTGGGAAATGGCTAGGCAGATTGGTTGTAGGTAATAGGAGGCCAGGCCTTTAAGCCTTAGGCACAAACGCTGACTCCAAGCTACTACCGAGAGATCCCAATAAGACTTTGCCCGACCTGAGAGTCGAATCCAGGATCACATGCTCAACGGTCACGTTTACGACCACTAGACCAAATAATCAGTCAAACAAAATCAATCAAACTACTTAACCATATCCCAACTGCGTTGGAGTCAGCTTCCAGTCTAATCGGCAACAGCTGAATACCAGAATTTTACATAGACCGACCGCCTATCTGACCTCCACCACCCAGTAACTGGCAAAAACGATACCCTTGGCAAGACTGGTGGTTTGACTTTCAGGCTTCTGACTACCCGTAAAGACTGTCAAAGATCTACAAATTATAGCCGGGACCAACGGTTTATCGTGCTTTCCGAGGCACGGAGGAGTGTCCGTACGTTATGGATAGTCACCCATCCACGGACCGACCTCGGCAAGCGTTGCTTAACTATGAAAATCGGCCCGTGTGACTGTTATTATTTAGCCACGAGCCCCAACGAATCAGCCAAACATGGTTTAGATTAAAAACTAAAAGTCACTCAACTCGTAACGAGTCACCAACTCGCATTTGATAGAGTTTTTTTGTGAAAGCCTATGTCAAATGTCAAACAAGTTGGAAATTGAAAACATATTGAGTGACAATGTCAATTATTTAAAATGAACTAAAGTCTGAAGGCTGAAATGTAATTAACATTTCATTTGAAACATTGATTTTTTATTCGATACCTAACACTTTGTAATTTAACGTTTGATTTCGTTTGTTAATTCCGATTCCGATTTTGAATGCCGAACATTCCCGAAGTTTTTACAAATCTTTTTCTTCCAGAACGTATTTCGGCCATGGCGGTAAATTTAAACGGATACTAGTCTTCGGCGCGGGAGATATTATAGTGCACAAGTGTGTGCGCAGACACAGGTGCACTCTATCTCTACCCTCATTCTCATAGTCCGATGGGACGGCAATCAGACACGGCCGTGTCTGATGCCTCCGGCCGGAGTGAGATCAGGCACAGGACCAACGGCTTAACGTGCTTTCGTACGGGGGTATCACACCTTCAACTTCCAAACTCCGTGCTGTTACTAAGAAAGTCCTAATGGAAAAGCTCAATAACACTTTGCCCGACCCGGAAATCGAACCCAGGACCCCACGCTCAGCACTCGCGCTTGCAACCACGAGACCAACATTGTAGTAATTCTTTAATATACTGAAAACGAAAAAATATTTTCCTTTTTGATAAAAATTTTGGCGCTTATCTCAACTATTAGATAAATGTGCGTGTAGCCACGCCAAATTCTCTCCATTCCCTCGCACATCTCGCTCCCTCCACCCCTCTCCTCCCCTCTGAAAATTGTATTTATACAAATTACCATCCAAATGGTAACTTGACGTAACGCGGATTTCAATCTCCTTTCTCATCTACATGTAGAGAGCTGTGACGAAACGCGTCATATATTCTGTTCTAAATTTAAACTTGATTATGTTATTGACTGGTTTAAGATGCCCTTTTTCTTTACTTCGAGGAAATCGCTTTGTTATTCGAAAATTGAAATATAGAATCATTCTTCGACCATTGTGGTAACTGCTAAAGTGGATATCATCATCACATCACCATCATTCTCCTGACCTTTTCCCAATTTATTTGTGGTCGGCTTCTTCCATACTTGTCTATTAATTGTCATCTCGGTAGTCAACCCCTTTCTAACCATATCATCTTCCACACAGTCCACCGATTTTTTCTTTGGTCTTCCCCTACTCTTATAGCCATCCACATTTATACTCAAAACTTTCCTCACGACATTTTCCTCTTTCCTCAGCATCACATGTCCATACCATGACAACAGCTGAAGTGAATACCTACATATAATGCAACAGTCTTTGATTATATAATGTCTAGATAGAGCATCAATTGCGCGCAAACGTGTCAAAAAATACCAGCCAACTGTTGGACTGTAAGTACTTACCCGCCGATTAGTGCCGATCGTACCGCCTATGGTGTCACTACGTATTACGCGCGCTAAGTAATAAACAAATAACAGCGATAAAATGACGGTATGTGCTATTAAACTGTGCCGAAATTATAAAGGAAGGGTAAAAAACACCAAACACATCACATATCATCAGTAAGTAACCAAAAAAACTACGTATTTGTTTTTTGTTTTTATATTTACCAAATTACGCCCTATTACGCCATATTTTATCAGTGTTGCCAGTTTCTTTTTCCATTCTCCCAACTTAACGTCCTTTTTTGTGGGTATATTCGTTGCTTTATGGTTACGTTTATATTATTTAGTTGATGTACTTTTATTATTCGATTTCAAAAATGGTGAAGTTTTTCAATTCGTCTGTACTTTTTTATAATAATATAATGTTCGCGTATAACTTTTTTGTTTATGAGCCCATTTTAATGATTATTGTTGTAAACTGATTTCAAAGGTGCCAAGAGTAATTTTAATAAGATTAATTTATTCCATTCGTATTATCTGTGATATTTCATTTGAAATTTCCAAATACAAACTGCCTAAAAAGTTAAATATTCTAATTGAATTAACTTAGCAGATTTAATATAACACAACATTCACACACACAACTCTAATTCAATTAAATAGTGTTTTTTATTTATAAATACAAGTAAATAAAGACACTACTAAAACTGAATAATACTACAAACATACACCTAAAACTTACTTATATTATTTGTATAGTCAATTTTTTTAATATGTGATTTATGGGAGAATTGTAGTAGCTGGTATCATTATGCACGCACACAGAGACACAGATGCACAGTGTAAAACACCGCCCGCACGCACACATGTTTGAAATTGTTGCCTCGTTTTCTTTGTTTTGATTGTAGGGCGACGCTCTATCTAGACATTATATAATCAAAGGCAACAGTATCACTGACTCTTCCAATACATATTTAGATATACATATCTACACAATATCTTACGCAAACCGTCTTTACCATTCACCGCTCTATGCATATACAAACGATCCATTACAGTAGCTAGTAATCTATCAATGGACACTGAAGTGTGGTCAACATCGTCCAGTGTGGACAGACGCCTCAGATCTCTTTGTGCTTGCTCAACATACTATTATGCGGAGTTCGTTGTACTAGGACTTCATAAATCGATGGTTGTTAAACGGTGGTTGATACTCGTGAATTAGGCGGGAGAAATCTTAGCTGGGAAAATTGCCATGATTTAAAAGGCATGAATTTAATCGAACTTCTAATAATTCCCTAAAAATATTATTGACCAGTCTAATATAATGATTGCGCCTTTTTTTGTAAACCTCATACTTCTTATTTTAGGGTCCTAGAGCGACCAACTGTTTGAACAGGCCAGAAAATTAAAAAGAGACTCAATTATTTAAAAAAGTGTGCATCTTTTGAAGCGAATATTTTTTTAAAGTGAAGACTTCTTTAGGCGCGTTGGGCATTTTTTGAGATGGGAAAAACAACAACTCGCGCCACTGTTACCGTAATCGACACCGCTTCGGATGTGTTCGGCTGTCCTCGGGATGTACTCGGTTTTAATGTATATCCGATATGTCAGTGAGTGATGGCAAAGTATTTTGTTTGTATTTTGTTTTCGCTTCAGTCGGCACTCCCGGAGTGCCACTGTTTTTTTTGACGCGCATCTAAATGTTTCCCCATTTAAAAAAATCGGAAAAAGGCCTTAACCAAATAGTACGATGTTACAAACTATCATTCAACAAAAACAATTTGAAGAAATAATGAAACCGACTCAGTGCCATAGCCTGTAAGATAGATTTTAAAAACTTTTTGCATAAAGAGCTGTGCCAAGTCGTATTATGAAACTTCACTTGAGAACAGTTTAGTCGTTTTCCAACCTTATTCCTTACCACTTTATTCTACACTAGCTGCGCCCGCGGTTTCACCTGCATAAGTCTCTATCCCATTGGAATATCGGGATAAAAGGTATCCTATGTCTTAATCCTGATCATGGTCTACTCATGTGCCAAATTTCATCAAAATCCGTTCAGCCGTTTTAGCGTGAAAGCTAAACAAACATGCAAAAAATTAAAAACTTTCCCTTTAGCAATATCGTATGGCTCAGATATACTTACTTATAGGAATGCATTTACAGCCCTTGGTACCGTGGTCGCAAGCACGACTCCTGAGCGTGGGGTCCTGGATTCGATTCCCGGGTCGGACAAAGTGTTATTGAGTTTTCCATTACGAATTTCTTAGTAACAGTTCGGAGTTTGGAAGTTGGCGATTTAATACGGGGTGCCTCGGAAAGCACGTAAAGCCGTTGATCCTCTCCGGTCGTGTCGGATTGCCGTCCCATCGAACTATGAGAGTAAAAGGACAGAGAGTGCACACACTTGTGCACTACCTATAATATCTCCTGCGAACCTGGTTAATCTCCGTTGAGATTGGCCACCGTGACCGAAATCGGTCGGGCGGCTATTATTTTTTATTATAGGAATACAAAAATTTGCTTCCCTAGCATAGGTACACAAGACACTGGCCAATTTGATTATGAAGTACCAGTCTCAGTATGTCAATCCTGCCCTTATACCTATTTATTTGGGGTCGACGCAGCATGTTCATTTGTTTCATACATGTCAATAAGCCGTCATCAGTCTCTCGAGTTCACTTCTTTTCTTGGAGCCATAATGTCATCTTGCACACTGGCCGACTTGGAAATCTCTAAATAGACTTCGAACCCAAGTTCATTTTCTTTCTACTAAACTATTACCCGCGTTTAAAAAAGCGCCAACTTTTTAACCGTAACGTTACTGTGACGTCACAGATAGTTGTCCACTAAAGTATTTCATTAAACGGGCGCTTTGTATGCCTCACAATGGCGTCGCGTCATCCCGCCACAATACTGATCGGAGATCTACCGGTACCGAAACCCGCGCTTTTTATGCCTCCATGCAGTTCCACGTAACATTTTAAAAGGCATTCCATTTTTTGTTTTACCTTTTACTCTGTTTTAGTTTATGCCATCCTGGTATTGTTAACCGCTCTGATGCACAACAGCTGTAACACTTGCACTACAAAAATCACCCTTACTGGTATGACATAACATAATCAGTCTATAATGTCTCACTGCTGGGCCACAACACAAGCCTCCTCTCTGCGAGAGGGAGTGGGCCGTAATCCACCACGCGGGCCCGGTGCGGGTTGCTAGATGTCACAATTTCGATTTTTTGGTTCGAGGACATGCCGGTTTTCTCACGATGTTTTCCTTCACCGTTTTGAGAGCAGTGGTAATTATAAAATATTTGCACAAAAGTAAAGCGCCTACCTGGGTTCGAACCTTAAATCTACAATAAGTCAAGGCCGTTACCACCGGCCACCACTGCTCGATTGGCACACGGCGCTGTCAGTTTTTTTGTATTTGAAATATTCTTCAGTTCTAATTTTACGATTGTAAGGTTTCGTTTTTAATTTACCAATAACTCATCTGCCTTTATGCGATCCTAGTACTTTTTTTGATATTTTAAGCTTTCGATTTTTAACAGGAAATTAAAATGAAGCCGGATTTGATAATATTCCGCGCCCACCCGGACTTATTAAGTTCTATTTTTAATTTTCGCCTTTCATTCTGGCTTCCTATAGGATAAAAAGAAAAATGATGGCCTTCATTTTATCCTAATATTACAAACGATTGAATGTCAATTTACTAGTAACTTAAAAGTAGAAATTAATAAAATACCAAATGATATTTTAACGATACTTATTAGATTATTTTTTATTAGTTTTGTATTCATTGGATTACAAAATAAATATTTCCTATAAGTAACACATTAAAATTGGTACGGAATAATATAATTTTGCTCAATTGCAGACCAAAAGAAACAAAACAAAAAGTTATTATTTATTTATTACAAAACACGAACACGAATAAATTACTCAATTCGTTTTATGTATTGACGAAAGTATATTTCTTATGCTTCTGTTAGAAAAAGAAATGTCCGTTAATTCTTATAACTTTTGCAACCCATTTTGCAACTACATTAAATTTACGGATAAATACTTAACTATAACCGTAAACATTAATAAAAGAATCTTACTCCTACATGTTCTCCCAGTATCAACAACATTCATTTGTGCAAAAATGAGTTTCTGCGCCCGTATTTGTAACTTATGGAACAGCAAAAAAACATTGAAACAATTCTAGTGAACCACCACCAATTTTAATGTTCACCTATCCACGGACCGCCCGCGGCAAGTGTAGCTTCACCCGATTGACCGACCCGAGGGACGGACGTTATAACTTAGCCACGAGCCTCTGGTAAATACTTTATCGCAGTAAACATTAGACCAGCTTAAAACGTTCACTTTTGTTAAGCTTCATCATTCCAGCCATCATTCAGGCCTGATGGTCTAGTGGTTAGTGACCCTGACTGCTATGCCGGAGGTCGTGGGTTCGATTCCCACCCAGGACAAATGTTTGTGTGATGAGCACGATCATTTGTTCTGTGTCTGGTTGTAATTTATCTATAATATGTATGTATTTAGAAATATATAAGTATGTTTATCAGTTGTCTAGTACCCATAACACAAGCTCTGCTTAGCTTGGGACTAGATGGCGTTGTGTGATAGTTGTGGAATATTATTATTATTATTATTTTTTTAGAGTGTTTTCTCTTCTCAGCTCTTTGGCTGGTTTTTGCAACATTTACGGACCGAAGCCAAGTAAATGCAGCTTGTAGTGTGTTATGTTACAGATGTGTTGTGATGAGGACCTATTTCGTTTTCATCTATTTGCATGAACTTTCTGACAATGCGACATGTATTTAAAATTGCAGCTTTTTGTAGGGTGATATACAGGGTTTCTTTTAAGTTTAGTAATTTAAGGCTATGGAGAAGGTGATTTGGGATGACGCCTGTTGTGGAGAGTACTATAGGGACAACGTAAACTTTTTGTTGGCGCCATATTCTAGTTACTTCGTCTTTGAGTTCTGCGTATTTACTAATTTTTTCAGATATTGTTTTCTGAATGTTATGTGTGTTGGGAACGGCAATATCTATTAGGTAAGTTAGTTTATTTATTTTGTCCTGTAGTGTTATATCTGGTCTATTGTAGTGAATTGTCCTGTCGGTGAGAATGGCGCGGTCGTAGTAGAGTTTATGTGTTTCGTTTTCTAAGATTGTTTGTGGTGTGTAATTGTAGTAAGGAGTGTTTGTGTTTTGTATGAGTGTGTATTTGAGTGCTAGTTTTTGGTGAATTACATTCGCCACCTGATTGTGTCTGTGTGTGTAGTCTGTCTGCGTGAGAGTTGCACAAGCTCCTGTTATGTGCTGAATTGTTTCTGGTTGGCTGTGACACTTTCGACATTTATCATTTGTTACTGAAGGATCTTTGATAATAAATTTTCTATAGTTTTTAGTGTTAATAATCTGGTCCTGTATCGCAATTATAAATCCTTCAGTTTCTGGGAATAAATTGCCTATTTTAAGAAACTTGTTTGAGGCTACTTTGTTTACATGGGATTGTTCTAGGTCGTGAGGATGTCGGCCATGCAGTACCTTTTTCTTCCAGTCCTCAATTTTCTGTATCTGCGGGTCATCGCTAATAATTGGTGAAGTATCTAGCTGTTCATTTAAGTTAAGTGGGGTGTAGTTGAAATCATTTAGGACTATGGCTTTATGAATGTTACTAGTACGAGATTTTGAGTGAAAGAATGTTTTAAGTCGACAGACTTGTTTCCGCCAAAGATGCTGGATGTCTATTAGGCCTCTCCCTCCGTGTTGTCTTTTGATAGTAAGTCTTTCTGTTGCAGATTTAGGGTGTAAGTTATTATGTTTTGTAAGAGTGGTGCGTGTGGTTCGTTCTAGTTGTTCTGTGTCTGTTTTTGTCCATTTAATAACTCCGAATGAGTATGTTAGAATAGGGATGGCAAATGTATTTAAGGCCTTGATGAGATTTTTACTTGATAGTTGTGTTTTACATATGGTGTTAAGTCTCCTTTTGTACTCTGCAGTGAGTGTTTCTTTTATCCTAACATGATCTAGTCCCTTTAGTTGCGTATACCCCAAATATTTATACAAGTCGGTCGGTTCCATTGCTGTTATGGTGTCTATGTTATTTACTACATAGTCACCGGGTCGTATCTTGCCACGTATGATATGAAGTGTCTTACATTTATCCAGACCAAATTGCATGTTTATATCTAGGCTAAACTCTGCTGTAGCTTCTACTAGTTTCTTCATATCTTTTTCGGTTTGTGCATATAGTTTAATATCATCCATGTAAATGAGATGTGAGACTGATGTTTGGTCTGCAGTGTGTTTAAGACAATATCCGGCCTGACAGCGCTGCAGTAGATGAGACAAAGGATTTAGTGCGAGACAAAACCACAGGGGACTTAGTGAATCACCTTGATAAATACCTTTTTTTATAGATATTTGTCGCGTTGTAACATTATTGTCATTAGAATTTATTTGAAGTGTGGTTTTCCACAGTGGCATTATATTTCGTAGGAAATCTATTATTTTTGAGTTTATCCTATAAATTTCTAGTATTTTTATTAACCAGGAATGTGGTACGCTGTCGAATGCTTTTTTATAATCGATATAGGTACAATGAAGATTTCTATTCTTTGTAGTGGCATGTTTATGTATAGTAGAATCAATAATTAACTGCTCTTTGCATCCCATATGGCCCCGCCTGCATCCCTTCTGCTCCTCTGCCATTATGTTGTGGTGTTCAATGTGCGAGTTAATTTTCGTAGTTATTGCTGATGTTAGTATTTTATATATCGTGGGTAGACATGTGATCGGTCTATATTGGGAAGGTTGTGGTGAATTTATAGTTTTAGGCAACATGTATGTTATACCTGTTGCAATAAAATCTGGTATATTTTGTCGTCCTAATATAATTTCTGTTAAGTTTTTTGCTATGGGTTTGTGTAATGAAGTTAACTTTTTGTACCAAAAATTGTGTATTTTGTCTATCCCTGGGATTATTATTATTATCATTACCTAGGTATTAGTCTTTGTTATTACAAAGACTAATAAATTATAGGAAACTCTCAATAAACCAGCCGATCTATCGCAGGTCTCCGAGAGCCGATCCATCGCAGGGCTGGTTTATTGAGAGTTTTGTATAAGACGCTGATTGCAATATTTTCTTTGTGATCAAACGGTTTGTACCGGTGTTGATTCGATTGGACACCGACTGAAACGAGGGAATGATATTGTAATATTTTAGTTGCAGTTAAACTAAGAAAGAAGAGTAAGCAAGTTACTTAGTTAGAGTTACAGTTGACGACTCAGGAACTTAATTGAAATTTAAATCCCAAAAAAATCAAAACAGAAAGTTATAACCGCAAATAAACATTTTTTTGTAGTGAAAACTTCTTTAGGGGCTTGGGTGTTTTTTGAGATGGGAAAAACCATTGAATTTGCGCCACTGTTACCGTAACCGACACCGCTTCGGATGTGTTCGGCTGTCCTCGGGATGTACTCGGTTTTAATGTATATCCGATTGTCAGTGAGTGATGGCAAAGTATTCTGTTTGTGTTTTGTTTTCACTTCTGTCGGCACTCCCGGAGTGTTTTTTTTTTATTTCTTCATTTTTTGGAACGAAGTTCCCTAAGTTCTCATACACACGAGCGGCACACGTCAACAGCAGAGGCAACTGCCACTCGTCCTCTCAACTGTGTGAAAAACAAAATTTGATTTATAACAATAGAAAAAGTAATTGTGTCTCATTAGTCACAGTTGAGCTCGTATTTGAGTCATCATCGGCCTAGCCTATTCCCAACAATATTGGGGTCGGCTTCCAGTCTTGCTGGATGCAGCTGATTACTAGTATTTTACATGAAGCGAATGCCTATCTGGCCTCCACAATAACTGGGTAATATGATACCCCTTGATAAGACTGATTGTCAGACTTTCGGGCGACTGACGACCCGTAACGACTGCCAAAGATCCACGAATCACAGCCAGGACCAACGAATTAACGTGCTTTCCGAGGCACGGAGTTGTCTGGATATGAAAAGATACTCACCCATCCACGGACCAACCGTGGCAAGCGCAGCATAAGCTGAACCCTGGACATTGTGTGTCTTTTAGTCTGTGCTAAATAATTTTATTTTCTTTCTTTCTTTAACGGTCGACCCGAGCGGCTGTTATCACTTAGCCACAAGCCCCTCGTGTAATTGAGTATGGAGCGGCACGTTATCGACGGCAGCTGCCGACGTGTCCACGGCTACAGTTACCTCCTGACACGTGCCGCTCGTGTATATGAGCACTAACTCGGCTTGCGTCACGCTGAAAAAGCGTTATGCCTCTATGCGACTTTCTCTCTCTCTCTCTTTCTATTATGTACAAGTGTATGTGTGCCTCCGAGAATCGCGTAAGGAATTTCGTATCTGATGGGGAACCCCCAATCGCGCATGTTTTTTTGTTTCCGATCATAGACCTGTGTTATCCAACTTCATAAATCACACCTCACACTATCACACTCATATTATATACTTAGGCGAAAGTTTGTGAGTGTGTGTGTGTGAGGGTGTGTTTATATGTTTGTTACTTCTTCACGCTCAAACGGCTGGACCAATTTTAATAAAAAATTGTATGGAGATAGCTGACAGCCTGGATTAACATATACTATATGTAGCCTATATGTCATATAGGCTACTTTTTATCCCGATATTCCCACGGGAGCGACATTTACACGGGTGAAACCGCGGGGCGCAGCTAGTTGTCCATAAATTCAAATCACAACTTTAATTCGTTGGCAGTTGTATAGTGGCAGTAACACAGCAAATTGAAGTAGTGTCAGCTTGATAAACAATTAATTTCCCTGACTTTACCTACACGCACAATTCGTCAGCAATGTTAAATTTTTCTACTTATGATACTAGGATAGTTATAACGTGTTATTTGTAGTTGGGAGCAATATCGCCGCACCTCGTGGCAGCATCGCGTCGGATTTAACTAGAAACGGGTAGGCTAGAGACACGTGCACACAGTTCTGCGAACTTTGGGGCGGATTTGTTGGAAAAACTTAATGAAAATGAGAGAATCATTGAATCTATTGTATCTATACTCTTTACTAATATAAAGCTGAAGAGTATTTTGTTAGAAGGCGCTAATCTCTGGTAATAAGTGTCGGATTTGAATAATTATTTTTGCATTTGATAGCCCAATCCTTGAGAAAGGCTATATTTAACATCACGCTAGGACCATTAAGAGCTGAGCAAATATAGAATAAAGACAGCAAAACGAAGTAAAGCGCGGGTGGGCGACGTGGTAAGGTGCGACGCAGTGGGTTGATTATGCGCATGCTATAGAACATTAACAGAGCTTAGATATGTATGAAAAAACCTAAATAGATATATGTATGAAAAAACCTAAATAGAATTAAGTCTACCGGTCAGGTTGGGAGCTTCAATCACTGTCGGATATCCGTGAGCACAGTATACTATTCCTTTTATTTTTTTGTTGCGCGGTGGAAATCCTCATGGACTTCCTCCATCACACGATGGAGGATGGGGGACAGAGGGGCATGCCGGACTCTTACCGGCTAAAACCACCGCGGTGTTCCACCTCTACCTATGGCCGGGGGCGCGGGATTCGCATAAGCATTCACCGCTCCCCCGACAGACCTCGACCCGCTGTTCCTCTGTGGGTGCCACCTACTCCAGTATACTATTCCTGTGTCCATCTGTATTGTTAGTCAACTCTCGAAACCGTATGTCACTAAAGTAATGTAGACCTTGTTCACTTTTACGGATTCAGGTAAGGTGTCATCGTTCGTGGATGATTGTCATGCAAAACGCGACACAACCTTGGATTAGGGAATTTAACTTTAAAATCTAATTAATTTTGTAATGTCGTATGGTGTTCTGCTGTAGATTCAATTTTCATTTTAGAAAAGAGGGCAATCCGCGCAATCTATGAAATGGGTCCTCGCGAGTCTCTTAGAAACGAATTCAAAGAATTTGATATACTAACTCTGCCTCGCCCGGCTGTCATTCGTAGATCTTTGACAGTCGTTACGGGTAGTCAGAAGCCCGAAAGACAACCAGTCTTACGAAGGGGTATCGTATTACCCAGTAACTGGGTTGTGGAGGTCAGATAGGCAGTCGCTCCATGTAAAATACTGGTATTCAGCTGCATCCGGTTAGACTGGAAGCCGACCCAAAAATTGTTTGGAAAAGGCTGGGCAAATTGATCTGTGTCCATCAATTTTTGGCATCAGGCTATAATTATTATATTATAATGATAATAAGAGAGCAGTGCTGGCCAAGTGGTAACGGCCGCGACTTACGAGTTGTAGGTCGCAGGTTCGAATCCAGACGGGCGTTTTACTTTGTGTAAATTATTTCATCACCACTGCTCTCAAAACGGTGAAGGAAAACATCGTGAGGAAACCGGCATGTCCTAGAACCAAAAATTCGAAGACATGTGGCATCTGCCAACCCGCACTTGGCCCGCGTGGTGGATTACGGCCCACTCCCCCTCACTGAGAAGAGGCCTGTGTCCCAGCAGTGGGAACATTATAGGTTGATTATGTATGTATTATGTATATTATAATATGTGTGATAGTTAAATAGCCATAATTTAATTTTCTTAACTAATATTATAAAGCGAAAAGATTAAATTTTCTGTATGTGTCTTTTTTACATTTTCACGCTAAAACGGCCATAGAATGTTTATCCCCACGGGATCGAGATTTATGATTTATGGGGGTGAAACCGCGGAGCGCAGCTAGTAGTATTAGAATACATAGAAACGTTTATGAGAAAACTTACCATAAGGTTTTGTTTTTGCATTGCATAATTATATTTGGACGGCATGTTTCAACGTAGATACATATGTATTTCTTGTTATGTTTCACATAAATGTTACCATTTCTACAATAAACGGTCATTAAATTTACGGAATTCACCAGGTTTGGCAGAAAACTCTTGCAATAATTACGTCGTCGACAGCCAGAGCGCGGTTGGCCAATTCTTAACATTAATAAACTAGGTTACAAGTTAATAAAATTAAATTATTGCTCAACCCCTCGACTTTCGGCGGGCACGTCAACTTTCCCTCTCGGAAGGATGAAACCAAACCTAATCAATTATTTGATAATTTGTTGGTCTTAATCGCTTGCTAGGGGACAATATCGTTACCTACACCAAAAAATTCTGACGGAAATTAATAATCACCAAGAATTTTTTGAAAGGTCCAGGAATTAACTTTATTTTATTTTCCAATTTCCTGAAAAAATATTTGATAATCCATTATTTTTGGGAAAGGTAAGAACTTAGTAGATCAGCTAAAATTAATCCATTCTTCAATATTTGGTACCAGGGCTGCATAAACATGTGCAGGTTACAAATTCACATCGCAATTCGCAAACATGCAAAGAGATCGCTAGTCTATTTATACAAGCAGCGCAGCGTGGCAGCCCATTTCCCTCCTAATCAGCTTATGAAGGCGCTACCTCGTAAATCTAAAATCCTCGAAAACGTACTAAGCGAGCGAAAGTGATGCAATTACTTTTGAAACGCAAAAGAAGAGTGATGGTTATAATGTGTGTGCGCTCGGAATAAAACGACGTATGTGCCAAAACAAATTTACTCCTTTTTTAACAAAATAAATGAATTAAATTTAAAACTACTTTCAGTAAACTTTGATATGATAATTCTGTATGTTTTAAAGTAAATTCCATTGAATAACTCTTAAGCGTTTAGATAAAACTTTGCAATTTTTTGTATTGGGAAAAATTCATTGAATCGTGTATTCCTTTTACATGGTACTAGACCAAAGAGTCAAAAAAAATATACCAAAATGTTAAATCCCTATTCTACATACTTAACAAGTTACACGAAATAGAAAAACCACATTTTTTTCAATATATTACCTGAAGGAACGGAATTACGTGATTCCACTTACCGTTCTCTTTCTTTCATTTGATGAAGATTCACTTAATTTTATTTTCTCTAATTTACGTTTCTACACAATTAGATGTAAGCATTGATAGGGTCTCCATTTGAGCAGATTTTTCCTCCTTGAAAGACGTATATCCCTGCCATTATGAATTATTTTGATGCGTAGGTATTTCAATTATACCCCATAATGTTATTATCAACAGTAAGTCTATATTTTCACCGTGTTTTGTCTTCATTGACTTCCTCGTTAGTCTAGTGTTCGCAAGCGCTACTGCAGAGCATGAGGTTCCTGGGTTCGATTCCTAAGTTAAGCAAAGTGTTATTGGGTCTTTTTATCAGGAATTTCTCAGTAGCAGCCCGGAGTCTGGATTTAGGCCCGGTTGATGGCAATAGGCTCGCCCCATAACTGGGTATACTATAGGAACATTTAACCCTTCTGGATTTACAGGCGTGGTGGCGTGTGGTATTATTTAATTACCTGCCCTATTAAAGGCAAAATTCTTAATAAAATTTATCCGAGTCCCAGTGGTACGAGTTAATCAGTTTAGCAATTAAACGCCGATACGAAGTATGTGCCGGATGGGGCGATGAGTAATGGGCCAAGTCGAGAACTTCTGTAATTTATCGTGCGCACGTGACGGCTCGCGAATTCTTACGTCACACTTATAAGGGATGGACCTTCGTATAGATAGCTCTTGATAGTCATGTCGTCTTGGTAAACATGGGATCATGAGTCGAGTATATTACATACCTTATCTATTTATAAGGACTACATAAGAGGAAGTCTGAAAGTGTCACCGGTAAATGAAAAGTTGTGTGGAAATCGATTGGCTTGTGATACGGAGGAATGAGGAAAATGTCGTGAGGAAAGTTTTGAATATGAATGTCGAAGGCTATAAGAGTAGGGAAATATCAAAGAAACGGTGGATGGACTGTGTGAATGATGATATAGTTAGAAAGGAGGTGACTACCGAGATGACGACTAATAGAGAAGTGTGGAAGAAAAAGACATGTTGCGCCGATCCAAATTAATCACTCGTTACCCGTGGTCCCGGTGGGTCGACCCATGACCGGGTCCATGGATAATTTTCATTCCCCGTGGTTCCATGGTATTAGGGATTGTTCCCGGACTTCTGACTATAGGGCAGGAGAATGATGATCTATTTATAAAGCTATATTTTGATCTATTTATTTACGCGTTCATGGATGATCCTAAATAAGCTAACTCAGGGTTAACCAAATAATTCATCTTGCGCCACCAGCACCCTAATTGCGTAACACACTATCAATCGGAATCTGAATCATTTTGAAGCAAATTGCTAATCCATTGCTTTATAAGTTCGAAAAATTTGTCTGCTCAACACGTAAATGACGCAATGAATGTTGTTGAACTGTCAAAATGAAACCGATTCCGATTGATAATGTGTTACGCAATTGCCCCGCAGGAGTTAGAGGTAAACCTAGAGTTAACCTTTTAAATATTTAACCCACCGATGTGGGAGAGTTACGTCGCTAAACTCTGGGTTAGTGTTAGTAATGTCAAGATAAATTGACGTTATGAGGTACTACTGATAACGTATTTTTGAGTATGAAGTTGTGGATGACTTACATCATTTATTGATGGAATGTGTTCGATATGAGTCTCATAGAAGCGATCTGTTTGGGGTCTTGAAATTGAACCAACTTGATATGGGCACTTTTCTTAATATTCTGCCTCAACCAAATGGTGATGATGCGAGGAGTCTGTTCAGGTTCATGGCCCAAATGTGATCCGTAGCAGTATGTGTTTTGGGTACGATAGGACTGTCATACTATACTCATTGCGGTCATAAAAGTCCCTAATTAAATTGAACTGCTGGGGAGTTTGTTCCGCCATTTCTTCTCCCCAGCGAAAGAACTAGGAAGTGGCGAAGGGCGGGCGTTTTGGAGGACTGTCCTTTGTAATTTTGACGTTAAAAAGTGCTGATTCTCAGCCTAGTTTGAATAAATGACTTTTGAATTGATTTGAATTAAAAAAAAACTTATTTTGTTTTTTTATATTCTTCGACGTTGTAGTACGTGAAAATTCGGTTCTTTATCAGCATGCAATAATATATATATTCCTGCATTCATATAAAAATAAAAACAAATTATAAAAACTAAAACCTTATTTTTCCTTATGTGACGTTTTCGTCAACCACTACCTAAACTAAATCTCCATGGAAACCACAACAATACGATTAAAATGAAATGCCATGTTATAAAATTCAAAGACAAGAAAGTATTACGTATCCTAATTTGGTGTAAAAGAGATGGATTTACAATTTCCGTTCATGAATTTTTTGGTCACAGACAATACAATTCTATTTTATGTTTCGTCGATTGAACTGCAATGTTCCCAACTCAAAAAACACTAATGCCTGGTTAACTAACCCGATGTTTTTAGCAGCGCAATGCGTTATACTCGAACAGTTAAAATGTTAATTACTTATCTCCAAGTGTATTAAATAGATGTAGCGGTACATTTATTCACTTAAACCGACTAAATGTGCAAGTGGGCCTGAGAGGTTTGTTAACCCTGCCGGGGTAGCGGGATTGTCCGAAAGGGTTACCGCTACCCCGGAACATAAAGGGCTAAGGAAGGAACACGGGTGGGTTTTAGTCAGTAAGAGTCTGACACTCCCTTCCACTCCACCCAGAGCGGGAGGAGTCATTAGATGATTTCCCATCCATAAAAAAACGGGTTTGTTAACTATTCAGGGCCGTTTAATTTTCATTTTCCAGTGTCCTTATGTGTTTGATTATCGACTATCGAAGTTTAAAACTAAACATCTAACAATAGAGTGAATGTAGGGATCATAGGTACGCAACTACGCATTCATCTCTTAAGAAGAATTTAGATTACTTTCAATGGAATTTAAATTACTTTTGAAGCAAAGGAGGAACCTTTTAATGTAAAAGAACCTGCCGAAAGAATATCCGTTTTTAAGGTAAGTACTCGTAAATAAGATGTACTTATTCGGTTGTTGCCAATAAAAAAATCGCCCCTGTTAAATGGGACTTAAACATAACTGGTGAAATGTGGATGTACAGTCAACAAAAGAGATAATTATGCTGGATCGTCGGATATAGTTGAAGTTTAGTAAGAAACCGATGGATGTTCTCGAATAAAATTTGATTTTATTAATAGAAAACAAACAGCTCATTTATCAAATTAAATTTCAATCGACAACATCCATCGATTTCTTACTAAACTTCAACTATATCCGACGATCCTGCATACTTATCTCTTTTTTTGACTGTACCTACTACACTGAACAAAATAATTACATTAAGACTTAAGTACTGACTTTACACAGTAAGAAGAAATGTTTGTAAAATAGTAAAAGATAAAACAGTAACTTTTAATGATTGAACATACTATTTACTGTAAAAAACAACCAAAAAGAATGAAACCCACCATTACTGTAGTGTAAATAAATTTCAATGGTTTGAACGATATCACCGAATGAATAAAACAGTTAATTTTGTGATCTTTTAGCTACAAGTTTACTGTCATGACGGTAACATTTTGCCTCAAGCTTTAACTGTTTTCGGATCAGTAAAAAATACTGTTTTGAACGTTAGGCTCATATGGAACTGTTTAACGCAGTTCAGATCAATGTTTTTTTCATTTTTATTTACTGCTTATTTCTTTCAGTGTGTTCCCACTGCTGGGACACAGGCCTCCTCAATTTTTGAGAGGGAGTGTCGTAATTTACCACGCGGGCCCATGGTGGGTTGGTAGATGTCAACATGTCTTTGAATTTTTTGTTCTGGGACATGACGGTTTCCTCACGATGTTTTCCTTCACCGTTTTGAGAGCAGTAGTGACGTGATAAATTATTTACACAAAGTAAAGCACCAGCCTGGGTGTGAACCCACGACTACTGACTACAACTCGTAAGTCGGGGCCTAGGATTGATTGACACGGTGATTTCTCTAAATTATTTTTAAAATAAATCACAACTACAAACAAATTCTTATAAAGAATTTCTTTCCGTCCAATATTCAAATAACTTTGTCGAGACGCGGTGATACTCGACCAAAAGCAATGTATCCGGCTCGTTCCATTGCCAAGAAATAGGAAATATTTATACTTTCCTGTCATGTTTTAAACACGATGCATTGTTGTTTCTTTTTAGTGAGAGTTTATAGTCGGAACTGTGTTGTATTTACTGATTATCAATAGTGCTGAAAGTTAAGCCAAGAAACTGTCAATATTTAAATGAGTGTACTGCAGATAAACTATATTCTTTCTACTAAAAATAATACGCCATCTTTTTAAGTTTTTTCTCCCGGGAATTTATTATTATTCATTACCCACGAATTTCAATGATTTTCAGACCGGTTTAATTAAGCTCTGCTAATTATGTGACCGAGCTATCAATTTGCTTTTGCACGAAATTCATGGTTGGAATCACAAAAGAATTACAATTTACTTCAAAGAAAAAGATACTCGGAATATAATGAATATTATTTAAAATTAAGTAAAGGATTGCTGCCAAAACTGTTTTTTACAACATTCATCTTCCATTTTCACGTAGTAAAGAATAATATGTACCAGGAGTACATATACACAACGCAAGATAAACACATACATCATGTAGGTAGGTACATCATGTAGGTACCGTCGCTTCAAGGCACTCACACACTCGTTTACTTTATTACATTGTATAAAAACATACTAAAACAAGTTACAAATCCTATTACGGAACCCTACAGGGCGGGTCGTTTAACCTCACCTAAGATACAATGTACTTACACCTAGATATGTCGCATATAAGGATGTTTTCTAGCTAAATTAAATAAACCATTCACATGCGCCGATAGACGCAATCAAAATAAGTGGCTACTTTGCTCCTCATGATTATGATATCCTATGCCCTGGTAGAAGGTTGAGCGATTTTGCTGCCCTTTCAAGGTTGTTTCTGGGTAATAAATATTATGACGTCAATCTTTTGCTATAATAAATGGGTGATTATTTATTTGTTTATCGAGTTACCTACTTAGAAAAAATATTACAAGATGAAACCTTATATCCGCATAAAAGACATAAGCTGCTTTTGATGTGATGTGACTACTTAGAATAACGGATCTAGAAAAAAGTAGATAAATAATAAAATTATTACTAACTTTGTTCCATAAAATCATGTTAAAACCATATCAGAAATAAAATCCTCATCTCTAACTCATCAAAGTTAAAGTACTAGGTCAATAGAAACCTGAAAAACTCGTCCGTTGTTTATGTCAAGAGAGAAGTCGTCAATTCAATCAATAGCAAATAATCTATTTCCGTGGTGCAGTCGTCGAGGCAATCTCAGAGGGACGTTGGAAAATGAGAAATCCACCGAGCTATCACCGAACTGCTGCGGGCTATGCGCCCCTGGTGCTGTAAATCAAATGATTGATTGTGAAATTGAGTTTTTTTTTTATTTATAACGTATCACGCCTTTTCAGTGAGTCATAATTATTAAATTGCATACATAAGAGCTCTTACACACCACGTTTTTCAGGCGCCGTCGACGCGCGTCTCAAAAACTGTAACGTGCTGCAAACGCGATGTTATCGCAACCAATTTAACTATTCACACATTCATAAAATTATTGTAGTGTGCAGACGACAACTTTTTCGCGTGCTGTCGACGCGCGACTAACGCGGAGTTACATCGATACAGACACGCTGTTACAGCGCGTTTTAATCGGTCACACAGCGCACGCACGTTACCAGCGCGATACACGCACGTTGGTGGCTCGTTCGCGCGCGTGGAGAGTTGCTCACACAGAACAGATAAAAGAAGTGTTGCTCACGTGCGTCTGTAGCGCGTTTCTCGTGAGTTTGCAGCGATGCAATCGCAAGTAATTTCCCTTTTTCAAGTTTAGCAGCGCCGACAACGCGCGATAGCGTAACGCACGTCGACTGCGGCGCCTTAAAAAAACGTGGTGTGTAAGAGCTCTAAAAGAACTCAAACCATTTTAATAACTTACTAATAAATTGGATTTTTCAATCGTCAGACAACTTTTATCTGAGGAATAAATCAAAATGGTGATTTGACAGCTTTTCTATAGAAAATATGTCAAACAGCCATTTATGTTTTTTCAGATATCTGACTATTGAAAAATCAGCCCTTAGATGAATCATCATCTCATCTAAGTCTAGCCTTTTTCCCTACTATGTTGGGGTTGGCTTCCAGTCTAACCGGATGCAGCTGAATACCGGTATTTTACATGGAGCGACCGCCTGTCTGACCTCCACAACCCACTTACTGGGTAATACGATACCCCTTGGTAAGACTGGTTGTCAGACTTTCGGGCTTCTGACTACCCGTAACGACTATCAAAGATCCACGAATGACAGCCGGGACCAACGGCTTAACGTGCTTTCCGAGGCACGGAGGGGTCTCGGTATATAAAGATGGTCACCCATCCACACACAAACCGCAGCAAGCGTAGCTTAACCTGATCGATCGACCTGTGCGGCTGTCATTATTTGGCCACGGGCCCCTCATAAAATTAATTTGCAAACCCTAACGACTGGTAACACCTGTATTTTCCGCAAATAAATAATCCTTGATACAAAATACCTACATTCGCTTAAAACAAATACCTACAAACATTTTCATACGCTCCATTTTTGCTGTCCCATATCTGAAAACTGCAAATGAATCAAAGTTGAGCATATTTCCACCACGTGAGGGCTTCAACTAAAACTTTGACATATCGAATAGCGAGACCGACGGAAAATAAACAAAGTTCTGCACGCGTAAACAACAGAGCAATATGTTTTGTGAATATGATATCGTAGTTGGATTTGGTCCCGTAAACCTTTACTTTTCTTCCCGCATCGGGATTATAGTACGCTACCGTTTTATTTCCCAAGGTATACTCAGTCTGTATACAAATTCGTTATGCCACTTCAATGTAGTATGTGCGTGCGTGTAGCGTGTGTGTTGCGTTGTAGCGCTGTGTGTGAGGGTGTGTATGGTGGGGTCTATGTTGTGTGTATACATAATACAACAACATTCAAAAAACAAAACCATAAACGAAGGCAATTGATAAACAACTAGTCTCATTAATTATTCAGACTTTTTTTTCTTTCTCTATGGGTAATTTAAATATAAGTCATCATCTGCCTAGCCTTTTCCCAACGATTTTGGAGTCGGCTTCCAGTCTAACCGGATGCAGCTGAATACCAGTATTTTACATGGAGCGATTGCCTATCTGACCTCCACAACCCAGTTACTGGGTAATACGATACCCCTTTGTAAGACTGGTTGTCAGACTTTCGGGCTTCTGACTACCCGTAACGACTGTCAAAGATCCACGAAAATTTAAATATAAGTATAAGTTATTATACCTAATACTGAACCTTTTGTATTTAAATATTTCTTAGTCTGTAGTCCGTATACATATCCTAGTTATAGGTACAGGAAAACCTATTATTAGCCATACAACACTGTAATACACATACTCTGTAATATACTATTTGTATCGCTGTTGGTTGCCTAAATAAATAAGTAAACGTCAAAACGAACAGAGATCCAACTTTTCAGTTCGAGCCAGTTTGTTTACGGAAGTTTTTATGTTGTATTCAACTATTCATAAATTATTAGGTAAGTGTGTTTGAAAACTATTGCTTATTCATCATCGTCATTCTCCTGCCCTCATTCCAATTTATTTGGGGTCGCCGCAACATGTCTTTTTCTTCCATACTTCTCTATTAGAGGCTTGTGGCTAAGTAATATCAGCCGCACGGGTCGATCGATCAGGTTAAGATACGCTTGCCGCGGTTGGTCCGTGGATGGGTGACCATCTTTACATACCAAGACCCCTCCGTGCCTCGGAAAGCACGTTAAGCCGTTGGTCCCGGCTGTCATTCGTGGATCTTTGACAGTCGTTACGGATCGTCAGAAGCTCGAAAGTCTGACGACCAGACTTCTGTAACTGGGGTGTGGAGGTCAGATAGGCAGTCGCTCCATGTAAAATACTGGTATTCAGCTGCATCCGGTTAGACTGGAAGCCGACCCCAACATAGTTGGGAAAAGGCTAGGCAGGTGATGATGATGACTTCTCTATTAGTCAACTCTACAGTCACCCCCTTTCAAGCATAGCGTTCGTGTTACTGTTCCATACAAGGTGGCAGGGAGACATTGACGTGCAACCTGTTTTACCATAAATTAGGACATAACTATACCTAGCAAGTGCTACTGCATTACTTACGCTTTCAAACTATTTCAAGTAAGTATATCCATACTACACCTTTTCACTCGAATACCTCAAAAAGAAGGCTTATGTTTTTACCTTAATTATTGAGGGATTGAGGCCATCGTTTTACTAAATTTTCATACCAACCAAACTTCTGAACAAAAAAGATCTTCATAATTTTAATTTGACGGATAACTGCCTCCTGTCGGGGGGAGCAATAACGATTGTTTTATAGCACAAGTTGGTAACAAAGATATAATGTGCTTTAAAAATAACCACCAGCCCCGAGCTTCCGACTTTATTCGTGATTCTGTCTCGGCTTTTATTGTTAAATGAACGTTTAAAAAATAAGTTTTTTACCGTTTTTTTTAGGGTTCCGTACCTCAAAAGGAAAAAACGGAACCCTGTGAAACGATCACTTTGTTGTCCGTCTGTCTGTCTGTCTGTCAAGACCCTTTATCTCGGGAACGTGTGGAGGTAACGAGTTGAAATTAAAACCATATTTATGTACGTAGATTACTTTGTGTACCCGTGTTAAATTTAAAAGAAAACTGATTATTCATAAATAATTTAGAGAACTTAGGCATAGACCATATATTTGGTCATATACGAGTATGTGGTAGGTAATGCTCGGCTCTCGTCGGGCGGCTGCCCTCGGCACACGACCCATCTCGTCGCATCGCATCGCCCACCCGCGCTATTACTATTTTTATTGTTTTAGCTCTGCTCCTAAGGGTTGTAGCGCGATGTTAAATAGCCTTCCTCAAGAATTGGGCTATCAATGGCAAAAAAAAACAAATACGACTGGTAGTTCCAGAGATAACTGCATTCAAACAAACAAACTCTTCAGCGATATTAAATTGAGTGTAGATAGACCAAAAAAACTGTACCATGTTCGACTTGACCCCTCTTCACTTTTCTGTTCTCCTCTCCTCACCTCCGCGCTGATCAGAGACTTAACATTTAAAAAATATTTCAAAGGATCTCCATTCTCCAGAAGCTGGTCCTTAGACGCGGGCTGTACGACCGGAGATATTTACTTTTCAGTTTCAGTTTCAAAGTCACAAGGTTATCCGTAAAATTCCAAATTTACTACTCCTATAAAACTTTTTCAATTTTATCATAAAATAGAACAAAGTTTTGCTTATTTTAACTCTGTTATAAAACTAAATTGTTGGTTTAGGTAAAAAGTTTAATAGATTCTAGCTAGATTTTCAATTAAGCATTTAACAACCCATTTCATTACTAGATCGACTAGGACCGCATATTAGAAAAGCGGTTGCAGCTCCTTGCCACAGTTTATAAAGACACACTTAATTTTCTCCGGTCTTCATTAACATAATAATATTTTCTTCTCTTTCTTCCTTCATTCTCGACATCTCTTCAACATAATAATTATACTTAATACAATTTTAATTAATACATTAGATTGAAAACAAGCCCCCAAACATTCGTTCCACTAAATTGCAAATTGCCTTCACAAGGACCAGCAATCACATTCAATCACCAGGAGAACATATTACGTAGGAGGTTGTAACTCTAACACCGTGTAACAGATTATCAGGCCCATGCTGCGTTGGGTGAATGGTCGTAATTAGAGGCTTGTAGACGCAGTCTGGTGGTAACACGATTACGTTGAAGCCGTATGTGGCGACAATTATCGGCAGGTGCAAGTTCCTTAGACACTAGTTTGTACTATCGATCATGGGTTCATGTTTGTTTCTTGTCGAGGCAATTGTCGCCCAAGGAGCAAGGTGACAATCGTGAATGTTTACACGAAGAGACTTTTTAATGTCGAGAAACTCTCTCCATCTAAATGGCCCTTTAGGAGGATTGTGTTCATGGAGATTTTTTTTTTGTATTAGTAAGTTTTGAAAGTGCCGCGGTTTATGCTCTCTGGCAGTTATATTTTAATCCGTGATTGTAATTTTATTTTCACCGTATGGTGGCTGGCACCTTTTTTTCGTCTTTCACTTGTTATTTATGTGCTACGTAAAAAAAAAAACTTTCGGTAAGTACAAGAAATCTTACTCAAAGGTATATTAATTTAAAAGATCTGCCCTAATATTTATATTTGCGATTTCTTTTCGACTAGTTCCTTACTTAAGATAGTAAACTTAAACATAAACGAAATTTCTCGCCTCGCACTTGACCGGTATTTTTTTTTACATTTCTATTTATTCCTACACTATCTGCAATTATAACAATCTCAGTGTCTGCCTTATTATGATAAACCATTTTACTGCCAAAACCGAAGACCCGAAGTATCTTCTGTATCAAAATATCACATTTTAAAAACATGATAAACTTACTACGTCACGTCTCATCTGTATATCTTTCAAGATACAGAACCAATTTTCGTAAAATGAATTTCTTTGAGAAAATACTTGAATAGCAAAAGATTTTAGCAACACAACGTAGGGCTTTAGATCTAGCGGAGGCGTACGCTGTTTATATTTTTACCAAAGGTGATGATGCAACAACAAAAATGTTACATGAATAGGTAAGATAATTTATATTTTTAAACGATACTGACGAATGATTTGAACCGCATAATTATTTTAAAGATTTACCAGTAGATTTCCAGTACTAAACTCATGTTAAGACAATTCTCATTTGCAGTTTCTAGGCAGGTACATTTTGCTGTTATTACTTAATTAAAATAATTCCTATTTTTCGTTAAAAACATTCATCGTTACATCCTATTTTTTAAGTACTTACAAGCTATGCAAAGACAACACTTTTCTAAAACACGCCGTACAGCCATGACACTTTGAAGCCTCTCTTGTTAACAAAAACAGATCAACTTATTTACGGGCGTCATAAAATTGGCTCGGATTTACCTAGAGGCCAGTTTATATCAAACACTTGATCAACATTTTCAATAAAACGAATCATGTCGTGTGGTGATACAGTGTAAAATATACAGTAGGTTAATAGACCGTTTAACACAAAAAAAAAATTTGTTAGATTTTTTCTCCTAACTTTCTTGTATTGTTCAATTCAAATAAAATTAGTAAATTAAGCTGAATAATTTCTTAATTTCGTATGTTTCAAACTGAAACTCTCACAATATGCTTCTGAGCTCATTAGGGAGAAAATTATCACCCGAACTAATAACTTTATATATCCTTTCCACACTGGAATACCAATGATATAATATTTCTATTTATTCTCTACTAGCTGCGCCCCGCGGTTTCACCCGCGTAAATGTCGATCCCGTAGGAATATCGGGATATAAAGTAGCGTATATGTTAATCCAGGGGGTCAGCTACCTCCATACAAAATTTTATCAAAATTGGTCCAGCCGTTTAAGCGTGAAGAAGTAACAAACATATAAATACACACACACACACACACACTCACAAACTTCCGCCTTATTAGTGTGACTAACAGTAGGAAAAGAAATTTGGTATTGTAAGGGTGTATTCACGTAGAAAGCTGGTAACCGACGGTGATATGCCAGCGCTTGTCGCCGGCGATAAGCGCTGGTCGTCAACGCTGGTCAGCGCAGGCAATAGTCATACTTTTTTCCAGATCAGCGTTAGCCGGCGCCGACTAATTCGGGCCAACTTGTCGGCGTTTATCGACCAGTGTGCATACACACGAGCGACACACGTCGACGACAGAGGCAACCGTCGGCAACAGCCGTCAACGCGTGTCGCCGGCAGCCGTCGGCGTGTCGGCGGCAGCCGTCGGTTTTGTTGCCTCTGTCGTCGACGCGTGTCGCTCGTGTTTATACACACTTAGGTTAAAAGTTAAAACATGTTACCTTTTGCGTTTCCAAAAAAAAAAAATTGCGAAGCAAATTCATTTTTCATCAAAAAACCGTTTCACATTTTCCATAAAACAAGATAAAAAATCATGTACTTTTTATAAAAATTACAGACAACAGCAAATAATTATTATTTCTCTGTTCTCTCTACACTTTGGTTTATGTAAACGATCGGTGAATTATATAGAGTTGTAAAACATTTGCTACACTGTTTATGACTATACTGTGACGCGTTCGCAATCACAGTCGATGTTACATACTTATTGTTTTTAATCTGCATAACATTATCAATTCCATGTAAGTCGGAAATTGCAAATGGCTGAAAGTCGCACATTCATGTTTTGGTCGACGCAATTATGACGATGATTGAAACATATTGGGAAAACAGTTCATGTATGTACTTACTTATATTTGTCAATGCGACAGGGTATGTTCTTAAAAATAAACAGGCAAAAAATATGTAGATTTGTTTTTGGTGCTTATCTGTCTAGCCTTTTCCCAACTATGTAGGAGTCGGCTTCCAGTCTAACCGGATACAGCTGAATACCAGTATTTTACATGGAGGCACTGCCTATCTGACCTCCACAAACCCAGTTACTGGGTAACACGATACCCCTAAATAAGGACTGGTTGTCAGTCTTCTGGCTTCTTTTGGTCCTTGGGAAAAGTATTTATGATTGTGTTTCATACCTACAGTTCTAAAAATAACTGCACTGGCTGCGTAAAAGCATAGTTCAAGTTCAAGCAATAAAATAAAAACAAAGACATGACACTATAATTCCATATTTAAAAATCTAAATGGTGACGTCGAAAAGAACTGGTGTGAAACAAATTCTAATCGCGAGAGAAAAAAAAGAATGGGCCGTGGAAATAAAAGGCGGGAGGCGCGAATGCCAAGATATTGCTTTTGTAGTTTATAAGTATAGATTGTTATTACACCTTTTTGGATTTCTCTTGCAGTATTATAAAACCTGCTTTTCTTATTTGTATTGTGAAAATATTTGTCACAAAGGCGCGTATTCTGGATCGATCGTGAACCTCGAGTGAATATTTCAAATAAAAAAATCTATACTCTGGATAAAAACACAAAAAATATAATACTTATGCCCACAGTAAGTAAGTAGTCTACGACTACAAAAAGTACATTACAAGATAATAATGGCTTTGGACATTTCTTTCTCTAAAATAAAATTCAGCTGAAAAATCTTTACGAAGAGACGAAATGTATTGACCATTCGCTATGACCACGTCTTCTGTGTCTTCTAGAACAAGACAAGACCAATTTAAAGACAATATTGTCGATATATTAAAAACTGTTAATAAATCCACCATATCTTGTAACATATCTCTCTCTTTCTATTAAAGTAAGTAGACCAATCATTGGTCGAAGGAAAACGAACATTCTCAATTTTTATACCAGTGTCTGATTTAGTGCGAGACATTCTCCCTAGAGGTCGTTCGGGCGTTTAATTAAGCCCCCTTTATGACCCAAGAGTGGGGGATTCAATCTTCCAAACAAGGAAACTGTGTTTTTGGGCTTAAGATTGTGATCAACTTCGACCTCATATAGTAGATTGGGAAGAGAATAGATAAGATAGGAAACGTGTGCATCTTATTGGAGTGAGGCAAACTACGTGAAATAAAAATCGGATGATTGTCCAAATGATATTAAACTGGAGTCAAAGAGGCGTTACAAGTTTCATGTTATCAAATGTAATGTGAAAGATATATATATTGGAAGCACTTTATAACGTCATACTTATAAAAAAAATAATCTCGATGGAATCGACATTTCGACAACCCCTGAGAAGAAATGGCGAAACAAACTCAGAGGTCAAAACTCATTTAAAGTCCAGACATAATCTTGTTCATGTGACGACCATGTAGATTAGTGTCTGAAATTGTCTTTTGAGGAAATAACCACAGAGATTACAGTGGACCAGTCCAGTCAGTCATGAAAATCATGTATCATATCATCACTATAATTCAAACATTTTGGATTCCAATTAAACAATTGTAATAACATTGTTGACCCCCAATTAAAAGCAGGTAGGTACCTACCGAATTCTATATATTCAAAAGAGATACCTCTGGAATATCATTGAAAAGCGGTTTAAGTAAACCAAACCGAGAAAATCTATCTCTATCTGGCCTGCAAACAGGTAAACGTCGACTCAAATGCAAAGACTAGGTACTTCTCGGTAAATTCCTAGCTGCTGCAACCACTATAAGGTGAAACTAAGTTGTCGCAGCAGTGGTTAGTCGGCTCAGTCATACCGCAGTCGTCGGCGCGTCGGATTGGCTAACACAACCGCAATACGACTGTCGGATTGAATCATGCGCTTGAATGCACTGCTTCGTGTCTTATGCCCGGGTAACACGAGGCTAGTTTTCAAGCTAGTAAATCAAGAATGTGCTAGTAAGCTAGCAAGCCAGTCAATCTGGCCTCGTATATGCAGATATATCCTCATTTTTAAGCTAGTAAGCTAGCCAAAATATAGTAAGCTAGTATGATAGTTTAATAGAATGGTTCTATTTTTCAGCAAGTATCGCCCCTACCGCCAATTTTACTATCCTGCCTTGTGTACTAGCCTCGTGTGGCTATATAAGAAGTACCCAACCGGATCATTTTACTCTTCAGACTAAGTCGCGGCCATGCTTCTAGCATCGTGTAATCAGCTCTAGCATGGTGCCAAGCCAGAATAGTTAGTCAGGATATTAATTGCTTGCTATTCTAGCTTAAAAAACTAGATCCGTATAACCCGGGCATTAAGGTGCTTTCATTATAGAAGCGGGTTTTCGGGTCCAACTCCCGCTACAGATCGCTGCAGGTTCGGTGGTCGATGTTGCAGTTTTGGTACGAAATTTGAAATTTAGGCTGATCGATCAACATAAATCTAAATGCTTTCTGGAAAGAAAAACGGGAGATAAAAATCTAAAAAAAATAGAGATAAGGAGATGTTTCAAAGATTGGGAAAAGTACTAAGAGATCATCATAAATATGCGGATTTTTTCGTGTTACGAATAACAAGATAAAGACCGTTTTGTGACGCTTCTCAAAGAACTGTACCTAATATATTTTCTCGTCATCCGTATGATAGGTATCTACTAGGATAACATAAGGAGCTTAGAAGTAGCCGAGCAAAAACCTGCAGATTGAGCCTCAAGATACCTAACCATTTCGCAACTAGCGCTAACACGGATTACATTTTTCCTCTATAAGAATGTTTTTCACTTAAATTCACTACTTCGTGGGACCAAAGAAAATCCGTCCGTTCAACCAACGATAGCTTGGAAGTTCGAAACTTGGTAATTCATTCGCCGTCGCCTCATAACAGAAAAGTAATCTCAGGAGGTTATAAGTACCAGGAGAACATAAGTACGTAGGTCTTCTTATCTCCAGAGTTTTGTTTTCGCTAACTTTGTTTCGTGAGCTGCGAACTTACAGCACGTGTACGGTTTCAGAAATAAAATATCACGAGTCTTATAATTATATTATGGTCTTTATCTTGTGTGTTTTTGTTTATTTTATTGAAAATTTAGCAGTAAGATAGACATTTTTACTCGGTAGCCTGTAGGCACGTCAAAAGGACTGAAGGACAGTTATAGAATTTTAAGAAGACAGTAAATTATAATTCGTATTAGCATCAATCGAGAGGCTCGTTTCCAAACAATAACAGCCGCACGGTTCGATCGAAGGTTAAGCTACGCTTGCCGCGGTTGCTTCTTGGATGGGTGACCATCAATTTCATATCGAAACCCTCCGTGACTCGGAAAGCACTTTAAGCTGTTGGTCCCGGCTGTCATTCTTAGATCTTTGCTCTCAAAGATCTAAGAATGACAGCCGGGACAAACAGGTCGTTACGGGTAGTCAGAAGCCCAAAAGTTTGACAACCAGTTGTGCCTGAAGTCCGGGTATCGTGTTGCCCAGTAACTGGGTTGTGGAAGTCAGAAAGACAGTCGCTCCATGTAAAATACTTGTATTCAACTGCACCCGGTTAGACTAGAAGTGGACATAACATAACGTAACATAGTTGGGAAAAGGCTAGGCATTATCAATCGATAGACATAAAGTTAATTTTTCAGCTACTTGTTCATTATATTCAATTTCAATATTTTATTCAGAATTTAGTTAACAGAGTTCAAACGAAACTAAAAAGAAGACCTAACTTTGGTTTTCTTTGTAAAATTGTCAGCCTGTTTAAAAAAAAAACTTAAATTATTCTACAAGTTTCATTAGGTTTAAATAAATCTTTACGCCTGACTTATAGCTGGCAATTGATCGTTATTTAAAAGCCTTTGAACTGAACAAGGGCAATAAATTCGTGCCAGGTCAATATTCCAAATTGTTTTCGACGAAATATTTAATAATGTTTAAAACAATTTAATTAGGAATTTAAATATCGCATCCGTATTTTAATCCATACCAACTTACCCGGAAATCAGAAATTCATCAATTTACTGTCGTTGTAATTGAATCCAATATTCCTGGTAGTGTTATGAGTTTACCCATTGGATAATTAAGATTTCATCCCGAGATTTTATTATTATACAAGCCTTTCCCTATCTATAATTCCTATATTACAAAGTACCTTAAAAATTAATCTACCACTTTCACGGAAAAATATTCTAATTCCATAAAGGTAGGTATTAAAGTTGCAGTTTTTTCCAAATAAAATTCGTTTTTAAATATTTTTTTTAATATATAAAAAAACATTTAAAACTATCAAAAGAAATGGTCCTCCGGTGTCAGGAGCAAGGTCCAAGCTATTGGTGGTTAGGGCTCCAGAGACAGGAACGTCTTCACGATGCGAGCCGTATCGAGGAGTACTGCTTTACGAATCAGTTCCTTGATCCATGCGCCTAACGAGAGCCTCGACAGATATTGGTCGAGGCTTTCTGCCACCAGACCATTCAATTGACCTTTACGACAATCTGCGCATTGACAGCCGAGCTGACATTCCACATGTCAACAACCTCGTGTGCTAAGTCGACATATTTTATTTGTTTCTTTTTCTAGTTAGCATTTTTTATTATAATGGAAAATCTGGCTTAATTTTCCCAGTTTTCATTTTATGAAATAGATACATAGTACTAGTTCTCACTAATAATTTCTAGAGATACCAGGATATCATAAATCACGTAGATCAAGTGAGCCCAGCCAATAACGCACGTCAGCTCGTGTACGATAAAACACGATACAATTTGTGTTCGCTACTGGAATCCGATATATTTCTGATGTGATCAGTTTCATCCTGGATTTGAAAGCTTGACAATCGTATCTTATAGCTATACGTACATGATAACTGTGTGAATTTTGCTTTAGAAAAAAGCTAAATTGGCGTCTACATTTTACGACATCCGAAAGTTAATTTTTGATCTGGCAGCCTTAATTTGTGCAAATTTTTATGGCTACTTGTTTTATAAAGTAGGTAGTTAGGTCTGTACCTACTAAAGAAAAGAATTTGACTTATACGAGTACCTATGCAAATCGTTGTTATTTACTCTTAAATCAACTATAAAAGAAGAATTTGTTAACGAATTGGAATGATCAAACTTACACTCAACTCAAAGCATTTATTTCAAATAAACAGGCACTTTTGAATTGTCAAGAGGTCAGTCAGAAAGATTAGACTAGTTGCCCATTCCAAAGCGTAGTAGATACCCATGGAGAAGAACGAGCAAGAAACTTCACATACACTCTTTTAAATCATAAAGTTACAAAAATATTGGTTACATCATTCAAGATAAAATTATACATGTGAGAACAATAAAGAAAGGCGTGCACGTTAAAAGCGTCTGTAATAAATGAGATAAAAACAAAAAAAAAAAACCGTTCTGAAATTAAAATAAGCCGTGGCAGCCCAGAGACGACCAGTCCCCACTGACGGCGCCCGTTCACGAACATTACGTATGGATCAACACCATTCAGCTCAACCATGACTCTATTTCATTCTCATATGTAAAATGATGTCACATCCTGATAAAAAAAACGAGATAGAGAATGGAAATATTCTATTGTATAAATGCATGCTTCTCGATTTCCACGTACATTCAAAACGGTTGAACGTATCCCGACATACGTATGGATATCAAAGGATTTAGATCATGATCGTGCGAAATGATACGATTATCCTATTTCGGAAACATTTTATTCATTCCTCCGTTACTTATGCGGTCCTGGTATCCGTGGCCTGAATTTCAGATTACCTTGCTTATAATTTTATGATGACCGTGTTAGTTTTAAATTAGTCCAACTTTTACATTCACATAGAAGAATGTAAAAGTTGGATTATTTACGGACTGGATAAACTCCTAATCCAAACTAATATTATAGATGCGAAAGTTTTGTTTGTTTGTTACGCTTCCACGCTAAAACGGCTGAACGGATTTGGTTGAAATTTGGCACACATAGACCATGACCAGACTTTTCATTCTGGATTGCAGACGAAATCGCTGGCAACAGCTAGTACTAAATAAACTAACAAACTATAATATAAAATTTAAATACGAATATAACAAAAACTATTAACAAACTAAGATATGGCGTTGAAATAATCCTCCGCATCGCTATCGACTGGTACCAACCAACCAACTTTTATACAGATAAGTTGTTATTTAATTTATTTATTTCCCAGTCAAGTAAGTGGTCATTCGAGTCCACAGAAATCTAAATAGGTAATTTTATATTTCTGTGTTCGAGCCGGATTGAAAGTGTATTAATTTGTATAGTAAGTTAGTTAGTCATTTAATTTAGTATCTAGTGTAAATAGTTAGTTTCATTTTCTCAGTAAAATTATAAGTAATAAATATAATAAAATATAATATACTTACTGAAATAAACCCTTTAATTCTGAAAAAAAAAAAAATCGAACAGCCTCCGAAACACTTGGTAAAATTATTTTTAGGACCAAGAATTTTACTTTATTGGTATATTACATAATATATGTCTTGTCTACCAACTAACAATAAACAACCCTCCACTGCTCAATGTTCATCGGACGCACCAACAAGGACCATTGTGTACAAACGCTAGAGCCAACTTGAAAACGGTAGATTATCGAGGACAGGCCAGCAAACACTACTGGAGTAGGTACTGGCCTGTTTGCACGCGCCTTTTGTAACCTTTTTACGTGCGCTATAAACTTTAATGTGTGGTTGAGTTTATTGAAACTTTACAATTTTCAGAAAACAAAGTATGTTTTTGTGTAATCTGGATTTCATTTAGCTTAAAAAACATTTGCCTAACCTTTTCCCAACTAAGTTGGGGTCGGCTTCAAGTATCACCGGATGCAGCTGAATACCAGTATTTTACATGCAATGATGCAAGTGACTGCCTGTCTGACTTCCAGAACCCATTCACTGGGTAATCGTGTCTCGGAAAGCACGTTAAGCCGTTGGTCCCGGCTGTCATTCGTGGATCTTTGACAGTCGTTACGGATAGTCAGAAGCCCGGAAGTCTGACAACCAGTCTTACCAAGGGGTATCGTATTACCCAGCAACTGGGTTGTGGAGGTCAGATAGGCAGTTGCTCCATGTAAAATACTGGTATTCAGCTGCATCCGGTTAGACTGGACGCCGAACCCAACATAGTTGGGAAAAGGCTAGGCAGATGATGACTTAGACACGTTGTTCAAAATTAAATAATATTACTTTTTTGCAGAGCAGTGGTGTCCCAGTGTTATCGGCCGCGTCCTGCGAGTTGTACTGTGTATTTAATCCACTGCTCTTAAAAACGGTAAAGGAAAACATCGTGAGGAAACCGGTATGTCCTAGAACAAAAAAATCGAAGGCATGTAACAACTCAGCCTATCACATGTATGTGTGTATCTCAGCCTATGATGTCCATGGACATATGCCTCTTTTAGGCTGCGCCACAACAGGCTGTGTCCCAGCCGCCTTTTTAAGGCCATTATTTCATCTAGCTGGGGGGCGTCCCACACTACGCTTGCCGATTATCTATCTCCACTCCAAGACTCGTTTGCTCCACAGGCCATTGGTCCTTCAACAAACATGGACAGCCCACTGCCCCTGCAGCTTGCTTGCCAAGCTACGGCTCTAACGCCAGATTTTTATCAGATAACTTACTATCTGTGAACTCCGAGCATAGCCTGCATAAATAGACGTTTGTGTTTAAGCAACTGTGGTCGCACATAACAATCTAAATCATATAACTTTGTAAATAAATACTATCCTCACAAAACAAAGTCACTGTCACATACCTGGTCTACATAAATTTAATGTGTCCACATTTTTATAGTTCCTTTATGCAACGCTTTGCATAACAGTGATGCAATTCAAATACAGCACGTTGCTTTGATTTATGATGCCCTTATAGCACGCGAACTATTTTGAGTATGATCGATGACAACACTGAAGAATAAAATGCCATCTTCTATCTTCTATATATATAAAAGGAGAACTGACTGACTGACATATCAACGCACAGCCCAAACCGCTGGGTCTAGAGATTCCAAACTTGGCATGTAGGTTCCTTATGAGGTCTAGGGGTGCACTAAGAAAGGGTTTTTCGAAATTCCACCCCTAAGAGGGTGAATGGGGGGAGGGGAAATTTCACGCAGACGAAGTCGCGGGAAGAAGCTAGTCTATATATATAAAAGGAGAACTGACTGACTGACATATCAACGCACAGCCCAAACCGCTGGGTCTAGAGATTCTAAATTTGGCACGTAGGTTCCTTATGAGGTCTAGGGGTGCACTAAGAAAGGATTTTTCAAAATTCACACCCTAAGGGGGTGAACGGGGAGGGTGAAATTTCACGCGGACGAAGTCGCGGGAAGAAGCTAGTTTGAAATAAATTTTAATCCAAATGTTTGACGAAAAACTAACATAGTATTTCTGCCTTTGATGCGAAGACTTTTAGGGAAATTGGATAGTAAGTATAACAAACGTTCCTTCGATCTTTTTCTTTGGTCGATGAAAACACTGAACAATATAAATGACATTTGAATTAATCTTTAATCCGGATGTTTAACTAAAAACGATTATTTTCTTTATCAATCGTGGCGAAGCATTTTGGATCTTGATAGTATGATCCTTCGATCCTTAAGATGTGTTATTTTAAGTAATAATATGTTAATAATATATGAGTAATTGCTTTCTATCGAGAAGTTTCAAAACACCATCCAGTTTGTGTAACAGCGACTGTAACTTCACTTACATGGGATTTCTTAACAATAAAGTACTAGGTATACATAAACCTCAAGGAGAGAGATACTAGTTGTTATTACAAAAGTCTAAAAGTAAGCTAACACTGTCCACACATGCAGTAGATCCTTAAGTAAACACTACTTTAATATGAAATTGAAACAGCCTCGTCTACCCAGGCTATTGTATGTTATTTATTATAGCTGTATTAGCAATTTTTTAAGATTTATGTTTTCGGTTTATTGATTGGCAATTTATAAAGCATCTATCTTGTTTTAGACTAGCGACGTTTGATTTTTTCATACAAAAATACACTACACTGAAACCAACGCTGCGATTTCAGGGTTTATCACGAGCATAAGTATGTATACACTTGGTTATTCAAAGGCGATTTTCTCCTTTATTATTGAACGAAATTTGAAATTTGAAAAAAATCGCAATTGAAAGTTGCCAAGTGTTGACATATTAGTGCTCGTGACTGTACATATATCTTTGCGCAAGATTATTTGATGCCTATATTGATTATAGGTAAATCAAATCTCTTCTAATGAAACAATAAAAATACACAAAATATATACTTACTAGCTGCGCCCCGCGGTTTCACCCGCGTAAGTCACGATTCTAAAACATTTCTGGAGAGGGCCACCCTTATCACCTAGGGGTATAAAAATTAGCCTGAGACCTATTCTAAGTCCTACCAACACAAAATTTCATAAAAATCGATGAAGCCGTTTCGGAGAAGTTCGATAACAAACACTGTGACACGAGATTTTTATATATAAGATTGAATAACAAAACTCGAAATATAGTTATTATTAGTTAGCGATTATATGAAGCACAAACATGCATGAGGTAACTAATGAAGATAGACGAAGTTAAAAGGAAACGGTACGAAAATAATTATGTAGGTTCATTATTTTCGTATGTCCTGCTAAAATACTATTGCGATTGCGGATATACTACCCACGCCTATTTTACTTATACAAACAAATTATTTCTTGGTAATTAAACTTCTAGATGTGACTCGTACAGACCAGGGAAGCATGGTATAAAAGTGAGGAGGCCTATAATAAGCCTTGGGTGGAACAAGGCCAATTGTGATGATGATGAAGTAAACATTCTCTGAAGCTTATTCTTGAAATATCTATTCAAAATTAAAACTACCTATAACCACAGGGGCAATTCTCGTAATTTCAACAACGTCTAATTTGCCTACTACTACTGTGACTAGATTTTGAACGTTTTAAATCACGAGAACGCCCCTCTGAATTTTGTACGAATTAAAAATAGGTAAATACCTACAACTCTTAACACAAACTTTACGTAATAACCCTCAAACAATAACATTAATACAAAAAAAATCAGAACCCGAAAAGGCAAGAATTCTTTACAATAATAGTCGAAATAAAATAATCCAATTGTTTTTAATAGACTACTCGAAACTGAGGCACAACTTTGAGGTGCTAATGCCCCAAGATGGCGGCCTCCGAAGGGTGCTAAGTAGGTACAGTCGGCTGCTCACCAGTGGAAAGAAGACCAGTAAAAGCTGGCCTCGTCAATCTGTCTAGCCAATCCGTATTTTGGGATCAGCTTCCAGTCTCACCGGATGCAGCTGAATACCAGTATTTCACATGGAGCGACTGTCTATCTAACGTCCACAGCCCAGCCCCGCTAAAAATGAAAATAAACTTTATTGCTAAAAAGATTACAGACATTTTACATCGGCCTCGAACTAAGCAAGCTTATATCTTGAGCACCAATATTATTATTATTATTGGGTTTACCATTTAAACATTTATTTTAGTTACTGGGTAACAAGATATCCCTTGGTAAGACTGTCAGACTTTTGGGCTACTAATAGTTACTACTCGTAACGACTGCCAAAGGTCACATAGCCAGGACCAACGGCGTAACGAGCTTTCAGAAGCACGAAGGGGTCATCTCAATATTGAATGGACCCATCCACAAGCCGACCGCGGCAAGCGTAGCTTAACCTTTGATCAACCCATGCGGCTGTTATCATTTAGTCACAAGACCCTCTTATTCTATTGAAGCTCTGTACTACACTAGACTTGAGGGGCAATTCTCGTAATTTTAAGAACGTTCACAGTCTGATCTCAGTCTCAATCTGTCTAAAATACCTTTAATTTCCCTACATATTAACAAGTTTTCGACATTAATTTGTTTGTCGCTGAGATGAGACTGCGACTAGATTTTAAACCTTTTAAATTACGAGAATTGGTGTTCTGTTTAAGCTCAAAGTGTTACAACGACGTGTTGACGACTGTCCGACTTCCAACGTGAAAGAAGGGTAGAAGTTATAAGTTTCGTATTATTTCCCTCGCCCCCTTTTCCTTTGATGTAGGAAGTTTATTAACAGATTTTCTTGGGAAGGTAGGGTCCAGATTTTGGGTACTTTTGTCTGACTTAGAAAATATATCTTGAGATGTAGACTCTGCGAAAATTTTGACATATTTTGTATCAAATTTAAACGTATTTTCTTTCTTTCTTTCATTTGGATCTATGTCGCACACCATGCTCTCCTCCTATGCTGCTCTCTGTGTCTCAAAACATGCAGTCAACGTGACCTCTGGGCTGCCATCTACGCCGCCGTGAAAGTGGCGAAATTTTGGGTCAATAAGACCTGAACTACAGTCTTGCTAACGACACGAAGAAGAACAACTATCGCTCATGATTTGTTATTTTGTTTGCTGTGGTCAATTGGTCAGCCAATCAAACATATTATCTATGCTTGATGTATTTTTAAATAAAGATGAGTGGCTGTAGTCCAAAAGTTTAAGAGAGGAGATAGCGCCCCTAACATTCGATTCGAAAGAATATTTTCTTATAACTTAATCATGCATTTTATCAAAGACTACCAGATACTGGGTTATAGTATTACAGACATATTTATCTGGTGTTTGCAGGGGACAAGCTTCTCAGATTAATTTACAGGTACACACAGTGCAATGGTTTCGCTTATTCAGACAGTTCTCAATACCAGCCCGAAATAATTGCCCATGGAATTGCTTAACGGTCGGCATTATTCGACAACATCGACTATACACGAAACTGTTAAGCTAGGGAAAGATTCCGAACTAAGTTTTCCGATCGGCACGAGCCGAATGAAAGCAGAATATGTGCAGGGTTTGCTTCGGTTCGGCTTATTGTTCAAAAAATACTGCAGAAACGAATGTGTCGACCCGAACATGTGTGTAGCATCCCTATTAATTATATTTCCTGATATTCCTTTCCTCCAAATGTATAACAGTGCACTTCTCTCTCCGCTTCCGAGAACAAACAGCTCCCCTACAATATGTCAAGGCTGCGACCTCGTGATATGATGTAGGGGAAAAGTCGCAGATGGGTAGGATCGATCATTAGAACCGAAGCCGGTCTAGCGGTTCATTTTTAGATTCTGATTATGTTTAGTTTTCTAGTTGATTTGATGATATATATTTTTTATTTTGATACTTTTTTATTCTTGTTTTAGTCATTCTTGCCTTTAAAGTTATTTGTTTTTAGGTACTGCAGGTAGTTACTATTTATAATTTTACCAAAAATCCTTTATTTAAGATTTGCAGTCCAGATACCAGAGGGGCAATTCTCGTAATTTTAAGAACGTTCACAGTCTGATCTCAGTCTCAATCTGTCAAAAATACCCCTAATTTCCGTAAGGAAATTTGACAAGATTTTGACATTTTTTTGTCGCCGAGATGAGACTGCGACTAGATTTTGAACGTCTTAAATTACTAGAATTATAATAAAAGAATCGGGCTTCTGGTAGAATATGATGTAAACTTTGGCTTTTATCTCACTAGGACATAATGGTGGCGCAACCATGGTCGCGCTGCTAGCAAAATACAGGGTGGCCACAGTGGCCGGGACATTGAAGCGCAACTTGTTACCATGGGTTCAGCACATGATTCTGGACCCCCCTGTATGTCAAACTTTGCCTGGTAGATATATTTGTGAAAATAGCCCCACTATCGCGACGGTGGGTGACAAAATTTTTCAAAACCGTGAATTCTGATCGTAGTCTTATAAGCAAGTTTTCCTGTAAAGACTAACCCCCTTACTAATAAACGTATTATATCAGATGAATAGTTACACACCGATTTCTCTCTTTCAGTCGTCAGTAATTTGACTTTCGAAAGAAGAACACATAGCATTGTGTAACTATACAGATGCTATACAACGTTTATTAGTAAGGGGGTTAAAAGGTTAACCTGTCTCATCAACCAGTATATTATTTACTGAGCAGTTTGTTACTACTGCTGTTGAGTAACTGCACCATTTATTTAAATCCTCTCAAGTCCGTCTAGCCCGCAGTATACCTATCTTGACAGACGTTTGTATGTGAGTCAAGTGAAATTAAACCTCATGGGGTTCGAGAACCTCTCGTAAAAAATGGAAAATCAAACAGCGGTTTTTTTTTCCAGGCAATTATTTTCTGAGAACTTTTCGTAGTATTTGGTTTATGGAGGAATATTTAACAGAAGATATCATCACGCCTGCATTCCCCGTAGTAATAGGCAGAGGTGTGTACCTCTATACTGGTGACCCCGAAAATGAACGTCAGCGCAGCCTTCGTGCAGATACATCAGCATGACGTCATCATCACTCCAGCAAGCTTTAGAGCGGCGAGTCACCCAGCCAGTCAGCAGCGACGACTTCAAACTCGTTGCGCGGTAAACTCAGCTTGCGAGATGCAGGACTTTGCCCCCCGTCCCGTCCCGTCGCATCGCATCGCCTGCCCGCACTAGTACTTCGTTTTCGTTTAGCGTTCTTATATAGCCTATAGCCGCTATAGCCTATAGCGTGATGTTATATAGCCTATAGCCTTCCTCAAGAATTGGGCTACCAAATGCAAAAATAAATTTTCAAATCCGACCGGTAGTTTCAGAGATTAGCGTGTTTAAACAAACATACAAAGCAACAAACAAACTCTTCAGTTTTATCTATTACTAGCTGACCCGGCGAACTTCATACCGCCTCAGAATTAAATAATGTGACAAAGTTCAATAGACACGTGGCGACATCTATTATCATAATAACGTTATTGTGTTTTTTTTCCTCGAAAGCAGAATTGTTTTTCTTGATGAAAGGTACCCTATGTCCCTTTCTGTACACCTGACAACGTATATGCAAAATTTCAGGATGATCGTTTCAGTGGTTTAGGCGTGAAAAGGTAACAAACAAACTTACTTTCGTATATAATATACTCGTATAAATATTAGTTAGGATTAGTAACCGGTAGTTTCACAGATTAGCGCGTTCAAACAAACAAACTCTTCAACTTTATTATTATTATAGATAGATGATGTTTACCATAATATTTGAATATCTAGTTAAAATCAATAGAAAATGGAAATTATTTGATGTTATTACTAGCGCCGCCCGTCTACATGTATGTAAAGATAATTCAAATATGATATTCAAATTTTGATAATTCGATATGATGATGAATCAAGAGGTTTACTGGTATTTACCTACTACTAGCTTCTGCCCGCGACTTCGTTCGCGTATAAAGGTCACAGCTCATTAGAGCCACCCGGCACCCACTCCGCACCGCCTCGCCTCCTGCGGCTAGTATTCTTTATATGGAGTTGTATGGGTATGCGCTCACTATATCAACTCCGTAGCGTCACCTGATCGCCTCGGTCGTAAGCCCTCCACGCGCGGACGGCGGGTGGACCACTCGGTGACAACTCGCTGCTCGCATGCTTATCTTGCGTTGACTGCGCATTGCCAACGCGCGGGTCCCGAGTGGACCGCGCGCTGCCCGCGAATGATTCACGCGATGACGACACTTGGCGATGCGCCGCTCCCCACCCTCCCTTCATTCCCAGCCTTTCTTTCGAACGAGTCGGACGTATCGTTTTTGCTTTCAAAATGAATAAAGAATTGTTAACAGACTACTCGAAAATTCGTGGGCCAAGCGACGTCCACTCGTTGACCACTCGGCGTTCACTCATTGACCACTCGGCGTTCACTCGTTGACCGTGCGGGGTTCACTGGTTGACCGCGCGACGTTTATTAGTGATAACGCGGCGTCCACCCGTGGACCACCTGTCGACAACGAGTGGACGCCGTGCGACGAGGCGGTGCGGGGTGGGTGCCGGGTGGCTCTAATGAGCTGTGACCTTAAGTCGTCAGATACACAAAGAATTACATTATTCACGTGATTGTGTATATGTGTATGGGGATGGGGTGGGTTTGTGTGGGTTTCGTGCGTGTGTGTGTGTAGAGAGAAACGGGTGAGTTAAACTATGTGTTGCAAGAGCGCCTCAGTATCTTATAGGTAAATGGTTTTATTGTTTTTTTTTATGGTTTTTTAATGGTTTTAATGGGTTTTGGTTTTTTTTGTTTACAGAAAGTAGGCCACTAATCTCGTAGGTAATATAATAATGTCAGTTAATAAACTTCCTCAAGATTTGGGCTAGAGAGCAGTGGTGGCCCAGTGGTACCGGCCGCGACTTACGAGTTTGTAAGTCGTAGGTTCGAACCCAGACAGGCACTTTACTTTTTGTAAATTATTTCATCACCACTGCTCTCAAAACGGTGAAGGAAAACATCGTGCGGAAACCGGCATGTCCTAGAACCAAAAATTCGAAGACATGTGACATCTACCAACCCGCACTGGGCCCGCGTGGTAGATTATAGCCCACTCCCTTTCGCTCGAAGAGAGGAGGCCTGTGTCCCAGCAGTGGGAACAATATAGGCTGATTATGAAGATTTGGGCTATCAAATGCCAAAAGATTTTTTCATTTCTCATACTCGGAAAGTAGTGTTTGTTTGATCCGAATAGCGGGTGGAAGACGAGTCATAGTAATTGCTTCCCTCTCTAGGACGGGAATGAATCTTAAAAATAGAACTAAATTGGTTAGGTAGTCAGGTACGAAATTTTTTACATAATTAAAAAAAATTGTAGTTTTGTGGGTATATAAACAGACAGTGTGAATTAAAAAAAAAAAACCTATTAAGCGAGACGGCTCGCGGTGGTGACGCGGTGTGTTACATATTTAAAATAGTACACAAATTGTTCTAACATCTCAATTAATTTTAAATACGTACCTACTATTCATGTTATTATTATCAATAAATATTTTAGAAAAACCACTATTTTTTACTTTCCTTATATTCGAAATGAAAAGTAGAGTGTTTAACACGGGTGCAAGTCATCAATTCCTACTCGGACTATAGCCGTATGGGAGTAAATACCTCGTATGGGAATAGATTCCTTTCGACCCTCGTATAACAATCTACTATTTAGAATCCCACTGGCAGTTCCATAGATTAGCGCGTTCAAACAACAAAACTACCTCTTCTATTTCATTATTAGTATAGATTATTAGTTATAGATGAAGTATGAAGTACCTACTCCTACCGTCATATCGCACTATCGTACGTGCTAAGACTTAGATACCTCGCACACTCGCACATCCAATGAACTCTTGGAGTCTAATCCAACTTACTATCTGTTAGCGAATGAATGGACCAAGATTTTGTAAGTATCTTTGTCAGAAGTATATTAAACGGAATTGTATGTCAGAGCTTTGTGAGAAGGATTGTAGTGAAAGTTGCTTAAATATAATTATCTTTCGAAGATCAGGGGGCAATTCTCGTATTTTTAAGAACGTTCTCAGTTTGATCTCAGTCTCAATCTGTCAAAATATCTCTAATTTCCCTACATTTTAGATAGATAGATAAACCATTTATTTGGCGCACACAAAATACAGCACAACACACAAAAGTACAATATTATATGATAACCAATTACCCACATGAACATAATATAAAAGAAGGTGCCGATATAAAAACAAAAGAAAAAACATACATAGGTATCGAAATAAAAGTGACACTATGATGAAAACTTAAAATTAAATAAAATTAATAACGAAACATCAACAAGTTTTTGACATTTTTTTGTCGCCGAGATGAGACTGCGACTAGATTTTGAAAGTTTTATATTACGAGGATTGGCCTTGTCTCGCAGACCGTTATGTATACAAAAAAAAAAGTTTTGAAGATTTTTTTTGTCTATTTGTTTGGATGTATGTTTCGGATTGGTGGAAAAACGGCACGGCGGAACGGGTTTGGATGAAATTGTGCACAAAGATAGATAAAAACATAGATGAACACATACGATACTTTTCGTAGGGACACACATACTCGGCCTAGCTAAGGCTCTAGACAGACGGACCGCATTTCAACTGCAACCCAACCGCAAATTGCAGTTCGGATGCAGTTTGAATGAGTTGAGTTCTATTGCAGTCGTGTCAACTGCATTCAAACTGCATCCGAACTGCAATTTGCGGTTGGATTGCAGTCCGTCTGTCTAGAGCCTAAGTGTGTCGGGGTGTCTTGTGACACTATGTAAGTTAAGACAGTCAGGATAACTCGCTCGCTTGTACTCGTACTAGACGTTTGCTGTGTCAAAATATAATATAGTTTACCATATCGAGACTGTTTCATTTATTGGCTCCCGAAAACACTCTAAACTTTTACTCCCAGAGGTACGTTCCCGTGGGATGTTTTCCCACATCAACGCGGGCAGGGCCGCGGGCAAATAGCGGCACAAGTAATATCTTAAAATAAACGTATTTTGTCCAGTCAATGCCTGAACTACACGCAATGGATTACTCCATTATTATTGCAGCAATGGTAATTTGAACCAAAGATGACTTATTGCCAACTAGCAGCGCCCTGCGGTTTCACCCGCGTAAGTTTCGATCCCGTGGGAATATCGGGATAAAAACTATCCTTGTTTGATTATTGTTTTTATATGATGTATGTATCTGGTGTATTGTGTGTCTTTTAGTCTGTGCTAAATAAATGTATTTTCTTTCTTTGTATGACCTTTCCCGGGACTCAAACTATCTCTATACCAAATTTCATCTAAAGCGGTTTAGCGGTTTAAGCGTGAAGGGGTAACAGACAGACAGACAGACAGATACACTTTCGCATTTATAATATTAGTATGGATGGTATGGATTTAGTCTCGAATTTGTCTATGACTGATTCCTTCACAGAAAGGCGATACGTTATCTATACTAATAGGATTTATTCAGGATTTTAACACATTAATATTATAAAGGCGAAAGTTTGCGAGTGTGTGTGTGTTTATATGTTTGGTACTTCTTCACGCTCAAACGGCTGGACCAATTTTGATTGTATGGAGGTAGCTGACACCCTGGATTAACATAGAGGCTAGTTTTTATCCCGATACTCCCACGGGATCGAGACTTATGCGGGTAAACCGCGGGGCGCAGCTAGTAATCATAATAAATCATAATAAAGTGGCATCACATCTAAAGTGGAAAAATGTCAAATATCTTTTGGAGGCAACTGTATACCTATATCTTATCTAAGGGCCAAAACACACACGCTACTTTTAGCATCGGCGATCGGCGATTTTGCGGCTGTATCGATGCTGAATCGCGTTTTGGCGACTCTCTGCGTTCGAACGCGGTATCGGAATCGCGCGTTTTAGCGACTGTTCCGATACTGGTGCAAATGCCAAATCGCCGCAAACGGCTTCCGAATTTGTGCGGAGTGTACCGTTCAGCTGCTGTGTCGAGCTTCCGAAAAGCGACTGAATCGCCGCGTTTGGCGGTGTGGAACGCTTGGTCGCTGCATTTAGCTTCTAAAACGCGGCTAAATCGCCGATCGCCGATGCTAAAAGTAGCGTGTGTGCTTTGGCCCAGCGTAATGGTAGGATAGGATTCTGTTAACGTCGATCCAGGATCATGATTAGTTAGTAGTGTAAACTCTGGTTAGTGTCAGGCAGTGTACCAGGCTATCATAATAATGCGTATACTATGCAGATAACAAGTTAAACAGCTGTTGTTCTGTCTACAAATTACAGTTGCGCCATTATTTCGTACAAACACTTAACTTAGTTAATCACCAGGGCTTATTATCGCGTGTAATGACAAATTTATTGATCCGTAATATTAAATTCTGTAATGAAAGGTTTATTAAGGGTAAGGTTTAATGTAGCATTTGACATGATTTGGGCCCCTCTTATAATAGACTCTATAGTGTACGCACATAAGGTTATTTTCCTTAAAACTTCATCAAAAACATTCACAGGTTAATTAGTCTGTCGGGTTTATCATCATCTTAATGCATTACATATTTTTTGACCGGCGTTGAAGGAAAAGGTTTGTGTATGATAATTTATATCATCATCATCTGCCTAGCCTTTTCCCAACTATGTTGGGGTCGGCTTCCAGTCTAACCGGATGCAGCTGAATATCAGTATTTTTACATGGAGCGACTGCCTATCTGACCTCCACAACCCAGTTACTGGGTAATACGATACCCCTTGGTAAGACTGGTTGTCAGACTTTCGGGCTTCTGACTAACGACTGTCAAAGATCCACGAATGACAGCCGTAGTTTTTCACGGCAAGAAAAACGTTTGTATACAGACGCCAGCACATCAAGCTACCCGAATCTGTCAAATTTTCCCAATCAACTTTGAACCATACGCTTTAGCGATAAAGTTGACAATCTATTAAAGAAATTTGACAGATTGTAGTAGCTTGATGTGCTGGCGTCTGTACAAAGGGCTTTTGTTCACTCGTATCTGACAACAGGAAAGATATAACAGTCAACAACCTCTGTATTTTAACAACTCTTATTTTTAATTATTTCCTCATGGACTTACGGACATCAATCAATCAATTAACTTAGCCTATTGCAGTCCACTGCTGGGCATAGGCCTCTCCTAGGCTGCGCCACAACACCCTGTCCTCCGCCTTCCGCATCCAGTCCGTCCCAGCCACTCTCTTTAGGTCGTCCGTCCATCTAGCTGGGGGGCATCCCACACTACGCTTGCCGATACGCGGATGCCACTCAAGGACTCGTCTGCTCCACCGGCCATCAGTACTTCGACAGACATGACCAGCCCACTGACACTTCAGTTTGCTTACTCTGCAAGCTATGTCGGTAACTCCGGTTCTTTTCCGGACAATTTCATTCTTGATTTTATCCTTCAAAGAGACTCCGAGCATAGCTAGCTCCATAGCGCTCTGAGCGACCTTGATTTGTGGACCAGCCCGACCGTCAGTGTCCACGTTTCGGCACGATATGTCATGACATACGTGTCTTACGGATATAGCAACATTTTTTTTTTTTTTAATCAAAGCCACAAAACTCATCATTGACTTTCCAAATCACATCAAACTCAAAACCGTAAACAAAAATAATATATTCCTTCCAACAAAATCTTTAACATCAAACACGTACGAACACCCGTACAAAGGGATATCATTACGAATTTCCCTCGACATAAAGTGACACAGGATGTCATGACACTGATTACCATGTCCGCGAGTGGAATATTGCATTTCCCCTTTTGAATAATAGCTGGTTCTGATAAAAATATTTGCTGTTTTCTTTGAAACAATCTTGGGCTTTGACTTAGTGTCATGGTTTTGCGAGCTAATTTAGATTCGAAACGCAGTGTCCTGAACGCAGCAACACAGTTTCTGCGTGCAAGATTTAAAAATATACAAAATATAATTATTGTTAAACTAGCTGCGCCCCGCGGTTTCACCCGCGTAAATGTCGATCCCGTGAGAATATCGGGATGAAAAGTATCCTATGTGTTATTCTGATGTATAGGTAAGCTATATTACTGAAAAGTTTCATCGAAATCCGTTCATTCGTTTTTGCGTGAAAGAGGAACAAACATCCTCACAAACTTTCACATTTATAATATTAGTAGGATTACGTGCAGTAGACACGGAGTTAATAAACGAGCAATGATAGATTGAGGTTTTTAAAATTGTTTATCTAGCACGAAACTAATTTAGAACATAATTTTATTTCTGCCAATCGTTTGAAGGTGACACAGAGATGATGATAGGCCTACTTTCACACTAATTCTAAAAAAATAAAGCTTACTTCGCGTTCCTTACGAAAGACTAAATTCTAGCTACGCCGTAGCAAAGCACAAGCTACGTCGTAGCAGTGCTCGTAGCGTGCGGCGTAGCAAGATTACAGCGCGAGCGCGAATAATGTTAGTGTCATTTATTTGTCAAAATACTGATATAATACAAAATGCCCATTTCATGCAGCCAGAAGGCCAATTCTCGTAATTTAAAACGTTCAAAATCTAGTCGCAGTCTCATCTCAGCGACAAATGTCAAAAACTTGTCAAAATGTAGGGATATTAAGGGCATTTTTGACAGACTGAGACTGAGATCAGACTGTGAACGTTCTTAAAATTACGAGAATTGCCCCTCTTGTATGTGTATGTAGCCGTTTTTAATGTATAGCTATTTTGTAACAACAACATTTTAAGCTATTGCATAGCTTTTATCTTGGGCTTTGAGCGCGGCGACCGAATGAAGAAATTCCGTAACGAAAATAAACCTAAGCATCGTCTAACGTCGTATCAGTTCGGCAGACTTCGGCACGGTGTTTGTGTGCGTTGCTATGCAATAGCTTTACCGCGGCAGTCCCCGAGTGCCACACGTATTTTTTTTTTTTCTTTCTTTCTTACAACATTAGACTGAAAAACGAAACTAAACAGTTGGCATTCCCCGCACGAGCGTTCATTGCAGCTTTATTTTGGCGGCTATGTTTAGCTGTGGACATTTACAAGCTGGTGGCAATATTCCCTTGAGATGCCTAGCTATCCACAGTGAACCGGTTGGACATTTGACAAATGTACGTTGTACAATCAGCCTCAAAAAGATGCATACATAGACATAAATTCATTTGAGTGTCCACAATATGTGCTCCATAATACTGTATCAATGTTGCTACAATTATGTACTGATGGTACCAAACTCATAGCCAAATTCTGTGCAGACTTTAGGCATTTATTGAGATAGGAAAAAACAATTGAACTCGCGCCACTGTTACCGTAACCGACACCGCTTTGGATGTGTTCGGATGTACTCGGGATGTACAGACGCCAGCACATCAACCTACTACAATCTGTCAGATTTCTGTAATAGATTTTCAACTTTATCGCTAAAGCATAAGGTTCAATGTTGATTGGGAAAATTTGACAGTTAGGTGTAGGTTGATGTGCTGGCGTCTGTACTCTGTTTTAATGTATATCCGATATGTCAGTGAGTGATGGCAAAGTATTCTGTTTGTGTTTTGTTTTTACTTCTGTCGGCACTCCCGGAGTGCCACTGCTTTTTTTTTGGTAGATCTCTTTTTAAGGCTGACTGTAGCTACTGCTGAAAATGAAAACGAAACTTTTCTGGGAAATACTAGCCCAGCACATAACAGGGATATGAATAAAATATTAACTTGTTTCTATTTTCTGTCTGTTCTATCGATCTTTTTGATCGACTGTTATTACGTGTACCGGGCAATTACGACGACTGTTTGTTTACAAGTGTTAGATTGTTTTTCAATTTTTAAAGGCAATACGTTGTCTTTGTCAGAAGAGGTCTTATTGACTCCTATACGTGGGTAATGCGGGCCAGATGTTAATAAAAATAAAATATGTAGTTAAAAAAAAACACGCGTATCTAATTTATTATACTCGTCAAAACAAATCATATGAGCCCAAACTCGAGGGGTTTACTAATAGCTACTGAAGAGTTCCACTATCCACCTCCTGGCTTCATCATCAGATCAGCTCCAAGATACCAAATTATAGTTTTGTCATCCGAACTACATATACATACAGAATTTCATTTCGATTCAACCATTAGAAGTAGGTTAAAATTGACTTCTAAGATTTTGTTACATTGTTAATTAGTTACAAGTGAAGCTAATAAAAGCGTGTTAAAAAGTCAATAATCCTACTTCCTACTAATATTATAAATGCGAAAGGTTGTGAGGATGGATGGATGGATGGATGTTTGTTACTCTTTCACGCAAAAACTACTGAACGGATTTAGATGGACACACAGATAATTTATAACCAGGATTAACACATAGGATACTTTTTATTCTGATATTCCCACGAGATCGAAACTTATGTGGGTGAAACCGCGGGGTGCTGCTAGTTTTCTGAATAATCATAAGTCTGTGATCCCTTTAGGGAATGAATAATAATGTAAACGACGTTCCTCCGAGTAGGTACGTGAGGTGCGAGCGCAAATCAATCAACTCACTGCATTGCAAGGGTAGTCTCAATGGTCACCAGAACGCGTAGCAGTACCAGCATAGAAACGTGTTTTGTGGACGGAAGAATAAACAAAATGACAGATTGTAAACAGATTACTAAAGAAATCTGTAACTTTGTCTATTCCACCTGTCATTTTGTCTATTCTTCCGTCGAAAAAACCCGTATCTATGTTGGTCATTCTACTCGCGCACTATCACAATTACCATAAATCAATGCCGGCTTCGATCGATCTCCGCAATCTCCGTTTATTTTTCATTTTTGGCGGGCCGCCGCCTCAATACCCAGGGTTACGTCAAGTTGACAGCTGTCAAAAATAGCTACAGTAGCTGTAACTTTGGCGTCGATAAACCTTTAGACACGCTCGCCGTCAAGTTTATTTTTCATTTAGTTCAGTTTCATTAGTTATCGAAGTTGCTGTTATTGTTTGACTTCGTTTCTAACTTGAAAGCCTCTCTCATTCTAATCTATAAACCTTTAAAATACCTATTAAATTGAATAATTTATAAATTACGTTAGATCAGTGGTGGCTCTGTGGTAACGGCTCCCTCTTACGAGTTTTAGGTGGTGAGTTCGAACCGAAATTAAAGTTAATAATTTGATTATTTTTAAGTTACATCTCTGAGTGAGTCAGAGTGGTAAACCATTATAAAAGCTTTCCAAAAAATGGAGGTTTTATTCTTCCGTCTTACACACTTTGGCTTAAAATTCAGTTTATTTTACGTCTCAGTTTCTTTCCCAAATCTAAAATTAGTTTTCGTAGATAGCATTAAAATATTTTTCATTTTCTAGAATCGTTTCCAGGTACCTAATTGTTTCTCGACAGTTTATATTCTGTAACCATCTCACCGATATTCTTTAAAATCTACTTTGAATTTTCTCCAAATGACTGCATACAAACACAAGACAAGTATTTTTAAGTATGCATAATCAGCCTATAACGTTCCCACTGTTGGGACACAGGCCTCCTTTCTTCGAGAAGGAGTGGGTCGTAATCCACCACATGGGCCTAGTGAGGGTTGAAAGATGTCAAATGTGTTCGAATTTATGGTTCTAGGACATGCCGGTTTCCTCACGATGTTTTCCTTCACCGTTTTGAGAGTAGTGGTGGTGATATAATTTACACAAAGTAAAGCGCCTGCCCGGGTTCGAACCCACAACATAATTCTCGTAAGTTCACCATTGAGCCACTACTGGTCCTAGATACTTTGCTATAAAAAGGACAACGTGGGTGAATCGGCCATAGGATAAAATATAAATGTACAGTCAACAAAACAGATAAGTATGCAGTATCGTCGGATATAGTTGAAGTTTAGTAAGAAACCGATGGATGTTCTCGAATAAAATTTAATTTTATTAATAGAAAACAAATAGCTCATTCATCAAATTAAATTTCAGTCGACAACATCCATCGGTTTCTTACTAAACTTCAACTGTATTCGACGATCCCGCATACTTATGTCTTTTGTTGTCTGTACATAAATACACGCGTATCCAATTCCATCTCATCCAGAGCTTAAAATCATCGATATTATCATTGAAACCTAATAATATGTTATAAATATAATGGTTTTTGCTTATATTCCTATTTCACCCACGTGGTGTCACTAGTTTCGGCTATCCACTTATTTATGATTCGAGCAATTTTATGACATAATACTGTATAATGTTTCTTTGTTGTCATTTTGATCAGGATTTATTGGTGATCGGATTTTTGTAATTAATTGTGCCTATTATTTTATATCAGCAGATTGCAGCATTATCAGCCAATAAGGTCCCAACTGCTGGGGCACAGGCCTTCCCCTGTCTCTCTCTTTGATAGGGAGTGGGCTGTAATCCACCACGCGGGCCCAGTGCGGGTTGGTAGAAGTCACATGTCTTCGAATTTTTGGTTCTAGGACATGGCGGTTTCCTCACGATGTTTTCCTTCACGGTTTTGAGAGCAGTGGTGATGAACTTCAAACCTACAACTCACGAGTCGCAGGCGTTACTACTAGGCCAGCACTGCTCTCATGCAAATTACCTTTTTCTATCTATTCTATAATTATTCAATAAAAAACTTAATTCCTTCTGTTAAAATATAATATTTGAAGTAAAAACTAAATTATTCTTGCAGACATCTTGAATAGTCGAACTTTCGCAACTAAGTAGGTACTCGACTTTAGTTGAAAATCTTATAGAAACGCTGAACTAGGTAATGTAGCATTTCTCCCTAGGGCACCGTTAACTTATACGTTTCCTAGTCGAGTAGTTGAAGTACTTGTATTAAACTCTTGATAACGATCTGTACGATATTTTGAGGTTATAGAATTTGCAGCTACCGAGGTAATGCCTATTATGAACCAAGTGATTGATAGATTTGTATTCAATGATTTGTCGATTTTAGTTTTAATAAAAAATTCAGAATTATTATTATCATTAAAAGCCTGTGATGGCCGATGGGGCCGAAAGGTTCTGGATAGACGACCGCGTACCGGAACACGTAGCGTTGGAAGGCTTCCCACAATGTGGACCGACGACCTTGTGAAGGCCGCAGGAACCCTTTGGATGTGAGAAGCACAGAACCGGTCGAAGTGGAGGTGCTTGGGGGAGGCCTATGTCCAACAGTGGACACTCTTTCGGCTGAAATGATGGTGATGATGATGTCCCACTGTAGTGCACTGCAGGGCAAAGACCTCCCTACTCTCTTTCCACTTTTGTTTGTTTAAAGCTGCTAAGAACCTCATTGTTGAAGGAGTCCAGCTAGTATTTAAGAAATATTATTAAAAATAAGTAATTTAATATCTGCGTGATATATTTACAATTATATCTATCAGGTAGTGCCAGGTACTATTTAATAAAGATATATTTCCGCAAAAAAAATATTATGTCGTTTCTGTTAAAAACCTATTGTAGCCCGAAATTCATTAAGGTACATTAATTTATGTCGTCAATAATTGCAAAGGTAAGGAGGGGTAAGGGGGGGTAAGAGGGTGTTGTAATTAATTGACAAGGTGATGTCATAGTTGCATTCTTTATTTAAACAGTTAAGTAGGTGTTATAGTGAATATCATTAGTAGGTCTTTGACAGTCGATAATTATGAGTAGTCAGTAGTAAGATCAAAAGTCTGACAACCAGTTTCACCGAGGCATATCGTGTTACCCAGTAACTGGGTTGTGGAGGTCAGATAGGCAGACGCTCCATGTAAAATACTGGTATTCAGCTGCATCCGGTTAGACTGGAAGCCGACCCCAACATAGGTAGGAAAAAAACTAGGCCGGTTGATATTGAGGTAGGTAACATAGTCCAATTGCACTATCATGATTGTAAGTACCTAATATAGTTCTATGCAATAGTATTAAATAATCAATCACAGTAAATGAGTAAACATAGTTATTGCTCAGAAGGTCAATTCCCGTAACTAAAAACGTTCAAAATCTAGTCGCAATCTCATCTCAGCGACAATCAATGTCAAAAATGTAGAAAAATTAGAGGTATTTTTGACAGATTGAGTGTGAACGTTCTTAAAATGAAGAGAATTGCCCCTCGGATAGTGTCATTAGTATTCGAGTATAGAAAGTTCATTCAATCCTCCATTCAAGAACGTAACGCGTGACGTAACATCCTAGACTCGTTCTCAAACAAAGTATTTTTTATCAAAACGAATGTTCCTAGAAGCTTTCTTAAATTAAATAAGAGTACGTTAACGAGGCTTCATGCTCATGAGACCGTAACCCCGTGCGCTTAATCGCGTGCTTAAGACTTCGTAAGATACCAGGACGCCAGGATCTTTAAGAAACAGCTTAGTCAGAACTGTTCATACATTTAATATTTTTCATCCATTTAAGAGTGAATGTCGTCAATATTAGAGCCGTCATCAATCGTAACCAACCGACTATTATTATTCCGTAGAATATCTTCAAATAGCGTCAATTTAAATGAAGTGACTGTTAAATGGATTCATTATTTTCGCTTACAAATTAAACTTAATAATGGGCCCGTTTATAGGAAATTGCTCGATTAAATAGGAGCGTTCGCGGCGGATTAAATTGGTTGATTACTTTAATCATTATGTTATTGATTAATTTAAAATGTACGCGGAAAACTCTCGTTAATGAGAGCCAAATCTCGATTATATTTCCAAAATAAACCTAAATGAACTTTTTGGTAAGATCTATATGCATGTAGAAAACTCCCGCTTTATTTTATAAACGACCAAAATTTTTTTTTTAATTACAGATAATAAAAAAAATTGCCGGTTTCCACTGGTTCCTTACTATAATTATATATCGATAAATAATAATATCGTTCAAAAGTCAAGGAAACCTTCAAATATCAAAACCATATAAATTCAATTTCATAAGCAGGAAGTCAGAAACTTTCATAACTTTTTCTTAACATGAAGAAAACCTGAAAATAAATCCCACTTACCTTATGGGAAACTTCCATAACGGCCAGGAAACACAATTCAGTTCTTTAACAGTAACTTTCACATACTTAATTTGTTTTCTCAACAAAAAAAATTCAACCAATCACCGAACAGTTTTTAAAATTGTTCGTAAAACTTACACAGCCCTAATCTCACAAAAAAGAAAATATTATCTTTTTAATTTTTCGAATTTAAATTACACTATTTTTGTTGCTGGCACAGTTTAAATTTTTTTTTTTTAAAGAATGAAATTTGAATTTTCCTTTGGCGGGCTCGGGTCGCGGAGCGCGCGCTTCAGTCCGCCCGTCCCAACCATTTTATCACACTGAACATTGGTGAAATCTGCCATTAGGGACGTACCGAGATCTCGACTTTTATTGTTCGCAATAATGCTCGCTATCGAAAACAATATCTTACGGTCGCGCGGAACAAATAAAAACTGCAATAAACGGCTTGCAGTGTTTTTTACGGATGTAATGTTTTTTATTGCTAAAAAATTAGGCAGTGAAATGGAAGGGCTATCCTATGGAGGCGGTTTATGTTTTAGTCATGAATTGGCGAGCGACAACAACAGATTTACGATTATCAGAAAAGTGTTACTAAATTCATGATTAGAGAAATTGTCTTGGCAGGTAAGTTCTCATGCCTTTCGTTACAACAGATGCATGAAGTCGCAGAAAAACCACGCGCAATACGGTCGCTTTGTTTGTTGAAAAGATCCTTTCTCTACAAAATCAATTCAAAGCCTATAGATTAACTGAGTTCACTGTCTGGTATAGTTAGTTAGTTATACTCAATTAATCTAGATCTCTTTTTACAATCAACCATTACGACCGTTAAGATAAATCGAAAATACACACAACACTTAACAAAAAAATAATCTTATCAGTCATCGACTCGATAGTATCGACAGCGATCCCATCCCTACGGTGTCTCGAGCGCCCGTCACGCACTGTCCATGGCACGGGAACAACATTGGTCGAGTTCGCGCATGCGCTTTATATGTTTTTCTCAACTCAACTTGAATATCAGTTCGTCTGTATTCGGCCTATAAATCTTAGAGATGAGAAGAAGCGGCCCATTTACGACTATCACAGGTTTTAGTAAACATCTAAATAATTTGGACTGACTTTAGTTGAACAGCCCCGACATTGCTTAACATTGAATGAAAATAATGTTGTTTTATTTTTTAAGAGGAGAAAGTTTTAATGACTCGGATTTTAGAAAGTTTTTTTTTAAAGTAGGTAAATACTTTGCGAGTGGTTTTAGTGATATGGTTTTTAACTAGTAATTAATGTAGTACTACTTTTGTATAATGTTTTAAAACATAATTCGATTTATCCCATCATTCAAGCACGGTGGGCTGTGCTGGGGCGGCTGCTGCAGGTGCGGAAAAAAAACGGCGCTAATACAACCTTATTAGGAGTTATATGTTCGAGCCGTTTGGGGAATTTTAATAGTTTTCGAGATGTTTGAATTTTAAGGGGTTTTCGATATAATTCCAAAAAAATAAACTACACATTGAATGGGTACCATTAAAAATTATATTGTAGCTGGCACTTCAATAATTGAAGTGCCAGCTACAATATTAATTATTAAGCTATGAACATAATTAAAATTACTTAATTTAACAAAATAATTAAAAAGATGAGCGGTTTAAGAACCAAGATCTTACCAATATTTTCATTTTACGCTTCAAAAATGTTTCAAATATCTCGTACCTATGAGCCATACTGCAGTGGTGGCTAAGTGGTAATGGCCGCGACTTACGAGTTGTAGGTCGTAGGTTCGAATCCAGACAGGCGCTTTACTTTGTGTAAATTATTTCATCACCACTGCTTTCAAAACGGTGAAGGAAAACATCGTGAGGAAACCGGCATGTCCTAGAACCAAAAAATTCGAAGACATGTGACATCTGCCAACCCGCACTGGGCCCGCGTGGTGGATTACGGCCCACTCCCTCTCACTGAGAGGAGGCCTGTGTCCCAGCAGTGGGAACATTATAGGCTGATTATGTTATGTTATGAGCCATACTTATGAGGGGTTCAATTTGTTGCATTTTGGCCCCCCTATCACTATCAGCTCCTGACGGATATACGTCGAATTACAAGTAACCTGTATATCACTTTACCGACTAGCCAATATTTTTAACCTTTTAACCGCCCGACTTTATATGAGTTGTCGTGCCCCCAGCGCCCGAACAAAAAAAAAAAAAAAACGAAAAATAAACGCCGATGAAACGAGCTGTGATGATGTAATAATAATTCAGATTAAACGAGCTGTGTTATTTGGTCGTATATATACGACCCTGGCGGAATGGACACGAAAATATTTGTCGGATTAATCCGACGTAAGCGGTTAAAAGGTTAACAGGGAATGCACTTCACCATTTAATTTGTACCAAAACATACCTATAAAACGTTACAAAAAAAAAAAATGCGGGTTTTATACTGTTAGCCTGCACCATCCCACTGCTGGGCAAAAGCCTCTCCTCATGACTTCCAGCTCTTTGGATCCAGAGCTAAAGTAGACCACTAGTCGTTTACATTATTATTTTGTTATAGCTTTATTTTTCCTTACCTTCTCTATCGTAACATTAACATAACGTCATTGAGAAAAATGTAAAAGCCCTTCTGGGAGAATTTTATCTTAAAAAATACAAGAAAAATTAAAAGACCATTCTTGGAAGTCTTAGTTAAAACACCGTATTTTGTAGCCGGTAAATATAATTATTTTACGTGGTATACCCGTGCGCGTCGCCCCGGGCAATTTAGAAATAGTCTGTTGCAGATAAGTAGTTCGTATCTAGCTTACTAAACCTTAATAAACTTTGTGAAAATTATTGTAGCTTATGATGCTATTTTTGTTGAAATAAATAATTAAGTAAAACAGTCTTCCTGTTATTTCCAGTTATTGTTTATCTTTATTAAAATATTTTTTATTTTATACAAAAATATTAAGACAGTTACCGTGCATCCGCGATTTATTTGCCAAAAATGTAAACAAATATGATTTAATGGAAATTTAACTTTAATTCCTACACAATAAATTTCAGTTTACGCTAAAACTTCAAACAATTTTATAAATTTGTCAATAGTGCTAGTCACTCTGAAATCAACTTAATTATCATTGAAATAAAGTTGATATTTGTTTAACTTGAAATAGGGTAGGGGTTGTGCAACACTGCTCATTTTTACTTTAATGATATGATTAATTATATCATTCATTCCTTGTTGACTGCCTCATTGGTTTATAGTCCGCGCGGAACTAGTTGGCCGCGCCTTAGGTATGTGAGCGGTGGGACGGAGGGGCGGGGGCGCATTACTCAATACGTGCGTTGCGAACCGCCGCCTCACCCCTGTCCCCACCTCAGCGGCCAACTAGTTCCGCGCGGACTATAGTAATCGCAAGCGCTACTGCTGAGCATGAAGACCTGCCCCTGCAGTCTCGACGTTAGACAGCGACAAAAATCGGTCGCTAAGTCGTATCGTTGTCAAATTCCTTTAATAGATTTTCAACTTTATTTCGAAAGCATAAGGTTGAAAATGTATTAAAGAAATTTGACATCGAGACTGCAAGGTCAGGGTTCTCAATTCTCAGGTCGGGAGAAGTGTTGTAAAGGAATTTCTCAGTAGCAGCCCGGAGTCTGGATTAATGCCCGATTGATGGCAATACGCTCGCCCACTATTACATGGGACTTAAACATAACTGCCAAAATGTGGGTGTACGGTACACCTCTGCATAACCCTTCGGGAATTACAGACATGATGTTATGTTATGTTAATAATATAATTAACATTCAATAATATTCAATTTACAAAAAAAATTGCACGACCACGATCCAAAAGCTCAAAAGTCGTAGCCGCGTAGCCGCGTAGGCCGGCGTAGCACGTAGCTCTACGAGCCACGCAGATCCGGGAGAACATTATAATTCACTTAGTATATCAGTTCCTACGAATCCGGGACAAAGAAAAATACCTAAATGGTCCATAGAACATGAATTTATGTCCTGAATTTACATACTGTAATAAGAAACGGGAAATATCTAGTTTTGTAATTTATTATGACGTTTGCAAACATGAGGACTTAAAATGAATTTTAAAAAGAGGAAAAAGGTTTCGGCAAAAATATACCGCGTTTTGGTTCCGAAGAATAAGCTACTAATACTAAGGCTGGGGTACACAAACAATTCGGGACCGCCGCCACTGGCCACCTTGCCGCTAAATGTATGAAAATGCACTAGTAGCGGTCATGTGTGGTTCGTATGCGGTTACACTAACTTTGGCTAGTAGATTCAGCACAGGAAATAATGTAGGTTTACCAAAACATAATTATGTATATGGCTGTAGGCTATGTGACGTCACACTAAATTCAATATGGCGCCCTCTAGAGGACATAAAGTAATGAATTTAAAAATAAATATTTTGGGATGGTGCCTTGTGGGGTATCAAATGAAAGGGCTTAATTAGCACATTTCAAAAATATAAATATTAAGTACTGAAATAAGCCCCAAAATAATGAAATGTCAAAAATGATTAAAAAGTAAAACCCGACTACCTACTGAAAAGGATGAAACAAGAAAGTACCTTCCCGTGGTCGCATGCTACTACAGCTTATAAGTATGTTAGTACAGCGGCATGTGACCACGGGAAGGTACTTTCTTGTTTCATCCGTTTCAGTACTTAGTCGGGTTTTAGTTTTTAAACATTTTTTTTTATCACTCAAATCTCATATATCGATGCCTTAGTTCACAATTGCACTAACTACAAAATTTTCAATTTTTACTTTTTTTTAAAAGGTTACGTTTAAACTAATATTACAATATTGAGATATGATGGAGTAAAAGGACTAGTCTTATGAATAGATGCACATTTTTTTATTACCTATTTTACTTGGATTTTCTACTGTTCTCGTCTAAACTTTTAAAAACTTTAAAGCTCTCTCCTCAAAAATATAAATTTCGTAGTTAGTGCAATTGTGAACTAAGGCATCGATATGAATCCCAACCACGCCAAAATGAAGCTCAAAGCCTATCTTTTCTCACCCTAATAATTGTGATCTTGCAAGATCCTGTAACCCAAATATGTCGCCGCTCATAATAATTTCTTCTCCATTATACGTCGCTTAGAGTAAGTGATTGATGACAGCCTACATAAAGCCATAAAGCATAAAGGTGGATCTGCTTAGATCCTGCGCGAATTTGCTTTCGTATGGGATTTGGTAGATAAGACATGGATTTGTGATATCTTTAGTCATGATATGGGTTTGTTTGATAACGTACCTATATCCTTCTATCTTATCACACTAATATTATAAAGGCGACAGTTTGTGAGTGTGTGTTTATATGTTTGTTACTTCTTCACGCTCAAACGGCCGGACCAATTTTGATAAAATTTTGTGTGGAGGTAGCTGACACCCTGGATTAACATATAGGCTACTTTTTATCCCGATATTCCCACGAGGAACCGCGGGGTGCAGCTAGTTTATATTATAAAAGCGAAAGTAAGTCTGTATGTCTGTGTTTATTACGGAGCCTGGTATTGATTTGGACTAATGAACGTACGTGCACTAATAGGGTTGAAAATAAAACCACAAATTTTGTGTCCCGATCCGCTTAGATCCCGACTAGCTTAGGCTGGTATGTTTGATTAAAATTGCGAGACCCGAACCAAATCGTTTTTTAGCCGTCCATATTATTATTTGTGTCTGTGGCATCGTAGCTCCCGAACGGATGAACCGATTTTGATTTTGTTTTTTTTTTTAATATAAAAAACGCATAGTACAACATACTGATGTATTCGACGCGCGTGATTATAGTCCTCGCGCAGAACAGGCGATAAGGCGGATAACAGGGTGTTGTGGCGCAGCCTGTGAGAGGCCTATGTCCAGCAGTGGACTGCGATAGGCTGAGTTGACTGTTTGTTGATTGATCAGGAATCTCCTGATGCGGAGTAAGAACCACCAGGAGTTGGTTACTCTTCAGCTTTTCAATTAGGTACAGGCGAAGTTAATAGGGAGAAAAAAACAAACAACCGTTTCATAGGCATGTCTTTATTATTTAAAAGATACAAACTAGGCGTAGTATGAGAGCTGTATTCTTAGCACAGCGCTGAAATACTACCACTAAAGATACTATTATTGCTAGGTACACTTTTAATATTATGGATGAAACTTTTTGTTGGATACCATCGTGGAAACTTACATCTGCCCAATTTGAAAACAAAATCCCGTGCACACGATGACCACATCTGTTAGCAAGCGTTACTATAGCGGCCGAGCGATGCAAGCAAGAATAGCCCTTATGGTGTATAGTTGTAAGTTTCGAAACTTACATTTGCCCAATTTGAAAACAAAATCCCGTGCACACGATGACCACATCTGTTAGCAAGCGTTACTATAGCGGCCGAGCGATGCAAGCAAGAATAGCCCTTATGGTGTATAGATGTAAGTTTCGAAACTTACATTTGCCCAATTTGAAAACAAAATCCCGTGTACACGATGACCACATCTGTTAGCAAGCGTTACTATAGCAGCCGAGCGATGCAAGCAAGAATAGCCCTTATGGTGTATAGATGTAAGTTTCGAACATTTGCGCAATTTGAAAACAAAATTTCGTGTACACGATGACCACATCTGTTAGCAAGCGTTAGTATAGCGGCCGAGCGCTGTCCTTATACGGTGTATAGATGTAAGTTTCCTCGATGGTACGTGTCAAAACTGGAACTGAGGCGTAACATGGCAATAAAGCATGAAATTTCGTTGATGTTCACAACAACACTGTCTTGTCTTGGTGGTAGTGTTGATGTTCTCAACAACGTAAATAACGCAATGAATGTTGTTCAACTGTCAAAATGAAAGCCATTGCGCAGTTTAATGGTCTGTATTACACCTTTCTGATACATGCTATAAAAAACTAAAAAGCGTAGACCTATTCAAAGAAATCTCTATAAATGTATTTATTATTGTAATATTATTTAATTCGAATAAGAATGCCATGTGGAATGGAATAAAAATTAATCTCATTATTGCCATAAGTATTTTTATTGAATTTTAACGAAATAAGTTTAAATTCCTACACTTTTTCCGTTGACTTATTTAAACACTTGCCTTCACACTGTCCAAGTCATTTCTACCGAGTCTGGGGTGTAATCTTGTTACAGCTTAGCCGTGGTAACACGACTAAATGCACAAACAAGTTTTATGCAGGTTTACATGACCGTTTACAATAGACGTGCTTATGCATTACATATGACTCTTATATCTCGCATTATTAATTATTAAAGTTAATAATAACATAACGCCTATTTTCCCTGAAGGTTATAATGAGCGAGTGGTGAGTGGTGTGTGTGTCCACATTAGCACATAACCTTTTTTTTTGGTTGGGAAATCATCTAATGACTCTTCCCGCTCTGGGTGGAGCGGAAGGGAGTGTCAGACTCTTACTGACTAAAACCCACCCGTGTTCCTTCCTTAGCCCTTTATGTTCCGGGGCAGCGGTAACCCTTTCGGATGATCCCGCTACCCAGCACATAACCGGTCAAGCTCCGCGCGTAACCTATGTAGTACGACACTTAGAAAATTAATTGTGTCTCATTAGCGGAGCTCAATGAGAAAGTTCGATGTAATAGGCGAGCCTATTGCAATCAACCGAGCACAAAGGGCTGTTACTGGGAAATTCCTGTTGGAAAAAAACCAATAACACTTCGGCCGACCTGGGACTCGTACCCAGGACCTCACGCTCAGCAGTAATGCTTGCGACCACTAAACCAACGAAGCAGAAACAGCAGAGATAGGATATTATCTGCACCTTTAAGCTCTGCGATGTAAATGCAATTCTACCCACTGAGTTTTATTAGTCATTGAATTCTACCTTTCCGATCTATGTCAAAATAAGTCAACAGAAAAGTAGGTACTGGTGAAGATTCTGTTGTTCACAAACTAAATTAAATTTAAGTTCAATGCATCTTTTTCTTTCTATTTCATTAAGAAAAGGACAGAAGATACATTTTAGTTTAGTCCTTTCAAATTAATCAGCGCCTGACACTAATCCATACAAGTTTAGACGTGATTAAAAACTTGCCTACTAAAATTACGGCAATTTACGTCAGGTGCTGATTAATTTGACAGGACTAAACTAAAATTTATGTTCTGTCCTTTTCTTAATGAAATAGAAGGAAAAAGATGCACTGAACTTAAATTTAGTTTAGTTTGTGAACAACAGAATCGGCACCATTATGATGTGCGATGTGAATGCAATTTTACCTTTTCGACCTATGCCAAATAAGTCAACAGAAAAGTAGGTACTATAGCTAACTTATACCTACTTAAACGCGGTCTCATAGGCCTGTGAACACTTACAACCTACCTATGAATACATGCCTTTAGCCTGAATCATGGTTATCCTACCCTATTTGTGTGACCCAGCAACTGGGTTCTGGAGGTCAGATGGGCAGTCGCTCCATATAAAAAACACTGGTATTCTGCTGCATCCGGTTAGACTGGAAGCCGACCCTAACATAGTTGGGAAAAGGCTACGTAGATTATGTTTTGTTGTCAAATACAGAAAAACTAGTATCTCATGGACAAGGCGCTTTATACTCATGCTATAACTAGCAACGTATTGAACTCTTAAAATTACATTAAGTTCTAAAAATAATAAAATTAAAATAATAGCTGTGTCCACTAGTAAATGTCATGTACTGGCAAGATGATATCTCACTACAAAAACATTAATAAACACTATGAGCTTGTAAATTCAATGATTTCTATGCCTTTATTATAGTACTGTCTCACCTGATGTTCAGCAAAAATTGTCTAGAAGTAAATTGTCTAGAAGGCACAGACAGAGCAGAAAAATGCTAGAGGTTTTTTATTGATAACTTGATATTGAACTCAATCACAACTAAGATAAGAGTTCAAAATAGCGTGCAAGAGATAATTTCCTGTGGTGTATTAGGAGCATACTCGTGCATTTTTTCAATTAAACCTTGACAGCAAAGAACATGCTCCAGCATTTTGCTGGCTGTCTGTACCGACCCTAGAAGGTAAAACTTCTGTGTCCCAAAAGAGACATGTACCAGGGATGTATAACATCAAGAAGATGTTATTAGCAACCAAAAACATATATTACATCATAATATACAGTTACAAATGCAGTGTCAAGCAGCAGAAATTACATACAGCAATAGCTCAAAATTGACAATTCTAGTTTTTTTTTTATTATTTTAACAGTGATATAAAAAAAAAACTATATATGTAGCTATATTTGTCTATAGCTAGCGGACACAGCAGTTTCTCCCATGGACGCAGAGCGATTAAATCTTTTTCCTTCTTTTTTCCGGGGTAGATTGGAAGAGGGCTTCGTCGGCGCGAATCAGCCGGTTGACAGCGCGACTCAACGACACATCTGTCACCAGAAACAAACATCAACTCATTTAGTCGATTTTCTATTTAGTAGCTTTTTTACTTCGAGTATGGCAATACTATGCTTCAGGGTGGTCAAACGGACAAACCTATTGGTGTTTTCCAATTTTAAAATTAGTTACATTTTCGAGTTCCAAATTAAGTATCATTCTAGGATCAGAAACGAATTACTTATCTTATTAAACTAATTTAATAAGGTCGAGTACACATATATACCAACCAAAAACGAATATATGAATATATTTTAAACTAAATACAGTAATTATCACTTTTATTTCTTATTTCCTTAAAATACTTTTTCGAAATATTAACAGTCAGAAATTACATCACATAGTGTTGCCATATTCCAATATTCTAGTAATGGTAAGCAGATTGTGTCAATTGAATCACCCATTGCGAAACAAATATTAGGTTAGTTAAACCGAGGTTAAAAAATGAAACAAAAGTGATTTGGAAAATTCCTCTTTAATGTGATAGAATTTTAACAGTCCACTTACTTTCTTAATACATTACATGAACACGTAAAAACTGCACGAAAAAACCAACGCACAAATAAATAATTTAAATTAAATATTCACTTAGGCAGTGACTGTACTTTTCGTTGTACGCCATTTTTTCGTGCACACTTTACTAAAAATCTTAACTATATTGCATCTATTATGAAATTGTACTCATGAAAGGCATCAATACGTTTCCATTAATTATTTTATTGAACAATGTTGTAAATTGTAAAATTAACTAGAAAATACTTGAGATAAATCTGTCACCATGACTTTAATTTTTCATATTAACACTTTGACTGCTTAGATAAGCGACCGTCAGTCTTAAACTATGGAACAAATCATGAATTCCAGAAGTCTTTGAATATATAAGGATAATTTAATAGGGATGATGACTAACATCGGAAGCCGACCCTATTATAGTTGGGAAAAGGCTAGGCAGATGATGATGACTAACATCTGAAATGTTCGATCAATCGAATGTAATTTCAAAGGAGGTATATTATTAAAATGCGATAATCGAAAAACATTGTAAAATCGATGGTAATATCGGAAAAATCTGTAGAATAGATGGAGAAGCTTTAAAAGTTTTTGGAAGGGATTATTCCCGTGCTTGTCGCGCGGTACGGACAATGTAAGACGCTCGTATCAAGTTACATAGTCGTGACGTCACTTTTATGATAGCGCCGTCTTTGACTAGCAGTTATTTTAAAACGTTTATAACTTAGCATTTTTTTCTAAGCTTTTACACTTTTTATAATATTGTTTGCACTATTTAAAAAATATAATTAATATTTTGCAGTTTAAAATATTAAAAAAATGTCATAATCCCTACCTTCAGAAGTCTTTGAATAAATAAGGATATTTTCATTCTTTGTAAGTACTGATTTTGCGGGAGACAACGAAATAAGTTCTACATTTATGTATTTTTTTATCAGTCATGTTCGAATGGCCTTTTTAAGCAGTCAAAGCGTTCATACTTGTAATACCTCAGTCCATAATTGTAATATTAATACTTATAACTAATTAAATATTTTAAAACTGATTTGACTGTAACTTGCAAACAAAGTCAGCCTCAAAAATGCGTATCTTTTCTAATATATTATTTTTTAAATTCAATAATCTGCGTAATAAGGAATTAAATTGTATTTAATTAATCTATTGCTTGCATGCGGTCATAAAATGGCGTATTGTCATTTCAAAGATAATAATAATAAAAAAAATTGATTATAATCAATTCTATTTTTTTTTTATATAAGGTGTTTCAAAATTAACCCATCAAACTTCAAGAGGTGCTTTAGACCATCGAACTGAACAACTTTCACTATGGGACCAACTCTGAAATCACTAAAAAGAAACTGCTGTTTAATACAAAAGTTCAATACCTACTTGACCAAAATGTATGAAACAGCAGATTTTTTTTTTCGGGATTTATGAGTTGCTCCCATAGTGAATGTTGTTCAGTTCAATGGTCTAAAGCACCTCTTACAAGTTTGTTGGGTTAATTTTGAAACATTTTTAATTGTTATAACAAGATTTTGTGAAGGGTGTACTATAGGTACACCTCTGACTAACCCTTTGGAGATTACACGCGTGATGTTATTTTAAGATTCTATGATAAATTATAATATTAGTCTTTATTATTAAATATATTAATTAACATTTACTAAGTAACGTAGCCATTTATGTATGAATGGGGTCAAAACAGCTGCTGATATGTTTTGAATCGATTATTCGAATCAATCGACTATTTCACATTCAACTCGACTATTAACTTTGTAATGGCAACACCGCATTTATTGGTATCGCACTGGCAACATTAAATATATCTCTTTAGGAAGACGGTCTTTATTTTTGTATTAATTTGACTATGGAGGCAGCTTTGTTTATCAAGATCCTTAACACTAAAAGTGCCTACAGACTTGATTCATTTTGAAAATCGAAATATGTCATTCAACAAACAATTGATTGCACCTTCTTTCCGATCGACAAAATCCCCCACATCTGTATGCACCTTGAAATTGCAAATTGCAGATTTTTTGACGGTCGATAATTCATTTACCGAATTGTATTTAATAAATATAAAGAAGTCCGCACATCCACCGAGTATAATTCGGCCTATAATAAATAAAAAAGCCTCAGTGGCATTAGAAATTACCATACGACAAAAAATCTGCAATTCTCAACGATTCTAACTAAACAATGTATTTAAGTACCGTTCGCAAAAATATTTGTTTAAAAAATAATAACAACACCTAACTAACAGAAATCCCGTCAAAACTTGTATAAATGTATAATGTATAGTGATTTCATGCAAATTCTAATAATTTGTTAAGAATATAAATAGACTCATGATCATCGTTATGTGATTAGTGTAAAAGTGTATATTTATGTACAGTCACCAAAAGAGATAAGTAACCAGGGTCGTCGGATATAGTTGAAGTTTAGTAAGAAACCGATGGAAGTTTTCGAATGAAATGTAATTTGATAAATGAACTGTTTGTTTTCTATTAATTAAATACAATTTTATTCGAAAACATCCATCGGTTTCTTATTAAACCTCAACTATATCCGACGACCAGCACCTTAATTGCGTAACACATTATCAATCGGAATCTGAATCATTTTGAAGCAAATTGCTAATCCATTGCTGCATAAGTACGAAAAATTTGACTGCTCAACGTGTAAATAACGCAATGAATATTGTTGAACTGTCAAAATGAAACCGATTCCGATTGATAATGTGTTACGCAATTGCCCCGCAGGGTTACTTATATCCTTTGGTGACTGTACTTACTTCTACAGATAGCGCCATCCACGAAAACGCGGCCCACTCTTCTTCCGAATCGCTTACAGTACAAGTGTGCAACATTCCGCTAGTGTTTTAGTTTTGTCGATGCACAGTAATTACTTATTAGTGGGTAATTAGTGTGTATCAAAAAACCAAAACACTAGCGGAATTAACTACCGATAACCACTAGCGATTAGTAAGAAGAGTGGGGCGCATCTTCGTAGATGGCACTATCTATAATAATGTTTGTTTGCACCTACCAGAGTGTAATTGCTGCTGTATGTATGTGGTACATTCCTATCACCTATGACTGACTTATACTATGGAGCTTCCACACAGTTCTGGGTCAAAGCTTTCCGGGCTTCCTTGTCTTTGCTCAGTGATCGTGTACGTCAGATCATGCCTGAGCCACTGAGGTCCCAGATATGTGTGATCAAGGTCTCACAAAATATACAGGGTGTAATTTTAATCACCGTTTTCCTCTTAAGGGGTCATTGTACCGATCGGCAGCGGCGGCGATCTCTCGCGTCCGGCCCTGGTTCAAGCCATGGTCCGGGGCGAGAGGGAGTGGGAGGCGGTCACCTCCTTCTGCGAAGCAGTCATGCTAGCGAAGGAGGTGGCGGGACGGCTCAGGGAGAGAGCCGCACGCCTCAGCCGCCGCGGGAGACGCTACGGGCGTCGGGAGCCGCGTGACGACTCCCGGCCACCGTAGGCGCGGGCCTGCGGACGGAGAGTAATGGGTAGCTCTCCGTCCGATCAGGACCAGGCCCGTGCCGGACGGTAAGTATGTTTTCCACGCGCGCCTCAAAGAGATGTCAACATAAAGGAAGAGGCCCGTCAGGGCCGAAGCCTGCCGGGGTAGCGGGATAGTCCGAAAGGGTTACCGCTGCCCCGGAACATAAAGTACTAAGGAAGGAACACGGGTGTGTTTTAGTCAGTAAGAGTCTGATACTCCCTTCCGCTCCACCCAGAGCGGGAGGAGTCATTAGATGATTTCCCATCCAAAAAAAAAAAAAAAAAAGGGGTCATTGTACTCATCATTATGAACACCTTTTACTATGGGACCTAACAAAACGCGAAAAAAAAATCTGCTGTTCCCTACATTTTGACGAATTATGCGAACATAAATGTAGGGAACAGCAGATTGTTTTTTTGCGCCTTCAGGTTTTGTCCCATAGTAAAAGTTGTTCATAATGATGAGTACAATGACTCCTTAAGAGGGAAACGGTGATTAAAATTACACCCTGTATTATGCAAGGAATATATTTAGGACGGGACAGTGAGCGTGTAGTGCCCTGACCCTGATCTGTGTGGATGGAGCCTTATCCAATATATTTACCCATTCCATACAACTATGCAGAAGACCTCTGCTTACCCACAGATATAATTGTTGCATCTCACGATAACACCTACGACACCGACATAAGGTTCAAATTCGTGAAATGCAACAATCACAAGGCGTCCAGTATATTTTGGTCCTTCACAGCGCTGCTTGCAAACACAATCAATATCAACCAAACGCCAAATTCAATATTTTTAATTTAGTTCTACGTCGCCATTTGTCAAGATATACTGGACATAGTATATTTCTGACATCAATGGGCAGTATACTTGTGTATCTAAGAATTGTATTTCACGATGACACACAGTGTCTTCATGAAATACAATCAAAATAATGTTGACTTCAAAGTTGCGTTTGTATTGTGCAAGTAACTTGTGTGAGCTGCAGTTTTATACCATGCATATTGAAAATATCAGCTGACATCAAGTAGGCATTACTCTCTTATCCGCAACCTGAATCATACCAAGTTCCTTGCACAACAAAATTACGTGAGTAGATATCCACCAAGACCAAGCTTCAATCGTGCTGCGATTGATACAATTCAAGCCCTCTATCACAACGCATAAACGAGCGTTAATGCGTTGTGATAGAGGGATATAGACAATTATAGGTATTTTATCAAAAACAGAAAACATAGACAACAGAAATATAAACTTGTAAAAAATAGTGTGCGGTCGGGAGACCCCCGTCAGGAACGAAGTTCGTTGCGCGATACTCGCACACACACACGTATACAATAGGGTGTTCCTGGAAGTATGGATCAAATCGCATAGGGGCGTGGGCAAGTTCATTTCCAAACTTTTTAACCCTGAGTATGTCGGTGAATTTTTTTACGATTCAAAAGTTATGACCAATTTTTGTTTTTTTTCAATCACTGCATAGTGCTCAAAGAAAAAAATCATAAAACAAACTGTCAGGGCTATCTAAAAAAAATTAAATTGACAGCCTTGATAGTGTTCTTTTAATGATTTTTTGTCTTTGAGCACTATGCAGTGATTAAAAAAAAAAAATTAGTCATAACTTTTGAACCGTAAAAAATTCACTGACATTCTCAGGGTTAAAAAGTCTGGAAACGACCTTGCCCACGCCCCTATTCGATTTGTTCTATACTTCCAGGGACACCTTGTATAATAGAAAGAGAAAGAGAGAGAAAAAGTCGCATGGAGGGGGTGCATAACGCTTTTACCTTACGTGACGATTTGTACCAGTCAACTCCTACCGAAAATCGCGTTAAGAAACTTCGTTTCAAAATTGTCAGTTTTCATAATACCTACCTATTTGTTTAAACATAGAAAGCACAATTAGAAGTATTCGACGTTCCCAAACGCGACATGGAAATTTTAATCTTTGTAGAAAATTCAAAAGCATGTAGCTACTTCAATGTTTCATCGATATTATTTATTGTTTATTTAGAACAAGCCATGTGGCCGGTGGGGTCTCCCATTGGCAAAAATGACGAAGTTTCATACAAACTGTCATCCTTTGTTTAACCATTTTAGGGAATACATTTTCAAAAATCCTTCACAATGCTCACTTTCGTAACATAAGGACTTCTTGCATAAATTTAATGCTCCTAAACCCAGCGGTTTAGCGTGCGTTGTCTGTCAATGAATCAAAAATACACGTACCAAAGTTAACAGTAATCAAAGATACAAAAATTAATCTTGCTAGCTTGGTCTCATAAATACCTATTCACATAACGCAACCCTGCCATATAAAATAGTATACTCTCTGTGTATAAGTGAGTGCATGTCTACCAACCGGGCGTGGTGTTGGCGAGGCGGCGCATGCGGCGCGTGTTGCGGTCCTGGTCGCGGATCTTCTTCTCCATCTCGGCGTTGGTGAGGGTCTCGAGGTGCGGCGCCCATTGTTCCGCTTCTGATGGCTGGCGGTAGGGAGTCTGGGGGAGAAAGAGGATATGGTTGTAAGCAGAGTGAGTAAGTAACACAACGTAACGTAACGTTTTGTCAACAACTACTAAATACACATATGATTTCCTAAATTACCCTAGGCTGATAAAATTTTAGTTTTTTCTAATTTTATAAATAAAAAGTTCTAATACAGGTCATGGTCTGCCCAGTGCCCATATGCCAAATGATATGGACAAAAAAGTACATTCCATTTACACATACATAGTAAATAATATTGGATATTAAAAATAGAAAAATGAATTGATTCGTAGTTTTTAACCTCTCTGGACTCGTCAGTTTTTATTTCAAAATAATTAGTAATGAAAGATGAATTCAAAGTATCATTTGTCAACGTCTGCCATAATGGACCATAGAGAAAGATAAATATAATAATGGGCGTTCCACACCATGCATACTACTTGTAGATATGTGATATGGACGACAAAATGTTTTTATTAGGAACATTTTATTCATACAAAACTGGCTTCATCGGTATTTGTCGCATTTAATAAACTTATCTTTCCATAATGTTGATGCGTAAGATAGTTTTTTTTATATTTCACACAAAAAAAAACTTAAAACGGAACGCGTTTACTTGTTTGACAATGTGTCATTGTCTATGTCAATGTAATGTTATTGCAGATTCTTCATTGCGTATTTATTGTGTTTGTTTCTGCGATTATTTTCTAATATTTTTTACCCCTGCTTATTTCTACGGACTGATACCGTCTACCACTCGATTACCTTGCTATTAACACTGGACTCTGATTTGCATTGCGTTTTGGATTTGTTTTGTGGATCAATATGAGGTGCATCAACTGCGGAATAGCTTTCAGTATATTATAGTGTACTCTGTGGGAATAGCCATGCAAAGGTTGCAGAGGCATCTCATAACCTCGCTTTCTGCACACCATCAAACAAGACTTTCGCGTTGGATAACCAATGCTCAAACCCAGGTAAGAAGTTGGACTAGAAAAAACTTCTGATTTATTTTTATACATTGAGGTAATTTATGTAAGTACATATTATGACCTCAATGTTTTTATATAATTCTGGTATGCGAAATTAACTTACAGTATATCTTATTTTCAGTTGCCTATGGATACATTTATTTGGCATCCATGCTTATTATTATTAAATACCGAAGCTGGTGAACACGAGAGACTACTGGGGAATAACATGGTTTGCCTTGGTTGTGGCAAATCTGTGAGGAAAATAAGACACCGTACTGTCAGTATGGAGTGTCCATTGCTGGCTGTCCTTATCACAAAATACTAATTATGTGATAAGCATTTTGTTTTTCATTATTATAAATACCTAGTTGTATTAATCTATAAAAAAAGGAGTTTTCATACTATGTTTCTGTGATTGTAATATCTGCGTTTTATATATTTTCCATCTTTAACATATACTTGCCTAAAGAAGGCATGTGTAACAATAACATAATACTTGAAAACATAAAGAGATGTATACAAAAGATACCCTTGTTACTAAAAATTATATAAACATAAGCATTTATCTGTGTTTATTCTAACTGGTTTACTTTCAGCCCTCAAGAAACAACTATGTTTGCCATGTGTGTTGGATGCGAGCAAATAGACAGGCAGTGCATGACTCATCACGAGACATGCAGGAATTGGCTTTGAACAATGATGCAGCAGCCCCTAATGTTCAAGTTGTTAGCCCACCAGAGCCATCACCATTGCCGCCTGTTCAAAGAGGGCCACTTCAATGGGATAGTAATACGATATTATTACCTAATTATAAGCCAGCTTCAATCACATCTGTTCACTGTATATTTCAACAATGCAGAAACAGATTGTTACATTTGTTATTTATGTAATTACTGAAGCCCTATACTTATAGCGGGATCGTCCGAAAGGGTTACCGCTGCCCCGGAACATAAAGGGCTAAGGAAGGAATACGGGTGGGTTTTAGTCAGTAAGAGTCTGACACTCCCTTCCGCTCCACCTAGAGCGGGAGGAGTCATTAGATGATTTCCCATCCAAAAAAAAAGCCCTATACTTACACTTTATCCAGGTTAGTGTATTTGTGAAATAAAAATGCTCTGTTTTATCAAAGCTGGTTGATTGACCTCCCTCGGTCTCTTTATTAACACTATTGCTGCATTGCTGTAATGTATGTTACCTAGGTAGGCATTTAAGATATAATAATTATAATATAGCAAAATATTTTTATTTAATAAATACATATTTTTTTAACTCTTTTGTTTTATTTTGTGCTTCCCTTGTTTATTGTTAATTGAACTATTTAAAAAAATATAAGGGCACCCTGTAAAAATGTACTTTAAAGAAAAATATTAGTTTTGAATATGCTTTGTTAATATTGTTATTATGACTGCCTCGTTGGTTTACTGTCCTGAGTTCGATTCCCAGGTCGAGCAAAGTGATATTGGGGTTATTCATCAGGAATTTCTCAGTAGGAGCCCGGAGTCTGGATTTGTGCCCGGTTGATGGCAATAGACTCGCCCCCTAATACATGGGACTTAAACATAACTGGTGAAATGTGGGTGTACTATAGGTACACCTCTGCCCATGCCTTCGGGGAATACAGGCGCGATGTTATGTTTGTTATTATTGTCACATTTTTTGAGACTATTACCCAGTTTAATAAATGTAAATCAATACACAGTTTAAAATCCTTCATTTAGGTGGCCATTACTTTGTTTAAATGCTTAATAATCACCAACCATATCAGTTATACGTAATAATTCACAACTGTTCGCTACTTTAAAGCGTCTTTAAGTTTTTTAATAGCGAAATTATAATCTATATAAATATATACCTTATTGCTAGCGTTTTGATTAAAAGATTTAATGAAATTGTTTTTTGTCTAGTATGTTGTGATGACAAGTTCTCAGAGTTTTTTATTTATAGCAATTTAATAGGCCAATATTCACGAATATAAAACACCAAAAATCATTCGTGTACTTTAAAGTTGATAACTATGCCGACGTCCTTATAAAAACTGGCCATGTTCTTTCATCCAAACAAACAAACATACAAAAAAAAAACAAGTCTTTTTCTCTTTATAATATTAGTTAAATAACTCATACACAGTCTGACTGTGTATGAGTTATTTAACTAGAATGTTGAAATTGGCTTCGGTCCCTCGTATGCCTTCCAAAGGTCGGGGACCCCAGGGTCCCGAGAACTGTCAGACTATAACAAAAAAAAAAACAGTGGCACTCCGGGAGTGCCGACAGAAGTGAAAACAAAACACAAACAGAATACTTTGCCATCACTCACTGACATATCATCGGATATACATTAAAACCAAGTACATTCCGAGGACAGCCAAACACATCCGAAGCGGTGTCGATTACGGTAACAGTGGCGCGAATTAAATAGATTTTTCCCATCTCAAAAAATGCCCAACACGCCTAAAGAAGTTTTCACTTCAATAATTTACTTTTGTATTATTATGCCTCGTACCTCTACGACAGGCAGTGGCGCCTCACTAAAAGCATAAGTCCTCTGATGCCAGCTCAGTTGTCCTCGCACACTGTACGCAATGCCTGTCACGAACTCGCCGCCTAAGCCAAGCTCAGCACACAGCTTCATCGCGAACTGTTCCGGGTTGTTCTCCTTTTCTGACATGTCCCATTCAACCTGGAAAAAGTAAGTTATTGTGTTAAGCAATGTGTTGCTGGGCTGGCAAGAAATAGGTGAAACTTTTGCCATGTATACGGGTGTCGTAAAAAGTAATTACGTCAAGAGATCCTCATAATTTTGTCTACCAAGTGTGGTGAAAATAATCATGACCCCACGGTCCCGCTGCTTCCCTGGTATTTCCATCAATGTTACTAACCTGATCGACATGACCACATTTTACCTTGATTTTTACAATTCTTTGGTCGGGCTGCTTACCTAGTAACGCTAGTGGAACAAACGCCCAAAAAAATGTGTGGGTACGGGGGACCGGGGAAGAACGAAGTTTAAAATGAAAATCCAAGATGGCGGCTGCGAAAATATCAAAATGACGAAAAAAATTTAAATTATTTCAGCCGCCCGCCCTCTTCGATTTTTATTTTGACCTCGCTATCGGCGTCAGTACCCTCGAAAATCATGAAATTTTTTGGCGCCGCCATATTGTACTTTCATTTGATCTCACTATAGGCATTAGCACCCTCAAAATCCATGAAAACTATCTTCCTCTTTCTATTATTTACAAAAAAAATCGCATGGAGATAACGCTTTTTCGTTACGTGACGATTTCTCCAAATGTACTCCTACCGGAAGCTCCGCTAAAGAACTTCGTTCCACAAATGTAAGCTAACTGAATGCCTTACTAACCTGATCAACAAGAGAAGTGTTCCCAACATGAATATTGAGTTTGATGACAACTCTTTGGTCCGGCTGCTCCTCTAGTATCGCGGGCGGTTCGCTAGGGTACGCGTCTATTTGCTGCCTGATGGACGAAGCGATAGCTGGGATGAATGTACTCGTGTTCAGCTCTAGGTCATCACATAACACTTCTGCGAACTGCTCCGGTGTTATTATTGACTCTGAAATAATGGCAAATATTTTATGTCATAGGACATTCAACAATATTAATAAAGGCATAAAATAGTGAAGCGAGCAGTAAATAAAAACTATATGAGGTTGTTAATTTGTTATGCCAGTTTTTGGCTAAATAGCTACTTCCCTAACATGAGCAAAATCAAACAGTTGCTATAAAAGTCAGTATACAGATTTTTTTTGTTTTTTGCTTGTTGTTGTTAGGGTGTTTGTCCACTACTGCCGTCATCGGGCCGTCATCGGGACGTCACCGTGAAACGAGATTATTCGAACCGAACGTGACGTCCCGGTGACGGCGATCGTGTGTCCACCTCGACCGGACTCGGCATGACTTAAAAAACAAAACCCGGGCGAACGGCGGGGTGCGACGGCGGTATGTGGTCAAGATAATATGTGTTTTGTATTGCCGACATATCGGCCAGTCACAATCTCGGGCCGAGTTCTAGCGGTCGCGCCTACCTTTCCGAAACTTCGACGGCCGCAATGGCGGCGCACGGGTGACGGATGTGCGGTGAACACGCGGCCATAGTAAGAATACCTCACCGGGACGTCATGGCGACGTCGCCAGGTCGCGCTGCCAACTAGATGTATACAGTTATATGGTGGGTGGCTCACCTGGCGTCTCTTGGTTACGCAGCCAACCATACATTTTGTTGGCGACGCGACCTAACTGCGCCGCCATGGCGTCCCGGTGAGGTATGGCTCTAAATGTATGTATCGCTACATCGGCACCGTCGCTCGATGACGGCGGTGGTGGACAAACTCCCTTTTAGTATATAATTTCTTATACAAGACAAACTTTAATTTTTTTAAATCAGAACTCCATAAGTTAGACTGTAATTATTTACCTATCACAAAGAGGACTTTAGTTACCGTTCTTGTTCCAAGTGAATGTATCTCTCAGTTTCTGTCCCTCAATCTCCATGTCCAGTCTGATGGGCACCAGGATCTGCTTCTGTGAGGAGTTCTCCAGCATTGCTGTCATGTCCGTGTCGTCGAAGCACAGAGGGAATGTGCGGACCTAGAAAATATTGAAGGTTTTACATTGTTTTAGAATTAGCAATAAATATTGTAATACAATTTCTATTGTAAAGTTTATTCTCTCTCTATCTATCTATTTATATATATCCAAGGAGTGCATTTCTTATATATATCACACTAATAATATAAAGGCGAAAGTTTGTGAGTGTTTATATGTTTGTTACTTCTTCACGCTCAAACGGCTGGACCAATTTTGATAAAAATTTTGTATGGAGGTAGCTGACACCCTGGATTAACATATAGGCTACTTTTTATTCCGATATTCCCACGTGATCGACACTTATGCGGGTGAAACCGCGGAGCGCAGCTAGTAAGAAAGTATAAATGAAATGTTTTAAGGTGATTAAGCCCACCTGGGCTGCGTACCTACGCACGAGCGCGTTATCCCCGCGACGATTACCAGTATCCAGTGCGCGTTGAAATGCCGCCGCGATATTTTTACGTGTGCCTAGGCTTAAAGTAGTTAATATAAAGGCCAGCAATAACTTGAGTGAATAATACAAATGACAATCTCTCAATTATATCATAATTTGAATGATTATAAAGTGATATTTATATCTTGAATTAATAACAAACTGGCATTTTTCATAATTTTTAATATACTCATCATCATCATCCACAGCCCGACTACCCTCTGCTGCACATAGTCCTCTCTTTTCAAGTGCCATTCCCCACGCCCCTGTGCCAGCCTCATCCAGGTGCCACCCGCGATGGTAACAATGCCTTCCGCCCATCTCACCGCTGGACGACCGACATTTCGCCTTCCAGCCCTTGGACGTCACTCGGTCACTGCCTTACTCCACTTGTCACCACTACGCCTTGCCGGGTATCCTGCCCAACTCCAGAGTTCCATAACTCGATTTCCGATATCGGAAACCTTCGTACGTCTGCGGTCTTCGACGTTTGGGACTCGTTCTATAAGCTTTATGCCAAGCATGGATCGCTCCATGGCTCTCTGTGTCTCTCTCATCATGTTCAAAGCCTCTCCTGCGTGAGCATCCATGTGTTGGCACCATACGTCATGGTGTGCAGAACACACTGGTTGTAGAGGCGAGACTTCAGACATGGTGGAATTTTGGCTGATTTCAGAATGTCGTCCAATTTGCTAAATACGGCCCACCCAAGCTGTATCCTTCTCGATATCTCTGTCTGTTCATGCTCTTAGCCAAATGAAAGAATATGGCCAGGATAAGCATACTGGCCACCTTTAATTTCCGACTTGAATTGCTGAAAATGTTTGCCATAATCTTCGTCTTGGCCATATTCATTCTAAGTCCTACTTTAAAAGAAGCGTTATAAAGAGGTTGACGCATTTTCTGCAGATCATCAAGTCATCTGCAAATATTAAGTGGGACAGGAAGGCACCATTGATGTTAACACCGCAATAGTCCCTATCTAAACTTTCTTTCTTTCTTTTGTCTTCTAGGACTGCTGTGAAAAGTTTCGGTAAAATGGTGTCGCCCTGTCTCACTCCCCACTTGATTGGTACGAGTTTAGTTAGGGTATGCATGCGGACCTGCAGAGTAGCCGAGGTGTATACCAAACAAGGGATAAAAAAACAAAGGATAACAGACACATACCTTCTTATTATGCACCCTGGTCCTACTAATCTGGGTAGCTTGCGGTACTGCATCCAAGTGTGATGAGTTGGGCATAACGGGCAGCCATGACTGGTTGTGAGGCTTCTTGCTCTTGCTCTCTCTCGGTGTTGCCAGTTCCTGGCTGACGGACACCGCTTTGTACCTGATTGTGAAGACGTGATATCAGTTGAAGCGCTCAAGTCATTTTTGACATGTTAGTGGCGATTGAATGTAACCAAAAGCTGTAGATATACTGCGACACCACAAACACCAATATGAGTTTATTTTAAAAAGATTTCATGGCCTTTCCCTTTGTTAAAGTGATAGATGTTTTAGTAATTGATAAACCAAAAATAAAAATATATAATTATAAAAACATGATAAAGTTCCACAACCTTGATGCATGTATGATGTTTAAAAGATAACGAAAGAAAAGATGTTTTAATTTTTAGGAAGAAAGCTGGTCATAACACTGTTGTACCATAATGGATCCCAAATGATGTTAACCTTTCAAGCGCTTGGATAAATATCAATTGCTATGCCCCTAGTGCAGGGCTATAAATCGATAAAATAATATCTAAAATAAGGAGGAGCAATCGTTGTATAGACTAAAAAATAGTCAAAAAGTTTTCATCTCTATTTAATAATGGTTTTAGTTGTACCACGCAGTTAATATGATGAAGATTGAACAAAAAAAAAAACATGCTTTTCTCTGTCGCAGAAATACGACAAGAGCGGTAGGGGCACAGAAATATGTGTCGCATTTATGCGAAGCGGTCAAAAGGTTAAAATAGAAAATCTTGAATACGTAGCAGAGTGAAGGTTTGAATGATGATGTTAACGATAGGTGACCCATCTCCAACTATCACTTACCAATGTTTTCTCAAACATCATCAAGATAATCATTCAAAACCGAATTCCTAAAATAGAAAATAATTATTGTAAAACGTACACATACTTATCATCGTTGCCCTCAATAATATCTTCCACCTCAGAAGCCTTGAGGAGTGATACCGAACTGGATAGCACATGAGCTCCTAGACCGTTGTCAATGAGACGTTTCCTTTCGTCGTTGGTCAGGGTACGCCGGGCCATGCCCGGGTACTTCTTGTAGAGAGACCCACGGAACAACCGTAGGTAGTTGCCGACCTGAATAGGAAAGAATTATAAGATATAGCATCAAGATAATTTAGATACTCACTGTACATTATCATGAACGCAAGGGACTTTGCACGATGAATATGATATTCGGATTTTGAAGTATGATCATGGGTTTATTGCATTTACTGACATAGAGAAGGGATATTTTAGATTAAGCTTCGATTCGAGTAAAGTCGGAAACTTTGGTAATAAAATTGCATGTAGAGTTAAAACTTCTTGCAAGCATTAAATATAAACAAAATGAATGCCACCAACCTCTGAGCCGACACAATAAAATTCTCCTCCCTCTTCTATTTGGAAGCTTATCGGCTTATCGCCGTAAGTTCTCAAAGCCATTTTCTATGTTTTTCTTAACTTCCAACTAAAAATAAACGAAATAATACTGTATATTTTCACTAAATTGATAAAACCATTTGCTACGTTATCGATAAGTTGAATGACATTGATTGAATTTGAATGAATGAAATGAATGACAAAAATAGATGTCTAAACCAATGGCGTCTATTTCAATGTTGCCATAAAGAAAAATTTATGCGGCACATATCGTTTTAGTCGATTTTAAACGCCACGCAAACAATGGATTTCTCCGCGGTCATTTTATCCTACCTGTGCGTTAATTCATAGATTTCTGTATGACAGTGTTATCGTAGCGGACATAACAAATTGCCCATCGTCTACTCATCGCTATAATCAATGGGAATTATTCATGTTGACGTTGGCAACTCTTGTCTAGTTACCCTATTTCCCACGATATTTCAAAACATTTCCCATTTTCTTATTAGTTTCGAAATCATTGTCAAAGAGGGAAGTCGACGCAGCCGCTGTCGTAAACGACAAGTGCCTAAAAAGAAATAGTTATGTCTAACAGACCACTAGCATTCAAAAATCCATTTTCTAGGCCATGGATGTCGGAAACTGGCGCAGCGGCTGCGGCTGGCGAGAAGGCTAAAGGTTTGAAAGGTGTTGTGGCCGGCGGAATAACTGGTGGCATTGAGATTTGTATAACATTCCCGACGGAATACGTGAAAACACAGCTGCAATTAGACGAAAAAGGTTAGTTTACTCTTCTCCTCATTCAACTTTAGGGTCTGTTTCATTCACCAATCGATAATTCCTTTTTGCTTCCCGTGTCATATTTTGTAAACATCCCACTTAGAAACTCCATTCGCTAAAAATACTGCCGTACGGACGTCATTCACTATTTTCATTCTAATATCGGCGCGATATTCATTTGTTTCTGGGTGTAAACTTTCTTTCGAACACTCATAGGACTGCAAAGTTAATAAATTATTCTAGGTTACCCAAGTAGCAAACAAATGTCTTAAAAAGGTATTGTAGATATCTTGAAGGCAAGTAGACGAATTCCAGCGGTTGTCTTGGCTAAAACTATTATGTCCCTCAAGATATCTTCTAGATACACTCCAAGGGGGAGTTAAGTAAAAGTGGGCACAGCATTTAAGAACATGTTAAGAAAGAGTTAATACTACTGTTTAGATAAACTTTAACCCTACTTAAGAATGTGGTTTTGCAGAAACCTTAAGCACTGACTTCAAGATATCTTGTAGGTAGACTTAAGATCAAGAAATAGACTTAAAGATATCTACAATACCGAATTAAAACTATCAATATTGAATTGCAGATATTCAATCTTATCTTAGTGAAGTATAAATAAAAACTTATTTTGCTTTAAAATGCTTTAAGTAACATTACTTTAGAAAATATGGTGAACTTTTAAAGTATTACAAAAACTGTTTTAAGACTTATGAAAATGGCGATTAAACAACAATTTTTTATGTCTAGAAAAGGCTTTCTTATGTCGTTGAATGCATTAGAAATTTAAAACGCATGATCATTTCTCGTGTAAAATCTATAGATAGTGCTATAAAACAGACGGGCTTTTAAAATACTAGAAAACAAACAATAAAATTTTGTATAATAATATTGCAAATTAAAAAATTTGTGGCATTTAGTGCAGATTACTACATTTTCTATAAATGTGTAAGTTATTAATGTAGTTAGAATTACTATAACAAAAATGGAAGTTCAATCTACTCTAGTTTTTGATGAAGTGTTGTCGGCAAATTTTTTATTATTTTTTCAGTTATAGTGCAAAATGGCGTTAAATCTTATTTTTCCTAACGAAGTAAGATTTTAGACAATACTGATTTTGTAAGGCTAGTTCAGACAAAGTAAAGACAAGTTACACTTGAAGTAGTGCTAGTTAAGAGATATTATACTTAACCTATACTAAAAACGGTATTGGTGAAGTACTATTTAATTTGTTTGGTATTAAGTGATTCTATAGTTTGATTTAGTTAAAACCAGATTACGTCTTAATGTTTTCTTAACTTGTCATTTCATCGTTCTTGTGTGGTTCTTGTTTATTTTGTGGTGAAAACAGGTTTATGCAAGATAGTCGAAAGAATATTATATATAGGACTTGTCAGCAAGGAACAGCTGATTTTTTTTCCACTTACTCACTGCCACTGAATGAATAATAATTGAGATGTAGCATTTGGTAGGTATTAGAAAAGGAAAATGAATTACCACTTCCTTTTTATGAAAGCTCACGCTGGCGAATCACATATAAATGATCGCAATTTTATTGTTATTAAATAATTATTTATCTCAATGCCGTTTTGCAAAATTTCCTTCATTTCAGTTACGAAAGGTTTTAAAAATTCATTAGACTGAGGTTTTCCAATACCACAGTAAATTCCAATGGTCATTACAGGCACAGTGTTCATCTCATGAATGTTAAGTACATAGAATTGGCCAAAATTCTACTTTTGAACTTTGTACGTGGGTAACCCGTCGATATTTACATTTATACATAAATTGTCATTTTTGTCCAAATTTTCAAAATACTGCACAATCTTTTTTTTTAATCCGGTATATCGAACCCTGTGGCAGTGGAGAATACTGGCTTCTCCACTGCCACAGGGTTCGATACTCGTATCTACAGATTTTAATGTTTTCAGAAGTGTTCTAGCGTCTTTTGGCACAACACCCGGATCATGCTTGTTAATAATCTGCAATAAGTTATTGATTGCAGTATGTAGAGACCAGTTTTAATTAGTCTCTAAAACCAAAATCACGATCAACTTTCGATGTGTTACAATCAGCTGTCGATTCATTAGAGTCGGAATCACAGTCCACTTGTACGATTTCCAAATTTTCCGCGGTATCATCTTCCTCGTAATCCGTTATGAGGTCCGACTCCAAGATATCGCATTGTTAGTAACGTTTGCAGCACTTATAGGCATATTGGTTAAGTTTAATTTTTTTATATTTTATAACACGCCGACGAAAGCCACCAGATCTTTTTAATTTTTTTACTTTATCCATATTTATAGTTTTACACTCATCCATATTTATACTTGGCTCTATTTGAAGAGAACGTCCCGTTAAATGTATTTTTACTCTAAACATACTAATTTTAGTCAAAAAGGAATAAAAATATACTCAGTAAAATCAGTTTCTAGAAATTGGTATTACAATTATCTTAATTCTATCTACAAAATCAATTTTTTCTTTGTTTGTCTAAAAAGGTACTTCAATTATTCAATTGAGTTTTAAGTGAGCTTTCAAATATTCTGAGTATAGTAAAAAAGTATTTTTAGTTTTAACTGTAGACATACTTAATACAAACTAGTTTTGAGAATACTTAACTTGGTTTTTGGTATTCCTAACTTACTTAAGTAGCGCTAGTTTAAAACCATTTAGTATTAAAGAAAGAAAAGACTTAACGAAATCCTTTTTGATTTAGCTAAATCCAACTTTAGATAAAGTATAGATATGTAAGATTTAATCACTATTCTGGTTTGCTACTTGGGTAGTTAACCTTGGGATCTAGGGAAGCGCTCTTTAGCTCGGTATCTCTTCGAGCATAGGAAATGTTTTGTACAATTTACTGAATTGGACTTTGGTCCGGTAGTACCACTGTTATGTCAGAGAACAAACAAATAAAAATATTATTCAAGGTTTTTCCTTCGCCGCGACACTTGAGTATCTTGTGAATGACCACTAATGAATATTTATTATTATTGAACTGTATGAAATCTATAAGTGTTAATAATTCTGTAGGTAGTTATCTGTAGATCGACAAATTACGCTTTATAAGAAACCAAATAGAATTCAATAAAAACAAAACACATGTTTGCACATTTGACTTCTCAACCCCTAATAAATTCAAATATTATCACCAGGCTAATGTACTTAAAAAAAAAATCTTAAACATTTATGATATTGTAAAAAAAAAGTTTTAAATAAGTACACCATGTTAACAATAATTAATCTAATTAGAAAATAATGGCACAACTAATCACGACATTCAGTTGTGCAAGAACTTGTTATTCTAATAATTCCATGGTATTCAAATAAAGTCTTTTTGTAGTTAGGAATAGAGTACGAAATCAAATAACTGAATAACATTGTGATTTAATATGTATTTAAATTGAAGTGAATAGAATGAACTCAAAATAATGTTCTGCACATTTAACTTGTACTTACTTATGTATTTTCATGATTTGTTTTTGTTACTAACAATAATAATTAAACTAAATTTAACATCAATTAGTAGTATTATTATTAACGAAAGTTGCTTTTCGTATCAGTCTGTATGACCGCATTGTTTTTCTGTAACCCAACGGATTTTGATTGCGGTGTTCACCATCATTTAGATAATTTATTCCAAAAGGTTTACTGGTACAATACATATTATTGTGAAATCTCTGTTTTGGCAAGTCTTAAAAAGCATGTGAAGTAGGGGCTGGTCGCTACTAATAATTGTTTTTGTTTAGTCATGGAAAAAAACAAATTGCCATATGGAGAAAAATATTACAGGCACATAATAAAAGAACTGGAAACTTGAAACATGATGTAATCATAGACAATTAACATTCACTTGTCAAATACTTAAGTTTACAAAGTTATTGGCATCTTTTTAACATCTGTCCAAAACAGGCAAGGTCTGCCTAGCAACAAGAGTGAACAACATGTGTAGGTATTAAAATTATTATTGTACTATAATTATATACATGATTATATTCGCCATATTCGTGTTCTTAATAAATGCACTATTGCACATGTCTAAAAAAAAACTGCATGACCTCAGCAGTACATATAGGTTTTTTTTTTTTAATAAAAAAAGTTGTCAAAGACAGAAATGAACATAAAATCAAAATATACAGTGTAGTTTATGAAACTGGCGGCGTTTTCAATACAAATAGGTACCTAAATATATATTATTATACATTTTGTTATCCTTATCACTCGTTGTCATGTAACGCCGGTATCGATTGATAACAACAACATGATCACGGTAATGTTATCTAATAACATTACCGTGACATGATCCATGGTATAAATTACTTTATCTCTTTGCGTTAACCTAAGCGGGCAAAGGTCGGAGAAAATGTGCGTATAAGGTAGATTAGACAAGGCACATCACTAACGCTAATGATATTTTGATGAATCTAATGGTAACGGCGCGGCTTGGGCCTGTGACCAAGATTTAACTTGATGTTATACCGTAGTTAACGTGACGTTAACCCGTCTTTAACTTGTTTTATCGAAATTAACCCGCAGTTAACACATAGTTAATCTGAGGTTAACCTGTTGAAAGAAGTTCATTGCAGAGTTTTTGTCGTAAAAGAAAACCTATTTAGAGACTCACTAGTAAATCAGGTAACTGTTTCCCAATTTGTGAACCAGCCACAAGTCACTTAGCCTGATAAAGTTTTCGTTTTTCCTAATTATGTAAATATAACTACTTAGTAGTGGCGAAGGTACCATACAACTCGATTCCCACCGGCTTCCCTTCGAAAATTCAGAACATAACCACTCTATAATCAATTCATCATTGAAATTTTCTTTTGGAATTTTTTTTTTGCTCCGGCCTACCTCTTTCATAAATTCACCCTTCGCCACTGCTACTTAGAGCGGCTTTTCCTCTGTACCCTCATAAAGTTCTGAATAGGTACGCGAATAAAAATTATCACCAATCGATCAATCTAACAGCTAGTTGTTTGTTGATTGTTATAAGTCTAACAATCTTAGTTGATGTGGCAGAACTTGACCTACAAAATTTAAGGTCAATGCGACCACGTATTACATTACATGGTTTTCTGTCGTGTCGTTTGTTATATATTATTATCATCACAATATACCTATTTGTATCTAAGCTTATTGATGCATGTTGGACTCCTGCATAGCTATTCACAACGATCCGACAGGCTATCGTATCGAAAATGACACATTTCGATAGCCTGATTTACCTTGAAGGATAGCGGTCGTCTATTTCATTGAAACTAACAAAATTTTCGTGTATTGGATTTGTGAACAGCGTTTAGAGGACTCCTACGATAACATTGATTGATGTTCGATACGGTACGGAAGCGTATCGAGTGGTTGTGAATAGCTATGCTGGGGGACTGGGGGTCGCGCAGCCCCCCATGGGAAGGAAGCGTGACTTATAAAAATACTTAAAACTATTTTTTTTTCTTTATCTTTGATTAGGTGCCTACGTAGTAAGTAATCAAATCGCCTCGTTGCAATTGTACGTCAAGAAAAAGAAAAAAAAAATAAAGCGGGACGTAAAAAATATACTTACATCTCATAGTTTTCCATCTGCCTCGTCCCACGCGAAATTATTTTAAAACTATTCTCACCAGCGTGCTAAAACCAAAAATAGTTTATGCATGCAGCAGTTGCAGCGCTGTTCCGATAAACAATTTCTTCTGCTAATACTTTCACGGTAGGTACCTACCTACTGATTCTCAAAATCAAACTGCATATGAAAGGCGCAGATTTATGCTAAGATCTCATTGGGGCCGACACAAACCTATGGATGCGCAGCGCGGTTGTTGCTTGGCTTGAGGAAGATTATTTAATTTCAACGTTATTTTAGTTATCACAATGTCCATATTTGTTTGACAGTGAAAACCGCACTGCGCTGCGCTTATCTACTCCGGCCTTTAATTAAGCAGAACCCAGAAAGTCCCCTCTGTATTAAAAGGGGCCTTGGCCTCGCAATCTTGCATCATTGGTACCTTTACAGGCCGATAATATCTTAACAAAAACCCTCTCAATTTTCCAGGAGGTGCCAAGAAGTACACAGGCATTGGCGACTGCGTGAAGAAGACCGTCAAGTCACATGGTGTATTCGGCCTGTACAGAGGACTCAGTGTTCTCATCTACGGATCGATTCCCAAATCCGCCGTCAGGTGAGTCATTGGTTAACATTAATTACCTAAGTACTATTAATTATTCGGTGACATTACCTACTAAGTCCGTGGCTAAATAATAACAGCCGCACAGGTCGATCGATCAGATTAAGCTACGCTTGCCGCGGTTGGTCTGTGGATGGGTGACCATCTTTACATACTGAGACCCCTCCGTGCCTCGGAAAGCACGTTAAGCCGTTGGTCCCGGCTGTCATTCGTGGATCTTTGACAGTCGTTACGGGTAGTCAGAAGCCCGAAAGTCTGACAACCAGTCTTACCAAGGGGTATCGTATTACCCAGTAACTGGGTTGTGGAGGTCAGATAGGCAGTCGCTCCATGTAAAATACTGGTATTCAGCTGCATCCGGTTAGACTGGAAGCCGACCCCAACATAGTTGGGAAAAGGCTAGGCAGATGATGATTACCTACTAAGTACGATAATTAGGTAAGTTTATTGTAAGTAATTGCGTAACAAGCTTTCTACCACAATCCGACAGTTTTCAAGAATATTGCTAATCCACTGCCTCATAGGTTTGAAAAATTCGTCTGCTCAACAACGTAAATAACGCAATCAACGTAGGTGAACTGTCAAAATGAAACCCATTGCGATCAATTGTCATTTTATGTGTTAGGCGATTACCTCGCAGTAGTATCCATGATGGATGATTTCATCATACACGTGATAATAGGTAATTACGGAATTTTATTTAAATGTCGTTCGTATATCTCTATCGTACGGTCAGCAACAAAAGTCGATTAACACAGTCATTTTTACATGTTATTAAATAGACAATTTTTTTTTCAATAAACTGCTTTTTAGCTTTTCACATAATAGCAACGAGTTTATATTCTTAAAATTGCACTTCTGCTGCAATTATGAACAAATATTTTGCTCAATAACTAAGATTAAAAAAACTGAAGTGTTAATTGACTTTTGTTGCTGACTGTACCTACTCTTTAGGTTTAGGTTTACGGGCGAGTGTTTATAATTTATAGCAGTAGGATATATCGACAAGGAAACAATTTCATACTATGCTTTATGTATCATTAAAATATCAGCACACTGACAAAAATCGATTCGATTCAGACCTTAAAGATTTCGGGAATTTGCTTAGGGTCACAGACTAAATGATAGCAGCGTACCCATAACAAAAGAAATGAGTGTGTAGTTTTCTTTTCATACGCTATAAATGAAACTGTTAAAGTACATGAAAAATAAACAAAACTGCATCTGTGGAAAATTGTAACAGATTGCAGAGACAGATATCGCGATGTTCGCTTCATCAAAATAAATTTGTACCTATATTATTTCCTGGCTGCGACTACAGTGTCCCCAGCTCTTAGATAGATAGTGATCTTGAGTGTTTTAATAGATAAGTATTGTGGTGTATACAGGGTGTGTCGGAAATAGTGGTCCACCGTCAAGGATTCGATATTCCAGACAATTTACTATAACATATTACAATTTTAACCATTTTTACCCAAGGGTTCCCAAAAAAAATTTTTTTTTGTGTTTTATTTACGAAATTTCTACCTTTTGTTACAAATTTGGTTGTAGTTTCAACAAATACCATTATTTTTTCATTTTGATTTCTGTTAAGTACTTCTGAATACAAGAGGTATCGTATAAAATTATGTTTTTTTATGTAAACTTAGAGCTTTTGAAGAAAAACTTAATTCTTCTCTATTTTAACCCTAATTTTTAACATAATCATGCAAATTCAAGAGCGATTTTTGTAAAAAAAAATGTACTACTAAAATGGTTAAAATTGTAATATGTTATAGTAAATTAGCTGGTATATCGAATCCTTAACGGTGGACCACTATTTACGACACACCCTGTATAAACGACTAGCAGTGCCCCGCGGTTTCACCCGCATAAGTGGCGATCCCGAGGGAATATCGGAATAAAAAATATACTATAAAGTTATTATAATATTACTGTAAAGTTTCAGCACAATCCGTTCAGTACCTAGTTTTTGCGTGAAAGAGTAACAAACATCCTTCCATCCTCACAAACGTTCGCGTTTATAATATTAGTAGGATGATTAAAGTTATGTGACGTACGTCAAAAATGATAGTTAAAAAGTCGCCAAGCACTACATTGATAAATAAAGGGGTAAAGGCCCACACTCAAGCGTTATGACCTAGTTTTGTAACGACAGAAACATCTCGAGCACCCTAAATGCCAAAATCCATCAGTTATGTAGTCCTGTTCGTTTGTACATCGTAAAGATTATGAAATCGTAAGATACGCTTGTTTGACAAGCCAGCGCTCGAGATAAGATTGGCTTGGATCACAGCATTCTGTTTCATGTTATTCGTGATTTTCATTTCTAAAAACATCTCGCGGTCTAAATTGATTGCGTTGTTGTTGTTTTCAAATTGCCCTGTGGCTGTCTCTACTCAATAAAATTCTTGTTTTCATTAATTTACTGGCTACTGGCAGAGAACGCTCAGCCTAAACCGCTGGGTCCAGGATCATGAAATTTTGCTCAAAAGTTCCTTATAAAGCGAAAGTGAGCACCACAGTTACAGACAGACCTAGATAACGCAAGTATCACGATCTGTATGAAAACCAAGCGTGCCATTTTTGACTATGACGTCACAACTTCACAAGCACTATTTAGTGATGGGAATATCAAATCGATTCAAAGACGCCGCCGCGTGCGGCACCCGTCTCGTCCCACCACCGGGGCCTAGCGCCAGCGCTCACGCTCACCCAGCCAGCAGTACTCGCGTCTGAGAGCGAAAGTGGCGGCTTACGATTTTTGTACGTAAGCTGGGCACGCGAAGTAGTTGCTCTTGCGTTATCTAGGTGTATGTATCTATATCTGTGATGATTAAGGAAGGATTTTTTAAAAAACTAAATAGATGGCACTTTGTAATTTTTGCTGATGAGAAATCTCATCGGGCACACGGCTTGTTAAATTACTTACATCCATTGCTTGAAAGATGCACTAAATCAGGTCTACGCGTAGCTTCATTTTGTAAAACTCAATTGAAAATTAGCCTCGTGAAATTGCTCTCGTCCAAGATGCTTCACATATTATGACAGACCATATCACCCTTCAAATGTATACCCCTCCCAACCATTCACATCTGTTTTCTTCGATTTCAGCCCAGCATTCTGTTTTTCGTTAAAGTTACATTTAGCATGTTTAAATATTTGCATGCCAGTCCATGGCGAAACATGTAAGATCATCACTTTATATATAAGACCTTAATGTACCATGTTTTAAAGCAAATAAATATATTCTATTCTATTTGTTATGCGTGAATTTCCAGTTCTGAAAACATCTCGCGTCCTAAATTGATTGCGTTGTGTAGTTTTCAAGTATTATTTTCATCACAATATTTATATTTCTTGAAAGCGTGTAGGTACCATAACAACAGTGACAACTGAAGCTTCTATTTGTAAGAATCAATAGAAAATTTTCCATTGACCTCGTTCAAGGTACTCTACATATGTATGATAGGTCATTTCACCCTATATATATGCAGTTACACCCACCCAGCCGTTCACATTTGTTTCCTTCCATTTCGGCCAGTTTTAGGTCAAATCAATAAAGGGCGAATGGTTTACGCAGCGATGGACGGAAACTTTTTGAGTAAACTCAATTATTCAAACAAACATTAGGCACTATCGATGAAACCGCGTTTTCGTTTCAACGTTATCAAGTTTTGGCTTACCAAAATCATACATCGTTATGTCTTGTCAAGTTATAATGACCAGTATCATTTGTGTCAACTTCAAACTAGAGTGTATCCATAGGTAAGACATCTTTAGGAACCTACCTATCTACTAATTAATTAAAGAGATTACGAAACTATTATGATAAAATACAGTTAGTGCAAAATTAGGTTTAACTAGCAACACCACGCGGTTTCACCCGCATAAGTGTCGATTCCGTAGGAGTATCGGGATAAAAAGTATCGTATATGTAATTCTGATGTATATGCTATATTATTGTAAAGTTTCATTAAAATCCGTTCAGTAGTTTTTGTGTGAAAGTGTAACAAACATCTATCCATATATCCTTACAAACTTTCGCGTTTATAATATTAGTAGGATACTCGGGTGGGTAAATGTCACATGTCTTCGAATGTTTCGTTCTAGAACATACCGGTTTCCTCACGATGTTTTCCTTCGCCGTTTTGAGAGCAATGGTGATGAAATAATTTTCACAAACTAAAGCGCCTGTCTGGGTTCGAACCTACGAACTGCAACTCGTAAGTGGCGGTCGGTACCACTTTGCCACCACTGCTCTTCAGTCCCTAGCATCAGGTATAATTACAGCTCATTACCGGGCACTTTGTAACAGCCCCATGTAACGTGAGCTCTTCACAACATTACATGGCACTTGTAGCCACTTACCTACGCAACTATATATCAAATTGCCGCTGATATTGATACATATTGATCACCTTGACCTTTTGTTGACTTTGCGACTTTGTGCACCATTTATGACACAATTGATAATAATTAATATTTCCTTAGTGATAGTACGCACGGCTACACATCAAGCTATACATAACCAGTGTAAGCTGACTTCTGATTGTACGAAAAACTTATACAATGCGAGGTCAGCTAAAACTGAAAATGTATAAAAATAATAATAATATATTCTTTATTTCGACTCTTCACGTGACCAGAAGGCTGGCCTATTTTTTTGGCCAAAGAATCAGTATTGCCATACAACGTGGCAATGCTGCCAGCCTTTTGGGCACGTTTCCTGTTGACAGCGATGCGGACGAATTTTTTTATGCCTTTTGATTATTTCCCCTACCTTGTATATATTATTATTTTAAGACAACTTATTAAATTATGTAAATATTTGAATCTGTATTAAATTATGTAAATATGTAAATAATTAATCAAATTTTCGGACTACACATACAAGTACATATAATCCATTTATTACGTAAGACGATTTGAGGGGGGAGGGGGTTCAAACAAGCCTTATTTTTTCTTACATTGGGCTGGGAGGGGTCTAGATTGTTCTTACGTAAGATCTCAAAATTAAGCAAAAATTAAAATAAGTATTTAATTTTTTTTGCTACTTTTTGCAATTTTGGTAGATACTGATCAGGGGCGGAGTGGGTTAATAAAAGTCTTATTTTTCCTTATGTAGGAGCTGGGGGGGTCAGAAAGTGGTCAGTGGTCAAAATTGTCTTGCATAATAGAACAGCCCCTAATGTTAGTAACAATGGCTTTAAAATATGTTAGTAAACTTCTACAAAAACTAATACACTAAAAAAGACGTGGCCCAACACACAATAGCACGTGCCTCCGTACCCAGGGCCTTACAAAGGCACCAGCAGGCAGGCAGGCATAACTTGATGTGAAGGTGTAGCCGTGTGAACTACTTGTACTAGGCTGCAACAAAATATATTATCTCTATTGAAAATCCACGTTGGTCTGATGTTCGCAAGTTGATGTCGAAGAGATCTTCCTGGGTTCGATTCCCGGGCAAAGTGTTGTTACTTGGTTTTTTTTTTTTTTATTCTCAGTAGTATTCAGCACCCTAATTGAATACACTTTCAGTCACAATCTGAATCATTTTGAAGGATACTGTCCATTGCTTCATATGTTCGAAAAATTTGCCAGCTCTAAAACGTAAATAACACAATGAATGTTGTTGAACTGTCAAAATGAAAGCCATAGTTATCTGATAGTGTGTTACGCAATTACCCCGCTGGAGTCTAGATTTATGCCCGATTTTGGCAATACGCTCCGCCCCTATTACAAACATAAACATAACTGACAAAATAATTTTAAAATTAAATTTATTATTGTTATCAGCCATTTCTGTCCCACTGCAGTCCCTTCCCTCCTTCCACATATCTCTATCCAGTGCTGTTATACGCCAATCCTTGTGGAAAGAGTCGAGTTCGTCCCGCCATCTCATTCTGGGCTTGCCGCGTTGCCTTTTGCTGCTGTTTGGGACCCAATTGTGTGGTTACTTTAGCCCATAGCTCCACCGGCATGCGAAAATTAAAATCTAATCTTAATTAACTTTTTTATCAGACCGTCGACTTACAAAAATAAACAAGTTACATGTGTTTTAAGCATGTTCATTAACTATATTTAGTAGAACACGCTGAAAACACGCAACGCAACAGTTTTGACCATTTTACAAACAATCCATTCATGCATACCTACAGCGAATACAATTGTCCTCAATCCACCATACAGCCAGGTACCAGGGTTACATAACTCGACAGTAGTTCTCGCATTTCTCTCTAATCTATCCGAGTATAAAGTCGACACGTATATCTCACGTTACTGCAAAGTGGCATTCATGGCTGATAACAACAGTTCATTGTGTCACTTAGCCGAAGGTCGATGCAGATAAACAGTCTCAATGACATTCAGGACATTGCGTTGCGAAGAGAATTTGCACGGATTTAATTTGACCGTGATTGCAATTTCCGCTTGATATTCAGACGTCGCTTGCACTAGTATTATTAAGTCAATGACTAGGGAGGCTTTTATTCCCAACTAGCTGACCCGACAAACGTTTTCCTGTCCAATTTTCAATAATTCATGCAAAGGTCTCATAGAAACAAGGACGTTCTCTTTTTCCCGAATTCGTTTTTTTTTTTATAATATCCTAATTCGGGCGGCTATTACGAACATTTTAAAACAAAAAATAGCCAAACCAGTCCAGCCGTTCTCAAGTGATGCGCTTCCCAATGAACAGCATTGCATTTTTACAAGCTTTTTATTTATTTTTAGATACTCAAAGTCAGTGATGCACAAATTGATCATGTGCGTCCTTTTTGCCATTCATGGCACGTAACTCTAAAAAGTGTCAGGGTAGAATCATTTAGCCTTACTTCACAGGCCAGCTGAGTATAAGAGCTACAAGGGCCATTCCCTCAGTCTAGGACGCCAAAAAAATGGTCTAGCTAAGTAGCTAGACCATTTTTTTTGGCACCAATTTTTGGGCCATTTTATAGTGATTTATTTTGGTAACCAACTTGGTCACCAAAATAAAACACTACTTATAAAATTGTCTCCGTTTGAAAAATGAAAGACTTAAAAAACATAAGAATTATTGCTGTTATGTTCTAGAAATTAATCAGTGTTTCGATTTCTCATTCTTATAACTGCACTCTTCAAATGTCACTTGCTGATTCTAAAACAAATGACTTGAAGATACGTCAAAATCCGTCGTTTCTTTCACATAAAAGTGTCCATAAAATGACAATAAATGAAAGTGTCTAACTAAACAAGAAAACTATTCATACAAGCCCACACTGCACAGCATTGCTTGGTTTGAAATTTTCCACGAAAGTACTAGGCAACCATAAATTAGCGGCTATTGCTATAAACTAGCAATTAGCACTCGCGGAAGATACAATCTTTACGCATTGATCACGTAAATGAAACGCAACCGATAGATAGGAAAAATATCGGATAGGTATTTTGGTAACATAGCATAGCTCTAGTATAATTAGAACGATAGCTGTCTTCGACAGTATATTTTCATTAAAATATTATGTAAATAGATTGTTAGGTAAAAAAATGTAAGTCAATGTTCTGACTGGCGGAAAAAACAAGCTCAAGGTCAAAAAGGAGTTATGTTATCATAGCATTCATAGTGAGCCTTCCCGACCGATGTATTGCATAACCAAACCATTGTTCGGAGAGCTCAACACTATTTTAGGGAGCTCTCCGAGCTATTGACCTCAATCACTACGCTCCCATCTGTAGGGTTTCCCAAATTGGATGAAACTGTTGTTGCATAACTTTTCTCCTCTAATTTTAGTATATTATTTATAGTTTTCTCTTATAACCCAGTAATAATAGTAGTGATATTTTGAACAAGCTGTTGCCCGCAATTTCGTCTAGCTACATTCTGTACCCAATTTATGTTGTTTTTTTAATACATACAAATATAATATATGAAAAGTAGCTAATGGTGCCGATTCCCTTGTTCACAAACTAAACTAAATTTAAGTTCAGTGCATCTTTTTCTTTCTATTTCATTAAGAAAACGACAGAAGATAGATTTTAGTTTAGTCCTGTCAAATTAATCAGTGCCTGACATATGGTATGTATGGTAGATCTGGAGGTTTTAGTCCTTAGGAATCTGACATAACTCTTCAATCTTTCCAAGCAGAGGGATTTCATCGTAGACCTCGTCCATCGCTTTCCATCAGGCGAGATCGAGGTCAAGAGTTACTCTTGCCAAACTTACCTACTAATTCTTTTTCCTCAGATTCGGCGTATTCGAACAAGCTCGGCTGTATATGGTGCATGAAGATGGCACATTATCCACGACCGGCAAGCTGGCTTGCGGTCTGGCCGCTGGTGTCTCCGAGGCTATCTTCGCGGTCACCCCCATGGAGACCGTCAAGGTCAAGTTCATCAATGACTTGAGGCTGGAGAAGCCGAGGTTCAGAGGATTCTTCCATGGAGTCAGGACTATTGTTAGGGAAGATGGTTAGTGAATTTTCGAACTTTATTCGTAGTAGAAAACGGTGGTAACTGGAAAAAGAAACTAGTAATTACCCTTGGAATTAAGTAACTGGGGGTTATATGAGGAGGTTTTTGCCCAGTAGTGTAACTTTATTCTTCTAAATCCTAGGTTCTCAACGTTGGCGATAACGCCCCCTCGTGGGCTTTTGAGACTTTCAGGGGGGCAGTAGAATACCCAGAGAAAATTATTTATCCTATCTTAACCCCTCGGGGCCACTCCCTGCGTTGAAATTTTTCATTCAAAATGTCTTTGAGGTTTAGGGCGCTCTATAGGGTGAAATTGAAAACATACGACAAATCGGAATGAGAGATTGTTTTCATCATTATTAATAACTTTTACCAAGGGACCAAAGCTGCAATCGCGAAAAAAAATCTGCTGTTTCCTACATTTATGTTCGTATCACTCGGTCCGTGGCTAAATAATAACAGCCGCACAGGTCGATCGATCAGGTTAAGCTACGCTTGCCGCGGTTGGTCTGTGGATGGGTGACCATCTTTACATACTGAGACCCCTCCGTGCCTCGGAAAGCACGTTAAGCCGTTGGTCCCGGCTGTCATTCGTGGATCTTTGACAGTCGTTACGGGTAGTCAGAAGCCCGAAAGTCTGACAACCAGTCTTACCAAGGGGTATCGTATGACCCAGTAACTGGGTTGTGGAGGTCAGATAGGCAGTCGCTCCATGTAAAATACTGGTATTCAGCTGCATCCGGTTAGACTGGAAGCCGACCCCAACATAGTTGGGAAAAGGCTAGGCAGATGATGATCACTCGTCAAAATGTAGGGAACAACTGATTTTTTTTTCGCGATTGGAGCTTTAGTTCCTTGGTAAAAGTTGTTCATAATGATGAAAACAATCTCCTATTTCGGTTTGTCGCATATTTTAAATTTCAACCTGTAGGTATAACACAAGGGTGCAAATAACCTAATTTTATACCGGCTGGCTCTGGGTGACAGGCCCAAATCTATTTCGTTTCGCTAATAATCACCTGCTAACTAGCGTTTATAACTAACTAACTAAATGGTAAGCTAAACAGTAGCTAATCAATTATTAGCGAGATTTTTATAAATTAAGACTGAATATGTATAACATCTGATGGCCCGACACATTTCGAAGGCGCATATTTTATCAACTGAAATCAAATAATGCATATTCTGCTTCCCAGGTGTTGGAGGCCTATACAAGGGTGTAACAGCGACAGTGATGAAGCAGGGCAGCAACCAGGCCATCAGGTTCTTCGTGATGGAGTCTCTGAGGGACTGGTACAAGGGAGGCGACCGGGACAAGCATGTGCCGAAGTACATTGTGGCGCTGTTCGGTGGCATGGCTGGTAAGATCCTACGCTTTATTTATTACTAGTAGCGCCCCGCGGTTTCACCCTCATAAGTGTCGATCCTGAGGGAATTTTTTTTAAATTAACTTTGCTGTGCCCGACAGGGTCCATAATTGATTCAATGTTTTAACATACCAACTATGTACACATTATGGAATGCAATAAAGTATTGATTATTGGAATATTGGGATAAAAACTATCCTATTTTCTTTTCTCGGGACTCTAAACTATCTGCATACCAAATTTCATCTAAATCGGTTCAGCGGTTTAAGCGTGAAGAGGTAACAGACAGACACGCTTTTGCATTTATAAGATTAGTATGGATTCAATAACCTGCAGGGTTACTGCGTAACGCACTATCAATAGCCATGGGTTTAATTTTGACAGTTCAACAACATTCAATGCGTTATTTACTTTGTTGAGCAGATAATTTTTCGAACCTATGAAGCAATGGATTAGCAATAGGTATCCTTCAAAATGATTCAGATTGAGATTAATATTGTGTTACGTAGTTTAGGGTACTGTACTGGGGACCTATCTATTAACCCATTATTTGGTCAATCGAGATGAACCTTTGTCGAAAACTAGAAAAAATATGACTACCAACTCTTGCTCAGAATAAACGCTTCGTGCTCAGCGCAGCCAAATAACGCTACCTAATGAAGGGTTGTTCTATAACATATTTATGACTAGCCTTTGCCCGCGGCTTCGCTCGCGTTCTTTATTGATTATAGTCTGTGTTATGCTGATGTACGGGCTATATTACTGTAAAGTTTTATCAAAATCCGTTCAATAGTTTTTGCGTGAAAGAGTAACAGACATACTCGCATCCATCTATCTATCTATCATCACACACTTTCGAGTTTATAATAGTAGGTAGTAGGATGTTTTTACATAAAATCGTGAGTCCGCCAGTATTTGTTTTTTTTTATTTTTATTTTAGCATATTTCTGAAAGAATTCGCACACTAGTCTGCCATAACCAATTTAAGATTAAGTAAACCTAAAGTCCTCGTCACGAGAAGCTATAAATTTTGTAAATAAAGAACTTCTACTAAGTTACGTAGCGACAAATGAATCAACAACAAATAATCTCAAATTCAATCAATTCAAAGTAACACACATGTATTACAAAACTAACGAGCAATTTCACTTGGTCTGGTGATATTTTAGCTGTCGTCTAATGTTTTGTGGTACTGACGAAACGCGTTTGACTTATGGTACGGAAATAATTGGGCCACCATTATGAAGTAAGTTCACGCTCGTCTGCAGACAGTAATGACTTAATTTCATGTATCATCAACTCAGCCTATCGCAGTCCACTGCTAAACATAGGCCTCCCCCAGACTGCGCGAACCCCTGACTGTGTGTTTACAAAATGTATAGCTTCTCGTGACGGGGACTTTAGTTTTATAATTTCGAACCGCCCTAATAACCCCCCCATTCTCTCTTACAGGTGCTGCATCAGTATTCGGCAACACACCGATAGACGTGGTCAAAACTCGAATGCAGGGTCTTGAAGCAGCCAAATACAAGAACACCTGGGACTGTTTCATCAAGACCTGGAAGGCGGAAGGTCCTTTCGCGTTCTACAAGGGAACGGTACCCAGGCTATCTCGAGTAGTCTTTGACGTAGCTATTACTTTCACTATTTACGACTCAATCATGGATCTTTTTAACTATGCGTGGAAGTAGAATTGATTGAGTCCACCATCTTTGTTTGTAGGCATTCATTTTCGAATGAGTTGGTTCTTATTAGGTCGTGGTGACAGAAAAAGAAGGAACCATAATCTTTCATATGGCCCGACAGAAAATTATGAGAATTTGTAGGATAAATATGTCGTGAGAGACATTCTACTTGCCTGTCTTGGATCAACCAGGCTAACATCCGCACGCGACAGAATTTTGTCGGCGCATTATCTCGCGCGGTAAACAGATATACGGGTGATATAAGGTCTAAAATCCTATTCAAAAATACAAGTTAAGACAAACTTTTTTCGCCACGACTTAATAAGAACAGACTCCTATATTGTAACAGGTAATGTGGCGGTAGGCTAAGACAGTTTTTTTTTTTTTGCTGCTCTCGATATACCAAAGTATACCTCGTATTTTATAATAATTAATCTAAAAGAATTTGAACTTGGTGACGTCTCATCGTCTGCCTAGCCTTTTCCCAACTATGTTGGGGTCGGCTTCCAGTCTAACCGGATGCAGCTGAATACCAGTATTTTACATGGAGCGACTGCCTATCTGACCTCCACAACCCAGTTACTGGGTAATACGATACCCCTTGGTAAGACTGGTAGTCTGACTTTCGGGCTTCTGACGACCCGTAACGACTGTCAAAGATCCACGAATGACAGCGAATGTCTAATGACGTGAAACGAATTTTTGTCAACAATTAAGTATGCTTAGAGCGAAAAACTGGGGTCAGTTACCAGCCGGCAGCCAGTTTAAAAGCGCAGGAGTCATGTTACGAAGTTTGAATGCCATCATGATTCCAGTGCGAAAAAGGGATGGTGCTATCGAACGGTCTTGTATATCTCCTTCTCTCTCTTAAACTAGAATCATGATTCCATTAACCGTCATACGCACCTACTAAATCGTACAATGACATAATTTTACTATAAAATAATCATGGCTTCTTGGACATTACGGTTCAAACAATTCAAAAAATATTTGTTTACTGCGAATCTGCTAATAATATGTACCAAAAAAATGCACCTTGCATCCCAAAAATAAAAGTATCTAATAAATAAGTTCTAGATTCGTACCGTCACATAAAACCTACTTTATAGACTCATTTATTTAATGTAGATGTACAAATATAATGGAGCTGCGCCTGCGATCAATATCGTAATTTTAAGTGAAACTTTTATTTTAAGTGTGTTGAGCTTAGACCGTCACAGATTTAGCTTAATATTAATAATCTGCTAAAACAAATAATTTATTATACAAAAGATAGGAGGAAATCTGTAAAAATAATATATATTCTTCTTTGTAGGAGAAGAGGCCTTTGCCGTTCAAAGGGACAATTTACAGGTTGAATCATAGATTATGTTGATTTAATAATGAAATATTTATTATGGCTGTCTGTGACGGCTTATAGGTAAATCAAAAATATATTTTTGTAGGACTTACTTATGTAGGTAAGCTATTGTTTTTGTGTTGTTATTGGTTAGCGATCGCACGCGCAGCTTTCGCGAGGTCCTGGATTCTGTTCTCGCGTCGGGCACTATCAGCCTGAATATAATGAATTGGCTAAATGTGGGTGTGCACAAACAACAATGGCATATGTGCAAGTAGTTACAGTCAGGTGAAGTGTCGAACGATGCTTACCAAATTTTCATTATCACAGTTTGGTTAGCTTGTTCAGGATTAAAAGAACTGTTGTTACTACATACAAATGTGCCAACGCTCTCCGCATTATGGACGTATTAAAAGTAGTGTAGTTTTTTGACATGAACCAGGGTTTTTTTTTAATGTATATTATAATTTATATTTAATTTCGTAAATAATTTTCAGCGAAGCGGGAATATGTGTGATTTTTATTTACCGGGTTTTATATGGCTGTATTATTTATTTTTATTTGTTTATGGATGATTTTTTATTATATTTTTACTTATGCGATTTTTTGCAATAGCCGATTCTTTCTAGTTGTTATGGAATATATCCAAAACGTTTTTATATATTGTTACTATATAAAGTAGATTTTCTACTATATTTTTATATACCTGATGAAACCAATGTTTTTATAAATTGTCTATAGGAAATGTACTGGTATTTATTATTTTGGAATAGATTGTTATCATGATTTCCACATAGTTACATGATACTTATAAAACTTAGACAGTGTTACAATCTACTTTTAGGTATAGGAATCGGGTTACCTAACGTTTATGTTCCAAATAATGCATTTCACTATTTCTCTTTTTAAGAATAAGGTCCCTGAGGCTGTATGGTGCTAGGCCTACGTTGACTTCAAACCTTAATATATCTTAAAAAGTCATTCCAGAACTTCCACATTGACGCTAAATAATGATTTTGTTAATTATTTTGTATCGTTTCAGTTCTATCGATGTTGACGTGTTTATTTATTTATTTTCATTTAATAAAATTGTCAGACAATTTGAAGATTTCTTTTATTTTTTTGGCAACCAACTGATGGATGAAAAAATGAGAAAATATTTTCCATATCAAAACTATATTCAATTTAACAGGATATATACAGTATGTATGGCATTACAATATTATGTACTCCTTATGTATTAATATCACATTTATTATTACCCCACCTTGATCATACTGCCCAGAATACCACCACTAAATCATACAGTATCACAAAAGTTATTCATTTTTAAAAGGATGATTCTTCAAGCCCCTGAAGGCAGTGGCAGGAACGCACCTATGATCAATATTGAAACTATCTACCAATGCCATCTCGCTGTCCGTGAGTTCAAAATCGAAAAGATTCAGGTTCTCTGCGATACGCGATTTTGTGAATGATTTAGGGATCACCGGGATACCGCGTTGCACCTGAAATTAGAATGCATTGTATTGGCAGAAAAATTATGAGTAAAAAAATTATCATGCAAGTAGTTCAGTAAGTTGAAGTGTCGAATGAAGCCTACTAAACCATACCATAGCACAGTTTGGTAAGCTCGGGGTTGGAAGAACTATTGTTACTACATACAAATGTGCCAAATGGAGAGCACAGTAGTAATAAGAAAGAGACTGTCACTGTAAACGAAACAAAGGGAGTATTTAAGGGTCAATTCATACTAGAGCGCAAAGTCGAAGCGCATCGAAGCGTTAATCTGAAACATAACATATTCACCCTTATCTCCACAACAATCAGCGTTGGTCGCGCTCAGATGCGCGAATTCCGTCGAATGCGTGCGAATTCGCGCGTCTTCTTTTTATCTCGGAAGAAATATGTGCATTACATTGTGGAGATAAGGGTGAATTTGCTATGTTAAGTTTCAGATTAACACTTCGACTCTGCGCTAGTATGAATTGACCGTAAGGCTTGCAACAGGTGGTGTTTAGTTTCTGCCTATCCCCATCATGGGGAAAAGGTGTGAGTTTATGTATGTATGTAGATTGTCACTCATACCTGCGGGGCAATTGCGTAACACATTATCAATCGGAATCGGTTTCATTTTGACAGTTCAACAACATTCATTGCGTTATTTACGTGTTGAGCAGACATATTTTTCGAACTTATGAAGCAATGGATTAGTAATTTGCTTCAAAATGATTCAGATTCCGATTGATAGTGCGTTACGCAATTAGGGTGCTGGTGAGTGACCAGCCAACGTTCCACAAAATCGCTGTAGTAACGGTCGCGAACTGTACAGGGCTATGCAGGCTAAGTTGGCCAAATCTCACTCGACCTGCCCTCTGATGTAACAGTCAAGATCTCAAAAACAAACTACAATAAATATTTCCTTACCAAATATCTCAAGGCAATCTGTGCACGAGTCTTCCCATACTTGTCAGCTATCGCGCCAAGTTTCGGGTCAGTTTTAATGACATCCTTCCCGATAAATTCTGGCCGTGCTTCAGATATGAGGCCCAGAGGAGTGTATGCTACTGGCACAACTGAGTTTTTCTTGCAGAAGTCCACGAGTTTGTGCTGGGTTAGAGTTGGGCTTATCTGCAGACGAAAATGGAAAAAAATATACAAGCAAGTTTAAATTAGCATTTTGTGGGAAACAAAATTTATTTAGGTAGACCATTTTTTTTTTGCAACAGGTTCTGTAGTTTCTGCCTATCCCCATGGCAAGACTTCGTGCAAAAAAGACACACATACCCCCGCCTACTTGCCAAGAAGGCGGTATGTGTGTCTCTTTATTTTTCTGAATTCCACATTTCCATTTAACGGGCATAATAACACCTAGCTTCCTGTATAAATAAATAATTTGATCAATATTTCTGTAATTGTTTACCTCAACCTGATTAATAACCGGTTTAATAGTTGAATTCTTCAGCAGCCTCTCAAGCTGCTCCTCATTGAAGTTAGACACTCCAATAAACTTGGCCAGGCCAAGTTTCACAGTCTGTTCCATGCCTCTCCAGGTCTCCAGGTAATCAATGTTGGCTTCTTCACCTTTATCCTAGAAATAATATATTTTTATCCAGAAAAAAGGTTTCTATTAGTTTATTAGTACTGGATGCGGAAGGTGGAGGCTAGGGTGTTGTGGCGCCGCCTGGGAGAGGCCTATGTGCAGCAGCGAACCCGATCGACTGAGTTGATTGATTGAATTTGATTCTAATAAGAAAGTTTAAATGGCATGCTGACTGTACCTACTCTCTTAGAAATTGGCAGTCGCCAGTCAAAAACCTTTGAAAAGTATATTGCAAAGCAATCAATATTTTACATGTTTACAGTTTTGACTAACACGCAGTTTCTGAATTGAAAACTAAAGTCCGTTCACAGTTCTTTCAAGTTCCTCGGATTTTGCAGCACTCTCTGTATTAGTTTATTTGGAATCTATAAGCTGTTTAGCATGATTTGCCATATAAAAAAATACCACACATACTACAAAAGTTTTTTGAAAATAAAAGAATCTTACATTAACTGAGAATGGCCAATGAACAAGGTATAAATCAACATAATCCAGCTTGAACTTTGCTAAGGACTCCTTCAATGATGGCACTACCTCCCCTTCTGCATGGCGATCGTTCCAAATCTGGAAATGCATTGGAAAACATAAATTAATGCTTTATGTTTTATTACACTTTTTTTTTTAAATAGTTCTTTAATTTGAGTACTCAAATTCTATTTTACCATAAGTTTAATTCAGTACTTTTGAGTTAATTAAAAGTTTTTTTGTCTTAATTTTGTAGACACTTCGCACCCTTAGAACATAAATGGCACTATACGAAAATGTTCATTTTACGGTATGGCCGTTTTAAGTTTTTTTTGAAGTATTGTATGGGTGATATGGAACTAAAAAAAATTTTATAAAGCTTTGTGATTGGCTTAAAATAACAGTTTTACTAACACTGTTTCAGTATCCAGTGGCATACAATAAATTATTAAGTATATGTGGCCAAACAATATAAAAATGACATTTTTGTATAGTGCCACTTATATTTTAAAGGTGCGACTTCTTTTTAATTTTGACCAACTTTTGATAACCACCTGCAGTAACAAAATACCCATACCATACCTAAAATTTAGCAAACTTGAATCAGAACAAAATTTCCAACAAGCCCAATCTAGAGAGGGTAATCTGCGATTCTGCAATCTCTGCCTATACCTTTTGAGAACACAGGTGTGATGTCTTGTTGTGTCTAACTAAAGTAAAATAAAAATTACCTTAGTTGTTACAAACAGTTGGTCTCTGGTGACCAATCCTCCTTTAATCTTGTTGTTGATTCCTTCTCCGACTTCCTCCTCATTACCGTAAAAAGATGCTGTGTCTATGTGTCTGTACCCTGCCTCTATGCCCCATTCCACCGCCTGTCTGAATTGTCCAGGGTCGGCTTTTCTCTGAAATCAATTTTTCGATTCATTTAGGGGGTTGTAATCATGCATACCACTTCAGTGTTATATCTTCTAATTCTAACAGATATGATTAGTGGGATTTTATCTATCACATTAATTATTAACTAATTGGTTATCGATAAATACTCACAGCATAGGTGCCAAGGCCAACCATGGGCATTTCTCGTCCACTCGAAAGTTTAACGGATAGAACTTTAGACACCATCTTTTGTATTAAAAGGTAGAATTTTTCGGCAATAAGGAACCGACACTTTATTAAATAACCTTTGAAAGTTCAGCAAAATATAAGTTTCTTTCACAATCTTATCCAAAAAGTTCAAGTTCAAAAAATGACTACAAAAGTCAAAACATGTGAGCAAAGTAGTTAATTGACTGATAAGCACAGAATATATATACCCTACTGATAAGATACATTGAGATAGGAAAAACTTCTATGTCAATGGATAATACACTGAGTTGGGAGAACTATGGAGACGGCATATTCTACTATAGAAATAATAGTTATACAAATATCTGTCATATCGACACACACATGTCAAAAAGCGTTTTGTTTCTTTTTAACTAATCAAGAGCTGCATATGAAAAGAGAGACGTCAAATGTTTGTCAAGTACTAAATTTGGCGACACTTTTGTGTGACGTCAAAATCATTTCTATGCGTGGTCGGTCGCCATGTTAACTGCCGGGGTTTTTCCTCTATGTTGCCGTGTTTTGTGGTAGATGTGCTGTCAAACGGTTGATTGCTAGTGTTGGGTAAATAGTCGGATGCTTTGAGTTATTATCGATTATAATCCATAAGTGTCCATTAATAGCCTTGCAATGGATATATTATAATCCTGCTATTATATGATCATATAATTTTGACAAAAATTGTATGATCTTCTTGTGTAATAAGGAGGAGTTGTGTGTGTTTCGAATTTTTCATCACCTAGTTTTGGTTGTGGTGATTGTTTATACTTTGTCTCAAGCCAAGTTAAACAAGGTATACATTTGCCGATTCGCGATCTCAATGGTTTTTGTATATATTCTGTTAAATATAGTCGAATAGATGACCGCAACTATTTATTTTTTTAGTAATCTAGTATTATTTAAATGCCATTAATGTAATAACAAAAGTAATAATTAATAATCGAATTTCGACCCGAGTATTGAACCTAGGACCCCACACTTAGCAATCGGTCTTGCGACCACTAGACCAACGGGGTAGGAAATAAATAATAATATTTTTTTGCCAGTCACGACATCATAATTCATAAGTCTCCTGGTCCTGGTTAGTGTGTAATGTAAGCTCGTATGAACAATACTCTACACCTGTAGTAAGTAGGTAAATATATTACGAGAATATTGGCCTTCTGATATTAAATGAAGCTTGAGAAAGGTGACAAGTTACAACGTCTTATAAAACCAAGAAAGATAAAACACCCACAACTTCTAAAATTCTTGTCACTTCAGCTGCATTACATTACGAGGCTAATTCGAAAAATTTAAATAAATAATAGAAAACAAATTCATGTAGGTTAAATAATGTCGATATCAGCTGCGCATGTTGCTCGCAGTTACAACCCTACGAAAGGCGGCCATCTTAACTGCCCGATTTTTGTAGGTATACACGCTAATTTTGTAGGTATGACAAGTCCATAAGTTTTATTAGTCATTGGGATAATGTAACACAAAACCGCAATGTAGTCAATGTAGAGAATGTCATCTGTACGATGTGTAATCGACTAAAAATCACAACTTACAACACAACACAGCACTATGCAGAATGAATGATAGGGTGCGTTCCGAGTTCGGAATGTAATCGATTTGAGCGTGCTAAACGCTATTATATCGATTACATTCCTAACTCGGAACGCACCCATAGAATGCTCAAAATGAAACACCGGGCGCCTTCCGAATTGCGTTAAAAGCGATTATATCTCGAATCCGACCAAATTTAATAGTCACAAAATATAAGGGCTATTGAGTAATAATTGTGACATTGCGCGTTGGTCGGATTCGCGATATTATCGCTTTTGACGCAATTCGGAACGTAGGGACCATGTCAATTTGACTTTGACATGTATAAAATAACAACAGTGCATGCTTGAAATACAAAGATTAATTTATTGAATTTTATACTAGTTCATAAAATAAAAACAAACCTAAAATGTCGGCAGAAGAGACTTTTAACAAAGGCGCCGCTGAAGCAATAGTTGGCTTTCTAAAATCCAACGTATCAAGATCAGGACAACAAAATATGAACACCGAATTGAAAACCGATTTTGTTCTTGCCAAGAAAAGAGGTAAAGGACAGAAAAGAAAATCAAAGAATAAGAAAGTACGCTGTCTTACAAAAGCAGAGAAGAAATCTTTAGGTTTTTATGCAATACCAAGAAAAGGAGTGAAATACAATGATGTCTTGCCATTAAACAAAATGTGGCTAAAATATATAAGTGGTGTGCTACAATTAGACAAACCCATACCAGATTGTATGAGCAAAACCTGGGAAACCTTCACTCAAGCTCTATTCAAGGCAGATTTTCATGGAAGCATCCTTAATGTAGTCAGGTCAAAATGTCCAAGCTATGTTGGTAAAAGTGGAATTTGTATTATGGATACAAGAAACACATTTAAAATTGTATCTAAAGACAATATAACAACTACGATACCAAAAAGAGATTGTGTATTTGAAATGTATTTAGGAAATAGTAAAGTAACTTTGTTTGGTAAACATTTATGTATACGGCCTGCAGAGAGGTCTACTAAGAAAATAAAGGGACATAATCATCCAGATTTATAAAAAATACAATGTTTTATTTATAATTTTATTCATTCTTATGTTACACTCCATTTATTAGCAATTTGTTACGTTTACTAAATTCATTTCATTTAACTGCTTTTTATTTTTCTATATTCTATCAAATCATTACATGAACTGCATCAAGATGAAATATACTTACTAGTTATTATATTATACAACTTATACCTAATTACTACAAATACCAATTTATTATTGTAACATAACTAAAATATGGCGTCGATAAATTCATTCACATTGCTGTTGATTGTAATGTACCCAAGAAACTGGCACTAGTGGCACATGCTGGCCATGTGGTAAGACAATGCTTAGCTTTTGGTCAAGGTAAAAGCCAGCCCTTGGGTCACGGGAAGTGTCTACCAACCGTTTGGAGATTTCATTGAACAAGCCATGAGCACTTTGAAACCCACGGCCTGAGGCTTTCAACCATAGAGTAAGTAATGTTCATTATATGCTTTCAACCATGGAACAGAAAAAACAGGCTTCAGCTGCATCAATAGATTTTATGATTAAAATTCCCTGTGTATGATTTATGGTCATACTAGCTGTTATATTTTATCTGTGGGTTTGTATGGATAGCAGTTAAATGTAATTGTCGGCGCCAAACAACCAATGAACAAAGATCACCAAATTATCTTAAAGAAATAACCAAATCAAATTACAATGCAACGTGAAGTCTCCAGCGATAAACATTAACATTCCAAACAAAAAATTCGCTCTCCGCACGACCACTCACTCGCAACGATAATATATAGGGTAGGGTGACTGGTAATTAGTGACCGATTTTTTTTCGCGATTTCAGGTTTGGTCCCATAGGAAAAGTTGTTTGTTATCATAAGTACAATCACGTGTCTAAGTATCGGTCACTAATTACCAGTCACCCTATATTAATTTGCTTGTTTGGCGCCGACTCAAAATTAATTCATTAGTACTACTAACTATTTATTAAGGTTAAATAAAAAAGGTTTATTATTTTTTGCTTTTCAGTTTTTTCGGAAGTTAAATTTTTATAAAAGTTTTTATCATATTTTGAGAAGGTATATTTTATCACGGAGGTTGTAGATTGGTAGTTGAAAGAAAAGTAGATTACGCACTTTGCTAAAGTGAGTTAATAACGCTCGATGCACTATTAATCCATACACATGAATCATTACCTAATGCTAGAAAACTAAGCAGACAACTAGATCAAAAAATCAGGTTCCAAATCATGACAATAAAAAGTCAAATTGACAAACGTTCCGTTCATGTGTCAATTTGAAATGTCAATTAAATTGTCATCCGGCGATTAATCAGCGAATAGTGGAAAAATCGTCCTAGTCGCGTAAACAAAAATAAAAATCATCTTCTCTAAACGTATTTCAGGTTATTTAAATTAAAAAGCAATGGCCAACACAAAGGACGAGCCAGTCATTCTCGCACACGAGTGTTATGTAAAAAAGGATTACACAGGAGCATTACAACACCTCAATGAATTGGAAACTTTGGTTGGTACGAGCAATAAGCGAGTGCAGCACAACAAAGCAGTGGTTGAGTTCATGATCAGCGACATGAAGAACGTGGATAAGTTAAAGAAAGCCATCGCACAGCTAACTGGCCTCGCTTTTCCGGACATTGATACAAAAGACCTCAGTTCACCGTTCCTGATATACAATTATGCAGTGATATTGTACCATTCGAGATACTACTATCAATGCACTGTGCTCCTAGAGAGATTACTTGGTTGTAAGAATGTCAAAGACAATAAATTATTTCAGCAAACTGTCCTACTGTTACTAGAGGCTTCTCTGTGCAGAAGAACCTATGAGAAAACATTGGACATAGCGAAGACACATGGTGACCCACTAAAAGCAAACAATGAAGTGAGCGAACTGTTTGAAAGGCTTGTCAGTAGGGCTCAGTTGTTACTAGGGCAGAAAGTAAAGTTAAACCTCAAACCTGACTCAATAGAAAATGTATTTATTGTAGCTCAACAGCAATATCTCAATGGAGATGTCAAAGACGCAGCAACAACACTAGGTCAATACAAAACACTCAAATATAATTATGATTTGAAAACTCAGGGAGAAGACATATGGGCAGCCATTAATAATAACCTTGGAGTCATATATTTATCAATAAAAAAACCGTTTTTAGCATCAAAATATTTCCAACATGCAGTCAAAGAACATTTTAAGGCAATGGAATGTGAAGACAGTGAAAAGTTAATAGCTTGTAGAGACAGACCTCTGTACGTGTTCAACTTGGGGCTAGCGTTACTTGCGGCAAACAATTCTGAAGGTGCATTTGAATGTTTAGTTGAGGCAGCTCGGCACTACCCCAACAACCCTCGCATATGGCTGCACTTAGCAGAATGTTGTGTTAAAAAGTGTTGCAGCGAAGATGCGCAACAGTACACCGTAAAGAAACTCGGCAGTGGGCCACACACACGCATCTTATTGTCAAAAGAAGGGAAAGAAAAATATTCAACTTCAGGAGAATCATTTGCCATCCCATCATTATCTTTAGAATTTGCAGCATTATGTTTAAGAAATGCAATAACGTTACTACCAAATCAGGAAGCACCGACTGATGTTACTGCACCTATTATTCAAGCACCTCCAGGCCCACCGATCAACTGGAAACAGAGGTGTGAACTGAAAAACTCCACATTTGTCCTCCAGAGTTATGTGTTACTTCATCTACAAGATCCATTGTCGGCTTTGATGAGTGCAAATGAACTATTAAGTCAGGCTGAGGCATCTAGTAGCCATAAAGCATGGGCACACATTTATGCAGCTGAAGCTCTCATAAATTTGGACCGAATAGCAGATGCGGTTGAGCATTTACACCCACCAATGATCCACGATCTTGTGTCAGTGTTGCCATATCAAATGAGAGATATGATAGCAGTAAGTGTGTGGGCAAAGGCAGCAGTGTGTCATATTTTGAGAGGTGATTTGGTTACTGCCAGAAAGATACTTTTGCAAATAAATTCGCCGAGAGTGTTGCCATTGCAAATGTATTTAGAAATATGTACAGGGAATATAGAGAACTGTCACACGTTACTAAGAAAACTTAGATTTACTAACTTATCACAATGAATTGTTTATTTTATAATAAAATGTTTATATACCGAATCTAAAACTGGTTTTGTATTAAAAAGTCCCCAAAACTGTGTATTCAATTTTCCTATTTTATACAATCATGATGGTTTGTATGAAACAGGAGCCTTAAAAAAATTAAAGCTAAGCTGTTACATGTCTGACACTCCCTTCCGCTCCACCCAGAGCGGGAGGAGTCATTAGATGATTTCCCATCCACAAATAAAAAAAAAAGCTGTTACATGAAATAACATCACGTCTGTGTTCTCCAAAGGGTTAGCCAGAGATGCGATGTTCCAAATTTCGCCAGTTACGGTTCAAATCTAATAAGAGGGCGAGCCTACTGTCATGAATTCGGCACAATCGAGACTTCACGCTGCTACTGAGCTAGTTCCCAGTTTCTAAAAATATCTCTCTTTTTAGTAGGCGTGCTTGTGGCCTCTAGAATTGGCGTTGGTAGGACAAAGAAAATTGAGGAGGACCAGTTTAATTAATTCTCTCATATTATGAAAAAATATAGTTACCGTAAAACGGGGTGAATAGGGATGCAGAGGTGAATTGGGACGAAACTTTAAAATGCATTTTAACATTGAAATAATTGTTTTTTTTTGCCAAAAAGGACTAATGTGTTTATTATACGAGTATTATAATTAACGATTAAGTGTCCTTGTTGGCAATAAACTTTATTACATCAACATTAAAATCCATTTTAAAGTTTCGTCCCGATTCACCCCTGCATCCCTATTCACCCCGTGCTTGTTACTTCTGCAAAATATAAAGTTTCTACTAATTTTACTTATAAATTTAACATTAGGCAACATTTTTACGCACAAAAATAACGCCTGTCAAAATTTTCTGTCAATAAAAAGTTACGATTTATTTATATTTTACCAAAATTGCGAAAAACGGTGTTTAAAATACAAAAAAATTACTGAAAACAATCCAAATATGTACTCCAACTAATCAGGGAATTAAAACTCAATGATAGTTTCTACATATCCTTGCAAAAACAACATGATAACGAAATCAAAACACAAAGTGGGCAGGTGCACAATAATCGCAAAATCATGAATCAAAAAAATGTTTATTCTAAAAAGAATTGAGTTAAAATTAGCAGCTATGTCGCGAAGATCGATATTTTTCCTTGCGGCTGCGGTGGTGATGTTATATTTCTCGATAATACTGTTTATGTTGAGCCCTTTGCATGGTTCGAGAGGCGGTTACTACGGGGGCGGGTACATGAGCAACTTCGCGTTTCGTCATGACCCGCCTGTGAATTGGTGTAGTGAGCTGCGGTGGCGATCACCACCGTCCCCAGACGTGGTTGCGTTGGTGTCGTACCCTGGCAGTGGCAACACATGGCTCAGGTACCTCCTGCAACAAGTCACAGGTAAATATAACATGAAGTTGAGTCACGTGAGCTAGCAACAGTGAAATTTGAGTTTACCTGTAGTATATTTTCTAAATAGACAAGGCTCAATTTGCTATTCTTAGAAAATTTTGTTTGTTAGGGAGTGTTAATTCAAATCAATCCTGCTTTCACTATTGGATTGAAAACAGTGTAATGGTATGAATTTATCTGTTTCTGGGATCGGGAAATACTTTATGCAGACAAGTAAGTCTTTTTTGTAAACAAACTCTACCCACTTTGCTATTTATTGCTACACAGACATCTCACAACAACAGTGTTATTATTTGAAAAGTGGGTAATTGTCTGTTTATTTAGTCTATAGAAGTTCTAAATAAAATTACTTGCTTTTTTAACTAACTACCCGAAATTACATGTTGATTATTGTTGGGGCTACTCTGTCAATGGCAAAATAAAAAAAGTAATTTAAAAACACATTTTTTTTTAAACTCCATTTAAATGTTTTCAGGCATAGTAACTGGTTCTATATACATGGACTATGGTCTGAGAGTACATGGCTTCCCTGCAGAGAATGTCACAGATGGCTCAGTGCTTGTGGTCAAGACTCATGCAGTCCCAATGGATTCAGACAAGTTCCGATCTGCTATATTGCTGATTCGGAACCCGAGAGATGCTATATTGGTAAGTATGGAGATTTTATGTAAACAGATAATATTTTAAAAGTTCTAAACTGTTTTGCTACTGAATTTGTACATAATTTGAGGCCTTGTAGTTGACTATTTTTAGTTGTAATAAAAAATTGTTTTATGTAAATTATTATGACCTTATGTCAAGGTGTTATTAATTAGAGGATTAAATTTAAAACAGATACTTGAGATTTGGTGCATGTGTGTTAGACAGAAAGGCCCTAAGAACCAAAAGTGGCAACATTGAGAACCATTTCATGGAAACAAGTTATTAAAAACAAAACAAAACATTGTTTACCTAATGGAATGCAAGAATGGTTGGAAGAACTTTTATGAACCTTTTCTGTTCTTTATGAAAACTAAAAAGTAAATAGGTACTGGTATTCAGCTGCATCCGGTTAGACTGGAAGCCGACCCCAACATAGCTGGGAAAACACTAGGCAGATGATGTGACTAATGTAAGGTGTTAAGTGATTGGTTGAAAGATGTTATGTTAGAGGACATTAGTGATGTATGGTAATTGGTGAAAGATTAAGAATAGTGGTGATTGGTTGATAGTTGAAGGAATAATGGTGAATGCTTGTGGCTAAGTAATAACAGCCACACGGGTCGATCGATCAGGTTAAGCTACGCTTGCCGCGGTTGGTCCGTGGATGGGTGACCATCTTTACATACCAAGACCCCTCCGTGCCTCGGAAAGCACGATACCGTTGTTCCTGGCTCATAGGCAGTCGCTCCATGTAAAATACTGGTACTCAGCTGCATCCGGTTAGACTGTAAGCCGACCCCAACATAGTTGGGCAAATGCTAGGCAGATGATGCTTGATGGTTGAAGGAGATAACGTTTAACCACCCCCTTTTAGCTCATGGTGGTGTGGTGTGCACTTGATGTATAGGTTATTTCTGTCTCAAAACTACCTAAAATAGTAATTTACATCATTTCTGTTAATTTTATTTACAACTACCACATTTCTAATTATTATTAAAGCTTTTTTATGTTTTCTGTACATTTTCAGTTTGTGTTTGCGGCTGTTTGAATGAAATGCCTTGTTTTTTAACAATATTAGTTGCACTCACTCCCACTCACTCACACATAGCTTCATGTGCTCTTACCAGGCCTACCAGGGCGTCAGGACCACAGAAGAGGTTCTTGGTAATGGTAATTATTATTGTTTTGCTTCAGTTTAATTTGTTTAAAGTGGATAGTATTAATTCTGACTGTCTTTGCATAATATATTTTATTTTGTACAATATCAATTGATATGATTATTATTTGTTCACCCATTTTATATATCATATTAATTCTATCTATTAAGCTATTTCATGTTAAAATATAATACTTAATAGTAAGCTCAGTTTATTATAATAAAACATTGTTTTAAATATTTTCAGGCTGATTTCCATAGACTTCACAGAGGGCACATAGGAACGGCGCCAAAATCAGCATTTAAGAAGAAATCTCATGAACATAAGAAATCAGGTAAGTGCCTTAAAAATATCTTCAAGATTTAATACATATTATTTCCTCGCGTAAATCCCACCAGAAATCCAATTTAATGTAAACCATATTGGACTCATCTCACATCTGCCCAGAGCAGACCCGTTAACTGATTCACGACCAAGAGAGCTATTTTTATCATGATCGTTTAAAAACTATTTTACAAACCGCCTGTTCGCGTAAAACGAATTTCATTTAGACCGGTGTTTGTATAACACCGCGCAAAACGCTATGTTGCACGAAACAAACATTAGCCAACAGATTGGACCGCAGCGCTACGCATTTTTAATCATACAAAATAGTGCGGTGCGGCCCAACTTAATGTGCGTTGGTTCATAGAAAATGTAAGTAATAATAATAGTCCTTCAGACCATATTTCGGCCATGGCGGCCAATCTTAAGGACGCTATCACATTTTTCCACGAATAACAGTGCTTTTCAGGTACCATTTTAATGAACTTGGAGTCGCAACTGCAAGGATATCTTGGTTTCAAATTAAAGATAATATATTCATCTCCAGAATGGCTCCATAACAATTAAATAGCCCTATACAAAATTTTCACACAAATACGTTTTTACCATCACAGTAATCGCAAAAAATGTAATAAAAAGGGGTTTGAATAAGTACCTATATAGCTAAATCCACTGCATATTTTAATTTAAAAATAAGAAGATATTGTTGCTTATATAGTCCTGATACGACAAGCTAAATATTTTGTAGATAAATAAATAACTTTTTCATTTATGAGACAAATAAGAAACGCTCTCAAATTTCTCCATACATTTTCTACCCGCGGACACTTGCGGTTCGTCATTCCGCGCTCAGAGGCGCTCGTGGAAGCACGTCTGTGTCGCTTTCTCGCAAAAAATAATTACGTAAAAAAGTGAGTTCCGAGTTGTGTACTGAGGTCGGACGAAGTTGATACTTTTTCGGACCGAAATAAAATTAAGTACGATTATTGGTATTTTTTTCAGAAACAAATACTTAATTGTAATTTTTACAAGCTTTTATTTAACTTGCAATGTATGTATGTACGAGTATGTATGTATGTAACTATGTTTGTTCGGGTGGACTCTTGCAACTAAATTTTGAACCAGATATCTTCAACCGATTGAGCTGAAATTTTGTATGCACTTTTAGTTTGGATGACAATGCATGGTTAGCTGTGTGACGTTATTCTAAATCCAAAATGGCGGAACGCCCAAGATGGCGGACTACTTATTTTTAAGGCACTCCTACAATATGGATATCAAATGAAAGGGATTGCTGAGAATAACTCGAAAAATAAAATGACGTCACTCTAAATCCAATATGGCGGACTTCTAAAGATGGTGGATTAGTTATTTTTAATGCACTCCTACAATATGGGTATCAAATGAAAGGGATTGCTGAGAATAACTCGAAAAATAAAGTGACGTCACTATAAATCTAATATGGCGGTCATCTAAAGATGGTGGACTAGTTATTTTTAATTCACTGCAACAATATGGGTATCAAATTAAATTACTTGCTGAGGATGACTTGAAAAATAAAGTGACGGCATTCTAAATCCAATATGGCGGAACACCAAAAATGGCGGACTAGTTATTTTTAATGCACTTCCACAATATGGGTATCAAAATGAAAGGGCTTGCTGAGAATAACTCAAAAAACAATGTGACGTTACTCTAAATGCAATATGGCGGACTTCTAAAGATAGCGGACTAAGCTTTTTATGCTTTCCTACAACATGGGTATCAAATGAAAGGTCTTGCTCAGAATACGTATGCGAGTTAAACTCCACAAAAAAACCTGTCCAGCAATAACTAAAAAGTAAAAAACAAATTAAAAGTATTTTTTTTTTTTAAAAACAAGCTTTTAGTTAAATGCGCTAAAAAGAATAAAATAAAATTGTCCTTTAAAACTTTTACTATCAACTTATAACGTCATTAAGTACACAAGTTATATATGATATAAAAGCTTGTTGCGAGATTTACCTGTGTAGATAAACAAGTAAATAACATGATCTGATTGATTTTCATTTTTTTAATTTTCAAACTAAGTAAATACGAGTACTTAAATCTGAAAAAAACTTTTTTACTTTTAATTTATTTATTTAGTGGATGTAGATGACGGATAAAGATTGTACCTATAAATATTTATTTTATTATTTTATAATCAAATTAAATAATCAAATGTTTTTTTTTGACATTCGATATTAATAGTCGATTTTGGGGTTTTTCGGGGTGATGATTACGAATATAACATCCATTTTTTATTCAAGGTGGCGGATTTTTGTTTGTGAAAAATCGACTTACGGCCAATTTCTTCATAATACCAGTATATCCAGTTGTCATGCTACGTCACAGTTTTACTCTTCAATTCAGTAATTTTTTTTAGTGAATTATAATGTTGCTATATTGAAGAATACAATTGTGACGTAGCATGAAAACTGAATAGACTGGTATTACGTTTAGTCGGTTAACAAAGTCGCGTGGTTTTTTTGTTTACCTTTATTTAGCTACCTAAACCTATGGAGTATAGTAGTAGTACAATGAAATATTTTCTATGTGAAAAGACAGCTGTGCTGCTGGGGCTGTGTTGCGCCACTTCTTCCCAGCGAAAGCACTAAGAAGTGAAGGGCGGGACTGTCTTTTGTAATTTTGACATTCGAAAAGTGCTGATTCTCAGCCTAATTTGAATAAATTACTTTTGATTTACTTTATTTTTTATTTTTAAGTAAATAAAATACTTACTGTTTTCATAAGGGAATGATTATTATTAAATATCACAACGAAACTCTACGATAAACTCCCAGGCTAGTATTTGATTATGTAATACTCCAACAATTGACATCAAAAATAATATTTAAAAGTACTTAGGTACATCTTTTCAAACTAACAGCAGACTGTGGTATAAATGTGGATGTTCCTTGTAATACTAAAATGTTAAGGTCGTTTTTGGGTACCTAGTAATGAACATATTGACTGATGAACTTCAACAATACTAAAAACATGATTATCACGCAGATAGTAAGTACTAATAACACTTACCAAATTCGATTGCGAACTTACAACTAACTTTACTCAATAAATACCAGCAAAATTAAAAAAAAAAATCTTCAAGTACCAAGATTAGTTAAGTTACGTATAAAAATCGAGCGAACAATGGTTTCAATGTGTGCGTGCGCGTAATGTTGCTGTGTTGCGATTCAGATACCTAAACTTGAGCGAGTTCAAAATGTGATAGCGTCCTTAACGGAGACTAGCCTTCTGTGCGGGAGATATTATAGTACACAAATGTATGCGCAGACACAGGTGCACTCTCTCTTCCCACACTGTCATAGAAAATGTACCAAAGTGATGAAGCAGGATTTTTAACCGACTTCAAAAAAGGAGGTTCTGTATTCGACCCGTATGTATGTATGTTTGTATGTCCGCAATTTTCTCAAAAACTAATGAACCGATTTTGATAATTCTTTCATTAATGTGATCTACATACTTTCAGGAAAGTTTTAGTATATAATACATTAGGCAATTATTCTTATGTACGAAGTTATATGCATAAATGTACTGCATCTCCGGCATTTCTATACGAATTTTGGTGATTCTTCTAGTCGGTGTCTTCAATTCTTCAATGCACTAGTGTTAATTAAATTTGTGTGGGATAGGTACAACTAAAAAGGGAAAATAACATTTTTTTTACAAAAAAAAACAACCTAATTTAAAAAGCACTACAAAGTGATAAATAACTTTAATTTCGGAAGTCGGTGTCAATAAACCAAAATGCGGAACCAACGACACCGACTTCCGAAATTAAAGTTATTTACTACACTTTGTGTTTTTTTTTTTAAGTCGGCTGTTTTTACAATGCGTTGCGTTGCGGCGGGGCCTGCTACTATTTTTTAATGCGGCCCATCCAGCCATTTTGTGCTAGTGCATAAACGCGGAAACTGCTCAAATCCGTCAGGTATTTTCAGAAGATAACACAATACAAATGAAAGTTGCCTAAATGACTTGATCGGCTAGTTTTTTTTAAATATTGTGTTCTTTTATTCCTATACTTAAAAACTTTATAAAATTTTTGTAATAGTAAAATAGCATTTTTTCTTATCTCAGATTGGGCAACATACGTGTCGACGCAGCTGACGGCGTGGGAGACCCTACATGAGCTGTGGCTGACTAGGTTCCCCGGGCCGCTACACATTGTGTTCTATGAAGTCCTGGTACGCGACACCAGGCACGCATTGCAAGGAATACTGGACTTTTTGAATTATAATATTACTGAGGTTAGCTATCTAATTTATTTAATACGAAACACCTATGTGGGTTTTCTTTACTGAATATAAATATATTACTGGCAACATTTTGTAAAGAAAAAAGTATCTAAAATCTCACATGGGCTATTAAACGGGTGCGGCGAATATAATATATATGTTTGTACAGTTGTTGTTGGGGGTTTGTTGTGATGGGATTGCACTGTTTGCATAAAAGTAACTTAGCAACTGCTGAAATCATGTTGACATTGCATCTACCTGACTTTTATATATCTATACAAAAATCTATCTAGATTTTGTCTTATCAGTTTCACTAGCTTGGTATATAAAGTTGTATTTATTTATTCTGTTTACCAGGCTGACATGACCTGCGCGATGGCAAACAAAGAAGGCATCTACAGACGGAAGAAAAAGCACCAAGACTTCGAGCCGTTTACAGCAGACATGTACAAAGCTCTGGATAAAGTGAGGAACAAAGTGCTTGGTATGGTCATGGACTATAAGAAAAGACATCACGAACCGCAGACGGTAGATTAAGAAAGTTGTTATGACGAAAATAGGTACAGAAGATTTATTATACGATTCCCAACTTACAATACAGTACTGACAAGTAGTTATTAAATAATTGTTGAAAATAAAAATAACTATTATATACCAGTGAAAGACGATGATGTATATGCCACGAAAACAGTTTAATTTATCACACAACTAGAATATGGTGTTACCTTTTACTACAAGTTTTGGTGGGAGCGAACGAGTGCCGTGGTCGGTGCAAAAACGTTACGTGCGCTCGTCGGCGCGCGCGAGCGACTGGGAGCGTGGGAGGGGCGCGCATGCGCGGCGCTCGGCCGATGCTTACTCTGCGGCCGCGCGCCGTACCTACCGCGTTTCAACCTGAAAATGCGTTTGATACTATTTATAATAAAAAATAAAAAACTGCAGCTATATCAGACATACCGTTTGTCGGCCATGGCAGCCCATCTCAGCGGAGACTATAATAGCCATGTACGCGGGAGATATTATGGTGCACAAGTGTGTGCGCATACACAGGTGCACTTACTTTTTCCTCACTCTCATAGTGCGATGTATAGCCTAATGAATTTACGGCCTAAGTAGAATTTAAGTTAAAAAATAAACTAACAAGCAAAAAATAAACCTTTCGGTCTAAATAAACTCATAATGTATTAATTAATGTAATTTACTAATTTTGAATCGGCGCCAAATAAACATAAAGGCGCCGAGTAAAATGATGGCAGCTTGATTGATTTTCTCTAAGTATTTCATTAAGCCATTTTTTTATATTTTTGTACTGGCTACCCTTCCGTCAGTTTGTGGCAACATTTTTTCCCTTCAGGATCTTATGTGATAACACATCGAGTTTCGTTTGAAATAAATCTTCTGTATTCTATCATATTTTGTGTAAGAATAAGATCATAAAAATAACATCAGTATTTTTATAATATAGATCAGATTTATGTAGATGAAGTGCAAAGGAAAGGTAAAATAATTATGTTGTGTTGTCCCTTTCCGTAAGCCCAGGTTCGCATAAGCGCGCTTATTCCGCGGCGAATTTTAGGGTTCTGTACCTCAAATGGAAAAAACGGAACCCTTAATTATACGATCACTGTTGTCCGCCTGTCTGTCTGTCAAGACCCTTTATCTCGGGAACGCGTGGAGGTATCGAGTTGAAAATGAAACCATATTCTCAGGTCTGCGGTTCCTCGGAGCTGTGAAAAAATCAAACTTCTAAGTTAACGTAAAAAAAAAAGATACGGCCGTTTATTCCGCAAAAAACGTATATATAAGGTCCCATTAAAATAGATAGACACACTTTTAGAAATCATTCAGACCACCAAAATAAGGACGATTTTGAAAAAATATATAAGAAAAAACGCATTAGATACTTACAAGAAAAATAATCAGCTAACGGAAATACACTAATATGCCGGCAATTTATTATTTTAGATCCAAATAAAATCACTTTAATCAGAGTTTTTTTTTGCTTGGAGCTGTGTTAAAATTTGTCCATCTATTTTAATGGGACCCTGTCGTATCGACACTCAAGGGAATCAAAATGTATAGGGTATTTCCCGTTGAAATATGGCAAGACGCAAGGTCATGTGCCACAAGTAAAGGGAAAAGTCCGAAAACCGTTAATTCGTAGTTACATTAAAAAAAAACCCGTGATAAACTATTTACATACCTACAAAGTACGGAACCCTTGGTGCGCGAGTCCGACTCACTCTTGACCGGTTTTTTTTCGCGCATTGGATTTTCAACGCACTGCATAGCGCCAAGAATTGAAAATCCAACAGTTGTTTTTTTATGCGCTGGGATGCGCTCTGGGATTTTCAACGCTCGGTTCAACACCGAGCGTTGAAAATCCAGTGCGCGATAAAATACCGCCGCCATATCTTTACGTCGTCCGTACGAACTTGGGCTTATTGGATCGATGAAATCCTCTAATGAAACGGCTCAAACTTTAATTATAAAGCTTTTCTATGTAGTTAATTGTGTAATTAGTAAAGAATAAGAATCGAGCCAAGGTAGGTTTAACAAAATGTACAAATGTATATTTATGTGTATTCTTTATGTGTTGTGATGTGATTGGATCTATTTATATCAAGTTATTGATGTGGAAAATGGTATATATAATAAATCGCGTGTGCTTCAACACTCCGCAATTATAGGGATACCCGATTTTCCGCAATTTATCGATATCGACATACATCAATACTGGACGTTAGTTTACATTAAGAATCTGTTTTTAAGCACTTCTACATATTACCAAATCATTCGATTGATTTGTTGAAGTATTCCTGAGTAGCGATACAGGATAGGCATGTGAGTGTATCGATAAAAAATATCGAGATCACCACTTTGTGTTGTGTCGATACCTACATAAAGTATATTTGCGTATTGGTCATGGTTACATTACATAAGACATGCATTCAGTCAGTGTGAACGTGATACGTCTTACGTCTTTATTTAATAAGTGGATGGACTTTTTTTACTAGCGTTTAACGTCCCACTGCTGGACAAAAGCCTATACTCTCCACCTCTCTCTGTCCAGAGCTGCCAAGGACCAGTCTTTATTATAGGAGCCCAGCTCATCCCGCCATTTCCGTCTGGGCCTGCCACGATGTCGATTGCCAGTAAGCGGGATCCACAGGGTCGTAAGTTTGGCCCATTGATCGTCTGACATGCGGCAGATGTGTCCAGACAATTCCACTTAAGGATGGCCTTATTTTTGAGTTCTAAATACTTATTTGACTCTAAGCACGGGTTTCCACGGGCGTAAAAATATCGCGGCGGGATTTAATCGCGCTCTGGATTGTCATCTTTCGGCGTTGTGCCGAGCATTGATTGCATTGATCAGAGTGCACTTTTGAGTGACAAAAAACATACTGTTGGATTTTCAACTCTCGACGCTAAGCAATGCGTTGAAAATCCAGTGCACGCGGGAAAAAAGCACCCGTGCGTACCTGGGCTTATTGTTTCATTCTTCCAATATTCGGCTATTTATCTATATAAGGTGCTATAAAAACATCTGCCACGGCTTCAGTGGAAGACAGTATTTTGTATATAGGTTACAGTAGTGAAGTAATTTTGTACCCCGGAATAGTTAAATCAATTTGAGAAAACAAAGTAATTAAATAAACACTTACTCTATTCTGCATAACGTGGTTCACAAACTACGCGCGATGTGTCGCTCCGTCACATTTTGCGAAATGTAATGACGGTGCGGCAACAGCTAATTACTATGAGACGGTTTCAAGCAACTAAATCAATTCAAATCTATACGCAATTTTTTTTGTATGAAAAAAATTATGACATAAGATCAATAATTTATCTTTACTATTGTAATCTATATACAGAATACTGTCTCCCATTGAAGCCGTGGCAGATATTTTTATAGCACCTTATATAAAGAAACAGGAATAGTGTCAAAATAATTAAAACATCGATGTATTTGATAACCATCTCTATGTTCTCTATGTTAGAGGGTTTGGGATCCGCACTTAGTCCTTCAAGTGGACCATTGTGCGTGGGCTATGGCGGCCGTCGGTGGTTATTCCAACTAGCCCACTTCCCCCCAGAAGTTGATCTTCCAATACATATTTCCCAAACCAATGATCATGGTATGTTCCTGAAATTTTAAATTGATACTTCAGCCATTTGCAAAAGATGTTTCTACATATTTCCCATACCAATCATCATGTTTGAGGGTCTCTAAACTATCAAGATTAATATTCTGTTGGCTTTACGATCATTATATTGTATGTTTTAAGAAATAACTTTGTTAAACGGCGGGGTAATTGCGTAACACACTATCAGTAAATGGCTTTCATTTTGACAGTTCAACAACATTCATTGCGTTATTTACGTTGTTGAGCAGACAAATTTTACGAACATATGAAGCAATGGATTAGCAATATCCTTCAAAATGATTCAGATTGTGATTGATAGTGTTTTACGCAATTTGGGTGCGGGTTTCACATAGATCTGCAAAAGGATATCTCTTTTATAGCTTTGAACAGTATTTTCAGCTTGTTCAACAATACCAAAGAAATTATTTATTTGTAAGTCTGTAATCTATTGAACAACTTTATTAGCTCTATCTAGATACATTATTGTTCCTAATTTAGGCCTAACGTTTTATTTTTTTATTAGTAAATAATTAATAGTTTACTAGTCAAACTTTAGTCAACACCGTACTTATGTTGTTATTAATAAAAATACTAATAGGATTGCATAATACACACGAAGGCCGCACAGGCACATACCTAGCTTTTGTAATAGCAAAAAAAATCAACGAAATTCACATTCAAAGTTCAAAAGAAGCCTAATATAATGCACTTGGTTAAAATATGCACTGCGTAAGTTTATTAACTCCTAGTACTTGCTGAAGCGAACACTTGACTTGATTGTTTTTTTTAGAAATTGTTGTTAAAAATCGAAGTTATAAAGAAATGAATAATTTATTGCATCATATTTTTTTAGTAGATCGGATTTACATAGCTGTATTTTATTAGCATTGTTTTTATTAATAGATTACTAACACTTTTGTTAAAGCAAGCAGTACCGTGCATTTTGAGTGGCATTATAATTTTAATTTGGAGTATTTTGTTTATTTTTTACTCAAAACAAAAGCATTTTTTTATCCAGTTTTTTACCAACTAAAATGCATGGTGTATAGATATTCAAAGATCTGCAGGCCAATTCCCATAATTAAAAACGTTCAAACTCTAGTCGCAATCATCATCTCATCGCTGAGATGATGATTGCGACTAGATTTCAACCAAAAATCACAAACAAAATGACAATCAAGAAAAAATTGGATTTTTGCTGTGAATGATGATATGATTAGAAAGGGGGTGACTACCGAGATGACGTCTTAAGGCTCCTACACACTATGCCGGCGGCCCAGCCGGCGGGCATGCCGCCAACAAGCCCGGCGTCATTGCCGGCGGGTATTTGAGCTGCCGGGCTTGCCGCACAAACGAGCTGCACAACTGAAATGATGCCGGCGCATACCCGCTCGGCAAAAAATCGCCGGCTGTGCCGCCGGCATTGTGTATAGGAGCCTTAATAGAGAAGTATGGAAGAAAAAGATATGTTGCGCCGACCCCAAATAAATTGGGACAAGGTCAGGAGAATGATGATGAGACTGAGATCAGACTGCGAACGTTCTTAAAATTGCGAGAATTGCCCTCTGTTTAATGTTAATTCCATGTAAAAATATGTTACACAGCAATATCTATGTTATTCCATATCAGCAATTTTATATTGTTTTATACAGTATATTTCATACATTCTGCTTTGTTAAAATGTATCTGTCAAACTCCATTCCTAATGAAAAACATTCGTTTTTTAAACATTTTAAAATTTTAGGAGAAATTTGACAATGATACTGACAATGCTACAAGATTTTTTTGGCGCGTGACCAAAATCGGAACTAATCCCGCCATCTTGTTTTGTCAATACACTTTCTGGGGCAATTTCACAAAATGTTTACCAACAACGCCCCCCTGTCAGTGTCAATTAGGCGCCAAAAGAATCTTGCAGCACTATGTACCGGTAAGACGGGGTGAATCAGGACGAAACATTAAAATGGATTTTAACGTTGATGTACCTAATAAAGTTTATTAATTGCCAACAAGGACACTTAATTGTTAATTATAATATAATAGACACATTAGTCCTTTTTGGCAAAAAAAAAAACAATTATTTCAATGTTAAAATCCATTTTAGTTTCGTCCCGATTCACCCCTGCATCCCTATTCACCCCGTTTTACGGTACCTATTGTATGTTAGATTAGCCGATTACTGCATTTATTTATTGTCAATGTTGATTAGTTGTAAGCGCTACTGAGATTGATGTTAATTAATGCTGAGAATAAATGACTTTCCAATAATATTCTTGTTTGATTTATACATGGTTTAAGGCCAAATTGCTGATTTTTCCAACGTCAGATCTTTATCCGAGGAATAGTTATAAATTGACGTCAATTTTATTCCATGTATAAATGATCTGACGCTGGTAAAAAACGTTCAAACTAGTCGCAATCTCATCTCAGCGACAATCAACTTCAAAAACATATCAGAAATGTAAGGAATTACGAGGATATTTTGACAGATTGAGACAGATTAGAATGCGATGGTTGTTAAAATTACGGGCTTTGCCGCTCAGATTTGTACAGACGCTAGCACATCAAGCTACCCGAAACTGTCAAAGTTTCCCAATCAATTTTGAACCTTACGCTTTAGCGATAAAGTTGAAAATCTATTAAATAAATTTGACATTGTAGTAGCTTGATGTACTGGCGCCTGTGTTGTGTTTATTTTCATTTAACCTGCTAACTGTCGTTTATAAATAGAGTTAAAAAATAAATGGTCAGTTTAGTCATACTACCGAATACGTTTTGCGAATTTGGTCCTTATTAGCTACTAAAATTGTCGCACTGACAGGTGTCAGGAACACATTCTCTCGACGGCCGGGCAGTACGAGTGTTTCAGTGGCAATTTGCATTTTGAACCGGGGCGGTTGATATTAGGAAAAATAAAAGAAATAATTCATAAAACTAAATATGCTTTATTTCACATCGTGTCAATATTCATTGGTCACAAACAAGTTTTGCACTTCGACAATACTTACACGTTACTCCGAGCTTTTCGTTTACAATATAAAATATATGCAGTTAACAACAATCCCCTCCGTTTACGAATAAATTACAAAATCATTTTTATTTATTATATACGAAGCAGATACGCTGTCGCGCGGCCCTCAGCGACTGTGCGGGTTTAACATTATTATATTCATGTATAAAAAAATGTATTAAGAAAATAACACCTATGGTAATAGAATCATTTTTCTAATAATAATATATTATCTAGTAAAGAGCTGATCTGTCTGTCGTTACACTATGGCGCACGTCGCTGTACGGAAGCCGGGCCGCGCTAGGCACTTGTCTCACTCGAAGCTGGTCTATACTATAGATGACACCACATGGACATAATATATGCTTCTAGTGTATTCGACAACAAATGAATCAACGCACCGCGAGGGTTAAAATAATCACCTGTAAAATTTAACTCTAACAACGTGTTATTAAACTCTTAATCATTATACAAAATTATCATCACAATATCACAAATAAAATACATAACTCTGACGCTCTACCTCTACGAAATTATTACGGTGTGAAAATTTAGTACACAATATAAATGTATCAACGTAATTATAAAGCTTAGTATGGATTTTATAAATCAATATGCCCAATATAGACATCTATTCTTATCCATAAGCAAATTCAGTCGAATATTTAATAGTACAAAGAAATGTATTTTATACATTTGAAATTAATGGAAAATGTCGAATATACAAATTAAGTCTTATATAAGGTTATCGGTCTCTCGGTCAGATGACGGCGAGCAGTTATCTGACCGGAGACTTCCCAGTGTCTGACAGTGTGAAACAAAACCTTACTGTACAAAAATAATAATAGAACAAATGAAACACTATAATACAAAATAAAAAGAAAAAAACAAGTTTATACAAAGTGATACCTACGTGTCTGTATTCACACCAGTTGGGGCCAGTTACAACCATCGCTCTCTCGACTAACAAAAGAAAAGGAAAAACAAATCGAAAAAAAAAATACATTTAGTGAATTTATTTATAGAGACCGAAAAAAACAGTCGTAGAAAAAAGTTTAAATATTAATCGTAGAAAGTCAGCCTTCGCATAACAATTCACTATACCATTTCCTAACTACATTACCGCGACCAGCCGTCCAACATCCGACGCCACCACAAACCATAGACTAGATCCTCTCCAATGTTCGCACACCATCACACGTTGTGTTGGTGTCAAACAGTTCGGTAAGGTCGGTCAATGTCGTTAGCACATTTAACATTTGGACAAATAATGAAACAATAATGTCATGGTGATATTAATGAAAATAAAGATGACAATCATTTTGAATTCTCATACATAATTCGTAGATAAATAGCGTTTTGAAAACTTTTCACAAGCTAGTTATCGAAGCGGCATGACTAGTTTTAAACGTAAAACTGTTTAGACGTAACTATATACTTTACTATTGCTTTTTTAATTTTATAGGAACGCTAATCTAGTAAGATCGGCCGGTAGGGAAGCGGAGGTCGGTCTAAACAGTTTTCGCACTCGCGCAGACGTCGGGCGGACGGCCGCGTGACGTCACCGCGCCGGGCGCCCCGTGACGTCACCGCAGCGCGCGGCAGCGCCGGCACACGCGCATCGTGCCGCAGTCGCCCCACGAGCTCATCTCCGAGCACGAGCCGCAGAATATTCCGCCACACCGTCTGCGACACAAGAACAACTGTTTAACTATGATAGTCTACCGTTGCTTTACGTGGGTAGGGGGAGTCTGTCGATTAATCTTCGGGAGTTATGCAGTCCTGGTGCTTACCTGCAGTGATGCCTGCGCCGGGCTAGCCAGAAGTGGTTCCTGCAGTACTGGCAGCGCGGCGCGGCGCTGTCCGGGAGCCACACGACGCCGCGCGCTTCCTCGCCCACCTCTACTTCGGACGCACTGCCGCTGCTGCTGCCGCTCCCTCGCACCGACCCACTGCCGCTGCTTGTTTTCTGTACCAGGAGAATATTATTGTTAGAGAAGAGCTGAGCAATGCTTTGGGAAAAACAAAACAAGCAAAAATATGTTAAGAAGAGAGGGAGAAGCTGGTTGGTTCACCAAGGGAGAGTAACATATCATCAATTTCTGAACTCAGTCTATCTTTTTATATAGGCATTGACAATCAAGGTAAATCTAGCTAGTCTACTTGCGTAACGAAGGACCAAGTTTTTTAATGGGTATTCAAATGTACCAGAGTCGCATTAGCCGTGAGAAGGGCATGTAGCGGTGTGTGTATGTATGTCGTCGTACTTGCGTGGGCGTGGCCGCGTGCGGCGCGATGGGCGGCGCGGGCGCAGGCGGCGACGACAGGCGCAGCGCCTCGCGTGCCTCGCGTAGCTGACCGCTCAGCTCCTCTACTACTTTCTGTAGTAAACAAATTAGATTGAAACGTTTGCTCATTTTTGTATTTATTACCAAGGCACGTTTATCATAATTATCCTCCCCACTTTTTTGGAGTCGGTCTAGTTTTCTTCTTGAATACATCCTCTTAACCGTTATCTGGTATTTTATAAGCGTATTGATAATGTGAAATAATTTAAAAAATAATGAAATCTACATCTCAAGCGTAAGCTGTGGATGATAATGGATAAAGTAAATTAATGACGACCGAACTGCATTCTACTTCAGCCGTGCGTACCAGGCTAGCATAAAATACGTGGCGGCGCGCTCACCTTCTGATAGAGTATGATCTGGTGCAGGCGCGCCTGCAGCGGGTCGAGCGCGGGCGGCAGGCCGTCCAGCGGGTCGGCGCGCGGCGGCGCGGGCGCGGGGCTGGCGGGCGCGGGCGCGCCGCACACGCAGCGCACGCGCGCGCCGCCCAGCGCGCCGCCGCACACTCCGCACCAGCACACTTCCGAGCTGCCGCCTGACTCTCCTGATGTTTCGATACCACCTGGAAAATATACGACGTTATTATACGACTTTCGAGGATGCGACCATTTCTAATTCATACAAAATGGGGAAAAAAGAAATAAAAACTATGGTAGCTTTCGTAAAATGGACTTTTAACTAATTTGTATTTACTGCGGCTGCGAGCGTGTCACACGGTACATAGCAACTTTTATATTTTCTAGAAGTTCTAGGCTGTCATAAATCACAGATTATGGATTTTCTTGGAACTGTCATTTCAGGCGATGCGATTCAGCTGTGTGAGATTGCTCACGTAACACGTGCGTTTTAGTTTGCCTTACTCAAGTACCAGGCTGTCATAAATCACAATGAGGTTGTACTCACTGGTACTCCTGAAACAGTGGCAACAGGCAATATGACGAGGTGACGTGGGACACATGATGCATTGGTTCGCGACGCGTGTGCAAGTTTGACTTGGTGCAGTACCAGGCTGATATGAAAACGAAAGAGGTTGTACTCACTGGTAGTGCTAGCTCTCCTAGAACAGTGGCAGCAGGCAATGCGACGTGGTGACGTCGGGCATAATGTGAGTTGGCTCGCGACGCGCGTGCGAGTGTGAGTGTGAGCTGTCCGCCTTGGCTGTGTGTGTGCCTCGCCTTCGCTTTCTGAACTTATACTGCTCGATGTTGCTCCTCCTGAACCAAAGAAGAAAATAATTAAGATTTTATTCTCGTTTTTAACAGGCATCATGCAAAATCCCCAAAAAAAAAAATTTTTTTTTTACATTCTTCAGCAAATTTCTTCGCTTCGCTTATCAGGATAACAATCCGAGAAAGAGTATACTTTTAAAATTACTATAGAAAAAATATCTCACCATTCAGATCGACTTCAAGAAACTTAGTAGCTACATCATCGAGCCCGTTCATAGTTCCATTAGTCGTCACACCATTCTCTCTCGTATGGTTGTTATCGGTGACCACATTGTGGTTTGTCCTATCTTCTGAGGTGTGGTTGTCGAGGGGTGAGGAGTCGTGAGAAGTGTTTCTGGAAGCCGGCGGCTCTGCCCGACCCTCGTTGATCTCGAAGCCGGTGGAAGATTGGTTGCTTGACTCTGATATGGAGCGCCAGGTTATGCTGATGTTGCGGGTGCGGGCTGATTCTCTTGCGGCCTGGGGGTTGAAAAAGGGAATTAGGAATATATTTTATTACCCAACTGCAAAGAAGGGTTCTATTTATTTTTAAAGTTAACGACATTTCGGTAACAAATAAGTCAACGATATTTCCGGTTATCTGAAAATGGGGCTAATTATTCGTTCAACTTATTTCATCATGCCACAATTTCAAGTACCAGGCAAACATAAAAACAAAAGAAGTCTCCTCACCTCAGCCATCCCAATAACATCAGTATAAGTATCACAGACGAACACAGGCGGTTCTTCAGGCGTGTCCACGTCAGGAGAAGCCACGCCGGTGACCACGTCGGCCACACAATCGGTCACGGTGCCGTTGAGCTGACTGTCGTCCGACGCGGTCAGGTCGTCTGAGTGGTCGATGACCTGGTCGGGTATGAGTTTGTCGGTGAGTTCGTCGCCTAGCTCTCGTTCTAGTGACGAAGAGCCGCTTGCGAGGTCTCGGGGAAGACGCGTGCTGTTCTCAAAGTGGTCGGGGTGGAGGCCGTCGACCTGGGGGTAGAAGGTAAGGTTAGTTTTCGGAGCCTTTAGACATTTTTTTATTGAAGTGAAAACTTCTTGAGGCGCGTTGGGCATTTTTTGAGATGGGAAAAAAATAAAACCATTGAATTCGCGCCACTGTTACCGTAACCGACACCGCTTCGGATGTGTCCGGCTGTCCTCGGGATGTACTCGGTTTTAATGTATTTCCGATATGTCAGTGAGTGATGGCAAAGTATTCTGTTTGTGTTTTGGTTATATGACGATTAAAAAAATACACACGTAATTGTTCAAGCTTTCACTTCTGTCGGCACTCCCGGAGTGCACCTTTTTTTTTGTGAGCGCATCGCGATGCTCGCTCTGGCTCTCACATCTCTACATCTACATGACGCCCTAGTACTGACCGTGTCGGAACAGTTGTCGCTGGCGAGCGGTAGTACGGGCAGCTCGTCAACACAACTGTCGGTGAGTGCGGCGCGACACTCGCGACGATTCTCACACTCGCTGTTCACCACCATTGATAGTTTCCTACAATATAAACGGAATAAATAAGCATTAGTACCTACATAGACATCTTTGGAAATTAAAAAGACAAAACTAGAATTTAAAAAAATCCAGGGACTATTAAACACTATTATCATCTTACGACAAAAATAACGCGTACCTAGCTATTTCTCTTGTTGTAATTTTTCCTTCGTTTAAATTTTTTTTTGTAAATTAAACCTTATTACAATGTGCATAATAGTTACATGACGCGTGCACGTAATTTGCGACGAAAAATAAGGTTAAAAAATTGGTCCTTTGGTTTTTGTTGACAAATTACCAAAACAGCATAAGTATGATAAAAATAGTTAACTTACATAACATCAGGCGCTAGACTAGGGTCACTACACCTCCTCTGCGCCGTTCGCTTCTCTCCCTCACTCAGCAGGTTATCACATGATCTCGTTTTCGTCATCAGGCCTGAAACAAATGAACCATGTTTTTATTGACAACTAAGAGATGGCATGAATATTTCAAGCAGAAGGGTTGCGATTGCAGGACCAGTCCTTTTGACTCGATTCACTTCACTTTATTGGTATTTTTTTAGGAGCAGTGATTTCACAACGGAAGGTTATCAGAAAATCTGATTGATTGATCAAAATATACTTTTTTTTTTGTATAGCAATTCTTTTTTTGTCTCATTTTTATCTTGGCTTTCGATAACTTTTCCAATTTATACATACAATACATCATCATCTGCCTAGCCTTTTCCCAACTATGTTGGGGTCGGCTTCCAGTCTAACCGGATGCAGCTGAATACCAGTATTTTACATGGAGCGACTGCCTATCTGACCGCCACAACCCAGTTATTGGGTAATACGATACCCCTTGGTAAGACTGGTTGTCAGACTTTTATACATACAATACATAAACATAATATTTTTTTAATCTTTTACAAAAGCCTATTTTTTCTATTTTATCCAGATTTTCAAAAACTTTAAGATTTTAAGAACTGTGTGGATTTTAAATTAACTTTTCTTACCGTTATGGTTTTGTGTGCTGTGCAATTGTTGCGCGGGCAGGTCAGGCTTGTGTTCGGAGCGCGGCTCGTCACGCGGACTCTGTGCGCAGAACATTCCGCTCCAAACGCACATCGTACGCACAGAGTACTCCGGCCAGATCGCCTGCTGATAGATAAAGGAAGGTTAGTTTTAGATCTAATTGGTCCTTGGAGTCACCTGAACATTTGCAGAAAATTTCTTTTTTTAGTATTCTGCTCTAACTCAAACCATTTATTTCGATTAAACCATTTACAGGCACTTTGAATTGTCAGAGTCGGTCAGTTAGTCACAAAGATGAAGCTACTTGCCCATTTAAAAACGTAGATCTCTTTGGAGAAGGACGGACATGAAACTCCAAGGACACTTGAAAATCTATTTAGACCTTCTGAAAATTTGGTTTAACTCGTAGGGACGTGTAAACATAGGTGTCCGTAGGTGCCGTGGGATGCGAACTGCGAATTAATACGCAGGATCTCTGGTCACAAAAATAAAATCGTCACAAAATATAAACAAATTATTGTGAACACATTGTGCGCCGGTTTATGGGTGCCAACTTTTTCTTTTAGTTTGGAATTGCAACGTCCGTATTCGTGACGGAATGCGTGTTGGCGATCGGCTGATAAAGACAGATAGCAGACAGGTTATTGAAGGCTGAACTTTGTATTAGCGTGTGTATTTTATGTTTTTTTTTTTTGTATCGAATAAACAATTTTTCTTTTGTTTAATTGCCTATCCTTGTGAAGATCCAACTTGAGAGAGACCTATGTTCAGTAGTCAATTGTTTATGACGGAATCCTCATCTTTTCTGTCCATAAACCTACCTGTTCAAGTTGATGCGGAGAGTACAGATGGTTCCTGTACGCCGGCGCGCGCAGTAGATGCCACACGTGCGGCGTGACGTCACTGGTGCGGCTCTCGCTGCGCTCGCGGCCCGTGTTGCACAGGAACGTGCCGAACATGCACGAGTGCACGTGTGTGCCCAGCTTTATCTGCGTACATGTTACACGGTCTTATAACATTCTCACCATCTACAGAGATAGGGACAGAGGTTTAGTAATTGGTGGGATTTGGTGATGCCCAATATTTTAAATGGTTTCCAGTGTCTTTTTGCTATTTGCTTGTTTACCAGTGATTATCTTGAGACGCGTAAAACGAGGATGACTAGTAAGCTGGTACGAAAAACCATGCCTTGTGTTGAGACCGCTACACTCAACATCGCCGCGCGCTGGCGGCAGTGAACGAGGGGTGCGGGGACAGCGGGCGGTCAGCCGGCCGCCCGCCGAGTGCGGGCTTCCGCGACACACCGCGACAGTCAGCTGTTGCACGCCTTCAAGCACGGCTGCGCTTGCGCGTTTAAATTCATCTTTTTTTTGTATTATTTCTTATTTTCATTTTTAACCGACCGTTGTAATTTCTTTATAATCCATTATAATTCATGTTATACAGTCCACTACACTTTTTATTTGCTCCACCACGACCTATCGTCGCGAACACCTTGCGAAATCAAACATTCATTGGTAAAAAAAAAAACACCAGCTTTTTTTGGCATAAAAACTCGCTCACTGTAATTAAAAAAGTAAACCCAGCGTGGTAACTCAAAAAAAGAAGACATAATTATCCATTTTCGGTTGAACATAAATATTCGTACAGGCGAAAAATTAAGACTGAAAGTTAAAGGTAAATAAGTTATGGAAATACCCCCTTACTAATAAACGATGTTTAACGTCTGTATAGTTACACAACGCTTTGTCTTCTTCTTTCGAAAGTCAAATTACTGACGACTGAAAGAGAGAAATCGGTACACACCGATTTCTCTCTTTCAGTCGTCAGTAATTTATTTACTTTTACTATTCACCTGATATAATACGTTTATTAGTATGGGGGTATATGTAAAGGACTGGTGAAAGGAAGGAATTTCCTACTTACCAAGTAAGCCTCATTGAACTCGAAGCTGCAAGGAAACTGCAGCATCATCTGGTGAACGACATCAAGCCATTGAAGGAAGATGGGTGACCTCTCGTTAGGGTCTTCTGGGCCGAACTGATGCCCGCATCGGTCCGCGAACTTGTGCCCGAAGTCCAGCCATTCACGTTCGATTAATATACGGAAGCCCTGATAAAGATAATGAAATATTACTGCGTGTACACTCGAAGTAAACTCCAGCATTAGCCTGCTGCCCTGGTATAGTTGGCCGATTTTTTATTTCCAAATATGCGGGACATTATTCATTAACGGATGTCATCGATCCCAAGTTAGACCCATTCAGGTCGCCACTTTAACATCATGATCCCTTGGTTACATATTCAGCCTTACCCGTCACTTCTGAGTAATTTCTGACTGAAGGTTTAACGTTGTGAAGGCCTAGGCCTTCGCCCGCCACGGCAATATCACACTGTATGTGACATGTGCTACCCGCTCTAAGCTCTCCTCTTCAAATCATGCAGCCCTGGTACCTCTTTCTAAAGACCTAATATGTTTCCAGTATGAATAGCGCGGCGGTGACGATCTGCGTCGTGCGGCTATCATCCGTCTGAGTAGTGAACTACCTTCTAATTATGCAGCCCTAGTACTTCTAAAGACAACTCACCTCTAAAGTTCTGTAATATGGATCCAGTATGAGTTGAGCTGCGGCCACGATCTGTGGTGTCCTGTCCCAGCCATCGGAACAGTGCACGAGCACCGGCCGGCCCGCGGCCACTGCACGTGCTACCACGCACGACGCGCGCACCACGCCCGAGACGTACTGCAGCCATAGTGTGCGCTCCAAGTTGCTGTGCCAACTGGGATAATAGAAATAATGACATAAATATCGACAAATCTTCGAATACTTCTGTAGTAATTGAAATAGTGGATATAACTAACTGGCATTGTCTGCTATGGTTAATTCTACTATCGGACTAACATAACATTATGCCTGTGATCAACAAAGGTGTAGGCGGATCGGATGGGTATAGTAAACCTTAATTTCGCCAGATATGTTTAAGTCCCATGTAAAAAGTATTGCCATCAGCCGGGCAGGATTCATTAATTTAATTAAACTTTTTGCACACAAAAAAAAGTTACGTAGTCGGACTAGTTAACCATGGTTGGTGAAGAGATTAGACGGCAGTTGCTTTGGTTGAGAGGAAAAATTATAAAAAAAATATTAAAGATATATCATAATGAATTATAAATACATAAAGTACATAAATAGGTTATTTAGGGAATTCCGGACTCGAGGCTGTTTACTGAGAAAATATTAAAATGCGAAAATCCAATACCAGTTTGTCCGCCCTCAGCAGACGCACATGCGATCAACTTGAACAAAGTTTTATAGCGGCAATTGTCATCTGCCCGTTTAAAAAAATAAAGAATGTATTTAATTTTGAGAGAAATCACTTTTTACCAAAATAATGTTCATTTACTTGCAAAATCACATGCAGTCTTAAATAAATTTCTTTTAAAAATACGCCTCATAAACACGTAGGACGGCGCAATGTTTCCGAAAGAGATATTGCGAGCATTTGCGAGCAGGGCGGGGTTCAAAACAATGAGTTCATTGGGCACAATGCCAACTGACACAAAAAATCCGTTGTAACACTACCTAGGTCCGCGTAACGTAAACATTGCCTATTTTGTGCAGGGAGACCGCCTCGTTAGTCTAGAAGTCTGACTGTAGAGCTTGAGACTCTGGGTTCGATTTCCAGGTCAAACATAGATTTATTGGGGTTCTCCATCAACTGTTTCCTCTTCAGGCAACCGGAGTCAGGAATTGTGTCCGGTTATTGGCAAGAAGCTCGAGCCTTATTACATGGGATTTGAACATAACTGGCGAAATGATCAGCCATCATCCATTCCTAAGGCAATAAGTCCTCCTCTGTACATTTGTGCGCATGAAGAATTAAATGAGTCTGTACTTTATACCTCTGTTTACTCCTTTGCGGGATACAGGCGTGATGTTATCAACACAGGAAGTAATTAAACTGCTATTAAACCTCCAGAGGATATGAACTGTAAAGTAAAACTAAACTATTAACTCGATAACCGTCCTAGTTGTGTTCGTAAGCCCACGTTCACTGGGCACACATCGCGCACTGGGATTTGACCTCTCGGTGTTAAGGCGACTACATGACCTAAAGCGCGGTCACTGTCGGATTGCATAGAAAATAAAGAGAAGCGCGATGACACAACGGTGGCAATTTATTGCAAATATGAAGCAATTATCTATTTACAAAAACTAAATAATAATAAATAATCCTTCACTGAATGCAGTTTGGCATTAGAAATTTAATGGTATATTTTTAATTATAATTGTTAATGAAGGGATAAACTGCTTTTAAAGACAATTAAGAGCGCATACCAGCGCGTCAAAAAAACACACTGTTGAATTTTCAACTCTCGGCGCTAAAGCAAAGCGTTGTAAATCCAGTGCGCGAAAAAAAATCGCCGCGGGAAACGCGCCCGTGCGAACCTGCGCTAAGTGCATTTCGGCTCGCCTCAAATGCGCCACCCACATCCATTAACATCCTGCTATCGATTATCCTACGCAGTCATCTAGTTACGTCTATACTAGGTCATCAGGATAACGGCCTTGACCTTAAACGCGTTAACTTCATTCATTACCTATTGCCTGACGTTAGTTTGACAGGTAATACGTCACAATTACAACATGGCGGGAGGTATATGTCAAGTCGATATTATATTAAGTGTTCTTTAAAAAACAACGTCTATCTGATGCCCTTTAAATTTAATTTAATAAAATTATTACATATTTAAATATGTACATATTGCCCGTCGCTTTCATATAAATAATACCTAAGTCGTAGCAAAGTAGAGGTATTGGAAGGTGTTTCTAGAAAGAACAAATAAGAGCTTGAATTTAAAGTAGTTCATCTGCATTGAAAGGATATTAAAAATTAATTAATTTGAGAAGAAAAATTTAAGAATTAATCCAATTTTAAGTAACAGACATATTCTGTTACCAGGTTTTAGTATATAATAAGTGCACTCGGGGACATATGCCATAAAAATATAATATAATATACCTACTTAGTTATCGAGTTTTTTTGCAATCGTCATCGAGTATCGAGTAGGCGTAAACTGTTAGGTTGATGACATATCTGTCATGAGGTTCCCCATTACTGAATAAGTGGGCGTTATGTATGTACGTATAGTTTTAAATAAATATTGTTATCGGAGCTGATCTGGCCGTGACATTAACATATGGATTTACGCAGTGAGTGGACCGTCAAATTTTTGTCACCAAACAGAAGTACCGTTGTATTACATCATCATCTTCCTGCCCTTATCCCATGTTACTTGTGGTCGGCGCAACACGTTTTCTTCTTCCATTCTCCCCTGTCAACCGTCACGCTATCATTTACTCCCTTCTCTTTCATATCATTCCTCACACAATCCATCCATCTTTTCTTCGGCCTTCCTCTCCCTCTCCATCTATCAACATGTATATTCATCACTCTTTTAGTCACATGCGTTTCGTCTCTTCTCGTCACATGCCCATACCAAGCCAAACGATTTCCTTTCAATTTTTCTGTCATTGGCGCCTATTACGATCAATTGATAAGTTGATAACTAACAGAAATTTCAACTGTGACATCAGCATTGAACTAATGGGTTCTGAGAGTCGTTGGTCGACGGTAAAAGATAAGTTTTGTTGGATTAGTCATCGTCAAACTACACTGCGTTACCATGGTCACATTTAACTAAAAATCTATTTGCATTTTATAATCAGCCTATAATGTTCCCATTGCTGGGACACAGGCCTCCTCTCTTCCAGAGGAAGTGGGCTTATATCTACTCCGCGGGCTTAGTGCGGGTTGGTAGATGTTAGTATTTAAACTGAACCATTTACAATTATACATGAAAGAAGGATACAGACCCGGATTGCTAGCAAGCATGTTCAGAGGCCAGCACATCAAGCTACCCCAATCTGTCTAATTTCTTTGATAGATTTTCAACTTTACTACAAAGGAATAAGGTTCATATTCAATTGGGAAAATTCAAAACCTCTACACATTTTTAGACGGTGCAGTATACCAGGTGACCGTCATCAGCATGTTTACCAGCCTCTCAAGCATTTGAGTGAACCTCCTCTCTATTGTACTCACTTGGTCTGGTCGCTGGGCTCGGCCGCCAGCGCCCGCATCTGCTGGAAGCTCCTGCGCACGTGGTGTATGTTGGGCAGGCACATGAACTGTATGTCGGCGGCCGGGTAGTACTGCTGGCACTCGCAGCCGCCGCCGCGCGCGCGGTTCGTCACCGCAGACGCGTATGAACGCGCGTCTACGATTAGCAGCTTTAGTTGCTGTAACAATTCAAAGATACTTTATTAATAAAAGATAGAATATCAGGTATTTTCTTATATTACGAAGGTTTAAATGACGGTCTTTTGGAAAAACAAACTTCTATTAGGTGGCTAAATAATAACAGCCGCACAGGTCGATCTTCAAGGTTAAGCAACGCTTGCGAGGTCGGACCGTGGATGGTCACCCGAAGATCTGCGAATGACAGCCGTGACCAACATCTTAACATGCTGTCCGAGAAGAGCCTCGGAAACGACACTAAGCATTTGGTCCCGGCTATCATTGACCGCAACAAACAAAACTGGTAAAAGACTAGATGAGTAAATATTCTATTCTATTCTAACCATTTGATGGAAAAAACACACATGTACAGTCACCAAAAGAGATAAGTATGCAGGATTGTCGGATATAGTTGAAGTTTAGTAAGAAACCGATGGATGTAGCTGTTTGTTTTTTATTAATAAAATTAAATTTTATTCGCGAACATCCATCGGTTTCTTACTAAACCTCAACTATATCCGACGATCCTGCATACTTACCTCTTTTGTTGACTGTACCTACAGTCCGGCCGTCGAGAGAACGCGTTCTTGACACCTGCCAGTTTCATATAATAAACGAATACGTGTTTTGCGAATTTGATCTTTAATAGTTACTAGAATCGTCGCACTGACGCAGGAACAGCGGATCAGGACGACAGGAACGCATTTTCTCAACGGCCGGACTGTAATGGGCAGTTTGCAGTGAACTAGTAAATGTTCCATTATTATGGGGATAAAAAAAATTATATTCCTTTCTGAACAACCATACGCCTGCCAAATGATAAGAATGTTTTTTCCTTCTAAAGTTCATTGACATTGTACCGAGTTTTGCGAGGATTACAAATAACCAAAGGACATTATGAATCCATATTACTATATAATATTATAAATTCGAAAGTAACTCTTGTCTGTCCACTGAACCGATTTAGATGAAATTTAGTTATTTATTTTATTTTTTTGTATAGATATAGTTTCGAGTCCTGAGAAAGGACATAGGATAGTTTTTACCCCGATATTCCTACGGGATCGAAACTTATGCCGGCGAAGCCGCGGGGCGCAATTAATAAAATTATATTTCAGGCATTACTTTGACTATGACTAAACAATTACAATTTAAACCTTAAGGGGCCGGCGAAGGCCGCTCGCAAATGCAATTCGAAGCGACGGCAAAATTCGTCCGGAATACTGCTATCTCTGTTTCGCAAAAGTAGGCGAGTGAGGGACACGGTGCGCAGCCGTGTGTGTGTATTCATTCATAACGAGAACGACCCGAAGGCACTGCAAAGCATTTCTATTTATTAGTAGATAGGTAATTATAATTAGGTATGTTCATTGTTTGCTTTATTTTTGTTGCCTAATTTGGGGAATCGTTAGTGAATGTACAGACTAGTAATGCGTTTTTTGGAAATTTCTTTACAATGCCAATATCTCAACATATTGGAATAAATGGAATAATTATCTCGAAATCTAGGGCTTGTAGAGAAAATGTAATAGATACGTCATACACAAGGTATTTGTCAGGTTTTTCAATTATCCTATATAGTATATATCGATACCTCTGGGCTCAAAGGTCGTAAAGGACATTTGGGCGAAAATGACTTTTTGATACTGCTATACTCAGTTTTTAATTTTCTATCGATCTGTATATTCCGTTCTACGAAATTCGCAAAAAAAATGCCTTTACGACCCACATAATTTGAGACGTTAAGCAAGTTTACCGCGAAAATATGGATGTAAATAACACTTAGTTACCATTGTGAACTCATTTTGGTAGTAAAGCAAAGTATAAAACAACTTTTGGGTGTAAAATACATAAAAAATATCAATTGTCTTATACCACCTTAGGTGGTTAATATAAGTCACCTCAAAAATTTGGATGTAAAGGACATCGTCTTTGCAAATTGTCCTGTACACCCCTACAATTTAAAATAAAAAAACAAACTTGTCCTTTACTACCACAATAATCTAAGAAAATGTGTTGTAAGTAGGTCCTTTACATCTACAAAATGATATTAATTTACAATACGTTTGACTTAAATATACAACCTGATACACTTGAGCTGGAATAATAATTCTTTACGACTGTTTCTTATTTTTTCTGCATAGTGCTGCCGTCTTTTAACTAGAAAGCCGTTAACCCTCAAATAAAGTGACAAAAAATCCTCGCTGAAGAACTATAGACCCATCTTATTTCTGAACCACGTATGCAAGCTGCTCTCGAGGGTCGTCACGAGCTGTCTCGCCAAGAGATTTGTCGAGTTCCAACCGCCAGATCGAGGCGGTTTTCGAAAAGGCTTCAGTACCATATTATTATACCACGACTATGTTCGGCAAATTATACAGAATACCGCGAAGTACGACCAGTCACTGTGCATTTGCGTACTACGAGAAAGCCTTCGACTCCATCAAAATATGGGCAGTTCTAGCCTTTCTGCAACGATGTCGAATTAACCGGCGCTGCATCGAAGAGAGACGAGAGAGAGAGAAAAAGATTGAGAGAGCGCGCGCTCGCGTGCGGGCATTGAGATGTTTGTACGACGCTGCCACGATGACTGTTCAGATCCAGGATCAAAAAACCACCCCATCCAACTGTTCAGATAGAGGGTTGTTTACTCATCATCTCATCAAACAGATTCTGTTTATAAAGTTGATTAAAGAAGAATTATATTTTCACTTCTTTAATTTTTTTTTACTAGTCGGACACATTTTTATTTATTTCTAACACATAACCTATTTTACAATTTAAGACTAAAATATTTATAGATATGATATACAAGTGTATAATAAAAAGAAAGGAAAAAAAAAGAAAAAGAGAGGAGCTCATTTAAAAAAATTCGGCCGCTGTCAGTGGGATAAGTGTCCAAAAGGCTGGCAGCATTACCATGTTGGATGGCAATGCTTATTCTTTGGTCTAAAAATAGGCCAGCCCTCTGGTCACGCGTAGAGTCAACCAACCGCTTAGCAATGTCTCGAAATATTCGATGCGCACTCGGACCCCAAGGCCTTAGAGTTTCAACCCCAAACGGCTCAAGCATATAGCTCCCAATAAGGTTGTTATATTTGCGCTGTTTGAGGTTTTCTGCTTCTGCAGCAGCCACCCCAGCACAGCCCGCCGTGCTAGGAACATAGGATGGCGCGAGGGTCTCAACACAGGTTGCATCCCACACCAAAGGCCTACTCAACTTCCAAGGCATTATGGTTATTCCATCTGGCCTCTTCCCATCGTCGCGCGCCAAGTCATTGGGTTCTAAAACAGCTGGCACCCCGGCGGCGGTGACAAGAGCCCGACGGATAATGTTGTTAATGCTGGCGTGCCGTGCCATCTGACCAGCGCTCTGGCTGCAAGATAGGCCATGGTGTCCCGTGTCCGAGGCAGTCGACTGCTTCACCACATTGATAGCGATGTGGAGCTCCGCAAGGAGCGCCCAGACGCAAACATGTAACGAGCCGTAATGTGGTGTCACCCAGCATAGTGCCTATGTTGGGCGACGGTAGCGCCTCAAGCCAGAGGCCCGACTCCCATTCACCCACAACCAGCAGGCGGGCACACTCAACAGTATTGGTGGACGTATTAAAAATATTAATTTATAATTTACAGATTTAGAGCTTTGTGTTCAATTACAAATAAACGATCTCAATTTGATTACACAAATGTACGTTTTATTTGTATAATTATGTTATTTCATGAATATTTGTAAAGAAAATACAGTAGTATACACATAAATACATACAAAATTACATAATCCATTTAATACTTAAGTTTAATTATTAATTTATCCTTTCAGAATACCTTAGCGGGTGATCCTTTTAAGACCCTAAAAATTATTACACTTGTCGATTATTTCCTTATTTCGTTTAGTTTTGTGCAGTAAAGTACATTTACGCCCTTAGGATTATCATAGGATGAAAATTTGAAGGGTGTAAAGGACATTTATTTTTAAATTTATGGTCGTAAAGGAAATCTATCTCGGTAAATACAGCACTTGGGTAATTTTTTAACACTGCCCTAGAGAATACTATAAATTCTAAGCACTTTTTTCCTAGGTTTCATTTAAATAGCTCAAGAAACAAAAATGTTATAGTAAAAATAATTTTTTTTTTTTCGTTTTTTGCTTCTCCTGAAAAGTCGCATTTTGTCCTTTACGACCTTTGAGCCCAGAGGTATCGATATATACTAGCTGACCCGGCGAACTTCGTACCGCCCCGCCGCGCCAGCCGCTCTGCCCCCGCTTTTTAAATCTCTGATATCTTCTAAGATATTCATTGTAATGATATGCTGTAAAGGGCAATTTTGATCTACATGAAATGCACAACGTATCTAATGTATTTAATTGGATAAGGAATAATACTGTATTGTTTAAAATAGCTTGGTAAATAACCTATATTTTTTCTGTAATATGTAAAAGATAAAAATGGTTACAGTGGGTTATCCTTAGGAGATAAACATATACCATCGGCAACTTTTTTGTAGACCTTTTTAAGGTGTACAATACTGTAGTACATTATTTTGATCTATCTCGTAGGGTTCAGCCAGCGTTTGCAATGTAAGCGCAAAAAAATGTGTTTATTTACGACATCACATTAAAAACCTCTAAAATTATCAGTGTTTCTCTACTATATTATGCATGTATTATAAATATAAACCTTTCTCTTGAATCACTTTATCTATTATAAAAAAACCGCATCAAAATCCGTTGCGTAGTTTTAAAGATCTAAGCATACATAGGGACAGACATACAGCGGGAAGCGACTTTGTTTTATACTATGTAGTGATAATCTTTATACTAAGAGCACATTGACTACTTCAGTGGTATCAATAATGTACCTACATGTAACTGATAAGGAATGTATGGTCCAATTGGCAATATATCGTTATTGCGCGTGGTCTCAAAGGCAAACCGCGACCGACCGACGCGAGCGCGATGAAGGCCATACGGTGCGGTGCGGCTCCGGCGCGGCGCCTGAGCGGTGCCACAACGGTTTCCTACATATAAAAATGTATGGTATGCGATACGGTACGTCCGGCACGGCTCCGGCGCCGCACCGCAGGCGCACCGGACAACGGCGCGAGGCAGACGAGGCGGGGAGGGGTGCAAGCAGTGTGGTGCCGCAGCGGCGCCGCTCAGTTGTTTATACGGCATAGGGCGTCAACTCGGCAAGCCAAGCCAAGCATGTTGCGGTGCCGCAGCGGCGCCGTAAGAACATTGCGACGCCGCACTGCTCGTGTGGCCGCCAGTGCGGTGCGGAGTAATGCGATGCGGTGCGGTGCCGCACCGTGTGGCCTGGCCCCTAGAGTTGTCACACGCTGCACGCATGTCGCGTAAACATAAATTATTGGCATATTTATTATTATTACCTATTGTCTTTATTTATTTAGAACCGGTTTATTTTTTTGTGGTCTCAACTTTAAAAAAAAAATTGTGAGCCGTCACGGGACGCCTGGCAGATGTGAAACATCGACATACCATACACACTACTGCATATAGACCGTATACATATACCATCATATAGCGTGGCGACGCGTCGCCACGGCATGCGTCGCCACGCCAGAAATCGGTTTTACATGCGGCTATAGATGTTTCACATCAAAAATTGTGAGCCGTCACGGGACGGCTGGCAGATGTGAAACATCGACATTATTTTGTAAAAGTAATATGTTCCCACTGCTGGGACAGAGGCCTCCTCTCTTCGAGGGGAGTATAGTAGTAGTAGCTATAGTAAGAACAGATTGTGGTAGGAACTAAATATGTCATAATGATAAAAAATCGCACAGTCGATTGCGCATGGCGACGCGTCGCCACACCATACACACTACTGCATATAGACCGTATATATATACCATCATATAGCGTGGCGACGCGTCGCCACGGCATGCGTCGCCACGCCAGAAATCGGTTTTACGTGCGGCTATAGATGTTTCACATCAAAATTGTGAGCCGTCACGGGACGCCTGGCAGATGTGAAACATCGACATTATTTTGTAAAAGTAATATACAGAAAAGAACAGATTGTGGTAGGAACTAAATATGTCATAATGATAAAAAATCGCACAGTCGATTGCGCATGGCGACGCGTCGCCACACCATACATACTACTGCATATAGACCGTATATATATACCATCATATAGCGTGGCGACGCGTCGCCACGGCATGCGTCGCCACGCCAGAAATCGGTTTTACGTGCGGCTATAGATGTTTCACATCAAAATTGTGAGCCGTCACGGGACGCCTGGCAGATGTGAAACATCGACATTATTTTGTAAAAGTAATATACAGAAAAGAACAGATTGTGGTAGGAACTAAATATGTCATAATGATAAAAAATCGCACAGTCGATTGCGCATGGCGACGCGTCGCCACACCATACACACTACTGCATATAGACCGTATATATATACCATCATATAGCGTGGCGACGCGTCGTCACGGCATGCGTCGCCACGCCAGAAATCGGTTTTACGTGCGGCTATAGATGTTTCACATCATCAAAAATTGTGAGCCGTCACGGGACGCCTGGCAGATGTGAAACATCGACATACCATACACACTACTGCATATAGACCGTATATATATACCATCATATAGCGTGGCGACGCGTCGCCACGGCATGCGTCGCCACGCCAGAAATCGGTTTTACGTGCGGCTATAGATGTTTCACATCAAAATTGTGAGCCGTCACGGGACGCCTGGCAGATGTGAAACATCGACATTATTTTGTAAAAGTAATATACAGAAAAGAACAGATTGTGGTAGGAACTAAATATGTCATAATGATAAAAAATCGCACAGTCGATTGCGCATGGCGACGCGTCGCCACACCATACACACTACTGCATATAGACCGTATATATATACCATCATATAGCGTGGCGACGCGTCGCCACGGCATGCGTCGCCACGCCAGAAATCGGTTTTACGTGCGGCTATAGATGTTTCACATCAAAATTGTGAGCCGTCACGGGACGCCTGGCAGATGTGAAACATCGACATTATTTTGTAAAAGTAATATACAGAAAAGAACAGATTGTGGTAGGAACTAAATATGTCATAATGATAAAAAATCGCACAGTCGATTGCGCATGGCGACGCGTCGCCACACCATACACACTACTGCATATAGACCGTATATATATACCATCATATAGCGTGGCGACGCGTCGCCACGGCATGCGTCGCCACGGCATGCGTCGCCACGCCAGAAATCGGTTTTACGTGCGGCTATAGATGTTTCACATCAAAAAATTCGAAGACGACATCTGCCAACCCGCACTGGGCCCGGGTGGTGTATTACGGTCCACTCCCTCTCACTGAGAGGAGGCAGCTGTGTCCCAAGAATATATAAATAATAAATAAGAATGTAGGTTACTCGATACCAAATCACAAGGCAAATCTAGATCCAAGTCCGTAGCATAGGTCAATAGTGTCAGAAATATTACAATACAATTATTATTTAGCAAACAAATAAAGTAAAGTAATAGTCTAACGCTGCTGACAACAAAGTCCCGATTCGAACGAACCCCACCGCCCGCGCCCGCGCGGGGTGTCGCGTGTCGTCGTGTATATGCACACACACTAGCGCATCGTGAGTGAGCAGTGCCACCCCGCCTACTCACAATTGCTTGACGCGATAGCACTCAATCCGTAATCCTAAAAATGTTGAATGAAAACTTAATATTTTTCAATTTTTTTTTTTACAATTTGGAACTTGACAATGTTAGCTATGTTTCCGCTCGAATAATATTTCAAATATTGTTGTTTTTAATACAGCAAAAATATGATGAAAACATGTAATTTACGCTGTCAATATGTGCGAAATGCAATTCGTTTAAATTTCATTTTGGGCAAGTATTTTGGAAAAAAAAATAGACATGAACCTAGATAAATACTGTATAAATCCGAATATCAGCATAATATGGTGGAAATATGCTCGAGTTGCAAATGATTTAAGAACTACGTTTGTATGGAGAATTCATCGTCCGCCGGCCCCTTAATCGTCTGACATAAGGTCTGAAGTTGTTAGATAATAAGGCTTATGTTAATTGAAACTTAGGTTTGCTTAGCACCATTATAAACTTGTTCAATAAAGTTTCCTGTATCGTAACTTATGTATTACGATGGACAGATACTGCGGCTAAGTAATAAGCCATAAATATCACAAGTACTTCCTGACATCACAGTTCTATTTGTAGTATTGTCGGAGCTGCTTATTGTATTATGAGGCGATTAATATTGATGGTACCAGGGGACTATGATCGCGAGGAAGTTAGGTAGATTAGCCTTTGAAATAATCTAGCGGAGCATTTTTTTTATAATCATAGTGTAGGTTCATGAATATATTTGAGCTATTAGATTTTCAATGGTGCCTCATTTATCTAAGTCTCTATCAATCAGATTTAGATGAAACAAAGTTGCAAAACAGGAGTCTTTCTTATCTTATCTTATATCTTTTTATTACTAGCTTTATCATAAAACAAGTACATATTGATAATTTAAATTATTTATTTATTTTTCACTTAAAAATCAAATAAATATAAAAAAAGTTGTTGCACCTTTTATAGGCTGCGTTCGATTGATTTGACCAATTTCAAGCTATTTTGTGCCAAGGAGTCGATCAGTCATAAAGATGAAGCTACAGTCCGTCAAATCTAAGAAGTACCGTTTGACGTTTCATATTTTTCAAACCGAAACAACTTTGTTCATACGTACACTATTCAGTTTCGATAACCTTTTTCATAAAACCATGAATTTAGAAAGATTTCATTATTGTATCTAAAAATGTACAATTCTTAATATCTAAATGTAATTGAAAACTTTCAAACAAAGCAAAATAACACATATTTACACAGTAAATAATTTCTAATAGTTATATTCTTGACCTCATTACAAAGTTACGTAGTTAGGTCACTGCACGTAGTGTTGCGACTCTTCGGATACACTTGTATGCAAAAAAATCGTTTACATATACGAAAAATCTAATGTATTATTTACAAATTACACTTGACAACCAAACAAATATTTTTTCATGTGAATGGGATTTATCTCACATATTACGATTACATAACTAAATAGTTATGTAATCGTAAAATATGAGATAAAACCCATTCACCAAAAATACGTATTTATAAATCAAATATATTTGCTTCTTTAAAAAGTTGTCGAAAGCGATTTGTCGATTTTTGATTTTCGCGCCCAAATAAGTCGGGGTTTCTCGCGCTAACGCTGTCGAAATAGTAAATGGAGTCAGGGATAGTGTTTTTTACATTTATTTTTGTGTATGATAGTATGGGTTTGCATATTACAGAGAAATAAACAAATTTTTAACAAGCACATCCATTGATTTTACAATTACAATTTTTTCTTCTAAGTCTTATTTCTACGTCTAAAACTAATAAAAATAAGGTATGTAGAACCCATTCACAAAAATGTTGTTGCCTGATGTTATAAATTAACGACGTTACTGCGCGACCGCATAATGCACTGAATACACAGATACCCTAAAATAAATTAATTTAATTATTTTTAGGTCAATAGGCAAAATCGCAGGTGTCCAAGTCTCTACAATTTTTTTTTCTGGCAACACTGCCAACTACAAGCGCACGCGGTCCGCTCGGTCGGTTCGGCGTCAGCAGTCTCTCGCCATCTTGGAAGCTGACTGTGCGCGTACTTGCTTTCTCGTTTGTGTTTTACAATTTGTGACTTGGCTATTACTTTTCTGGACTGATCATTCTTTATCCGTTTACCTTGGCAATATTTATACTGGACTCCGAACTAAGCAAGTGTTTATTAATAATGTCGAAAAGAGGACGTACTTTGAACAGCCAGGCTCGTGAATTGGTGGTGAAATTACACGAGTATTTTGAGCGTGAATCTCAAAATGGTGGACTTCTACTGCCAGTTACACAAGTTCGGGATCGCGTCGGTGAAGCTCTCGGTATTGGTAGCCGCACCGTTGGCAAAATATTAAGTGAAAAATATGGGCCTTCGGGGAGTGACAGTAACGTACTTCACACACCGAAAAAACGAAAAAGAAATAAACCTGTGACAGGCATCGATGAATTCGATAGTCATGCTATTAGAAACCATATATACGGGTATTTTACAAGAGGCGAATTTCCAACATTGGCAAAGTTATGTGCAACTTTAAAAGATGCCGGGCTGTATAAGGGAAGCATAGAGTCGTTGAGAACGGTAATAACAGGAATTGGCTTCAGATACAAAAAAGTTGACAAACGAAAAATTGTTATGGAGCGACATGACATAATTATGCAGCGACTAACATTCCTGCGCGAAGTTAAACAAATTATAAACTGGGATAATGTAATATTTTTGGACGAAACCTGGCTAAATTCCAACCATTCTGTGCCGAAAACATGGGACTGATGATTCTGAAGCTTCGTGCTCGAAGGTGCCGATAGGAAAAGGTGGACGCCTCATAATATGCCATGCTGGGTCAGCGTCTACAGGCTTCGTGGAAAACTCTTTATTAGCTTTCCAATCCAAAAGCACTAAAGAGTATCATGAAGAAATGGACGCAGTAAGGTTCCGAGAGTGGTTCGTAAATTTATTACAGAATATCCCTCCTAACAGCACAATTATAATGGATAATGCCCCATACCACTCTGTGCAAATTGATAAAGCACCTACGTCAGCCAATAAGAAAGCAGATTTGGTGGCATGGCTGCAAAGAAAAGGAGTGGATGCCGACATGTCACTATTAAAAGCTGAATTATTACAGTTAGTGAAATTGCATAAACCACCAAAACCGACATATGTAATTGACCAATTGGCCGAAGAGCACGGGCACAAAGTCATACGACTTCCTCCGTACCATTGCCAATATAATGCCATTGAACTGATTTGGGCCCAAGTTAAAGGTAATATTTTATAATATTATAATAATAACACGAGTACTTCTAACATTTATAATTTAAACAATGGTTTTCGTCTGCTATCAAATAGTTACATTATTGTTTTACAGGTTATGCAGCAAGACACAACACAAAACCACCCTTCAGTGTCAAGAAAATGGAAGGTTTATTAAAGGAAGCATGTGCCCAAGTTACACAGGAAGATTGGAGTAAAGTAGTACAAAAAACAAAGAAAATAATAATGGACGACTTCGAAAGAGACGTACACTTTGATAATGTAATGGACAATCAACTGGTCATTAATTTAAATGACGATGATGACGAAGACGACGATACTAGTACTAGTAGTGAATAAAAAAATATCCTAAACATTTCTTTTATTTAATTATAACAATTGATTTCTTAAAATTCGGATATTATAGTAATCGATCTCTTAAAGTTCGGATATTATAGTAATCGATTTTTTCATCCCATCCCTATCATTCAATTGTCAGAACTGTCAAACGGTACTTCTTAGATTTGACGGACTGTAGTTGCCCATTAGATATATAGATAGATAAACCGTTTATTCAGTGCAACAAAGGACACAATACAGGCATTAAAAAAAACATCAAAAAAGGTGAGAGAAAAAAAAAATCATTACAAAGCGTCGTAGGACAAGAACGGCGAAACAGTTGCAGAAAGGAGGCAAAAACAATTTTTCGATCGTAAAGCACTCTCTAATGTTTCGCATTATGAGTCGTGTAATTAAATAATAAAACACATGCATCAGATTGACTGCTCTGACCTCCTCCCTTTTGTGCCGTGCTTCTCAAAATAACACGTCATCAGGTCAATTACCTTATTATTATTCGGCGGCTGCACGCCCCGGTCCTGGTTGCAGGCGCTGACGAAGGCCGCCAGCAGGCGCTCGTCCTCACTGGAGCGCCAGCCCAGCCAGCCCACCTCGGGCTGCGACGAGCGCGCGATCACGGCGCCGTTAGCGCGGTGCCGCCAGACTACGGCCGGGACGCGACGCATAGCACGGAACCTTGGGGGGTGTAAAGAACATTATTACACGAAAGATATCAAGGCTATTGCACTTTTCCCATCATTACGTCTGAGAGCATAATTTAAGAAGAGGAATGTCTATTCTATTCCCAGGATCGCCAATAATAATTTTGGGAATTAGGTAATGGTGTATTTATAGAAAATGAGCATTAGTACAGTTTTTATTCATTCTTTTTTATATTTCGAAATGACTGTCTTTGCTGAAGCCATCAGATAGGAGAGAGAGGCTATAATTGTGCCAGTGGTCGGCAGACGATTGTACTCGCTAGAATCTGGGAATACACACGAGCGACTGACGAGGATCTAACAAGTAACAACCAAAACGGTTGAACCGCCCTCTATGACATTGCAAATACCAAAGAATGGTGACTGCAGTTACCAATCTATCAGTTTAGAAAGATTCAGTGATGTTAATTATTTTATTGTAGTGAGTTACTTACCTCGCAACAGAGTCGAGGTCTTCATCACAGATAGACGCGGGTACTACGATAAGGGGTGGGTACGAGGGGCACAACTTGTACTCCGCGTTAGCTGCCGTGACCCGCCACGCGCCCTTCGAAGTGAAGCCTAATCGCTCCACCTGTGGATATGCAACAGGTTAATATGGATGGAAAGGGAAGAAATAGAACGGTACGAAGGGGAATCATTCTACAGGTTAATTAAAAACAGGGATACAAAACGGTACTTACGCATTTGCCTATTGCTTAATGAGCATGTGTGCAAATGAAACTTATCATTCTTTATTTACGAGTGCTGAGACTTTCCCAAAATTTCCTTACGCCACAATCTTTCTTCACTGACTGACGGAAAGTGGGGATAAATCAAAGTTAATCGATAATACAAAGCTAGTGCCGGTTACTCTGCGTATACTAGTGGCAATATAGGGTGACTGGTAATTAGTGACCGATACCTAAACACGTGATTGTGCTCATGATAACAAACCAACTTTTACTATGGGACCAAACCTAAAATCGCGAAAGAAAAATCAGCCGTTCCCTACATTTTATGTTCGTATAACTCGTCAAAATGTCGGGAACAGCTGATTTTTTTTTTCGCGATTTCAGATTTGGTCCCAGAGTAAAAGTTGTTTGTTATCATGAGTTTTCGATAGACTGTCAGTTTATTTGAAGAGAGGGCAAGTTTTTGGCGTAAAAGTACCAGATAATCAGAAGTCACAAAGAGACAAGAGATTACATGCATTGAATGGACTAAGATATGATAACAAACGAAGATAGAAAGTTTTACACATTAAAGTACCAGGTTCACAGAAGACACGAAGAGTTACTTACTTCAGGACCAAACCAATGCCTCTGTGGAGACTGTGACGCCCTCATCAGTGCTCTGTGCACTGACGTGGGCGGCTGTTCCTTGGCCCACGCCGCGTACGCCGCGGCGAAGGTCTCTTGAACGGATCCTATAGGGGCGAGCGCGGTGTTCAGCCGCCTCCACCATTCTATACATTGATCCCCTGTGTTGAATGAGCATCTACAACAAGAGGAATAGTTTTCTGTATGGAAAATATTATTTTAGGTCAGTTTTCGTCAGCATGTTTCATCATTACGAATGATAAAAATTTGATTTAAGGGGACTACATGACCTAAAGCGCGGTCACTGTCGGACTGCATAGGAAAGAAAGAGAAGCGCGATGACACCACGCTGGTAATTTATTGCAAAATATTAATAAATTATATATTTACAAAAAATCTATTTTTTGGACTAAAAAAATAAAACACTAGTACTTTAGTATGTTGCTTGTAGAATAATCTGACAAAAAATCATAATGATTGTATGAATGGTTTTAATTGTAAAAAGAAAGTTTTTAGAGGTATCTTCATGAGTTTTTTTCTATCGTATCAAATTAGTTGTATTATGTTTTCAACACACTATCTAACTAGCATAATATATCCTGAAGAATATCATATATTTTTCTGATTTTGTTTACTGTAGTCGATCATATAGTTTTATTGTTTCTATAACATGCATTTTTTGCGTTTAAGTCCTGTAAGATTTGTCCACACGAAGTGAACGCGTGGAGAGCTTATGAGAAACGCATAATTAGATAAGGACTGCCAATATTGCGATCGACTCTGAACTGATTCGGGTATCCCCGAAAACATGTTTATGACTGTAGCCGTATCATCAGCGACTTATAAAATGTACTAGTTCACGAGTAGGTGGCAACTAAGATATAAACATTAGTTTCAACAACTTTATCTTATTATTTAAGGAAAATTTACATGTCCGCTTTCTTTAGCCGCTGTGTGATTATTTATCAGTTAGTACCCTCATTTTGGTGTTACGGTAATCGAAAATTAAATCAACATTGCTTTCGGCATTCAATAATATCCGTTCATTGAGTAAATAATTATGGACTTTTGTACTTGTTAAACATAGACAAATGACTTTATAGCAGAGACAAAATAAAGTGTGAATTTAAAAATTTAAACATTGAATACTTAGCACGTTTTTTGTTCAAACAAGATAATTTTTACATGTTTTTACTGTGGCATATTTACCTATTTTAATATCTCATAACTTTGTATGTAAACACTAGATAAGTTAGTAAAATAATTATAAATAAAATACTCTAAGAACTATCTTATCAGCACTTGAACAAGCGTGTTGTAGGTATGCTGCCACTAAATTCAAATTGTGCCTTTGGGTGGAACAGAAGTTAGCCGAATGAAAATCCTTGATTTGGTTGATTTCATACCTTTCTCTTGAACTGCAAGAACCTTCAAAACGGGAGGAAGCCTCATTTAAGTATGTATTATAAGGATAAAAAAAAATATGCGTGAGTCTGTGTACCAGGCTGTCATAAATGCGCAAGGATACTAACTTGAGTTGTCTTCCATTTTTGCAGAGCACAATCAAGTGAAGCAGGTCCCGGATCTCCAGTGCGTCGATGAGACGGAGCGGGATGGACGCGCCCGGCCCGTTCCTTCGACGAGGCTGGACGTGCAAACGGTAGTTGGACATTGCGATAGTTCCGCCGTCCGCTGTTCGACCCACCCACTGCCAACAAAATGGTAAGATTGAAGCTACATGCTTGATAAATGTCACATATTTTAGAAGACGAAAATAGAGGTGTTTAATAGTTGTGATTGTGAGAGATCTACGCCTATAGTTGAAGTACTGAGCCTTTATTTTTGATAATACTAATAATACATTTATCACGTGCTCAGCACAAGAGATTTTGATAACATGTACCTTTATCACGCCTCACTTGATTATAAGCACATGCATTACTATTTTCGCAAAGCTGCAGTTTCTACGTGTATAAGTGCACGCTTTGGGCTGATAACGCGCTGTCAACGACCTACCAGGAATGCAGAACTAGAACGGAGCTAAACACTATCGGAACGTCATTGCGGTTCGTTCAACCCGGTGCATGCGACCTGCTGACCTTTTAGGCCATCAGCCGTATTAGTTACTTAATATGTGCGTGTTTTATCTATTTGTTACTATTTCGCTAATTAATTATTGACACGGACTTTGGTCTAGGAAATACGGTTGTTTACAGACGTGTTCGTAGCGCATTTGTCATCGAATCATTAGGAAATCATGTCTATTGAAGAGGTTGCGGCAGTCGTGTAATACCTATGTTGAGAAACAATACTGTGCAGGGTGTATACGGTATGAAGGTAACAAAACGTACTATTAAACTGCGATTACTACAATTTTCATTTCAAATTTCCTAATTCGTAGTTTCCCGTAAACAAACTGTTATTACCAAAAAAGTGCCTACAAATAAGGCACTTTTTTTGGTAATAACAGTTTGTTTTTCAGTACAAATTGTTGAAATTGCGTGGTGATTGAGCACTTAGGTAGGTCTGCCGTCATATTGCGATAATGAATGCCTGCTTGCATTCAAGGCGAATATAAAATAATAATCCATACTAATATTATAAAAGCGAAAGTGTGTCTGTCTGCCTGTCTGTTACCTCTTCACGCTTTAACCGCTGAACCGATTTAGATGAAATTTGGAATAGAGATAGTTTGAGTCCCGGGAAAAGATATAGGATAGTTTTTATCCCGATATTCCTACGGGATCGAGACTTATGCGTGTGAAACCGCAGGGCGCAGCGAGTCCCCTAGAAATACTATGCCTATTTGCAGTTTTCCCTGTAGATATTTATAATTTTATTCCAGTGGATATAAATACATTTTTATTTCTAGAAATGTCCTCGAATGTCTCCGTGCCGAGTGCCGACTGACTATACTAGAGACAAAACGGAGAGCACCGTTGCCTATAACAATTACCTAAACAAGTGAATTATTTATTGTCTTTGGGTTGGACTCATCCGGAAACGGATGCATGACGAAACTACTTCTCCTGGGTTACTACTTGTCGTACGTGATGCCTGTATTCAGGTCCTAGCATGACCACATAACACACACATAATCAGCCTATAATGTTCCCACTGCTGGGACACTGGCCTCCTCTCGGTGATAGGTAGCATGACCAATAGGCGTGAATATAATAATTTGCACTCCAGAGTAAACCACAGCCCTCGTTAATTCATCTAACCCTAGTACCTCACCTGCACAAACTCCCCACATATAGGCGTGAACCCTGCATCCAGGCCTGGTTCATCGTAGTGTGTGCGCAAGCGCGGGTACAGATCAGCAGCACGCACGCGGTGCGGCGGCGGCTCAGGCTGCGGCGGCGCACGGTACCGCTCGCGGTCACCCATTTCACTTGTCGATGGCACTACCACCTGGGGGCAAAAGAAAATACCTATTAGACGACGTTGATTCAGAAAAATCGCCCTGAAAATCACGAAAGCCGAAATTCATCACCATTCAGCTGTTGTAATCCCGATTTATTTGTAATCGGTGGAGCACGTCTTTTTCCACACATCTCTATTAGCCGTCCTCTTAAATGTCGAAATTAATATTTCCGAAAGTAGGTATAGACAGGTGCAAGATGCCAACTATCTAGATTTATTTCTAGACAAATTGGACAATGGGCCATAAATACTTCATTATGTTCCCAAGTTCCCGACAGTTCCATTGAACAAAGTAATTTTCTGTTATCGTTAACGCTTTGAAAATCCAATCCAATCTCTGTTTTAGACAGAGTGACAAAAATTTTGTCAAGACAAGCGGGAGAATTTAATTTTCAATGAATGATGGAGAATTTAATTTTCAAATAAAAAAAACATTTATTTACTCTCCATCCGCATAATACCTCGAGAAGGCCACGCATATTGAGACACGTCACATCCGACATGGACACGTACATCTTCAGACAGATTTCGACAAACTCTCTCGTAACAACGTATGTATTGAACAAATTAATGAACAATCGTTTATAAACTGTGCACACAATGAGCAACAAGGGCGAATTAAAATTCAACACGAACGAATATATAAACAGAACAAATTATTTACTAATAAAGTATTGATTGGAACGCGTTCACTGTTGTTTTAGGTTATTGTCTAACTGTTACTGTAATTTGATAACAGCTCCTTCCAGACAGCAAGATGGTCCTAAGGATACGACAAATGCGAGCGGGATGGCACGAGACTTTCCCTTTCTGTATTTGTGTATTGATACCGTATCTACTACATAAACAGGGACTCTTTCTTGTGTTTCTAAGAACTGTATAGTAAGTACCTTATCAAGAAATGTGTGTCCGTTGCTGGAATATGTTCGAGGCAGAAAACTACATATCCAGATATTTAAAACTTTGGAGACAATACGAAATACTAAAGATATCCGTCAGAATCTTCCCCGGTAGTTAGGATGCGAACGGAGGTTTAATCAGGGGGGGCACACTTAGCACTGTCATCAATTTCCATAGACGACAGCGACATCTGCAGTTTGGTGGGTTAAAAAAACTTGGCAGCCATTTTCTTGTTTGTCAAATTGTCAAACAAATGTCATTGTCGCCGCCGCCGCCGGCCATCCGCCATTATCATTGTCAACTCCGCAACTCCGGCTTTCCCGACGTTGATGCGCTTCCCGAAATCCCGAGTTTATCTCAGCTAATTATGTTAAAATTGTTACTGTTATTTGTTAAACCCTGATTGTGACCCTAAACATTATAATAAAGATTCGCTACTTATAGTAAGTATGCTTAGCTATAGGTATGTGTATATTTATTAGAGCCTTAGGTCACCCACCAAACTCAAGGTGGCAGCACTTTCCATACATGCAAATTTTACCACAGAGTTGTCACTCTTTCCCTCTATAGTTACTTTACTCTTTGGGTTTAATCACGTTTAATGTTGCCATTCAAAATACTGATATTCTACTATCTGGAAATACTAAAAGTCAACAACAATATAGAAAAACCGGCCAAGTGCGAGTTAACACTACATACAAATAATGACAAAAAAAAATCACGTTTCTTGTATGGGAGCCGCCTTAAATATTTATTTTATTCTGTTTTTAGTATTTGTTGTTATAGCGGCAACAGAAATATATCATCTGTGAAAATTTCAACTGTCTAGCTATCACGGTTCATGAGATACAGCCTGGTGACAGACAGACGGACAGTGGAATCTAAGTAATAGGGTCCCGTTTTTACCCTTTGGGTACGGAACCCTAAAAATACTAGGGTTTATGAACACGAATGCCTTAGGATAAGGGTTAAAGATTCCTCATTGACAGATTTCTAATTATTTTTCTTTTTTATTGTTTATTAATCAAAAAAACAATTGACAAGCATTTGTTGTTATCGCTCATTTATGGATGCATCACAATAAAATTTCCTTCAGTTACCTCTTACAACTTATAGAAGCTGAAAAACAAACTTTGAAAATACTTAAAGCCACTGTTTATATTTTGCTTCCATTCGGGATCAACTAGGAATAATAGATTCCAAAGCTTTCAATCCTTTTCCTTGAAAATACAAAGCGAACATTTAAAAACGACGATTTGGAAAAGAGGTTTTTAAAATCAGGAATGTCTTGTAAAATTAGATCCTTCAACACACATACATTTAGTTGCATATTGACATGCACCATTTGGTTGCGTTGAGTTAATTGCCTAAATGCATAACCAACACATCGATATTATGTAAAAGGCACTGTACGTGAAGTTATGCTGCCTTGGTATCGTTTATCGCAGCCGCGCCGGTATATATATAATAATCAAAACGCTTAGTAATCGAATCGAATCATAAATAATGATCTCGCGTGCTTATGATTCACTGGTGGCGCTTCGAAACCTCTTGGTGGAATGTGGTTACTGCCGAGGGATTTAATTTTAATATGCGTAGGAAAACCTGTCTCGTTACTTAGTTGGCTAATTGGTGAATGGTGCAGTAACTTCGGACAGCAGACAACTTTGATCCAGCAGAGAATATGAGTTAGCAGGGCTGAAGAAGAAATAAGTAGCACGTTCGAAAATATGGTCCTTCGAGCCGGATATTGAGGAATCAACAAGGAATAATAAACTTGAGGAGATTTGTCGCAAACAAGAAATATTTGTATGTAAATCACGCGAATGACTTTCTTTTAGTTTTTCTTCAGAAAAGCTATAAAAACGTGAACATAATATACCTCCGTTAAAAGTTGGCTACCGAATGGCCCTTAAAGCACTAAAGAATTCAACATACGTGATGAAAATTTTAAAACTAAAGAAAACCCACCGTTTCCAGCCATTGCACATACTATAAGGCAATTCAAACTCGACTCACGCCCATACTGCATGCCTGTCCCTCGTTGGATACTACAGAACACGTTAGAAAGCGACCTTGCGTTACCTAACTGGCCACTCATGAGCATTATGTACTTACACGTATTTTTAAATGCTTGTTAGTTCTACAGGTTAGCTATCAAGGCGGAATTCAAAGGTCACAAATCTGCATTTTTTATTTATTATTGGAATGCTGCGTGCTTCTTCGAAAACATACCACAGCATTATTATTTTATCTTTACTATCTACGTCAGAATTCCGGAGGTTGTGGATGAGACCGAATTTTTTTCAATGCTGTTTGTGTAGAGGGTTCTTGAATTATTCATCATCGGACTAGTATTTTCCCAACTATGTTGGGGTCGGCTTCCAGTCTAACCGGATGCAGCTGAATACCAGTATTTTACATGAAGCGGCTGCCTATCTGACGTCTACAACCCAGTTACTTACTGGGTAAACGATACCCCATGGTAAGACTGGACTTTCGGGCTTCTGACAACTTGTAAGTCGTTACGAGTTGTCAAAATCCACGAATGAGAGCCGGGACCAATGGCTTAACGTGCTTTCTGAGACAAAAAAAGGGTCTTGATATGTAAAGATGGTCACCCATCCACGAACCAACCGCGGCAAGCGTAGCTTAACCTGATCGATCGACCCGTGCGGCTGTTGTTGCTTAGCTCAGTCTTGGCAGTATATAAATTATTGCTGGATGTATGTTTGTCTTTATTTCTGTTGTGCAAGTCATCTCTTCCAATTAGTGCATTGCACTGAGTTGCACACACCAACAGCAACACTTATGTAGGTACAGTCAACAAAAGAGATAATTATGCAGGATCGTCGGATAATAGTTGAAGTCTAGTAAGATACCGATGGATGTTCTCGAATAAAATTTAATTTTATTAATAGAAAACAAACAGCTCATTTATCAAATCAAATTTCAGTCGACAACATCCATCGGTTTCTTACTAAACTTCAACTATATCCCCAGCGATATAGTCGGCCCCTCGTACGCCTTCCAAAGGATCGGGACCCCATGGTCCCGAGATATATAAATTCAAAAATAATAATATAATAAAATTTATTTATTTCAGACAACAGATAATGCATACAGTATACAGTAGTTAGTGCATTATGCATTGAATACTTACTATTTTTAAGCACAAACACAAACTTTCGTGACACAACATGTAAATAAGTTTTAAGTATGTAAGAAATACAAAAGGCCGGTACCTACTGACATTTCAAAAGTACTTACACAATGTTTGTTTTATTTCGTACACACGCAGTACTAGGAAAGCATAAGAAACAGCAGTAAGTAAACAATTTTGCAAGAAGTGTGAAGTTTCTCATGTGAATTTCCTACAAACAAGTTATTTGCTTATTAATAAAGTGCTGCAAGCTATGAAGGCTGGCTTAAAGTTATTTATACTATCGATGCACTCCTGCATAACCCTCCGGGGGTTGCAGGCGTGATATTATGTTATGTTATTAATGGAGAAAACATCAGCTTTTTCTTCTATCAATCTTTAAGATGCACGCCAGTGCGTTCCTGCACCTACCTACCCCCTTAGTAATAAACGTATTATATAAGATGAATATTTACACACCGATTTCTCTCTTTCAGTCGTCAGTAATTGGACTTTCGAAAGAAGAAGACAAAGCGTTGTGTAACTATACAGACGCTATACAACGTTTATTAGTAAGGGAGTATAATAGATATTATACTCAGTTACAGAAACTTAAAATTTTTGTGATATCAGTTCTCCATTTTTCCTCAAAACTGCAAGGTAACGGGCAAAGGCTTCTTGCCATAACAGCAGCAAAAAAATAAAAAAGTGGCACTCCGGGAGTGCCGACAGAAGTGAAAACAAAACACAAACAGAATACTTTGCCATCACTTACTGACATATCGGATATACATTAAAACCGAGTACATCTCGAGGACAGCTGAACAAAATATCCGAAGCGGTGTCGGTTACGGTAACAGTGGCGCGAATTCAATGGTTTTTTCCCATCTCAAAAAATGCCCAACGCGCCTAAAGAAGTTTTCACTTCAAAATTATGTAACAGTTAGAAGTACCGCTGTAACATTCCGTGTTTTGTTATTTTAATAAATAACCAAAGTACACCAATTGATAAAGAATACAGTACAAAAGGAAATAATAACAGATTAATGTAATTGGTGGTTAATCGATAATGTATGCTATGAGAGCGATAACAACGGCGGTAATTGACCTCATTCGACCAAAACTATTTTTGTATAAAAGCAATTAATTGTGACGTCTGCTAAGTAACATAATTAATTATACGGAAACTGAGATTATCGTAGCTAAGAGGTTGTTTTTATTATAATATCAACGAATGGCCCAAAAGGGGTGTAAAGTGCGTAACGATCTCCGGCCGCCTTAAGGTGAGGCCTGCAGGCAACAGACTTGGGGAGTCTGTTGCCTGGACAGTGAAAGGCCCGAGACGGTGGCGCGCCGTGTTCCTCTCTCTAGAGGAATGGTGGCCGTTCGCGGCCGCTGAGGGTGACGGGGTCCGCATGGATTCATGTGGGCCAACACCTGGCCGGGGGAGCGTGACGAAATGCGCAAGCACTCGGCACCCTGGCTGAAGGTAGCAGCAGGACACCGTGTGGTTTTTGTCAGTAGGAGTCTGACATGGTGGACATCCATGAGGATTTCCACACGATAAAAAAAGGGACCTAAGCGATTCCTTCAGAAACTTGTTCAGCGTGTAGTTCGAAAACGTTTGAAAATACGAAAAAAGAGGATTTATAAAAGTTGTAGAGAATTTTATGAGCTTTCATTTGCATATTATTTGCATTTCATTTGTATGTTGTAACTTGCCCGTTGTACCGTTTGCACCATTGACCTGCACCATCAATGGTACAGGAGAGACAAATTAGTTTTGTATGTTGTTGTCACTTTATTCGATTTTATTTTATTTTCTTTTCTTAAAGTTATTGTTAAGTATGTTTGATCTCTGACTTATGTTTTTGAATTATATTAATTATGTAATATGTTTAGTTTTACCTGTAATTACTGTAATTGGCGCAAGCCGTTGTAATTAATTATAAATAAATAAATAAAGTATAAAAAAATCCTTACGACGCACCGTTTTTGAGATATATGCGAAAAACCCAAAACGGGGAACTTTGTGTCGTTCGCTCCGGCTCACCTCCTAGACGTCAGGACTTTTAGCATGTTCACTTCCTAAGCACCCTAAACAAGTTTCTGAAAGAATCGCTTAATGTCCCTGTTCACGCACTATACAACTCCTTTAGTGACTGGACTACATTAAAACCTCAAAGGTGTAACGTATCTTTGTCAAATAAAAAAACATTTTAATATGTACCTATATGTATTCAAATAGGAAAAACATATTTGCATCAATAACTATTCACATCTCGCACACACACCACATGATTGTAATAATTTATACTTCGTTAGACCCAAGCTCCACTTTCCATCGTCATGTAATTGGTGCAGCATTCCATAGTAATGACGTAATCTCCCGCGGCGGTTCACATGAGCTCAGCATAGAACATACTCGTACATGGCCTATGACTATGATTCATCTCGAGAAACTCTCATCTCAAGTATACCTGGATGACTTACTTATTTTTTTTTTTTTGCTTTTTTAAATACAAAGGTTATGGAATGGTTTATCTATGGTTCCTGTAGAAAATCACACTAATATTATAAAGGCGAAATTTTGTGAAAGTATGTTTGTTACTTCTTCACGCACAAACGGCTGAACGAATTTGGATGAAATTTGGCACACAGATAGCTTATAACCAGGATTAATACATAGGATACTTTTTATACTGATATGCCCACGGAATCGACACTTATGCAGGTGAAACCGCGGGGCGAAGCTTTATAAGGGTTGAAGTATAAAATACAATGAGTCATGAAACATTGCCTAATGAGAAATGGCGACATTAAAATATTAGGCGATCGTGGGTGTGCGCCCACGGTCCTTTTAGCGCATTCACCCTCTGCAGTTCAATGAACACAAAGTTTTGCGCAACAACGGAGACAGACATCCAAAAAAACTAAAAAGCTTTTTTGTTAGCACTAACCAAACGTGACCAACTACGCCATTACAGACTTGCCTATCGTTACATAAGAAGGAATATAGCGTACATTCTTGCAAGATGAGATAATCTAGTGTGTTGTCGACCGTATTACAAAAAAAAAAAACTAGATCGAAATCGGAGATGTATTTTTTGTTGAACAAAAAGTAACGTTAGACGGTTTTATTGTTGCCTTTTACAGCGCTAAATCAAATTTCAGATAAAACGGCGATATTAAAAGGAGAGTACGGATACTTTTTATTAATCGTAGGGTAAATAAACAAAGCTTACTGTTCAAAACAGACACAAACTCTGTACTAAAAAGCATGATAGTGATCATTAAAACAGTCATCAAAGCCGCGCGGGTGGGCGCCTAGAGCTGACTACTACCGAATGACTAACCAACTAACTAAGAAAGCCCCACTTGTTATTACAAACTTCCATTGAACGAGGATCCCCACACATATGGTTGGGTTAATAGTTGAATTTGAGGCGTGGGTCGTTCACCTCGTGCGTCGATGGATGTTAAACATTAAAAAAAACTTGCCGAGTCTGAGGAGCACCAAAATAATATTCTAGAACGTTTCACACAGGTATTTATACCTTTAATTAAAACAAAACAGGATCTTGCTTAAATGTTTTTCATTATATCCTTGAAGTAATCGCTTTTGTATCAAAATCTAACAACGTAGTACCGAGGTCGATGTCTTCCTCGATTTTCTTTTATGTTAAAAAGCTTTTTACGTGTTTACAGAAATGTATACTCATAAAGCAGGGAAACTATTAATTTCTGTTTTTAGAAAAACCGCATTTTAAGAGCACATAAAGTGCTACAAACAAGGGTTTAAAGAACTAAAATTTAAGCTTTATCTTTTAAGATTTAGCTGACACAATATTTTCAGTGTTTTTGCACTCGTAAAGTCAGCTGCGTCTTTTCTCTCTTTCAAAGTGACGGAGCTGTGAGAATTTCCCACAGTATTTAAGAGTCCCTATCAATTTCGCTGTCTAAAAACAGAAAATTCCATTTTTTTCAGCGCAATTTTCTCAATATCCTTAAGTTATCTACTTTTTTTTTAAATGCACAGTTATTTATCATCTATTTATCTAGTAAGTCTACAAATTAAAATTTTGATAACTACTTAATATAAATTAAGAAAAATAAAAATCTAACACACGTTTTTACGTAAACACGAAACACCATGTTTTTCAATTGCTTTTTTAGCTTACTGGTAGCAAATAACAATCTGAAAAAAATCCCAAATATTGGGAACATAGTATATTAGTAAGTCTACAATTTATTTTTTAAAAGTTTAATGAATTAGTACTTGTAAAAAAATGTTGACTACGCTGAAAAACTCCAATAAAATCATGTGCAAAACCGTCGTCTATGTGTAAGAATTGATTGAAAATAACAATAAGTGTCAAATATTTTAAAATTTGAGGTGTTTATCTACCAAACTCAATTTTTATATTTTAATTTAGACTACTTATTTAATTGTAGTAAAATATTTAAATAATGCCTTATAAACCGATGCGCTCGCTCGATGCATTCAGTCGCGCCCGAGGGCTTCTCGACGACGGACCTGTGTCGCCTGTGACGTTCGCCGCTCCCGACGTAACTAGCGAATCGCGCATGATTTTGTACTACGCCTGACCAGTTTTGAGACTAAGTATATTTATTTTTTTATTTTAATAGTGTGACTTATTAATGTTTTGTATTGTACTATTAGTAATATGGTGAATATATTTTTAGAAAAAGGGTCGAAAAAGTGAACTTTATTATCATGTAAAAATCAAAGGTAAAAAGAATAAAGTTGAAAAAACACGAAAGGCACGTGCAGTTCTTAGGTAAATAATAATTGTTGCAATCACCTTAATTAAGAAAATTGTAATAATTTACTATTATTTATATAGTCTAAAAATATTTTAATTGTATTTGTAGAGAATTACATGGCAGAAATCGACCAAAAATCAAATATTACTTGGAACATCATCAATGAGCAAAAACACAAATACAAACACACAAACAAGACAAATTATAAAGTAACAGTGTACTCATTGTTGAAAAGCCTAATAAATAAATAAAATAAATAAGACAAAATGGCTCGCTATACTATACTCTCATGGTATGCGGTCTTATAGCGAGGGAAATACTACAGACCCCTTCGTTCTGTATTAGGTAAACAATAACACGTGTAATTCGTTTCAGACGTACCTTGTATACGCTGGTCACACTTTGTAATTTGCTTTTGCTATAGTGAATACTAGTTTAAGATGTTTTTATTTCAACGATATTTATTGTATTTAGGGGACCTAAACATAACATGTCATAATCACAATAAAATCCATCCAGTATTACGGAATCTTAGTAAAAACTATGGAGTACTAATAATAGCGGTTCCGGACCAAGATTATTTGTTCCCGCTTCATCGTACGCTTCAACGCACACTACGATTATCAGCTATAGTTCGAACGCACACAGACACATTGCGCTCCTATAATTACCTAATCTAGTAGCGCGCAGAAATTGATAGGGACTCTTAAGGGCCTTACTCTCGTTTAGTACCGTAACACGGTCACTTTATGAAGCCTATTTCTCATTAACGGCTTGGTTAGAAGTTCTGAAAAAAATATATGTTTGCTATAGATTCATGTACAACATTTCTGAAACAGGATTTTTTCGTATGGCTAATACTTTTGCCTTAAAAAAATATTTACCAAACCGCTATTTTTGGCTAATATTCAATACTACTTCTAAACGGCTTTGATGTTTGGAAATCTTTTTACACTAAAAAAATTATGGTTAGAGGTACTACATTTATGAAACAGCTTTTGTAAATCAATCAACATTTTCAAAGAAAATGTCCAATTTTGAGATAGAGGTACAGACGTGCTCTGCGCGGGCGCGGGCGGCAGTCGTGCGTTAGCACTGAGACGGGATGGCTGTGTCGCTCGCTGCTCCGCCCCGGCTATCGAACGACTACGCGCGTTTGTTTGTGTTAGTGCAAATATTTACGAACGAATTGTATCAGTGTGCGTTTATAGACTAGCTCGCTGCGGAGGGCCCATTTCTATTGTGCGCGTGGACGCTTTACTTATTAGTGGTGCCATTTCTAAATACTGTTTTTGTTTATATTGTATATTGTGTAAATATATAATTTGTAAATAAGTAAAAATGCCAAGGCAAAGCAAGTCAAGAAAGACTTCTCACGTATGATTTTAACCAAAAACAAAATTTCCGCAGCAGCTATATTGGATTTACACTTTGACCCCACTATCGACTTTAGCACCATCGAAAACTATGAAAACGACACCCATGAAGAAAAATTCTAATTTTCGCAGCCGCAATCTTGGATTTTCATTTTGACTACCTATTCTTAGGTAGATAGGTAAACAAAAACCAAAAAGTGCACCTTTTTCAAAATCATTGTTGGTTATAAAAATAAAAGTACTTATTAAGTATGTAGTTTTCGTTGGCGTAAAGAAATAAAGCATATTTCGTTATATTTGCTGAAAGTAATCCTCCCTAGCCGCGCCACATACTTTAAAGATTAATTAATCAAAATGAATAGTTTCTTGAGAGAAAAAAGTATCAACGAAGAGTAGAGAAAAGGTACTATTATATAAATCGATTTATGGATAGTTAATATTAAATATTGCAAAATTGACTTGCTGCAGAGCATACCTTCCAGCCGGACCACACCCTACGACCAATAACTCCTTAACTAAAGGGGTTTATCTATCTATATATATAAAAGGAGAACTGACTGACTGACATATCAACGTACAGCCGAAACTACTGGGTCTAGGAATGTGAAATTTTGCACACGGCTTCCTATTATAATGTAGAGGAGCACTAAGAAGGGGTTTTTGGAAATTTAACCTTTAAGGGGGTGAAAAGGGGGAATTTTGTTTGTATGGAAAATAGTTAGTTAGGATAGGATTTCACGCGGATGAAGTCGCGGGGAAGCAGCTAGTTGGACCATATTTTTCGTATGCAAGGTACTCTTTAGGTAGTTTTTTTCGTGATATTGATTTATTAATAGTTCATTATACTCTATTTAATTTGAGGTGGCGCGGCCAGAGAGCACTGCCTGGCGGCCGGACCACATAAATTGTTAAATAAAAAGATATCTCTTGAGGTACTAAAAATATATATATACATTCCGATGAAAGTAGACTTTAGGTAGGTATTATTTCGAACTATAGCATCTGAGTACTAAACTGTGGTCCGGCCACAGAGGAACACACCAGCGCCAGTGGTGTGGTGTCGCGAACCGCAGAGTTCACACGTGCAAAAATAAAAACTTTGTTACAAAAAAAAACAACCGACTTTAAAAAAAACTACAAAATGATAAATAACTTTAATTTCGGAAGTCGGTGTCGTTGGTTCCGCATTTTCGTTTTTTGACATCGACTTCCGAAATGAAAGTTATTTATCACTTTGTAGTTTTTTTTGAAGTCGGTTGTCTTTTTTTGTAATAAAAATTTTATTTTTTACTTTTTAGTTGTACCTAAGTACTCCACACTAATTCAAATAACACTAGTGCATTGAGGAATTGAAGACACTGACTAGAAGAATCATCAAAATTTGCATAGAAATGCCGGAGATGCAGTATATTTATGCATATAACATCGTACATAAGAATAAGTACATAATGTATTATATACTAAAACCTTCCTGAAAGTATGTAGATCACATTAGTGAAAGAATTATCAAAATTGGTTCATTAGTTTTTGAGAAAATCGCGGACATAAAAACATATATACATACGGGTCGAATACAGAACCTCCTTTTTTGAAGTAGGTTAAAAATGTCGACTATCGATAGTGTTGTCCGACATTCTGTCTCACACGAAGGTATTGGTGTGACTGAGGCATGGTTCTATGCATTGTGCAGCCGCGGCATGCCACCGCGCTTGGAATAGAAGCAACCGCAGCCGCAGGCAGCCCTGCGGTCAACCGCAGCCGCTAGCCGCAGTGTCGCCTGCGGTTGCAGTCTGCAGCCCATCTCGAACTTTGTACCTTGACGTGCTGTTTCCTATTATGCCGCATGCGACGGGAGCCCCACCTCACGCAGCGCTGCTCTAAGGATGATAATAGAAAACTGCACGCCACGCGGGCACCCGCTCCGTGATCCCGCATGACGACATTTATAATTTATTAAACTTGAAATTTTAATTATTATTGGTATATTGACTTTTCGAAATGTATTTAATGAATTTTATTTTAATTGCAATTGTAATACGTTATTTTTTTTAATTTCAACACAATGTATCTATATTGTTATGAAATAAATTACTTATGACTTAAATAAATATATTTTCTTCCACATAAATGCTAAAAAATAATGTCCAGAAAAAACTTAAAATATACGTAACATATAAGTAATAATAATAATATAATAATAAAACGTAATAAGTATCTATCTATACAAAATATATCAGCCTTGCATCCGCTATTCCCTTCTGGAATCGTAGGCAAAAATAGCGACCCACGTGCGGCATGTCTGCGTCTCTGCATATTCTTTGATCTTAGTTTTAGTGTAGTGCGCCACCGCGCGCGTTTTACGTATTCGGGAGTAGGGCGTTTGGCTCCGCCCACATGCACAAGGTCAGTGGGCCATCTATACACCTTAAGCGGGAGCTTTAAAATACCAGGACGGCATAATAATTAGTTGGTGTGAAATTATGAATGAAATTGTGGAGCAGGCAGTACTGCAGTCAGAAGTGTTGACGGTAGGCAAGAATAACTCTTTGAAACGATATGGGTTTGTTGATAACATTATAGTTCCACATAAATTGACCATGACGAATTGATTACAAAAAATATGTACATAAATGTATTTAGTTACAGCATAAGTTAGAGTTAACTTTTTTTTTTGTGTGGACCTGTAAAACCTGTTTGTTTTTTTACATAATATAACGTTTATTCAAATGAAGTAAGTAATTTACAGAATTTTAAACAAAGCTTTGAAAATACGTCATTTGAGATATATTCTTGAATATAAAATATTCTCAAAATGCAATAAACAATGGCACATACATATTAAGATTATTTAAATTTTGACAGGTCTGAAACATAGGCAGAGATACACATACAGTAAGTATGACTTAGACCAGCTGGGAAATTGCGTAACACATTATCAATCGGAATCGGTTTCATTTTGACAGTTCAACAACATTCATTGCGTTATTTACGTGTTGAGCAGACAAATTTTTCGAACTTATGAAGCAATGGATTAGCAATTTGCTTCAAAATGATTCAGATTCCGATTGATACTGTATTACGCAAACAGGGCGCAGGACTTCATCTATGGTGAAACAAGGATCATAATGAACGTGGCGAAATAGAGTATGAAATAACATGAAATGTATTTGACAGGTTTCTGACATCTTCCGTTTACAAGCAGTACCACTATACATTAACAAAGATGATTATCTGACTAAAGGTACTTACGTCAGTTCTGCAATAGACAGATCCCCGACGCTATCAAAGCGTAGCATTAGGCAATAGCATCTGCGGAAGGGGCAAGCCTTCGCTTGCATAATGTAAAGCGTGACTAATGCAACTTTATAGTGCGTTGGAGATAGAATAAGGTCGTTTGAGGTTAACATGTAGACATCAGCTAACGTCCGCGTGTTGCAGAACAATTATCACACTACTTGTAGCTATATCTTCAGGAATATATGATATGCTTTTCAAAGAGACAATTATATCATTACGTGTAGTAGTCAGTGCAGTGGTGGCCAAGTGTAACGGCCGCGACTTAGGGAGTTTTAGGTCGTAGGTTCGAACCCAGACAGGCGCTTTACTTTGTGTAAATTATTTTCATCACCACTGCTCTCAAAACGGTGAAAGGAAAACATCGTGAGGAAACCGGCACGTCCTAGAACCAAAAATTCGAAGACATGTGACATCTGCCAACCCGCACTAGGCCCGCGTGGTGGATTATGGCCCACTCACAGAGAGGAGGCCTGTGTCCCAGCAGGGGGAACATTATAGGCTGATTATGTGTAGTAGTCGGAGCAGTGTGTGAAACAAAGACGCAACATAAATGAGGCGGAATAAAGAGATTTATTACCTAATTCTGAGCACTAAATTGACGATCTTGGTCATCTTGTTCGCAACTTTACAAGTTGGTAGTAGCCTAGTAGGTATGTTGAAATAGGTTGTGATCATAGATATATTTTACATTTCTATGGTTGTGATAGTGAATGAATGAAGGGAGCGCGTTCATTATCCATTCACTCAATCATTCATGTCATTCAACCCTGCTCGAGGCCGTGTGTTGCATTGAAAGGCCCATTCAAGGTTTAGTTTAATACTGATATTTTGTAGGTATGTTATGAATTCCTGGTACAAAATACAAACTATTGAAACACGTGAAGGAGATAGAAGATGCGTAGTAGCCATAGAAATGTAAATGCATATATCTATGGTAGTAGCTGTATATGTAGCCACAGGCAGAGGAGTGATCTGTAGACTTTTGTGTGTCACTCTTCATTGCAAACAACAATGGATTTAAAAACTTCCGGCGTGTGCAACTATGGGCAGTATTATCTGTTTGTGCTCATGTGATCCTGGTTGAATGCATCTGTGACGTCAATGACGTAATGACAAATTGCTTGGCAAGATGTCCAATAACATTTAAAAGTTATGTAGATCTAAAATTAACTACTAGCCACACGTTTCGTAATAATTAATTATTACAGGGTGAAATTGAAAACATGCGACAAATCGAAATGGGAGATTTTACTCATCATTATGAACAACTTTTACTGTGGGTTATGGGACCAAAACTGAAATCGCGAAAAAAAATCAGCTCTTCCCTACATTTATTGTTCGCATAACTCGTCAAAATGTAGGGAACAGCAGATTTTTTTTTTCGCGATCTCAGGTTTGGTCTCATAGTACCTAAAGGGTGTTCATAATGATGAGTACAATCTCCCATTTCGATTTGTGGATGTTTTCAATTTCACCCTGTATAATCACCATTTTATCACACAGTATCAAATATTTTTGGAACACACGCGCCTTCTGCACAGCATTGAGTTTTTCGAAATTGATCAGTCAGACGGTGAAAAACTAATAAACAGAGTCCAAATTAGGATATCATACACAAAACAACATCTGTTCAACAATGACAGTAGCGAGGGAACATGTTTTTGTAATGAGTCACAAGTCTGGCTCATTACGTTGCATCTGACATTGTGCCGACCATTACTGCTCATATAACCCTACCATTAGCTTCAATTGATAAATTACGATTTTGACTGCGTCTTATAAAGGGAAACTTAATTCAGACCGATGGGTTGCCAGTAGAAATTATTGTCCAAACAAACAATGGAAGCACACAGTGGGTGTTATTTGTTCGCAATGTAAACATAATTTGGAACATTTTTATTTTTAGTGCATGACTCAAGATATTGTTGATTGTAAACATGTGATTGATTTCGGTGTAAATGCAATCATACCTAGTTGTTTATTGTCCGTATTATCCTAACACAGTCATCACAAGACAGGTTGATTACAAAATCAAATTAAACTAAACCGTGTTTATAGCTTCAAAAGACAAAACAAACAAAAAATCCATAAATAGAGACCCACATTCAACGCTTCTAAAACCCTTCCCAATCACACCAGTCCAAGAAACTTTTTCTGACTTAAAACTTTCTCTTGCCTGCAGTCTTAATAAATTACAGGAAAATAATAAATATAATTCAAAAGCGCCTATTTCTTACTACGGAAGCTAATTCGAAAAGTTCCAGCGTGAAGCCCTGCAAGTGATCATAGGTTGATAGTACTCTCGTCCTTCCCCCCCCCCCCCCCCGCTGAACGAACGGACGAGAAGGGGGGGATGGGGGAGGGACGTCAACGTATACACAATTATTAGTCTCAAGGTGAAGGACTCGTCGTATACCGTTACTTTCTCCGTTCCGTCAATATTTAAGTACCTGCTTTACATCACAACAAGGTACTTCCTATAGTATAGATTTTTTTCTAAACATTTTTTGCCGTGGCGCCTACTAGGAAGTATCGAGTTACTGCAAGACGATATTCAAATTATATTTTATTTTATGGATTAATTTCTATATTCTTGTCATCTTGTATAACAGTCAGGTCAATAATACGTTTTAACAAGTATCAATTACATAGGTGAGAATATAATTAATAACAAAACAATACTTAACAGATAATAATAAATACAAATTACTTTTGCAAAACAATAAATAAAGGAAACTAAATGAAATGATTAGGTATGAGTTAATGTATAATTGTACATGCATCAATTTTATAGCAAAATCACGTTTTTTTTTTCATTACTGTAAGATTTTCTCTAAAAGGAAACTTTTCTACTTGATAACCTCAATATTTCCTTAATCTTTAGGAAAATGATTTGACCTCTCCCCAAACATGTGTCGAACAGTTTTGGCGCCTAACCAATAATTTACCAGGCTTCCATAAAAAGGAGGAGGTGTATTCTGCACAAACCTGTGAGTATTCTGGCGAGGGCGGTCTCGGCGGGTACTTGGAGGCCATGCGCGCGCCGGCTCCACAGCCCTGCACGGCCGCAGGCTCATCCTCCGGATAATACAAGTGCACGAAATCCTCCGTGTCCAAAAACGTATTGATCAGCATAATCCACACGATATAAACACTAACTAATAAATAATTTAACGCAGTCTAACAGATCAGACTTTACGACCACTATGCACTAGTTTAAATTTAAATCACTGTTGTAGGAAGCACGCCATCGTAACGCATCGGATTTGTAACGTTCCATGTTTTGGGTCCTCATATATCTGGATATTATGTTAAATAATAAATAAGTTAATACATTCTACACTTGTATAAATATAAATTCACATTTGCACCGTTCAACCGCACACTTATCTGATAAAAATGGTGGTATAATAATATGGTTATTTTATGCTGTCATGTCATCGTTTTTGACACTACTATTATGGTTGTTATCGCAACTGAAAACAAGGTCCTTTTGGTCGCTTATCGGTGACGATACAGCTGTTCAAAGGCCACCAATGAATGTAGGTGGGGCGTGAACACGGCTTATCTATGAAGTGACAAAAAATCTATAAGGATAATTTTATGATACACTGCTGAGCTACTAACACTTATGTAGATAGCAAGAGCTTGAACGCTTCTCTACTGGTACACTACACATTGTTTTATTAGCCAAACTGACTGACCCTTATTTACATGTAAAACGTCCGTAACATGAAAATATTTCGAAAAACATATATTTGCACTGACAATTTAATACGTGTACATATTACTGAAGTAACGCGATGTAATATGGCGCTCCAAGATCATCACGTTACGTTAATAATTACTAGCAGATAAAACGACTTAGTAACGAAATGCACTTTTGAAAATATATGCAGTAATTTAAACACGTATGAAACCAACTTTATGTAATGCGATGCTAGTGTTATTGGAAAGGTCAACGATAGCGCAGAGCGCGAGCGGCAGAATTTTACTGATACACAAAATTGGACAGCAGGTTATTCGAATCATAAAATTGGGATATATATGTATATTTAGATAGGAACTAGTCATCACCAACATTCAGTTGTCATGTTGATAAGAAACCTATTATAGTAACGGGAAATTCCGGAGCACGGTACGTTGACAATTCGTTTTGTCTTTAGGGAGGGATTCCCTAAGATAAGTATTCTTAGAAGACAAAGAGCATTTAATCACGAGCTAATAATATCAACTTGGCTTCCAGCTTATAAATATCTTAATCATTGGCAATTTTTCAGGGGATTAAAATACTCATGAACATGAGCAATATTGACTTTGGGACCATACTCTGCGATTCTTTTCGATATTTCAGAGTTATATAAAAGTTGAGCTGAAAGATTGCCCATGAATCACAAGTCAGCCTATACATTTTAATACGCTAATTACTCATACTGGAGGTGAAAAAAAAAAACACCAAAGAAGTCGAGGCAGCAGATGTCCAAAAGAAATTGTACCAGGACCACAAAACAGTTCAAGAGGTCGCCAAGTAAAATTCGAACCCAGCCTTGTTTACAGTTTACCGCTAATAGTAGTGTCATGTCAGAAACTTAGTAATTAATAACTGTATTGTAGGCACATATTTTAGGTCATGCGTCCGATCGTGCGAGTATGAAGATTCAATTGACGTCATTCATAATAATGTGGCGCTTGTTTATAATAGAAAACTGTCTGTGTTGTAATGCGAGATTGTTATTGTATCTTGGTAAATGAATATAATTAAGTAAAACCTCCAGTGGAGGATTTTTAGTTAGATTAAGGTCTCTGACATGCGTCGTGAGTCGTGACTTCCATTTACATACAGGGTGGCAGGGATATCGAGCACAAACTATAACCATGAAGTCAGCACATGATGCTAAACCTGTATTTTTGATCGGTTGTCCAAAAATAATCTGCTGTTAAGTGTAATAAGTACCTACGCGGACAAAATGTATGGAACAGCAATTTTTTTTTTGAATAACCAACGAACAATTTCACCACAGTTCAAAATCATACACTGAATCAATGGTCCCTGCCAGCCTCCCTCTATATCAATGCATGGTCGAGTGATCGAGACCAAAGTATTTATGGATGATCATTGATCATAGTAAAACTGCACAAGATACCGTCGTGCATGTCATCATTCTTCTATTAACACGTTCAACGCCATGTCGGACAATGCTGGGCGACACTTATTTTCCCTATAAGCCACACAAAAAATTGAAATGGTCAAAAAATCGACTTTTTTGGTCAAAGAATCGACTGTCGGACACCATTGTCCCCCACGGCCCGAACGGAACATACTGGTGTCGCCCAACATTGACCGACATGGCCTGAATGGAAATTTATCATTTTGTTCCGTGGCGTTGAACGAAACCATTTTAATATTCAAAACGAAAATCAGAAATAGGGATAAGGAATATCAAATCATCGAAGTAATAAAGATATTGCAACAAAGTATGAAGGCACTGCATGTAGTCATCGTTTCTAAGAAAATATACATCTTTATGACCCATTGACTACTCGTAAAGTCGTTACTAATCGAAGATACATACTCATAGACAATTTAAAAATTCAATCTAATGCAGTTTGTTGGTGGCAGTTCTGTTAGTTCAACCTCAGATTTGATGGCAATTGCCGCACCAACTGCATCAATCAGACTTCTTGAAAAGTGAGCTTGTTTTGCTTGTGAAGTTGCAGTCGGGTTTTTTTTATTTTATACCCTTTGTATGTTATATTTTTTAAATCGTTTCCTCAAGCTCTTTATTTTGATACACACATGGTCATGGTACTAAAAATTTAGCCTATAACCATCACACGCTTTAGACGAATCGATAGACATATTATAATTGACTAGCTTCTTCCCGCGACTTCGTCCGCGTGAAATTTCACCCCCTCATTCACCCCCTTAGGGGATGAATTTTGAAAAATCCTTTCTTAGTGCACCGCTAGACCTCATAAGGAACCTACATGCCAAATTTGGAATCTCTAGACCCAGCGGTTTGGGCTGTGCGTTGATATGTCAGTCAGTCAGTTCTCCTTTTATATATATATATAGATTATTATGACATTTATTTATATAAATGGGTATATGTATAATACCACATATTATATACCCACATACGCGTAAAAAAACATAACCCTGTCTTTGCTGTCGCGCAGTCGGGCAAAAAAGCTGACAGACAGAATTTGGAGTTGCTTGCTTATCTCAAACCAAAACACTTGCTTTTCTTATTGTTCCAAGTATCTTTTGTTTATTGTCATTGAATAGTGTTTGTTATCGCGAGCAAATAACGCATGCGTTATTGATATAATTCAAAGTCGAACTGGGTCATTGACCCCGACGGATCATCCATTCAAACAAATATTTGTGTCAATTCTAGAATGGGCATTTTCCACAAACTAGTTGAGCTATTCCAAGTCCAAATATTAGTTGAGGTGTTTGTCACTGACTGGTATGATAATGTGTAGTGATAACATTCCCGATCAGCAAAGAAATAAGAATATATTACAAAACTAGCTGACTGTACGTACCGCCTCGAAAAATTTTCCGTGAATTTTTGCCTTGTTTTAATAGTTATTCTGCTATTCGGGGCGGAGGCAAATCCAACTAATCAAAGATCAAAAAAATCAGTCCAACCGTTCTTGTGTTATAAATGGTGTAACTAACCCGGTGACCACATCGACTACCTATATGTAGAAGAATTTGAGTACCATCTAAGAAAGATTTAACACTTTCTAACCCATCTGGGTTTGATGCTGATTTTAATAAAAGTAATGTGAAAACATTTACTATAAAAGAAAGGTGTAAAGTTTTTTAACCGTAAACATTATTATGGAAGTGTGACTTGTAGACGTTACTAAATCATTTGAAGCTTTTGTTTAAAAATACATATTTGAGAAGACAGCAATAGTAAGACCTTTGTTGACATCAGAATTTAAATTCTATTATCATACAATTAAAACTCTTTCACTGTAAGTAGTTAAGTACATTATGATGTAACTAGATTTCAATATAAATGAATATCATGATAGTTATAAGACTAGATATTTGATTTCCATTCAATGAAGGGAATGGTCACTTTTCCGTCCCTTCCATTGTTGTAAAGTAAATCCGATGAATGTCAACGAAGAACATTACCATTTAAATCGAAAACTGCATAATATAGAATTTCCTTTTGCATGCATATAGCCCTTTTCAAATATAAGTACTATAGGATCCGTGAAGATAACGAGAACTATGGTATTGCAAATCTTATAAACGTTGAACGGATGCTTGCTCCACTTTCAATACGCTGCGACGACGTAAAGAATGCGGTCACCGGCGCCTACCAGACTACAGAGTGATAGACACATTTGTAAAACTATACTGTCCTGGTACATGCATTAAAAGTATCGACGTAAACGATAACAATAGCAATTGTTGAAAAGGCAAAAAACATGTTCTATTGAAAAAAAGTATCAATGAAAATGTAAATCACGCTGAAAGACACGAATCTAAGATAATAGATCTGCGTGAATTCAATTAAAAGAACCTAAGTACCTACTTCGGCAAGGTCTTTTGAGGACTAACATCAATTATTCCAAGATTAGTTTTTTTACTGAACAATACGAATTTCTTGCGCGAATTACAACATCAAATTGCGTGAATAATTCTACCGAAGAAGTAAGCTTGCCCTGTCAGTGATTACAAAACACTAAAGTGAGGTCAGTAAAAACATTTATCGACACTTTCCGCATGTAGTAATTAAACAATAATATGTTTGTAAACGCAGGCAAAAATTCTTGCGCAATGGGACTTTATGTGATGAGGGGGATCTTTAGAAAGACACTATTTAATTTTGGAAACCAACGATTCAAGAAGGATATACAGAGATTTACAAAGAGCATTATAATGAAATCAATAGAAAGACGCAAGCAAAGAGGCCGCGTATCACATTCCTGGACCGCAAACTAGCGTAGTTGTCGCCGCTCGCTAGTATTCTCATGTTACTTACAACAAACATGTTTTTACACCAAACAAGTTAAATTTTCGCACGAAATCCACTCTTACGCCTTAGAAAACACGGTATTTTAAGTCGGAAAGCTTACTTGGCTGTATGTAAAGATATTTTTGTTGCGGTCTGTTTTACGGTTGGAGGTAACATGATCCACTACGTTCGAATTGACATGCAGTTTTGTACTCGCGTAACTGCGTAACATGTATATTTTTGCAACCAGGAAAATGTAGGAAATAATAACTAATATATACAATATCAGATATCTGAGGAGCGAATGGTGGAAAACTGCGAACACAAGACCAAGGAACTATCATTCAATTCAACAGACTTTAAGAATAAAACAAAATGTGAATCATCCTTGGAGTTGCTAATTAAAAGATAAGTAATTAAGTGAAAAAGAAAACAAAGAAGTTGTATGACAAGAATATACGATATGAAATGATAAATGTACATATTTATCATAAGAAAGATCCAAGCCATAATTATTCGTCATTAGTGGGCCAAGGTCTGCTTCCGCCAAACCGCGTCAAGGATATGGAAATAGCGACAAGACTGAAGAGAAAACCATGTCAAATTGTTGATCATATCGCGTTTTTCAAGTACGATAATATATACAGAAATAAATGACAAATGAACACAAACACAAGCAAGTTGGACATCAGACTGTTTATATGGTTCGTTGACGACCTTCTCGCATATTCACACAGTCCGCTGATGGATGATCAAATTGATTGGACCTTTCATTAGACACGGTCCGCGGCAATCGTTCGTCACAAGTCACAACTCACGAACAGTGATGACAAACATTCGGTACTCTTTGTATCTTTACATTTACACAAGCTCCTTCGAAGTGACTTGCAACATGTATATTTAGTTAGATTCTCTTCAAATTGTGTGTAGATGTAGACTTGCTTTGTGCAATGTTTCTGGCTACTTACGGCAAAGATTTTGCGCAACGTTTCAATTCCAATGGTTCGAATAGCCAAGTATCGCGTGTTAAGTGTTAAATTTCAATCAAGTGTCAACTCTGTCCAATCAGGCGCGACGTAGTATAAGACAAACAAACGGTCATTATTGGCTAACTGCCGGTTTCTGATTTGAGAATTTGAAGTTGAGAACGTCTTAATCTGTACTTAAGTATAACTTAAACATTTTTTCGTTTCTGAATTAAGTTTTTTTAAACTCTAATCAAGATTTGAGTAATTTAAACTTCATTTACTCAAATTTGACAGACAGTATGCTTAACTCATGCTTAAGGTCTTCTGTTGCGTTTCTGAATTAAGAAAACCGTGTTTGACGATACTCAAAGCATAATCAACGTCAAGATAAGCTGTTGAAAGTTGACACACCAATTTCGGCTACTCAAACTGTAATCAGCAATAGTAACTAGTGATTTTGTAAGTGGTTTTTCTTCAATTCTTCATAATGAGTGGATGTTTGGGGACATATTCGAAATTTTAAGCTGGATACTTACATAATATAAGTTCACACAAAAGCAATCAAATAAATAATCTACCACCAAGACCTACACAAACTTATTATTACCTACATAATACATTCCATTTAGTTACTTTCGAAATCACAAAAATAATTGAATCTACTAATAAGCAACAAAATAAGCTAGAGTATTATTATGATTAGACGGCCCGGGGGCAAACGCATCAGCAATCGGCCATACAGGCCACGGCAGGGGTTGCGCAGGCTTTGCACAAATCTGAGACCCTCTGTTTCCATGGGCCTCGGAACAAGCCACCACGCGATTTACACATAGTGGTAGGAGGGGTCCGCATCGGTGTCGAGTCGACGACGAAGTATAGGTCGTCGACTCGACTTCTTCATCGACAAGTCCTAGGGGACTTGTCTTCGACAGCCGGTTGGACTTCGGGCCGCACATTTGGTGACTGGTCCCCAGGTTGATCAGCGTTGCAGCTGCTGTTGCGCGACTGGTACCCAATTTGGGGGGGCCCAACGCCTCCTGCCGGAGACTGTACGTGGGGATTGTGCGGTCCATGGCCCTGTATGGGGCGCCCGTGTGGGCGGATACTCTGACGGCCCGCAACGTTGCAATATTGCGAAGGCCGTAAAGTGCGATGGCTGTTAGGGTGATAAGAGGATACCGTACGATCTCCTACGAGGCAGCAACTCTCCTGAATCAACCGGATCAACGCCCGGGAATCTGGACGCGAAAATCCATGCGATTCTATAACGCTGGCGGTAGGTGATGCTTGCGCGTGGTCCGGTTCCTCCGGAATTCGAGCCACGAAGGACCGAGCTTCGTCAGATCCTAGTGGCTGAATGGAGGGAGCTTACGATGCTAAATATTATTATAAAAATGTTTTAGCATTGTTTCATCCCTAGGCCCAGTCGTGCATAAGCTATTGTACCCTTTAGTAATGGACTTCCAGGCTTCCTGTTTCTTTTGAATATACGAGTAGTAAGCCCCTGCTGTCCTTTTGCACTCTATTATACTTTGGTATCTGAAGCAATAATAACCACAAACATCTAAATAACAAATTTGGTGAAACGTAAAACTATATTATTTATTTATCCATTTATTTCAGGCATCAAGGCCCATATAAAACACATACAATACAATATTAATATAACTTAAAAATACTATAAATACATACAACATTATAATTACACTAAAAACTAACTGAATACGAAGTGACTGCGTCGTGTTTCGCTGACTGGTATCATGTAGCCGGCCACGAAACCGGCGGTACAGAACACCCTTCGGCCAGAACTCTTCCTTGAGGAACTTCTCGAGATGATGTGTCGGAACACGCACCACAAACGACTTGAAGTTCGTGTTGTGACGCGACTCCAACTTCTCGGCCCTCAAAGTCCAGTTGGTCTTCACACGCATGTACTCCACGATCTCTTCAACCTTCGTGGAGTGGTGCAGTCTGGACACGTACAGCTGCGTCGTCGGGATTGCTGGACGCAGCAGCATTGTAAACATTATAGGTTTGTTATTATTGAAAGAAGATGTTCTTTCTCCTCTAGAGTATAGTTAGGCGATCTCTTTTTCTTATCTTTATCCATTTTAATTGGTGCAATAATTTGGTATTTATGTAAAAATACAGAATTCCAATAAAACTTGTGTTTATTTACTTGCAGTTTGATTGACATTCACGTTTGATTGACATTCACGTCACGATTCGGTTCATACAAAGATGTCAAATATTAAATTGCTAAAAATTATGCTTTAGAAACTCTAATAACGTAAATTTGTTGAAATTAATACCGTTATTTCAAATTAACTTACTTTTTAAGTCTGTTTTAAATTTACATAAGAATAAAATTATTTAATATTATGAGTTTTTGAAAAGTAACGGTTTTTTAATGTAAATTGGAACGTGTTAGCTTTGATCAGGAATACTTAAGTAAATGATCAGTAGATTATGGTTGAACGAAATTCTATTTTAACTTGTGAAACGCAAAAAACTTAAGCACATACTTATGTATTTGAGAATAATCAGATGAGATTTGCTACTTTTCTCAAATCAGAAACCGGCGGTAAATCGAGTCGAGCCGGTCGTTTGAAAAAATGATAAACATCCTTGACAGTTGTTTACCGCGGCAAATGGAGTCGTTTGTAGCTATAAAGAAGGATAAAAACCTGTATTTCGCAATTATAGCACAATATATTACGTTCATTCCATTTGTCTAAATCGAAAGAAATACTATTACTCAGTAATTACGTGACACTTTGAAGAGAAATTATGACTCCAATAACTGTTAGAGAACCAATAATATTACAATGATTCCTTGAATTCATAGCGGGTTTCGTCTGATAAATAGTCAATATATCAAAAGCTATTAAATATAATGCTATTCTATTGCTTTGCCAAGAAGAAATAGAAGTGTCAAGTGTTAACACTATACATAAATGGAATGAAACATGAGATCGTTCCGGAACGCTGTATTTAAATACATTATCTACGCAATTAATTCTCCTCGGTGAATAGTCTAGACGTATGGCCCGTTTGATGGTGAATTATCACCATAGCATCCATAATCGTCGTGTCATTTCTCTCGCAGTGGGGTCTCTCAAGTAAAAGCTTCTCATTATTTGCAATTATTCGTAGACAGCGATGTGGTTTCCAGTTTGCAGTTAGGGCTTTTATATTTCCTCCTGTGGGTGTCATAAAAGACGATGAAGATTCATTTGTTTCTTCAATGTTTAATGCACGATGTCCGTGTTTAAAGCAGGCTTGATGTTTGTATTCTAAAGATGGCTGTCCATGTCTAATTTTATCATTTATTTTGAATAGCAGATCAATAATATCTTCTTCTGTCCCTATATATATTCCCTCAGACGGGAGCAGACAGATAACAACAGCAACATTCCAGAAAATCCAGATATAAGCCATAGCTTTTATGAACATCTGAGGGGCAATTCTCGTAATTTTAAGAAAGTTCACAGTCTGATTTCAGTCTCAATCTGTCAAAAATACGTCAAATTTCTCTACATTTTGAAAAGTTTTTGACATTTGTTTGTCGCTGAGATGAGACTGCGGTTTGAACATTTTAAATTACGAGAATTGGCTTTCTGGTGACACATATTGAACAGCGCAGCGTACAACTGATTATTTGAAAACAAATGAATACATCGTCCGGAAAAAAACATTTGTTCAGCAGGAGCTGTAAGACCTACAGCGACTACAAGTAAACATTATCGTGCAATAAACAATTCCAATCTTCTTACAACTCACTAACAAGACGGCAGATAAGCTAAATAAGCTAGAACGTTTATGGTTACCTTTGCTATTAAAACTTAAATTACCAGTACCAAACCAGCACATTACCGACAAGGTGTAAATTATATCCATTTTGCGCTCAATATCAACAGCAGAAAGTAATTGTCGGCTAGAACGACACTTAAATAAACCACCGTTATCGGATACGATACGATACAAGGGAAATAAATCAAGTGAATTTTCACCATAATCTGTCTAAGGACAAAGCACGGACCTTATTCAATGAGCCGATATTATTCACCTTTCCCCAAGTGCTTACGGCTAGAAATCTAGTCTCGATACAACACAACTAAGCGAACCGTAAAATAGTTATTTATGGTTTATTGCAGCATAACCAGTAACAGCTATATAAATTATATCAGGAAGTGACAGTCGAGATTTCCTCAGTATTTTTATGACATTAACAAAATTTAGTATGTATTGTGGTATGGAAATATCAGTATCATATATTATTAATGATTAAACGGACGGAAATATCCAAATGACATTAAAATAAATGTCAAGGCTTTAAGCAGATTAGATATCCTGAAAACGGAGACACGTATATAAAAATAGGTTAGAGTAGGTTGTTAGAAAGTTGGAACCACTCGGTTAACGCTTTGCAATTATTGAAGTAGTTTCCAAACAGTATTGCACGAGCTGTGAAAACGAAGGCTAAAGTAAACTGCGAAGAAAGCTCTTGTTGACAGATAACCTATTGGGGCCACTAAGAAAGTTTTATAACGTGGACCTGATCCTAATGTTTAGAGAACAAGGAAAGACGTGACTGCAGCAACGCTTTCCATTCATATTGTTTCAATTTCAATTAAGCTTAACCGCCCTGAACTTTCAAGAAGTCCAGAGAACGTGCTTGACTTCAATAAGTCCATTATATTCATTTATATTCTAATTCGACACGAAACAAGAAACGATTAAGCACGGTAATTTACCGTGGATCAAATCCCATACGAAGTTGGAATACATAATGAATGAACCAATATTAAAAAGATAAACACAGATGATAACAACTATGAGTAAATTATAATACTCAATGACACAATACATCCCAAACATCGAGATACCAAACAATGATTAGTCATCATTGAAAAAGCCGGGCCGCTACAAACATAATGTCCATTATGATTAACCCAAATGTAGATCCAACCACATGACTCAAGTTATAAGAGCAAGGTCTTTCCCAGATGGCCTATAAACACGACCTTGCCGTACACTTGTCAGATTCCAATGTACCGACGGCTGAATAAACATCTGGACAAGGAACTCTAAAAGTCTTATCAGGTCTCACGAAAATAACTTCTAGGTCTTCGAACATGTTAAATTCTATAAAGAACATAACGTCTATTTTTATAAATCCGTACACTTGTCAGATTCCAATGTAACAACTGCTGAATAAACATTTGGATAAGGAACTCTTAAAAGTCTTATCGGGTCTCATGAAAATACCTTCTAGGTCTTCGAACATGTTAAATTCTATAAAGAAGTATATTTTTATAAATCAATCTATTAATAGACAAAAGCCTTGTCCTATTGTAGCGGAAGACTTATCAATGAACAAGCACTGCATGGTTTCTAGGAATAGAATGGAAATGCTGAATGAAATTCAATCCATGTTTTGGTTCTAAGGTTTGGAAAAAAGTAAAACGCTTTAAACTTTTTACGCACAAATATAGTAAATACGTTTTTGTTTAATAACTAGTCGGTTACAAAAGCATGACCAAATTATGATACTACGACCAAGTGCATATAGCTTGTCACTCGCACTAGGAGCGGAGATACTAGCATTTATGTAACGAGGTTCGTGAAAGCCGACCAATCGCGTTCGAACACGCCGCGCCGTCCGCATCGTGAACGCGGCACATACAAACATCAAGTCATGTGAGCGACTGAGCGCCGCGTCCAGGCGCCGAGCTCGACCATGACCTTCACCTGTGCACGTCGATGAATCGCTGTAAACGCAATTACTATGAACACAAACCAAACACTAGTAAGAGCACAACAAAGGGCTATAAATAAAACGAGAGAAAAAATAAAAGATCCCGTCGGCATTACGCTGCAATTTGCACAATGTATTGAACGGAAGTTTAAATCTTCAGACAATGAGCCCAATGACGTTATGGCGTTATTTGCAAATACACTCATCATTTTAAGTACATTATGAGGAAAGCACGAATTCAAATGTTTGTGAATGGTAAATGATATCACAAGGTTTTTAATCTTAGACCAAGGAGATTTAATTGGGACGATAACTTTGAGATGATAATGATGGAGAGGGCAAAAATAAACAAATATAAATTAAATCTCGAGCTAAATTAAAAGCGGCTGAATATTTAATTTATTGTACCTATACAGAGGTAAAGATTTGAAGAGACGAGGGGCTTTCGCGTTAGATGCAAACGCTTCCGTGATGCAACAAGATTGTAGATAAGTTCTTACTGAGCTAGCGACTGTGAAAGTTGACTCTCTGTAAATGTCATTAAACGTGTTAACACATGTGGCATTAATTGAAGCGGACGTAGAACTGACATTCTCTACTAACGGCAAGGTCGTCTAGACATGACCGATGAAGGTCGCACTCTCAAAACAAGACAAACTTAAAATCTAAATAGAATGAGAACAAACGGTGCCTCAAAGCGTTACGTATGATTGCATTATCTGGTGTGCATTGTCTCCGCATACCAATGTCTATTTAAAATCCTTTGTGATGCCAAACTTTCTTCTGCCGATTCCCGGCTATATTTAGCGAGAGGCGTATGGGAGGGACTTCATAGGGGATTTTTGAAGTTTAAAATAACATACTTACTGTACCTATTCAATTGATATTCTACTAAGACCGTTACTAATGGGGAATTCCCCAGAATCACACTAGAGGTAATACGATGCCGGAATGTTTAACAGTTTTATTGTCGTTCCTATTAAATTTTCTAGAACTTGTGATTCTACGTACTCAGCTTACTATGTTTACAATTGATTATATCTATGGAAAATTTATGAGTTTGGATGCATCGGGAGAGAAAGTCGAATTCGCAGACACAAAGATCACAAGCGAAAAGCAAATGCACGATGTAGTACATACTGAAATGGAAATAAGTCACGTGAAACTCGATAAAGGTCGGGCTGTACACGTCTTGGCACGGATACTTATGCAGTTTAATAACAAAGTCTCATGAATATAGAAGGATCATGCTGTTGCACTATTTAATGGCATCGACGGAAGAATAACAAAAAAACTTCATAGATCATTAAACATTTTAATGGACGTCTAAGCAAAGGAGAAAGATGGTAATAAAAATCCCTGAAATGAAGCACGCGATGTGTTCGTGGCGACCACGACCTAAAAACATAACGATAAAACGATGAACTTTACGATTGAAGTTGGAGACCAACTTGCAGACGATACTTGAAGTAATTAAAAATATTAATTTATGCCTCAGGATACCTTCAAAGAAGCACACTTATCAGAATTTCTTACCAAATTAGCAGAATATTGAAGCGAAAGAGGTTATAAGTTATAATATACGACAAAAGTTTATATTTCAAGTAATGGTTACTGTGCCTGTGCCATAGTGTTTATATTATCCTAGAAACTTCGGGTAGAATTGAATTTCAGTACGTAATTTTTGTACGTTTTACCAAATTAAAAGATGTCAAATCGTATCTATCGTTGGACGATAGATACGATACATAAAAACATTTTATCAATATCAGCGATTACATTTTAGTAATCTCAAGCTTAATTGGAGCACACATGGGCTTGGATTGATAAAACTGATTAAGGTTCCCAAATATTTGTATACATAATTCGTTTTGTAATCTAATCTATAGAACCATTAATAAAAGTGTAACATTTGTTGGAATAAAAAGAGATAAATAAAAGAAAACAATAACAGTGCGTAAAGCTTGACACCATAGCATAAATATAACTATTAATTGAAGCGAGAGATGTGGGACAGTGGGAGCAATGAAAGGAGAATTATTTTACAAAACAGTGAGATTTTTCGACATACCACGTGACGGAGAGTGGGTGCGTTGGACGATGGTAACGATTTTCTCAGAACACAGCTGAGACAAGGTTGTGGACTTGCGCACTGGAGTCTACATCCACGTGGCTACTCCATACATTTTCAATTGAATCCATAACCAACAAATTCTAAGCAGAAAGAGGATTCTAAGATTGTTAAGTACATGACTTAACAGGACCCAGAAGAAAGTTATTAAAATTTTATCGTGACCAGACTGTGTCGCAAACTGGAAACTCATTTCAGAAATAAACTCGAAGAGCCCAGATCCGAACTCTGAATGAAAATTGCCTTAATGAAAAAAAGTTATTAATAATAATAAAACGATTCAGGACATCCAGAATGCTACTTACTCTATGTCTAGAATATAATTGCAATGTCATGGATCTATCTCCCAGGCATGCGCAGAACGAAGGGTAGTGCCACGTGGCAATCTCCCGTTGCATAACCTTTCCCATATTGCGGTGATGTCTCGCCAACCCCAATATAAAATAAAATTTTTTTGGATAGTCCAAATTAACATTAAAACTTCCTACACCGTTATTTCCAGTTTTGAAAACATCAATGATACTTTCAGATTAAATATCATAGACAATATCGGAGACGTGAATTCTTGGAAACTACCCCAACGATATTTATGATTCACAAATTTTTATTCAAAGTTACAGAAGAGAATGGCCAGGCATATAACAAGTTTCAGATGTCAGTACACAAAGTGTCATGCTAGTCGTATCTATTCTAATTAAGTTAATTAGAATGTTTCGCGTGTCATGAATAATTAGCATATCATCGTTATTACGGGTAAATGAACCTAAGTTTGTTTAGCTCCTACACAATAAGTGAAACCCACTTCAAAATATTTTCACACCTATTGAAAAGACTTATGCATCTTTTTAAAACTTAGATGAGAATTTGAGATCATGTTTTTGAAGATTATTGGATAATAATTGACGCAGTTAGTTCAATCTTTAACGAGTTCAAGTACCAGGAAATCAGCAATGGGAGAATGTCTCTGACTACGCCTACAGTACCCTATTAGTTAGTAGTAGTACTATGGCATGTTGCAGCCACGTTGCACTGCTGTGACTGTGCGCACACATGCAGTTTAAGACCCACACAGGTGCAAGTTCTGCAGAATGACTGCGGAATTCACCCGCCATTTTAGACAGAACGAAAACATATATTAATGGATTCGGTGGCAAGTTGTTCACAAGTATTTTATATGGAGGATATTTGAGGGATACTGTAAAAAGCAAATAACAATTGAAGAAATGAAGTCAGTCCTTTTCACGTTAAATAAGGCTAGAAGAAGCTTGATATTGGTTGTATTGTATAGATTCGTGCGATTCATTCAGTGGTGCGAAATGATTACCCAACGTTTTCTTGAGCCAGTGACCTCGGACGAAATCGTACTTTGAAGTCTGAACAAAGCAATAAATAATGATCTTTTTGCTTGATGAATTCCAGACACACATTAAAACAATACCACTTCCACTTTTGTAAATATATGTCACCCATATCTACCATATTTTTACTCTGTATCATAATCATTGTATTCATCATATATCCCTTTTCTGTTTGGGCATTTTTTAGTGGAAATTGTATATATAAAAGATTCCTAAATACGAATATACGTACAACATTTTCAGAAAGCGAAAACCCGCCATAATGTAACGTGGACGCCACGAGTACCTACGCCATGCTGCGTCGCAGCCAATCCTTGAATGTAATTAATAGAAGTATAGTATTTCTGAATATATCAGACACAATATTTACACTCTCGCTTTACCGCCACACAGGCAGTTGTAAATCCTGACGTAATTTCCGCAAGCACCATATTATTATGAAGCCATGTGCCGAACACGTCGGCGCGCTACGGTTTGCCTTATTAGAAATTCCAATGCGGACCTTATAAAACTAATAGTTTCTTGTGGCACTTTACAATATAATCCATTTATATTTGTCAAAGACTTCGCAGAACCACAAATACGCGAACTGGATGTTGATAAGAACGCGGGTTTGCTGTATATCCATATTACGGTAGAGGGATAGCGAGGTCGCATGGAGTATGCGACGGACGCGCGCGGCAGCTGCGGGGCAACTAAGGCGCGCTGACGGGTGTGGTGCTGCGGGGGGAAGCTCGGCGTGCCGGCGCGCGACGTGCAGGGGGGGCGGGGGGAGGGCAGGCGGCGTCTGAACCGCGTCTCTAGTTCGCTAGTAGAGGCCCGCCGTGAATTGTGCAACGTCAGCAGGCGCGTGCGTACAGCCGTACCTGACTTCGCAACAAAAACCTCGATACAACACTTGCGTCGGCGATTATGCGAGAATTAAGTTTTCACACAAACTCGTTAGGTATAGTAGACCCCGATGTTACTTTATAATTATCGTGGGATGCGAGTCGCTTCCATTAACAGTTTTTTTCGTTACTCCCGTCAAGGCTGGCGTCGTTTTTATCACAATAATGATTCGCTAATATTAGCTTGTAAACATATTGCACGTTCATATGAACACAAAGTTATTTGCAGTCTGCGGTTTATACTTAAAGAGTAAATTCTTAGCAAATATGAAGCTGAAGACTTGAACAATGTAGGTAATCAAACAAATTCATAGAATTGTTACGACAACCTGAATCGAAGAATCAGTTGGAAAACAAAGTGATGGTTTCCCTTTTCAAAGAATTTTATTTCAGGTACCTATTCTTATGATAGATAACTGAAATAAAATTCTACATACATATCCTTAATCAGCAAAATCTTTGCTGATTACGGATTTGTTTTGTATGTAACTTTTTAAAACCCAAAATCCGAGTTATTGCACTTTTTGTAAGGACGGCAGAGGTAGGTAAATTCAGACAGCAATAACTTTACGAGACTCAATCGTGACAAGGATGTGAATATCTGATTGTATGATGCTGTATCCAGTTCAGAATATAATAATATTTGAATAAGTAATTTGAATGCAGGAAAAGTACACAAAAATGCATTACATTCAAATATGAGATTTCTTGTTTACATGTCGAAGGATGACATTACGTCTATGATGGTGGATGACGTGATGCTACCGGAGAAGGGCATGATGGAGTCAAAATAATCATGCATAATGATTTTAGAGTACGACTAGAGAAAAATAAGCAACATAAATGAAAGACTTCTATCGAAGATTATCTTAATGCAAATGTTTTAGGGAGTAGTATAGAAAAATAACAAGTTAACACAGAAATAAAATCTGTGTCAACGCAGGTAAACATAACAAGTGTCCTACTACTCAAGAGTTGGTAGCTAATAATGATAATGTACTAGGCGATCATGATATTGTGGACGTTTTTTATTTATTTACTTACTAACCATCATGTTGCAGGTCATCTTTGCTCTTAACTTGCCTAAAAATCCTTTAAAAATTCTTAGACAAGTTTCCTCAAAAATATTTTAAGATTTCATTTCGTATGCATGCAGCCCAACCATCGCGTTCAGTTCAGACATATATTTCCGGTCATAAAACATACTCAAAAGACTACAAAAGCAGTTTCTTGCTGACCAAATCTACATAAACCTTGTAACTAGTGGAAAATTTAAGATATAGACGGCAATTAAAATTACGGAACTTTATGGAAAACGCACGACTTTTAAGGGACGTTAATGAATGCTGCGTGATGTGACGTGATAAAAGAAACGATCAAGAAATTTCCAAAACGGTAAAAGTAAAACCTTGATAACATTTTTATATCACCCATATCCATGTAAAGGAACAAGTAAATGTGGCCAACAGCGATTGCAGATAATATCAATAAAAGTCAAGTGAAGAATTTAATCAATGATCTCACGATTCTTTTCACTTTCTTATTTAGCATAATTATGTACTTTCGCATTTTGGTTGAGCTTTTCTTAGCAATGCATCCAAAGCAAGAACCTCTTGCAATATCGACCATAGGCGACACATAAATGATGAAATATTAGTCATCATTCATCATCATTCTCCTGCCCTTATCCCAATTTATTTGGGGTCGACGCAACATGTCTTTTTCTTCCACACTTCTCTATTATTCAAAGAAAAAGACATGTTCCGCCGACCACAAATATATTGGAATGAGCGCAGGAGAATGATGACTTTTCTATTAGTCGTCATCTCGGTAGTCACACGCTTTCTAGCCATATCATCTTTCATGAAATGGTTAACAAAAGTAAAAAAATAATCAATTTGAGAAGAGAAGTGTGTTATCAAACAGGTGCAGAGTGCCAAGGTGAAGTTATACAATACCGAAAGAATGTTAATACAATTAGAAACGCTGATAAGAAGTAGCGTGAAGAAAAATCAATGGCAGACATTTCCTGCGATTGTCGACAGACTCAGCTATGGGGTTTATTGTCGATTATAGCGTATCGTGGCTTTCATTATGCGTTACTTGGTGGTTACTCGACACGGATAGATGTTAAAAACCTATTGGTCATCAATCATCATCCTTCTGCCCTTATGATACTTTATTTGAGGTCGGTGTAGCATTTCTTCTTCTTAAAATACTTGTTGAAATGGTAATTATAGTATAACCGAGATAAACCAGCAGTTACTTGACATATTTTATCCTTTTCATTGTGTAGGTCTTTATCCACAAGGGTTGCAAATCCTGACACCTGCTTTTGTGTTACTTTCAATTCAATCTACTTTGAATAGGATAATATTTACATTTCTTTTTAACTTTCAGTGTTTTTCACCGATCACTAGTTGGCGAATTAGTTCCAACTCAGTCACATACCTACGTCGTGTAAAATTATGGTTATGTTAGTCGTTATCAGGGCTGCAGAAGGTCGAGGAGGTATACACGTGGAAATCACAGTCGCTATGGAGACTAGTTATAGCCGTTGCATCGTACAATGAGACCGATAACGAAAATATTTTTATTGCTTTTCGCTCACACGGTTTTACAACTGCTAATAAAATGATCACAACGTTACCAGTTTCTAGGCTCAATTTGCTAGACTTAGTTTACCAACATTAAAAAATAATAATCTTAATTTATATAATAGATAACATTAAACATGAACAACAGTACAAAACAGATGATGATTATCTGATAATTTAAGTAATCAGAGATACACCTGCTTCATAACAATATAAAATAGCTCCTCTTAAACATAATGACAATCCAAATGGGTTAAAAAATAACTATAAATACAACAGCGACACAAAATATTAATTAAAGAAGCTTTGCCGAAATCCTTGCAAAGTTGTTGAACAAGTTTTTAGTCACAATGATGGTCCAATCCAGGCTTAGGTTCGTTAGTGGCGATAAAAAGACCGGACAAACCAGTACCTTGACACACAGCTACAAAACGGACAGACGCCAACAATAATGGAACAACTGTGTTTTCAGTATCGTACAAGATAGGTTTTCACACAAATACTTGGATCATGATTCGAGAATCGCGAACTTCAGCATCGACTGCTGGTTTTGAGAGTGTAAGATGGACACAAGATGAAAGGGGTGGAGCATTGGATGCAGTATATTGCGAAGACTCGGTGCCTTGTAAACTCCTCGTGTTCTGGCCGGAGGTGTGGTGGGCGGTGGCGCAATTCCCCGCCCACATATATCGCCCACAGTCGGGCGCCACTGAAATATATTGTGACGTTTTACATTTGATAATGCCGACATAGTTACTCGTACTATTTTAAGTGACCTCGTTTTCAATGAAACTAGTTTGCAAAGAAAATTTTCCGCACCATCGGCAGATTAAAATGGCACAACAATTTTGATTTATGAGTTAGTTGACGTTGACCTCTACGTATAAATATTTGCTTCCAAAAGTGACACGTTTTTTGGAAGAATAGATAATTTGATTATTCGACTCGTAAATCGCGGAAGCACCTGAATGATAAATGATGACCTCATCTCCATTTCAAATCGCCCTTGGCTTTTCACAAAATTTCACGTGTAAGGCCATGAGCGCTTTTAACAAAAGCCGAAGTTATTTTGATTCAGCTTTGAATATAAACATGCTTGTATCAAGAGGTTTATTTCCAACAACCACTCAGTGGATAATGTTGTTTTTGCAAAATATGACAAGAGGTTATCTGGTGATATAATTAAGTTTGTTCAAATAAATAATCCTATGTCAATGATAACTGACGTATTTATAATTATCATGGTACAAATTATGCATTTTGTATTTTTATGCGATAGTGTATATTACAATCAATAAGATTAAAACTTCCAAAGCAACTAACGTTGCAATTTTTACATATTTTATATAGGGTTGTTGGAAAAACACCAACAACCTCTTAATAGGTCATGGTACTCATCATTATGAACAACTTTTATTATACCTGAAATCGCGAAAAAAAATCAGCTGTTTTATGTTCGTATAACTCGTCAAAATGTTGGGAACAGCTGATTTTTTTTCGCGATTTCAGGTTTGGTCCCATAATAAAAGTTGTTCATAATGATGAGTGCAATGACCTCTTAAGAGGTTGTTGGTGTTTTTCCAATAACCCTGTCTATGAATTAGTGTGTCATAGATTAAAAATAAAAACAGTAGATGTTGTTGGAGTATAGCAAAAACAAATCGATCCTACTTCAACATTATCGTCTTTTTCATTCTAACTCATAAATATTATTTAAGTATCCAAGCCAGCCCTTAGCACTTGAACGAAATCCTTACTTTCGCATAGTGATACTACTACTCTGTTAGCCTTGTGTGGGATCACACGTCTCACATAATATTAGTAGACACACCTTCCAATATATAAATAAAAGGATAATAAACGTATTATTGAAATCCTTAGAACGGTCTTTCCTTTGGTGTTCAACCATTAACCCTAACAGGTTATGGGCCCAGAGCGCTAAGCCAAAGTGCAAATAAATAATATAAAGTGAAAGTGATTGGACACTAAATACACACATCAAAAGTGTCTAGGGATCAACATATATTTTTGCAATAACTTTTCTCCTGATTGATATTAATTAAAATTTTCTTTAAGGATTCATCAAATAAAGTGTTTTCATTTGTCACAGTAACGATAAACCAAGTCACCTTTGCATTAATAAAGAAATTTGCCATTTTCCTAATAAAGGGATTTTTGACATTTGAACCACTAACACAAAAGTTCGAAAAAAAGACTGAAATAACAGTTTTCTTTAAAATTTTATTGGGTAACTTAAACAATTAATAATCCGTGTTTCTACCGCGAACACTAACAACACAAGAACATCGGTTTGGCATACTCAAAATGAGTTCATCCAAATCACGCTGTGGAATGGCAGCCCATGTTCGTTGCAACAACAAAAAAAGGTCTTCTTGCGACTGGATACCCTCCATATTCGGCAGAGCTCTTCTCTGTAGCATATCCCATGCATGCTCAATCGGGTTCAAGTCTGGCGACTGAGCAGGCCAGGGCAGGACATTGATGTTAGCTGCGGCGAGAGTCTGTCTTACAACTCTTGCGGTGTGCGGTCGTGCATTATCATGCATTAACTGAAATAAGGGACCGATTTGCACTTGTAGAGGAACGATGACGTCTGATACAATCGTCTCAGCATAAATTTGAGCGTTGAGGTTGCCTCTGATCCAAATCAACTCAGTTCTTCCGCCGATCCAAATACCCGCCCATACCATGATGGTTCCACCACTATAAGGATGGACTTCCTGGCAGGATTTTAATCGCTGTTGGCGTCCAGGGGTTCTCCAGTGTCGTATACGTCTTGTATCCGGTCTCATACCAAAACGAGACTCATCAGAAAAGCACACGAAACGCCATTGTTCTTCTGCCCAATTTCTGTGTTCAAGAGCCCATTGATATCGAATCCTACGATTGTGCATTGCTATAGGTGGTACCCGTAGCGGTCTTCGGGAATGAAGGTTCACTTCATGCAAGCGGTTTCTGACTGTTTGGTCGCTAATTAAGTTCCCTGAAGAGTGATGAAGCCTCACGGCTAACATCATGGCGGTTATTGTTGGAGCTCTTCGAGTTAAGATTTGAATGTATCGGTCTTGTCTCCGTGTGGTGCAGCGATACCGTCCTCCATGGCGCTCAGCCACGGTACCAGTGCTTCGGTAACGTGTCCAAAGTCGACTGATAACACTCTGACTTGTATTCAGAGCTAAAGCCACAGTACGTTGCCGGGAACCAGCTTCTATCATTCCCACGGCTCTGAGCATTTCTTCCCTGCTTAAATGACGTCGCCGCTCCATAATAACGTTGGTTTTAATCAGTAGTAGGGAAACAGTAGCACTAATAATGTCTTCAATGCGTTGTATGTTTTTATAGGGAAAATATTGACAGCTGATTTTCATCTTTTACTCGAATTTGATTCACAGTTCCTGATTCAAATTATGAAATGCACCAAAAAGGATCCATATAAATTTATAAAATCATAAATTTATTACAAAGCCACATCTCAATCTCAAGAAATCCGCATAAAAATGCTTGATCCCTAGACACTTTTGATGTGTGTAATTCATAAAAAGTTATTTTAGTGCAAGTGTTTAAAAATGGACTTAAGATCTAAAAGGAACATTAAACAATTTGATGGAGAAAAGTATAGTGTGTGGAAATTTCGTATTCGCAATCTATTAAGTGAACTTGGAGTTCTGAACGTTATCGACGATGAATCTCCGACAGAGAGAAGTGCTGAGTGGCTTAAAAACAATGCATCAGCTAAGAATTCGATTATAGAATGTTTGTCAGACTCATTACTTGGCCTGACTACAGAACAAGACACCGCACAACAAATTTTCGCGAAGCTTGATTCCATCTTTGAAAGAAAAAGCGTGGCGACGCAGCTGTCTCTTAGAAAAAGGTTGTTGAACTTAAAATTGGATAGTGATACCAAATTATTCAAACATTTCCAAATATTTGATGAAATTGTCACCGAACTTATGGCTGCAGGTGCGAAACTAGAGGAATCCGATAAAGTGACCCACCTTTTCATGACTCTACCGAACAGCTATAACAGCATCGTCACAGCAATTGAGACATTGGCTGAAGACAATATAACATTAGCTTTTGTAAAAACGAGATTATTAGATCATGAAATCAAATTAACAAGCGAAGGACGTGATCTAAGTGTAAAAGTACTTCAGGCTGAAAGTTCTAGACCACCTTCAAATATTTCAAGAAATCGTCATCAACAAAAGCAAAAGTCAATAAAACCGTTCAAGAACAATTTTAAACAAAAGAAATGTCATCACTGTGGCAAAAAGGGACATTTGATAAAGAATTGTTTTTCTTACAAAAGAGCTATTGAAAACAAAAGAACAAACAATAAAACGGTTCAGATGGTGAGTTCAAAACCACAAAATAGTGGATTTGCTTTTATGACGGACAGTGATACAAATGACAGTAATGACGGGCAAAACAATATTACTTTTGTGTTGGATTCTGGAGCCTCAGATCATTTAATAAATCGAAAAGATTTGGCCCTAAACTTCACTGAGCTTGAAAAGCCAATGAAAATTTCTGTTGCGAAAAATGGCACGTTTATACAAGCGACAAAGAAAGGTGATCTCCCCGTTACCAGCAAGATGGGCGTACCAGGAATACTACAGGATGTACTTTTCTGTTCTGATATTCCCTACAACCTGCTATCGGTAAAGAAAATGCAGAATGTGGGAATGACTGTCTGTCGTTTTTGATAAAAACGGTAGTGTTGTTGTGTACAGACGCCAGCACATCAACCTACTACAATCTGTCAGATTTCTGTAATAGATTTTCAACTTTATCGCTAAAGCATAAGGTTTAATGTTGATTGGGAAAATTTGACAGTTAGGTGTAGGTTGATGTGCTGGCGTCTGTACAACGATGGTAAGCCGGTAATAAAGGGTGAGTCTTTGAACAGTCTAATCGGCATTAACTTTCTGCTTTCTAAACATGCTTTAAATAGCGAATGCTCATTAAATAGAGTCGTAAATAATAATTATGAATTGTGGCATCAGAGGTTAGGCCATATAGGCAAATCAAAATTTATGGAAATAAAAAGAAAGAAATTATTTTCTGATATTGATAAAATTGATAATATTGTGCCAAACGATAAATTGTGTGAGGCTTGTATTTATGGTAAACAAGCATGCCTGCCATTTAACAAATCGAAAACAAAAGATTTGAAACGACCTCTATTTAAAGTGCACACAGATGTTTGTGGTCCTATAACTCCTTCGTCTATTGATGGCAAAAATTATTTTGTGATTTTTGTGGATGAATACACTCATTATTGTGCTACCTACTTGTTAGCTCGTAAATCAGATGTTTTTGTTACGTTTCGGGATTATGTAGCAAAAAGTGAAGCACGTTTTTGTTTGAGAATTGTTAACTTATATTGTGATAATGGAGGGGAATTTGTATCCAATGAAATGAAAGAGTTCTGTGCGCGTAAAGGCATTAGCTACCACTTAACAGTGCCACATACTCCGGCTTTGAATGGTATTGCCGAACGTATGATAAGAACAATAACAGAACGGAGTCGTACAATGGTACAAGGGTCTAAATTAAATCAATCGTTCTGGGGTGAGGCTGTGTTAATTGCAACTTATTTAATAAATATCAGCCCCACTAAAGCACTGTGGTTAGATAAAACACCTTATGAGTTATGGCATAATACTAAGCCGCAACTGAAGTATTTAAAAGTTTTTGGTTCAACTGTTTATTTTGTTAATAAAAGTAGAAAAACGAAATTTGACAAGAAATCATCTAAGGGAATTTTCGTTGGTTATGAACCAAATGGTTATAAGGTGTGGGATGTGGTAAATGAAAAGTTTGTGAGAGTCAGAGATGTCGTTATGGATGAGATTAACTTCTTATCAAATAGGCCAGTGCAACCTGAGCCCGAACGGATTATGGCTAGAAATAGCAATAACTCTGTTGTTGACTCCTCTGTAAGAGATGTCGTAATGGATGAGATTAATAGCTTATCAAATAGGCCAGTGCAACCTGAGCCCGAACGGATTATGGCTAGAAATAGCAATAACTCTGTTGTTGACTCCTCTGTAAGAGATGTCGTAATGGATGAGATTAATAGCTTATCAAATAGGCCAGTGCAACCTGAGCCCGAACGGATTATGGCTAGAAATAGCAATAACTCTGTTGTTGACTCCTCTGTAAGAGATGTCGTAATGGATGAGATTAATAGCTTATCAAATAGGCCAGTGCAACCTGAGCTCGAACGGATTATGGCTAGAAATAGCAATAACTCTGTTGTTGACAATTCTGACTCTGTACACCCTTTTGAAAAGAGGTGTAAATCTCATAAGTATCAATCAGATGGTATGAGTAAACAAACAGATGAAATACCTGTAAATAAATCAATTCATAAAACAGGGGAGCACTCGAACCGGTCTTCATATCACAATGAAAATGAGTTAACTTTATGTCAAAACAATGGTACATCACATAATTTGAGACGGAGTAATAGGGTCCAAAACATGCCAACTGTTTCTTATAATGAAAATGATGAGGACAGTATTTATGATAACTACTTGTTGTGTGCAGAATCTTTGATATTTCAAATCCCTCAATCATATACAGAAATTAAAACCAGGGATGACAAGCATCTATGGGAAAATGCTATCAAAGAGGAAATTAATTCACTTATTGAAAATGATACGTGGACTTTAGTACCAAAGCCAGATAATAGAAATATTATCGATTGTAAGTGGGTATTTACAGTTAAAAATGATGAGTTTGGAAAACCCTTCAAGTATAAAGCGAGATTAGTGGCTCGTGGTTTTAGTCAGAAATATTTGATTGATTATAACGAAACGTTTGCACCTGTTGCAAGGATTGCAAGTTTTAGACTAATATTAGCTTTAGCGAATCAATTTAATTTGATGGTTCACCATATGGATGTAAAAACAGCATTTTTGAATGGGAAACTGAATGAGGAAATCTATATGAAAATTCCTGAGGGTATCCCGGCTGGAAGTAATATGGTTTGCAAATTGAATAAGTCATTATATGGATTGAAACAGTCTGCACGCTGTTGGTTCCAAATGTTTGAGCAAGCTTTGATAAAAAGGGGTTTTCAATACTCATCAGCGGACCGGTGCATTTACATTTTTGATGCAGGTCATGTTTTAAAGAATATATTTTATGTTTTACTTTATGTTGACGATCTTGTGATTTCAACCGCAGATATAAATACTATGAATAGTTTTAAAACATACATAATGAACACTTTTAAAATGGTAGACTTAAAAGAGATCAAATGTTTTCTGGGAATCAAAATAACCAAGTCAGAAAACAAAGTTACTTTGGATCAGGAGTTGTACATAAAAACAGTTCTTGAGAAGTTTAACATGAGTGACTGTAATTCTGTCACTACACCCCTTGAAAGTAAACTAGATTACGAAGCATTAAATTCGTGTGAAATTACAAGTGCCCCTTGTAGAAATCTTATCGGGTGTTTGATATATATCATGTTGTGCACTCGACCTGACCTAAGTTTTTCTGTTAACATCTTGAGTCGATATGCAAGCAAAAACAACCATTCATTATGGTCACACTTAAAAAGGGTCTTGCGTTATTTAAAGGGCACTATAAATCTCAAGTTAACATTTACACGAAATGATTACAAAAATATTCTAAGTGGCTTTGTTGATTCTGACTGGGGTAGTAATACAATAGATAGAAAAAGTACTACGGGTTATTTGTTTAAATTATTTGACCAATGCACAATATGCTGGCAAACAAAAAGGCAGCATACAGTGGCAACATCATCCACTGAAGCAGAGTACATGGCTCTATATGAAGCAGTAAAAGAAACTTTGTGGTTAAAGTCATTAATAACAAGTATTGGCATAGCGATACCAGATTCTATTTGTATTTATGAGGATAATAATGGATGCATAAGCATCGCGAACAATCCTACTAGTCACAAAAGATCTAAACACATTGATATTAAGTATCATTTTTCTAGAGAACAGGTTGAGAAAAATGTGATTAAAATGGTTTATGTTTCTACAGATAACCAGCTGGCTGATATCCTGACAAAATCATTACCCGCGGTGCGTTTCACCGAAATGAGAATAAAACTCGGGGTGACGTTGTAATTATATTCAACGTGGATAAATAAAATGATAAGGATATGTTAATTATAAGAGCTTGGTTATAATATGTAGATGAATAACATTAATAGTATCCAGTTATAATGGATAAATTGATTGATAATGGTTTGATTAGGTTTTTCTGGGTTTCCCTAATCCTGCGCAACAAATGTTGGACCATGATGATTGTATCCCCAGTGAGAGATAAATTGGAGGTGTGTGATTTTGTAATTGTATAACGATGTTTGATATCATATATCGTAATTAAAAAGAAAAGGATTTATTTTTGAGGGGGCGTGTTGGAGTATAGCAAAAACAAATCGATCCTACTTCAACATTATCGTCTTTTTCATTCTAACTCATAAATATTATTTAAGTATCCAAGCCAGCCCTTAGCACTTGAACGAAATCCTTACTTTCGCATAGTGATACTACTACTCTGTTAGCCTTGTGTGGGATCACACGTCTCACATAATATTAGTAGACACACCTTCCAATATATAAATAAAAGGATAATAAACGTATTATTGAAATCCTTAGAACGGTCTTTCCTTTGGTGTTCAACCATTAACCCTAACAGATGTAGCCTTGAACCATAATATAAATAGGACAAATGAAGCGCATGTAAATGAACAAACAACGTCTAATAGAACCAAAATAACTGTAATTGCTAGCGCGACAAGTTTCCGTGCTCCATGCAATTTAGCTAACTCAATTCCATTATAAGTACGGCAATCGCAAATCCAACACGCCCAAACTAGTCTAGACATACTCGGGAGAGAATTAGGCCACGAAAATCGATAGAACCAGAATCCATTAAAATGTTCTACGTTAAACTCGTAGTAGAGTTTACTATTAACGCTGGAAACAATACTATTGTGATTGCAACGGCGGATCCAGGGGGGGGGTCATGGGGGTCATGACCCCCCCCTGAGCTGGTTCCAGGACTTAGGTGGACCACTAATTGAACATAATGATTTTATTTATATATTTTGTCACCATACAGATTTTATGTAACTACATACCTTCAATATTTAAACATATCATAACATAGTTCTAAGTTAAAAAACTAAAATTTCTTTCTACCTATAATGTGTTTATAAGTGTACCTCTATAAGTATTCTTAAAAATTGTTGCTGCAAATTCATTCATTACAAGAAATGCGGAGTTTTGCGTCATACCCCTCGACATACCTCTAGCTGTTATGACAAATCATTCACCACGGTTATGGAAAATAAATAGGCTGCCTCATTACGTGCGTGATACCCCAGCCCGATCTCTATGTATGGCAAGCCTATCCCTTGGGGTAAACAAGCCAAATACCTAGGTGTCATCCTCGACCACAACCTCAACTTCAAAGAGCACATAAAGACGACGCGCTCGCGCGCCGCTTTTGCTCTCGGTAGGCTCCACTCCCTAATGACTGCCCGCAGCAAATTATCACTTAAGTTCAAATTGCGCCTCTACACCGCAGTCATCCGTCCCATCATGACCTACGCTTGCGTAGTCTTCGCACACGCCAAGCCTCGCCATCTGCATAAAATGCAAACCCTTCAAAACTGGACCCTCAGAAAGGTCACGGGATCCCCCTTCTATGTCCGTAACATAAATCTCCACCTGGATCTTAGAATACCCTCCGTCCAGCAGTTCATGAAACTCGTCGCCAAGTGTTTCTTCGACTCCGCTATTAAGCACCCCAATCCCCTGATTGCGTTGGCCTCCCGATATACTCCCTCCCGTATAATTAGGATTCGCCGACCAAGACATACCCTCATCATCCCCGACGACGCCACTACCCTCTTACAGGAGAACAGAAAAGTCACCAGCACCATTAAGATATACATAAACAAGACCCGTCAGCCGTCCTTCCGTCCCCGCCGTCGAGGACGCCCGTCGCGACGCCCCGTAAATTCTCCTCCCTGACCCTTGCTCGAGCCAGCCCGCGCCGCTGAGCCTGTAGTATCAAATTCGCCCCAAAATAATTCCGATCCAGCCTGTCCCTTGCTGCCCTCCCCCAGCGACGCCCTAAGCCGAGGTCCGTACCCCACAGGGGGTGCCCTTAGCGTGTAGTCGCTTAATTTTTAAGTTTTTAAGCCCTGGCTGGAGGCCTTAATTTTGAGGCATCCACAGGCAAGTCCGGTTAAGCAGACGACAACCTCATAGGTTGAAATGCAAGATGCCATTACCAAAAGAAAAAACCGTGCGTGATGTGATAGTGCTTCTCTGGATGTCTTCAAGAGAAGATGGCAATATGTACGTGTATATGTACAAGTTATTATGTGTTAAGTTTTTCAAGTGTACAATAAAGAATAAATATTTTTAAGTACAGTACTTACGTACAGACGCCAGCACATCAACCTACCCCAAACTGTCAAATTTTCCTAATTAATTTCGAACCTTATGCTTTAGCAATAAAGTTGAAAATCTATTAAAGAAATTTGGCTGATTGTAGTAATAGGTTGATAAAATAGGTGCCTACTTTTTACTTGTAGGTATCTATTGTTATCAAAATTAAATTATATGTTCTTGACTTGACCACGACTATGTGACCCCCTCCTGGTGCCAAAGCTGGATCCGCCCTTGTGTGATTGTGAACGAAGTTCACAGGTTTACACTTTCCTATTTTCATAATAGGTTTGTGTGTGACCTAATCGCACAGATGTAGATACACCTAGATAACGCAAGAGCAACTACTTCGCGTGCCCAGTTTACGTACAAAAATCGTAAGCCGCCACTTTCGTGCTCAGTCCTGTAATACTGCTGGCTCAGCTGGCCGGGTGAGCGTGAGCGCTGCGCGCTGGTGCTGGGCCCCGAGGGTGGGGCGAGACGGGAGCCGCACGCGGCGGCGTCTTTGAATCGATTTGATTTCCCCATCACTAAATAGTGCTTGTGACGTCATAGTCAAAAATGGCACGCTTGGTTTTCATACAGAATAGAATAGAATACTCTTTATTATGTACACCATATAAATCTTGATACTTGCGTTTATATCTAGGTCTATCTATGTCTGTGCCTACTCGTTTATGAGGTTTGGTATATCGTTGAGAATGGCTTTTTAAAAATAGTATGCTTTCTGACGCCGTTGGTATATAATATATTGGGATTACCTTGACTTGTTTATCTTTTAGCTGCATTAAGACAACTTCAAGGCAGTTTGCTTGAATCCTTGTAGTCGTATAATGGTTTACAAGGCACTAGCTTAATTTTCAGCACGGATGAAAACGTGTTGCCTAGTTCTTCAATTTAGTTCAGTTTCAATCGAGTATGCATTAGGTAAAGGCAAGTAAGCGAGTTAACTTTTTTTAGGACGTCGTCGCCTGTGTTTTATTATCACGGTATGTATCAGTGGTTTACCTCAAACGCAGTTCATATTTATGTAGAAAGGAGTTCGTCATCATCTGCCTAGACTTTTCCCACCTATGTGTGGGTCGGCTTCCAGGCTAACCGGATGCAGCTGAGTACCAGTATTTTACATGGAGCGACTGCCTATCTGACCTCCAAAACCCAGTTACTGGGTAATACGAAACCCCTTGGTAAGACTGGTTGTCAGACCCGTAACGACTGTCAAAGATCCATGAATGACAGCCGGGGGCCAATAGCTTAGATCGACCCGTGCGGCTATTATTACTTAGCCACAAGCGTCAAAAAAAAAATTGGTTCTTACAAAAATTCATTCAGGTAAATACACAATAACAGACGATTACTACTTAATCATCACTTGCGTCAACTGCGGTAACACGATAGGTACCTCTGTTTGACTCCTGCGCATATTTGGGAGGCGATAACCAATATAAATATACACTTAGTTACAGAAGACATTTCTGATAACGTTATTTTATTTACAGGTCAAAGCGATATTGAAATTGAAACAGTCTTTATTTTCAAAACAACGTTCTCACTCAGTCCCCTCGGTACTTTGATATTGTTGGGCGACTGGCCTTCCAGATCAGTATCTACCGAGAGTAATCGCTCCTATTCACCTGGCTTTGGGTCTAAAGTCCAACGAAGTAGAACAGCTATAAAACTGGCTACTAATCTCAGTATTAACATTGTCTGCTAGGATACTGAACTCATAAATTCACACACGGCTGATCTTCAATCAGACAATAAAACGTTTGCAATTATGATTCCGATCGCTTGCATGTGTTGCATACTAATGAGCATCAAGCAGTCGAGCTCGTAGGTATTTAAAGTACTGAGGAACACTAACGCAAGGCAGGTGCACATCTCAAAGGCCACTTGATGCCAACTGCATTTGGTGTCTCGCTCGTCATTTCCGTAGGACTTCCGTAAACAACACAGCCTCAACCTCGCGCAAATGGGCAAAACGTGATTCACATCCTCGTCTATGTCATCGTGATCAAACTCTATGGCTTGGCAGTAAGCTGCTTAAGACCGGTCTAGACGCTTCGGTCACGGGGGCCATCGATGACTTGTGTTTGTTAGTATATTTAACTTTTTTGACATCTGTCAGTTAATGCTGGCGTGTTTAGTCTAATGTCAACGGAGCGTGGAGTTGACACGCTGAGGTAACGCTATTGTTCTATTTGTTTTTGTTATAAGGTGCCGAGCTTTTTGAGTCGACTTCCAGGCATTGTTTTATCTTACGTATTTAAACAAAATAGGCTTTTCCCAAAATATTTGTACAATACAGAAGCAGGACGTTCTCGGTTATCTCAGCATGCTTAACTAGCACAGACTCGGAATCCTTTGAAGTAAACGATTGCGCAGAGTGTAGAAAAATAATAGAAAAGTTCCAAAGATAATAAATCCGTAAGTACCCCGTGGTTAAGTTAAAGTTTCTTCAGTTCAGTGCGTACTTGTGCGGCCATCAACTTTCCAATTTCCCACACACATGGCACACATAAATACCTACGTGTTACAACTCTTTAACAAACAGAACGGATGTCAAGTTAGCTTAGCCGCTCATTTCGTAGGAAACACGATACAATGTTACACCAGACAGTATCCGATTAATTATTCATATTACATTTTGGATCTTATGTTACGGCAATAAGAATGCCCAGCCAGCATACGTTTGATTGTATTTCTGCTATGTGTAAGGCAAATTCCCAGTCTCACGCAATGTTTTGCATAAAGGCATTGTTTAAGAAAATTTACACAATATAAAGTTTAAATAACTGAAGTAACTTGTTGTTGTTTCACAGGAGCAAGCCGTGACAGGTAATTTATCAAAAGTTGCTTACGTGAAAATATTCTCGCTCATTAGCAATAAATTTGCATAGATTGGTAATATAGACAACAGTTCAGGCACTATTCAAGTCTAATGTTGTATCCGGGACATTATTGCTGCAGACAGTTCTATCTGCCAATGTGAATAAACTTCTAAACACGACAGCTTGACATCAAAATTCAGATTGACTTGGGACTTTGTAAATGTATATACATACACTAGCTTCTTCCCGCGACTTCGTCCGCGTGAAATTTCACCCCCCCCCTCATTCACCCCCTTAGGGGATGAATTTTGAAAAATCCTTTCTTAGTGCACCCCTAGACCTCATAAGAAACCTACATGCCAAATTTGAAATCTCTAGACCCAGCGGTTTGGGCTGTGCGTTGATATGTCAGTCAGTAAGTTCTCCTTTTATATATATAGACTAGCTTCTTCCCGCGACTTCGTCCGCGTGAAATTTCACCCCCCCCATTCACCCCCTTAGGGGATGAATTTTGAAAAATCCTTTCTTAGTGCACCCCTAGACCTCATAAGGAACGTACGTGCCAAATTTGGAATCTCTAGACCCAGCGGTTTGGGCTGTGCGTTGATATGTCAGTCAGTCAGTTCTCCTTTTATATATATAGATAGATATACATTTAAATGGTAATCAAAACCATAACCATAAATAAAATAAACAACTACTAAAGTGACGCTGTAACTTGTCACCCATGACATTAATTCTAATGACGTAACCAGGAGAACATGGGCAAAGAGAAGTTCAAAGAACTCCGTAGCATCAATCAACGGCGTAACGACTCGACTACTCGAGTGACTCCCACAGCAGCTGATTGACCTAAAAAACAACAAGCGAGCATTCTAGAAAGGGACAGCTAGAGGAATAGAAAATCGCGTGAAGGGCGTCACGTAGGCAGGCAAGCGACAACAAACAGTAGGGCAAGGTCGTCAATGGAATTTTGTTGATGATTTTGGTTGTGGTTGCGTGTGGACAGTCATGTCCATACTTCCTAAGGAAGTAAACATACGTAGCTGCAATGAGTATGAAAACAACATTGTTCATTTGTAAGCTGTTTCAGGCCGTAGAGGTCTGGATTGCAGATTCATGTAAATTAGGTGAAAATAAATAAAGGACGTTATGCATATTAAGTATTCGCTCTTTAATGTCACTTTCATTAAGAATATATCAATCCAAACTATTTTTACAAGATTATGAAACACTCTAAAAAATATCAATGTGCTACATTACAAGGACTATAACGCCCTTTGAACGACCTCTTCCACTGCTCAGTGTAATTATTTCGATTTCCCAAACTAATTTATTATTCTACAAGAAACTTCTTTAATCTGACAGCCACACAGCAGTCACTTTCAAACATTTAAACGTCAAAGGGGAAAGTTTACCTTGGCACAAGTTTTCCTTTTGTACTTAAGAGTTTCCCGAACTTTCCTGTTTTTGACAAATAAAGACTTGATGAGAAATAATTGAATGAAATAAAAAACATTATTACTGTATTTATGAACTTGTTTTTTTGTTTACTGGTTTTTTATCTTGTTGACAAATCGTATGTGGCAATTGGGTCACTTGATGTGTGAAGGTAACGGCGACGCATAACTATTTTAAAACTGTTTTGTTGGTGTACGTGGCTTCTGACAAGTCCACCAGGGCACCATAAAAGACAAGTGTTATGTTTCACATTAGACAGTAACCATTGTAATCTGTTCTCAGGCTTTTTGGAATAATCTGCTACATTAGAATTCCAACCAGGTGCTGCTAAGCCGGTGTACCGTTGGGCTGATATAGAATTCTTGCAGACTGACCTCAAGCCGTCCAATGGACCAATTTCGTAAAATTAGACTCGTTGTCAATACTTCCGGGTTCTGACTGACTGCCCGTGGTGCCGCAAATATTCGCACGACCGTCCAAATATATCCCGTCATGTATAGTTGTATACGTCTACATCCTCTATTATTTGAAACACAGTATTAGCACGGAGGTCAGTCTAAAACCGATGTGCTAACGACTGCATCATTGTTAGCCAATAGTCTACAAGATGTATTAGATGTAATGTAACAGTTCCAGGGAATTACGAGTCGTATGGCTTCGTTACCATCGCGTGTCTATTCATGCGTTGATTTTCTTGCCACTTTATGGCATTGAGTGTTTATGTTTTATGTTGGCGATTGGCCGGGGACCAATGGCCAGTAACATTGTATGACTTATAATAAAAAGATTTTACTTCTTAGCTTTATGTGTTTTTAATTAAATAACTGCTTAAAACACAACCCTTCCTTTTGGCTTTGCCAAATCGGGTACCTACAAACCAAACTGTCACGCTGTTTCCCTAGAAAGAGGTATAAAGTTCAGAAGACGGCAAAAAAATCAAAATTCTTTAAGTCAAAAAGTTCTGATTATCATCAGCACTTGTTTTGGACGACAAAATAACATGAGCCAATCCCCCAAAACGCTCGCCCTTCAGCACGTCCTAGTGGTGAAGGGCTGGTAAGATAAGAAGTGGCGCAACAAACTCCGGCAGATTTTTGGCATACTTATACCTAGGTGATGATAAGCTGTTCGTTTCACAAGCTGTCAATTCACGTCTAACAGCCTTTTTAGCAGAGATAATCCCATGCAAATTTCAAGAAAAAATTGGAACGTTAAAAAACAATAACTCAGTGTTAGCAATTTGTAAGCGTTTTACCAGATATTTATCGATGAGGGAGTTCATTTTTCACTAAGCGACTATGAGTAATGACGGCAATATTCAATAAGAAATGCCTCGTAAGCACATCGTGGCTTTCCCTTTTCAATCATCTGCCATGATTAATTACGTAGGCGAAACCCGCTAGTGCATTAGAAAATAATTATGCTCAGGAGATCAAAAGGTTTTTGTCTTCGCAAACTCCTCGTTCTCATTCAAATAAAAGAGAAAATAGGGAAGTACACACGGCTACACGTCAAGCTATACATAACCAGCGGAGTAATTGCGTAACCCACACCATCAGTAGCAATGGGTTTAATATTTACAGTTTAACAATTATATCCATTGCGTTATTTACGTTGTTGAGCAGACAAATTTTTCGAACATATGAACCAATGGATTAGCAATATCCTTCAAAATGATTCAGATTGTGATTGATAGCGGGTTACGCAATTAGGGTGTATAAGCTGACTTCTATTGTACGAAAAAACTATACAATAGGAGGTCAGCTAAAACTGGAAATGTATAGCTTGATGTGTCGCCGTGTGTACAGTTAAGTAAAAGAAAAAGACTCCTACTTATCTAGATTACTTCTCCCTGTTCGTAAAAAGACAGAAGGAATCTCCGACAGTAAACTAAAATCAAGGTATCGACAACATAAAAGATTGTATCCTCGACGGCACTTTAGCGTTGCTCTTAAGGGTGTCGTTGGGATCTTTTATTGTTGGCCATATCCTTTTGTTCCTTGAGTACCTAATACCTATTAACATCGTTGAGAATTTATGGATTTGTTTGAACAAACGAAGAAGGCGCCGCGCCGGCGCTTTAGGACCAACATTGGACAAATAACAGAAATTCGCAATCGTGCTTGATGCAGCGACAAATATGTATGTACATCTCTTAACAGATTATGTCATCATTGGGAATGAATACGAGTGTAATATGAATTTATTATACAGTACAGCTGGGATCAACAAATAAATTTGCTGAACGAACCCCGCCTTTATGCCAATTACCTTCCATTGTGATGATGTAACTTACTAGAAAACCATATTTATTCAACTGTGAGCTCGACAACTATTACCCGAATAAATTGGCCGTATTGTGGAATTAAATGAATATTTGAACGTACAATTAAAATAAGGTCATATTTCTACAGTAGAAAGGTGATAGTTGAAAGGTGCATTATTTTAGTTCCAAAATTTGAAAGCCCCAGCTCAAAGTGTGGACGCCAGACGTATATAGTCGAAAAACAAACCAAGTTAGACATTTTTTGTTGATAAAAACTGTCTAAGTACTTTATTTAATATGTGAGTGGTTGACCAAAAAGGGACCTCAAGGGAAAATAATTGATTTCGAGTAAATCGCGTTTGAAATTTCGTGTAGAAACAAGTTGCGGCATGTTTTATGTCAGTATGCGACTTCGTTAGTGAGTGTCAACACGTGTTTGCGGTTACTACGTTATTGGCGACTAATTTAGTGTCAGTTTCTTGTCTTTATGTGCGTCTGACATCACAAAAACTAATTTTTCCAAAACTGCCTCGGCTCACAAAAAAAAACATAAAAAAAACACTACGGCACCTAAAAATATTCTGGTTAGACCAAAACAAAGCTAAAAGACCACAGATTAAAAAATTCAAAAAAAATAAATAACGGTTTCCAATCCCTCCAGGTCCCTTTTTGGTCAACCACTCACATATGTTAATACAGCCCAAAAAAACCTTTTAAAGTTTCAAACTCAGTAGACAGTCACCCTTTGAGGGTTCACCGTTGGGTACACGTCGACGTCATATAAAACCATCGAGTCGTCCAAAATGGCGGCGAACGTGACCTTGAATAGTACTACGGGGTTGGGGACTGTCTGGATCAGATTAAAATTGTATCGATTTTAACGCATGTGTCGCTCGCTGGTACTTTCACCCCTGAAATGCACCTCGTACGGGCGTGACAGTTCGTAGTATCGGTTCTTGGAAATTGGTCCGATATTCTCATTGATAAAATAGCATAGTCATGTCGCTGTTTGCTGTTTATATAGTACTCATTGTACGGAGTGCGGGATATATCCTAGCAAACGTTAAACACAATTTACACTAACTCTTCTGCTCAATTTCATGAAAGATCCTAAGTCAGTGCCCTGCGAGACGCCGAGCGTCTTGCTCTGTTTATCAATGTTGGCCATTGTATATCCTGACTGGCAGCTTCACAGACAGTGAGTGCCTGTGGCGAGAATGTGTTTGTGCTAAGACAGAATAGATAATCACATTAGCAGCTGTCTTTCTAAGTAAACCTAGATATGATTATAGAGATGTAAGGCTTCGTCCAAATCGATGATGAAATTGTTCTTAGAGTCCAACTGTGATTTACTATCAGAGTTACTTATCGTTGTGATCTTTTATGATTTCTAAGAACGTTTATCAATTGTTTTATCTGTATTGATGGTCATTGCTAACAGATAACACCAATCAGTGGAGATTACTACAAGAGAATATTATTATTATGAAAACTGACACAAAGGCACAGCAGATAGTGATTAAGAACTAAAGAAAACTTCAATGACAACCGTGTAACCCCAATTACTAGTAGCTACTTTGACGAAATTGAATTAACAGTATTACATAAAGGTCGAACCTTCGTCGAATAAAATAAACGATATTATTAGATTAGCAAGACAGGTTTCTCTATTAAAGTAATTAACTTACTTACGGAATTTCGTAACGTTAAAGATGTTTATTTGGTAAGCTCTTGGAGATACTCTGAATTCGCCCAAAACAAAGTTCCAAGCATAATAGTTAATGATAATAACGATATTATTAAACAGATCATAATATAAAGTTAACAAGGTCATAACTTCACAAGTAGCGAACAGATAGTAGAGAAAAATAAGGTTGATATGAAGTCCGATAGTGCTGACATTCGACTCGCTTGTAGTCAGGCTGAACACAGTCCCTAATGTGTTTCGAGAAAATTCTAGAAGGTTGGACATAACCCCAAAAGTATTGTAGCACACATTCTAGATTCACTTCTAAATATTTTGCTATCACTTTAATTCAATAGAGAAGTTCTAAAAGCTGATAATGTATAAATGAATATTAAACATAAATTATTATTAAGTCTTTAAACTTCCATTAATTGAGTGCTAACAAAAGAATAAGGTCGGAATAAATTTCCACATCATAAAAATGTTAAAAATCGGAGAACACAACGGAACATTACAGAACAAAGTCTACGGGTTACTGAAAAAAAAAATACAAGGGCAGGGGATGCCTTTTTGTCTATGACTCACCGCAACGAGTCTGTCGGATTCGTGGGCTTACCTGAAAAAAAAAAACAACGATACAATATTGTACGATAAGGCCTTGGGTTCATATTATAACAACTCAATGTGGATTTCATTGAGTTAGAAGCAGGTGTACTCGAATGTCAGGCGCAGTGTAATGGGGGAGGCGTATCGTTTTCGGTAGCAGGTACTACTTTGTGGATGTATGAGGTACTGAGTTGATTGATATTTATTATATTGTGTATCTTTTGAGTAAAATTGAGCTGTATAATGTCTGCAACGGTGGCTGTAGGAAATATGAGGATTAAAAGAGTATTTTTGCGTAACTTTACGCACAATTTTAAAGCCATAATACCATACCTTGGATACAAAAAGAAGTGGTAACATTCTTTAATTCAAATCTATACAAATATAATAAAGCTGAAGAGTTATTTTTTTTGTTTGAACGTTCTAAGCTCTGGAACTAACCGCCGGATTTGAAAAAATATTTTTGCATTTCATAGCACTTGATGATAAAAGAAGGTTCCCTATGACGCTACGGCCCTTAGGAGCCGAGCAAAAAGAAAAAGTCAGAAAGAACGCTAAGAGAAAACAAAGTAATAGCGCAGGCGGGCGATGCGATGCAACACCCGCCCGCGAATCCCTTCTATACTATAAAAGAATTCCTTCAGTTTACATTTAAATGATCTAATTGTACCTATACCAAAAATGTGCATGTCATTATGTTATGAATTTACAAATGAAACGCTTAATTTAGAGGTATTGTGCTAACAAAAATAATTAGGAACGCTCTTCTTTTTGGCATTGAATCAACGAAAATTTAAAAAAAAAATGTAAATCAAAAGCAAAATCATGAATTGTCACGAGCCCACGGGTATATTTGCCGCGCGGCGAATTTTCAACTATGATCTATGCTTTAATTCATTGCAAAAAGGTGAACTTCCTTTAACACAGAAAGTGTCCGGGTGAAACCCGGACACTATTTAAATACCCCGTTTGGACGCTCCCCGGACGCCCTCCAAACAAGAAGAAATTCGGGGAAAAGTACGCATGGCAGCAGCCCTACCTTTGTGTATTACTCATATGTTTGGTGTTTTCATTTTTCGGTTTGTTTTTAGCAGCCCCCAGATTATTTTATGGTCGGAGGTGCCCCTAACGGCATTCCCTAAAACCATTCTCTATTAATTGAAAAACTGCGAAAAATGCGTTTAATGAAAACGGTTTAGTGATTAGGTGTATAGGTATTTTAAGGCGCTAAACATGATTACTTACTGAATAAGGTATAATTTAAAATGCTGTTACCCGTATGAAATAGTTCTAAATAATTAGTATAATAACGCTACTTAACGTTTAAAATGATAAACCAGACTGAGCATAATATCAAACTTATGACACAAAGGATTATTTTATTAAAAAAATTGAGCTATGTATTGATATTTTGAATACTTCCACTTATTATTCATACAAACGCATACAATGATACATCACAATTCAATTGACACAAGTGGATGAGTTGTCTGCCAAATATTTTTTTTTTTTTATTTCTTGATAATATTATAAATTTTCAATTAAACTACTTTAGAGTGATATTATTTTTAACCGACTTCAAAAAAGGAGGTTCTGTATTCGACCCGTATGTATGTATGTATGTATGTATGTATGTTTGTTTGTCCGCGATTTTCTCAAAAACTAATGAACCGATTTTGATAATTCTTTCACTAATGTGATCTACATACTTTCAGGAAGGTTTTAGTATATAATACATTATATAATTATTCTTATGTACGATGTTATATGCATAAATGTACTGCATCTCCGGCATTTCTATGCGAATTTTGATGATTCTTCTAGTCGGTGTCTTCAATTCCTCAATGCACTATTGTTATTTGAATTTGTGTGGAGTAGGTACAACTAAAAAGTGAAAAATAAAAACTTTTTTACAAAAAAAACAACCGACTTCAAAAAAAACTACAAAGTGATAAATAACTTTAATTTCGGAAGTCGGTGTCAAAAACCGAAAATGCGGAGCCAATGACACCGACTTCCGAAATTAAAGTTATTTATCACTTTGTAGTTTTTTTTTGAAGTCGGTTGTTTTTTTTGTAAAAAAGTTTTTATTTAAGAAATTTTATTTAATATGATACCGATCAACTAATGACTAATGAGACACAGAAAGTTCAGCGGCTATCTCTATCAAACTTGAATGAAGATTTTCAGTCACTATTTCTTTCACTTTTGCGATTTTAACTTCAGTTGAAGATGTTGATGGCCTACCAGGGCGAAGCAAATCTTTCAGCATATCTCGACCGCTTTTGAACGCTTCGTACCACTCATAAGCACGTTTTTTAGTCGATTCACCGTAAGCCTTCTGAAACATTTTCAGTAACTTCGAACACGAAATTCCATTGGCGATGCAAAATTTAAGACAACAAAGACAAGACTCTTTGTTCGATGTGTTTGTCCATTATGAAATTCGCAATACACACTAGAATTATGATCTAACTAAAAACAGCACTGTATTTAATCTAAATGACAGATGCAACTCAAAACTCCGCGCCAAAATGGAAAACAGATGAGCCAATCTAACAACAATAAAAAAAAACAAAAAATTGAATTTGGAACCATAAACAAATCGTCCATTCCCGAAACTTTTTTGACTGAATGTATACTCTACTGCCGCTTTTGCTACTTGATGCAAAAAAATCGATCCTCAATAAAACCAAATAAAATATATGAAAAAGTTTTGTTTTTATGTTATTATAGGGCTTAAAACGGCTACAAACAACATGATTAACTGGCAAATGAATGCTGGCCATCCTGTTGATAGCAGTAATCCCATAATCACCTGTACCGACGACTACTGTGGGTGATAAAGTGGTCCTATCTATGGTCAGGATGAGACCACACGAGAGGTTGCTGAATACTATTAACTAACTAGTGCTTAATTAGAATTGATATTTAGGTAATAGTTATTTTTAAAATAAGCAGTAAACTGGTGGACATGGTGGAGTGTTAAATCTATACTAATTCGCTAATTTCTGTAGCTACCAGTCGGATTTGAAAAAGTATTCTTATATTAAATAGCTCAATGCTTGAGGAAGGTTATAGGCTATTTAACATCACGCTAGGAACCCTAGGAGCCGAGCAAAAAGAAACAGAAATAACGGTAAGCGAAAACGAAGTAACAGCGCGGACAGGCGATGCGATGCTAGGGGTGGGTCGGGGGGGAACATGAAATTACACGCGGATGAAATCACGGGCAGAACGGGTTAGTTAGAATAGAAAATTGAATATGTAGTTATTTTTAAAAAGAAGCTACATAAAGTAGGTCTTGTGCATAAGATGTGAGTGTTAAATAAAGTACTTACTTACATAAGAAAGATCTTAAAATATCTGGCATTTCTTGTAAAATTTACAAAAAGCCAAATATAAAGAAGAAAAGCGATGAATTTACTCATCATGTTGTTTACTCCTAAAAACGGGTTAATTATTAAAATATAAAGAGAACTCCTTCAACACGTGGGCGTTTAAGTTAATAAATACATTCAAAAGGTCGTCGCACTTTCTGCGTGCGATAAACAAGACTCAATTTAAAATTCAAGGCTTTACGTCGCCAATGTACTGAAAATAACATTGAAACGTTAATTCTGATCGTCCTTGTCCCTTGTTTACTCGTCAAAGACATAACGAGTGTGTATTTGACTACCAAGACTCATTTTAAAACAGCTGTTTAACATAAATATAGAAATTCCGTGGCACAGGTCACGTAGACGGGACATTTTCCAAGAGCAAAGATTGGATTTTCCAATGAGAGAGATTCATTAATAGAGATGAGAGGGACTAGGATAACGTTATGAGTGCATTTAGAAAGAAAGAAAAGAATGAAAATAGGTACAGACGCCAGCACATCGAGCTACTACAATCTGTCAAATTTCTTTAATAGATTTTCAACTTTATCGCGAAAGTATAAGGTTCAAAGTTGATTGGGAAAATTTTACAGTTTCGGGTAGCTTGATGTGCTGGCGTCTGTACATTTATTTTTGTATAATATTTTTTTTTTTACATATGTTAAATGAGACTGTTCTTTTTTACTTGATTGTGTGTTGTTTTATGCAGTATCTCGCTGGTGGGGGCGTGTACGTTGGATCTTTAAGTTCCCTTCAAAATGGTTGAGCTGAATGGTGCTGATTCATACGTCATATTCACGCGCAACGCATGCCTCGGCTTGAGGCGTGCGTGTTGACAAATTATACCAACATATGCTCGGGTCGAGCCATCGCGTGCGAAACAAATGCTCGCGGCAAGTAGGCGCGCAGACTTGGCAAGGCATGCGCTCCGCACGGCGCACAACGCACAGCGCGTGTGCGCCGCACACGCGCTATTCGCTGTGCGCCGTGTGGCGGCCGGCTCATTGCGAGCAGTGCGTTGCGTTTGGATGGTTATGTCCGCCTCGCTGCGGATGTACGCGCGCATTATGAACGACAAAGAAATGTTAAGAAAAGCAGTTTTATTATACGAAAGTAATAGATTATTATGGGATCCTAAACATAATCATTATTTTAATAAAAATAAAAAAGAAGACGTATGGCGTTTTCTTTCCTTTTCTTTTCAATAATTGAATGAATAATTATAAAAGCAGCAGCGGATACGCGCACGCGATGCAAAGGCGCCATCTTGACTGCTGCTGTGTGGGTTGGATCGGCCCGAGCATGCGCTGCGCGCTGTTTGGCCCGAGCAAACGCAGTTTCATTTTCGCAGTCGAGGCGTGCGTTGATATTCTACGCGGCGCACGCCTCGAACGTGCATGCGCGGCTACGTCCACACCTAACGTAATGCTCGCACTGAGGCACTTTGATCTTGAAGCATTTGCCGACATACGTTGGCTCGCCCTCGCGCGTGCGGAGCGCATGCCTCGCCACGAATATACAGGTCCACACTTGGCGAGGCATGCGTTGTGCGCCGTGCGGAGCGCATGCCTCGCAATGTGTGGATCCACCTAAAGGGGCACCGTCGGTAGGGACTGGGCATGTCTTACCTGTCACAGCTTATTTTTAATATATGATTTTTTTTTTTAATTTTTATTACGGACGCTTTTAACGTATGTAAGTACCCGTCTTTCTACATCGTTTTCACATGTATAATTTCAACATTAATGATGTTACCTACCAATGTTTTGACTTAAAAGAGTGTAAGAAACTGCACGGTTTCTTGTCCGTTCTTCTCCATAGGTACCAACTACACTTTGGAAAGGGTTTGTAATGTATCAATGTATGTAGCTTCATCTTTCTGACTGACCGACCCCTTGCCAATTCAAAAGTGCCTAAGGCCTCCCCCAAGCACCTCCACTTCGACCGGTTTTGTGCTTCTCACATCCAACGAGTTCCTGCGGCCTTCACAAGGTCGTCGGTCCACCATGTGGGACGCCTTCCAACGCTACGTCTTCCGGTACGCGGTCGCCAGTCCAGAACCTCCAGAGATCCTCAGGAGGACCAAGGTAACCGACATAGCCCGAAGAATTGCCAAACTTAAGTGGCAGTGGGCAGGGCACATGGCACGCAGAACAGATAGCCGATGGGGCCGAAAGGTAATTGGTTCATTTGAAATAAATGCTTTGTGTTTGAGAAAAGACTAGGCAAGAACATATCATTTCAGTTTGAAACACGCTACTGAACAGTAATGGTTGACGACATGACAATACTGCCACACACGACCGTTTGATGTAGCGGCATCAGAAGCGTCACCATAATCAGTAACAGTTACTAGATGACAAGTGACAATATGATATCTATATCCATTTTAACTGTCCATCATATTACCCATCCATACTATAATATTATAAATGCGAAAGTGTGTCTGTCTGTCTGTTACCTCTTCACGCTTAAACCGCTGAACCGATTCAGATGAAATTTGGTATAGAGATAGTTTGAGTCCCGGGAAAGGACATAGGTTAGTTTTTATTCCGATATTCCCACGGGATCTACCGAATGAAATCGCGGGGCGCTGCTAGTAACTTTATAAGTTTTGGTTTTCTGATTGCTCCCAGATAGGAGCTTTCAGCTGTTTAATAGAAGAAACGAAGTTATAGATTAAATACAAGATCATTTCTTGGAAAGCAGTGAAAATTCAATCAGCTACGAGATTGCCTTTTGAGGTCTTCTTTGCTTTCGAATTAGCACAGAAAATATGAAACTTTATTTCTTCAAACAACAGTTTCAAAAACTAACAAACAGATATCGCTCGAGATTTCTAAATTTTACTTACGTATTCACCGACTGGCGGATATTTGCCAAAGCGAAACTTCAATAAACTGCTAAAAATTCAATATACCTAAGTACTTCCGTATAAAATGTTTGTTGTAGGTATGTCCTGTCAAAGTGAAACATCAAAGGCTTTAGAGTGTAGATGCTTGGCATCATTCCGCTTGAAACCATACACAAGGCTTAGCGTCAAGTGTCAGTTATGAAAGATCAATCGCAACTGTGGTTCGTGCTCAATAATGAATGTTTTTAATAGCGTATTGCAAACAGAATTGGTCAATAGTGTGATAGACTCATAATTGAGTAAGGCATATGTAATTTAAAACCTGTGGCACTTTGCAAGAACATATTACATCAAACGACTAGTTTCGTCCGCGTAAAATTTTTTGCTCGTTTAAATAGCCTATGGCCTTTCCCAAGAATTGGACTATCAAATCTAAAAATCTGACTGGTTGTTCCAGAGGTTAGCTCGTTCATTCAAACAAACAAACTCTTCAGCTTTATTATAGTAATAGATTAGTATAGATATAGTTATATAATAGGTGAATATGGGAAAGGGTAGTTATGCGTGATTGTTTAAGTACTAAGCATTTTTGGAAATATTCCATCAAATGGCTCTATCTATCTATCTACTAGAATACTAGACTAAGACGGAAGAGTAAAACACAAACAAGTCAACAGAAATAGTTAAATAGAATGATGCACAATAAAACAAATCAAAACACAGCTTATCTATCAAAACAAATACATCAATCAGAACCTTTGAAAATTATAGGTCTTAATACGTTGGACTTATCACATGAATACAATTAAAATAGCCCAAGTCTCATTCAGCTATCGAATGAGTTATGTAATTAAAGTAAGTATTAGCAAAACAATATGCCATGTGCCCTTCAAAGCGCGAAGGTCATAAGTGTTTGTATAATGTATTTAAAGCAGTTGATAAAATTTGATATGCCTTATCTATTAATTTACAGAATAATTTCACAGCGGAGTTCGAGATATGGCATGTAAACGTTGTTGTAGAAAATATAAATATTTTAAATTTGATTTAATATTTGCTATACAATCTTAAAATTGCACAGTAAACGCGTATCCGAAACGCAGTGAGCGACAGTCGGCTTATCACAAACTAATAACTTGTTTATAGCGCAGTTACGGTAACAGACCGGTTAAACTAAAAATAACTTGAGACTTCCAGACTTAATCGCCAACATCTCGATGCGTACGCGCACGGTTTTAATCTAAATGTTATAAACGGCGATGCAATGATTTATGGAATAAGTAAAGTTATAGATGATGTGTATGCAATTCCAATCATAAGAGAAAGATGGATAGATCTGATGGTTTAAAACAAGAGAGCTGGTTGTTTGATAAATGCATATGGAATGACTAGCTTTCAAAATATTCATGCCCAAAAGAATGAAGACAAAAACAATAACAGTTTTTGTTTTCAAAATATTATTGCTACGAAATTATCAGCAGGCATATGAGACGCCATTCAAATATCAGACACGCGACGACGCGTTGAACGACTGCAATAGTTCATTGGAATGCATTCTATGATAGAGATGAATCATAATCAAAGTTGTTTGATGCCAGTGATGTAATCACTCCAAAGGCAGGTTCGTTTAGGTGCACAACTGGGTCAACCTCAACCGTAATATAAAATGCGAGGGCCATATTTGTCGACAAATCTGGCGATAGCTTCAATTTGCCGAAGGACTTGGCGCATGACCAAATATTTCAACAGAAGAATTACTTTACCTGTTATTCTACGGAATGGACAATAAAATATGTGTACAATGTTAAGGATTGGGTAATAACGCGTTGAAATATGTTTTACCTTTAAACCGCTTGGTGCATGGAAAAACACGATTGGCGACGCGGCGAGACTCGACAAAAATAGCTCGCATCAGTACGATACGGCATTTTGATATGGCCGCGCGGCGCATGCGTCTGGGTGGGGTGCAAGTACAGGAGATTTATTGAAAGCAATCCAAAATCATCCATCATATTGAAGGAACCAGTAAAACGAAGGTGAAGGATTCCGAACGCAGACAGTGCGATTATGGAAATCATTTATTGAAATATATAATTACTACTACTATTGAGCTTCGAGAAATTGGAAGGATTTGTGTCAAAGAATATGCCCTAGCAAAATACGAGAATTGGACAAAAAGCAGACTGGGTACCTATTACCCGGATAAATGAACCAAGAAAGACTTACACCACGAAAATGACCTTCTTGGTCATCCATCATTTACGCAATCGATATAAGACCGCTACCCGCCAGTCCCTTACACCTCGACTCACGCGCATGCACGCTGAGTCAAGGCCAGCCGTGCATCTGCGGGCCTGCGTGTACGCACCGAGGCCATCCCAATATATTATTTGTGTACAAAAAAAGTTTTATTACACTCTGGGAGACGAGGCGAAGCTCGTTTTAAAACACCAGTCTTTACATCAACTTATATGATTGTTATGATCCCGACCAACTACAACAATTTATGGACAAAACTTTGTTATAATGCTCCTCTTTGCATGTTTTGTAAATAAGATGTCGTATCATTTATCTAAACTGAATGGCCAGTTGTTTTTGAACCTTGATATGGTAGCACTGTTATGCTACAAATAGACTACCCAGTACCGATTGAACAATACAGATACAAACTTAGTAACAGAGCAGAAGCTATTACAGGAACTCTCTTTATTAATGACGTGTCTGCAACACAATAGATTTTTTTTTCATGATGCACGATGTGCTAAGGACTGCCTGTACAACGGATACGCTAGTCTTGTTGATACACAATGCACGTGAGTTATTTGCATACTGCGTGTAAATACTAGTAAATAGCAATCGTGACTGGAAGGCATGATGGCGATGGGAAAACGAGATAAACATACGGACAACTTGTTAATCGTTTAATTGTATTATGGTGCTGGTTAAAACGAAAACAAGACTGTTGCTGTGTGAATGCTGTAGTTGTCCTCGGTCAAGGGATGGAGGTGGATATAGTGTGTAACTCCCTCTCACAGAGAGTAGGCCTGTGTCCCAGCAGTGGGAACATTATAGGCTGATTATGATAGTGCGTAACTATCATCAGCTAGCTGTTACATGCAGAGAGGTCAGCTACATGTCACGCTTTAAACGCGAATCCGGAATTATAATCCATGTTTATAAATAAACTATTCACTATCACGTATTATCGTTATTACATGGTAGATATCACTGTACAATTTGCTCAGAAAACTGATATGATTAAGACACTTATATAAGACGATGTCTTGATAAAATGTTGGTGGCAAAAACAAATTGTTGCTCAACTTAGGGAATCTTCTAGTACAGGGATTTAGATGTTAGATGCAGTAATACCACATGATTGTTACAATGTCTTTGTCTGTATTTTGTGTTTTCAGTATTTGTCTGTCCTTCCCCTTATTAATCCATCAAAAGGCTGTCTTTAAAAGATCGCTTTTAGCGATAAGATCACCCATTGTGTTACCCATTGTAAAGTTTTATATTTTATGTCTGTAATTTATATGGTGTACATCATAATAAAGAGTATTCTATTTTATTTTACGTAATAGTTTCTTATTCTTCAGTTGCCCTATGAGATGATAGTTAAATGGGAGTAGGTACTTTTTACACAAAAAGAACTGCCGATGTATTCTGTAATAATCTCATCGTCAAAACATTGGTGAAATGAGCTGTCATTTCATCTGATGCTAGGAATTGAATCATCGATAAAACGATGGAGCCATTATTATAAAATTGGAATCGGACACTATTGACAGCTCACTTCACCTAAGCTTTCACGTTGAGATTTTTACAGAATAGACGGGCTCTATTCACGAAAGTTTTCAATAACTATAATTTAGACATAGATTTTCACAATATTCAGCTTAATAAAATATGAAATTACAATTGAAGCATGAAATAGGCAATTCTATAAGCGATGAAAGCCTATGGATATTAGGCTCTATCAAATGGCGCGATCAGGCGTGCAGTGGACTTTGACCTGGCGCAGCTCAGGAAAAAATATACCTCAGACAGTAAATTACCTCTGCAAAAAATACAGGTGTTGTTTTTCGTCATTCATTATCCTTCCTCAGCTGAATAATGTAGGTATTAATTCGTAAACACCTACTGATGTTTAAGGTGCGTCGGTTTTAAATTGTGCTTGGTTTGCCATTATTTTCAAACCAAAATGTGAAAGTATGTCTAAACTAGGTATTATAATAATAATCAGCCTATAGCGTTCTCACTGTTGGGACAGAGGCCTTCTCTCAGTGAGAGGGTATACTCAACGTAAATTTTGGTGTAACCAAAAACCCCCAGGCGTCAGTTTGTGGACAATGAATGCAGGGCATTGAATTTGATATTCAACTTTAAGCAGGGGAGCCTAGCTTTATTTTCTGACAATGCATGTTTTTGAGCAACAAAAGAGTGCAACACTTTTTATATAGCACACTGAAATTTACACCAACTCGTGTATTTCACAAAGTCACAGGGATTCCAAAATTGTTGTCTTTATATGGCAATTAAAAAACTGCACCCAAGGTATAGTTTTATACGTCCTTGGTGCGTGCATTTGTAATTATATTAATTGTCTTTCGTAGTTAATACATGCATACAATTAAGCAGTCGATTACACTCGGGACTTTTTATCTCGTTGCGCCTTTTTAGAGCTAAATATAAACTGTCGGTTAAAACCTGGTGGTTGTCACAATGTAAATTTATTTAGTCTGTACAGTAACATGCCTTCTGTTGAATCATACAATCCCTGTAAGCTCAAGATTAAAATAGATTCAATAAATGAACAGGGGAATCGAGGATCGAGTCCATTTGTAGACAATTGACGCAGGCGACGAAAGTGCAAAACTGAGTCAGTCGTAAGGACTTTACTCTGCATAACTGCTGCTTATGGGCTTGCTCATAAATTATGACAAATTCATAACATTGACCATCGCATTATCGCAATTGACGGTGTCATGTCCTCGTAGGAACTCGTTGGTCGAGTTAGAAAATAGACTGAGGGTGGGAGCGGTTCAACGCACTCTCAGGAACTGCGGTAACATATTTTAAATAGTAACCACAGCAACACAGTGTTTATAAACGTTGTGTTGTAAGCTGATTGCTTCATTCTCTTTAAGATTTACGGAAAAGATAAAACAATGCAACTTTCATGCTAATTAGCTTTAAGTTATGTGCAGTAGATGGCTGCAGTTACAATGAATTCAACGACCAATTAGGTCTAGCTGTTTCACTTTTAAAGTAGTTTGTTTTACTGGAATGCTTTTAAGTAAATTCCAGATTGGAAGGTAATATAAGATACTGCGGGTAGATTAACTTAACAAGCAAGCAATTTAAATTCAATGACAATTAAACCTGAACTCGTAAATCACTGAAAAAAGGCCCCTGGAGACCACCCAAAGAACGCGATAGAACGCTGTGTACTTACATAATATTTCACAATTAGCCAAAACACCACTACAAATAATTCGAGATAGCAAACTGCTAATAACTTACAATAGGTAGGTACTAGAAGTAATTAAACATGGTTTCCAAACACTTGGTTTCTCCCAGTTAGCATAGCAGCACAAAATGAGACTTTATTAGCTTTCAATTTCAACAAGAATATTGTTAGTACTAAGTTCAAGCTGTGAACTGCCAATACACTTTATCCGTTAACTAACATTACAGCACCCAAACCGGTGAACTAATTAAATAGAAATGTTAATACGTTAAAGTTCTTAATGACTCAATGTGAACGATAACATTTTATCCTTGTATTAAAACGATGATTGCATTACTGCCATCATTCGAGTACCTACTATACAGGTAGAACCAACAAGTTCTGATAAGATCTTCTCATTGAGTATTCTTGGTAGATGTTTCAGACCTAAAGCAATAACCTAGAATGAAATACGAACGTCACGTCATGGGAATCTTACCAGTGGCCGAAGCGTCTTTGCATTATATGATAACTAGCTGCTGCCCGCGACTTCGTCCGCGTGAAATCCTATCCTTATATCCTACTAATATTATAAAATGTGAAAGTTTGTGAGGATGTTTGTTACTCTTTCACGCAACAACTAATGAACGGATTTTGGTGAAACTTTACAGTAATATAGTTTATACAACAGAATAACACATAGGATACTTTTTATCCCGATATTCTCACGGGATCGACATTTACGCGGGTGAAACCGCGGGGCGCAGCTAGTATAACTATATAAATGCGAAAGTAAGTATATTTGTTTGTTTGTTACCTTTTCACGCCTAAACCACTGAACCGATCGTCCTGAAATTTTGCATATACGTAGTCAGGTACGTAAACAACAATACACGTGGCGCCATCTATTATCATAATAACGTTATTGTGGTTATCCTCGGAAACAGCACTTTCTTTCGGGATGAAAGGTACCCTATGTCCGTTTCTGTACACCTGACAACGTATATGCAAAATTTCAGGAGGATCGGTTCAGTGGTTTAGGCGGAATAAGGTAACAAACAAACTTACTTTCGCATTTATAATATAGTTAGGAGGTTTGAAAATGTTAACTTACGTCCTATAATTGCAAAGTACACAGAATTCTCAGCGTCCTGCAGTTTCATTGCCAATTTTGCATTCAAATTGCTGCTGTATCTTATTAGTCATTATGGCTGTACACACGGCTACACATCAAGCTATACATAACCAGTATAAGCTGACTTCTGAATGTACGAAAAACTTAGACAATGCGAGGTCAGCTATAACTGGAAATGTATAGCTTGATGTGTAGTGTGTACGTCATGCTATGTAAAATTTAATAGAAGGGTGAGTAATTGGTGTTGTATATTCTGCACGTAGGTAAAGTCAACAAAAGAGATAAGTACGCAGGATCGTTGGATATAGTTGAAGTTTACTAAGAAACCGATGGATGTTCTCGAATAAAATTTAATTTTATTAATAGAAAACAAACAGCTCATTTCGTCGTCTTGGAGGGCAATGGAGCTAAGCCACAATTTTAGCGAAATGGAGTTAAATGCATCAACGTGTTGTGAAAGAGCCAAAGTTTATATTAGTCAATAAATCTAACTGGGTTTTTTAAACCTGCTTACAGTCATGATATCAGTTAGATTTATTGACTAATATAAACTTTGGCTCTTTCACAACACGTTGATGCACTTAACTCCATTTCGCTAAAATTGTGGCTTAGCTCCATTGCCCTCCAAGACGACGATTTATCAAATTAAATTTCAGTCGACAACATCCATCGGTTTCTTGGTAAACTTCAACTATATCCGACGATCCTGCATACTTATCTCTTTTGTTGACTGTAACATTACAGCTAGGCGGGTACCTAAATACCTACATAATCAGCAATGATCCCACTGCTGGGACACAGGGCTCCTCTATGCGAGAGGGAGTGGGCCGTAATCCACCACAAAGGCCCAGAGCGTTCAAATACCTATGTCGAATTGTTGATCAAACAAACATTCCTGTACTGTCCTCTCTCTAAAACAACAATTCCCATTTTCCGAGCCCTCCGTTCATCCCGTAACAAAAATATTGATGTTGCTAAGATATACTGTAAACCCTGAATAAATTTTGCAGCGCCATACTGTAAACATTGACATAAATACTTCCAGCATTAAAAAAACGGCCTAGGAGTAAATTGTTCACTGATTGTTCAAATTGATGCGATTACAGACATAAATATCGTAAATGTGGGTGCTTCATTTTACACTACACAGTTATCGATAAGGCTAGAATTTATTACTAGATCATTTCACGGCTCTGACTCCGCTGTACGGCCTGATCTAGATGGACCATAATCATAACCCATAATAGCTGCAGGGGCTTAAGGTCCGGCCGCGCTAAATTTGCCAAAGACGTAAACAACAATGGCCGCTCGAAATTGAATAAAATCGATATACAAGAACATTTATTTTAAGTAATGTTTGTTTTCGTCTAAATCTCCGAGCTAACTAGACGAAAACAAACATTACTTAAAATAAATGTTCTTGTATATCGATTTTATTAAATTTCGAGCGGCCATTGTTGTTTACGTCTTTGGCAAATTTTGCGCGGCCAGACTTTAGATCTCTTGCAGACTATAAAGAATGGCAGTGAAGACAATAAATCTGGTGGCTTTATAGAGGTCCGTATTTATACCAGACTGCTATTCACTGATAATCTCTCAATACATAGTCATACAAACATAAACTCACGACTTCTTCCCATGGGGTTAGGCAGAAACTACAAAACTGCTACGATCCTTACATAGGTACTCCTTTTGCCTCGTTCACTTTCATACATCTGGTGATACACGCACGCCGGTTGCGAGTAATACGATCCTGACCTTTCTAAAGATCATCACCAATAAGGTTACTATCTCTCAATACAGTTCGCGTTGTAGGCATTGTAAAGTAAACAAGAGATACTATATTCATACAAGCAATTATATTGGTTATCAACGCCTGATGAAATTAAATAGCAACTATACGTCCAAGTGCGACTAAAGTCTCAATAGTGTAAATTGCTCAGAAAGTTTTCGCACGTTCAGCCAATATCTGCGATATGTTCACCAGAATCATCATTAACATCTCATATCTCTTTGCTGTTGCTGGTGCCTTGGTTATTTCCCGTGAACAAGAGAAATTTAGAAAATCAGAACAAATACGAGACACACGGGTGCCCAATTTTAACTCCCTTTAATCTTGCCCTCGGGCTTCACTTAGTCTGTGCCGCCTTGTCAACCTTGGTTTTATTTTTAACTTGAACGCGGCTTTCATATCTCTAGTGTATAATGTATTACAGTGTACAAAACTTCAAGCGATACATAAACTGCAAGCACACTGCAAGGTTCTTCTTGCATTTTATATCGCCTTGGTACTTTGCAAGTGTTACTTAATTAGTTCATTTTTCCCCTCTACGAAGATCCTTTGAGAATAGAAATGATCAAAAAAATATCTTGGGCAATTAAAACAAACGTCCTGTCCTTCGTTGATCTTTTGATCTACAAAATTAAAACCGGCGACAGGAATGTCTTGCTTCACGCAGTTGCACTACACAGGATCAAGAAAGCGCTTCTCTAAGATAACTGTAATATATAATTTGATAGTAACGTGATCTATCTTTACACCGTGTGAGCACACTAATTAGGTAATGTAAGCCGAAGAATTATGGAGCGAGTAGAAAGAACATGCTCATAATTATTATTATAGGTCTCAAAGCGACAACAAGATCGTGGATTAGCTGTATTCTTGATAAATTGAGTAGAAACTTTTGCTTCACTAATGTACAGGAAACTCGAGTTCTTGCATTGAAAACCGAGTCACACTTTGAGGTGCTCAAGAAACTGAGTAAGGAAGCACATAAAGGGTACACTAAAGCTTAACATTTCCGGAGAAAAAATGCAGGAAGAAGAACGCATCGTTCCCAAACACCAGAGCTTAGTCCGCCCACTGTGGTCACCCCTTGTAAAATTTCTAAATTTATAACAGTAAATGTTTATGGTGTACATAATAAAGAATATTCTGTATATCTTAATAATGGAGAAGAGAAACATTAGTAAGCGATTAACGATTTGAATGGGACGTACCGAAGCTCGAAGGCCAGTACTATACTTTACCTACAATGTTTTTTTTGTAAGAAAGAAGTATTGGAAACTGTATACTTGGAGGACTTCGGTTAACAACTTATAACATCAACATGAATGGCAAACAAGTTTTACACAGCCACTTAGTCCTTTTATGATACCCAGTACCACTCAATTTGTAAAAGATATCATGGTCTGAAGCCGTGAACGTCCAATCGAATCAGCTTTATTGAAAATCAGATCGACTTCATCAATATCAGTATTTGGTAACATTTGACCTTTAATAAAACAATATGCAGAAGCTGTACCTGTATATGTTTTATTTTCAACCGGCATTTTGTTTTTGCTAAAGATGAAATAATTGTCCTACCGGTTCTAATATTTCTTTGCCTAGCGAACTGAAAGTTAATTGGATTGGAAGTAATCTTTACCTTGAGTAAAAACTCTTAAGTTTCTACAAAGTTTTCGGAGATTGCGTTGGTCTGTCTGGACATGATTGGTATTATTTGGGATCTTTACTGTATAGGAAGAATACCTAGAAACCCTTCTACTAGGGAGGCACTGATTCAGTGAAGATCATTGGACAGTTTACGATTCCTCTTACTTTTCTATCCGATTGTGAACTATCCACTGCTCGGCTCCTACAAACAAAAACGAATCGTTTTGCTTACCTATGGTAGCATTGCCAATCTGGGCATATAAATAAATTTATAAGCTAATTTTACCAGAGAGCTACTTCCATATGGGAGAGGGTCTACTATGCAAAGCTATGAGGTCTTTAATTAATTATTAGTAAAGATACAAGAGTCGTAAATCATAGGAATCGGACCATTAGTCGATAGATTTTTACCTACCCTTCAATTTACGTCCATTGTCCTATTTATATGAGGGGTTGCGCACTAGATCCGAACAAATAGGACGATGGACTTTTTCTCGGATTCGGATCGGACGTAGTGCGTAACCGCCCTTACTCGTGGTTCGTGTCATTATCGGCCCTCTCAAGGTCTCCAATATTGATAAAATCAAATAACTACTAAAAATAAGTACACTGTGTGTCCAGTTTTGTCCTATATCAAAACTTCCGTGTCGGTGTATTGTAATCGTAACAATCTTTGTTTCACTAATAACGAGACGCGATATGAGTTTATCGGACACTCGACAGTCTTGGCGCTGCGCTGTGTTCCTATTAATTGTTGCATTTACTCTGATAGTAGGGACTCAACGTAAGTAAGTACTTTATCCAATAAGGTAACGACGAGATAAATATCTTAAAAGGAAAAGTTCTCTTTTTGCGACGGCTTTTGGAATTAAAGTTGAAGAAAGTACTCCAAGAATTAGCCAACTAGGCTGATCTGATAAACCGTCTGAATTTGATTTGAATTGGTTTAGAAAAGATTATCTGGAAGTATTTTGTGATCATCCTTAGGGGCAATTCTCGTAATTTTAAGATCGTTCACAGTCTGATCTCAGAGTCTCTATCTGTTAAAAATCTCTCTAATTGTCCTACATTTTTGACATTGATAGTCGCTAAGATGAGATTGCGGCTAGATTGAGTTTTTATTCGGGAATTGCCTTCTGAGCTCTTACTATGAAACGTGTATTTACCAATTCCAGCGGTTTCAAATTCAACTCTTCAGTTTACAAAAACCACTACTGAACACAGACGTAGGTACAATGCTATCTTTTACGCCACTCTTTCTGCTGTATCCACTCGCATTTGTAAAGCTTTCAAAATAATTCAATTTCAGAAAACAAAAGGCAATTCATCCAGTTCACAAACAAACAATATCGGGGGTGTGTTTTACTCTAGTTTTACTCTCGTTTCAACGGAAAGCGTAGTAAATTCACAGAATTCGCTTCAATAACATTCACTATTTTCCCAGAACTGTTCGGGAAAGGGGGAATATAGTAGCAAGTAGTCAGTGGAGCATTCAGGGGGGTTGCACTGTGGTGAGGGGAGGGGCGGACCTAGACGTCCTTAATTTGCGCCCTTGTCCTCGTCTACATAGCGCCAACGCAGATGTTGCGGGTTTATTTAGTTTAGCGTGGGTTTAATATGACTCCTTTGAGCTCATAGTCGGATGTAATGTATCCCTGTGTCATCTAATGAGATCCTGTTCAGTGTCTAATGTTGAATATTTATTAATAATATTATTTATAAAGAGGTAAAGTTTGTGAGGTTGTAGGGGGTAATCTTTGGAACTACAGATCCGATTCCGAAAATTCCTTCACTAAAGTGAAGCTTCAGTATTGCCGAATGTCATAAGATATATCTATATATATAAAAGAAAGTCGTGTTAGTTACACCACTTATAACTCAAGAACGGCAGAGCAGATTTGGGTGAAAATTGGTAGGGAGGTAGCTTAGAGCCAGGAGACGGACATAAGATACTAAAAAAAATCAGAAAAAAAAAAAAAAAAAAAAGAATCAGACTTGGAATAACAAAACGCAAATGACAGGGCTAGGAGTAGGCTCGGGGTAGGGCAGGAGTAGGGTAGGAGTAGGGGTAGAGTAGGAGTAGGGGTAGGGTAGGAGTAGGGTAGGGGTACGGTAGGAGTAGGGTAGGGGTAGGGGTACAGTAGGAGTAGGGGTAGGGTAGGAGTAGGGTAGGGGTACGGTAGGAGTAGGGTAGGGGTAGGGGTACAGTAGGAGTAGGGAAGGGTTAGGATAGGAGTAGGGTAGGGGTACGGTAGGAGTAGGGAAGGGGTAGGGTAGGAGTAGGGTAGGGGTACGGTAGGAGTAGGGTAGGGGTAGGGGTACAGTAGGAGTAGGGAAGGGTTAGGGTAGGAGTAGGGTAGGGGTACGGTAGGAGTAGGGAAGGGGTAGGGTAGGAGTAGGGTAGGGGTACGGTAGGAGTAGGTTAGGAGTAGGGTAGGAGTAGGGTAGGAGTAAGGGGTAGGAGTAAGGGGTAGGGAAGGGGTAGGAGTAAGGTAGGAGAAGGGCAGGGGTAGGATTGGTAGGAGTAGGGTAGGGGGTATTAGTAGGACACCACGTGAACGAAGTCGCGCCGGGCAGCTAGTTTTATAATAAAACAAGACATTTCACGCGGACGAAGTCGCGGGCAGAAGCTAGTGTTAAAATAAATGTGAAATCATGCTTGAAAAGGCACTTTTATAGTTTCATCTTGTATCTATACAGAATGTCCCTGGAAGTATGGATCAAATCGAATAGGGGCGTGGGCAAGATCATTTCCAAACTTTTTAACCCTGAGAATGTCGGTGATTTTTTTTACGGTTCATAAGTTTTGACCAATACTTGTTTTTTTTTCAATCAGTGCCCAAAGCTAAAAATCATTAAAAAAAAAACTATCAGGACTATCAACTTAATTTTTTAGTAACCCTGATAGTTTTTTATTAATGTTTTTTTTTCTTTGAGCACTATGCGAAGTGATTGAAAAAAATAAAAATGGGTCATAACTTTTGAACCGTAAAAAAATTCACCGACATTCTCAGGGTTAAAAAGTTTGGAAATGACCTTGCCCACGCCCCTATTCGATTTGATCCATACTTCCAGGAACACCCTGTATACTATAATACTAATAATAAAGCAGAAGAGTTTGTTTGTTTGAACGCGCTAATCTCTGGAACTACCGGTCGGATATGAAAAAATATTTTTGCATTTGATAGCCCAATTCTTGAGGAAGGCTATTATAGACTATTTAATATCACGCTTTAGGAGCTAAACAATTTATCGCGCCTTAGGAGCTAAACAAAAAGAAAAAAGTCAGAAAGAACGCTAAGCAAAAACGAAGTAATGGCGCAGGCAGGTGATGGGATGCAACGGGGTGGGTCAGGGGAACAAGAAACACTCGGACGAAGTCGCGGGCAGAAGCTAGTACAAGATAAAATTAGATTCTTAGTGAGCCCGTCAATGAAAACTATACCTAAGTAGCTCTAACGAAAAACTAGTTAGCTTTTAGCTAGAACTGTCTGGACCTTAATAATAATAATCACCCTATAATGTTCCCACTGCTGGGACACAGGCCTCCCCTCTGTTAGATGGAGTGGGCCGTAATCCACCACGCGAGCCCAGTGCGGGTTGGTAGGTGTCACATGTCTTCGAATTTTTGGTTCTAGGACATGCCGGTTTCCTCAAGATGTTTTTCTTCACCGTTTTGAGAGCAGTGGTGATGAAATAATTTACACAAAGTAAAGCGCCTGTCAGGGTTCGAACCTACGACCTATATCTCGTAAGTCGCGGTCGTTACCACTGGGCCACCACTGCTCTCGAGTCTGTCTGGACCTTACGTGAGTAAATTTGGATAAGGGCCGAAAGATGATGAACCCCGAGTACCCGAGGGGAGAGAAACCATAGTCATGGGCACGCAGAAAGGACTGGACTCATTACTGGACTGTGTTTGTTTGGTTTATTATCTGGACTATTCTGGACAATGTAAAAGGGCATTTAATCCGATTTTCTTTTACGCTAACCAAATCGCTGGGCAGAATACATTCCTAATCGCTAATCATATTATAAATTCCGTGCCACTAAACCGATTATTAATACATTAGGTTTCATAACATTCACATTCCTCTACAATTACAATAAGCAGCGCCATCTATGCAATAACTCGATAACTAACTGAGTCTGATATTTGAACAGCTTTATCAAAAAGGTTATACATGGTCAGGTCATCAGGTGCAATGCCACAAGGCAGTTTTAATAACAACATTACAACGTAACAAAAATACCTTGTAAGACATTGGTTGTAACTTTGTAATTTTATTTTTGGTGAGTTTTAACCACTAGAATTTTTTTTTGTACAATTTTCAAGTAGGTACCTACTAGGTAAAATCATAAAATGATAAAAATACTGAGTTTATAGGAACTGAAAACAACTTTGCTCGTAAGTCTTGTCGATTTTAGGATGCTTGGGTATCCTATTTATCATCTTGCCAAACCCCTTTGAGAATAAAATAAAATATTAATTACAAATTAATGACACAATGGAGGAGGCCTACACCTGCAGGAAATTGCAATGTTGGTGTGACCGATGTTTATGTAATACATACACACATAAGAGATTAAAGAGATGGCGTGACGAATTGGACGCCTATCTAAAGGATTGGCCAGAGATAGCAAGAGACAGGAGAAAATGGAAAGACGGAAGGGAGGCCTTTGCCCTGCAGTGGGACACAACAGGCTCATAATAATAATAATAAATAATACACACATAAACTCATGCCTTCCTCCCCTGGGGTTAGGCAGAAACTACAGAATGCCACATGCTATGATCCTTACATGATACTCCTTTTAGTTGATGTAATTTACTATATTATTATGCCTCCGAAGAGAAATGCTTGCCTTTGCATTATTGGGGTGTAATTAATAAGAAAGAACACAAATTTATCATCACATCTCATTTACTTAAGTGTATTGTATGACAGGCGCTTTACTTTTTGTTAATATGTTCATCACCACTGCTCTCAAAATGGTGAAGGAAAACACTGTGAGGAAACTGGCATGTCCTAGAACCAAAAATTCGAAGTCAGGGACGCCTATCACCTCGCACTGGGCCTGTGTGGTAGTTTAGTAGCCCACTCCCTCTCGAAGAGAGGAGGGCTGTGTCCCAGCAATGGGAACATTATGTTGTTTATAAGTGTACATTATAAAATTATAGGCTGATTATGTGTTTTTGCATACTAATGAGTTTCTTAAATATAAATTTATGTGTCTAAAAATATTTACACAGGTGATGTTATGTTGTACAGAATTTATTATTTTACTGTATTTTAAATTGAAAAAATATTTGTTTATTATATATATCTTTTAATTTATAGCTAGACACCTTCCTTGAGGAGCTGGGGTGGAATGAATAAGGAACTACTATGCAAAATATGCACTTTGACATGGAGTTGCGGACACCAGCCCATATGTATAACCATACATAATGTGACCATTTATTTTTTTGTCCGAGAGGGTGTTACTAGGTATTTATTAAAAAGAGAAAAGGACATGAAAAATAATATATTACATTAGGTATAATTAATAATATGTAAGTTTAACCTTACATTACGGTTGAAGACGCATTTGTTTTGTATTTTTCGGTGGAGCAAATTAGTTTTAAAATGTTGGGTCCAGTTTTTAAGTAGGAATGGAGCTTATCTCATGATTTGTCGATGTTAGTCTTTGTAATTAAAATTTATCGACTACTTACTGTTTTATGTTTTGCGCTGTCTTATAGTTTTTGATATTCAGAATATTCATATACAATGTAAATTGTTCATGAATAAATTGAATTATTTAATTCAATTTATTCATGAACAATTTTGTTGTTTGTTTCGTTTGGTCCCTGTGTAAAAGCGGGACATTTTTGCTCTGGTTGGGGACAACAGTACAGACAGCCTGAAAGGGGGACTGTCCCGCCCAAAGCGTGACGAATGGTCACGTTAAATATACAGTATCTTTAGGATCAAAACTGAGCTTTATAATAGCAACGCAGAGCCTGTATTTGTAAGCATCATCATAATAATCAAGATTTCTGTAAAATTATAATGAACGACTCGCCAGCACACTGGTAGACCCTGAGAGATTTTTGTTGTGTAGTTAAAACCAAACTAAAATAGGCTAAGTGTAGTAAATAAATTTCAAAAAACATATCAATTGTTTTCAGTTTTTCTAGGCTACACCAAAGAGTGTTTGTCTCTACTAAGTGAATTCAGAACAATTACAGTAAGTACTTCTATTGTGGGTAGGAACACAGTCTGACAGCATATTACATCCTGTTACATAATCTTCTATTGATCTTTGTGTTCCTAGTATCTATAACAATAAGATTGGGGCTAAAGATCTTATGAAATTATTGGTTTTCACTTGACTGATTTTATGGTTTACTGGTAATGTATGTTTGATTTCCAAAATGTTGATATTCAGTAAGTACTTATTGATATCACTGTGCTGCCTATCAACACCTGACCTTTATATTCATTGAGACAAAACAATCAAAATATTTTCGTAGATAAAATATCTTACAAAACACATAATTATTCTTAAACAAATTAGTCCCTAAATAGTTTATACGAGGTGTCGTCTTTAGGAATTGTTTCATGGTTCTATGTCAGGTAAATATTTATGGACGTTTGGAGTTTTATAGCCTTTTTTACAGTCCTAAATAACTTGAATAAAATAAAATGTGTATTGAATCGTGGAAAACTTGCGGTCATTAGCAGTGAAAGTCATTAGACGCCACTTTAAAAGGTATTTGGGGCAAGAGGCTACCAAGGATCATACAATTATGAAATCAATTGATTTCACATACTTTAGGAACAAAGAAAATAGCACCAAACTGGTATTTTATTGCTTCAAGGTTGTCAAAAAGATATTATAAGTACCAACAGTACAAAACACGATTGTCACTTCAAACAAGAAAAATTGTGCGTAGTTTCCTTACCTGGTGAGAAAATCTCGCTGCTAGGAACTAAACACCGAAATCCAAGCTTTTCTAAATACAGTCCACGTAAACTAATCACGGGATATTACTACTGATAAGGATAATCTGCAAAACACTGAAAAATGCAAGACCATCGGGACGGAACAACAAGCGAAAACATGCCGAACGACCAAGAAAGAATCGTAAAACAAGGACAGACAGATTTACTTGTCAATACGAAGAAGGCTATAGTTTGAGCCTGAAATATTTTTTACCTCTATCTTTCTGCACACGAGTGAAAGAGAAAAAGCATGATTTGAATCGGATTAATTCACACATTACGTTTCCATGAGCATGAAAGAGATAAAAACTGGGCGACATAGAGTAGAATCAGCTGTGGACAGTGGACAGCTGTTGTCAAGAGGGATGTTTGTGGATGTTTGGATTAGTATTTTGTTGTTGACCTTATTTTTATCACTATTTTTAAATGTTACTAATTTTTTTTTTCAAAACTTAATCGCTGAAAATTATTAGTATCAAGAGAAACTTCGGGGACTAAATTCTTAGGTTTATTATGAAGCCTTGTATGTATTTAGAATGAAAGTTTTCGACTACTTTCTTGTTGAGTTGTTGTTAGTAGGTATGTATGTACAGACGCCAGCACATCAACCTACACCTAACTGTCAAATTTTCCCAATCAACATTGAACCTTATACTTTAGCGATAAAGTTGAAAATCTATTACAGAAATCTGACAGATTGTAGTAGGTTGATGTGCTGGCGTCTGTACATACTTGTCCTGATAGTTGAGTTTAATGTCAATAACCCGACATAATGTGAGATGGCGCTGTTTCCAGTTCCAACCAAGGCTTCACTATGGTCTATTTTGGCCAAAGACAAGATCGCTGATTGAGCTTCGGAGAAACATTTGTCATTTGTCTTGTCTGTCTGTCATGTCATTGTCATTTTGTGACAGATAGATAGGATAGAGCCGTTCACAATTTTGTGATTTTACGCTTATTGAGACGCTAATTGCAAATTTTTCTAAGTATATTGGCATCAATCCAAACCTACAAACAGATTGTAGTACATATTTTTATATAAAGTTATTAATTCAGTGTTTTAATCCCCATTATTTAAGTTTATAACATCAAGTGGAAGCTGAAGAAGTCTTCTGTCAGTTGTTCACTTCACAACAATAACCTTTCGTCATTGTGGATAGGCTAATTACGTATAATTAGTACACGAAAATATAATAACAGCGACAGTGAACGCGATGGCAAAGGAGGAAGACGACGACAACTTGCCCGATAAAGATGCGGCTAAAGAATTCTATGCAAGATATGAACCAAAAGAAATAATAGGCAGGTGAGAAAATAATTGTGGTGCTCACAAGTGTCTAGCGATTTTCGATAAGTTGCGTTGGTGCCAATTTTTAAGGAACTAGGGAATTATTTAAAGCTTGTGGGCATCATTACAAGTGATGTTACTCATGTCTTCTGAGTGACCTTGGGGATGAGAACGTTAACTTCCGTTGATAAATCAATTTTACTGCAGAGAATTAAAGTAATCGGATTCCTGAAATTCGACCTCTTTAGTTGGCCTTCAACAATTGTGTTTTTTTTTTTTGGTAAAAAAGAATAGAATACTCTTTATTATGTACACCATATAAATAGCAGTGTATGTTTATTATTAAAGTCTTATAATTAATAATATTTAGGCAAATATTTTTATCCAAGTCTCAACAATAGTCTTTTGAAATAAAGCGTCACATTCTGATAATTTGCAATTTTATTCACATTTTGTAATAAAAAATGATACAAAATATTTTACCAATTCATCTCTTCTCCCACAGAGGCATAAGTTCAACAGTGCGAAGATGTATAGAGAAGGAAACAGGAAAAGAATATGCAGCCAAGATCATAGATCTCAGTCAGGAGTCCCAGGATGGGGTAGACACGCACACCATGAGGGACGCCACCAGGCAGGAAATACACATCCTGCGGATGGTATCTGGACACCCTTATATTAGTGAGTGAGTTGTTGGCTCTTTATTGCACAAATGGCTCATTGATATTGGCCCAAAAATATTGAGAATTATCTAAATAATGACCAGAAACAGAATAACGGAAGGATATTCCCTGCAATGAATTTATGTTCAGAATTTTGTATTATTAGCATAGTGTGATGGTGTTGCCTCTCCTTTTGCAATTTCATTATTTTGTCACCTTTTGCAAAAGCTATAAAAAGTCAAAGTCATAGTAATTTATTTGCCAGAAAGGGCAAAGTTTTACCTAAGGTCCAGCTGCGTTAAATCTCCGAGCTAACTAGACGAAAACAAAGATTACTTAAAATAAATGTTGTTGTATATCGATTTTATTCAATTTTAAGCGGCCATTGTTGTTTACATCTTTGGCAAATTTAGTGCGGCTGGACCATAAATGACAAATTATTTCTGTAAGTAGGTTTGTACTAGTCTGGGAAAACTGATAGTGGCGAAATGTAGATCTTTCTTTTATATTGTGAGTAAAAAACTGAATGGGGTAAGAATACTAAGAATATCAGAATAGGCTGTGTGATGTCTAGTAACAAAAAATTACCAGGCAAAGTCGCATTTCAACCAAAGTTCTAATATTTTAATGAGCAACTAGAACAAATCACCTGAAGTAATATAATTTGTTTCAGTTGAACTGCAGGATGTGTTCGAGTCGGAGACATTCATATTCTTAGTGTTTGAGCTGTGTAAGAATGGAGAGCTCTTCGACTATCTTACTTCAGTGGTCACGCTGTCCGAGAAGAAGACTAGGTATATTATGAGGTATGTTGACTGCAATTTATTATATTTTTGTTTATTATTTAGGTAGGTAATAGGTAATACGGGCTGGTGTCCGCAACTCCACGTCAATGCGCGTATTTTGCGTACGGGTGGGAAAATCGATTATTCGATCCACTCCAGCTCCTCAAGGAAGGCCAGCAACGCCTTGATGTTATTGACTGTCTCACTTAGGGTACCTGGGTTACCGAAGTACTTTGTCCTGTACGTGGCCACCACTGGGCAGTTTAAAATATTATTTAGGTAGGAAACATTGTGTATTTTACTGTACAGTCAACAGCATTTTTCAAGATTCATTAGCAACTTCTATTATTGTATAGATAGAAATTTTATGGCATTACAAGGATAGTATTCACGGCGTTCTCACCTACCGCCTGACGCAGGTCCTCACCGGACACGGATGTTTCGGGAGGTTCCTGCACATCATCAGGCGGGAGGAGACGCCCGGGTGTCACCATTGCGAGGATCGCCCAGAGGACACGGTGGAGCATACGGTGGAGGTCTGCCCCGCTTGGGCGGAGCACCGCCGTGTCCTCGTAGAGGCGATCGGCAACGGCGGCGACCTCTCGCGTCCGGCCCTGGTTCAAGCCATGGTCCGGGGCGAGAGGGAGTGGGAGGCGGTCACCTCCTTCTGCGAAGCAGTCATGCTAGCGAAGGAGGTGGCGGGACGGCTCAGGGAGAGAGCCGCACGCCTCAGCCGCCGCGGGAGACGCTACGGGCGTCGGGAGCCGCGTGACGACTCCCGGCCACCGTAGGCGCGGGCCTGCGGACGGAGAGTAATGGGTAGCTCTCCGTCCGATCAGGACCAGGCCCGTGCCGGACGGCGCGTATGTGTTCCACGCGCGCCTCAAAGAGATGTCAGCAATAAGGAAGGGGCCCGCCAGGGCCGAAGCCTGCCGGGGTAGCGGGATCGTCCGAAAGGGTTACCGCTGCCCCGGAACATAAAGGGCTAAGGAAGGAACACGGGTGGGTTTTAGTCAGTAAGAGTCTGACACTCCCTTCCGCTCCACCCAGAGCGGGAGGAGTCATTAGATGATTTCCCATCCACAAAAAAAAAAAAAAAAAAAGGATAGTATTTTCAAAACCATACTTTTATAAAAAAAAAATCTCAAAGTTGCAATAATTATTTTATGAGAAAATTGCTTTTGAATTTTGTGTACTTAAGAAATTTATGACTGTACAGTATTTTATGTTATTATTGCATGAGATATTATTCACCTAAGCTCCTAAAATAATTGTTATCACAGGATGTCTTAGCTATGGCGGTGTGGTTTTATAAATTGCATAAACTCAATGAGAACATCAAGACTATCTACATTGAGCTGGTTCTGAAAATTCATAATAATGTCTTGTCCTATTAGTCCCTATATACAGTGTGGGTCTTCATAATGTGCACATATCGAAATTAGGGAAACTAAGCTTAATTTTATCGATGGAAAAAAATTAAAGGAGATGTTTCAAAATGTATGGAGCCTGGGCCAGGTCCTTGTACACTATACTTAAAAATAGGGTAATTCATTTAAAACAGTTCTCAATTGTCCAATTACTTTAAAATGGCTTGGTTTGCTGGTAAACACAAGAAATTACACTTGAAATTGCAACACACAACAAAAACCCGTAATGGCGGTAAGCTGTCATTTTGATTGATTAATGACGTTTGACAGGAATGTTTCTTAAGTGAAGTGACACTGTTGTGACAGCTGACAGGTCTCTTTTTATGATCAATGGTTTACTGTCATTGTTTTTAAGCACAGAGTAACTAAATCGGTGAGACGCCATATTGAAAGTCGATAAAAATAATGGATAAATATCAATTCACTCCCACAACAGTATACATTTAACTGAATTATCTGTATTTTTCCCGAATTCTACGGATTTTTCTCTTTTTTATGAGCTACCTGTACATAGACCTGGCCCATTTTGAAACATCTCCTTTGAAGGAATTTAAAGAAAAAATATTTTTTATAGCATTTTTAAAATTCTTGTTCACTAGTTTCAGTGCTGTGACCCCTGCGTAAACAAATCGGTATAACTTTTAAATTTATGTTCTATCACGATGTAACAAACTCAGTAATGACTGGAAATAACAAGGCGTCCTCATAAAATAAATATGTCTAGAAAAAAAAATTGCCCTCAATTGAGAATTAAGGTGTTTTTTTTTTTACAAAAATCAGATATTTTTTCATAATTTTTTTAATAAAAAGCCCCGATTACCTACTCAACCCTTCGGGGAAACAAGCCGTGATCTTGTTATGGCACCGGGCCCGCGTGGTGGATTACGGCCCACTCCCTCTCACAGAAAGAGGAGGCCTGTGTCCCAGCAGTGGGAACATTATAGGCTGATTATGTATGTATCTTTTACTTTTATCACCTTCCAAGTCGTAACTTTCCTAAAAGCATTACAAGTTCAAATAAAACATTAACAATCACGTGTAAATCACAATAGCGTAATAATAGAAAAGTCTTTAATATGTAAATATTATAATGATCAATTATAAAGCCATTGTTTACGCAACAATGATCTATCTGTTATCAAACTGCGTATGACGCGCGTGTCATAGAGAGTGTTCGCAGCATGCACTTGTATCTCAATTAATTTGATACATCTGTGCTAGGCTTCGTCACAAAGGCGCGATTCGCGATTTCTTCTTGAGTCGCAAATATCGCAATGCCAAAGTTGATTAGGGGTGTAGATATGCACGTATTTTTTTAGAAAACTTACAGTGTCGTAAGATACGCAATATACAAAAATAACAGCCACATTTTTATAAAACTCCCACGGACCCCAACTCACCGAATCGCATCGCATCGCCCGCCCCCGCTTTTACTTTGTTTTCGCTTAGCTCTTTCTGACTTTGTTTCTTTTTGTTTGGTTCCTAAGGATCGTTGCGTTATTTTAAAAGTCAGAACATTCTTCATGAAATGGGCTATCAAAAGCAAAAATATTTTTCATATCTTACGGATACCTCCAGAGATTAGCGCGTTCAAGCGAACAGACTCTTCAGCTTTATTATTCCTCTTCTTTTTCGTGTCGCTGCACGACTGTATTTCAGATCTTGTTGGCCCAAAACTTCGCCATTTCCTTGGCGTCGTCAGGGCCGGGCTATCCCTAGTATATCAGTATATACTAATAATAAAGCTTGACCTATCTATTGTTGCGACATCTATACATCGCAATTCGCAACACAAAGACGTGTCGAGAAGTCGCGTCGCGTGCCCCTGTGTGGAGGATCCTTTAACAACCTTTCGCTATTCTCGTGTAGCCTTTGTCCTTTATGACGTGAAACCAATCAGCATATTTCGCCATTGTTCTTCAATGTGGGTAATAGATAAAATGTAAGCAGGCCGTTTAGTACAGACGCCAGCACATCGACCTACTACAATCTGTCAAATTTCTTTAATAGATTTTCAACTATATCGCTGAAGTTATAAGGTTCAAAGTTGATTGGGAAAATTTGACAGTTTCGGGTAGCTTGATGTTCTGGCGTCTGTACAATATTTTGTACTAAAATAGCGCGTGATATTTACGCGACCCGCTTGGGTGGTTTAATTCAAGGGTAATCTATTGTGCATTATGGCCTGAGGTACGGGTCATCGGGCATGAGCTTTACCTACTTATCTCAGTTATCTCTAAATGTCTAAGGTTACGATATTTATTATTTCCGGGTGCATAAAAAGTATGGAATTGGTTCTTCTTATCTTTCTGCTATTAATTAATTAAAAAGGAATGTCATCATTCTCCTGCCCCTTATCCCAACGCAACATGTCTTTTTCTTCATGCAACATGTCATACTTTTCTATTATTTATTATAATTAGCCATTAATGTCACACTGCTGGACAAACCTAATCTGGCCTCCCTATTCTCCTTCCACCTTTCTCTGTCCAGAGCTGCCAAGGACCAATCTTTATTAAAGGAGTCCAGCTCATCCCGCCATCCCGCCATCTCCGTATGGGTCTGCCGCGATATCGGACCCTTTTGGCCCTCGGAAAGCTGCCACGCTTAAATGGAATTGGGCTGGACACATCTGCCACATGTCAGACGATCAATGGGCCTCGTCGTCATTTAAAAAGGAATATATTCTTGCTTAGAAATAATTAATAAAGTAATAATTAATTCAATATTAACTGCTAAGTTGTTAAAATTAAGTCTAGAGCTAATTTAAGTACTTAATTAAAACTTTAATAACACTTCCTTTGGTTCGCCATAATCGGGCAAAAATACGCGTAATGTATAGTTATGTACACAGATAAGTTATCTCGGCAATTAAAACGATATTTCCTACTAGATAAAGTCGTAATTTGATTTTAGAAATATCGTTCCTTAGGTAATACACAACAAAGAAGCCACGTAGGTAGGAACTTTGTAGTTTATCATTTGCATTTTGCTTGTACCATAACTCCCGGATGTAGACAGCACTTTGCAATTGTATTCTATGTAGAATAGCATAGATCGACCTTATTTTTCCTACCTCCTACTTTGTTTTTTTTTTCCTAAGCCCCCAGTTTTGTTTACTTATCATCTGTCGCGAATCTGAAACAGCTATTGTCACGATTATATTCAAACGTGTAATATTATAGTCATAAGATAGGATATATAATTTTCTCTTGAGTCTTACTGCTCCCCTGAAAGTCTCAAACGACGACGAGGGGGCGTCATCGCCCACGTTGACAACCTGGCATAGAGCAAAGCAATGATCGGTTTTCCAAGTACGGCTTGTGGAGGTAGAGCTTACCTCGCGTATGTGGACCAATACTCGGTTTCTGAATTCATTATTCTCCTGCCCAATATATTTGGGGTCTTCGCAACATGTCTCTTTCTTCCTATACTTCTCTATTACTTCTCTTCTCGGTAGTTACACCGAGTTCCTTCTAGCCATATCATCTTTCACACAGCCCCTCCATCGTTTCTTTGGTCTTTCCCGACTCATAAAGCCGATTTCTGGATCGAGAATGTGAAAATTGAAGGACGCTAAAAATAGTAGCCTGCCAAGAACAGCGCTCTGTTGTGCTCAGTCTGGACAAAAGGTCGCACTAATAATAACCTCCGTGTCACGTGTCAGAAATAGCCTTTCATGCCCTTTATGGATGGATCTGCTGACCTATCATCATAAGGGATAATTATACAAACCGAAGTTACAAAAATAGATATGGCTGAGGAATCATGGCCGGTCTGAACGTAGGCTCTCCTAAAGGTGAGTCGGGGATCGGGAGACAAAGACCATTTGTAAGGGCGGGCGCGCGCCCACTAAGGTTTCCGGAATTTTTTTGTAATTTTTCAATACCGGTATTGAAAATATTGAAATATCTAATACCGGTATTGGTGATTTTATTTTATTTTCAGTAGAAACTACAGTGACACAATTTCGTTCTATTGCATAAATATTATATTTCCAACCAATTTTTCATGTGTGGTAAGTTTTAAAAACTGCTTATTTTGATTATCTCGCGGTTTATAGTTACTTACATTTTACTACTACTTGCGCAGGAGTCTGACGTAGGTACCTAACCCTCCGAACTTGCCAGACGGAGGGTATCCATGAGGATTCCCCACGAAAAAAAAAGGTAAAGTATGGGATAAAAAAAATGGTAGTCTTTATAATGTATTTGCGTCTCGGTCAAGGCAAGAGGTACATAGAACAATAGAAGTACTATCCTGAGCATGCTGAGGGGAGAAGAAAGGTGGGGGAACGGTGTGGGGGATTCTCCCATGCGCTAAAAGGTGCATCCTACGGAAAAGTCACCCAATACATTTTTAAAGTAATACAAAATTTGAGCGCAGCCATAACTCTGTAGGTCCAATAAAACTAGAGAATACACGTTTTGTATACTATAAAAATGTACTGGGTGACTTTTCCGTGGGATGCTAGAAGACATAAGTAAAAACCTGAAAGAAGTCCGAAAATTTCGAGGTTTTTCGACCAACACGCAGTTTGCACAGGTCTTTCGAAGCTGGCCAGCTTAGTTTTACACTATTAGTAGGTATCTATCCTAACAACATCTAAAAAAATCAGTACAGTGCATTTTTTTGCGACCTAACGCGATTTTTGTGTCTACGGTGACATGCGAAAGTGTGTCTGTATGTCTGTTACCTCTTGACGCTTAAACCGCTGAACCGATTTAGATAAAATTTGGTATAGAGATAGTTTGAGTCCCGGGAAAGGACATAGGATGCCTACTTTTTTCTCTATCCTGTAAGGGGACCCTTACAGAACATCGAGCATTCGCCGTTTTTTTTTTTTCATTTTATCGAACCGTACTTCGAACACGACGCTCGATGTTTTGTTACAACCTGATTTTAAAAACCAACGAGCGTATTGGTATCATTTTATCGATCAAAGGCACGAGTGGTAGGTACCTGTAGGTCCGACATTGCTACAATGGGCGCAAAGTAGAAAGAAATGTTACAGGGAAATGCTCACTCGCCGTGAGCGTTACGACGAACGTAGGGTCGAGCATTCGCAGAAACGTTACATTACATGGAAATGCTTTTGGAAACAGGTGGCCTACCATGATCTAATTTAAAACGATTCAAAAACAAGACATTTCAGTTTAGGTTCCTAAACTGCATCGCTTGAGCTGCTCTATGGACGTCATGGTACCAAATAAGTATGAATGAAACCAAAACTTGCGACTCAGTTTGGGACAATCGCTGTCAGCAGATGGCACGGCCTAAACTGAATCGTTAAACTGACGTCGTGGTACGAATTAGAAGAACAGTTCAGTTTAGGTCCTAAAATGGATCGCGTTAAGAGCTTGTAGTAGGCCTGCTGAGCTTTTGCCTGTATTGTACAGACGCCAGCACATCAACCTACACCTAACTGTCAAATTTTCCCAATCAACATTGAACCTTATGCTTTAGCGATAAAGTTGAAAATCTATTACAGAAATCTGACAGATTGTAGTAGGTTGATGTGCTGGCGTCTGTACCATTACATGACATGGTCGAGAAAATCTCTAGTGATGTATACTCACCCTAGCTTTCGCGCATGCTCTCTCACACGACATTGACCCAATTAGAACTAATTGGGATAGTTTTTTCTCGTAATCTCTGTAATCTGAATCCGTACAAAACTAAATTAAATTACGAGTGGATAATGCTTTAAATCTCAAAAGCCACTTTGGGTGTCGTCGAAAGCAAAAACAGTGGACCGTAACAAAACAACACCATAATTAAAAGTACCTACGGGAAACTACCAAACTGCAATTTTTAAGGCTGGCCGCATACGTCCGGTTTCCTGATTCGGAATTTAGATTCGGAGACCCCGAATGCACGCATTTCATACAAAATCTTCTTTTTATAGCACACGTACTTATATTTTCCATCAGGGTTCCCGAACGGAAAATATAAGAACATGTGCGCTAAAGAGAAGATTTTGTATGAAATACACACATCAAAAGTGTCTAGGGATCAACATATATTTTTGCAATAACTTTTCTCCTGATTGATATTAATTAAAATTTTCTTTAAGGATTCATCAAATAAAGTGTTTTCGTTTGTCACAGTAACGATAAACCAAGTCACCTTTGCATTAATAAAGAAATTTGCCATTTTCCTAATAAAGGGATTTTTGACATTTGAACCACTAACACAAAAGTTCGAAAAAAAGACTGAAATAACAGTTTTCTTTAAAATTTTATTGGGTAACTTAAACAATTAATAATCCGTGTTTCTACCGCGAACACTAACAACACAAGAACATCGGTTTGGCATACTCAAAATGAGTTCATCCAAATCACGCTGTGGAATGGCAGCCCATGTTCGTTGCAACAACAAAAAAAGATCTTCTTGCGACTGGATACCCTCCATATTCGGCAGAGCTCTTCTCTGTAGCATATCCCATGCATGCTCAATCGGGTTCAAGTCTGGCGACTGAGCAGGCCAGGGCAGGACATTGATGTTAGCTGCGGCGAGAGTCTGTCTTACAACTCTTGCGGTGTGCGGTCGTGCATTATCATGCATTAACTGAAATAAGGGACCGATTTGCACTTGTAGAGGAACGATGACGTCTGATACAATCGTCTCAGCATAAATTTGAGCGTTGAGGTTGCCTCTGATCCAAATCAACTCAGTTCTTCCGCCGATCCAAATACCCGCCCATACCATGATGGTTCCACCACTATAAGGATGGACTTCCTGGCAGGATTTTAATCGCTGTTGGCGTCCAGGGGTTCTCCAGTGTCGTATACGTCTTGTATCCGGTCTCATACCAAAACGAGACTCATCAGAAAAGCACACGAAACGCCATTGTTCTTCTGCCCAATTTCTGTGTTCAAGAGCCCATTGATATCGAATCCTACGATTGTGCATTGCTATAGGTGGTACCCGTAGCGGTCTTCGGGAATGAAGGTTCACTTCATGCAAGCGGTTTCCGACTGTTTGGTCGCTAATTAAGTTCCCTGAAGAGTGATGAAGCCTCACGGCTAACATCATGGCGGTTATTGTTGGAGCTCTTCGAGTTAAGATTTGAATGTATCGGTCTTGTCTCCGTGTGGTGCAGCGATACCGTCCTCCATGGCGCTCAGCCACGGTACCAGTGCTTCGGTAACGTGTCCAAAGTCGACTGATAACACTCTGACTTGTATTCAGAGCTAAAGCCACAGTACGTTGCCGGGAACCAGCTTCTATCATTCCCACGGCTCTGAGCATTTCTTCCCTGCTTAAATGACGTCGCCGCTCCATAATAACGTTGGTTTTAATCAGTAGTAGGGAAACAGTAGCACTAATAATGTCTTCAATGCGTTGTATGTTTTTATAGGGAAAATATTGACAGCTGATTTTCATCTTTTACTCGAATTTGATTCACAGTTCCTGATTCAAATTATGAAATGCACCAAAAAGGATCCATATAAATTTATAAAATCATAAATTTATTACAAAGCCACATCTCAATCTCAAGAAATCCGCATAAAAATGCTTGATCCCTAGACACTTTTGATGTGTGTACTTGCATTCGCGGTCTCCGAGTCTGTATTCCACAAACCGGACGTATGCGGCCGGCCTAAGCCATTCCATTATCTATTACGGACAAAATCTATAAACGTCACAAAGCACGTTCAGACATGTGCACGTCTCTATCTTGCACTTTGACAGACAGGAGACTTGCAACAGTGACAGGAACAATGCATAGCCATATTACGTGCTAAGTAACGTTTATAGATCTCTCTCTAACACATCTGACCATCGACAATACCCTCCCTCTTAAAATAGCGGAGAGCAATCTCAAATTCTAGACTTTTAACAAGTTCTAATGTAGGTATGTAAACTGCACACAATCCTGCTTTCTCTTAAAAACGATATCGTCAACGAATATTCTTATTACTCGAAAAAAGGAGGTTACCCAATGATAAACAGCATTTTAAAACAACACATCTATCGTAATTGCACGTTTTATGAGATCATTGAGATGCCTACGTATTTTTTTTATCGCTTTGTCAGTGCGCCTTTAGGTTAGGGACAAATCTTTTATTTTTTTTAATGCTGAATGGGCCCGCTCTTGACCTCGATCACGCCTGAGGAGAGAGAGATGAGGTCTATGATGGAATGAGAAGAAGGTGCCTAGGGCACTGGAACTCCCACGCATCGACGAAACACAGCAGGCTGCTTGATGGCGGACTCCGTTGGGAGGGGTCGCAAACCAGGCGGGCATTAGCCCTACCACCGCAAGGGAAGAATTGGCCAGTCAAATAAGGTGTTGGGTGCGACTGACTGACAGGATGAGCCGAGCGCTCGGTTCAGTTGAGTAACTGGCGGAACAAACTGCGCTACACGAGGAGGCTTCTTCATGCATCTGCGATAAACACGGTGAAAATTTTTGCGCACAATTCTGCTCCATCCGCATCGCAGGCAGTTAACTAATCCAAAATGCAATTTTTATTACCTTTATAGACCCATTACTGGGATAAAGTTCCCCCATTACCTTATAATCTTCCTGGTGTATTACCTTTTATGACCAACCTTCCATAGAACGTTACTATAGTCATATTGAAGAGCCAAAAAACACGCGCATTTCGATTTTATCCAAAATTTTTTGCTCAGATTTGTCACTAGCCTTATAATCCTCATACGTGCATCGGATATTTATAGCAAGCGTTGTTTGTAGGTGGTATGCGGGTGTAATGCTAATAAGTATCGTGACCTACTTTACTAAACAGCTCTCCAATTATCTATAGCCACTATTTTTCCTTTCTTTGTTTACAATGTTTGTCTAGTCTCTGTAAACATAGTATAGTGAGGTGAGAGCATTTTGTTGGCATGGATTTGTTGTGTTAGGAACACAAACACATTGATGTTTTTCTCTCTGGCATTTATCCCAGTAGGTACTTGGTAAGTCTAAGCAGCTGGTCAACATTAGTATTGTATCTTGGGCCCATTTCAAAGTCAAACATTACAATATTCGTATAATGTACGAACTGAATAATTTTGAAGTGTCTTGCTAATCCATTGCTTCGTAATAGTTATGTTCGAGAAATGTGTCTGTTCAACGGCGTAAATAACGCAACGAATGTTGTTGAACTGTCGAAATTAAAGACATTCTTACTGTTAGTGTGCAACGGAATTACCCCGCTGATTTTTCATTTATTTATCTAACATATTTTATTGCGGCCATATTTTTTGCCCCTTAACTACTACTATCATTTTTTAAATAACTAGTCTCAGGCCGAAGTTCAGTGTTAACCGAATAATTTATCTGTAACAGTTATTTATAATCCAAATGGGAAAATTGAACTCATGAAGTAAGATTTGTTATCAATTTCTAGTACTTATCAATTATTTGTGCTCACAGAATGGGGACTAAAACTACGTAGGTAGCCACACCTCCTTTGTTTTATCAGCCTAAATAATCACCTAGCCTGAATAAAACGTATCTAGCATACATTGACCCTCTAATAAAGTCCAGCAGATTATTATCTGTAGAAACTTGTACATAGCACCAAGAAGCTTATAGATAAAAGTGGAGGCAACACTCTGAATACCTATCTGAAGCCGACTGTGGGCTAACGCTCTCTTTCTAAATACATACATATGACAAAGAAAGCACATATCACTGTCTCGTTCTTATGTATGTATTTAGAAAGAGAGCGTTAGCCCACAGTCGGCTTCAGATAGGTATTCAGAGTGTTGCCTCCACTTTTATCTATAAGCTTCTTGCATAGCACGCGCATACTGCGTCATTCTAATTATTAGTATCTGTGTGTGAGTTGTGTGCACAGATAAACACTGGGATTCGCGCAAATTATACGTTGTACGGTTAACCCAGTGTTGACTTAACTTCTGCGCTGTTATAGTCTCCTGGTACCTCACCACAGTGACCTATTGTTTTTTTTTTTTAATATTTGTTTATAAATTTAGTTTTTTTGTTCTTAAAATGGCTTTGGTCGTGTTCTTCAAGTTTGAGTTCGAGGAGAAATTCCTGAAACAGCAGGAGTCTATCGCGTGTGTTGAGTTTGTTGTTAATTATTACAATGTAGTTTTAGAAGTTGTGTTTAGTAAATGGTTGAGGTAAAGTTATTGTTTATTTTTTCCCAATTTTCCTTTCATTGTTGGGCTATTTTATTTCATTTGGTGTCATTTGTTAATTTTTTCCGCATTGATATATTTTGTGTTTCCCGCAAGTATTTTTTTTTATTAGGTATGTAACCCCCCCCCCCCCCTCACCTTGTTAATTAACGCTCTTTTCCTGGGTTTCGTATCAATGATATACAAAATATGGTAAACATCTTCAAGTGAATTGCCAATAAACCGACGGGTAGTTATTTCTTTAAATAAGTACTGTTCATAGTACAGACGCCAGCACATCAACCTACTACAATCTGTCAGATTTCTGTAATAGATTTTCAACTTTATCGCTAAAGCATAAGGTTCAATGTTGATTGTGAAAATTTGACAGGAGTAGGTTGATGTGCTGGCGTCTGTACGTAATGTGTGTTTTTTTGGATTTCCGAAGTTGTTTTATTTATCCATCCAAAAACATGTGAAAAGTTCCCATTCATTTTAAAATTAAATCTATAATTATCAGGCAGCGCGTATTTTCCTTTTCATAACATATCGATCTATCGACAACTACCAGGAAAGCATAGCTCATAAACACGTTCTCGTTCATGTCTTTGCAGACAAGTCCTGGAAGGCGTGCGACACGTGCACAGCAAGTGCATCGTGCACCGAGATCTGAAGCCCGAGAACATTCTGCTGGATGACCAGCTCAACGTGAAGATCACAGACTTCGGGTTCGCAAAGGTGCTCAAAGATGGAGAGAAACTGTTTGGTTAGTGATATTTTAATGTAAAGTTGACTATGGGGATTAGGAGAAGTTGATCAGCGGGGCAATTGCGTAACGCATTATCAATCGGAATCGGTTTCATTTTGACAGTTCAACAACATTCATTGCGTTATTTACGTGTGGAGCAGACAATTTTTTCTAACTTATGAAGCAATGGATTAGCAATTTGCTTCAAAATGATTCAGATTCCGATTGATAGTGTGTTACGCAATTAGGGTGCAGAGTGTGTAATGTATTTCCTGGCAGTAATACATTTTCGTTTCCGGATAAACAACTTTATCTGTAAGCGTTTAAATGTCAATCTGTTTTAAATTTCATGTCTACCTACTTTGAAGTCTGTTTGTTTTTATTTTAAACACCCAAACAGGCTACTGGTTGTTGTCCCTTACAAAATAAAATGGGCGATACTTGAAAGTGGATTTTCTGAGCAGCTTTATAGAATCTGGTACCTACTTTATTTTTTTTTAAAGTGTCGCCTTCGTAGGCTTTGCAGTGATCGTTTTATCGATCTCATCAAGTCGTCATTCCAGCTTGAAAAATCAGGCATCAAAAATGTCAATGCAATTTTTAAATATCATCATCATCATCTGCCATCTGCATATTTTCTTTTGAAGAAGATTAAATAGGTACCTAATCTTCTAAAAAAATAATGAAATAGGAACTGCATACAGTTGAAACATACAAGTACAGGGTCGGTGATACTCGTGGGTCACGCTCCACACCCGCGTCGCATCTAGTCTTACATCTGGTTCTAAGACAATACCCGATGGTTTCACCTGCTGAACAAAAGCTATTGTTTATGTTTATGCTATCCGCGTACTCTCGTATAAGTACCTTCGCTATATCTCTCGATATATTTATGCAGTCTATTTCATGAGTCAATGTTTATAATCGGTAATTTGCTATAGTAGTATCTGTCAAATGATGAATTATTTTATTTTATATAATTAGGTTTGTACAAACACTTTTACACTGCAATCATATTTTTAAAACAAGATGAGGTCGCGTCGAAAGGTCGAATCATACTCGAGAGGTCAAGTCCAGACATAATCTTGGTTGGATCATGTGAAGACCATGTAGAAATGGTTTGAGGAAAAAACCATCATCATGCATTTGTCAGTAATCGTGCAGCTCAACTCAGAAGTTAACTCAACAAACCATACCAAAGAAAGGACGGAGGAAGAAGGGTAGGCCGCATAAATTACTCAAACTGCCAGACTAACTGATAAAAAACAATGACACATATTAGACCTCACCTTCACAATTATTTTAAAAATTAAAAACTACCATACAAAGTAAACTGTAATGGCAATGTAAACTTGTTAAAATATATTGACTTTCTTGTTGTTGCCCATATCAATGCTATAAGACGATAATAATTAACACTTTATTTAACGTATTAGTACAGTAATAACACCTCGTTATTATCACGATTAGATTGGTTGCTGTGGGCTCGACAAGTGCGAGTTCAAGTTTAATGTCATCAAAGGCTTTGTTCTCTTGTTTAGAGCTACGATTGAAGGGTATGAGAATTAAAATTATTAGCAACACCTCTGCGGTCAAATAAAGCGCAGCGATTGGCGTTTCGTTTCCTTCATCAATGACAGGCCAGCCCATTCTATATTTATTTATATTTATTTCTACAGTGTTAAAAAAATTAACCTTACAAACTTTAAGAGGTGCTTTACACCATCGAACTGAAAAACTTTCACTATGGGACCAACTCTGAAATCACGAAAAAAAAATCTGCTGTTTCATACATTTTGGTCAAGTAGGTATTGAACTTTTGTATTAAACAGCAGATTTTTTTTTCGTGATTTCAGTGTTGGTCCCATAGTGAAAGTTGTTCAGTTCGATGGTTTAAAGCACCTCTTAATGTTTGTAAGGTTAATTTTTTAACACCTTATATACTTACCCATTGGAGTAGCCAACCTTTCTACTACTAAATGTCGAAGGTCTGGTAATAGCAACTCTTTGGAAAGACCTTTACAACAAATAAATATTATAGTTACTTTTTATTAATATAAATGATTTGCTTATGTTTCAGAGCTGTGCGGCACTCCTGGCTACTTGGCTCCCGAGACGCTCAAAGCCAATATGTTTGAGGACGCACCTGGCTACGGCAGGGAAGTTGACATGTAAGTAATAACTTGAACTTACTATAACTTGGCAAATGCATTAAGTACAAGCCAAGCAAAGTTGGCTGTTGATTTTACGTCATCTGCAGCTTGGTTGTTGATGGAATGCTCTACATACGCAATCTAATATCTGTCGGAAATTGTAATTGGGCTATCTTATCTATAACAATAGGCCCTCTGCCTACCTCAAAATCGACTAAGGGGTTATTGCAACGAAGTGCTTTAGCTCGTCTTGCGGTAGGAGTTGACTGGTAGAAATTGTCACGTGACGAAAAAGCGTTATCCCCCCCCCCCCCCATGCGACTTTCTCTCTCTCTGTCTCTTTCTATTATATTTTTACTTTTATTTAATAACTTTCAAATGTGCCTGTTATTTTTTATAAAGATCATCAAATCATCCTATTTTCTTTGGTTTGCAGTTGTCACTTGAACAGAATTTTCAATCGAAACTGAATTGACAGATCGACACCTCCGTTTCGTTTTCATAGATGATAGTTTCTCGCATGTAACGTGATATCCATTTGTTCGTGTAATTAATGTTAAATGAATAATGCAATAGATTTCTATGTTTGGCAATTTGACCTAGACGTTCCGGTCCAATTTATGTGCACGCGTGTTGAATTACATACAATCTGTACTCAACAATCAAAAACACGACTCATTTTGATACGATTTTTTTTTACATCTAAATGACTAAATTGATTTTGATGAATTTTAGCAGTAACGTACTGTGCATTCGCGATTTATTTGCCAAAAATGTAAACAAATATGTATTAATGGAAAAATAACTTTAATTCCTACACAATAAAGTTCAGTTTACGCTACAACTTCTAACATTTTATAACTTTGTCAATAGCTCAGAAATCAACTTAATTATCATTGAAATAAAGTTGATATTTGTTTAACTTGATATAGGGTAGGGGTGTGCAACACTGCGCACTTTTACTTTAGTATGAAATATGTAGCTTGTTCGAGTCATGAATGCCCACATTCGCACGGACGGTAAAATTCGCGGTGGGATTTTCGACTCTCGATGTTGAGCCGAGCGTTGAGAATATAAGCGGGATCGTCCGAAAGGGTAACCGCTGCCCGGTACATAAAGGGCTAAGGAAGGAACACGGGTGGGTTTTAGTCAGTAAGAGTCTGACACTCCCTTCCGCTCCACCCAGAGTGGGAGGAGTCATTAAGATGATTTCCCATCCATAAAAAAAAAAAGCGTTGAGAATGTAACATAGTGCATCCCAGCGTGTCGAGTAGCTGTACCATTTTCAACTCTTGTCGCTAAGCAGAGCGTTGAAAATCCAATGTGCAAAAATAAAACAAACAAATTGAACTTTATACGCGTGCAATAATAGTTGCTATATTAATTAATAACAGCTTTGTCTAAAGAACCTTTTAAGACTTGGCATTTGACCCGCTAGTTATGACATAATTGTCGTTTAGATAAGAGGCAATTCTGTTGTCTGCCTTATATCTTGACCGATGCGTGGAACTCATAAAATTGATTATCAATGTTATTAAAAGTTGTTATGTATGTCCGTATTATTTAAATTCGTCATAAATATTTGCTTCACTCATTTTAATTCTCTGAATATTGATTAACCACGAAGTTGGTTGTTTTTTTGTTACTCTACTATACTGTCTTTGACTAAAGTTTCATTTTGGTTAACAACAATAGCCGGTCTATTCTGTAACAAATCACTCTGAAAACTAAGATGAAGTGAGGTTGAGGTGAGTTGTCATTCCACCTGATACTAGGGATTGACACTATTGACAGCTGACTTCACCGTAATAATTAGTGTTTAAGTAATTTATAACATAATAAATATTAAAACTTATAGTTAAATATTGTTAAGAAATCAGTCGTTCTAATAGTAATTGTAAGAACTCATGCTGTCTGTGATTCAGGTTTATCCTAGTACAGGCATCATACTATGTTATGTAATTCCTATAAGTATTACTTTTAGAACGTTCGCATCGTTTTCACATGTATAATTTTTAACATGAGTGATGTAACCAATATTTTGTAACCATATTTTTTTATTTAAAAGAGTGTCCTTGGAGTTACCTGCCCGTTCTTCTCCGAATGTACAGACGCCAGTACACGTGTGTACAAATTAGTTTGTGTACAAACTAATTAACATTGCACAGAAATAATTGCTGGGAAAAGACTTTTATTTTTGGTGTGAAAATTTGCTATTTGCGGTAGTGCGCAATATAACGCACGCAAAACATTGTGTTTTCATAAATAAAACGTCAGGTTCCCAGGTATGGTCCAGTACAAAAAAAAAACTATTACAATGACGGGGAATATAAGTGACTCTCGGCTTCGTTGTGTCTTTTTATTCCCTTTATGCAAAATAATGACATGTGCGCTTTTGTTTTATCAGCGAAGATGGCGCTCGTTCTTGTTACAAAGTTGCAAGTACCTACATCTCAGCTGTCCAATTGATTAGGTATTCATTCAAAAAGTTGGTTCCGCGATCGATTAATATGCTTTTGCTTTTCTTTTAACTTTTGTGAGAAACAAGATTCATGTTTATTATTGTTTAGTTTACCTGACTAGTTTCCTTTAGTATTGTTATGCTTAGAAGTTATTTCTAATACGCTGATAAGCATAATCATAATCAGCCTATAATGTTCCCACTGCTGGCACACAGGCCTCCTCTCTGTGAGAGGGAGTGGGCCATAATCTACCACGCGGGCACAGTGCGGGTTGGTGGATGGTCAATGTCTTCGAATTTTTTTGGCTCTAGGACATGCCGGTTTCCTCACAATGTTTTCCTTCACCACTTTAAGAGCAGTGGTGATGAAATAATTTATAAAAAGTAAAGGGCCTGTCTGGGTTCGAACCTACGACCTACAACTCGCAAGTCGCGGCCTTTACCTCTGGGCCACCACTGCTCTCTGACACTTCCTGACACTGTGTTTTGTTTACTAATACAATCGATTAACTGGAATTTGTTTTATCATTTCAGATGGGCGTGTGGAGTCATCATGTTTACGTTGTAAGTTTATTTTTTTGTTTACCGTTTAATTTTGTCCGATTAGTTAGAGTCTGACATAGTTTTATAAGTAGAGGCCTTCTCACAAAACCATAATCAAACTTCTACAGTGCTGCCGACGAGAGAATGCGTTCTTGACACTTGTCATTTTCATACAAACGAATACGTTCTATTCTATTTTTAATAAATGGCAAGCAAAGCCGATGTCGACTATTCTGCCAATGTCTAAAGTGAGCTGGAAGAACAAGTGTGCATGAGAGACAAAAACAAAGTTTTAAACGAATAAAATTATTTGATTGATCCAGTTGACACAATGTAGATCTTGTTGGATTAGTACGAGATTGAAACTAACAAAAAATAGAAATAAATAAATATCTGTGGTGTCTGGGAGAAACCTGATAACTCAATTTTCGTCATTTTTGAGTATGGTACTATGTTGTTATTAAAAAAATTCATATTTTATTTTGGTCTATTGCTGATAAGTGTAACTATCATAGGAGTGGGAGAATCGTAGCGGTGGTTGGCTTTTTCTACTTTACCTAACTAATTTATAAATTAAACTTGAACCTTAAAAGTCTTATACTGAAAAATTACGTTTTTGGACTTAACAGGTTTCTCCCAGACACCACAGATATTATAATTGTTAAAACATAAAATGCACGCATACCACACCCACACATACAGAATAATTCATAATTTTATGTTATTGTGACGGATGAAGGTCATCAGCACCACAAGCAGATCTGTAGAGGAGTATGTTAGTAGAGAAACGAATACGTGTTTTGCGAATTTGATCTTTATTAGCTACTAGAACTGTCACACTGACGTGTCAGGAATGCATTCTCTTGACGGCTGGACCTTACGTTATTTACACGGTCCCTAAATGCAAGTTTTTGAAGTTCCAGAAGCTATTTGACAAAGCTTTTCACCTATCTTATTTTAGCTTAGACAGGGTTTTAACTTATTTATCATCTTTTGAAAACGATTGAATTTAATATTTTTATTATTTGTGTTTACAGACTCGTCGGCTGTCCTCCATTCTGGCATCGTAAGCAGATGGTGATGCTGCGAAATATTATGGAGGGAAAATATTCCTTTACCAGTCCTGAATGGGCGGATATCTCAGGTAAGTTCAGCTGATGCTAACATGATGATGACCCTATTTCTTTTGAAATAAAGTTTAATTTATATTGGCCAAATTACGCGAATATTTTGACAAATACACCAAGTGGAAACAGTTGGTTAACGTAACATATGTACGTAGGTACGTCAAATAATAAAGATTACGTATTCGTTATTATTTGTCGTACGTCAGGGCCATAATTTTGTAATTGTAATTTGTAACATCGTTTTTTTTTTGTTTGACGATAGTTAGCGCCGTTTTTGACGTATACGCGTGGGTCAAGTGGACGTGAAACAACCCGCCCTTGTTAAGCTTACCTTAACGCGAAAACTTGAAATATGGCCAAGAGAGTTCGAAATATTTTAGTTAACAATAACTTCTTTGTGAATTTTATATGATTTTGTTGTCTTGTACTGCTAAGGGCGCGATCGCTAACAAAACAATCGTTTTGAGGTTGAAAAGCAATATCCAGTTCACTCTATGATTTAAAATTCTACCATCCCAGTCTAATTTGAAAACAAAATAACAATTAGTAACTAAAAAAGTCAAAATCAACGCATTTGTTTGAAATAGACACATAAAAGGGACTGTACATTTACATTAAAATAAATAATTGATTCTAGTCGTGCCTTCAAAAAGGTAGTTTCGTATGGAGAATAATGAATGGGCAAGAAACTCCACCGTTACTCAAAAGTTTGAAATGTTTCTCAACCGCATTACAGACGACCCAAAAGATCTAATTCGGCGGCTTCTAGTGGTGGAGCCAAGTGAAAGGCTTGACATTATCCAAGCTCTCAATCATGCCTTCTTCAATACTATGGTGAGTGCTGTTTCAGTCTATGTTATCCTGGTAGTTTGCAATTCGGTGTACTGATTTTTTTAAAGGCTTCGCGCGTATTTTGCCCGTTTGCATTACAAACCACTAAATGCGTTTAGCACTAAACACTATATAACAGCGCTCTGTCTCTGTCAACTTCAAACGATTGACAGAAACAAGACTATGTTTTAAATTCGTTTAGCGCTAAACGTATATAGTAATTTGTGGCGGAGCGGGCCATAGAATTTTTCTTTTATTTTGTCGATTTTGCGACGTATTATCGACTATTTCGCGTCTGATTTCTTTTGCTTTACTGCTATTTTTAAACAGCTTATTTGACTAATAAAACATCGCAACTACAGCAGATGTTAATAATTTTCGTTGTAAACATTGACTTCTATGTGCACTAAAACAGTGCATGACGCACTGTAGAGCTTTCTTCTTTTATTTTGCTTCTTTTATGTGTTCCTAGTTAAGAATCCGAAAAATAGAATCGATTATTTAATACAAATCGATAAAAAAAAACGAATCAACATTAAAATTCCTTGATTAATATTCCCAATTTCTTGATCATGTAACTAGGAGCACATAACTCAAAGCGATTATGTTAAAACACAATACAAGTGGTACATATTTCTGCGTCTCTGGTAGTTGTGGGATCAAGACATGTTGCCGCTCAAGAAATCCTTGTCCAGTTGCAGCCGCCGGATGTCTAGGATCGACCAGTTGGCGATGGTAATGTCATTGTGACTAATTTATAACATTGGGTAGTAATAGTTATGACGAGATGTCGATATAGAATTTAATATGTTCTGATTTAATATTCATTTTTGGGGAAAATAGCATGCTTGACATGGTGTATTCACAATTTTACGCCCTTTTCGAAGATAAAAAAAACATTTTTGTATGTGGTGTAAATATTTCTCTTTATCTACTATCTTATTTCTAGTGAAATATGATATTGTTTCGAGAATTGTTATAATAACGAACGGGTGGCATATTATATTGCCTATCAGTTCCGAGTAACTCATCCAAGACCGAAGTAGTCCAAATATGATATTCTACAAAGTAACATAATTTGCAACTCACGTCATACCTATTAATTATTGCAACATTTTGTGTGAACTATAATGATGTTCTTAATTAATTACTTTTTTACCAAATTACTAAAACCGGTCCCTTAGATTTGTTTCCAGAGCATTAACATGGGGACATCTTAATGTTTTTTTCATTAACGTGAATGCGCAGTGGTAGACCGCGAAATTCGAATTTTCTTACGTTTTTTGCAATTTGCAAGTCAGTGTCAGGTTGTATCTTTATAAAAATTTGATTCGCGACTATAACAGGTACGTATTTATAGAATTAGAATCATTAATACATCTTTATAAGTTAGATTTGTACCATTAAGCACTTTTCCATAAGAGATTTGTTGTTTATTTATTTATATATTATTTATTTAATACTTCAAGCACAAAAATGTACAGAGGCGGACTTAATGCCATAGGCATTTTCTACCAGTCAACCTTTGGCTTTTGTTATGGTACAAATCTAACTTAGAAAGATGTATTAATGATTCTAATGATTATAATTCTGTAAATACGTACCTGTTATAGTCGCGAATCAAATGATCAAGATAAAACCTGACACTGACCTGAAAATTGCAAAAAACGTAAGAAAATTTGAATTTCGCGGGCTACCACTGCGCATTCACCTTAAACTTTCTTTGTAAATGTTCAAAGGGAATTTGTTTGTGAACCTTTGGGTACCGAAGCTTGGGGTACCTACACACACTCGCAGTACTCACACACTTTTACATACACACCCACACACAGACACAACCATACCTAATAAAATTACTGCTTATTTGGCCTCACCTTTTTTTGCATGTTTGCATGAATTTTTCTGTATTTTCCTTTACCTATTTTCTTTATTTCAAGTAGTATCACACTGTTTTTTTGAATATGAAATTCTGAACCCTTTTTGCATTCCTGTGTAACGTCCGTCAATTTAAATAATGGTGTCAAACATTGGCTGTGGAAAACATTTGGGCTATTCAGTCAGATTCAGGCTGATGAGCGACGGTTGTTCACGGTGGAGCGATGGTAAAACCAGGCTGCTTTAAGTATAGAAAGAAAAAGTATTTATTGCGAATCGTACAGGAGGATCACAAACAAAACTAAACAAAGTAAAAAATAAAAAATCAAGTTATACAATAAAAAAAAAGTAAGAAAAAGAAAAATGAAACAGAAAATACTATACGAGGCCAAAAGGCTCCTATCTCAGCATGATGCTGCGACATTTAAAAAATAAATGTCACAGCGCTGGTATTCTGATAGGGTCTGCCGCTGTGATATCACGGGCAGTTACGGAAATAAATAAATATTAAAATAGATTTAATATCATGTAAAATATTAGCAAATAAAATAATAATATAGGAATACAATAATAGTTATTTATGTAACTGTAGTATAATAAGGGGTATTTCGCCTCGTGTGATAATAGTATCACATGAGTGTTTTAATAGCTAATTATGTACAGTTGCATACAAGACTTTATGTACACCCATGATATGAATCCTCTATAAAAGGTTCTGAAACTGTTTTTTGCAATACTAATATCGGACAAAAATGGCGGCCGGCGGGATACGACGTGAATTCGAATAACCTATAAGTTCTTTTTTTTTTTATTACGGCACTGTGGTAGTGAAACGCGCGTGCATGACATTGTTCTTTTTTTTTAAAAGAAGTTGCATAATGAAATTTAGTACAACATTATAACACTCATTTGGATGATATTATGGTTACTATGACATAATGGCACTGGTTGTTTTAATGTTGGCAATAAGCTAACTGTTTCAGAAACTTTTATAGAGGATTTATATATATATATATATATTCAGGTAAAGCCGAGGGTTTGGACACCTTCTGTTATTGAGGGGCTACCAACGAAGATTCGATAAAATCGCCGAGAACGTCCGGTCGTGTCTTCCATGACCTCCTACCTCCTAGTCACTTACTAACATAATCCACAAACTCTAGGCTATAAAGAGCGGCGGCTTCAACGCGCGCGCCAAGCTGCGCATGGGGCTGGTGGCGGTGCGCGCGGCCGTGCGCCTGCGCCGCCTGCCGCACACCGCCACGCGCGCGCTGCCGCTCGGGGACGCGCTGCGGGACCCCTACACCATGCGCGTGCTGCGGAAGGTACGACTCAAACTTACCTATTCTTCAACATATCATCACGCTCGTATTCCCCGTACGGTTAGGCAGAGGCGTTGCCAGTTGTGTTTAAGTCCCATGCAATAAGGAGCGGGCGGGGCCGGGGCTTCAACATCATCATCTGCCTAGCCTTTTCTTCTATTATGTTGGGGTCGGCTGCCAGTCTAACCGGATGCAGCTGAATACCAGCTTTTTACACGGAGCGCCCGCCTATCTGACCTCCACAACCCAGTAACTGGGTAACACGATACCCCTTGGTATACTGGCGAAGGTTATAGCAGGATACACTTATTCCCATTTCACGCAGGAAATTATGCCTACTCATGATGGCTGCTAACCAATTCCTCAGAATTTTTATGTTATTGAGCGACAAATATACAACTCTGCCTCATTTAGTTGCCCCGCCCGTTTACAATTTCTATGTTGTTAAGTTTTTTCATAGTTCTCTCATACATATTCTATGTCGTCAATTCCAGGTGATAGACGGATGTGCTTTCCGCGTCTACGGGCATTGGGTCAAGAAGGGCGAAGGTCAGAATCGTGCCGCTCTGTTCGAGAACACGCCCAAGACCGAACTGAAGAGCCTGTACGTCAGCAACCTCAGCCGATAGCCGCCCCGACCGCTATGTCGGGAGACATCCTTGCCGTTGCTGCGATCCTGGTATATTGGTGAGTTTCTTCATGTTAGCCAGCTAAAGGGGTAATGAGTAAGGACCCCCCTAGCCTAGACATAAATGTTTTAAAGTGAGAGGGAGATACCGCTATATTACTATAACAGGGTTATTGGAAAAACATTAACAACCTCTTAAGAGGTCATTGTACTCATCATTATGAACAACTTTTACTATAAGGCCAAACCAGAAATTGCGAAAAAAAAATCAGCTGTTCCCTACATTTTGACGAGTTATACGAACATAAATGTAGGGAACAGCAGATTTTTTTTTCGCGATTTCAGGTTTGCTCCCATAGTAAAAGTTGTTTGTTATCATGAGTACAATCACGTGTTTAGGTATCGGTCACTAATTTACCAGTCACCCTATATAGTGCTACTACGTGATGTGTATTGTTGAAAGTGGCCGAAAATCAAGCTCAGCGACTTGCAGTAGGAGAGCCCTTTATCCAGCAATAGATTGCTTTCAGCTGATGATAATGCTCTGGGCCTTCTCTTGACTAAACGTTTTGGGCAGCCGATGATAAAGGTTGCGTTCCTGTTGAATAAAATGAGTACCATTAGGGTTTTACAGCCCGGCCACGACTTTTGGCTCCGCGGCAAGCGGCGCGGTGTCTAAACTGTTAGCGTTGACGCTGCGAGCGGTGCGTGGTGGCATGGTTCATACATTTTCAGGATTCCGTACCCAAGGGTAAAAACGGGACCCTATTACTAAGACTTCGCTGTCTGTCCGTCCGTCTGCCTGTCACCAGGCTGTATCTCAAGAACCGATATAGCTAGACAGTTGAAATTTTCACAAATTATGTATTTCTGTTGCCGCTATAACAACAAATACTAAAAACAAAATAAAATAAATATTTAAGGGGGGCTCCCATACAACAAACGCGATTTTTTTGCTCTTTTTTGCTCGATATCAATAATGGCAACAGGTAGGCACTTGAAATATTCACAAAATACTCAGTTGTATTTTTACTTTAATAATAAATAATAATATAAAAATAAAATAAATATTTAAGGGGGGCTTCAATACAACAGACGTTATTTTTTGCCGTTTTTTGTTCCTTGTAGTACGGAACCCTTCGTTTGCGAGTCCGACTCGCACTTTGCCGGTTTTCCTAATTATTGTATATTTGTTTTTACCGCACGCCGCCTCGCGCTAAGCTGCCGCTGATAGCGGCAAGGTCGTGGCCAGGCCGTTATGGTTACTGCTGCCCACGCCCTATTCGCTGTTGCTCAAGTACAACTTTCGAAAAATATCCCTTGATCTTGACATAGACAACTATACGTTGCTCAAGGTTTTCGTGATCCGGCCATCGTACTATTCTCTATGCTCACAAACCTTGTCCCATCCACTTAATGAACATCTTAAATTCATTCATTTACAACGCACAGCCTAAACCGCTGGGTCTAGAGACATGAAATTTTTTGCACAAGAGTTTCTTATACATATTGAGCATTTCTCAAAATTTTTGACCATAGTTTTCACTCATTTCCAAGTAACAAAATAAGAACTTTTATTTCGACCTTAACTAATATTTTACAGGTTTTTTGTATAAAAACTCTACTAAAACAAAAAACCAATCACAAATTCAGAATCTGTCTAGATATATTAGAAAACCTGAACCTTAGTTCTCAACTAAGGAAGGATTTTTGAAAATGGGATTTTTTCTAAAGGATACATACATTACGATACGTGTGACTTTGTAGACCATAGCGAGGGTGCTAAACGCCGTGCATTAATAGACTACTTAAGTCACATTATATCGTATACTATTTTAGAGTTCGTGTGACCTAAACCCGCACTTAAGGTGGAACTAGTCGCGAGCTCGAACTCACTGGTGGTCATGGCCAAAAAGCACGCTGTCTCACCTAGCTTCGTGTCTGACAGAGCTAGTATCAGTGATGAGCAGTTAGACGCTAGTCTACACGCACAACGTCTAGTTCTCACGCACAGAAACACCGTTCCGAACTGAAAGGCGCGTAAAAAAATTCGAAAAGTGGTTTGGAAAATCGAGTTTTATGAAAAAACCACTCCATAAATCAATTACAAATAAAGTTTAATGAACTCTTCGATAACTGAGCTTTGTCGGTACCGACTTTGTTTTGAAGATTTTACAGTTCTTTTATAACTTATTTACACCCAAAGTTACGTTAAAAATGGCAAGAAAAACGAATCTTTGTTGACTCATAACTGTTTCCTTACATACAAAATTAATAATAAGACAAAAATTTCCCGAAAGGAGATGTTTCAAAATGTATGGAGCCTGGGCCAGGTCCTTGTACACTATACTTAAAAATAGGGAAATTCATTTAAAATAGTTCTCAACTGTCCATTTATTTTGAAATGGCTTGGTTTGCTGGTAAACACAAGAAACTACACTTGAAATTGCAACACACAACAAAAACCCGTCATGGCGGTAAGCTGTCATTTTGATTGATTAATGACGTTTGACACGTTTATGTCTGAAGAAGTGACACTGTTGTGACAGCTGACAGTTCTGTTTCTATGATCAATGGTCGATCTATGGTTTAGTGTCATTGTTTTTAAGCACAGAGTAACTAAATCGGTGAGACGCCATGTTGAAAGTCGATAAATATAATTGATAAATATAAATTCACTACCAGAACAGAATACATTTAATTGAATTATCTGTATTTTTCCCAAATTCTACGGATTTTTCTCTTTTTTATGAGTTACTGTACATAGACCTGGCCCATTTTGAAACATCTCCTTTGTATGTAAAACATATCGACTAGTGGCACCTTAAGTCACGCTTTTCTGTGAAAATATACTAGTTAAGTCACAGAAAAGCTTGACTTAAATATACTAGTTAAGTCACAGAAAAGCTTGACTTAAATATACTAGTTAAGTCACAGAAAAGCTTGACTTAAATGCGGGTTTAGGTCACACAGTACTATAATAATAATAATAAAATTATATACCCAGTTCTCGAAAATGGTAATATCACGTTGTACTGGGATCGATCCATCATCACTGACAGGACTATTATTGCCAATAAGCCTGATATAGTGGTGGTGGATCGATCAGAGCGGCGTGCAATGATTGTTGACATAACCGTCCCACATGACGAGAACCTCGTGAAAGCCGAAAAAGATAAACAAATCAAGTATCTTGACTTGGCGCGCGAGGTTGTCGACATGTGGGATGTGGACTCAGCGATCATTGTGCCGATAGTCGTGACTGCCAATGGGTTAATAGCCAAGAGTCTCGACCAACACCTAAGGAGGCTCTCGTTGGGCAGCTGGATCAAGGGCTTGATTCAGAAAGCGGTACTTCTGGACACGGCCCGCATTGTCCGGAGGTTCCTCTCTCTGGAGCCCTGACCGCCGGTAGCTTGGACCCTGTTCCCGATACCGGTGGGCTACTATTTTTTATATTTTTAAATGTTTTTCTATATTTTATATGCTAATATTTAAAAATATAATTTATATGTAAATAATGGAATAAAGGAAATAATAATAATATCGGCCCCTCGTACGCCTTCCAAAGGACCGGGACCCCATGGTCCCGAGATATATAAATTCAAAAATAAATAATAATCATTTTATTATCAGGCAGCTAAGGCCCATAGATAAAATACACAACATAATCTTATACTATCTTATAAATGGGGATAAAAGTTTGTATGGAAGTTCAGTCCGTTTTGCCGATGGGAAATCCCGGTCGGACCACTGCTTGTCAATAATAAACTCAATAACTCAATTCACTCATTATAATATAAATATAAATGCAGGAAGGAAGATAAATTCATAATGTATTTCATGTAATTATTTCACGCTTATATACAACGTGTTTTTTATATCCCATAACTCTAGGGTTATATTCTATATGTAAAAATAATACTTACAAAAGTCCTAAAATATGTGGTCCAAAAATGCAGTTTCGAAGTTATCATGTATCTAAGTTTCATTGACAAATACGAGTAATTCATTTTCATTCAAACCAATCATTCATATTTAAAGCTAAGAAAATGCGACGTTGTCATATTGTAAGGGTGTTTTACATGGGTAGCGGGATCGTCCGAAAGGGTTACCGCTGCCCCGGAACATAAAGGGCTAAGGAAGGAACACGGGTGGGTTTTAGTCAGTAAGAGTCTGACACTCCCTTCCGCTCCACACAGAGCGGGAGGAGTCATTAGATGATTTCCCATCCAAAAAAAAAAAGGGTGTTTTACATCAATAATCGTGACTGTCGAATTATGTTGTGTGAAAAATGAAAACAAGACAGAAATTATAATTGAAAAATAATTCATATGCCAGTAGATTTTTTGATATGGTCTCATTCATACCCTAGAATTAACATAACATAATCAGCCTATAATGTTCCCACTGCTGGGACACAGGCCTCCTCTCAGTGAGAGGGAGTCCCCTAGAGTTATGGGATATAAAAAAACACCTTGTATATGTATAGTGTCTATTTTCTAAATAAAATGGTTGTTTGTTTTCTCCAGGAGCTCTTCAAGTACCAGGGTAGCAGAATATTCGAAGACGTGATCTCCGACCACCTAAACAAGCCGGAAGCCACGTTTCAACGAGTGATGTAGGTTAGTCGTAGTTACAGTGAGTAGTATCTACATCGGTACACTAGTTCAATTGTCTACCTGTATTACTGAATGGCTGCAGTTGACTGTACGTCGTAGTCAACAATAAAATAGTGTAAATTACATTTCGAAATTAAATATTATAGTACAAGAATGAAAATTATAGCAATAATCTTTGCTGTGATGACAAATTTTCATGTTATTTCTTGTGTTAGTCGTTTATTCATTATTTCTCACTATTTTATAAGGTCCACATTAGAAATAATTTAGTATTATTGAAGTCCTGTAAAAATATTGTATTGAACAAATTAGTTCTGCAGGTTATCTTTTTTAACAACAGTGAAAATGTGATTATGGTCAGACCTGTAACGTTGGGATACGGCGTAGTACGTACATAATGTGTTTATAGCAATATTTTGTCTATATGTTTTAGCGACACAGACACAGTATCGATTAAAATATCACAAAAAGGTGCCTTCTGAGTTCTTGGTGCAAGAATTTATATCGTTTTAATGTATTTAATTTGCAAGTGTTTGGTGTTTTAATAAGAAATAGGACAAAATTAGTTACGAGCCTTCCGTTGTTTAATAACTTTTATTATCAAATTGGATTTTGACGATATTTACATAAGGATAATACTGACGAAATAATGTGTGATGAAAATATTTGACCAAATCATGGAGATATTTTATTAAAACAATTTATGAAGGATATGTATCTATAATTATATAAATAAAACGAATTCGGGTTAGTTACAACATTTATAACTCGAACGGCTGGACCGATTTTTTGGATTTGTCTTCGTCCCGAATAGCTGAAAAATTCACGAAAAATAAATTATGTATAGAATTATTTTTCTCATGCATTCGTTCTTATTGATTCTGAAGCGGTACGACGGTCGCTGGGTCAGCTAGTTATTTATATTTGGTATTTTACAAAAAAAATACATAGTATTGATGCATAGTTTTCACATTAGAATCTAGAACGGACTAGTTCCTTCATACTTTATATACAATACTCGAATGAAAGCTACAACCTGTTACAAAACTATATTATATTTAATTTTACACAAGATTTAAATGACCACGTTCCTTGCCATTTGCCTTTATATAATTATCTCGACATTTCGATATTGTGAAAAGAATGTTGACTTTAGGGCTGATTTCACAAAGGGGGGGCTGATTTTTCCAACGCCAGATAATTTTATCGGAGGAATATTTTAAAATTTCTTCCATACAAAAACTATCAGACGTCAATTGTATTCCACGAATAAAAATTATCTGTCGATTGAAAAGTCAGCCCACAGTCAGATATCTTTTATCCGTGGAATAAAATTGACTTCTGACAGTAAAGTTCTAGTATGGACAAACTGTCAAAAATTCAAAATTTATTCTCATGATGAGACTTGTCTTATGCTAGGTATAAAAGTTTAGTGGAATGCGCCCTCAGTCACAAACGAACTATAAAAATACACTCAATGTAAAAGAGATTCAATTGTACAAATAAGCTTTTTTAGTTGCAAGTTATATAATTTATTTCACCTCTTCACCTTCAGACATGTTTGTCATGTCATAAGCATAAAATGGACGTTCGTATCTAAAAAACTAGAAAACAAAGAAACTTGTTTTATTTTTTGTAATCTATCGAACTTTTTTCCATGTCGGTCCAAACAGGATACAACTTATCTCATTAACTGGAATTTTATATTTAAATTACATAATTATAATACCTACTTACTCTGTCTGTATATATTTATATTATGTAAGTCTTATATTATTCTATTATAAAGGTGTGAGCCTGGATGTCTGTCATACGAGTCCTGAACCCAGTATAAACTCTAGCTCTCACAAAGGATAAACTGAAATATATGCTATGAATCAAAATTGTACCTTTTTGAAGAAGAAATAAAATTACTATTATTATGTTATTAATTGTATTTGTATCGCCTTTAGTCATCATATTTATTATTATGAGATCCGACATAACTGCCAAATATAGTTTCGATCTTTTTATATTTAATGTAACTGATTCTAGATAATAGAAATTAAATACATATATATTTTTTGTACTGAATAAAATATCCTCTATTAGATGAAAAAAAATAGAATTTCCGAAATATGTAAACACAGGCTTCTCTAGCGAATTTTTAATTTAATCATTGTACTTTTTCATTCAAAGGATTTTTTTCCTTTTCCTTATAAGTAAGTACAGCTATTTATTATTAAGTATAGTTTTCTGTAAACTTCGTTCGTGGAATAGGAATGTTATTCTGTGATGAGTAGATGTTCCACATCTAAGACAGCTTCTCAATTAGTTATCACAATACAAATGTTATCCCTTATAGAAAAATAAATTTATTTAAAACTATGTGTCATGAAGTTTTGTACTTCCCCTCATACCTCATCCTGCTTTGACCAAGTTCTAAGTATTTAAAAAAATATATACATAATTATATACTGATTGAAATATTGATATAAAAAACTAGTACCTACCTATGGTAACTGTTCCGATGCTACCACTATCTAAGTACCTACCTATGACAAAAGTATCTGTTTGCTTATTATGTATTCAAATTTATTTTAACTCATGTACAAGATAAACAAACTGCTTATCACATCACATAATTATTGATAATAATAATGCGTGTTATATAAATACATCAGTCTTTCCTGGATTTGTTCCAAAAAGTGACGAACATTTTCCTTCACCGTTGCAATAATTTCCCCCTTTCCTCTAAACGTAACTACCTACTCGCGCAAGGCTCGTACAATGCGCTTGTTTACAACTCTCTAACTTTTATGGGGACCGTTTTGGATCCATAGCTAACAGGATAGAGTTCATTTCACCTTCAACAAAAAATCCTTTATTAGCCGAAATAGTGAATGAATAGGTTCCGTCCCTTCCGACTACACTTAATTGTTGCACCTTGTTCAACTTCTATAAAAACGTCAAAGTTAAAAAACTACGTTCTTCATAAAGTTGTGAGAGAATCTTAGTGTCAAAAGATTGTTCATAAAAATTCAATGAACCTATAACAACTTGTAAAGTCCGCGATAACTGAGGAAGTGAAAGTCGGCCGGAGTTACGCACGTGCGACTGGGAGAGCGCTCTAGATTGCGACGCAGTAATGCATCCACACGTTACTTGTACCTAACAAATAACGTTCAGATAAATTTTTATCAGGAACCAGCGAGGAATACACAGGAAAAGTATTAGATAAACAAAGCTAGAGTATGCCGCGTCACCGGCTGGCGGGCGGGGGGGCATGCATTCAATCGCTGCAATGGCATCGATCGCGCACGCCCCGCGCGGCTCCCGCGGGCCGCGCGCCCATTGGTCCCGCGCGCCCGTCACGTGCCCCGCGCGCCGCGCGCCCATTGGCGGGCGCGGCGCCGGCCACGTGAGCGGCGCGCGGCGCGCGTGGCCAGTCGCGGCGTGACAGCGGGCGCGCTTGTACCGCGCGCGGCCGTGCCGCTCCGACATGAGCCTCCTCGACACGCTGCTCGAGGCGGCGCGCTTCATCGAGCTGCAGGAGCGGCGCCTCCAGGCCGGTGAGTAGCGACAGTGTCCCGCGCGCACGCCACAGTGCGCCTGGCCGCGCGCCCGCGAGCTTCCAGTCGCCGGCGCGCCGGTGCAGCGAGCCGACGCCCGCCGCTCTTGACCTTGAACAGCACGCAGCCCCCCCCCCCCAGCCGACTCCACGCGCTCCCGGCGACCTCGCCCCACGTAAACAAAGGAAGCCTGAAATTCACTCGTCGGACGCCACGCACCGCACGTCCACCTCCGTTTACGATTACTGCCTTTTTCGTTTACGATACTCTGATACCTGCCGTTATCTGTCGTGTTATGTTCCTAATATCGTACGAGTGTATCGCACTCCCAAATGTTTTTATTCGCGCATACAAAAACAAGTCAGAAAAGCCACACGTACAAAACAATCTGTCATAACGTATTTTCCTAGTAGGAGTGGGTGGTAGGTAAGCGGTCTGTGCAATGTATGTATACGTGGAGCGAGTTAGTCAACATAACGCATGACGCATTGCTTTGGACGAGGCAGGCAGGGGGCGCTCGAGAGTTCGGTCAGCTGATCGACGCGTGTGCCGCGGGGAAGGGGAAGGGGGGGAGGTGCGACGTCGACGTGTGCACACGCAGCGCAAGGCACGGCCAATGCGCTTCACTATATGCATTTTAAAGTAATTTTAACTCCACATCCTCTCGAAGTGTGTAGACACATAGGTTTTCGAATGTTTACCTCAAGAAAAACTGGCACAAGGCACGGTTGCGTAACGGTGCGTGCGTTAGTATCTACTTCATAGACACCTATTGTTCTTACTACTTACTCGACGAACGCATTGTCTTATTGTGCATTATCGAACCTGGTGGTAAACGCCTCCGTCTGCGCTAAATGAACTGCTCCAACATTTGCCACATTTTGGTCGAAATTATTTTGCGGCAAACTGCAGCGAGGTAGCATCAGCCAGCTTCGATTTCAAAGTCCCTTTTGCCAACACAGCAAACAATTTATATCTGCTGGAAAAAACGTTAATACCATTTTGTAAACAAACAATTATCTTATCATTTAATTGCCGTGTTGCGAAACAAGATTAAAAAACATCAAAAGAATGCTATGCTGTATGCCAAAATAATCTTTTGTATCCTTACTTAGCAACGTGTTACGTTGGGAGGGGCTTCCGCAATACTTTCTTTGTAATGCGAAGCAAAAAATCTTGAATGCACAACTACGCCGCGTCGGAAATAGGGTCACAAATCCTAAGAGCCAGCGCGCACTAGCGACTTTTTGTTGATCGATAGTTTGATCGTTCAGGGAATCAGTACAGAGCTATATTGAAGTGCACGCGTTTGATCAGCCGATTTTTAATCGCCAAATGCGTTCACTTCAATATAGCTCCATACTGATTCCCTGAACAATGAAACTATCGGTCAACAAAAAGTCAAAAAGTCGCTAGTACGCGGTGGCTCTAATTGATCGTAAAAAGTTTATATTATACTAAAAAGAGGTTTATTACAATTCTGGTCATACAGATGAGATGTCGAAAATAGAATCTACAATTTATTCACCAAAAGATGCTGAAGACATTTTAGTAGACACTATAAAATCTTGAAATTGCCTTCTGGGAATGATATTAAATGAAAGTAGACTAATGGTCTGGAGTTTATTGCAAGACCTATAAAAGTAAACGAAGGAGGACCCTAAAATCACAATGAATTACCTATAAGGTTTCCATGACTAGTCATATTTTCACAGCAATCAAAGGAAAGAAACTAAATCCTCTATAGAAATGTACTGGATGAATGTAATCAAAATGTTTGCCCTCTTAAAAATATGTGCCGTCAGTCTTTTTCTTGAAAAGAAACTGAATAATAATTAAGTAATGTTATTAAATAATGAAAGTAGAGGAAAGTTTCTAGTACTTTCTTAAAAGTTCTATTTACTTAGATAGTAATGTTGAGACCCATCAAGTCAGATTGAAATGTGGGCCAGATCTAAGTACTTATACCCAAGAGATATACCTAAAATGTTGCTTTTTCTACTAAAAACTGTGTCCATAGCAGATATCAAACTAGATGAGCAAAAATGACAATTAATTCTGTTATTTAGAGCTGATTTTTCAATAGCCAAATAACGTTTATCTGAGGAATAAATATTCCTCTGACAGAGACGAAAAAATAAACATAGTTGTCCTGGAAGAAAGTTAACATAAAATCTTCCAGAACCTTCTTTTCTGCCTATAAAAACTAATTAACAAATGCTAATAAAGCAACAAAGTAATTCAGAGAGTAATAAACGTTGACCAGGGAGTGAAAAGATGTTCAGTTGTAACTTGTATCACAAAGTCGGTAACACGCTGCTGGTCTGCAAACTGCGTTATCATGTTTGCCCGACACTTATCAGTGGACGCCGCTAGCCAATACCTATGTATAGTCGAATGGCTTTAGTACCGTTCAACCGGCGACGTGACTGGTGGCAAATCACGATACCCTATCTAAAATCAAAGCTTCACACTCCTACATTATTCTAATGACGCCACTGTGACGCTAGTTTGGATTTTGACTTTCCTTTCACAAGTCGACCCTTTGTTTTAATTTCAACACGCATTAACATTATCTTTCATGCTATTAATATGTATTGTTTTATATCAGTTGTGTTTATTGCGACTTATTTTATGAGTGAGCAGGCTCCTCATATAGTTTCCAGCGATTGGTATGGGCGGTTCATTGCATCATGAGGTTTCGAACTGCCACTACTAACTTTTGTAATCTATTCCGTCATGTAATAGACACTTATCGCGTACCTTTGTGTTGTGTAATGTTCTGTTACAGTAATGTCTCCAAAAGAAAGGTCCCTAGATTTTGCAGTTGTCGGCATTCAACGGAAGAGAGAGTAAAAAATCTGTTCAATTCACATTGACTGAACAAAATTGTAATCATGAGCGAGATGCACAAAGCCGAAGTTTTGCACACCTTTAAACGAGCGCAGTCCAACGAGTAACGTTCTAAATGCCTTTCAATCCACCAATCTGAGATTGCTTATGCCAGTAACTTTTTTAATATCTTGCAGAACTGCAGAAGCTGCGTATATATCAAATCTCAGACGCTGTAGCCAAATCTAGCGTGTCTGCAATGAAGTCACGGTTGGTCGACGATATTCTACTGTTCATAATAATACTTTTACGCCGCTTCTAATTAGTGGGCCCCTCGGTACTGTCGGTTAAGTAGGCGCGGCAAACAATCGTATCATCAAGGCTCGTGTAAGGTCGACGCCGCGACGGTACCGGGCGAGCAGAATGGTGAAAGGGATCGCGTGACCTCGCCATCTGCGACTGGTCTGTGAGGACGCGTACGTTCGAGGCGTAGTATATTGAACTTCGGAGGAAACGTCGCGCTGCCGCAGCGGCGATGCGACGCACGCCGTTGCAGACATTAGTCACACAAACGACTGCCTGTGTTTCTACTTGCAGAAAGCCGATAAGATAATCTGAGTGCCTCTACTCGTGGAAATGTCTTCACGTTTGAATACTTAGTGCCTACCGCATTATTCGCTCAAATAAATGAAAGACTTCGACTAAACCGGTTGAATAAAATCTTTCACAGATTCAATGCCCGCTTTTCTGAACGTTCCCTGATAAATGCCCATTAGACTTGTTAATATTCAGCCAGGAAACTGAATAGAGAGAGTGTATAACATTATCTAAATATTGATTATGTATTAGAATTGGACAACGGTAACTTCAGCCAAATACCGTTACTTTTTTAAATTTCCAATGATTTAGGATACATGTAGACTGATATTATTAGAAATGTAACAACATGTTACCCGTGGTATTTAGGAGTTGGGATTTAATATTTGAGATGATGAGACGGACAATATTTAAACGACATAACCCATCTTTTTGCTGTCCTCTTTGACAAAATATCGCGCAAAAACTAATCTGCCACTTGATTCATACGAATCATTAATCAATTCGTGTCTTGTCTCCGTTCATTTGCTATAATGTGTCTTTTCTATTTATACGTTTTGGGCCTCTGAAAATTGATATTGTATGCTCTGCTTATTGGCAAAATCAATTGCATAAATCAGGGAGCTTTCGCACGACGCAGACGGCTCATATCTCGACATCCGGCGGGTGGATCCCCCTTTCCCAGTGTTTCCACTTCGACTAACATGTCGTTAGTGTCATTAATGTTATTGATTGTTCAAATACGAATTCTTTCTTTTTTCTGTGCTACAAGAATGTTCACTGGTGCTAATTGCATGTTGCCAACTTACACAGATGGCCCAGATGGATCGTGTTTAATTTTGAAGACAGCTTGTGAATTGACATCACTATACATTAGGTCAGTTTTTGCAGCTCGTCAATTGACGCGTGAGAGACTACCATTGTTATCTTTTTCATTATTGAATTCATTGGTGGCTTGATACTTGGAGCACTTGATTTAATGGGGACTCTAGCTTCCAGAAATAGAATCTAGGCACGGTGCTAGGTCGCATCGCAACAACCTGCTAAACCGGCAGGTGTGGTTGCAAAAGATACAAGAAGAGCGAGGGAGGTATTTGTGCGGCGTGGTGTTCCCCGGGCGCGGGGTGCGGGGAGGGCCCCCGGGGAGGCGTGGGGGGGAGTGCGGCGGTGCCGGGCCAGGCTGCACGCTGCACCGCACCAAGGTCAGCCGCCGCACGCATGCGCGTCCCTCCCCCTACCTGCCACCTTATCGGAACTCGGAACCTGCACCCGTGCCACTTATGCGTTCCTGTGAGTTGCACTCCAAATAATGTCCGCACCGTCGCGCGAGGAGCGCTTCAACTTGTGGAATCTTTTATGGCTTGTTTTACTTTGCCTAGGAAGATGCATAAAGGCTTTGTTTGGTACGAATTTGCAAGACTGTCTCTAAGCAATGGGTGTTTCTAGGAAAAGAACCTTAAGCTCGTGTAAATCTTGGTGAGGAAAATTTGCTGATACTACGGTACTGCTTTAGGCTTTCAGGATGAACATATTCCCATCTAAAAATATTAAACATTCATTTTTCCTCGTAACCTAAGCAATCTTAGACTATGTTTTGAATCTAATTCCAAGTCTAATCCAATAAAATAACTTGTTTGTCTGCCCCATCAATCATTTCCGCAAGAGATTTAACAGTTCACGTCTGCAATAAAAAGGTTTGACTTGTTTTTTTCCGCTTCCGCAAATGATCAGGGTTCAGGGTTCCGCAGCACTTATATGTGTTCGACTATTCTTGGCGTGATCGTCGATAGCTAGACTGTAACTCGAATGTAAGATAAATAAACATAAGCCTGGGTACGTGGAACCGAGATAACACGTGAAACTCGCGCCCCGCGCCGACGTAACACCAAATACTGAACGTTCTGTCGTAAACTTGGAGAAATCCTATTATGAAGATTAGTACTTCTGACGTAAGCTTTACTTAGTTTACATAGTAATGCGTATGTACTGCTTCGAATCATATTACTTACTGCCTTTACGTATAAACTCCATGCTCTCTAGTTTCCGTTCGTTTAACCAGGAACAGTTGATGACATGTTCGATATAGCGACTCGTCCTTCGAGCCGGATGCTATAACTGTCCTGAATTTACAGTAATTCGAGCTTCATCTGGGTCAAACTTGTAAGGTTGTAGTTTTCTGCTAAAGTATGTGTGTAAAGGGGATGTCTGACAATGCTGGCTGCGTCGGCCACGTATCATTAGAAAGCTATTCGCCATTGTGGCTCGTGCATAAGGAGCGGCGCGTCGCAGCCGCTACACGACTACCGACTCCTACGTTAGTTCGCACAGTTGCGCCGCTCGATTCGTTGCAATGTTCCATTCACCTTATTCGTCGGCGACGAGGTTCAGTGACTCCGACGCCGACCGACTAACTCCTCGGAACACGTCATCTGCGTGCTAATGCCGCCGCTGTTTCATCACCTACGGCCGATCGCCACAAAGTTGTTTAAATTCTGTAGGTGTCCCGCGGCGCGGCCGTCGGGGCGACCTCTTTTCGCGGGCGACAAGCGAATGCGTCGCGCGCCGTCCATGCAGCGTTATGTAAAGTTGAGAGCGGTGCAGCGGTGAGCGTTGCGCTCGACCGCGTGCGCGCCCCCCGCAGCCCTCCCCCTCGCGATTTCGTTCGCCGTCGGTTTCACTCGCGGCCCGCGGTGCGGGGCCCCGGAGGTCGCGCACCTCCCGCCTCTCCGCCTCGAGACGGAGCCGGTCCGCGGTCCGCAGCGGCCACTCAGTCGTCGAGCGGATTGCGTCGGCGGCGGTCGGCTCCGCGCCTCGCCTGTCGCTGTCTAGTCTGATGACCCGCTATCGCGACATGACGCTGACTCGACTCGAGTGAATCGCACCGCCCGCGACATCGCGCTTGCAGTATACCACCGGTCGCGCTTCCGTTTCGGGAGTCTTTAGTGATTTCGCGGCTGCGTTTGCGACGGTCACGAACACGCTCGTCGAGCTGACGACGTCGAGTCGAAAATAGCGTGCGTTATCATCGCGACCTCGAACGGCGAGACGAGATAACGCGAGGTCGGCGGCACCTGCCCGCGCCGCGCCCCACGTGCCACCACAAGCGCTGCAGCCCACTGGCGGCAATTAGCAAGTGTTCGCGCGACACCCTGCGGGCCGCACTGGCCAGCGCCCAGCGCCTGGCGCCCGGCGCAAAGAAACTCGCGCTGTCTCATCTCACCCTGGCGCTCAAGCAGCACAATCTTGGATTTTTGCAATTTACGTTCGGAGCTAAGCTAGATCGTACTATCAACTCCTGACTGGACGGCTTTCCAGAATATCATCCTACCGACTTCAGACGTGGGCGCTTACCTGAGAAGTCAGATTCAGGCAAATATTCTATCCACCATACAAACGGAATTCTTATAGGCACTATCTTCGTAGCGATGCACGATGCGATGATTAGTAATGTGTGTAGTTGACTGTAACTGTAATGTTATTGTAATCATTCCTTACGTAACGTAGTAACAATATTACCGATATGGATATTACAATGGTATCATTATCGCTACGTGGTATAGGTATGATCGAGCACCTCGGCACATTTTCTGGATAATTCAAAACTTCACAACTTACATTTGGGTCAATACTTGGCAAAAATCAGGAGGCATGCTCACGTTGCTCAGTGATTGTCTCGTAAAAACTTATGTCATTGAGACCTCGTCCATGTCTAATGTTATTGAATTACATTCATAAATTTTCGGTCCGGTGTGAAAATCTTGATGTAGATATTAACATTGTATTGTTATGTCCAATCATTATTCCTGTTAACCCCAAATGACTGCGAAGTCTTTCAGTTGTCATTCATTCAGAATTGGGTCATCGTGCAATACATTTTGTTTTCGAGTATTCTGTCGAGTCCTTTCGATCTTCCATTGTTGTCTTACACCCAATATATTTTATAACAATCGTAATAGTCTGTGAAAATTTTGGAGCAACATTTTCCTTCAAAGGTCGTTTTCTTACGACACGATGGTGGTAATATTTTTGACGGCTCGCCTTTACGAGATGTTATTTACGAAACAAGGATTTCTGCTTTGTTAATGTTTTGATTCCCATGAATAAATGTCACGTTTAAAAACAATAAAGTTGTTGTATCGGATGAGATTAGATTCCCGGATTTACGAGCGACAGCAATAACCGTGATAGCTAATGAGTTGATGTATAGACGCCAAGAAGTCGGCATTGAGGACGTCCCTAATAATATAGTCTTTGTAAACAAAAATATTATAAATCTCTTTCCAGAAAACATTATTCTAGGCAGGCCCGTTATATAAGTTTTTATGTCGATCAATATGAAGAGTCATCATTCACTCAAAACGAAGCAGTCAATATCGCAGATAGCGAAAAAGTAACTCGGAAACTAATAATGTTACAATTACAAGTTAATGGGTTCAATAAGAAAGTTTAGCAGCAATCTGATTACCCGATAAGAAGAAAATGTATTGAATCAATAATGTTAATGAAAGAGCACATATTTGCTGAACATACAAACAAGCTTCAGGAGCAGATTTCCTTTGTTTATTCCACTACTACAAATACTACGCTTTCATATTTGTGATGACCACTCTCAGATCGCTATGAAGATATTAATAACGAACTGAGAGTCTTTAAGTCGTGATGGGAACGGTATTTACCTAGTTAAAATATTATTTTTTATTGATATTGCGCAAGTTATAATCTGTTACTAGTTGTGCGATTGATGAAAAATGCACGCTTGTCAAAATGCCTGTCCTACAATGGTCCTACATGTCAGGTTGCAATTCCACATCTTTGCTGACGCCTTGCTTTTATGGTTTTTGAAAAGTTTCTTTATAATCAGTAGAATTGAGGTAGGACAGCTCTATTTTAATCTTCTTCGTTCTTTATTTTAAGAGCTGTTATAACTTGTTTGTTTTTCTCTGTATAAATAATACAGCAGCAGGCATTTATCGCGGACTCGGTTATTGATGAGACGATCGTGACGTCATTTATTGCGTGGATTATTTACGAATTTACCTCGTATATGCTTTTATGTCTTAGGATCTATAGAAAATTAACAATAGCTAATAACCTTTATAGAATTCAGATAATAGTATTCTTGAGTTCAGCGATAGAAGACTTGAATTCCATAACCAAAATAAACTTCTATGAATACATGAATCATCTGGAAGATAGTATTGACAACTAGATAGCGCCAATTTTAAATAATAATTATAAACCTCGAATAACAGAAATACAATTTATGTCGATAGATCTCTACAACATAAGATTAATGGGAATTACCATAACAGTGCAGTTTTACCTAAGTATATACATTAAGAAAAGCCAGCATGAAGGGCTCCAAGATCAAATTATAGAAAAATATTTCACCTATCTTCAATCCAATCATCGCATAGCACTAGCCCGGCTAATAGAAATAGTAGTACACATATATTAGGCATGTATAGCTCGCATTGCGCCGGTTGGTACCTAAGTGTAGTTACATAATATAAACACGGACACGTGTCGTCGTTTGTATTCGCTTATATAACCCGCGCGTGTGTACGCTTGCTTACGTACGCCTCGTTATGACTGAGCCCTTAATGGAAATTGTCGGGGAAATTGTTATTGACCTACGTCTTGTTCATGCATGATATCCTGGTTCAGATCTGACGTTTATGTCATTTAGAAATAACTTGACCATTCAGCTTTATTTTGTTATTATGTATATGTTTTTCTAGCTCTGAAGTAATTTAGAATGGAACATTTATCTGAAATGTTTTGAGTTTTGATAACTGAGGTTCTAAAAACACCAAATTATCTATCCCCACAAATTTTTCATGATCTAGACTTTTCTGAAGCGGCGTTTGTTGTTGTATAAACTCTCGTTTGTTATTGCTTTTCCACGATAACAGTATGCTTTCGAGGCACGTGTACATGTACACCGATGGTTGTGGCCAAACCGATAACGTTTCCCACTTCATTTTACGAATAGTCCAACACCTGTTCGCTTTTCTTTATTTTGTCACGCTCTAATGGTTATATGCCTCTAGGCTTCCTTCCATTCAGTCTTGGTCTGCGTCATCTAGCGACACTATTCGAAGCGCTTTTTAAAAGTTTCAGTGATGAAAAAATCCTGACAACATTTCTTATCTACATTATTAGACATGGTTTTATTGAATACATAGCGGAAAATCCTTTAACACGCCTAAATAATATTTGATGTAGTCAGTCATAATTAAAAAAATAAAAGCATCCATTTCAATACATATTTTAAAACTCAATTTTGTTACATCCGTACAAAAACGAACTTTTCATTTGTATTGCAGTCGTCGCACCGAAACACATTTCCGCACGTTCTTTTGTTTGCCGATGGAAAATCCACTATGTCTGCCAATTCGGTCGGCCGCAGTACCAGGGCCGCATGATGTGGGAGGAGGTACAACTAGCTGTCAATGTCTGTCGGTGGCAGGCGCGCGGGGTGCGGGGAGGGCGCGGCGAATGCACGTGCCCGGCGGGTCGTGCCATGCGTTCGACGCCCTCCCCACACTTGTTGAGCGCCGCGTCGCAGCCTTGCGCTCCGCTGCCGCCGGCAGCACCTAGGTCGCTCGCACTTACAACACCCATTCTAACTAGCACCTTGGCTTGCTCATGCATGCGCCATCTCATTCTTGCGAACTTCATTCCGCGTAGGACTTGAGTCTATTGATTTCACTTGGTATTTCCTAAAATGCAAGGTTGCCCTAATTTTAAAGCGAGATTTTTCTAGATTTTCGTCATTGTATGGCAAAATCATTCATACGCCCTCAGAGAAATAGAGCATCGTTGAAGTTTAGGAAATGAAAATAATCTGGACCAGGTAAATGAGCAGTAAGAGGAAACTCTTTGTAATTAACACAAAGTACCCACTTGGAAAATTTTGGAACGGCTTTCCTTTCAAAAGCTATACATTTGGATAAACTTTAAATCACAACGGAGAGTTTTTCACTTTTCTTTTTTTTTTTCAATAAACTCGTTGCGTAAACGGTTACCCTACGACAGAACTCTTCAAAGAAGCCCCACGTTTTAAGTCACTTTACTTTTTGTATAAAGTCCGCGGATTTCTTAATCGTTTCACAAACTTATAACAATACGCTCTGAACGTCAATTGACTTTGACAATCCTTTCAAACTTCGTAAACGTACCGTATCGTAAAAGATTTTCTTTGGTTTCTTCAGAAAACTTCTGCAGAATTCAAGCAATGAATAAGTGAAAAAATTAAAAATAAATGTAATCAAGAGACTGTTGTACCATTATTAATGAACTTAAAAATGAATAGGACGCAAGTGAGTCTATGACAATGAGGACTAGTAGTCGTAGTTAGTTAATGTAGTGGCCCATTGTAGAATGGGTATACTTATGGAAACCACCGAAGCGAAACTGGGCACTGCCGGTTACCGGAGAAGTCGCGTGCAGCCAGAACTGTTCGGCGCGATGGCAGCCCCCGGGGAGTATTACGCCGACACGCTCCACACCATCGCGATCAACACCAGGGAAACAGAATTCGGCAGCATCGTCGAGCCGATACCGATAACGCTCAAAGCATACAAGCAGCTCCAAGCACACGGGCATGCCATCAATGGCTATGGGTTCCCGCAGCAACAAATGATCACATCGTTGGTCGCTGCTTCTCGAGTCCCTGAAGTTGAAAGGCCCTCCACGAGCCAGAACTTCGTACCGAGCCCCGTCAAAGAAGAAGTCAAAGACGCTCAAATCCGACCACCCCCTAAGAAGAAGTGGATTAAAGAGTATCTAGGTGAGTTATGCATAAATAGCGATCCTAATACTACTTTCTCATAAAACTTTTAGTTTTTTATTAGAGATAACTTTTTCAATTTAATGGCCGTCGTCACATGTCGTGGGCATATTTTTTGGTGATATAAAATTCTCTGTATGGAAGGTAATCAAAATATTTATTAGGTGAATGAACTCCTTCCAATATAAGTTTGACTTTCTTACTATTTTGAGAAACCGAAAGCACATCATGTAGCTATTGATAATCCAAATATTTGACGTGATTGTTCTTGAACGCAACAAAACATTAAAGGCTTCTTCTGAAATTCTCCAGAGCAGCTGAAATGACAACAATTCAATTGTAAAATGATATTTGAAAGTGATCCAATAGGTCTAATTGTCCACACGAGTGCATTATTTGTCCTTGCCCCATAACCTCGTCTTGTTTTTGTTCAACAGAATCCAAGAGCACGACTAATACGCATATTTATGAAACTTCATTACATTAAGAGTTGTCAAGAATTATTTTGTTCGTTGCTCCTTCATAATTATAATTATTTTATATTCTTATTTTCTCCGTTGAATTTGGTCATTCTTTGAATTTTCTTCAACAGCTATTTTGATTTCTCTAAAAGTGTCTTCATCAAGTCTATTTTGATTAGTAGCTGTTGTTTTATTAAATTCTGCGTAGTAAGCCTTCCCATTGTTATTATTATCTGAATTTATATCTCTTTAGATATTCCTTTCATTTGAATAAGGTACTTACTCTGTTACTGTTATATTATCAAATGGTGTAAAATACAATGTTTGTTTTAGTAAAGATTATTTGTATACTCTTGGCACATAGGAGAAAACATTGTGCGTTTGAAAACGGGTCACTCGTATATTTTGCTTTGCGTTGCCCTTAGTAAGCTAAGCTATGACCTAGCAACTATTACTAAGTACTAAACTGTTTTGAGCTAAGCTGCTCGGAGCTGAGATTGTAGTAAAAGAAAATCGCAAACAATGAGTGCTTGCATTCAATCCTTGGTTACGTAGCAAAGTTATTCTTTACTTCTTTTTTGTTCACAACGTTTGCATTTTGCTTCAAGTAAGCATTTGTTTGAATACAAAAGTGACCTTACTCGTTATTTTTTAAATTGCTCATAGTCAAGTTATTATCGATCGGTGGGAAACACAAGGTACTACATTGTGCATTTCAGAGATTTAGCATCAAACTCAAACTCAAAGCATTTATTTCAATTAAACCATTTACAGGCACTTTTGAATTGTCAAGAAGTCGGTCAGTCAAAAATAAAATGAAGCTAGTCCATCCTCCTCTATTCATTATTTTTTTTCGAATATTCTCGTCATTATTGGCCAGATATACCTAACAGTGATTGAAAGAAACAACGAACATGATCAGTAGAAACTTATAACAAATCATTTAGAATCTAGTTTAATTGAATGTCTTAAAAAGGATCTAATTAACCTTAAAGGATATATTACAAACTGTATTGTATCAGGGCAGCATAACGTACGAGGAAGAGAAGCCACAAACCAAAACACCGAGGTAGGTATTGCGTGCGTACTAGAAGTCAGCGTGTTGCCGTCAAGGCGTTCTTCTTCCCAAGGTCGTAAATATCGTAACGCATGTGATGTTGTGTCCATATGTCGGTCTTATGTAGACGTGCGTGCTCCAAACTCGCTTTCCTACGTGACCTCTATAAAATATTTTCCTCGAGTCTGCTATTATGCCTGTTTTATTATTGGGACGAGACAACCGTCAGCATCCTAACATGGCCTTGCACCTTTTCATGTGCTTACATTGGCAAAAAAGTTGGTCCTTTGAGCTGAAGCCGGCGAATTTTGAGCTGAATTTGCAAAAATTTGTGTTGTCAAAAACATTTCAGAATCCAAACAATTTGTATCAATCGTATCCGTAAGAAGTTGTAGAAGTTGTTGAAATAACTGCAAGATTAACAATGTAGGTCGTAGGACGTTACGAAGTACCTGATACTTTATCGTATTTGTAAGATTTGCAGTTTTTTCTACATTCAACTGGAACTATTGTATTTAACCTAAGTAAACAGTATATTGAATGACGCATTGCATACCTCGCGATATTTTTCAACGGTCGAATAGCTTGAATATGTTAACAGATAAGATGATTGAGCAGCTTCAGTGAATATTAATTCTAAATTTTTTATGAGTTCATATTAAAACCACAACGCGTCAAATTTTTTGGTTGATGTAGATGAGAATGATTTATATTTCTAAGAATTGTGGTCAACAACTTGAGGCAGATACAATAACAACGTAATCTCTGCAACAAGCCAATAATTATAGCGGAAAATAATGGCAATATTTTACGTAATAACGGACGGATGTCGCACACAATTAAAGTCGTATAATCCAATAAGATGGCCGGCGTGTGTCAGCGTGACGTCGGGGGCGAACGGTTGCGTAACAGACATAATTACATAGTTTTATGAGATTAACTACTTAACAAGTACATAATGCAGAGGTTCGCGACACCACTGTCACCGCGCTTTGTGTCAAGGCTTCACCAATTCACATCAAAATCCTTAATACAACTTCTAGCATCTTCCACAAGTAAATAAATAAACGGTATTACACTTGATGTTTTCGTTACTTTTCGTTTTTAGGCTTCTTGTTGTTTCGCACTGACGATAATGAAGCCATGTTTCAGTATTGTTATTCTGTCCATAACCTCATCGTAACCATATTTGTTTTCATAAACATTATCTTATCGGGTTTTCTTTTGTTTCACTCTTTCAATACGGTTAGCTCTGGTCCGCACGTCACACGCGCGTAGAGTATAATTTCATTAGATTGTGTGCTCTTTGTGTTTTGCTCAGACCAACAAAAAAAGATAGACAGCGCGCCGCAAACATCAAAAGTGAAGCCATTAAAACCGTGCTCCTGCAAGTAAACATACACGCTCACGCACACACCTACACTAAAACCATGCTCATTGCTCTTAGTTTGTCACAAGTCGTCGTCAAGATAACATAGATTTAAAAAATATAATTATGCCTTCCTGTGTAGTGAAAAGTTGCAAAATCACACAAAAAGTCTCACGGAATCGCTTTTCACTTATAAGTACTTGAAATAACATCGTTTCTTTATTATTTATCTATGAATTTTAGGTTACTTGGAACAAAAAACCTCAACGAACGAAAGCAGTGACATAAAGTGCGGAAGTTGCCATAAGACGATTTAAAATTTCCCCATTCGATTAATCTAAGTATACATATAAATATGATTTCTTACTTCGAGTTATATTCCCATTTTCTTTTTATATGTATTTAATATTTTAGGTTTCCAATTAATAATGAAATTAAAAATAAATAATATAATAATATTTAATAAAGTTGATTGAAAATATGAGTTGTTTTTTTTTAATAGAAGTCCTTCTAAAATCTAAACAATTGAGGTACTATACCATACTCAACAATACTCGTACAATATTATACTAGTTCCTACCCACACAAATATCCCCAAATTATAGGGAAAAAATTTAACAAATGGCAACCCTTCAATACACACATAGATAAAAAGGTGGCTTCACTTTTAATGTTCGCGGCGCGCTGTCTATCTTTTTTTGTTGGTCTGAGGTGTTTTGTAATAACGCCTATATTGTGGTCATCTGTATTCCCTGTACGCAAACTTTATCGTCGGTGAGACACACGCTTAACGCTACCTATCTTTGTTCTAGAACTAACTTCATTATGGGGTGACCTTTTATTGATTAAAGCTCTGCATTTTATTATTCCGGCGATGACGTAATAAAGAGATGATTGAAATAAGGTATTCTGTGTTACTTTTTCACACTTAGGTAGTAGTGAAACGTGTTCATAGAGTATTACGGATCCGTCATTATCTTCTAAGGGCTCGTACACATTGCGATCCGTTTTAGAGGTCCGTTATTTGATGGCGTATGTAGTTGTACGAGCGAGTTCACACACATTCCGGATTCAGTAATCATGTCACTCCGGCCAATTCTGAACCGTTAAAACGGATTTAGTAAAAACGGACCTGTATGTGTACGAGCCCTAACTGGTAATGCCCAGTTGAGATTGCCAAGGCAATCTAATTGTTGTCGAGTGCGCTACACGTGTCGACGTGCGATTGCTCGATTGTCGCGTAATGAAGCGTTGTAAAAATGTGGAGCGAGCCGCCGCGTATTGGCGAGGTTATTGACATTGAGATAAAATATTTTATCACACCCCGAAATTTTAACACTGTTCAGTTTATGGCACGCTAGATGTGAATTTTCGCTGATGTCTTGGTCAGCATTGGTCCTTTGATCCTTATACGATTACACATACACATAATCAGCCTATAATGTTCCCACTGCTGGGACACAGGCACAGGCTCTCCTCTCAGTGAGAGGGAGACGATTATTATCAACTAGAATCAATTCGTTTTACTATAATTTTTGACGTTCAAAAGTGCCTTTAGTGTACCTAATTGAAATAAATGATTTGACTTTGACTTATTTCAGTATTATTATTATCATGTTTATTGCTTACAAAGGGTACATGCTTGTGCCATAGAATTTTATTTCTCGGAAAAGCCTTTAGATTTGAAATGAGTCAGAACCTTAGAAACGAGTAGTGCTATGCATGTTAATAACTTGCCAGAGCGGCAGAGTTACAAAAGAGTTAATTTTATTGTCCCAGTCCGGTGTACTTGGAGGCAAGGTGTCGGCATGTATGTGCTAGGTAGATTGTATATCCTACCCCCTCCTACTCGAGAGCGCGTTGCAGCGGCCGGCGATGCGTTCGGGTGAGTTCGTGCCGCGTGACGGCTTGTCACGTGCCGATGCCGAGCACACCTCTTTCCCCCCTGCGAGACCTCCCCTCCCCCCGCGCTGTCCCACCGCCCCGCTTATCACTTACAGACCCGGAGGCTCCCGCAGCCCCTTCTGCACTCCCTCCTAACTGAACTAGTGGTCCTCTCACTACTCTATATTCAATTTATTACACGTAACGCTTTTGTTCGGACGCAAACCTTATCTACTTATACCTACATACTCAAACATAAGTAGACATCGTGATAACTACTTTCGGTTTAGAGATAATATTTTTCTCTTGAAGTTGGGTTTCCAATAAAATTTCAGATTATAGTCGGTTACTTGCATTTTTCTTTCTTGTTATCTACATGTTCGATCCTTTGCAAGCAAAGGATACAGATATAGGATAAGGATATACAGGAAAGGATATAATATCCAATGTAGGTCCTGTTCCTTAAAACTTTAAAGTTTTCGTAGATATGCGCAGAACGAAATCCACCGATCCGACTCAAGAGATCATTCAAGTATTATTCCGAAGTTACTCAAAACAGTTTAAAAGCCGTGAGAATGAAATCCAAGTCATAAATTTTACCATTGTTAAAGTTCGCACTTCTATTTATGTTTTTGAAGATTTTCTGAAAACGGGAAAAGAACCTCCGACCACTTATACATATAATGTAGTTACTCAAGAGACACGTGCTGTTTTCATGTAAGGTACTACAATTTTGAACCATATTATGTATTTTGTAACATTCTGGCTCAAAAGACCAATCTTTGAAATAATTGATGAAACATATTCTAGGTTCACTGTAATTTCAGTTCGTGATTTCATCATCTTTGATGACTGTTAGTTAGTTCACACTCACAGATAAGCAGGATTGAAAAAATATAAACATCTGAATTGAGAACGTCCTCCTTTTTAACGTCGGTTAAAAAACAACCGCTTTTTGTAAAAAAAAGTCTTGGTAAGGTTAAAAATTTACGTTAGGTTAAAATTTAAGGTAAGCTTGTCAACAGTTCGCGTGATGAAACATATAAAGACCACGCAAGCGTTTCTAACTGACGCGAAAGAGTAAAGTAGCTTCGCAGAAATTGATCACCGTTTTGCAAGCCACATTCTGCATACAACCAACGCCTATTTGGTGCTGGTATTTTAAATACCGGTCTCAGATCAGCAACAGATGCACATAGCATTGATACCGGTTCACTAGTGTCTGGAATCACAGTTTCACTTGCACGTGTGGGTGTCCGCGTCGTGGGAGATGGTCGGTGTTTGCGTGTTCGTTGCTTGTAGGCGCGCGCCCGCCATGCGCAATTGTACCAGGCGAGCATAATCCAACTAGAGGTGTTTTGTTTCTTTTAGTGTAGTAGTAATACCTGTGGATTAATGTGGCTTGTATAGAAATGCTTTCGCTATGAATTTTATGAGACATATGAGTTACTTTTTTTTATTTGGATTAAAGTTAAGCCTTTGAATCTTTGCTGTTAAAAAAGTTTACGAAGTTCTTCCTAATGTTTATATAAAGCGAATTTAAGCCAGTTGAAGTCCGGGGTAGCGGGATCGTCCGGGGTAGCGGGATCGTCCGGGGTAGCGGGATCGTCCGGGGTAGCGGGATCGTCCGGGGTAGCGGGATCGTTCCGGGGTAGCGGGATCGTCCAGGGTAGCGGGATCGTCCAAAAGGGTTACCGCTGCCCCGGAACATAAAGGGCTAAGACAGGAACACGGGTGGGTTTTAGTCAGTAAGAGTCTGACACTCCCTTCCGCTCCACCCAGAGCGGGAGGAGTCATTAGATGATTTCCCATCCACAAAAAAAAAGCCAGTTGAAGTATATTATGAATATCAATGCAAACACTTTATTATAAGTACTTAGTCATAATTTATAAAGATTACGCTGCAGTGTATGTAACCGAATTCAAACTTCAATCTACTTAAATTAGCTACATACTGTGATGATTGATAAGAAAATTAAGACCAGGCAACCGATTAAAACAATGCCGATGTTATAAACCGACTATATTTAAATGCACGCTATATTGAAAGCACCTTTGCGCAAAGTATCGTTATTATTCGAACTAAACAATATTTTGTGTTATTTACGTCATCTCATTCATGACACATCTCACGGCTACAAACTTGCTTTCCCGTCCAGTCTTCAAAGGTTCTCAAGGGTGAATCTCAGCGGCCATGTAACAACCCCCTGTGTGGTTGCTAGAAGGCCAATGACGCACGATACTGCTGCCCCTCCCCGGCCACCACCTACGCGCTCATCCTACCCTGGTACTACCTGCAATTGACAGCCAATAAGCCTACATCATTTTTTTAATTCGATCACTGGACAGCTTGTCAATGATATCGATGAACAAAATATTATATTCTTCTATCAAAGGTACCTTTTACGTCACAAATATACTCGAGTGTTGAGCGAGGCTGTTGATTTCGACAATTACATATAATTTTATTTCCTCACTGTATTGAAATCACTGTTTGACGTGAATGAATAAATAAATTCATACCATGTAAAATATTGTTTTCAAGTTTTTGTTCCCTGATTCTAATGCAATGAAATCAGTTTCTACCAGAATACTGAATAATATAATACTATTTTGCTCAAAAGTATTGAAATTTTCAAGTTCAATAGTCGTGTAAGTGATTTCTACTCAATATTTATAGTGTAATTCGGTATTATGTCTATATTTTCCAAATCTATGGTCATTGCCCTTTTGTATTCCAAGAATTATGTATCAGATTTAAGATGGTGGCTTTACTAGATATGATAAACAATTTATCATGAAGAATGTTCAATTGTTATTAAGTTAAAATACTCGTTTATAGAGATCCCATTAATAAGATATGACAATCTTGCAAAAGATGTAACATAATATACATAGTCTAAAATATACCTACTGTACTCCTAATAATTGTAGAGCAAGAAAAACAAAGGTGATAACAAGTCGTAAGAATATTTAGTCAAATGGACACCTTATAACCTGGTTCGGTACCCTAAAATTAAAGAGGACAGATTATGGTCAAGAAAGTGGAGTTTGTTATGGATGTATCAAGACCAGTGATACAAATACACTTTTAAAGTCTGGATAGAAACTAAAATTGTTTCTGAAGAATGAACGGACAAACGGGAAGGGATGGGTCGTCTTTTGGTAAATTTTTGTTTGGAGAGCAATCATCATGGTCATTATTGGCAGCCTTCATATATTACTTTACTCTATGGCAGCCTTACTCCACCCACCGTTGAGAATAGGCTTCCTCCCTTTTTGGATAAATTTGCTCCAATATTTAGTTTTGGCAGTTTTGGGGCCATTTATTTGCTTTCGTACTGTTAACGTTGACGTTTTCCATAAGTTCACAATTTTATCCTCCAAATAGTAAATCTTGATGATTGTGGACTATCTGGATTGGCGATAGACATTTTTTTAGGGGTCTATATTCTGTTCATTGTATCTGATGGATGATTAAACGTCATCACATTATTGTGCTAAGAATATTTATTATGCTGCGTAAAGAGTGCCAAGATCATGTTCATTCAAAAATAGTAAATTACTGAACTGAATACAATATACATTAGAACGATGTTAATATTTGTAAAACCCCGGGTTTATCGTGCTACACCTACACTGTATTGTTATGTTCAAAGTATATCAACTTAGATATAGTAATATCTGTCTAAATGATTTCATTGTTTAAACTGAAAACGTATATTCTGAGTTGGATTTCCAATAAACCGATCCTGTTTTCAAAGAAAGACTAAACATAGTGGGAGATTTGTCTAAGGCATTTGACTTCACTAATATATTTTGAATTAAACGTTTGCAAATTGGATTTTAAGTGGAGTGGTGTTATTAACCCCTTAATTACGTTAAGGTGTAGCCGTCAGTAGAAGCCTCATTGATATACGTTTATTTTCTGAAGGCACCACTACAAAGTCGGGATGTTTGTCAAAGTCACGAGTGCAAAATCCTAGGCCACCTCTAGGACACGCTTGAACAATTCTAATTCATATTGAATACGATTGAATAAAACGGTCAATAACCACCCACCTTTTATGTTTTCCTATTATTTAACTCGAGGCTCGTGTACTTTGTTTAATTATAGGAATGAACTTTGTTGCTCATCTTTGTTGATGAATGTTGTTAACATCATGCATAATGGCTTTATTTCCATGTTGAAATTCTTTTATGTTTTTATATTGTGGTTTAATCATTAAATCATTGATGAAATGTTTTATTACAATCATGATGACACCCATTCTTCCGAAAAGCAGTAGTCAGCTGTCGCAAGTGACGTTTTTATTACACGTGTGCAGCTTTCTATAAATATCTTCACAGTAATAAGTTGACAAAGATCACACAATCTGAGGAGGTACCTACTACCTACGTTTAAGTCATTATGTATATATTTTCTATTGTACTCACAGCTCGTACATTGCAACTATAAATGGTTTCTCTCCAGAGTACCACGCGACATTCTATTATCCATTAAGGAATACTAATTAATAGATCTCTTGTAAATATGAATGGATTGTTGTAGTGAAGTGTTTCAAGCATTGGAAGAAGCAATAATATTTACAATGACTAATATAAAGAATCTAAAAGGTGACGGTGCCCGTTACTTAGGTCGCAATAATTAGTCATCCAATCGACATTTTATAATACATGGAACTCGTGACAATAAATAATATACGAAGTTGTACTGCGTAGTTTCTGTAAGATAAGAAGTCAATAATTTATTGTTCGGGCTGAGTTACTGAAGTATATTAGCGTAAAGCCGCCGGCAGAAGCAAAAAGCAGGTCTTACAAAATAATATAAATAGCAAAGCTCTTCATTCGGACTGTGTATCATCATTACGTAAAATATTTTTCCAGTAGGTACACTGCGTATTCTAGATGTCATTAGTCTTTAGCTAAACGAAAACAACTTTGTTTTGTATATCGCTCGGACGTGACATAATAAACGTCCGTGATATGTGCCTATCTGTTATTAAGTCTTTCGTCGAAGTTATTGATACCTAATAAAAGTTTTATCTGTAAAAAATACGCGAACAAGATCTAAAAACCCGTATATTTGGCTCGTCGCTCAACAAAACAAACCCAGCCCAATCTAGTAGTAGCAGACGCCAGTCATTCTACGGGCCGGTTACGACGCGACTTGTTTTTTCTGGCACCTCGCTGAGCAGCTGATTTTCGGCGTGGCAACTGTTAACGCCAAACAAACCAAAAGCACGCGCGCAACCACATGTGCTGACGTAATTTTATCGTCAGACCACGCCCCCGCTTCCGTCTCTTTCATTACACTCGGACAGATCCTCCGTCTCACTCGGCATTGCAGCGTGACTGATTATGTTAAGTTTTACTCTACTATGGACTTTATTGCATGTGCGTAAAGTTCACTATCGCGTACCTTTACTATCTGAAAGTAAAGTGGAATGATGCCGTCTCATTCACTCTGACGTGGCTGTTTCATTCACACGGCTGTATTGAACTCTTGCGGAATATGTTCGCCTGGTAGTTTACCGCCACGGACTGCAGCCGTCGACGAGCGGTTGACACGGGTTTGACAAGTGTTGACCGACCTAGGATGGCCTGCTCATTTCTAATAGGACCTTAGTAGATTGATGATCAAGTTTTCGTAATCACTATTGGGCCCAAGGTAGTAAGTTCCGTATTTATATAGCTCCTTCTGACGTGTCACCTTTGTTTACAGAGGAGGAGCCGAAGTCGCCCGTGTCGGTGCGAGTGCTGACAGGGCTGCCGGTGACGCCGCGCATCAACGGCGTGGTCCGGCCGACGTCGCCGGTGCTTGTTGTGCCTCCCTGCCCGCCCGCACCGGCCATCGTTGCGCTCGAGCCGGTCCTTGCGGCGACCGCACCTCCTCCCGCGCCCCTCCTCGACTTCGCACAAGAACATTCCAGGCCGCGAACGACGAGTAACAGTCATGGGTATGTTCTCCTAGTAACAGCGGTGTCTGAAACAGCTGGAGATTCGCACGACGCGACGCGCGGCGGTCGTTGTTTTGTTGTTGCTAAAACTTATAGGAATGTTTTTATAAAATTTTAATACTCCGTTTCAACATCATTTTGGTTTGTATTGAAACGATCTTGTAGTTATGGAACTAAAATAATAATTAATAATTAGGCATATTAATTTACAGCTTCTTTCATCAATATCATTATCACTTATTTTAAACGCTAAAACAACTTGTCCTTTCGAAATTTTCCATAGCATTATGAAGCTATCATCATCAACTTCTAATGACTTAACTTTTTGTAGGAGTTGGTAAAAGCTAGGAGAAAAATAAATTGTAAAAGTATTAGGAGGGTCCTAATTTGTTTAGCGACAATCATAATTATGTATAGATAATTTTTTTATGGAGTATGTATAAGTACGATAGGTACTCAATAGATTTAATTTGGTACCCCCCCATGAAATGAGTGTAATGAAAAAGCCTCTCTAAAAATCTCAAGAAATTTTTTCTCCAATTACCAAAGTTGAACTTCGGAAGTCTTCCATAGATTATAAAAAGATTTTGACGCCGACGATAGGAATAACTAATGGCTTCTAAGTTTGATAGATCCTTTTTTGGCTTCAGTTATCTACTAAAAGACTGAGGAATAAATAATAGAAATAATTCGAGTTCATGTGATTCATTTGATAAAAATTAAATTACATACGGCACTGACACAAAAAGCGATTGAGGAAAACTGTTTTATTCAATTTATTATAATGTACGACATCAAGCGGTACAGTTGACAAGTTCATTAAAAAGAATGAGGACACCTGGTAATGTAGGTCCATCTCTTAGTATTTACACTTACTCGCGTTATTTACAATGCACTGGTGAATTAATAAAGTAGATCTAGAACGTTCTCATAGAAATACAACAAAATGTAAACAGGTCTTAATAGAAATTGTAATTTCATCCTTGCGTGTCATCCTTGCAAGGTTATGTTGTCCTAGTGTAAACGCGTATGGTGCTTTTATCTTTCAGTCGATTGCTGTCAAGGTTTGGATATTAACAACCATGAATTGAATACTTAATCTATCAGCTAGGGTTTTGTATTCATCAGGGAATAAGTCCTTGTCACTATCAGTGTCTGTACTGTATGCATCATTCATTCGAAGGTTCGATTGTACGAGATTGTGTTTTCAAATACTTAAAGGTTGTGGAGCATTTAGCGTGTCATTTACATCTATTTTTGTCTCATTAATTAAGGAAAATATTGCTGATCTATGAATACTATATTGCATAGTGCATCGGGTAGCGAAATAAAGAATAATGAACAATAATTTATTGTTCAGTCATAATCATTGGTACACGTGTTGTGTTAGCATTTTTATTTTTAGCCAATGACAACCTGTGCATATATTATTATTTTTTTATAAATTTGCGGAGAACTTTTTGAAATACAACGTTCTCAACTCCCAACGTGTTTGTCGGTGGCCGTTGGGCAAAAAATTTGACTGGATTCTAATAAAAATTTCATATATAAAGTGAATATTTCTGAATTAAATTACGAGTATAACTTATTCATTGGTATCCTGTTTTTTTATGTCTCTCGTATCTTTTGAATTGTATCACTTGGACGTTGAAATTCCAAATGCTATTGAAAATTTTCGTCATATAGCAAAATCTGGCGTTTCGTTCAAAGATTATGTGAACAAGCGACGCGCTGAGTTTACAATTTATATTTAATTAATACTGTCTATTATGAAATAATGGAATAATCCAGACATAGTTATGTCTATGCCAATCATAATAATACGCAATTATCAACAAAGCTATGCCACGCGCTCACGTTGTCTAGTTTCCTTATTCGCCGAGTTAGTTATATTATTATAGACTTTACTGAATCATGGACGATGCTCTCCGAAGATATAATTGTTATACTTACGTCATCATGATATAAACTTGATATAAAATTTTATGGTATCTAAGTAAACTTAGCGTATTGTATGATTCTACTTTTAATCTCAAAGAAGATTTCGTTACAGTTAGTTAGGTGTTGGTTGGCTATAACGGTAGGGGAAGACCAAAGAAAGGATGGAGGGATTGTGTGAATGATGATATTATGGTTAGAAAGGGGGTGACTACCGAGATGACGACTAATAGAGAAGTATGGAAGGAAGATACATGTTGCGCCGACCCCAATAACATTGGGCATAAGGACAGGAGAATGATGATTTAGTTACAGTTTGACAGCTTCTTTGGTCCAGTGGTCGCAAGCGCTACTGTTGAGCATGAGGTGATGTGTTCGATTCCCGGGCCTGGGCAAAGTGTTATTGGATTTTTCCATCTGGAATTTCTCTGGATTTGTGACCGGTTGATGGTAAAAGGGTCGCCCTCTGACGTAGTGTGGGTTTACTATAGGTACACCTCTGCCTCTGCTCTGCCCTTGGATGAATACAGGCGTAATTCTATGTTATCTAGTTAGTGTCTTAAAGAATGAAGCAAATGAAAATAACAAGAGTATTGCGCACATTAAACGCGTGATTAAGCAGATTGCGCAAAAATGGTTACATGAAATACAAACAAAATGAAGTTATGATTGTATTACGTACAATACTTACAATGCCGGTGACGATATCGCGAGATTCCGAATCGAAGGCTTTGAACTTGTTTTAATGTTTCAACGTCGTATTTTGAATGATGGAAAAATCGAGACCAAACGACACTCTTAACAGTTTTCGTAAATGTTGCCTGAAAGAGTTAACTTGAAGAAGATATAGAAAGTTCTCTCTAATATAGTCAAATGATGATGGAATTATACCTATTCATGAATTTATTATTCATTGTCAACAGGCCACCCCCCGTCCCTTCCCCACCATCGGTTAGCAGTAACGGCAGTGGCAGCGGTTGCAGCAACGGCAGCGGCAGTGGGGGCAGCAGTGGCAGTGCCCCCCGCGCCGGCACTAGAGAGGTGCATAACAAATTGGAGAAGAACCGGCGGGCACACCTCAAGGAGTGCTTCGAGCTCCTCAAGAGACAGCTCCCCGCCACGCCTGATGACAAGAAGACCTCCAACCTTTCTATACTCGGCTCCGCTATTAGGTATATTCAGGTTAGTATCAATCTAATAACTCTTTGCAGCTCTGTTTTCCTGGTAGTCAACGCCTTTGAAACTAAATGTCGATGGCCTTCGCGCTTCCCCAATTTGTTTTAATAACATGGTTAAACCGTTCAAAACATTTACTTACAAACTCATATTTTAGTAAAACTAATTAATTACTGTTCCACTATTTTGTTCAGAAAGCTTGGTTTATTTATTACTAGGCGATTAGGTAACATTAATTTAGAGCGTTCTTTGTATCATCATCATCATCATAATCAGCCTGTAATGTTCCCACTGCTGGGACACAGGCCTCCACTAGGTGAGAGGGACTGGGCCGTAATCCACCATGCGGGCCCAGTGCGGGTTGTCGGATGTCTTCGAATTTTTGGGTGAAATAATTTACACAAAGTATAAAACGCCTGATTGGGTTCGAACCTACGACCTACAACTCGTAAGTCGCGGCCGTTACCACTTGGCCACCACTTGACTGCTCTGTATCATCATCATTTGTACGAAATGATAACTAAATATCCAGATATTTTTTCAAGTTCTTGACGTGTTTGGCTATCAATTTTGAACAACAAACAAGTAAATTATTTTAATTGAAAGGTCGCGCAATGTCTCTTTCGGTATTATTACGTCTTCAATTTTCAGTCTGGTTAGATTAAGTTGACTTTGTAACTAAAAATGGCTAAATTACACAAATCACGTCTTTTTGGAAAAGCTATGCATAAGTTTGAATAACTTTCATTTAGAATTCATCATTCGTTGTCATACTTTTAACCAGCAATGTTGTATTTGGGTGTAGTGACCTCAATTTGAGACGAGAGCCTTTAATTTTTATTTATCACAAGAAACCTAGATCATACTGGTTCAATCTAGTTAACTCATGCTCTTTTATTCATATATGCAGTATTTATGCATCTTGTATGCATCTACGCAAGGTATGTATCTCCTTGATTCATAATCGTTATTCTTACATATATAAAAGTATAATAAAGTATATCGTGCTTGACAACGTTGCCAAGGACAAGCTTTTTACGTCATTATGCTGTATTTTTAGTTTATTCATGGGTAACTGTACTTTTCTACATTCGATATAGTAGGTACCTCTGTATTGGCAATCAACTTCTGAAGTTATTTTATTAACGTATTATTATTGAAGTCACACTACTAAACTCTGATTTAATTAGTTGTATCACAGGTAAATTCTGTGAAGCTAAAATGGCAGTACCTACTTACACTTCATGTTTCAAAGTCTGTGTTTTTGTTATATTATTTTCCTCCGCCTTTTGTTCTTACTGAAGGATTCTTGGAAACATCTCAATAGCCGGTTAAATGAGCGACCAGACTTCGTAATTCAATTAAAAACTACGGCTTCGATCCTATTTACAAATTGTTTCAACTTTCCTTAAACGATTTTTGGGCAAAAACTTTCTCAAAGGGTGTAAATTTTGGGAATTGACTAGGATTCTCTTGTTGCTCTTAAAATTGTTTTTCTCAACTCTTTTAAAGTTTGTAGTTAGGCAAGTAATAAAAAACCGGCCAAGTGCGAGTTGGACTCGCACACGAAGGGTTCCGTACCACCGTACAATATTTAACACTACATATATAAAAAATTCACGTTTGTTGTATGGGAGCCCCCTTAATTTATTTTATTATAATTTAATTATTTATTTTTAAAGTGAATATACAACTAAGTATCTATCCTGTAAATATTTCAAGCGTCTACCTGTTGCCGTTATTAATATCGAGCAAATAACGGCAAAAAATCACGTTTGTTGTATGGGAGCCTCACTTAAATATTTATTTTATTCTGTTTTTATTATTTTTGTTATAGCGGCAACAGAAATACATAATTTGTGAAAATTTCAGCTGTCTAGCTATCGCGGTTCTTGAGATACAGCCTGGTGACAGACAGACGGACAGACAGGCAGCGAAGTCTTAGTAATAGGGTCCCGTTTTTACCCTTTGGGTACGGAACCCTAAAAAGGATGATTTAAGTATGGACCGATTCATCAATCGCCAGATAACTTTTATCTCAAGATTAAAAAGTGTTGTTTGAATACAAAAACTGTCAAACTGACATATTTATTCCCCAGATAAAACTTATCTGACAGCTGAAAAATTTGCCTTAACAATCATAATTAGGTATACAACGAGCAATAACTACCTAGTTATAATTATCAATAATGATGTTAGCGCTGAAAAACAACAGTGCGTACTGTTGAATTAAAGTGAACTTCTCTTGAGTCATGATATCCTGGTATTTTGCCCGCAGGTTCTACGACGTAAGGAACGCGATTGTGAGCATGAAATGGAACGGCTGGCCCGTGAGAAGATCGCGGCGCAACAGAGGCTTTCCGCCTTGAAAAGAGAGATCTCGGTCCGAACAACTGTTCGCCCTCTGAGTATTGGTGCGTTAACCTCCTATCTTGTTATGCGCGCCTGGTACATTTGGTCGAGATTATTTAATATTTGGCTTCGGTGCAATTTTTTTGTAATATTTATTGATTGATTTGCAATTTAAAAAATACAGTTACAAGAAGTTTTACAGTAAAAAAAAAAACAATATTTTTAATAATTGTATTTTTTTAAAATAGCCGACGAACACATCGTCTTAAATTATATTTTTTAAGTTGTTGACATTTGTTTTTTATTAGATGCTGTCACAGAAGACAAAGTTATAGAAGATCCTGTGAATGGACAAGTTTTAGGAATACCTTTAAGTGTAAGTATTTCTAATTAGAAAATATTAATTAATAATCGATCGATAAATCATATTGTTTCCTAAACTGTTGACACACAATTCTAAAACTGCAAGGTCAAGTAAATAACCTGTCCCAATTTCAGATATCAGCGTCGCCGCCACGGTCCGTATCACGAATGGAGACGTCTCCTCCCCGCACTCTAAACCTAAGCACGAAGTTGCGTACGCTGCCTATACAAATCACTCCCACCACCTCGCAGGTATGCTCGCCTAGTACAATGTTAGAAATTAGAGCTGACCTAATCTTGGATTAGGATTTGTGTTACTCCATTGATTATCGAAAGGTTAATCCGAAAATTAATGATTTGTAATTGGGAAGATAATTTTCAAGTTAATGTAATTTGTGATTTTTGTTAACGTTTCAGGTTGTGCGGACACCGTACGGTGCGAGACCCAGCACGCTCACGCTCACTACGCTTGCGCCAGCAGAACCTTCCACTCAAGTTAGTATTTTTTAGCTATGGTAGAATCATTACATTTTTTTCTCAAGTATAAATATTTTTTGTTTATACAAATTAATCAGGAAACATTTGTTTTGATTTTGACATAATTAAGCATTTTGCATTTGAATAAAGTAATTTTTATGATTTATTTTACAAAAACACGGATGATTGGCGCAATTTAGTGTTTGCATAATGTTTGCAAGACATTTTTATCAATTCAAATTTAATTGGTCCATAGTGGCATCCCTGAGGAACCCCGGATGTTTTAATGATGTTGTGTTCAATAGAACAGTGACAGCTTGACTAAAATCTCGCAACCGTAGCTCTAGACACATGATTGGATAATGACGTAAACCAATGTACTTTGTGTGAGCTATAGTAATGGTATCTTATGACGTATGTTATCGAATGCTTTTGAATTACGTGCAAAAAGTTGGTAAATGATTTTTACCCTAATATTTTGTGTAAACGGGCCTTAAATGGATATTCAATGCTATGTTAGAATAGAATTAAATATAAAGTGCCTGATAAAAGGAACGTGAAATGCGAATATACACAATACCGAATAGAAAATGCGTGCTAATTTTAGGCACGAATTTCACGAGTTTCAAATGTCAAATGAATGAGTCACGAATTACTGCATACATAGGTACCAATTTAAACTCTTTGTGAACGATATCTGTTCTATAGCAATAAAGTCTAGTCTATTTTTGACCAACAAAAATAACTTGTGTATTGTTTTCATGATACAATATTATGTAACATAGAGCGTATTTCTACTTTTCCTTAAAAAAATAATAAGGCCAGGGTTTAAAGACCGTATAATTTAACGTCACCTTGGTGTTATCTGCTCGGTCTTGTTTATGACGTTGCATTAGCATCAGCTACAGAGTCAATCGTTATCGTAATATATGCTTCTGACGCATCTATTTAGTGAATGACGTATATAGATGAAGTCGAAAATATTCTTTCCGCAATTATGTGGACCCGAAATATGGGGCGAGTACAATCATAGTTTAAAGATGCGTCATAAATTTATTATACGGATTGTTTTTATTGATCTTCCTGATAATTGGAATAATAGCCCAGGAAAATAATGAAATTATAGAATTTGCGAATTACAAGCTTGCTTCCTTCTTAAATCCTACGCAAAAAGCCAGAGAGTAAAAGAAATCCTTTCTAGGAATTTTTTCGCAGAAAATATCTTATTTTCCTAGGCTATATAAGATGTGGCTGTAAATAAAAATGATACTAAGACCTAAACTAGTTTAAGATACTAGAAAAGTATACCTACAGAATTATTTTAATCTACAATATATTTTGCTTTGTTACAGAATGGGCAGACGGTAGAAAACGGAGTGACGAATGCGCTCAGCACCTTAGTACATCCAGCTCAAATACATCTACCCATATCGCAGGTGAGGCAGTTCTGTGTTATTTGTTTGAAAATGTTTATACCACCCCACCTCGTTTTAGGTAATCGTTCGTCTTCTTGCCCTTGACCCAATTCATTTGGGGCCGACGCAACACGGTTTTTCCTCCACACATCTGTATCATCCCGGAATTCACTTCTTTCTTAGCCATATTATAATTTTTCTCTCAACCCATCCATCTTTTAAAGCAACATTTATTATGCTTTATATATTTCTTTGCGTTTTACTAAATTCACAAATTTTTAGTGGTCTGCCGTTATTGGTGAAACTGACCAACGGATAGCCTTTTCAAAAAACAGAAATGCTTTTAACCACTTAATCCCGGCGTGGTTCGATATCGGCCCATTAAAATAGAAAATCAACTGTCTCATTAGCGGTGATTAAGAGGTTAAGTAAAGTAGTGAATGTGTGATATGGTCTGTAGAATTTTATGAATGTGTTGAGTCAATAAAATGTAAAACTGAACATGCTCGGAAAATAACTTTGCACGTTTTAACGATTTTCAACCGTTAATTAAATACAAATGAAGCTTGTTTGTAACGGTGCTTAATTAGTACGGTAAATTACGGCGGGTATTAAGAAGTACGGAGACATTGGACGGATTATTGATACTTACCGATATATCCCAGGATTTTGCGAAAAGTTGTCGTGGCTGCAAGAAAATAAATAAAGTGCTCCCAAAATGATACATAGACTTGATACGATTTTAGAAACGCGTATGTACATCCAGAAGTCCAGTCCAGCGTACACTGGAGATAGGTAGGCCTTATTTAACTGGGAAAGAGGGACCTAGGCTATCTTCATCTGTTACAATTTTTTTTTATGACGGGAGCTTTGCATTATCTTGTAGTAAACTTAGTTTCCATTTTCATAGGTGGTTGGCAGTGGCGGGCTTGTAGTGGGCTCAGCGGCGTTGCAGCTGTTATCAACTAGCAGCGGGTTGCGAGTATTGCAGCATACCAACGGTGAGTTATGAAACCCTGGTACTTCGATGCGCATTTATACGTGATGAGGAAAGACAAACTCAAGGAAAAATGAATCTTTCTTGAAATTGTGTGATTTTATTACAATTATTTTATGTGTAAGAATTTAAATACTTTATAAAATGGTTGTAAGGTCTTAAAACATTAGCTTAAACTCAAATAATATTCAGTAAGCAAATCATTAAAATGTGCCTAAAACAAATAAATGTGGTGTTCCACAGGGAACCATTTTCGGTCTTTTATTGTTCAAATAGCCTATGCCAATTTAAGAAAACCTATATTTACAGTAGTATAAAAGGAGTCATCCTTATAAATCTTAATAAAAATGTGTCTGGCCTTGACCTCATTAACTAAAACAAACGTGTATTTTGTTGACAGGTGTAACAACTACTGTTGAAAGTAGAATAACTAAAGAAAACGGAATTATATCTCCGACGCCAGTTTCCACGACTGCAGGTATGGATTATTACTTTGCATTAATTACTATATACAACTTAGTCATCTTGTTCTTATCGAAAAGGAAAGATGTAATTTTTTTTATTTGGCCTAGTACTCAGCAACGGCCTTGGCTCAGCAACAGCTAATACCATTTGCTGACGCAGATATTAGATCCTCAATCAATTGATTAAATTCAGAAAGTAAAGTAGGTACGTACCAGCCTGAATATGATGCCCCGACTTATACAAGGTGGCGGGACATTGACGCGCAAACTGTAATCATAAATTCAGTAGTACCTCCAGAGTAGAAATGTTCGTCAGTTAAAAAAGAAAGCACCTGTTTTATCATAATCAGCCTATAATGTTCCCTCTGGAAGGGACAGGCCTCCTCTCAGTGAGAGGGAGTGGGCCGTGGGCCGTAATCCACCACGCGGGCCCATAGCGGGTTGGTGGATGTCAAATGTCTTCGAATTTTTGTTTTCCTTCACCGTTTTGAGAGCAGTGGTCATGAAACAATTTACACAAAGTAAAGTGCCTGCCTGGGTTCGGACCTACGACCTGTTTTATAGAAAACTGCAATACCTACCTACGCGGTCAAAATGTATGGAACAGCAATTTTTTTTAAGAACTGACGAATAATTTCAACCTTTGAACCCCCTTACAATCATGTACTGAACTCATGGTAACAGGTTGCGCGTTGATATACAACCGCGGACGTTGGTGGTTGACCACTTTCACCCTTGTGCCCTTAGTATAGTTAGCGTCATGATAAATGAGACTTGACCCCGCCTCTCGCGCTTTTTCCGCCGCCCCTATGACGCACGGTCCCGTCCCGCGCTCAGACCTCATACCGCTAAAGAGACCTAAAATCATATAGGTACTGCGCATGTCAAACCACGTGGTGTGTCAATTCTCATCTTTCGTGACACGCATTGTAATAAAGGTTGAAAAGTGGTCCACCGCCAGTGTCCGCGATTGTACCTGTCCGACAGGTCAGCCTAAAAATAGCCCCCGTTTTCTGAAAACATTACCCAAACCAAACCTCATGTTAAATATTGTGATTAGTTGCCCAAAATACCGAACGATCAATTTCGTGTGACATTTGATTTGAAAACAGATTAAATTAAATTGGGATTTGTCCCATCCTGTGTTGATGCTACTATCCACGTGCCAGCTATATTTAACTGTTTGATAAGCTAATCTGAATTTAATTATTATAAAGAGAAAATATTAGATTTTTTGTATTTTGCTTGAACAAACATTACGCTTTCACGCTAAAACGGCTGAACGGATTTGGATGAAATTTGGTACATGGGTAGACCATGACCTGGATTAGGACATAGGATACTTTTTATCCTTATGTTCTCACGGGATCGAAACTTATGCGGGTGAAACTGCAGGGCGCAGCTAGTATTGTATAAGGTGTTAAAAATTAACCTTACAAACTTTAAGAGGTGCTTTAGACCATCGAACTGAACAACTTTCACTATGGGACCAACGCTGAAATCACGAAAAAATAATCAGCTGTTTCAAACATTTTGGTCAAGTAGGTATTGAACTTTTGTATGAAACAGCTGATTTTGATTTTGCGATTTACTTGCCAAAAATGTAAACATGGAAAAATAACTTAATACCTACACTATAAAGTTCAGTTTACGATACAATTTCAAACATTTTTATAACTTTCTCAATAGTGCTATTCAGTCTGCAATCAACTTAATGGCCATTCAAATAAAGTTGATATTTAAATAACATGAATTTGAATAGACTACCTGTCCCTTCTGGGATTTCACAGATGATGTTACATTAATTCCTGTTACTTCTTGCAGATGGCAGCGTGGTCGTGAGCGGACTGACCCCCCTAGTAGTATCGCAGCCTGCCACGCATTTGTTACAAACGCACACACTCACACACGAGGTAAGCGTCTATTGTTATTGCTAGCGATTGCGTCATCCTTTCTAATCGGTCTGTTTGACGACTAAACATAGCTCAAACATAACAGGTTGGTGTAATGTGGTGATAGCGGTTTCATGATTGTCATTGTCACCGCGTTTTGATGATAAATTGTTGTTTCTTATACCTATGTGCTGTTATTAGCAGATAAGACCTAAGGCCTTAGGTTATTCGGCCTATTGATCATAATAATTTAATTGTCATTTTGGCACTCACGGGTGTAAAAATAAAAGGTCGAATTAGGTCAATGTTGTATGCATGTATGTATGCTGTTCTTAATCTGCTATTCGTGTTATTGACAGATTTTCTAAAGTTAAAGTTAGCTCGGATATCAGAGTTCTGATAGCCTGTGGATAACAGCTGCTCCCTAAATAATATTGTCGATCGAAAACAGGAAGAGATTTTGAAGCATAGGTACTATCGATATTTAAGAGGCCTATCTAACCACAAATATCGTGTTTGCTAACCTCTACATATTAATCCTGAAATATCGAATGATCTCGAAGTGTAGTGACAAAGTCCATGTTGGCTTGTCGATGAAAATAAAGTGGTAATATAAAAAACTAGTACAATCAATCAATTAACTTAGAGACAGACTTAGAGACAATCAATTAACTAACTGCCCACTACTGAACGGAATAAACCTCCCAAATGCCGCCAGCGCATGTGCAAAATAAATATTGTCAAGCAATACTTTATAAGATTTTTGTTCTAAGTCGCATGTTTTAGAAATATGCTTCAGCATGAATGTCTATTTTAATAATCGATATTTATACTTGAGCGTCTTTCTAGCCATTACACAATGTTTTTGATAAATTACTGCAAACCTAAAGTGGTACTGCAAGCAAACTCCATCTCCGACGTCATTATAGTCGCGTCTGGTAACCATAAAGACAGTTTTCCCCACACTGTATCTATCTGAAAGTTGCCGTATTCTTATAAGGAGAAGACATGTAAAGAGTCGCGAGTGCTGCGCGCGACGGGCGCGGCACGCGGCCCGGGCCCCCACCCCTACCTGCGGCCCGCGGCCCCCGGGCCCCACGTGGCCCCCGCGCACCCCGCACTGCACGCGGCCTCCCCGAGACACATTGATAACTCGTATATTAATTTCTTAGAGGTAAATAGTGAAATCATTTCAATTTTATTCGTTTAAGTGACGCCGTGTTTTATGAGGTGCGTCGAGGCATGTGCTGCGCACGCGGTGAGGCGCAAGTTACGATTTCAAGAAGTGTTAGTTTGAGCACGCTTTTGAATTTCTTTGAGTGAATACTGAGCACTAGTGGGCTGTGTTTTTTGATATTTGTTTGTCTTTATATCCGTGATCCCAGAGGAATAAGTAGAGAGTTCTATCGACTACACCTACAATCTGGTATGGTATTCACAGCCGACACTGTCGCGTCGTGTAACGTGTTTGTATGTTAAGTTTGTACCTCATCTTAAAGGTTTGCAGTTATTTAACAAAGACCTGATATTGCTAAGATCCCCTAAATTCTCAATTACGAATATTATAGTTTGAAGATTGCATTATATTGTATTGCGTTCTCAGATGGTGGAGACCCAAATGGTGAAGGGCACGGTGGCGCCGCTAACGGTGTCGGCGCAGTACCTCAGCGCCACCACCATCGTGAAGCCCGTGGTCGTGGTGTCCGCGGCCAGCGCGCCCCCGCCCCCGCACCAGCCCTCCTCGTGAGGGTCCGCCCCGCGCCGCGCGCGCCCCCCGCGCCCCCGCCGCGCCCCGCGCAGCGCGCTCGCTCTCCTGTAGGCTTCACCACCACCTGGCCGCTATGACCGCCTGGTACTCTGACACAACACTCTGTGCTTTAAGCCAAACATGTAAGAGACTGTGCTGAAGCGTGCTAGCAAAGCCCAAGTTCGAGACTGAAGAATTTAGTTCCATAGAACGCTGCGGGTTCGGTGACCCACAAGGAGCGATACAAGGAGCCGAGACTAGTGCACTAGTTCGCGCTATCGATGGCCAGGACTGCCATACACTGCCAAAGTAAATTTTCGAGCAATAATCAGATACGTATACTTTAATGCCCCAGAGGGGACCGCCGAGCCTTGGAACACGGAGTAACAGTGTCATGTCAGTACGTCTACCTCACCTGGATGTGACGACGAACCATTCCTTGTGAAACATAAGACGGGTGGACGGTGGGATGTCGGTATCGACGTCCTTATCTCACTACGAGTTGTAATGGTATGTGCGAAAGAGATGAGTAGCCGCAGATGTGTGTCAGGAACGCGGATCGCGCGTCTTATGTTAAGACCGCGACTATAATGTTGTATTTATGCAATGCCTACTAGTAAGTGGTCGTTTATTTCAAAGACGGTGATAGCAAAGTGACAAATAGTGATGGACAATAGTGGACATCAACAACAGAATGATCCGCGTCATATTTTTCTACTAGTTGAAAGTTTTCGCATTGTGATCGTATTGAACAATAACTTGAATGGATGTAAAAATTATTTATTAACTTTTATTTATTGTTTAAAGTCAATATAAGAAGCAAGTTTGTGTAGAATCGAGATATGAGATGGAGCGGATGCCTTCGAGAGAGGCAAGAGGAGTGCAGCACGTTTTATATCATTTAGCTTAGCGAAATGCGTCCATGTGTTGTTATCATGTCTTATTATGTATACATATAGAATATATTTACTGTACGGTCTGGGTCAGTAAGCGCTGAAGCTAAGCTTGTTCAAACATGTCGGTAACCCCAGTCTATACGATAGTGAGTAACTCTGGTTCAATATACGATGTAAAAGATTCCCTCTTTGTGAAATATAGAATTAGACTAAAGTGTACTTGTTATGTATAGAACTAACAGGAATAAAGTTTATTTTTTCTATATCTGTGATGTGTGCAGTAAGGTACCGTAGTCATGGAAACTCTGTGCAAATACCTCTTTAGGTGTTGTCAATTTCTAACAGTTGTGTATAAATGTCAATAATGGACATATTGGAATTAATTAGCTAATAAATAAATATGTGGCTTATATTTGTCGCGTAATGCAATATGTACTTTAACACCTTTTGTGATAAAAGTGGGCATTGCACCCGGAGACCTGAAGTTCATAGCAACTTGTAGAACACTTAGGTTATCGTGCTGTCCTGCTCAAACGTTTTTATTTACAGTACCGTGTGATGAAATAGCACTATTTGTTACTTCATTTTAGTTACGTTCGTTGGCGTGCGACCAGTTCTTGTTGTTGCTGTGGTCCTGGTCGCCGGATGAAGGTCTCTTCGGGTTGCGCGGGTCTCGGGCCGTCCTCACTGTGTGCCTACTAACTGATGTAAGGGAGTTGTTATAGTAAATTGTCGAGTCGCAAAGTGAACTTATAAGTCTGTTCTACTCAATGTTATGTACAAAATTCAACCCTTTGTTAATACAGATAATGTTGACAGCTAGATACATTCGCGGTCTTAATATTGGATCCATTGATTAAGCTTCTGGCTTTTTCATGGCTATGTTGAAATATTGAAATAGTAATCGCAATATTTAGTTTTATTTATCCAGATTATTTGGTGAATAAGTTTTATTATTAAGACGTATTGAGATCGCGAATATCGTACAATAATTATTGTTACTGCAGTTTTAATGATTACTTTTACTTAATGGACAATAGAGTCGAAGAATGGCGGTAGATGGTTCACGATTATCCTTGATCTGTGCCAACATTAGCTGTTATTGTTGAAGAACAGTTAATTTATTTATTGTCATTAAGACAGCATAATAATATGTTAAAAGATTGACGAGGGCGTAATTAGGGACAGTGTAATATTCTGCTTTTAGTCTGTTCGGACTTGAATTTTTGATTCACTTCTAATTTATGAATGCCTGGTAAAGTTATGTAGCATTCATGTTTATAAAGCATTTAATTTTTCTCAATTATTTCTGTCTTTGTTACATTTTAATTTACGCCCCTCTAAGCTAAATCGTAAACTATAAGAAACTGTTTTGTAAAATAGGTACATACTTTTTATCACGAATCGAGCTTTAAAAACCCAATTACTTATAGTGCAATATCAAAATTTTGCTAATTGAGATATTTTTGCATAAAATATTTTTAATTTTTTGACTGTACCTACATGTCGATCTTTTTAATAATTAACAAAAACTGGGCCAATTCTTTTAATATGTAGTTATAAAAATATTAAAAATCTTCCTTTGAACTAAAATACTAAATTAACGGTAGGTACCTGTAAGCGTTATGAAAAAATATTTCCTTTATTGAAAACAAATTGAAATCCAAAAACACTTTGTAATTCTCCTTGTCTTTTTCAAATCAAGAAAACAAGCCGGCAGTAGAATTATAAAGTGTTTTTAAATATACAACTTAAAAGGGAGATTACAATTTAAAACATTTCGGAAATTGTTATGATTGGCTGTGATGTTTTTATCTTCAAACAAAATACGTTTTGGACAGTTTCCGCTAGTCTTGACATAAATAATATAAAGATTATTCATACTTATTGTAAGCTCTAAAGTCAGCTTGCACCACAAATCACTTATCGCTTCAACTTAAAACATCGTTCTGTTTCAGTCACTCGTTTGAAGATGACGGAGACAGAATTATGTTTGAGTGTTTTGTGGTGCGAGCAGGCCTAAATCTATATCTCGTGATTTGTTCTTCGTTCTCTATCTCGCGTATGCCTTTAAAGCGCCATCTATGTCGCTCAACTGTAAACCAGGGCCCGCTCCTATGTAGATTCTATTTTTAAAATAAAAAAAAAACAGTATTTTTTTCTAATGCTTTTTGATATGCGAGAAGTTTTGTCACTTTGCCTAAGAATAGGTGAAATAAAAATGTATAAATAATATAAATAAAGAGAGAAAATTATTTTAATTGTAATAATATTGTGAAGCGATAATGCTCATGTAAATAATGAAGTAGTGTATAAAACTAATATGTTAGAAATACACAGGAAATTACATATAAAGTGCTTTGTTTTATTGTTTCCTTCATTTTTCGACGACTTTTTTAAACCGGAATTTGCCTGACTTTTAGGTACAGTTCGTGCTTCGATGCCACCTTGTCTATGTTACCATAACTTACCTACCTACATTATAATAATATTTTCAACCGGTAGGGTTAATCCATAAAGGTAGTCTTGCTTGCTACACGAGTGGTAGAGGCTACCTAATAGGTAATACTGGCTGGTGTCCGCAACTCCACGTCAATGCGCGTATTTTGCGTACGGGTGGGAACATCGATTATTCGATCCACCCCAGCTCCTCAAGGAAGGCCAGCAACGCCTTGATGTTACTGACCGTCTCACGTAGGCAAGGGCGGATCCAGCTTTGGCACCAGGAGGGGGTCACATAGTCGTGACTCGTGGTCAAGTCAAGAACTTATAATTTAATTTTGATAACAATAGATACCTACAAGTAAAAAGTAGGCACCTATTTTATCAACCTACTACTACAATCAGCCAAATTTCTTTAATAGATTTTCAACTTTATTGCTAAAGCATAAGGTTCGAAATTAATTAGGAAAATTTGACAGTTTGGGGTAGGTTGATGTGCTGGCGTCTGTACGTAAGTACTGTACTTAAAAATATTTATTCTTTATTGTACACTTGAAAAACTTAACACATAATAACTTGCACATATACACGTACATATTGCTATCATCTCTTGAAGACATCCAGAGAAGCACTATCACGCACGGTTTTTTTTTTTGGTAATGGCATCTCGCATTTCAACCTATGAGGTTGTCGTCTGCTTAACCGGACTTGCCTGTGGATGCCTCAAAATTAAGGCCTCCAGCCAGGGCTTAAAAACTTAAAAGCTAAGCGACTACACGCTAAGGGCACCCCCTGTGGGGTACGGACCTCGGCTTAGGGCGTCGCTGGGGGAGGGCAGCAAGGGACAGGCTGGATCGGAATTATTTTGGGGCGAATTTAATACTACAGGCTCAGCGGCGCGGGCTGGCTCGAGCAAGGGTCAGGGAGGAGAATTTACGGGACGTCGCGACGGGCGTCCTCGACGGCGGGGACGGAAGGACGGCTGACGGGTCTTGTTTATGTATCTCTTAATGGTGCTGGTGACTTTTCTGCTCTCCTGTAAGAGGGTAGTGGCGTCGTCGGGAATTATGAGGGTATGTCTTGGTCGGCGAATCCTAATTATACGGGAGGGAGTATATCGGGAGGCCACCGCAATCAGGGGATTGGGGTGCTTAATAGCGGAGTCGAAGAAACACTTGGCGACGAGTTTCATGAACTGCTGGACGGAGGGTATTCTAAGATCCAGGTGGAGATTTATGTTACGGACATAGAAGGGGGATCCCGTGACCTTTCTGAGGGTCCAGTTTTGAAGGGTTTGCATTTTATGCAGATTGCGAGGCTTGGCGTGTGCGAAGACTACGCAAGCGTAGGTCATGATGGGACGGATGACTGCGGTGTAGAGGCGCATTTTGAACTGCTGCGGGCAGTCATTAGGGAGTGGAGCCTACCGAGAGCAAAAGCGGCGCGCGAGCGCGTCGTCTTTATGTTCTCTTTGAAGTTGAGGTTGTGGTCGAGGATGACACCTAGGTATTTGGCTTGTTTACCCCAAGGGATAGGCTTGCCATACATAGAGATCGGGCTGGGGTATCACGCACGTAATGAGGCAGCCTATTTATTTTCCATAACCGTGGTGAATGATTTGTCATAACAGCTAGAGAGGTATGTCGAGGGGTATGACGCAAAACTCCGCATTTCTTGTAATGAATGAATTTGCAGCAACAATTTTTAAGAATACTTATAGAGGTACACTTATAAACACATTATAGGTAGAAAGAAATTTTAGTTTTTTAACTTAGAACTATGTTATGATATGTTTAAATATTGAAGGTATGTAGTTACATAAAATCTGTATGGTGACAAAATATATAAATAAAATCATTATGTTCAATTAGTGGTCCACCTAAGTCCTGGAACCAGCTCAGGGGGGGGTCATGACCCCCATGACCCCCCCCCTGGATCCGCCGTTGCACGTAGGGTACCTGGGTTACCGAAGTACTTTGCCCTGTACGTGGCGACTACATTTTGTCGCTGCGATGTGGTGTGGTTGTGGTACGTGTGAATGGGCCCTTAGTGCTAGCCAAATATAAGGTCCCATTAAAATAGATGGACATACTTTTAAAAATCATTCAGACCACCAAAATAAGGACAATGGTAAAAAAAATATACAAGAAAAACGCATTGGACTACTTACAAGAAAAATAATCAGCTAACGAAAATACACTAATGTTGCTATTATTTTAGATCAAAATAAAATCACTATTATTACGGTATTCAGCTGCATCCGGTTAGACTGGAAGCGGACCCCAACATAGTTGGGAAAAGGCTAGGCAGAATGATGATGATGAGGTAGGTACAGACGCCAGCACATCAACCTACACCTAACTGTCAAATTTTCCCAATCAACATTGAACCTTATCCTTTAGCGATAAAGTTGAAAATCTATTACAGAAATCTGACAGTTTGTAGTAGGTTGATGTGCTGGCGTCTGTACCTAACATAAGAAAAATAAAAAAAGTATTTTGTTAAAAATTAGCTCTTTCCTTTAGTTTGCCGTATGTCATTACTTCCCATAATTCGATCCTTATTAGTAACACTATCGAATGGTGTAATAATACAGTGTGCTTTTTTTTTTCAAAATCAACAGGTTCGATTCCTGGCTATTGATTTGATATTGATTTTTCAAAAATCCAATGATGCAGTTTTAGTTTTCATCAAAATCGAGCCCGGGACTCCTTTGAGTACTTTTCGCTATTCCTCATAGTTTCGAATTTGGCCATCCACGCCCACTTGGAAAATTAATTCTGTAGGTATATATTATGATACATTTAACATCGAATTTTTACTATTAAGTATATCTATATATTGCTTATTTGGAAAAACATCGACGTAACTGCTACTTTTTTTTAAGTCTGCTTTCTTAGCGTAAATATGCTTTCTAAGTGCTTTGTCATATTTAATTCATTTTTGGAAATAAATACATTTACGATGATGTTTTAAAACAAAGTCGGGTAAGTTATACCATTTATAACTCAAGAACGGCTGGACCGATTTTTATGATTTTTGATTTGTTGGAATAGTTATTAAAACATGAGATAAAATAACAAAAAAAAAAAAACTGAGGCGGTACGAAATTCACCGGGTCAGCTAGTTATACAGTATACAGATGATTGGAAGATGGGTTCAAAGCTTTAAGGCGAAGATAGTACAGACAATTTAGAACCATTTAAGCCATGGTTGTCTTAGACGAAGTCTTACCAATTTTTTTTCCTGATTGTTTTTCTTTTCGAAAACTAAAAAGTATATGAAACACTGTTTTTTTTACTAAATTAGTTACACTGATTATGGAAGAATATTGTGGTCACATTACAAATCTACGCATGCACACTTGCATACGTCTATGGGTCAAGCCTAGTAGGTACTGTGTCTATTTTGGTTTGTCTTGTCTGAATAGGGGAAGTCTGACTGTATTTTATTTATTTACGTAGTTTTAATTATTTTTGGGATACAAAATTCTGTCTGTAAACAATTCTGAACAAACTGCTTTCATAATGTGCATTAATTTAGTTACGCTTTGTATATTGTTTATACAGCTTTCAAGCAAAATTCATAAGGGTCTATGATAATATATTATCTATAAGATGCCGTAATACGGGACCCTCATTTCTTTTAATTGTCTCCGCAATTAGGTACGGATCTATAAATTACTCTATTTTATAGCACTATCGTTAATTAACAATTAAACGTTACTTGACCCGCCTCTACTTTAATGCCTGGTTAAACTTGTCTTTACGGCAATAGTCGGAAAAATAACTTTGATAGGATTAACACTTTGATGTCATAGGTTTTATGGAAACCGGTATCGCAGTAAAACTTTTAAAACCACAACACATCCTTAAAAATATGCAAATAGCTAACAAATAAATGATTGAGAGTAGTGGTGGCCCAGTGGTACCTAATGGGCGCGACTTACCTACGAGTTGTAAGGTCGTAGGTTCGAACCCAGACAGGCATTTTACTTTGTGTAAATTATTTCATCACCACATTGCTCTCATAACGGTGAAGGAAAACATCGTGAGGAAACTGGCATGTCCTAGAACCAACAATTCGAAGACATGTAACATCTACCAACCCGCACTGGGCCCGCGAGATGGATTAAGTACGGCCCACTCCCTCTCACTGAGAGAAGGCCTGTGCTGTGTCCCAGCAGTGGGAACATTATAGGCTGCTTATGCTTTTGCTATGCTAAATGCTCTTCAAACGATTGACAAAAATTAACACAAGCAAGTGGAAACAATACCCTGGATCTTACACACTACAACAAAATGAAGACAGTTGATCACACACAGTTCCCTCCACTGAACAGATCTTTTAACTGTTCTGTGGTTCCCTCACTCACTACTGATGTTCGTTTGTTTTTTAGCCACTGTCCTTATTCGAGCCCATCTTCCGCTTCACTCTTCATCACAATCGTTTCCTCGTGTCCGCCCCCGCACTTCCACGAACTCGAAAACACGACGCGATCTCAACCAAGGACTATAGTGTTATGAATCAGATGCCGTTTTAGGCATAACCAGTATAACTAATGTCTCTATTAAGTCGACGTTTCCGCGGTCGGTTCCGATTTCTCGACACCCTGCGGTTCTGGGTGTACGGCGTCATCTGTGTTTTGTTTACATTGTTCAATATTGTATAAATAAATATCAGATAGGACATTTTATATTTACTGCTGAACATGAACCCCTCAATGATCCATCAGAAAAAAATCACAACTTCAAGAACAACAAACGCTTGTTTTAGAATTTGTTGGCAGACAGGAAGATGCTGCTACCCTCTTATTGACAGAATTCCAGTGTTTGTTCCTGACACAGCACAAGAAAATGCTTATCGTGAAGATATATAGGTAATAACAATAATAAGGGGTTATCCTTGGGTGCACTTGCTTAGTGCATACAGGGATAATCGTCGGTTGGTGCCACATTTCATTAAAATTTCCTAAGGGGCCTCTGTGAGTTGGCTTCGGCCCCTCGTACGCCTTCCAAAAGACCGGGACCCCATGGTCCCGAGATATGTAAAATTAAAAATTTATACTTATAAATAATATAATAATTTATTTATTGACACTAAAAATATTGACATTAAGTATAACAACTATATTGTTTAAAAATAAATTTGTAGGCTGTAATGAAAATAACACAACAAGGGAGTATCTATAGCCGAAGATGTCGAGCGATTGCGGAATCCCTGTGTTTGTTCTTAGCTAGATCTATATTTGAGCCTCCTAAGAAACAGCGGAGAAAACCATGGTCGTTTGCTTTGGGATTATTGAAGCACTAAAAGCATGGTCCGGATAACTCTAAGGAAGGGGAGAATGAAGTGCAAGAGGAACTGAATCTAGTGAATATAAAAGCGAAAACAACTTATATGCGAATGGAACTTACCAGTTTCAAAGCCGGTAAAGTAGGTACCTACTTTTAATACAAGCGGAAGTTCATCGAAAAATAAAAGAACGCACAAGTCCATCTAATGTTTATTTATGAAATCACAACTAAAAACGTCTAAAAACTAAAAATCGCTAACAAGGAAAAAAGTATTACTTACTGTCACACCCATGCGAGGCATATTATATTTAGATATTAGGAATTGTTTAACAACGATGATGCGACATGACTCAAGAGTCAAAACATCATGAAATGTCATTTTTATGGAAACGATAATGTTTCCTGAATACGTTATATAGCGGAGGTTGTTCCTATTAACGAGAAATCCTTCCGTTTACTTGCAGATAGTGAGGCCTCGCGTGTCAACGAACTAAGTTTGGGTATCATAATGTGACATATTTGTTATTGTGACGCAATCACATCTCTCTCAAGGTCAGAACCAGAGTTATGTCAAGGCAGATGCTGTATTCTGGTTGAAATTACTCGTAATTGGTTGGTTTCTTATAATGCAAGAGGTCGGCGTGGGAAATTGACTCATTAGTTGAAGATGTTCGAAACTTTCCATGTAACCTTACCACGATCGTGAGTCCAGTCATGTTAATTATTACAGACGTTCATCATAGATGAATACCTACGCGGTTACAGTGTAATAGGCAGTAAGTATATGCCAACTCCTGCTGCCCTCTGTGCCCAGCCGACGATACCGTTGAAGTGGTGAAGTTTTGGGCCAACAAAGTTTAATGGATAGGTACAATGTCGTGCTCAGGGGTATCACAACCCACACACACACACACGCACAGGCAACTGAAGGAACACGGGTGGGTTTTAGTCAGTAAGAGTCTGACACTCCCTTCCGCTCCACCCAGAGCGGGAGGAGACATTAGATGATTTCCCATCCAAAAAAAAAGGGGTATCGTATAATACCTATTATATTGTTGAGAGGCCGAGCCATATTAATGAGAGTTTCAGCCACACGCAGCTTCTGGTAGTAGGGAAGTTTACAATACAACGAAGACAGACACCTTCCTGGTTTCATGGGTTACTGTTTTACAGAAACCATCGGCTTAGCACAGAAGGAAGCGAGGGAAGGCAGTTTGGTGCGTTCCACCGTTCGACTGGACATAACCAGTCGTCATCTTCCCAGTCGGCAATTTCTCATTAAGGGCACATTCATGAGAAATTTGCTTTTGCCAGCAGTGGTGGCCCAGTGGTATTGTCCGCGACATACAAGTTGTAGGTCGTAGGTTCGAACCCAGACAGGCGCTTTACTTTGTGGAAATTATTTCAGCATCACTGCTCTCAAAACGTTGAAGGAAAACATCGTGAGGAATCTGGCATGTCCTAGAACCAAAAATTCGAAGACATGTGACATCTACCAACCAGCACTGGGCCCACGTGGTGGATTGCGGATCACTCGCTCTCACCGAGAGGGGGGGTCTGTGTCCCAGCAGTGAGAACATTTTAGGCTGAATATGCTTATGCTATGCTGCGGAGTGACCTTTTTATCGTATTTGTCATTTTCATCACAAAATACATAGATGCAGCCTTTATAGCTAAAACATCCTCGCTGTCATAACACAGGAAAATACAAGAAAAGCGAAGATGAAAAGGGTCCGCTTTGTTTTCCTTGTTTTACTTTTTTCACACTGTTTTTTCCCAATGAAACGGAAACGGATGTATCAGATAAAGAGATACTTATTGCGAACGACAGAATTGCTCTTTATGTGCATCAATAAAAGACAAAAACCGGTTTTAAGTATAAATGTTTATTTAATTGACAGAAGTCGTAAAATATGCCTTGTATAGAATAGACGAATGCAATTAGCGACACTGCCAAATAAAACATGTAAACAAAGGCTTACGAAATTCTTTCCGCTCCACCCAGAGCGGGAGGAGTCATTAGATGATTTCCCATCAATAAAAAAAAAAAAATGCTTACGAAATTAATCTTAACTATTTCGTTTTTTGAGATAACGTTGGAAAATATTTGAAATTATCAGGAAGCAGTTAAAGATTACAAAATTTCATAATCAAAACAGAGGAAATGTAAATCAAATAACATTCAAGGCTGCTCTTATCGATTAGTTTACATATTTTCGTTTGTTTCCTTTATCAGGAAGTAAGGAGTAACGAACCTTGTCGACATTTGTCCGTTTGTGTTTACCCTATGACAGGTCTTCGCGACACCTTTATAAAAACGCGCGCCACACCAATTTACTTCACATACCTATTGCGGTTTTCTGATCGCCTAGTCCTTTTCCTTAAAATAAGGTTTTTATTTTAAATAAAAATAATATAAAATAAGCATAGAGCTTTTAGTTAAAATATAACTAACCTGAAACTACCAAAATGAATTCTATAATTTATTTCTTTTTAGTAGTTTTAATTAGTAGAAATAATGCGTTGCCTGCAGGCGAGGGTTATTATAATTTCGTAGATTTTCTATATGACGACATGGAAGAGAACCACATAGATGGGAGTCAGGCTATAGATGTGTCGAGTTTGGGACCTGAAGCTTATGGACTACCGAACAATGAGAGCGGTGAGTGGTTCATGAAATTAATATAATTTCTATAAGTGGAAACTTGTAGGTAATTAGCTTTCTTCTACACATTACTTCTGACTACTCGAATGTATTAGCTGTAAGTTTTCTTAAAAGTAATAAAATAAAATTATTATGTGAACCTAAAATTATATAAGTATTCAACTTCTTCATTTAATATAGGTAAGTAGAATATATGAATAAATTGTCTATTTAATTATATTTATATATAATTTAAAAAGCTAAAAGTCTTAAAATAATAATCTGATATTTTAGAAATATGTACAAGTATATAAAAATGACGGGAAATATCAGAGTCAAAAAAAATTCGTCCGCGTCGCCGTCAATAGGAAACATGCCCAAAAGGCTGCCAGCATTGCCACGTTTACGGCAATGCTGGTTCTATGGCCAACAAAATAGGCCAGCCCTCTGGTCACGTGAAGAGTCGACCAACCGCTTGGTGATGTCTCGAAAAACTAAGTAGCATTTATTGTACTGCAGTTATATCGAAGTTAATAAGGACCCTAGTCCTTAATCTCTTCGATATAATTTATTTGGCCTTTATAATTAATTTGGCCCTAGCCAATAGGGCCAATATTAGCTAATATTGGCCCTATTGGCTAGGGCCAAATTCCTGTCAGTTGACAGGAGTGACTTCAAACTCAGCTCCTCCTCAGTTTTTTACACTACAACTTTAATTTGTGTAATTAGGAAGATTTTTAATTAGCTTGTCTGAAGAATTACGAATACTTACCTGTTTCTATGAGATATAAAATTGCCTAAAAGTAAATTCGAAAAATGATTGATAGATAAGTATAATTAATACCTACTTAGTTTACCATTAAAGTTTGTATGTAGGTAGGTAATAACGTAATAATTATCTAATTTAATTATGTCATGTAAGTAATTAAATTAAAGTTTATCATCAAATTGCATTTTATAGTTGTACGGTTATTATGGGGTGTATAAAAATCGGGTTAAGTCATCTTTATTGCACGATACGATACCCTGACATCAACGATATCAACGATACCCTGGTATCGTTGCGTTGATATCTAGATGTTTAATTCTTTTAGTTGATTGTTAAATCAACTCTAACTAATCATTCTAAAAATTATATAGATCAACTTAGATATTATCATCGAATCATTCTAACATGTTAAGTTAGTGCAAACAATTTAAGCTCTTCCAACGTCAGATAACTTTATTGGAGGAATATTTTGAATTTTTGACAGTTCTTCCATACAAAAACTGTCAGACGTCAATTTTATTCCACGAATAAAATTTATCGGTCGATTGAAAATTCCATTAAAGTAACTTTTGACAGTTTTGTAACGCTTACGAAATAAATTAGAAATATAGGTAAAATAAAAAACACCAACCCAAAATCCCTAAACTAAAATGTTCTGAATTACTTTATGCTTTAAATATTATTTAAACATTATTTAGTACTTAATATGTAGTTTTAATTTAGGTTTCGATTTAATTTTAAAAACTTACCTACCTATGATGAACAAAGTCACACTAACACCCAAATGACTTAAAAAAGAAAGAAAAACAGGTAAGTGTAAGGAAATAATGAAAATGAATAATTAATACATGTAGATCGATTCAGGTCGAGATGCATCGCCTGTCATGTTCACACGATAAACACGACAGCGGTCGTGTCAGCCTCATCTGATAGTAAAATAACGAAAAGTCCCCCAGCACCAAGTTGACAGCCCACTTCCTCGACTTCATGATATCCTAATCGTGTTATGTACTGCATTACACATTGCATAACTTTTTCGATAACTTTTTTTGTATCTTCATTCATGATGCTTTTCCCGGTTCCGGTGTAAAAGGAAATGGGGTGAAAGGCATCATCGATCATTGAAATGATTTAACCGTTTGGAAAGAGGATATGAGAAAGGAACGTAATTTTAATTGATCGTCGGGTACTGCTGTGTTTCGGCTCATAACGACCCATCAGTTGACTATTTTATTTATTCAACTTGTCTATTAACGCTCAATATCCCTAGCTAGTTGAGAAAATGGTCCTAAATGGTCAAAATCATTTCTTATCGCAATCCTCGTGGACCTTAACCTAACAAGGGGTAAGACGAATTAGACTCGAACATAGATATACTCATATGAAAGCATTTCTATGGACTCGAAGGACCATTTTTGTTCTCGACTAGCTAGGGGTTTTGAGCTTTATTACTGTAACGCTACGCACGCACTGACAAGTGGCTTGCATAGCGCCCAGAGCATACTTATCTCTTTTGTTGACTGTATATATTTGTAACCGTAGCGATTATTATATCACTGTTATGTATCCTATAGCTAATCTGTGAACAGCGTTGTGGGCTGCAATATTATCTATAAGTTTTATTTAAGTATTTATTCATTTAACCATATATGTACGAGTATGTACACACATTTATATAAACAGACAAGAAGAAAATAACAGGAAAATGGGTACCTAAATAGGTGATGCTTATCTCTAAAGAAATCTCTTCCAGCATACCTGTGCATAGTTTTGTGTATTTCTTAGCTCTATGTTTTATATTGTAGCTGTTGTTGTTCCTTTTTTTAATAAAATAAAAATACGGCCAATCAGCAGGTTGAATATTGAATAATTATTACCGCAAGGGTTGATTGAAGGTAGGTTAGCCGAGGTAGCGGGATCGTCCGAAAGGGTTACCGCTGCTCCGGAACATAAAGGGCTAAGGAAGGAACACGGGTGGGTTTTAGTCAGTAAGAGTCTGACACTCCCTTCAGCTCCACCCAGAGCGGGAGGAGTCATTAGATGATTTCCCATCCAAAAAAAAAGGTTTGGTTGTACTTCACACATCCGACACTCCAGAATGCTGTTCTTATTGCTTTGTAATTTCCAGGCGATGCGTTGGCGAGTTGGTCGGAGTCATCTCTTATGAACCCTGAGGAGGTAGGGGACTACGCCGAGGGAGACATTCTCATGCCGCCACAGCAGGGGAGGAATGGCATCAGGGAAGAGGTCTTACGCTGGCCACAGGGACACATTCCCTATGTTATTGAGGGATACTTCAGTAAGTATTATAAGACTTATCCTAACCTCACAACGGTGCAGCGATTAAAGGGTATTTTATCAGAGAATGGGCTACTGACAAATCCAGCACATAAACTAATCACCTATCCTAGGTATGTTATAGAGAGATAGTCATTTGTAATTGACTGATTATTGTAACGGTTTTTGTTATTAGTCCTAAGTTCAACAGTGCCTGTTGCCAGGATAAAAAATGATGAGGATGATAAACGAATAATTGAAACTTGCTAAGTTTTCATTCCAGATTTTTTCTTTCGTTTTCTTTTAAATTCTGTAATTTATTTGTACTAATTTGAATATATATACCTATATATATAGAAGGAACGCAGTATCCTGGGTGTAAAAAGACAGGACAAAATTCGGAGCACCACGCTGCGTTCCAAAACGGGTATGATAGACAGGCAAGAAGGCTGCCAGGCTCAAATGGGATTGGGTGGGTCACATCAGCCGCATGCAGGATGACCGCTGGATAAAAGTCTCAATACAATTGGTGTCAGAAGGTGGACGGCGCCGCCACCGCCGAGGTCGAAGCGTACCCCGAGGGCTGGTTCAATGTTTGCGGGAAAAGAGTTCCAAGTCCATCACTTGGAGAAAGCCTTTGCCCAGCAGTGGGATAGTATAGGCTAAACAAAAACAAAAAGTGGCACTCCGGGAGTGCCGACTGAAGTATAAACTTGAACGATTACGTGTGTATTTTTTGAATCGTCATATAAACAAAACACAAACGGAATACTTTGCCATCACTCAATGACATATCGGAAATACATTAAAACCGAGTAGGTACATCCCGAGGACAGCCGAACACATCCAAAGCGGTGTCGGTTACGGTAACAGTGGCTCGAATTCAATGGTTTTTTTCCATCTCAAAAAATGCCAATGCGCCTAAAGAAGTTTTCACTTCAAAAAAAAAAATGATTAAGAATATGTATCTTTTTTCAGGCTCCACGGAACGCGAAACCATAATGATGGCGATAGCGGATTACCACAGGCTGACGTGCCTGCGTTTCGTGCCCTACAACGGACAGAAGGACTACATCACTATCCAGAGCAAGAACACCGGCTGCTGGTCCAGTGTTGGAAGAATTGGTGAGTCTTACTAGAAAAATCATGACACAATATTATAGCCCTTGGTTAATAAAGTCTTTAAAAATATAAGGGATAGTTTACTTAGGTACAGATCGTAACTTTTAACGCCAGGTTCAAAAACCATAAAGGAATATTTTGCTTACTATTCGTAAATTTTGCAAAAAATAAAAACTGAAATTCTATAAAGAAAATATGTGAAGAACATTTTACTTGTTTGTGTTGTAAATGGTGCAAAGGAATACTTTAAATAATAGGCAATCCACAGGCAAATATGGAATAGGACAGAACCGTGCTTTAAAGTATAAAATATAAAAATTCAAAATAGATCATTCAAAAAGCTCCAAAAACAGGCAATCTTGTACAGACGCCAGCACATCAAGTTACCCGAAACTGTCAAATTTTACCTATCAACTTTGAACATTATCCCTTAGTGATAAATATAAAAATCTATTAAAGAAAGACAGATTGTAGTAGCTTGATGTGCTGGCGTCTGTACCTATTCATAATAGCTCAACTTTATCTAGGATTGGATTTAGTTACTCAGACATATTTACATAATTTACAAAGCTATCAGTCTTAACAATCTTGGATATGAATTAAAATTTTATAAAAATGCTGGTCTTCTTTTTGATATTCTGCTATCCGATGCCATATTGGAACGGGTTTATTTTGCCCGTAAAGCCGTCTTAATTTTGTTTATATTTCAAGGTGGTCGTCAAGAAGTCAACCTTCAGTCCCCTGGCTGCGTGTCTAAGAAAGGAACAGTCCTTCATGAGCTGCTGCACGCTATTGGCTTCATGCATGAGCAAAGCCGCCCTGAGCGTGACGACTTCGTCTGGGTGCGGTATAATAACATCAAACCTGGTGAGCAATCCAACAGTTCTTGTTGCTTGTAATTTGCAATCGATTATCATCCTTATTTGATCGAGTTAGGTAGGTATTTCGAGAATTAATTTGCCTAAAACAGCATTCACCTAAGCGATACCTAAAGCTCCTATAATTTGATGACTCCTCCTTATTTTACGTGATAGAAAAATATTAATGACAGGAGAACAGCTGGTTGTGTTTGCTGATTCACTGATAATTGCTTTCTATTGCAGGAAATAGTCCTCTCCTAACATGGCTTGACATCAATGTTATGTATCTTTATGTTGCCAATTGAAGCTTTTTAGCAGCAAAAGCTTTATTAAGCCCTTTTCATGATCATTTAAATGTCTTTTTGGCTCAATCTTGTGCAGGTACCGAGACCAACTTCAAGAAGGCGAGCACCAAACAGACCAATGACTTCAGCATTCCCTACGACTACAACAGTGTCATGCACTACTCCGAGTACGCTTTCTCCAAGAACCAACAGAAGACCATCGAATCTAAGGTATGTTACCTACCAGAAACTTTATTTATTTATGAAAAAAAAAAAAACAAAAACCTTCACAAAAAAAAAAATCAGGCCGGATATACTTGAATAAGAATTTTCATATGGAATGATATGAATGATGAATCAAGGTATCCTGGCTACCTACCTAAAACAAGCAGTGGTGGCCCAGTGGTAAAAGCCGTGACTTGCGAGTTTGTAGGTCGGGGGTTCGAACTCAGACAGACGTTGTACTTTGTGTAAATGATTTTATCACTACTGCTCTCAAAACGGTGAAGGAAAACATCGTGAGGAAACCGGCATGTCCTAGAACCAAAAATTCGAAGACGTGTGACATCTACCAACCCGAACTGGTAGATTACATCTCTCTTACCAAGAAGAGGCCTGTGTCCCGGCAATGGGAACACTATAGGCTGATTATGCTACCTAAAATGTATTATGGTGGTTTCTGGAGACTCAGATAACCTAGAGAAAGAACATTGTTCAGTATAATCTATTGAGGTTACATTTTTTTATCGACTTTTTCAGGTTGGTGGTGTGAAACTAGGACAGCGGGAAGGATTGAGTCGTGGTGACGTCAAGAAAGTCAACCTCATGTACAACTGCAAGAAAGAGTGAGTGGTTGCTTACGTTTTGTGTAAAGTAGAAATGATTCTCGTTACATGAAAGCTAAAGAAACCAGCCCATTGTAAAAAATACTACTAATATTACCTATATAAACGTGAAAGATTTTGAGAATGGATGGATGGATGTTTGTTACCTACTCTTTCACGCAAAAACTACTGAACGTGTGTCTGAAACAAATACATCAGGGTAACACATGGATCAACTTTTATCCCGATATTCCCACGTGATCGACACTTAGTTTATGTGGGTGAAACCGCGGGGCGCTGCTAGTCAAGTTCATAATCGTTTGAGGTCCGTACGCAAAATACGCGCTTTGACGTGGCGTTGCGGACAACATAGCCCCCATACCTATTACCACTTGAAGGTTCCATCCTTTTCAAGATCATTGTCCCTCAGAGGGGCAATTCTCGTAATTATAAATACACCACAGTCTGATCTGTCGCAATCTGTCAAAAATACTTCTAAAATCCCTAAATTTTTGACAAGTTTTTAGCGAGATTTTTATAAATAAGTGATTGTCGCTGAGACGAGATTGCTACTAGATTTTGAACGTTTCTAATTACGAGAATTGGCCACCAGATTTCAAAGTAAGTTTATTTTCCACGGATGCATCTATTTATTTTAATACTAAGATCTTAATTTCCAGGGAGCCACAACACGGCTGGATGGGAGGAGTCTTCCAGAGCCTGTTCGGAGCTAAGTCACGTTAATTTAAGAGTTTGTTTTCACTTGTCTGCATTTAAATCACAATGATCTGATAGTTATAAGTTTTCTAGTCTTTACGTTCGTTTGAAATAAAACGTAAATTATATATTTTTGGTCTTTTACTTAATTATTTTATTTTTTGTTGTAATTATTTAATTATCTGAAGTGGGTGGAACCATTTTTAGGATTCCGTACCTGTAAGGGTGCCAACGAAACCTATTACTAAGCCTCTGCTGTCCGTCCGTCTGTCTGTCAGCGGACTGTATCTCGTGAACCGTAATAGGTAGACAGTTGACATTTTCACAGTGTGTATTTCTATTGCCGCTATAACAACAAATAATTAAGTTAAGTTAATAAAAAAAAAAACAGTTTTTTTTTCCTTGTGGTATCGAACCATTCGTGTTCGAGTCCGACTCGCACTTGGCCGGTTTTTACATCTTTCTTTGTGCAAACTATTATTTAAAGTGTTGCGGTTTAGGTTGTGTAAAATAGCAATAATTATTTAGAATTAAACTGTAATTGTCCATTTTCAGTGGATGTTGGTTACTCAGAAGATTCGATGATACTCTTAAGATACTCAAGGAAACTTAATACATATTTCGCAAAAAATAAAACGAATAGATTCACCAATAAATAATGTTCATTCAGGCTAAACTAATATCTACATTTTTGCTAGGTTAGAATATGTGTTGAAAACTCATAGCAGTGCCATAGGAGTACTAAGTCGACATAAGCAACGAAGAGGTATCAATTTCAGCTTTTAGGACTTTTCATATCTCTCTATTTCCATCGACATCAAACATCTCAGGAACTGGTAAGATCTGTTGCAAGGGCAAGTTTCCTCTGAAAAACAAACAATATTATACTAACATATGAACAAGAAAAACATGCCATGGTACTAGGGTATAATAAACTTACGTCGGTCAGCAGCGCATAAGGCAGTCATGTCTCCAATATCATCCATAGGCTTTCCGTTCCGTTCGCCGGCAAATATGACCGCTGCCCGCGCTGGATTGAACTGGAGACCGTCTTCCGATACTATGCCTACGTTCTCGAAGACGCAACGGATGAAACACTAGAAGAAAATGAATAATCTATCTTTATATATAAAATTCAAAGTCCTGACTGACTGATATATCAACGCACAGCCTAAACCGCTGGTCCTAGAGACATGAAATTTGGAGGGTGTGTTTTTTTTTAAGAGTAGGTATCTACTAAGAAAGGGTTTTTCGAAATTCCGCCCCTAATGGGGGGGGGGGGGGGGGCGGGAGGGTGAAATTTCACGCGGACGAAGTCGAGGGCAGAAGCTAGTTATAATATAAGACAGGGTTAGTTGTCATACAAATAGAACATTGTAGGTCTTTATGGATTGTTGGCCATGTAACAAAGGGGAAGTTGCCAATCGTTGAGGCAGTCACACGGTAACAATATAAAGAGAACAGAACTCTTGGTGCTCTGCGTGCAACATAACTATCATGGTCAAGAAACTTTTTCGTAAGGGCGGAAATTGGGCAGTTATTCAATGGGATACATATTGGGCTTGATATTCTGTATAGGTACTTAGAGAGCAGTGGTAGCCTGAGAGTGTAATGGTGGAAGACAGGCGTTTTACTCTGTGTAAATTGTTTCATCACCACCGCTCTCAATACGGTGAAGGAAAACATCGTGAGGCCTCGGATCCGGCATGCCCTAGAACCAAAAATTCGAAGACATGTGACATCTACCAACCCGCACGGGGCCCGCGTGGTGGATTACAGCCCACTCTCATCTGGGGCCTGTGTCTCAGCAGTGGGAACATTATAGACTGATTATGCTATAGGTACTTACGATTTATTATAGCTTTGCTTACCTTAGGTGTTTTATCAGTTTCATCTATAAAGCTGCCGGTTTCATTCATCGCTTGTATGTAGGCTGTAATGGAAAATTATACATTAGTATCGATAGTAATGGCCGGTGGATGGGTGAACATCCTTTTCATACCGAGTTATTCGTGCCTCGGAAAGCACGTTAAGCCATTGGTCCCGGCTGTCATGTACATCTTTGACTGGTCGTTACGAATAGGAGCCTGAAAGTCTGACAACCATCTTACCCAAGGGGTATCGCGTTACCCAGTAATTGGGTTGTGGAGGTCAGATATAGTCGGTCCATGTAAGGCTGCATTCGGTTAGACTGGTGGCCAAGCTGACCACAATATAGTTGGGAAAAGGCAAGGTAGATGAGTATCGATAGCATTAAATCTACTTTCGGCAAAAGCTTTTGAATTACATTAAAACCGTGAAGAAAATGAGTGTGAATGGCTAGATAGAGAAGACCAATGAAACGATGGATGTAGGAAATTATTATAGAGATTATTATTCTAGACCGACCCCAAATTTATCGTAGCACACGTCTTGATAATGCCACGTTACATAATTGATTTATTTATGATCTCCAACAAAGGATCAAGACCACGGATATCGACAAGACAGACCCAGAAATAAAAGGCATTTATAGGCGATAAAAGGATAGAGAAAATGAATTAAATCCTTTAAAATTAATCAAAATAATATTTACGAAGCTTACCCATCTCAATCCTGAAACTGTCATTGCAGGAGTTCATAACAGCTATGACATCAACATCTATCTTATTAATGCTGCTATCCTGGTCAGACATGGTGGTAGTCGGCATGGCTTCCTTCGTCATCGCATCTTTCATTTGCGTATTCGCCGATTTCGTTAGCGCGAATGTGATCACAGTCAGAACGATGGCTAGTAGCACCTTCGTCATTGTGATTCTGTGTCATGTAACCACTGATACTGAATATGGTCATTTCGCTTTATATGTGGAGTGAGTAATTGATTTAGGCAGAGATTGAAAACGTTTCCAACTTTTTACAAAAGTTGAGATTTAAATATTGTTTCAGCTCGTTTAAATGATTTCATTTCTGTAAGTAGGTTTGTACAAACACTTCTACTCGCCAATCATATTTTAAAAATTAGATGAGGTCAGCGTTTTCTATCTGACTACTTACTCTCAGAAGAAAGGCCGAAACAAACTCAGAGGTCACAGTCTCTTTTAAAGTCCAGACATAATCTTGGTCAGATCATGTAAAGACCATGTAGATTGGTGTCTGAAATGGTCTTTTGAGGAAAGAACCTCACAGATTTGAGTAGAGCTGTCCAGTCAGTGCACGCATTTGCCAATTATCGTGCAACTCAACTCTGAACTTAAGGAGCTCAACGATTAGACGACCAATGCCAAAGAAAGGACATTTGGGTAGGCCGCATAAAGTAGTCAAACTGCCAGACCATCATTAAAAACAACGAAAGAAAAGCAAAGACCCACATAGTCCTCACATTCACAATAATTAAAATAATACAATTATACTTTTCAAAGTACTAAATATTAATTTCATTGTATATGTAAAATGGTATAAAACAACAAATAAAAACAAAATTCACTATGTAAATTTATTGGAGCAGCTCAATCCCAAGCCTTCTTGTCCTCAATACAGGAAGGCTAGGCTAGGAAGTGTATTAAAAAAACGTATACATTAGCATCTAAACGGGCCACCTATTTTCTTGAACCTGGTTAAAGGAATTATTCAGTGGATGCAAAAAATATTTGTTGCAAGTTTGAAATTAAAATGTAAAACAATTTAGGAGTTTATTTCATTCAGACGTATCCTCCGCGTGTGTCCTGTTTACCTATCACATATCGTTTTAATTTTCATTGTTACATACTCAAGTAGGTATCGTTTCAAAATGTTTTTGTAATGTTTACGTTGAAATTGTATTTTTTTTTTTTTTGTCTAATATACCTAAGTAGATGTTTTTGATTTGAATAAAATGTTTACCACAGCTGCGTCAATGATTACCTACGAACGGTTGCAGATAAATAAGAACGTCTATTTTTGGATAGTTTTAATTATCATAAATCGCTGCTAACTTTTTTCTAAAATTAGACTAATTTTATGCAAACATAGGACATAAGTCACATTTCCTGTATTATGTCGCTCTTTACGCCCATTAATATGAAAAACATGGAACTCTTATCGTAACATTAGAAAAAGTGCAAAATAATTATTTTAATAGGTAAGTAAGTAATTTTTATTTTTTTCATCAATAGCTACTATCAGGAGACGAAGGTTTCATGCACAATTATGTTCTTCAACAGTCATATAGAGGTCCAACCAATAGTAGTCATCTTGAAGGACTTGATCATCGTTGGACTATAACCGGCCCCTTACTAATAAACGTATTATATCAGATGAATTTCACACACCGATTTCTCTCTTTCAGTCGTCAGTAATTTGACTTTCGAAAGAAGAAGACAAAGCGTTGTCTAACTATAAAGTCAAAGTCAAAGTCAAATCATTTATTTCAATTAGGCACAGTAAAGGCACTTTTGAACGTCAAAAATTATAGTAAAAACAATTGATTCTAGTCGCCCATTCCAAAAGGTAGTTTTCGTATGGAGAAGAATGGGCAAGAAACTCCACCGTTACTCTTTTAAAATGTTTTACAAGTTCTGTATAGGTACATTAATTATATAATTATATGTGAAGACGATGCATCTAGAATAAAAATTAGTCTGCCAACAAAAGGTAAAAAGAATTAAAAATAAAGCAATGACAGGACATACAGACAAATACAGACGCTATACAACATTTATTAGTAAAGGGGTAAGTTTACTAAGAACATGACAAACGAACATAAGCATAGTCAGTCTATAATGTTCCCACTGCTGGGACACAGGCCTCCTCTCTGTTAGAGGGAGTGGGTCGTAATCCACCACGCGGGCCCAGTGCGGGTTGGTTCGGGAAGATGTCACATGAATTCGAATTTTTAGTTCTAGCTAGGACATGCCAGTTTCCTCACGATGTTTTCCTTAACAGTTTTAGAGCAGTGGTGATGAAATAATTTACACAAAATAAAGCGCCTGTCTGGGATCGAACCTACAAGTCGTAAGTCACGGTCGTTACCACTGGACATGACCATCGTTGGGCTACCTATAAGTGTACTAAAACATCATCTTGTTGATGATGTAAGTAAAATTCAGCGCGTTTTTCTGTGTCTATACACAGCCATCTATGCCACTAAGTGGGGCCTGGGGTGACCTGGAATACAGGTTTTTGAAGTGAAAACTTCTATAGGCGCGTTGGGCATTTTTTGATATGAGAAAAAACCATTTAATTCGCGCCACTATTACCGTATGCGACACCGCTTCGGGTGTGTTCGGCTGTCCTCGGGATGTACTCGGTTTTAATGTATATCCGATATGTCAGTGAGTGATGGCAAAGTTGAGGGCAAAGTATTCTGTTTGTGTTTTGTTTTCACTTTTGTCGGCAGTCCCGGAGTGCCACCGTTTTTTTTAAAACCTACTTCAGGCACCAGCTCTCAGGATGTGAATTTATTTAGTTTAAAACTGTTAAATGTATTGTAAAGTGCATGCTAGAATCGTCATGTGTATAATCTGCATAATTTTTAGTAAACCACAGTAATCCAGACGAAGTAATTGCCGCAAATTGAGCGAGGTCACCAGATAATGTGCCATCAATATAATCGGAGCAATTTGTAATCATTGCCTTTGAAAACCTGTTTATTGAACGTGAGAACTTGCATCCTGTATTTTTCATTTCAGTTCGGAGCAATTGTACAATTTACTATCTACGTTTCAGTTTTCAGTGTTTGCTTTCTGCTGAAAAGGCAACCATGTGTTTTTTTTCTTTAAATTTTATAGGTCGGTTCCTGTCGGGAACCAAAATAGGAGTCTCTAATCTATCTCCCCTTCGCATTATGTGGCCGAAATAGGTCAGAATACGCTGTAGGCATATTGTAGACAATCCGGTCTTGACATCGAGTTGGGAAAGGATAGACACATTTGTGCGTTTGGCTGTCCATGGTATTTGGACATGAACATCTCGTCCGCTGAGCTAGTCTATGGATATCACGTCGGGGTCACCAGTATGGAGGTTTGTGGATCTTTGACAGTCGTTACGGGTAGTCAGAAGCCCGAAAGTCTGACAACCAGTCTTACCAAGGGGTATCGTATTACCCAGTAACTGGGTTGTGGAGGTCAGATAGGCAGTCGCTCCATGTAAAATACTGGTATTCAGCTGCATCCGGTTAGACTGGAAGCCGACCCCAACATAGTTGGGAAAAGGCTAGGCAGATGATGGTCACCAGTATGGAGGTATGAGGAACAGGGTGTAAAGTTCACTCATGCTCTATAGAACAGGAAGGATCCTCCGACCAGACGGGCAGTTGCCCGCCAGACACAACACCCGTCTGGTCGGAGGATCCTCCCTTTTCTATAGAGTATGAGTGAACTTTACACCCCGTTCCTCATACCTCTATAAACATAAACGAAGCAAAAGCAGTATGTAAGGAATATAGCGGTTGGCGTTCTGGAGTTTCTGCCTACCCTCATGAGTAGAAACTCGTGAGTTTATGTATATGTTCATCTCTTTGATATTCTTTGTCCCCAATATATCAAGTGTGTCATCATCATCTGCCTAGCCTTTTCCCAACTATGTTGGGGTCGGCTTCCAGTCTAACCAGATGCAGCTGAATACCAGTATTTTACATGGAGCGACTGTCTATCGGACCTCCACAACCCAGTTACTGGGTAATACGATACCCCTTGGTAAGACCGATTGTCAGACTTTCGGGCTTCTGGCGACCAGTAACGACTGTCAAAGATCCACGAATGACAGCCGGGGCCAACGGCTTAACTTGCTTTCCGAGGCACGGTATGTAAAGATGGTCACCCATCCACAGACCAACCGCGGCAAGCGTAGCTTAACCTGATCGATCGACCTGTGCGGCTGTTATTATTTAGCCACGGGCCCCTCAATATATCAAGTGTGTATATTTAAATGCATTGCACATAAAACATTGTAAGATTTACAAAAAGCTTCACGAAGTATACATTTGTTCCACATATCTGAATGCCAAGGTTCATAGAAGTGATACCGGTCGTCTCCGTGCGATTTATCTTTCTGTCTCTGTAAAATACATGTATTTCAGTTGCTATGTGTCTGGAAACGTAATAGAACTGTGTTGTGGTCTAAGTTTTGGGCCACTCATTTGCTTCTGAGATATGCTGATCAATTCTGTAAAAATCTCATCGTGAAACACTTGACTTGACCACGTTAAGCCGTTGGTCCCGGCTGTTATTCGTGGATCTTCAACAATCGTTACGGGTCGTCAGAAGCCCGAAAGTCTGGCAATCAATCTTACCAAGGGGTTTCGTGTTACTTACCGAGTAACTGGGTTGTAGAGGTCAGATAGGCAGTAGGTTCATGTAAAATACTGGTATTCAGCTGCATCCAGTTAGACTGGAAGTCGACCCTAACATAGTTGGGAAAAGGTGATGATGAGATCGGTTGGCATCAGGTTGAATGACAGCACACTTCAAGCTCACTTCACCACAGAATAGACCGACTGTAGTATTTTCTGTTAAATTAATTATTTCACATATCTGTAAGTTCATTCATTCTTCTTTGCGGTTTATTTGCTTCATATTCCATACCAAATAGTCTTTACATTTCCACGTTTCTCGGGAAACAACAATCTTGAACTAATTGTTCAGGAGAACACCAGCGCATCTTGGAACCCGAATAACAACAGTTGTTTATTTGGCAGGCTGCAACATACATGTGTCAAGTCAAGAACCACTAAATCTCCGACGTGTAAACAGTTTTAGTTGAACAAATAATGCAATATTAATTTATAGTGCTCATTCGACTGATGTGTGATTTTACACGTGGTTATGAATGATGCCAATGCCCTTAGAATGTAAGTCTGGGAGAATCGGGAAGATAAAATAATCGGCAATGTTTCATCAAATGATAAAAAAAATATATACCTACAGGTTGGCATGGACATCGTCGAATCGTTCGAATCCCACTGCGTTGAAATTTTTAGTCGGTTATTTCCTGCTCCATACATTTTGACCGCGTAGTTTTCTATGAAACAGCATAATTATCTTTTTTTTATAACCGATTAAAATGTCTATGTTAGAAGACAAGTCAAGTCTAGGATCATGACGTGCTGAATTCATTGTTTCAGTTTGCGCGTTGATGTACAGTCGCCAAAGGAGATAAGTAACCAGGATATAGTTGAAGTTTAGTAAGAAACCGATGGATGTTTTCGAATAAAATTTAATTTAGTTAATACTCGTAGCAAACAAACAGTTCATTTATCAAATTGCATTTCATTCGAAAAAATCCATCGGTTCTTTACTAAACTTCAACTATATCCGACGACCCTGGTTACTTATCTCTTTTGGTGAGTGTACCGTCCTGTATATATGATGATTTTAATTTTAAAAGTCGGGTCAAGCCTTTTGGGTTTTTCCAGTTTAAATATTTAAACCAGCAATTTGGAGCTTTACATAACATAAAATAATCAGCCTATAATGTTCCAACTGCTGGGACCATAGAAATATTTATGGCTGGGACACAGGCCTCCTCTCCTTTCTTTGACAGTGAGTGGGCCATGCTCCACCAGGTCCCATTGCGCGTTTGGAGCTTTAATTTCAAGAACATTATGCTTTCTTATAAAGTTAAACCTCTAATCAATATGTGTATTATCTAATTTATTTCATTGAAATACCTATGAATTACATTTTTTAATATTTTTAGAAATCAAAAGATAAAAAAAAAATATGAAAAAATCGGGAACAGGGTCCAAGCTGCCAGTGGTCAGGGCTCCAGAGAGAGGAACCTCCTGACAAAGCGGGCCGTGTCCAGAAGTACCGCTTTCTAAATCAAGCCCTTGATCCAGCTGCCCAACGAGAGCCTCCTCAGGTGTTAGTCGAGGTTCTTGGCTATTAACCCATTATCTGTCACGACTATCGGCACAATGCTCGCTGAGTCCACATCCCACATGTCGACAACCTCGCGAGCCAAGTCAAGATACTTGATTTGATTATCTTTCTCGGCTTTCACGAGAAAGATAAACAAAGTTTATTATTAGTGTTAGTAGATTTTAAAACAAATTGTTGACTAAATGGAGGCTCAAGGGTTTGATATGTCACCATTACTGTTAAAGGAGTAATCGCTTCCTGCTTAAAATTAGCGAATGAATAAATACATTATTTATGTCATCCATATTTGTTGTATTCTGCATTGAAAATAAACAACTATCTGTTTAAAGAATCATGAATTCGTAATAATTCTGGGAACTATTTCCATTAACAGTGATTTTCCTGTGTTGTTTTTAAAAGCCACCGCATATTTGATTTCAAATGAATTATGTATCTGTGTCGGAACAATATGATAATATTTGTGATCGATTATTGCTAGAAAAGTTTATGGGTTTTGGTAGCATTTATAAAGAGAAAGCGAGCCTATTCTAGAATCGTATTTTGATCTGGTTATAGCATATAAGAGCCTACTGCTGATGCCTGACCCTGATGTTGCGATAATGGTGCCGATGCCCTTGTTCACAAACTAAACTATATTTAAGTTCAGTGCATTTTTTTCTTTCTGAAGATACATTTTAGTTTAGTCCTGTCAAATTAATTAAAACCTGACGTAAATTGACGTAATTTAGTAGGCAAGTTTTTAATCACGTGCTGTATGGAGTAGTGTCAGGCGCTGATTAATTTGACAGGTATAAACTGAAATTATTTATCTTCTGTCCTTTTCTTAATGAAATAGAAAGAAAATGATGCACTGAACTTAAATTTAGTTTAGTTTGTGAACAAGGGCATCGGCACCATTATCAACGTCCCGATAAGGAAGTAGATAAATTATTATGATACTGTCCGAATATAATATGTTGCTGACAAAATGTTATTGGGTTTTCCATTAGAATTTTTTTAGTAACAGTCCGGAGTTTGGAAGTTGGTGGCTTAATACCCCCGTGCCTCGGAAAGCTCGTAAAGCCGTTGGTCCTGCGCCTGATTTCTCAGCGGTCATGTCAGATTGCCATACCATCGGACTATGAGAGTAAAGGAACAGAGAGTGCACCTGTGTTCGCGCACACACTTGTGCACTATAATATCTCCTGCGTACCTGACTAATCTCCGTTGAGATTGGCCACCGTGGCCGAAATCGCTCGAGTTGCTGGCTTTTGTCGCTCATAGAAAGTATAACTTCTTCACCGGATTGTCTATGAAATTGTTGAAATTTAAAATTCATTAGTTTATATTCATATATTATGACCATGTATAATTCTGCAAGAATATGTCGTGCTAAAGTTTCGTTTTTTGCCACCTACTGCTAATTAAGTAATTATGAGTTGTGTACCTTAGTATCGGCTATAAAACTGGGTTAACCTGTAGTTTGCTGCAGTCGTTTGTTTATTGATTTTTCATTGATTTGTAACCTATTAGATTTCTTTATTTAATGGCACCTGCAAAATTTACATAGACTACAAAATAGCAACATCCGTCGCGTCGCTTATTGTGGGAGACTTAAAAACTAAAATCATTTGTTGCTACTTGCCGCTAGCTTAAAATATTTCGTCGAAATATAGAGGTGTAAAGATAGCCGTTGTATTTAATTTATTTAGTATATAAGTTGCTAAAAAATTAACCTTACAAACTTTAATAGGTGCTTTAGACCATCGAACTGAACAACTTTCATTATGGGACCAACACAGAAATCACGAAAAAAAAATCAGCTGTTTAATACAAAAGTTCAATACCTACTTGACCAAAATGTATGAAACAGCTGATTTTTTTTCGTGATTTCAGAGTTGGTCCCATAGTGAAAGTTGTTCAGTTCGATGGTCTAAAGCACCTCTTAAAGTTTGTAAGTTTAATTTTGTAACACTTTGTATAAAAATCGGCCTATAATGTTCCCACTGCTGGGACTCTTCGAGAAGGAGTGGGCTGTAATCTACCACGCAGGTCCAGGGCGGGTTTTCGTTATAGGACATGCCGGTTTCCTCACGATGTTTTCCTTCACCGTTTTATTTTTTCCTTGAAATTGAATTTATAATTATGACCAAACATTAAATAAGATCCAAGAAAATAGTGTTTAAAATATTTTTAGGGATGATTTAGTAATTCAAATTACATTTTCCAAGAAAATGATCCTGTTTCCACGTTTCTGCAAAAAGCATGAATAAAATACAACTACTTACTGCTAATCTAGTCAAAAGTAAAATTTTAAAGATTTCACAGAACCTCATAAGTAAGTAAGATTTTATATGTTGGTACGTAACACCATCCAAAACCAAAAGTCGTTTATTGAAACTAGGCAGAGAATCAGCACTTTTTAAACGTCTTTATATAAGACTAGCAGCGCCCCGTGGTTTCCCCCGCATAAGTTTCGATCTCGTGGGAATATCGGGATAAAAAGTATCCTATGTGTTAATCCTGGTTCTAAACTATCTGTGTCCTAAATTTTATCCAAATCCGTGCAGTAGTTTTTACGTGAAAGAGTAACAAACATCCATCCATCCTCACAAACTTCGCGTTTATAATATTAGTAGCACAGTCCCCCAAAACGTCCACCCTTCACCACTTCTTAGAGCTTTATCTGGGAAAATGTGGCGCAAAAAACTCCCCAGCAGCACAGCTATCTGTTCAGTTAGAAGAACTTGTTTCTATATAATAGTAAGTACATTACGAAACATTATCATTATCTGCCTAGCCTTTTCCCAACTATGTTGGGGTCGGCTTCTAGTCTAACAGGATGCAGCTGAATACCAGTATTTTACATGGAGCGACTGCCTATCTGTTACCCTCCACAATCCAGTTACTGGGTAATACGATATCCCTTGGTAAGACTGGTTGTCCAACTTTTCGGGCTTCTAACTACCCGTAACGACTGTCAAAGATCCACGAATGACAGCCGGGACCAACGGCTTAACATGCTTTCCGAGGCACGGGAAGGTCTCGGTATGTAAAGATGGTCACCCATCCACAGACCAACAGCGGCAAGCGTAGCTCAACCTGATCGATCGACCTGTGCGGCTGTTATTATTTAACCAGGGGCCCCTCCAAGTACATTACGAAAAAAAACTTTAAATTATTTTCTATATGTCAGCTAGCACATGCGAATACACCAACAAAAACAGTTTTCGGTATCGGTACCCACACGTAAAGAAGGGCTCGTCTTCATTGCGCCTGTTGAATTTCTAAGCAGCCCCTTATCTTATCTTTACAAATTACGACCTGTTCGACTTTCTACAGTTTTTTTGCAGTAACTCATACGAATGGTCCACGACTAGTCGTAGTGATATAATAATGAAGGGTAACGGCTATCAAACAATATTAGTTGTAGTTTTGTTCAATTCTAATATACTGGGAGTAGTAAGCGAAATCAACGGTAAGTTTCAGTAGGTCTTCCTAAATAAAGTGTGTTGTGGACTATGATTTCTCAGCCATAATTCTAGCCAGTGCGAATTTTAATCTTTTATCAATCGTCGGTAAAGGAAAACATCGTGAGGAAACCTAGACTTATAGTTAATGGCTGGTAGATATTATTTATTATTATCCTGCGTAGATAAGAGTTGAAGAAATCAATCTCATTACAATTTCCCTATTATTTTATAAGTGCCATAAAAAATTACTGTCCCTTAAATTAATCAATTCATATTTTACAGAATCAAACGAGGAAGCACAACCAAATTATGAATACATACAAATATTTAAAAGCATACCAGCATTGTTTGAATACCTACTAGATGCATTAGAAGAAAGACCAGAAATATTAGAGAAAAACGATGTTACCATGTTTAACAGAAACATTGATGGTGGAGAGTCGGCCGAATGTGATAATTCTGACAATGGCAAGAAGATGGACAAACGAGATGCTAATTGTGATAATACTAAAGCGCAAGATGAACATGGTGGTTCTAATAAAGTAAACAAAAGAGACGCCAGTTCTACTAAAGATGTATCAGAAACAACTGTAGCCTACGAATATGGTAACAGTAATATTGTCATGAAAGGTTTGGATGAAATAGAAAATAACAAAGTGATTTCTAAAAGATTTGCCAATACTGATAATTTTAACAATTTTGCTGATAAGGAAGGAATGAAAAGAGAATTACTTAAGAGAGAAGATAGAATAAGTCGAAAGAAGAGAAATGCACTATTTAAATTAGACGATGATACAAATGATATGTTTCAGAATTATGGTGAAGTGTTTTTTGGATTTGAACATTTATTTGGTTTAGATTTGAAACCTGAAGAAATTGAAGAACGCATACTAACTGCTGAAAAACTACTGGAAGAACACAATAGTAAGAAGGATAAAAAATAAGAAATATAAGCAACAATGACTTGATTTGTAGAAAGAAATATTCAAGATTATCCTTCCAGAGTCATGTCTTGTTGCTTTCCCAGTAAATTAAAAATAAAATTCATCTTTTTCATTTGGTTGCTTATTTTAATATTAATTCGGAACAGTGAATATCTAGTATTTTAAAGGGTGAAAGGATGGTGAAGGGTTTAAAAAATAAAGTAGCTTTTGATCTAAAAATTGTAATGATTTCATATTTGATTATCAATGACATAATCCACTTAGTCTTAAAAAAAATGCCCTACAGCTGTATGATGACCACTAAGTATGTAGTGATACTTCCAAGAATCTGAAATAAAAAAAACTTTCAACATAATAGTCGTTTATCTTGTTCTAGGTCGAGCAATAGACTGCTGTAGGCTGAATTGATTGAATCAAGCTTGGCTAATGAACTATCAGCAAGAAAAACGAACACTTTATAATAATTTCTGGAAATGTCACCATAGTTTTGGTGGAACGTTGCAGAATTCTTTATCGTTATAAAAAAAGGTGTCTGAATAATAAACTTGATTGTAAATATTAGGCTGTTACCGTTGTAATAAGTGTCCTGTTTAGAGGGAACATCTTCATCGGTGCGTAGCTCACATCGTTCAGTATCAGATGCTGGTAGAACATCTGAAGTTCTAAAAACAGCGCGTTCTCTTCCGAGGTTGCGTAACGCATCATCTGACTCACCAGGTGCCGCGTCAGCTCCATCTAGAAGTTTATTATTGGGAGGACCATCACTTTGCAGTTTACTTGGATCAAAAGGAACATCGTAAAATAGAGGCCAGCTGTCGCGGCTGTAATTCATAAATCTATGACAATCGTTACGAGTAGCCAGCCCGAAAGTCTGACCATCACTCTTACAAAGAGGTAGGTAGCTACTTTCCCCAGTTAGGACAATGAATACATCGTTGTTGCTAGTAAGTAGGTAGATAGGGAGCTCAGAGGACAGATGACCTCTACACTCCCTATCTGCCCTCCAGGTCAGATACGCAGTCACTCCATGTAAAATACTGGCATTCAGCTGGAACTGGAAGCCGACCCAATCATAGTTGTAGCATAGACTAAGCAGATGTGTCTTAGGAGGAGAACTAATTTGACTTTTAAAAATTTGTTACTTCGTCTTCAAGCTTACCTCATCATGTGTCCGGTGACAAGGTTCAATAATTAGCAACAAATTGCAAAAATGTACCAGAACCCAGTTTAACTGCAACAGTGGACTTGAACGATCAGATCTGGACTTGTTGACTGTAATAGGGCATATAAATTACAATGTATGGCAAAAATTATATATAGAAAAAATAAATAAATTATAAATATTAATTTATTATTTATGTTATATTGTTTTTAAATTTTTGATATTTTAGAATTTCTCAATACAGAAAAATCATTACAAAAGGGTCAGATTGAAATTTAGATAGCAATCAAAGCTATGTGATTATTTGATTTAGAGATAAATGCAAAATTATGACTGCTTTTGGGTACTTTTCTGAATTAATGAAATTTCGTCATGTTTGCCAAAGGGCTCCATCAATCCATCAGATATTTATATATTCAGTATCGGGACATGTAACACTATTGCACAGAATAACTTTCATTCGCCCTGAACATCATTTAAAAAAATGTCCATGTCGATATACCAGCTAATTTACTATAACATATTATTACAAATTTTTAGTACGTTTTTTTTTACAAAAATCGCTCTTGAATTTGCATGATTATGTTAAAAATTAGGGTTAAAATAGAGAAGAACTAAGTTTTCTTCAAAGCTCTAAGTTTACATAAAAAAACATAATTTTACACGATACTTCTAGTATTCAGCAGTAATGAAAAGAAATCAAAATGAAAAAAAAAATGGTTATTGTTGAAACTACAACCAAATTTGTAACAAAAGGTAGAAATTTCGTAAATAAAAACAAAAAAATCTATATTTTTGGAACCCTTGGGTAAAAATGGTTAAAATTGTAATATGTTATAGTAAATTATCTGGAATATCGAATCCTTAACGGTGGACCACTATTTACGCCACACCCTGTATGAAAATCAATGGCTCTGAAGATCACTTTAAGACTCTGGTATTTAAAAATGGACGAGTTTCACATAATATGAGGCGCTCAAGAAGTTATCAAAGAGGTACTTTCAATAGACAATATGGTAACAATTACCAGCGTGGGCACCAATTTAATAACAGTTACAACCGAGGACAAGGTTCTCGTGGAAATTTTAGGGCAAGCTATCGCTCATCATTCAATAATCAGCGAGGTAATAGAGGTTCGAGAAACTTTAGGAACCGTGGACGAGCCCAAAATACGTTTTCAGTAGAAAAAGTAGATGACACGCGTCAATGCGATAAAGACGATAATACAGATGCATCAAACCAGTTTTTTCGATCTTAAGCATTTTATACTATCATACCAAGGTAATGCGAAGTATATAACCTTTTATATGAAAAATAAAAAATATCATTGGCTTATTGATACGGGTGCAACATTGTCAATTATCAAAAATGAAATGCTACCAAAAGATATCGTTGTTCGTAGAGATAATACTTTAATAAAAGGAATAGGCGGTCAGCGACGTTCCCAAGGTTCCGTAAATTTATTATTAAGGCACGATAATGTCACGTTTCAGCATAACTTTCTTGTTTTTAATTCGTTACCACTAAAAGCTGACGGAATCATAGGCTTAGACTTTTTAAAAAAATTTCGAGCAAATATTGATATAGATTCAAATAATTTAACACTCTTTAACAATAACAAACCACATTATCTACATTTAGTTGATGAACATGATAGGCTGAAAAATGCTATCATTATTCCGGCACGTTCGGAATCAATTCATTCTATATTTGTGAATGAGAATGTAAATGGAGAAGTTGTAGTGTGTAGTAGAGAGATAGCGAAGGATGTGTTTATAGCAAACGCAATAGCAAAGGTTAGTAGTAATAGAATACCGGTTAAGATACTTAATGTTAGTGACAAGGAAGTAAGTTTGCCATCTTTTACACCAGATTTGAAAGATTTGGAAGATTATAATGTATGTCAATTTAATAAGACTAATATTAACGTTACCAGGGTTAAAACTTTGCTGTCAGAATTAAATCTAAATTATTTAGACGGAGAAGAGAAACAATCAATTGAAGCAATATGTGCAAAGTATTCAGATGTTTTTCATTTAGAAGGAGATAAGTTAACAACAACGAATATTTATAAGCAATCTATAGTTATAAAACAGAGCACTAGTCCAGTCTATGTTAAGCCGTATAGGTTACCACAGGCACTAAAACCAGAAATAGCTAAGCAGGTTGATAATATGTTAGAAAATGATATTATTGAAGAGTCAAATAGTGAATGGTCCAGTCCAATTTTATTAGTACCCAAGAAAAGTAGCAAAGGTAATGAGAAAAAATGGCGTTTAGTAGTAGATTACAGAAAATTGAACGAAGTTATCTGTGACGATAAATTTCCTTTGCCAAATATTAATGAAATTATAGATACGCTAACTGGAGCCATTTATTTTACTCATCTTGACCTTCACCAAGGCTATTATCAAGTAAGTTTAGAGCCTAGTAGTCGTAAATTAACAGCTTTCACTACAAATACTGGCCAATATTGCATGAAACGTTTACCAATGGGTTTAAAGATCAGTCCTAATGCTTTTAGTCGTATGATGTCTGTAGCAATGTCTGGTTTAACATACGATAAATGTCTAGTGTATCAGGACGATCTCATAGTATTCGGAAGGAATCTATCTAGCCATAACCGAAATTTAATAAGTGTAATGGAAAGAATGAGAAAAGTAAACTTAAAACTAAACCCACATAAATGTGAATTTTTAAAGAAAGAAATTCTTTATTTAGGACATCTGGTTTCAGAAAAAGGCGTTTTACCAGATCCAGATAAAACTAAAGTATTACAAAATTATCCTATTCCAAAAAATGCAGATGAAGTAAAACGTTTTGTAGCCTTCTGTAACTATTATCGTAAATTTGTAAGAAATTTTTCGGATATAGCGATGCCTTTGAATAAGCTAAGTAGGAAAAATGAACCATTCCATATTTACTTTTATTACTCAAAGTACTAGCAGCTCATAAATCCAAAGAGGTTACACACTACACTCAACCTACAGACATCAGTGATGACATGGTACGGTGTGATGACCAGGTGCAGGAGTAAGCACAGCAGTAGAGCTACGAGCACAGTCCCATGACTGTCATTGACCTGACGAAGCACGTCGCATATGGAACAGTACAGCAAGGCCAGACGACGAACCGTGGTCGGGATTGATTTTGGGGAAGGTTTTGGGTGTCCTGCAAAAAGATAAAAACATATTGGCTTGAATAAATACAATTCGCTACAGGATCTTTTATGATAATTAGAGAAAAGGAAGGATTTATTTCCATTTAAAAGGAACTACGTATAAAATAACTAGTGCAAATAATTACAATGTGGGGTAGCGAAATAAAAATATTTTTTTCTTTATAGCTAGTACTTTGAGTAGCTTTTAAGCTAGTATTATAAAGAGAAAAGATTTGATGTTTTGTATGTTTTTTTTTGTTACGCTTTCATGCTACAACTACTGAACGGATTTAGATAAAATTTGACACATCGGTAGACCATGACCTGGGTTAGGACAAAGAATACTTTTATCCCGATGTTTCCACGAGATCAAGACTTATGCGGGTGAAACCGCGGGGCGCAGCTTGTGACTAACATAATGAAAGTGGATACCTTTATACAGGGTCATAGTGTCGACCACGCTGTTGATGGATTTGTTGGCAACACCAGTGTACAAGTCTATTCGGCAGTCCCGGTTTATCATTCCACGTTTTGCTTCAGGTGCTGTAAAAATACAATCCAATATGAAAATTCAAGTAAGATATGTAGAGATTACATTTTAGATAGTGGTAAGGTATGTTAAGTAAGTATACCTCGTTGGTAATACATAATATGTGAAGCTGTATATTACCGACGGTGTATTATATTGTATTTGTGAGTCATATTGATGACCAAGATGTCCTTTTACATAGCGCAGACTTTTCACAAGGACTTCAACTTTTACTTTAGGACAATCTTCAAGTAGTTCTTTTTCATTGTTTTCTAAAACTATTTATTTTCAAACAAAATAACAGACTTAAAAACTTCAAAAAAAAATTCCGCATCACTGTCAGCGGGAAAAGTGCCCAAAAGGTTAGCAGCATTGTCACGTTGTATGACAAAGCTGATCTTAAAAAAAAAAAGGCCATCCTCTAGTCACGTTAAGGGTCGATCAACCACTTGGCGATGTCTCGAAAAACTAAGTAGGCACTCAGTTATCTTCAACTTACAATTATTCATTATCTCTTGGAGGAGGTCCCTCAAGCAGTTGTTCAGCGTTTGCAAGGAGGTGAGCACAGACGTCACTGTCTCAAAGAAAGTCAGGAGGATTACTTGCTGCACCACTGTTGCTATGTTGTAGAATATATACATGCACGATGTCAGCACTGAAAGAGTATGGTGATAGTCAGTTTCAGAAGTAAAAGTCGAGACATGGTTTATGGTTGCGAAGTTTGAACCATACAGAGTGGCAGGGACATCGATGCATAATCTGTTACTCATAGTTCTGAACACCCATGTGTTGAAATTTTACTGAAATCCTACGATTTTTTTTTGATAATCATCATCTGCCTGGCCTTTTCCTAACTATGTTGGGGTCAGCTTCCAGTCGAACCAGATGCAGCTGAATACCAGTATTTTACACGGAGCGACTGCCTATCTGACCTCCACAACCCAGTTACTGGGTAATACGATACTCCTTGGTAAGACTGGTTGTCAGACTTTTGGGCTACTGACGACCCGTAACGACCGTCAAAGATTCACAAATGACAGCCGGGACCAACAGCTTAATGTGCTTTCCGAGGCACGGCAGGGTCTTGGTATGTGAAGATGGTCACCCATCCACGGACCATCGGCGGCAAGCGTAGCTTAACCCGATCGATCGACCCGCGTGGCTGTTATTACTTAGCCACAAGATTTTTTTTTTTGATAACCGACGAAAAATGTCTAGAATTATGTATTGAATTCATTGTTACAGTTTGGGCGTTGATGATGCCAACCTGTGTAGGGCAAAATAGTGTCATCCACCCATAATGGTGTCATCCAAGCAGGAACTGCTGCGGAGAAGTTAGGGGACCTGTTTCATCTGACCCCATCTGCGTTAATACGAGTAGTATTTACACATACCTTTCCCATTATAAATTACCACTTGGTATATGAATATGCCGTAATCTATTAGTATAGTGGAGCATGTATATATCAAAGAGGTAATAACTATCAACATTCTTGTGCCCTCATTCGATGGTTCTCCATGGTAGAGACTCAATTTCAAGTTAATCTGAAAACAAAGTAAATTATAACTGCGGTCCTGTCTGTACGGTTTGGGAGGGTGATTACAAAGCAGTATGAGGAGCAGTGCTGTCGGCCACGACTTACGAGTTGTAGGTAGTGGGTTCAAACTAAGGCAGGCAAATTACTTTGTGTCAATAATTTCATCACCACTACTCTCAAAACGGTGAAGGAATACATTGTGAAAAAATTCGAAGACCAACTCGCACTTGGCTCGCGTGGTAGATTACAGCCCACTCGAGGCGTGTGTAACAGCAGTGGGAACATTATACGCTGATTATGCTATGTGGAGAAATTAGTCCGCTGGTTGCAGTTGTGAATTACGTGAGACATAATATCTTTTTGGCAAAATATTAAAAATCATAATTTCATTTTGGTCAGCTTAATGAGTGTACCTTTATCCGGCGCACGGCCAGTCAGTCTAAAATTTTTACCTCGAATTCATGTCGTAAGGAACATTGATTTAAATGTCCGTTACGATGTTTGAAATTTCTACCATTTCTACCGTCGTATTACTGATCAGAGATTCGATCCGACCTTCCAAAGCGGATGACCTAAGACGTGATGAGAGTGTGATAAACAATATTCAATTTCGTGTGGTTCCTTTGACGGAATTTTGATGCTACCTACCTCCTTTTTTTTTTTTTGAATTGGAACTTATTTACGCACGCTTGACTTGGGGAGTAAGCTGGCGAACGCGTGACGTAAGCGTTACGAAAAGTGTGATCGGGCGAGGCGAACGGGAGTTGGGTGGGGGATATAACCAAGAGACAGCAGTGCGCGCGCACATTTTCTTTCTCTCTTCCTCTCATAGCCAAATACGCAATACTTCAGTCGTGTGGTCATAAGCACACTCGTTTTTTTTTTCGCGTTGGAAATCCTCATGGACTTCCTCTATCGTGGGGGGGGGACAGAGGGGCATGCCGGACTCTTACCGGCTAAAACCACCTACCTCCTGAAGCTTCAGCATGTAGACTGTGAGCCACTTCATCCGCATCAGCCCAGTGAAGGCCGCGGCACAGACCACCAGCCCCACAGTGCCTACATCTGCCACCCACACGATACGGGTGGCATTGGTGCGAGTTCGGTAGGAGCGCTCTGGCTCAATGAGTATGTCTATTGCTATGGTTATTGTTGAAAAAAACCCTACAAAAGATAGTGACAGTTAGGGTGTGAACTGCTCATCATCATTTAGCCAAAAGACGTCCTCTGTTGGACATAGGCCTCCCCAAACATTGCCATAACGATCGGAAGTCGTAGGAATGTGCTGGATGCGGGGGATCCAGTGCATTCCTACGACTTTCACAAGGCAATCGGTCCATCTTGCCTAACCCCTCTGCACCTTTCTTATGAACTGCATGTTTATAAACATTGAAATCTTTGTCGCGGCTGTCGGTCAGGCAGGGGATATTGCAGAAGCCAGTTAGAACCTTGGTTAAAATGGAGGTATGTGAAGAATTTGGAGGTACGGTGAACATTAGACATTTTTCACCTTCCGAACTTCCTTTTGATACATTCTTATTTTGTAAATGTGAGGACTTTGTAAGCCTTGTAGACTTTAGATCTGTAGACCATTTTTTATTTTATCAAGTACCTGGTACTTGTTGACAGGCCTACGCTGTCCTCCCATACCTACTGTAATTTGAAAACATTGTAAAAGCCAATTATTTTTAAAAGAGTAACCATGGAGTTTCTTGCCGGTTCTTCTCCATAGGAAACGACCAATTGGAACCGTGCACCTAGCTTCTGACGTTTCATAAGTGCTCATGTTGGTTTATGTGAAATAAAAATATTTTGATTTTGATTGAACTGAAGCTGGAGCTTGGAGGAGGCCTAAAACATCTTTGGTTTAAATAAAAATGACGAAGCCCACTTCCTATAAATTTTCCAAGTACAAAAACTGAAAAATATCTACTCACATAAAGTAAAAGAGAGTGTCATTCCGTAGAAGTTAGCGACCTTTGACACTCGGACGCACCAGCCGGCAGGCGTGCGCCTGAAGCTGAGCGGAGCCACCCCGGTGATCTGCGACATTCGCAGCATGAAGCGCAAGGTGCCGGACACCACACACTCAGTCTGAGGGGGCGAGTGCATCGTGCATCGGTACCTAGAGAAATTAACGCTTTTTATCCAAACAGTTAAGTATGCTACTGATCACGTACTGAGCTAAAACCATATAAAAAAAGAGGAAAACAACGAGTAAGAGTACCATCGACACGAATAAAAGAAGATCTAAACAGTTGGATATCACTTCCCGTGACCCAAGGGCTGGCTTTTGCTTTGGCCAAAGGCTAAGTATTGCCATCCAACGTGGCAATGCCACCAGTCTCTTAGGCACGCCACCAGTTGGCAGCGACGCGGAAGAATATTTCTGATTATAGTTAGTTTTAAAGTTTTAGACACCTATTCCTACCTAGACCTATTACAAAAGTAAGCAGGAACTACCCAATGATATGATTAAAAACCCTCATTCGTTTTTTTTCTAATCTGACAGAATTTTACAGGACTTACTTATCTTGACCAAATCTTTATTGTTCTGGACAAGTCCGTCAAGTCTAACTCCGACGAATGAAGAAACAGTTGAAGCTATTGTCTTATAAAAACATAATGTAAACACATGAAAAATAAATTAAAACTAATCTTAAGGTCCATCAAACGTCAAAAATATTTGTATTCCTTCAGCAAAGATTATGGAATCGAAAATGATGGATAAGAAATTAGAAATTCTTTTTTTTTTTTTTGTAGAGAATAAGAATTTTATTTATTTAACACTAGTAACAATTATGCTCTAAAGTTATTTTAAAATATTTACACATTCAAATATTTACAAATATTTAACATTTACAAACAAAGGGCATCAAAAAACTCGTCCGCATCGCTGTCAACAGGAAACGTGCCCAAAAGGCTGGCAGCATTGCCACGTTGTATGAAATTTTATTTAGAAATTTAGAAATTCTTACATATTATATTAGCAAAAGGAGATTAGGAGGTATTACTAGTTGGATCCTGTAAATAGTTGTGTAACCCAATATTTCTATCTGCTTATATTTTTCTCATCCAAACAGAAGTCACCTGAACTCTAGACTAGAGAACTGCGATTTCATTAAATACTTCAATTGTTGTTTAAAAGTGTTTAAGGTTTTATAAGCGTGTCTATTTCAGGTTTACCTAACTAGTATAGATAGTACCTATTAAAGCCTTCAACATTACTATGAATTTGTCTCACAAATGTTAAAATACACCTAAAATTAGTTGTTTTAAAGTGCTGAAAAAAGTCGCGAAGTCAATAACCTACTGGTCAATGTCATCATCTGCCTAGCCTTTTCTCAACTATGTTGGGGTCGGCTTCCAGTCTAACCGAATGCAGCTGAATACCAGTATTTTACACGAACCTACACCCTATCTGACCTCCACAACCCAGTTACTGGGTAATACGATACTCCTTGGCAAGACTGATTGTCAGACTTTCGGGCTTCTAACGAACCGTAACGACTGCCAAACATCTACGAATGACAGCTGGGACCAACGGCTTAGCGTGCATTCTGAGGCACGGAGGGGTCTTGATATGTAAAGACGGGTTCCCATCCACGGACCGACCGTGGCAAGCGTAGCTTAATGTGTGTCTATCGACCTGTGCGACTACCTAATTACTATTACTTAACTACAGCTCAGCCCAGATCAATGTGCGAAGTCAATAAATGTCTTTACGTTGGAATATGTTGCTAATGTCAGTTTTCATTGTAAACACAACTGACCTCGAAACAAAGTTTAGCACTCCCAGATTTTTTGTGTCTTTCGACTATCCACACATAATCCACATTAACACGTACTTTGAACGAAATAATATTATTTGTTTTTCTTGTTAAACATGGTGACAGTTGAAGTATTTATATAATTCTGTTATTTATTCGGAAAACGTTTGTAAACATTAGGATTGCAAGTCATTGTCCAAATAATGTTAATGAATATTTCGATAATATTATGTATCTCTGAAATTGAGGGGCTTGTTCCTAAGTAATAACAGCCGCACGGGTTGATCGATCAGGTTAAGCTACGCTTGCCGCGGTTGGTCCGTGGATGGGTGACCATCTTTACATACCAAGACCCCTTCGTGCCTCGGAAAGCACGTTAAGCCGTTGGTCCCGGCTGTTATTTGTGACTCTTTGACAGTCGTTACGGGTCGTCAGAAGCCCAAAAGTCTTGACAGCCAGTCTTACCAAGGGGTATAGTATTACCCAGTAATTGTGTTGTGGAGGTCAGATAGGCAGTCGCTCCATGTAAAATACTGGTACTCAGCTGCATCCGGTTAGACTGGAAGCCGACGCCAACATTTTTTGGAAAAAGGCGTGGCAGATGATGATTTATTTTTGAAATTGTAATTTGTTATTACAACTTTCAATTTGAGTCGAAATGGGCTGTATTTTATTGTAACAAGAGCATAGTTAAATTCGTCAATCCCCTTTCATATACGCATAGCCAAGCGCATATTACTGCTGCAGAGGGCCACAGAGCTACGCATTTTCATACAAAAAAGTGAGGTGCGACCGCCTAGTGTGCGTTAGTTAATAGAAAATGGGATGACCCTATCCTGTCTGCGTTAGTCTTATCATCATGATTCATGAATCTGTAAAAAATTAACAAATAATAAAAAACTTTATTGCAAAGAAGTATCAATGATTTTTGAGTAGAAAATAGTAGCTAAGGAACTTCACTTTTTGGAGACAAAAACGTGTTCGCGTTTGTTACATAACATAAAATACATAATCAGCCTACAATGTTCCCACTGCTGGGACACAGGCCTCCTCTCTGTGAGAGCTCGTGTTCGCGTTTGTTAAGACATAATAAAGAAATCCACAAAAGAGCACATTTTGTTTAAACAAATATTTCCGCTCTGCCATTAGAGGCAATGGTAACATCGCAACTACAACTAAGCCAATATTTGACAAACGCGGGAATGAGCAATCACTCTCATTTCCGCGTTTTTCAAATATTGGCTTAGATTAATCTTCAACCTAATTTTCCTTAGTGTAAAAAGAGGGGCTTATGCAGGTGCATAGAAAAAATGCTGTGAATGATGTGACAATAAACCTAAAGATAAACTCTATTAACATTCCCGAGGAAGCTTTATAAGCAAACCCCTTGTTGCATTCACAAATTCACCGATTTCACAACATTAATCAATTTTTTTTTTTGTAATGTCGTCTTTGCCCCTGGGGTCTTTCTTTACTGCAGGATTTATCTTATTTACTACAGTCCATAATTGTATTCTATGTTCGGATTTCAGAACCAAGAAGTTTTTTATTTTATTTTATTTTATCAAAGCTGTAAAGCAAAAAGATTTGGATGGAAAAGTAAAAAGAGAAGAAAAGAAAAATAAACGTATTGTTAACAGATCATATAGGTATTGTACCTACTATTACAACTAATAAATAAAATACTTGCATATTCGGCCAATAAAATTAAGAGGTCATCTACATTCAATGTTAAACACATTTCTTTTTAATCAAAATCATTTAATTACAATAAAATTTTGGTACCAAAAAATACATAAAATTAGCACAAAATTGTATGAAAATTAAAAAGGAATAATAAGAAAATAAATATAATGTTAACACCTATTTAGAAGACGTAAAAGGATATCTACAAATAAAACTACACTTATATTTTTTGGTTTATTTCAAAATACCAACCACCGCATAAATATTTTTTTTAAATATCATAATGTTTTTAAAACTGGCACTTCTATTGTTCATCCTAAGCTCGGTAACTTCATAGGTCTCATCACTGCTTGAAACGTACCCATGAACATCTGAGTATCGCCATCTCCTGTTGGTATTGGCAGAGGATTCTCACCTTCAGCCTGTCTCTTTGTCTTTCCAGAATTGTTTTCTGGATTCGAATTATTATCCAGTTCTAAGGAATTACTATTACCATAATTTAGAAGATTTTCTTCGCTCAAAACGATTGAAGAATACTCATTAGTCTCTCGTTTTTTAAGATTTTTGGCGTTATCATAATTTTCAGTTTCTATTTCGCTTTTGATTTCATACTCTGTTGGGTTATCTACCTCGTCTGGAGATCTCTTAATTACATTTTTTGATAGCTGAAAGTCGAGGCTGACTGGCACATCTTTAACTGTATGACTGTCTGGTATATAATGTGCAGCTATAATGCCATCTTGAACTTTTTCTTCACCGGTCTCTTTCTCCGGTAAATCGTTTTTGGACGCAGTTGCATATTGAAAAGGAGTTCGATTTTTAACAACATTATAATTCGTCAGTTTCATATTGGACTTTTCTTCATCTTGAACTTTGTACCGAGTATTTTCACGTTCCCAATTTAAAATGAGTTTTAGATTGTCAGTTGTCACAATAAGATTTTGAATCAGAATGTCTTTAAAAACTTCATATTCTTTTGTTTGTCGCTGATTTATTTGAAAGACTTTTATGGGAAGTGTTTCTACTTTAAAAATAGTAAAAGCAAGGAAGAGGTAAAATTGTACACCCATATTTTCTTCGATGTTTTAGCAATGAATAGTTTGTGAAAAGGATGTTACTATCATGAATATTTAGTATGATATGATAAGGATCTAAACTAGTTGTCGTTCGTTTAGGACGATAGTGTGAAACGGTGTTACTTGATACTATCGGTTCGCATAATAATAGAAGCGTTCTTGATAACAGAGAACTACACTAGATACTTTAGTGCGTGTCAACAGAAATATTAAATGAAGTACAGACGACTACACACAATCATAAGAACATTTAAAAAAAGTAAAAGAAACAGAAAGTCCTGTACGGCCGGCACATCAAGCTACCCGAAACTGTCAAATTTTCCCAATCAACTTTGGACCTTGTGTTTTAGCAATAAAGTTGCAAATCTATTAAAGAAATTTGACAGATTGTAGTAGGTTGATGTGCTGGCGTCTGCACATATGTACCCAGAGAGCTGAGAGCAGTAGTAGCCCATTGGTAACGGCCCCGACTTGCGAGTTGTAGGTCGTGGGTTCAAACTCAGGTAGGCGCTTTACTTAGTGTAATTTATATCACCTCTCAAAAACTGAGAACGAAAACATGAAAAGAACAGAGGAAGTTTTGAATTAAGTAATTTAGAAAGTCACATTATTTTCATTCAGGCACAAAATTCAATCAATTCAAGCTGTAAAATACAATATCTACAGGGAACATAGGCAACTCTATACTTACAATCAAACTGATCAAACACGGTGCTACACTTCAACAACGTGTAGTTACCGCGATATACAATAATTGATTGTATACTAACTACTGCAAGAATAACGTACCCAGGATTCTGTAATATCTTGATTTAAAAGAGTGTCCATGGAGTTTCTTGCCCGTTCATCTCCATAGAGATCTACGTTTTGGAATGGGCAACTAGCTTCAACTTTCTGACTAACTGACTGACTATTTAATTTTGACAAATCAAAAGTAATCAAAAGTGATCAACCTTATTTAGTTATGGGTAGCAAAGTTCAGAGCTACAGGATCAACATTAAACAGCCCCAGGCTAGGACCTATACCAGCGGTAGCCACGTACGAAAATGTTGAACGTGTTATGGTTTCTGTGACTGAAAATCCCCGTTTATCACTTCGTGCACGTTCATCGATATTAATAATTACGAAATCAACCTTACAGGTTATAATGCGAAAAAATCTCAAGTTCCATCCGTATAAAATTCAAATTGTTTAAGATTTACTAGATTCAGTCGCTCTGTGAACGCGGTTTCGAAAACATGCGTGCTAGACTTGACGAGTGTGTTAGGCTCGATGGTCAACATTTGGAGAAATTGGTTTTCAATAAATAAAATCCGCATTTATTGTTTTTAAATAACAATAAACATTCTTTGTATTAGAGGTGTTGTTTTATTTTAATTTTTCAACTTTGAATTCTGTACAAAATTACACCCTGTATTATTCAAGTTATAAACTATCTGTGTGCCAAAATTCATCCAAATCCGTTCAGCTGTGTTTGCGTCAATCCGGAACATACTTCCAGACAACATATAAACACCCTCACACACACCCTCACTCACTAACTTTCGCCTTTATAATGTTAGTGTGATTTAATAAAGTTGCACCATGACCCCGCTTAGCAGAGTTATAATTTATGCCACAGCACGACTAGTAAAATCTTCTATAAATGTGAAAATATTATTTAATCCAGACACGGTAAACGCTCGTTTTGAATTTAGGCCGATTCTTTGATTAATTATAAAAAATGTTTTTTGTTTTGATTTCTTTACCTACTGCATCGTGTCGGTACCAAGCTATCTAAATCCGACATATAACTTGGCAAACAGTTAAATTGTTGTAAAGAAGTAGGTACACCACCTTCATTCCATGGTTCACATAAACTCTAAGCTGCACGTGCCAAAGCAACACAGCTAGGTATAATAAATAACTCTTGATCGTCATTCACAAAAACAAAAAGGTGAAAACAATACCATTAAGACATTGTAAGGCATACTTACATTCATTGCAGTTTTTCCATCGCGGTTACAAAACTAAAGTAAACATCTACGGCAATGTAAAGAGTTTTTGAAGAAATAATCACAGAGCGTTACTCACCGAACGGGCTGCCTCTCAAGCTATGATTTGGTTTAGTCCTCGCCCCGCCCGCCCAACATCTCCACGCGTTTCTGGGACCCTGGTACTTTACTTACGATATTTTAAATGGTTGTTACAAGTTTTACTAAACACAGTTTTGCTAGAATATGGTGTTGTTAAATCATGTAAATGGGTGAAAAAGTTCATTGAACTCACTGGTTTGTCATCGATGGGTATGTAATTATTTTCGTTTTTATGTTTACCATCAATTGGTACTTTTAAAAAAAGATGGAAATCATTCCATCTTTTTTTCGTCTTTATCAAAGTAAATTATTTCATCACCACTGCTCTCAAAACGGTGAAGGAAAACATCGTGAGGAAACCGGTATGTCCTAGAACCAAAAACTCGAAGACATGTGACATCCACCAACCCGCACTCGGCCCGTGTGGTGGATTACGGCCAGGGAGCGGGCCTCACCGAGGAGGCCTGTGTCCCAGCAGTGGGATCATTATAGGCTGATTATGCTTTATCGAAAGATGAAAGTTTTATGTAACAATAAAGTGTTATGAACTTTTTTCGCATTTAACTACGCTATGATTAACTAACAGACCTTTTAACCAAAGATTAAATCGATTTTATTATTAACTTAAAACAAAAGTTAATGATACGTTTTAACAAGATCTTTTATTTCCTATTCAAATAGATTTACATAGAATCGCGGAGACAGACACAATGTTTATGTTATCACGTGTCGAACACAGGGGGCCTTAATGGATGTTAGATGCTTTTCTGATACTAACGCTGATAATTTGAACTGCCAATATTCGATCAAATTTCGTGTTGTTTACGTTTATTAGTCCTTTGGTCTATGAGTTGTTTACGTCAATTTTGCGGCGCCATTTGACTAAACAATGTCACTTACAGTGAAAATATTTAAAAAACAATCGCTGCCTATTTTCAATTTTTGAAAAAAAAAAACATCTTTTTCACACATTTTCATTGGGTAAGTTTTGCGTATTAGTATTAAACAGCAGATTTACATATGTAGGTACAATTGTACAGCACAAAATACCAGGTAAAACCAAAATATTAAAATAATAATTAATATTATGTACGAGTAGATAGATAATATTATAAATACACAGAGTAGTTGAATCAATCTAAAATCTATGTTGCAAGCCGGTAAAAATAATAACAGCAGATATTTTGTACCATTTTTGAGATAATAATAATATTGAAAGTAAAGAAGACGGTAATTTCACAGCTCGAAACGAATTCAAAATTAGATTGTAGTCGTTACGGGTGGTCAGAAGCCCGAAAGTCTGACATCGAGTCTTACCATGGGGTATTGTATTACCTAGTCACTGGGTTGTGTAGGTCAGATAGGCAGTCGCTCCATGTAAAATACTGGTATACAGCTGCAACCGGTTAGACTGGAAACCGACCCTAACATAGTTGGGAAAAGGCTAGGCAGATGATGATCCTTGGACATTCTAAAGCATTATTAGGTACGCCGAGACCGGCATAACTTTACTCTATAAATATATTTTGGATTTAGTTCTAAGCATCTAATTTAAAAACATGAGGCTTCGTCCAACGCATACTACTGAGACCATTTTTCAAAAGTTGTAAGGAGTTTTCTCTATGTTTTATTAATCGCCTATAAATTCTACGAGGAGAAATAGATTAAGAAGAAAGTAAGATACCAGGAGATTAGACTCGAGAAGAGCATAAATTGCATTCCCGTGCGAATAAAATAAATTGTATGGTGTTACGGATAAATGTTTCGGCTGAAGAGTTGTGATTATAAAGCATATTATTATAAGGTTCAATATAAAATGGCTTTATTCGTGGTGGTAGCCTTTCAAAATTGTATTGGGCCTTATTCTACTAGGTATACAGGGAGGAGGGACACCGACGCTCAACCTGTTACCATGGGTTCAGTACCTACATGATTCTGAACCCCGAAGCTGGTTCAAAAATTTTGATTAAAAAAAAGCAACTGTTTCATAGAAAAAATAAGTTTAATAAAAACTAAAACCCGATTACTGAAAAGGATGAAACAAGAAAGTACCTTCCCGTGATCGCATGTTACCATTGCTTATAAGTATGTAAGCAAAGCGGCATGCGACCACGGGAAGGTACTTTCTTGTTTCATCCTTTTCAGTAGTCGGGTTTTAGTTTTTAAACTTATATTTTATTTAATTGTTTTGGGGCTTATTTCAGTAATATTTATATTTTTGAAATGTGCTTATTAAGCCCTTTCATTTCAAAAGAGATAAGTATGCAGGATCGTCGGATATAGTTGAAGTTTAGTAAGAAACCGATGGATGTTCTCGAATAAAATTTAATTTTATTAATAGAAAACAAACAGCTCATTTATCAAATTAAATTTCAGTCGACAACATCCATCGGTTTCTTACTAAACTTCTACTATATCCGACGATCCTGCATACTTATCTCTTTTGTTGACTGTACCTATGGTCTAGAATCATGTGCTGAATTCATGGAGTTTGGTCGTCAATGTCGAATACCTGCCTACCATTGTATATGAGGTATATTTGCGAACATTTTTTTTAAACCAAGTGAGTGCTTATATAATTTGTTTCCAAACAAAATGGTGACATGCAAGCATGCACATGATAACGATGTTATTTATTACAAACTTTATAAATACTGTTTACATTGGTATGATGGTGACAGTACAGCTATTTTAATTGCTTTGGACACGTCAACAAATTAGTATGTTATTGTGTAACGATTAAATACATGCTAGATTTTTTAGTTTATGATTTTGTACTGTGGTAAAAGGTTGTCAGTTGCGTTGACAAAAGGACCAGTGGGGTACCCAATTGCGTAGCACACTAACGGTAGCAATGGCTTTCATTTTGACAGTTCAACAACATTCATTGCGTTATTTACATTGTTGAGCAGATAAATCCTTCGAACGTATGAAGCAATGGACTAGCAATATCCTTCAAAATTATTCAGATTGAGATTGATAGTGTGTTAAGCAATTAGGCCCGCTGGTTTTTCATCTATGGCTTTTGAGTTGAACTCATTGTAAAGTAGATGTGATTAATCTTCAGTATTAAATAATATTATAATGTGGACCTCAGCAGACTCATATAAAAATAATGCATACCTATAAAAAGAAGTAGTGTTAGTTTTAAGAAGACTTTGATCTAGCGGCACTATTTTCTTCGAAAAAAAAATTATTGGGTTTTAATATTAAATTATGAATCAGTACGTTCAGTGGATGTGTATGCCAGTTTTTATTATGGAAGGACCCAGATGATGTAGTGTCTTAAAATAAACTGTGATTTGTGAACGAATACTTTGACAATGTTATATGTTAACGTTATAGAATCACGTCACTATGTTAGCACTGTTGGTACGTATTTTAAACTTAGGGTCAATTCATACTAGCGCAGTCGAAGCGCATCGAAGCGTTTATCTGAAACCAAACATAGCAAATTCACCCTTATATGCACGCCCACCGATCAGCGTTGATTGCGCTCAGACGAAATTATTTTTACCTCAGAAGAAATATGTGCATTACGTTGTGGAGATAAGGGTGAATACCCATACCTACTGTAATTTAAAAACATTGTAAAATCCAATAATTTTTTTAAAGAGTAACCGTGGAGTTTCTTGCCTGTTCTTCTCCATAGGAAACGACCAATTGGAACCGTGCACCTAGCTTCTGACGTTTCATAAGTGCCCATGTTGGTTTATGTGAAATAAAATATTTTGATTTGATTTTGATTGATTTGATTTGAGTTGGCTATGTTAAGATTCGTTTTGACTCTGCGCTGGTATGAATTGACCCTTAAAGCTTCTGTTTACTTATGAAACCCTAGTACTATGTTTGTTTATCAACGAGAATCGATGGCCTACTTACTTCCTTTTACCTATGATTTTATGACTGTTTCTCTAAATAAACACTAGGCATACTATTTCGTCAGTTCGTGGATTCATGGATATTTTGAAAACGTTGAAATCTATACTTTAATAATAAAGCTGAAGAGTTTGTTTGTTTGAGCGCGTTAATCTCTGGAACTACCAGTCGGCTTTCAAAAAATCTTTTTGCATAATATGGTAGCCTAATTCTTGAGGAGGGCTAATAACATCACACTAGGACCAATAGTCAGTATGCAAAGTATTTTATAATATGTAACTTGGCATTGTGTATCTTAGGACTTCCACGCGAGTGAATTCGTGGGCAGAAGCTAGTAAGTAATGAAGCTAGAAACTAGCAACAAATACATTAAAAATATAAAACTTCTACCTCCTTTGTCTGTATTTATAATCTGTCTGTAAGCCTTGAGTTTTAAACCCAAGAAACATTTTATTATAATAATCTCTTGTTAGGTTTTGGCGTAGCTTGTAATAAACAAACAAATGAATCTAAATCGAAGTCCTAAGAAATTTCCTCCTTTAAGGAAACATTTTATATTTAATAAAAAGCGCCCAAGTGCTAGTCGAACTCGCACACGCAAGGGTTCCGTACCACAATGCAAAAACTCCGAAAAAAACACGTTTCTGGTACGAAATACGCACTCTTTAAAAATTTCACATGTCTACCTATTACTTTAGGTTCATAGAATAAAAGAAAGAAAGAATAAAGTTTATTTGGGCACAATTTGTGAAACATAAAATACAAAATTAACAAAATAAAAAGAATGTTTCAAACAACAATATTGTGCGCCTCACGGGCTGCGCCAAAAAGGTTACTTTATTTTGCTTTTGTTGCATTACTGCCAGACAGATGCTGTCATGAGATACAGCCCGCTGACAGACAGACGGACAGACGGACGGACGGACGTACAGCGGAGACTCAATAATAGGGTCCTGTTGGCATCCTTTGGGTACGAAACCCTAATAATGATGCTTTATTGTTTAAAATAACTTGAAAACCCTATGACAGACACACAAATCTTAATCACTATCCAATCTGTCATACAAAGAGCTTTGTGTCAGATGGGATGGTGCGTGTTGGAGATAACAGCTTTTCTCGCTATGTGTGACTATGTGGTGGAGTTTCACTTTGATGCATAATCCTGCTTTTGATATGCAGACGTCAGATTAAATCAGTTTTGTAGTTGTGATTTTGTATTTGTTTCTCGATTCGAATCGGAGTCTAATACCTACAACAATCCAACTACAATAAGACCCACATCCTATTTGAGTGACACACTTTCAATCTCAAACTGAATCATTTTGATGGATGTTGCTAATCCATTGCTTCATATGTTCGAATATCTGAAAATTACATAATAAAAGTATATTATTGTTACTGAAAGAATTTCTAGGTTATTTTTTTTGCTATCGACAAAGAGGTCCTTACAGTCCTACACGTCTTTTATTTAAGAAATCCCAATATTTTTATAAATAGTTAAATGTAGATCATAATCCAAACCACGATTGACATATTTCCTGAAAACGTTTTTCATTATTTTCACGGCGTCTGTAACTCAATAGACGGGGTGGGTGACAAGTTCAGTTTTTTTACAGGACCCCATATACCTACATTCCCTGGGCAGTGGGCAGTCGGCAGTTAATCTATGTATGTTCGAAAAATAAAAAAATATTCTTGAAATTCACGAAATCGTTGGCCAGACTAAGTGAATCTTTTATGACCTTTACATATTTATTTTTATATTATCAAGTGCTTTCGTGGTAAAGCATGGAGCGATGACTGATATGAATGAAAACTTTCCTTCATAAAATTAACATGTTATACTCGTACAATAAAAGTCAATATTTACTAAAAAGGTACTGTCAGAGAATTTTGTCAATAAGCACCTACGTCACCAGACACACCTCAATTTGTTACCAAATGGGAAATAAAAGGGTTATGCCAGAAAAATAGGGTTGAAAATTGAGTGGCATAGCGACGCGTAGATGGAACGTAGTATGAATCACTTTAGGTAATCGTTTTTCTATTGTTTGAGCGTGGGATTTTTTACTTTTGTTAAAAAAGTGTGTATTGAAGGAACACTTTTGGTTTTTTTGGACCAGTTAACACAACTATATTACACTTATATTAACACAACTGACTTAAAGAAAGCGTGGTAAACAGATAGACGGAATGACTATTTATAACATTTGATATTATAATATTACGAAATTCTGAGCTTTGAGCAGACGAAACTTATGTTATTGGTGCAGTCACACTTGAAAGCGGCCAAAAAACGAAGAAGATCCGCACATTCATAAATAAATGATGGACTGTATTGTCCCTATCCAAAGACACCAACTTGAATTTCTATCTCCCTAGTACCAAGTCTAATATAAAAGTTACATTCTGATATGAAATCCTACATTCATTTCAGTTGGATGTTTGTTCCTACTCGCGGATGAATGTATCCGGAGCGATCGCAAATCAACCACGAATGATTAATATTAGAATTATGCCACTTTGGATAGGATCGACGACAGCGACCATCAGAGATGTGAATATGTATATCTAAGCTAATTCATTGTACGTTTGGTGGTCAACTCCTATACAGTATAATGATAATAACTCATTCCATTTAAATTTGTCTAAGGGGCCTCTACTAGTTGGCCTCGTACGCCTTCGAAAAGACCAGGACCCCATGGTTCCGAGATATGTTAACGTAGAAAAAACGACTGCAGGGCAAAAAGCACTTCTTATACAGATAAGGCACGAGCAGTCCAAACACAGTGCAGTAATACAGTACAGTGTAACAAAAACCCATTATCAGAAATGTATCTTGCAATGCATTTAGTTGGTAAAACCGCCGCACAGTGGGCCCATACTGAAAATTAGTGGACTTAGGCAACAAAGTTCCAATATCGATGCGATTTTTTTTTATATGACGTGTTATGATATTCCTGACAACTTTTATTCTTATAACATTTCTTCTAAAGTTGATAGTTTGTCTTGAAAAAAATTAATTAGATTATTTTGTATGGAGCGAATCACGTTTAATTTTTTTTCTTCAATTGTACTAATATGTTGGGTGTGTGGCGTGAGTATATGATAGCTAGGGTCATTCTCTATCCACGAAAAAAAAAACAGCGCCGGCCATCTGCGGCAGCGCGAGTAATCATTCGGTAAAAAAAAAATGTTATGTAAGATTTTTTTTTGCCATTTAAAATAAATTCAAAGTAAATTTTTTGTGTCATTAGGCTAATTCACCTTCTCTTTATTAAATATATAGTTTTAACAGCGCATAGGTACTTATAACTAATTATTCTGGTAGAAATTTAGTAATTATTGCTATGTTATCGGTAGCACCTGCATTGTGATTGATGACTCATTTGTTATTGCGCTCGGCTAAGCGCATAACTAATGAGTCATCGAAAAATGCTCGTCTCTGATTGGCTGAATAATTTTCACTCACTGATAACAGTGTCCACTACTTGAGTAATTAACACTGTCTATAAATATAAAGACATTCATTAAGTCCATCTAGTTTCGCTCTTGTCGCTTATTTGTGAACACAGTGAAATACTTTTATTTTTATATTTACATTAGAACTATGGCTGGATTTTGTACCAACCTAGATTTTTTTGTGAAATTAAGAAGTGGCGGTGATCTGAAAAATCATATGTTTCTATATGAAAGTATCATTTCTGTCTTGACTACCGAAGTTTCTGAAGAAGACAAGAACCGAATCAAGGAGTTCTGTCGACTTTTTTGTGTAAATCTAAATAAAAAGTGGATAGAGTCAAGTAGAAACCAAAAAACTTTTATGAATCGTGTAAGTAATCGCAAGTGGTTGGAAAAAAACATCAACTGGCCTGTTTGTGACAGTGTTGACCTGAGAAGTGAGATGGGCTTTTCGGACGCAGTCTTATCTGAACCTGTGGATATAGATTCCCATGTTCCTACTCTTGCAGTATGTACTGCGGAAGCGGGAACATCTACAGAAAAGGAGCACAGAAAACCATTCGAAGAGTTAAGTAAGAAGCAAAAAAAAAGACGTTCTACTTCCATAGTAGAAGAAAATTCCGAAGAAGAGTTGCAGACCTGGTACATAACAAAATTGAAAGACAACGGCAAAACGAATCTGGCAAAAGTGATCGAATACCTTTCCAGTAATCCAGATGCCCTATCCGAAGTAGACGAGCGACTATTCAAAAAGCAGAGCTTAAGTACTGTCTCTGAAGATAACTGTTTAGCTCTTTATACATCACTTGCGCTCTCGAAATGGAAGTACTTAGCTCTTCGACAATTTCTGAAAGAAGAAAACTGTGCTGCCTTTCCATCTTATCCAAAGCTTGTAAATGCCAAGAAAAGATGTTACCCACCACAAGAGAGTATGGAGATTACCGAAAAAGGAGCTCAAATTAAATTGCAAGCGCTATTGGACCACACTGTGGAAAGGATTTTACTAGGTATTAGTAATTCTGTTGATAGGTCTCAAAATAAAGAACTCAAGTTGACCTGGAAATGGGGACTTGATGGTTCTTCGTCGCAGAGCAATTATAAACAGAAAACGTCTACAGAGTTCGATGATTCATCAGTAGTCATGATAAGCATCGTCCCTCTTCGGCTAGTGTCTACTAGCCCATCTTCTGGGAATGAAAATATAGTTTGGGAGAACCCCACACCTTGCTCAACTCTGTACTGTCGACCGGTGAAGTTCACTTTCACTTCGGAGACAGCTGATTTTATAATGTCTGAAGAGTCTGAGATGAAAAAACAAATTGATGAACGAATATCTACACAGTGTGGAAATATTATTGTATCACATGAATTGCATATGACCATGATTGATGGAAAAGTGGCCAATATTATTGCTGAAGTACCATCATATGCAACGTGTCCTATTTGCTTGGCAAAACCGAGCGAGATGAATAATTTAGACGCTTTGACTTCCAAACCACTTCGTGAAGAAATTTACAAACAAGGAATTTCTTCACTGCATATGAAGATTCGGTGTATGGAATGTCTTCTCCATATATCTTATAATCTGGATTTTCAACGATGGACTGCTCGAGGCGAACATAAGGCTTTGAAACAAGCTAAAAAAAATACCACGCAACAAGAGTTTCGTGAGCAAACTGGAATGCTGATTGATATAGTCAAACAGGTATGTATTTAATTTTGGCTCTTTTTATGTTGTTTGTGTATTATATCTCTATGTATTGTATATTACAGTATTGTTTTCCCATTTTAGGGTTTTGGAACTACAAATGACGGGAATACTGCGAGGCGCTTTTTCCAAGATTACAAAAGATCATCCAGAATAACGGGAATTGACGAAAATCTGATTTTCAGATTTTCCGTTATTCTACAAGCCATATCATCAGGCAAAAACATTGACTGTGAAAAATTTAGAAGATACTGCAGAGAAACAGCTGATGTGTACGTGCAACACTATTCGTGGTACTACATGCCAGTTAGTGTACATAAACTTCTAATGCACGGTGCAGACATCTGTAACCACTTTGGTGTTTTGCCAATCGGTAAGTAAAAAATAAATATAGTTTGATGTATTATTTGACTCAATTGCGTTTTGAAATTAAAATGTATGTACTTATTCGTTTTAGGTATCTTATCTGAAGAAGCTTCGGAAGCCCGTAATAAGGACTTCAGAAACGTCAGGGAGTGGCACACTCGGAAAACGGGGAGAATAGCAACAAACGAAGACATCCTCCATGGACTTCTAATAAGCTCTGATCCCCACATATCCTACATAAGGCCTAAAATATTGAAACAGGGTCATAATGAGTTGTTGCCTGAAGCAATTCAGTTGTTACAGACTACTGAGCCTCCCTGTGACAGTGAGATTATGGAGGAAGAAGAATGCCTCATAGCAGAGTCCGAAAATTTGCCGGACCCACTAGCACTTCTGGAACAAGAAATAATGTGATCCGGCTCTAGATTATCCTCACAAAAGCCCATCAGGGCTAGGTATATGACAAACAGCCCTTTTCAGGGCTACAATTACTTCACAGTTTCATACGCTTGATTATGTAGATAATTATCAACGACTTGCCCGTACAAATTTAAATTATTTCACCTATCATTAACAAAATTAGTATAACCTGAAACTTATTACGATATTTATTCAACAATAGATAACGTGCAGTTAAAAAAATAACACAGCCAATCAGAGACAAGCATTTTTCGACGACTCATTAGTTATACGCTTAGACGAGCGCAATAACAAATGAGTCATCAATCACAATGCAGGTGCTACCGATAACATAGCAATAATTACTAAATTTCTACCAGAATAATTAGTTATAAGTACCTATGCGCTGTTAAAACTATATATTTAATAAAGAAAAGGTGAATTAGCCTAATGACACAAAAAATTTACTTTGAATTTATTTTAAATGGCAAAAAAAAATCTTACAAAACATTTTTTTTTACCGAATGATTACTCGCGCTGCCGCAGATGGCCGGCGCTGTTTTTTTTTTCGTGGATAGAGAATGACCCTAGCTATCATATACTCACGCCACACACCCAACATATTAGTACAATTGAAGAAAAAAAATTAAACGTGATTCGCTCCATACAAAATAATCTAATTCATTTTTTTCAAGACAAACTATCAACTTTAGAAGAAATGTTATAAGAATAAAAGTTGTCAGGAATATCATAACACGTCATATAAAAAAAAATCGCATCGATATTGGAACTTTGTTGCCTAAGTCCACTAATTTTCAGTATGGGCCCACTGTGCGCCGACCGGCTTGTGCGAAGTTTACCACAGTCTTCGGCCACTTCTAATCTAAGAGACAAATGCCGTAGGTAAAGTTTAGAGCTGCTTCTAACCGCAAATAGTCGCTCGCTTCGGCTACTAGTGGCGAATAATCTTGACCACCACTAGCGGTAAGCGATGGCCATCTTTCAAACATTAAAAGACTACTTTCATACATTAAGAAAAATAAGTATTCTATAGAAATTTGAAATTCCTCATATCTCGTCTTTATATCAGTGTCCTTTCAAAATATATATTTGGGAACCTAGATATTCATTAATCCAATCGGAATAAATACACACTACCTTAAGAATATGTTTGATTTACAAATTATTTTGGTATTACGTTTGTATGAACTACGCATGCTACGCCGCCCCTTAATCAACGCATACTACGTCACCTCGTTCATTCTAATTATTTACTTGGGTGTGTCCTTACTACGACCTTAAACAAACTAGTCGAAAGTGACAAATGGTAGTGTTTGTTTTGGTAATAAATTGCCTCGTCAATTATTCAATGGGTTCAAACCCTTAATGAGAGCACTGATTGACCCGTGATTGAACTGAACACTGATGTTTTATACTATAATATTTGATAAAGTACGATGGGGTTGGCATATTCGTCTTTTTGACGTTCAAAAGTGCCTTTAATGTGCCTATTTGATATAAATGATTTGACTTTGACTTTGTCTAGATAAAAACCCCTTTTCATAATAAAGAAAACAAAACGAATTTATTATAGTAAGATAATAATACATAAGTGGGAGTGGGCAGGGCACATTGCTCGCAGAACAGATGGCCGATGGGGCCGAGTGGTTCTGGAGTGGCGACCGCGTACCGGAAGACGTAGCGTTGGAAAGCCTCCCACAAGATGGACCGACGACCTTGTGAAGGCCGCAGGAACTCGTTGGATGCGAGAAGAACAAAACCGATCGAAGTGGAGGTGCTTGGGGGAGGCCTATGTCCAGCAGTGGACGTCTTTCGGCTGAAATGATGATGAGACAATAATATAAAAATAGTATACAATAAGTTGCCAATAAGCCTGATATAGTGGTGTGAGCGGCGCGCAATGATTGCTGACATAACCGTCCCGCATGATGAGAACCTCATGAAAGCCGAGAAAGACAAACAATTCAAGTATCTTGACTTGGCTCACGAGGTTATGGACATGTAGGATGTGGACTCAGCGATCATTGTGCCGATACTAGTGACAGCCAATGGGTTAATAGCCAAGAGTCTCGACCAACATCTGAGGAGGCTCTCGTTGGGCAGCTGGATCAAGGGCTTGATTCAGAAAGCGGTACTTCTGGACACGGCCCGCGTTGTTAGGAGGTTCCTTTCTCTGGAGCCCTAACCGCCGGGTAGCTTGGACCCTATTCCCGATACCGGTGGGCTACTATTTTTTTATATTTTTTAATGTTTTTATATTCTAATATTTAAAAATATAATTCATGTGTAAATGACGAAATAAAGGAATAATTAATATGCAATAAAATAATAATACACAATAAAATACAATATATAATATACTTACACTATCTGACGCAGCAGTAACTGCTATTTGTCACTCATTGATGTTGCTAAATAAAGAAAAAAAATCACAAAAAAGTGGTCCTTTAGCCTCAAACGTGGCTGCCGGAATCTATTACAAAGGATCAAATACATATTGTCATCGACAAATATACCCAAACTATAAGTACAAACGCCAGCACATCAAGCTACCCGAAACTGTAAAATTTTCCCAATCAACCTTGAACCTAATGCTTTAGCGATAAAGTTGAAAATCTATTAAAGAAATTTGACAGATTGTAGTAGCTTGATGTGCTGGCGTCTGTACAAATTACACTTACCTACTTTTAGTATTTTTTCATCAGACAATAGCCATGACATGATATTATTTATTTATTTTTACACCCTGTCCAAAAAAATGGTTTACAGAAATAATAATATTTCGTGAAACCCTGGTGTGTTAGCAAACAGACGTCAGTTACAGAATGTTTACAGACCAGCATTTGTTTGGACTGTACTCGTTGACGCCAACACCCGTCTACGTATTTTTCTTACCAATACCCGCTAGCTTACAACATTTGATTTGCGTTCGAAAGGTCAGTTGTGTTATTGTTCAAAAATCACGACGAATTTTGAACATGTCGAGGTGTAAATCAGTCATAATTTACTTTAATAAAAACAAGTGTTTATGATCATGATTTACAGAATTTTGTGCTGTTGCGTAGTGAGGTCCTTAGTGAACTTTTCAGGTTTTTTTGAGGTTTTTTAGTTTTGGCACACCTCGGACACTACTAAATAACCAAATGGCGTTTGTACACGTGCAAATGTGTGCGTGAACTCTAGTAGGGTTGGTTGTCGTGCGTAGCGTAAAAAATGGCGCGAAAAGCGATTTGCGTCAGGCGAACCGAACGACGACGGAACTCTCGAGTGTATTAGAAAAAGTTTTAGTCTCGCCCCCTATTAAATGTGACTCAAACATAACTGGCGAAATGTGGGTGTACACCTCTGCCTGACGTTATGTTATATGTGTTATGTTATAGTAGAAAGCTATCTTGCAATTACTTACCGTACAAATGGACACTTGATACAAAAAGACGACCCACTGACTAAAACTCTCATTAGTTTATTACGAAGTAATCTATAGAGAAGCAATCTAATTGCACAAATAAATCACTTTTACGTGTCTACCAACAAAACAATACAAATTACTAGTTTTGTATGTGTTTTCCATTTACTTTGACCCCCTGACCTTGCACACATAGCTATTACTTGGGTACCTACATGTTTTGACGTCGAAAAGTTTTGGTTCATTTTGAAAGTGATAAAGACATTATAAACAACTTATTGGAGACAACATTATTTAAACTATCATTTTCGATCATTTGGGGTGACACACGGCGGAATTGTTTAGACAGCGCTGAATTGAGATGTAAAGTGAAGGAACAAGATTATAGAGGTATGAGGAACAGGGCGTAAAGTTCACTCATCCTCCAAAGAAAGGGGGGGGGGGTCATCCGACCAGATGGGTGTTGTGTCTGGAGTGGTAGTGCCCGACGATTGCGGCGATTGGCCCACCTTTTCTATGGAGCTTGAGTGAACTTTACACCCTGTTCCTCATGCCTCTATAAGACCATAAAAGTATTATTATGAAGAAGACCTTATGAGTCATGGCGAGCCCCTCAGAACAGTGCCTGGTCCTTTTTCGCTTAGTACCTAGATTTTTCAGCTAATCTCTACTGTAATAGTAATAATAAAGCTGAAGAGTCTGTTTGTTTGAACGCGCTAATCTCTCATAACGGTAGGAGCCTTAGGAGTCGAGCACATAGAAAAAAAAAGTCAGAAAGAACGTTAAGGCGGAGGTTCCCGAAAACGGTCAAAAAGTTGGTTTTTTAAAGCAGTGTATCTCTTAAACCGTAAATACGTTGATGGAACCGAAATCATAAATAAATATACATTAATGCATCAAAATAATGTTCAAATACACCTCTTAATTTTCTTTAAAAGCAGTTTATCCCTTCATTAACAATTTTAATTACAATTAAAAATATACCATTAAATGTCTAATGCCGAACTGCATTCAATGATGGATTATTTATTATTAAATAGTTTTTGTAAATAGATAATTGCTTCATATTTTGCAATAAATTACCACCGTTGTGTCATCGCGCTTCTCTTTCTTTTCTATGCAGTCCGACAGTGACCGCGCTTTAGGTCATGTAGTCGCCTTAAGCGAGCATGAAGTAACAGCGCGGACAGGCGATGCGATGCGATGGGATGTATAATCACAATACAAAGAAAAAATAAAATGTACGACTCCTTCTGAGCTTCTTCCAAAATAATGTTGTATAATAACTTTTAGTTAATAATCTAATAACTTCGTAGACGCCTACGCCGTAGCAAAGGGCCTGTTCGTAGCTGCTACGGCAATTTAATTTGCCTTTCATACTCTTGAGGAAAGTTTTGATTATGAATGTGGATGTCTATATGAGTAGGGGAAGACTAAAGAAACGATGGATGGACTGTGTGAATGATGATATGGTTAAAAGGGGGTGACTACTGATACAGTTGTGCTGACCAAAAATATTTTGGGATAAAGGCAGGCGGGCAGGAGACGATGATATAACAAAATTCCAAGCCATGTAAGATTTTACATTTTAGTTTGACATATTTTTTGTTCCTGAACCGTTTTCTAAGAGAATATTTTAATGTTGTTTTGATTCCTTTTCCACTTTGGAAAAACTTTGTAACTTATGTAGTTAGTCTCTTCGAAAATGTCGTTGTTTTATTAGTGTATATCCTCAGAGGAGATTGTTTGGTTGTGCTCATTTTCCTGTTTATTTTTACTGCTTTTATATTTCACTTTGTAAATTAAGTACACGTTTTTGGTTTATTTAAAAATAAATAAAAAGGACGAAATTTTGCAGCTTGATCACCAGGATGTTACAAATGATGTTAAATTCGAAAATATTATTAAATACTAGCTTCTGCCCGCGACTTCCTTCACGTTAAATTTCTGTTTCCCCCAACCCACCCGTCGCATCGCATCGCCTGACCGCACTACTACTTCGTTTTCGCTTTCGTTCTGACTTTTTTTCTTTTTGCTCGGCTCCTAAGGGTGCTAGCGTGATATTAAATAGCCCATAGCCTTCCTCAGAAATTGGGCTATCAAACGCAAAAAGAATTTTTGAAATCCGACTGGTAATTCCGGAGATTACCCCCTACATACAAACAAACTAATTTTATCTCTTTATAATATTAGTATAGAAGTATAGATTTCTCTCAATGAACGGCTATGAACGCAAAACCTTAGCCATTACTAGTTCCCTAGTACTAGTAGGATTCACGGGACATGAAAACATAGGGGCAATTCTCGTAATTTATAAGAACGTTCAGTCTGATCTCAGTCTCAATCTGTCAAAAATACTTCTAACTTCCCTACATTTTGACAAGTTTTTGACATTTGTTTGTGGCTGAGATGAGACTGCGACTAGATTTTGAACGTTTTAAATTACGAAAATTGGCCGTCTGATAGTTTGGCATCCATTAATAATAAATAGTACAGTGCAACTCGTGCCTACACGTGGTAAACTCGTTCGGTAGCACTTACATAGAAAAACAACAAGGCTAGGTCGATCAATCAAATGTTTTGTAAAAAAAATATCTTTGTTTTTGTTCTTTGGATTTTAAAATTGTTTTGTTTTTATTTAATTTAGCGAAAGTGTCGCTTTGAGTTGAGAAGACTTTTTGTAGTAGTTTTTGTTTATTGTTTGTAATTAATTATGTTTATGTTTTTTAAAATTGTTTTGTGTTTATTTAATTCAGTGAAAGTGTCGTTTTGAGAAGACTTTTGTTTATTGAAATAATTATTTTTATGTGCAAAAATAGGACGTCAATGCGGATATCGTTTTTCAAAAGTAGTTGATATTGAATACCTTAATAGTAAAATTTTAAAGTGTGTGTGTGTCGGAATTAATATGATTCGTTCTAATTGGACATCTTCAAATAATTACATTTTTGGTGTAACTCCGATTGGCAGACTGATATTTGGTATGTATCATTTTATATAACATTGTTAACGGAATATTTATGATTAGTGTTAACCTAACCATAAGGAATGTGAAAACTGTGTTTTTGTTAAAGAGGGAAAAGCGGCCAAGTGCGAGTCGGACTTGCACATGAAAGGTGGGTACCGCCGTACAATATTTAACACTACATACCTAATTATTAAAAAAAAACTATAAGTAGTGTTTTTTACGAGTAAAATCACTTTCTATAGTGTACTTTTTTGCCTAGTAATTCCTATGTTCATTTATTTCTAACACTTTATTTTATTTTTATTATATGTTGTTAACCAGCTATAATAGTGGTACAGTCAGTTAGGTATATAATTTTATCATTCTTTTACATTTTATTTACTTTGCTCAAAGTAAATTAAATATAAAAGAATTATAAAATTCTATCGATTCATATTCTAAAAAATCTCAACCATTTAAGCTAAGCTGGGTCAGCTAATTGCTATAACTGACTGTATTTACATACTCTGTGAAATTTTCAAGTGTCTACCTATTCATCATCATCTGCCTAGCCTTTTCCCAACTATGTTGGGGTCGGCTTCCAGTCTAACCGGATGCAGCTGAAGACCAGTATTTTACATGGAGCCACTGCCTATCTGACCTCCACAACCCAGTTACTGGGTAATACGATAATCTTTGGTAAGACTGGTTGTCAGACTTTCGGGCTAGTGACTACCCGTAACGACTGTCAAAGATCCACGAATGACAGCCGGGACCAACGGGTTAACGTGCTTTCCGAGGCACGGAGGGGTCTCGGTATGTAAAGATGGTCACCCATCCACAGACCAACCGTGGCAAGCGTAGCTTAACCTTATCGATCGACCTTTGTGGCTGTTATTATTTAGCCACGGGCCCCTCCGGAAGGTACGATAACCCTAAAACAAAATAAAAATAAAACATCTGCTCACATATTGCAGTTTTTATAATGTAAAGATAACCAGTACTAAAATAAGAGTGCAGTTATAAATATTAAGAGATAAAATACTCCAGATAAAACACCGTATATTTTATTATACCCGTGTCAAACGATAGTAATTATTTGAGAACTAGGTACCTTACCTATAGGTACATACTACTTCTTATACCTTATTCTTAAATACTAGGTAGGTATTCAGCAGTGGCGCTTGTGGCTAAGTAATAACAGCCGCACAGGTCGATCGATCAGGTTAAGCTACGCTTGCCGCGGTTGGTCCGTGGATGGGTGACCATCTTTACATACCAAGACCCCTCCGTGCCTCGGAAAGCACGTTAAGCCGTTGGTCCCGGCTGTCATTCGTGGATCTTTGACAGTCGTTACGGGTCGTCAGAAGCCCGAAAATCTGACTACCAGTCTTACCAAGGGGTATCGTATTACCCAGTAACTGGGTTGTGGAGGTCAGATAGGCAGTCGCTCCATGTAAAATACTGGTATTCAGCTGCATCCGGTTAGACTGGAAGCCGACCCCAACATAGTTGGGAAAAGGCTAGGCAGATGATGATGATTCAGCAGTGGCGCTTGCGACTGCGAGATTAACCATAGTCTGGTAGACGCAAGCGCAAATGCTGAATTGGTCATAAGCACGAACATCTCAGTATTAAAACGCAACCGCATCTATTCTTGCCGACTAAGCGCGTTAGTCGACCGACGACGTACGCCCGACCGACGTAGCTGTACGCGCGTAGCGATGCATCAGCGCTGCACTATATTTGTTCATAAGTTTTCACTGGCTCAGCTACGTTTGACCGTTGTCAGCGCTGACCGTCGTGCGAGCACTAAATCCAGCCTAAATCGTTACAGTTTTGAATAGAGAAAATAAATTGCGCTTATCCCAATTTATGTATTTTACCTATGGCACTGAAACGTGGTCGTCAATAGGCCTAATTAGAAGGCTAAAAGTCGCCCAAAGGGCAATGGAGAGGGCAATGCTTGGAGTTTCCCTACGTGGTCGAATCAGAAATGAAGAGATACGCAGGAAAACCAAGGTAACCGACATAGCCCGAAGAATTGTCAAACTTAAGCGGCAGTGGGCAGGGCACATTGCTCGGGGAACAGACGGCCGATGGGGCCGAAAGGTTCTGGAGTGGTGACCGCGTACCGGAAGACGTAGTGTTGGTAGGCCTCCCACAAAGTGGACCTATGTCCAGCAGTGGACGTCTTTCGGGTGAAATGAAGTATGTAGGATCCCAATTTACTATGCAGGAGGATAATGATAATGTTGATTTACATCATGTTTCTTTAGATACGTGATTGAGTACAGACTACAGTGTGCCTACCGATCGGGCCTAAATCCATACTAATATTATAAATGTGAAAGTGTGTCTGTCTGTCTGTTACCTCTTCACGCTTAAACCGCTGAACCGATTTAGATGAAATTGGGTATAGAGATAGTTTGAGTCCCGAGAAAGGACATAGAATAGTTTTTTTTTTTCAACGGGATCGTCACATATGCGGGGCGCTGCTAGTGCAATAATATTTTTCTAGCTGGCATGTAAGTAAATATTATGATGGAATATATATGATGTTGTCCGAATTTTATCAATGGCGTCATATGTTTGTCGGCTTTTCTGACACATATTGTTATGCTACGAATATGTTATTAGATTTAGTGATAAATGCCCCCCGCGAGCGATAGGTACATGAATACTGATGAGTTATCCTCTCGGGGAAACACTTCGAAATTATGTTGATATTGAAATTATGACGTGGTCATATATTTGTGTTGTCGACAAAAGGTATTTTTGGTCCTCAGAGAGAAACATTTGCCTCCCCTCGAGCGTAAACCTTGATCCTCGCCTGTTTTTGGTACTTTGATGCGAGAGAGAAGGAAAGATCTGTGTCCTTTTGAAGGTTTATTATTGAGAATACCTACTAGTGGTGTGCTCGATGCGACTTCCTCGGCAAAAATTACGAACTTTCGATGCGGGTATGTTTTTTTTTACAATTCGCGTAGGAGTTTCCTTGCGAAGTTTTTTAGAATGACGTGGATAACCACACCTTTGACGGATGCAGGTGACTAAATCACCACCCTGGAACTCTTGTGCTAAATTTCATGCTTCTAGTCTCAGCGGTTGCGGCTGTGCGCAGTCGCAATCTGTCAGTGAAGGAATTTAAGATTTTTATTAAGAGCGTTCATCCCGCGCGGGGTTTTAGTGGTTTTTTTGTGATTGTTTTATTAAATTTAAACCAAAGTTCTATTTTTGTACAGCCAAACGTTAGATCGTTGGTATTTATAATTAACATTTACTCTTAAATAAAAATATTTAATCGTAGATAATAAGCACTGCAAATAGAAAAGATTCAGATTCAGATTTATTTATTTCAAAATATTTGACAATATGTCAATTTTTATGAGTAAATACCAAAATAACTGCAAAAAACTTATAAATACTAACGATCTGGTAATTGGATGTAAAAATAGTACTTTGGTTTAAAATAATCACGAAAAGCCACTAGAAATGTGACGTTGCTAGACCGCGCGGATGAACGCTCTTAATTAGAATGGTCAGTTGCCTTTCTCTTAATATGTGGCAGAACACCCAAACCTGTTAAAAACAACTTGTAGGAATTCCTGTTTGTAAAACCTTTTTCCAGCAACTTGTTTGACGCATAAGCTGAAGACAATCAAATAAACTAGAACTCTCGGAATGAATGTAGTGCGATGTGCGTGTCAGGATCAATGGAATTGAAGTCATATCTGTTTGAAATAGGATTCATTTTACATCCCCACCAGCTGAAGTGTTTTCAAGAGATAATTAAAAAGTTGTAATATCGACAGTTGTAAAGATAGATAGGGCAGTTTAATGAGCTGCCGGCACTCGGACAGGGCAGCCTCTAGTTTGTTTTGAACAGAGTTAGAGAAACGGGGTCCTTTTTTCCCACCCAGTTTTAAAGTTATTACGGAATGTGCAAACTTGAATATCAGCTTTTCATCGTTCTGAGAATATGAACAAAAAACTCTAGTTCTTGGTATTGTAAGTTTTACAGTATTTTTAAAACCGAACTAATTTAACATACAATAAGTGACAATCTTGATCATGAATTTTGCAAACGTCTCTCGTAAAAAAGGTAGTATAGCAATTGTGATAGCATTTCAGTGCTACAAATATTAATTTCGCTACCTATATCGATGTGGACAGTAGGCTTTGGTAAGTAATAGAACGCTTTGTTCCTCACCCGTGGATATAGACAATGCAAAAGGATGGCTAGGGCCAATAGCGTCCTTTTTTCTGCTCATAACACCAAATTAGGATCATCAATCAATCTCTTTAGGTAGAAATTTCCTCTTAGATCGTTCATTGCAGCGGTTGAGAAAGGCTAATTTAGTTTAGCAGCACTGATATGAATAATAATAAACCTTTTCTTAATTATGTTGGCTCCTTAAATGCATCCATACTTTGTTTTATCATTCTTCTGCCCTTAAGCCAATTTATTTGGGGTCAATGCCACATGTCTTAACTTTGTATGTCTTGTTCAAAGGCGTTGAGTCAGCGAAGGTGGAGGAAGTTACGACTTCGCCTGTCCCGACCGAGTCGGGGGCACGATCTAACCGCCCCACACACTGCGTGGTCGGTGGAGCACATGCCTTCATACTTAGGGTGAGTTCTCCTCCGTTTTTATGTAGCCCAGGTAATGACTGTACCACTGCCAACCGTGTCGGGAGCCCCATCCAAACGTTCCACACACAGCATTGTGGCGGAGCACCTGTCTTCATACTTAGCGTGAGTTCTCTCGCGGCCCATGTAGCCCTAGTAACGGCTGCACCAGTCCTCACCGAGTCCGGCGCACGACCCAACCGCCCCTCAAACTGCGTGGTCGCTGGAGCACATGCTTTCATTCTTATAGTGAGATATCCTGCGTTGTATGTAGCCCTAGTAACTGTTGCACCAGTCCCGACCGAGTTGGGGACACTGTCGGACACACTGATGCTTTCAGAGTGGGATTTGTTATGTTGTTTACGTAGATCGCACTGCCGCCTACTTGGGGCAAGACCCGGCCGCTTCACAGTCTGCGTGATCGTCAGACCTCTTGGCAGTAGCTGCAGCCTTAGTATTTGAATCACGGTGTTGGTGTTTGAAAGAACAGCACGGCTTTCTACACAATTTTATTATTCTAATCAAAATAAAATCTAAAAAAACCTTTGCATCTAATTCCAGATCTCAAGTTTCTTCGGGCTAGCCCCCCTGCGCTTCGAGTCCCGCAGCAATGGGTTCACGGTCAGCATATCGGGTGCTATGTGTGTGTACAGCTATATTCTAGTCACAGTGCTCGGTGAGTCGTGTTTGTGTTAGTTTAACAGTTCATTGTGAGTCGGAGAGCCATTACGACTTATCGATGGCTCTGTTTTGTTAGTGTTTTCAAATTCAAACCTTGTGTTGTGTTTTTGAGGAGTTCTATGTATAGCTATGCTAGATTTTAATGATAAGACCCATTGTAACTCAAAAGTTCTATCTTAATTTAGCGCTACACTCGAAGTCGTCGACGAGTATGTTTACCTAGAATAAACTGTCCAGTTAGGTAGGTCCAACTTCGAGAAAGAGGTCAATCGTCAAATCCGACTCGGCTGGGCAGCGTTCGGGAAGCTACGTAATATCTTCTCGTCCCACAAACCGCAGTGTCTCAAAACGAAAGTCTTTGACCAGTGCGTTTTGCCAGGGATGACATATTCATATTCATATTCATATTCATTTATTTTGCATTCTACAAGGTACAAAAGATGTTTACAAAAGGCTTAGAGCTAAGAGCCGTTGTAGACCCTGTTAGGGCACAGCAAACATTTATATTTGATACATAGTATAGTTAAAAATCTAAATCATAGCAACTAAAGTTAAAATAAAATTATACAAATGAAAAATGAATATATAAGTAGAAGTATATATAAGTAGGTAGCTATTTTCTTAAAATACTATTATTACATTTAGATAAAGTTATATGTATTTACTTAGGTAATATTATCACAAACACTTATTTATAAGAGATCATATTTATTTCATATTTTTTTTTATTTATTTCATATGGCACTGAAACGTGGTCGCTCACAATGGGCCTTATTAGAAAGCTAAAAGTCACCCAAAGGGCAATGGAGACGGCTATGCTTGGAGTTTCCCTGCGTGATCGAATCAGAAATCAGGAGATCCGCAGGAGAACCCAGGTAACCGACATAGCCCGAAGAAATGCCAAACTTCAGTGGCAGTGGGCAGGGCACATTATTCGCAGAACATAATTTTCTTTACTTTCCACCTTCCAGCAATATGCACACTGTTCGGGCTGGTGGCTGAAATCAACGTGGGCGTGGAGCTGTCAGTGCGCATGTCGTCGCGCATGTCACAGGTCGTGTCCACGTGCGACGTGCTGGTCGTGGTGGCCACCGCCGGCGCCGGAGTGTACGGCGCGCCAAGGAGGATGAGGAACATGTTGAAGTTCATGGAGAATGTCGCTTCGGTAAGCAAAAATATAGTTACCTATAGCAAAATTAGAGTTCCACACAGACCCGAACAGCGGGGGTAATTGCGTAACACACTAAAAATTAAAGCCATTGCGCTTTCATTTCGACAGTTCAACAACATTCACTGCGTTATTTACGTTGTTGAGCAGACACATTTTTCGAACATATGAAGCAATGGATTAGCAATATCCTTCAAAATGATTCAGATTGTGATTGATAGGGTGTTACGCAATCAGGGTGCTGGTCTAGAAAGGATCTGGCAAAGACAGAATCTAAGTATAGTCAGTGGATAAATGGACAGAGATAAGTGTAATCTAATCTAATCTAGTTGTTTACTTGGTAGATGGATACCTGCTACTTATCCGATCGAGGAATACAAACTGAACTAATGCTTAGACTTGTGGTCAAAGATTTAAGAAGAAAATAAATAAAATGTTTAAGTTTTAAAGAAACCTGCTGAACCAAATTAATTGATGAGAATTTTAGATTTTTACTTTAATTGCCATTATTAACCTTTCGTAGAACGTGGATCCACGTAAGGCTTTTTGATTGTTTCTGTAATTACGGCATTCAACTGGTTAAAATATTGTTTTCCTATATTCAGGTGGACACCAGCATAGGAGGTCAGTACTCGCTGGTGACGGAGCGCAAGCTGTGCGGCATCATCCTGGGCATCCTCATCTTCTTCTCCATTCTTATTGTCGATGACTTCACCTTCTACGCGCTACAGGCCAAGAAATTGGACAGAGAATGTAAGGAAACAGGTTTTTGTTTTGTAATTAGAAGCTGTAATTTACAGGTCGCATTTTAGATTGACTAATAAACAAAATGGAAATGAGCTTACTTCTTAGAAAAGCAGCGTATATTTGTAATCGCGACCAAATAAGGGGAATACGTGTCTGGTTTTGGATTTGGCAATCCGGCTATAAGAAAAGGAAGAATAAGTATTTATTGGGACATGCACAGGAAGATAATATAATTTAACAAAGAAAAAAAATGTCCTGGACGAGGCCAAAGGCCCTATCAAGCTAAGACCTTTTAATTTTGAATATTGATCAGGCTGCTGCAGTCTGTCAGTTTTAATCATATCTATCTATCTTTTTCTTATCTACATATATTATTTTTCATACCTAACTAAAAATCGCTTACTGTGCGTTAGTCCCGACCCTTGCTCGAGCCAGCCCGCGCCGCTGAGCCTGTAGTTCTTCATTCGTCCCTAAATAATTCCGATCCAACCTGTCCCTTTCTGCCTTCTTCCAGCGACGCCCTAAGCCGAGGTCCGTACCCCACAGGGGGTGTCCTTAGCGTGTAGTCGCTTAGTTTTTTAAGTTTTTAAGCCCTGGCTGGATGCCTTAATTTATTGAGGCATCCACAGGGAAGCCCGGTTAAACAGACGATAATCTCATAGGTTGAATTGTGAGACGCTATTTAGGTGTAAAAAAAAAACCGTGCGTTAGTCTCGCAAATACTCAAAAATGGTTTGACCGATTGTGATGAAACTTTGGTAAGTTGTCTTTTGCACGCCAGTGAAGGTTCCTAACAAAAAAAGGCATTGCAATACATATGTTTTCTTATTTGGTAACGTGGTCAACTTGCAGCAGTCGCAAGTCAAATGAGCCAAGGAATCAAGGAATTATGTATATTTGTACTATATTTAGAACTAATTTACAACCACGTTACCTTTATTCTCTTTATGCAATACTCCTTGTGACCTTTTCCAGGGGACGTGGTGACGAATTATCTCGGGTTTTACATGCTGTGGTTCGTGGTGCTGATCCTGGAGCTGCAGTTCGCGTTCACAGCGCTGTCAGTGCGCGCGCGTTTCTCAGCTGTCAATGACGCGCTCGCACTCACCGCTCGACAAGTCTCCATTCCTGGTACATACACATTAAACATGACATTTAAATTATTCCAGATTCTTCTTGATAAATTTTATTTTTATTACGGAATGTAATTCTGTGATGACATTGAGGCTAGCAAAATTTATAAAGATGGACTTTAGGGTGCGGTTCCACTGAAGCGGAGCTGGGCGGAGCGGAGCGGAGACGTGCGGAATCATCCAATCACAGACGAGACGAGTGACGCAATCAGAATTTCAACTATTGTGATTGGTCGCTTCCTGCAGGTCTCTGCTCCGCTCCGTCCAGCTCCACTTCAGTGGAACTGCACCCTTACCCTCGAGGGAGGCGAAGTAGGTACTTACTAAACATTCAAATGAAACTGCAGTAGTTGAAGATCCATTGTTATTATGGTAATTGAGGTAAAAATAAAAAGGGCACTCCAAAACATTTCTTGCCTTGTATTTTTTCAGTGGAGAAACCCAAGAGCGCATCACCTCTGAACATCTATGCTATCCGGGTGGCGCCGGTTGACAACCAGCGGTCTGCAAACGTGAGCTTGCTTGTAGACTCTATGACTGGCAGGGAACAAGTCGTCATCATCAAGAGAACTGGTAAGATTATCACCTCAATATGTATGTTGTCCTGGTAGCACTGGCTTACACTCAGACTCCGCGCCACCAAAGACCAAAGTAGTCCCACAGAGGCGGCGCTGTACTCGTACTTCAAAACATCTATCGGCTTAGAATGCCATTATCTATGTATCTCTCTCTAGCCGCTGGAATTTTTTGGCGGCGCGGACTCTACTGGTGGAGGTACCTCGGCTGGCATGGGGGAACAATAAACGTTCATATTCATCAATAGAACGAGAAGTCGTAAGGATATCACACCTGAACATTATGCTATCCTGGTAACTCTGCCGACTGTCTCCACACGGTCTGCTCTCAGGTATGCCAACATTATAACATTATCGAATTAGTAAGTTGTAGTTCTTTGGTATTGTTCGTCGAATCGTTGAGCTCCATAAGCTTTGAGCTGAGCTGCACGGTTACTGACAAATGCGTGCACTGACTGGTCAGGTCCACTCAATCTGTGTGGTTCTTTCCTCAAAAGACCTTTTCAGACACCAATCTACATGAACTGACCAAGATTATGTCTGGACTTTAAAAGAGACTGTGACCTCTGAGTTTGTTTCGCCCTTTATTCTCAGATTAGTCAGATAGGAAACGCCGATCTCATCTTGTATAAAAAAAATATTAAGTTAAAAAACAGTAAGTAACTGACTACGGAAAAATAAAAGTTATCTAAGAAGTACGATATAAAAAAATATATAATAACTAACGGCCCGCCCCAGCTTCTCACGGGTGCAATTTTTTTTTCGAATCTCCGAAATTTTCTTTCATACAAACCTTGTCCTGGCAATACCGAACGCAACAAAAGAAATTATTCAAAATTGGTGCAGTCATTCGGAAGTTATGCGCTTACAGACATTTTGGCGACTTTGTTTTATACTCATCTGCCTAGCTTTTTCCCAACTATGCTGGGGTCAGCTTCCTGTCTAACTGGATGTAGTTGAATATCAGTATTTTACATGGAGCGACTGCCTATCCGATCTCCACAACCCAGTTGCTGGGTAATACGATACCCCTTGGTAAGACTGGTTGTCAGACTTTCGGGCTTCTGACTACCCGTAACGACTGTCAAAAACCAGCGGCTTAACACGCTTTCCGAGGCATGGAGGGGTCTCGGTATGTAAAGATGGTCACCCATCCACAGACTAACCGCGGCAAGCGTGGCTTAACCTGATCGATCGACCTGTGCGGCTGTTATTATTTAGCCACGGACCCCTCACTTTGTTTTAGACTATGTGAGGATAATGTTTTGAGAAGCCAGCCTATAATCGCAACAGTGTCTCTAATTTCAGCGACCGGCGAGCCTCGTCTTTTAGTGCCTCCATGTGATGCGGTTCGACGACTGGCGGCGCTGCACGGCACGCTCTGCGACGTCGTCAACAGCATTGACGATAGCTACGGGTTGCCCCTCATCGTCATACTGATATCGACGCTACTGCATCTCATAGTCACGCCGTACTTCTTAATTATGGAGATTAGTGAGTGGATTTTTTAAATTTATAGTTAAGAAGGTATTAAGAACATGACGAGATTTTGGGTAGGTCATATGAAACTTATGTAGTACATACCCAATGTTTCTATGATCTTATCATATTCCTTATAATTATTTATTCATTTCCATTGGGAATTTGTTAGTAACAGCCCGGAGTTCGGAAGTCAACGGTGTGATACCCCCGTGCCTCGGTAAGCACGTTAAGCCGTTGGTCCTCGCGGGCCTGCGAACGGAGAGTAACGCGGGCCTGCGGACGGAGAGTAATGGGTAGCTCTCCGTCCGATCAGGAACAGGCCCGTGCCGGACGGCGCGTATGTGTTCCACGCGCGCCTCAAAGAGATGTCAGCACTAAGGAAGGGGCCCGCCATGGCCGAAGCCTGCCGGGGTAGCGGAATCGACCGAAAGGGTTACCGCTGCCCCGGAAAATAAAGGGCTAAGGAAGGAACACGGGTGGGTTTTAGTCAGTAAGAGTCTGACACTCCCTTCCGCTCCACCCAGAACGGGAGGAGTCATTAGATGATATCCCACCCAAAAAAAAAAAAAGCCGTTGGTCCTGCGCCTGATCATTCTCCAGTCGTGTCGGATTGCCGTCCTATCGGATACTGAAAGTGAGGGAAGAGGGAGTGCACCTGTGTGCGCACGTACTTGTGCACTATAATATCTCCTGCGCCTACGGCTAGTCTCCGCTGAGATTGACCGAAAATCGGTCTCGAGGACTTTATTTATTTATGATCTAACTCAATTATTGTCCAAGAGAAATATGAAGATGCCATGGCAGTTCAACCGACTCTAGAAGGAGATTAATTTGCAAATCCTACCTTATTAACAAACTCTTTTCTTTCAACATTGCAGTTGTGTCCACGAATCGCGTGCACTTCTTAGTACTTCAGTTCCTGTGGTGCGTGACGCACATGCTGCGCATGATCGTGGTCGTGGAGCCTGGCCATTATACTATAGCTGAGGTTAGTGTCTTACTTACCTTGTTTACTAGATACTTCAGTTTTAGGCCCACTTGCACAACAAATAAACGAATAATAATGCGTTTATTGGCATTACAGAAAAAAAAGACACATTAAAACTAAAAATCACAGAAAACAATTCTTGTAATGCCAAAAAGGCCTTAGCTCAGCATAATGCCAGATGACTACACATGGTCACTACCTGACGCTGATTTTCAGTTATAGCCCAAGAGTGCCATATGGTTGAATAATAAACACAGGGAAGTGCATGTGTCCATTTTAATCAATTAACAGTATAATATTAGCTCATTCAAAAACAAATAAAATGTTGTGACATACGTCTACGTGTGTGTGTGTGTTGCGTGTGTGTTGTGTTATACTTAATTAATGGAAAACTTAAAACATCTCAATCGTTTGAAGATGAAAGAGATCGAATGATTTTTTAAATAAGTAGGTACGTTAAAGTTTGATGTACTTATGTTCTATGTAAAAGACATTGGTTGGTTTTACTTAGATCCATGATCTAGAACAGAGGAATAATAAAATTGCTCGTAAAGGATTATAATGTATCATGAAGATCTAGCAAAGAAAGTTTATAGTTTAGAAACCGTTGTGATGGGTCTGTACCAATAGCTCAAAAATATAAGCTAAATTAGGTATATTTTAAGTTAGGACTTCTGCACGCGTAGCATGAACACCATAGAAACGGGTTTTGGCGATGGAAGAATAGACAAAATGACAGATTGTAGACAGTTTTCTAAAGAAATCTTTTATTTTGTCTGTTCAATTGTCAATTTGCCTATTCCTCCGTCAACAAAATCCATTTATGTTTCTATTTATTTATACATATTTAGTTAGAACAAAAATTGGGAACAATTTCAATATAAAGTTATTACTCTCATTGTACCAGGGCAAAAGAACCGAGGGACTAGTATGCCGCTTGATGACGTCAGCGCCGTCTACCGGCGTGCTTCCCTCGCGGCTAGAGATCTTCTCTCGGCAGTTGATGCTGCAGTCTGTCAGCTACGCCCCCATGGGGATGTGCACGCTGCATCGACCACTAATTGCTTCCGTGAGTTCCTAGCTATTGGTAGCTCTTCACCAATTATATTATATTGATTACCTCATTGTGCAGTGGTCGCAAGCGCTACTGCTAAACATGAGCCCATGAACATGAGGTCTTGGGTTCGATTATCAGGTCGGGTAAAGTGATATTGGTTTATTCGGGCAAAGGCCCTGAGGCATAGAGATTTCAAAGTCAGTCTTAAATCTGCTTTAAAAGACTTTGAAACGGTATAACGGGTATAAAAAGACTCTTACACCCTAAACAAAATGTTTTGCATGCGTTACATTGCGCACTAAGGCAAACAGCAAATTTTCTCACCAAAAATAAAAGTAATGTCCCAGCAATTCTTTTTGTGCAATGTTACTTAGTTGATAGCTATTGGATGTGTCGTTTTACACATGTATTTACATTAACTAACTTCTGATAATATTATATTTGCAGGTGATAGGAGCTGTGACAACGTACCTGGTGATCCTCATACAATTCCAAAGATACGATAACTGATGCAGATGACGTTAAGATAATAATTATGGCTCTAGTCACACATGGGTTCCTAGTATAATGTATACTTTAACAAGAATTATTTTATTAATTTAAATATAAGGAAAAGAGACGGGTTTGTAAATAAATTAGTAGAAAATAGTGTGTATAATAAACATAAATATTGTGTAAATAATAGTTCTTATAAAATTATAGTGTTTTATTTAACTTTTATTTTTTCTGAAAGAAGACAAATACGTAAAGGCATTCTAAACAGAAAATGCATAGCCTAAATGTAGGCTTTGGTATGAATTTGGACAAGACGAAAGTCATCTACAATTCGCGTGTCTTACCTCGGTAAGACACGCGAATTGTAGATCATCTATACTAATAATATATATTAGTATAGATTCATTAAATGCCCCGATGGTCTAGTGGTGGCAAGCGCTACTGCTGAGCATGAGGCCTTGAGTTCGATTCCTAGGTCGGGCAAAGTATTAATTATTAGAAATTAGATTTGTGCCATGCACACATATGTAGAACCCTTCTGGGCGTGGTATAATATTTTGTTACTCATCATACAGGGTCCCATTAAAATAGATGGACAAATAACACAGCGCTCAGTACGTCTAACCAAAGATATCCAAGCAATTAAACAAAAACTGATTAAAGTTATTTTATTTTGACCTAAAATAAATTTATTGTTTTAGGTCAAAATAAAATCATAAATTGCTGGCACATTAATGTATTTTGGTTAGCTGATTATTGATTATTGTTTTTGTAAGTATCTAATGCGTTTTTCTTATATATTTTTTTACCATCATCCTTATTTTAGTGGTCTGAATGATTTCTAAAATTGTGTCCATTTATTTTAATGGAACCTTATATATTCCTTTATTCTTCACTAGTCTATGCATAAGCAAAATCGCAATTTTCCTCTCAGAACCTGCATAAAAGTAAATACGTGTTGAATTTCCTCCAGAACAGCGTTTTAGTGAAATAACTAAAGCAACCACGACAGACCACTTTGAGGTCGTTTTGAAGATATGAAAATATGTTGCACATTACTGCGACGAGGCGAATAATAAAATTTGGGGTAACAGCTAGTAAAATGCATTGTACACGTGCGTTGCTCGCTTTAAGGAATTATACCTTAGAAGGTAGGTACCTAAGTACTATTTATTCTGTGCAAAAGTGTAGAAAGAGAAAATAATGTATTTATCTAAGAGGATAAAAGTTTATACAATGACTGGATAAACTTCTTATATTGTTCAATAGGCAGATGACTTTTATCTTATGAATAAATCTGACAGTTTGACGTATTTTCTATACAAAAGCTGCCAAACTACAATATTTATTCCTCAGATAAAAGTTATCTGACTATTGAAAAATCTGCCCTAAATAAACTAACAAATTATTAAAACTATTCATCATCATCTTCATCTGCCTGCCTTTTCCCAACTATGTTGGGGTCGATATTCAGTCTAACCGGATGCAGCTGAGAACCAGTATTTTACATAGAGCGACTGCCTATTTGACCTCCACAATCCAGTGACTAGGTAATACAATACCCCATGGTAAGACTCGATGTCAGACTTTCGGGCTTTTAACGACCCGTAACGACTGTCAAAGATCCACGAATGACAGCCGGGTCCAACGGCTTAACGAAACCTTAGTTTAGTTTGTTAATAGTTTAAAATAAAAACTATTAACAAACTAAAATAAGGCTTCGAAAAAATCCCCCGCATCGCTGTCGATTGGTAATGTACCCAAGAGATTGGCCGTTCTGCCACATCTCTGGCCAAGGTAAAAGCCAGTCACGGGAAGTGTCAACCAGCCGTTTGGAGATTTCATTGAACAAGCCATGAGCACCTACGAATAAATGATGAGCACTGACAGTAATTACATCAAAATGTTTTATTTTCTGACATATTGTCACCCATGGAGGTGTTAAATGATGATAAATAATATTTGTTTTTGTAAAGTAGATTTAACACATCATAAAAATACCGAAACAAACTCTGTGGCCACACCCTCTTTTAAAGTCCAGACGTTGTCTTGGTCGGATACCTTGGTGTTATACTCTTATAAAAACCAGTAATAACGGACAGCCTGCAATTATTAAAGCATGGTGATTCTGTGGTCACCAGTGGGGTAATTGCGTAACACACTATCAGTAGCAATGGGTTTCATTTTGACAGTTCAACAACATTCATTGCGTAATTTAATTTGTTGAGCAGACACATTTTTCGTACATATGAAGCAATGGATTAGCAATATCCTTCAAAATGATTCAGATTGAGAGTGATAGTGCGTTACACAATTAGGGTGCTGTTCTACTCGCTGATGTTAGATTAATAAAAAGCGAACGATTACCTATTTAATTAAAGATTATACATTCATCCATATTTTTTTTTCATATTTATTGTTACACATAAATATAGAAACTTTACAATGGGTGACACAATGGGCGGTCTTATCGCTAAAAGCGATCTTTTAAAGACAACCTTTGGATAGATCAAAAAGAGGAAGGACAGACAAGTACTGTAGGTAGTCTGTGGTGTACCATTTACACACGTTGTATGGCAATGCTTAGCCTTTGGCCAGCTTTGGCCAAGGTAAAAGCCTGCCCTTGGGTCACGGGAAGTGTCAACCAGCCGTACCAATAGTCCACCAATATTTCGCAAGTAACGTTATGTTTATTTTTCTGGAGGACCTTTATTATTTACCTAAATTCCCATTTCGCAATTTCTATATCAACACTAGCCGAATTAAACCAACTTAGTTACCGTTAAACTTCTAAAATTTGAAGCTAACTAACCACTAAACAATTTCTCGATTTGTAACGTTAATTCAATCTCTCCTCCGCTCACCTTGCCACAACGTTCGTTCGTGAATGAATGAACGAGCGACATAGCTTTCCATTTAACGTTGAACGTACATTAAAACTTATTCTGTGCTGCATCTCAACTTCACTCTGAGGTGTATGCTACATAGAAAGCGTTAGCGGAGCGGGTGTTCGGTGTGTATGTATTATTAAGCGTCGCGTCATCTTGGCAAAAACCGCTCCACGGTGGCACGTATCTTTATCAAGTTGCCCTGATCATTTATACCCTGATTACACCTGCCGAGTACAGTGGCGAGAGAGTGCCCTCGGCCGAGCGTTCATGTATTTTACTTCGAACATTTTACTCTCTCGCCGCTCTACTCGGTAGGTGTGACCAGGGTATTAGGATTTAGTAGGAAACTGCAATGGCTTACTAACAACAATCATATCCTATACTAAAGGCAATGAGTCTATTTTAATTTACCAAACACAATTTGAAACACTTCAGTCCCAGTCTACACACACACACACACGCACAGATTTCCACATAATCATATAAACAGAATAAACTTTGTTAGGAGAAATAACGATAGGTAGTGGAGAAAACTAAGGCGCTCGCCACTCGCTTTCTGTGTGACATAGTCTTAGTGCTTGGCCAGACTGGCAGCGCGGGGCGGGGAGCGGCGCGGGTGCGGGAACGTGCGCGATTTGCCTGTCCGCAGTGGAGCGCGGTTTCGTTCTGAGTGTTGTCGTGTCCAGTGTTTGTCAAAATATAATATGGATGAAAAACACATATTTTTACTAGAAAAAGCTCGAACTAGTTTGAGAACCCCGGTCCCCGCGCGGGCCGCCCGCGCCCTCGCTACGGCCGCTTGTATGAACGAGCTATGGCGTGAGTAGCCCGTGCGCTCCCCGCGCCAAGCAGCCCGCGTCGCTCACCGAGCTCGCGTGCCCACTATAGACGCTGAAATGAAGTTCTTATGTTTGAGTAAGCCGCGCCGTGCCCGCCCCGCGCTCGCGTTTGCAGTCTGGCCAAGCACTTAACATTTTGCATAGTTTTAGCAGCGGCTACAAAATAGTACCGTTATGCTTTTATTCTCACATGAGCTAAGTAGAGTTTAGTGGCAAGATATAATTTGGGAGCAAAGTTTATTATGTTGTACTTTATTTTTGTGTGTATCGGAGTTACGAGTAGTTTTGGATTTGCATTATGTTTGAGTGGTAAAATGGAAGCTGCAGGATATATTATTACAATATAAGATATATTCTTTTAGCTAGCCTTTACAGTCCCACAACTGGGGAAACGCCTCCCTCCATGCTTTCCATCGGTCTCGGTGCGCCACTTCTTGCCAAAAACATCTAACTCGTCCCTCCCTGCAATGAAAAAAATAATCTCTTACTACACCACATTAAAGCGATTTCATTATGACTTACTGGCTTTAGAAATGTTTGTAAAACAGTAAAATTTTAATGATTGAGCATACTATCTACTGAAAAAAATGACAAAAAAAGAGGAAAACCCCCATTACTGTAGTGTAAGTAAACAATGGTTTGAACGATATCACCAAATTAATAAAACAGTTAATGTTGTGACCTTTTAGCTACTTAAAACGTTAAAGTTTACTGTCATGACTAACATTTTGCCTCGAGCTTTAACTGTTTTCGGATCAGTAAAAAATAATGTTTTGAACGTTAGACTCATATGGAACTGTTTAAAGCAGTTCAGATCTATGTTTTTTCATTTTTATTTACTGCTTATTTCTTTATTCAGTGTGCGTAACACTATCAGTAGCAATGGGTCTCAATGGGTTGAACCCCTTAAGTTGAAATTCATCATCATCATCATCATTTCAGCCGAAAGACGTCCACTGCTGGACATAGGCCTCCCCCACGCACCTCCACTTCGACCGAAGTTGAAATTATTCGTCGAATATAAAAGAAAAAAATTGCTGTTCCATACATTTTGACCACGTACGTATTGCTCTTTTTTTAGTAGTAATTTCTATTTATTTCAATATTTTTTTTGATAACCGACTAAAAATTTCCACGCTAAGTTTAAGTTTGCGCGTTGAAACCTTAGAAGCACGTTCCCAGCTTTAGAGCTGATCCATGGAAATTATACTTACTTACATATTTTAAATCGCGACGTTTCTCTGTATGTCAGGTCGTTAGTGCTCACATAACTCGAGAACCAATTAAAGGAACCACGTCAATTCATGTTTACTTTTTCTCGCGCTTGAATGCTAGTATTGCAAGCAATAAAACCATCGTACCAGGAAAAACTATAGGTTCAATGATGGTACTTCTTCCAAGGCCGTTCCATTTCAGAAGCACCTTGGCGAATTACAATATAGCAGGCAACTATGCTGTCCTAGTATCATATTTATTATCTACGACCAGATGTTTGAGCAGCTGACAAATTTGCACCGTGTTATATCTGTGCCAATCTCGATACTAAGTTTCAAGCGGTATCGCCAAACAACTACTGGAACAGATAGCAATCCCAACTTAGTAGCTTAATGTTCTAGTTTCGACAGCTCTTTGATATTCAGTTCATAAAGAGTAGGTAATTATTCTATCTGTGATTCTATCCTGTCTATCTTCACGGAAAAAACAACAGACGATCGCTGACTGATAAAAAATAAAGGATACCCGCTTATATTCTAACCGACGAAAAAATAAGAGGAGGTTATCAAGTCGACGCGTATTTTTTTTTTTAGTTTGACCACGCATAGCTTTTGACAGAATAGTCCAATTTTGACGATTTTTTTTTTGGTACCTATTATGTATGATATACGAGTAGGTACCTTGAAGCTGGTTCCATGCAATAAGTCGTAACTTAGGGGAGAAAACTAGTGGCTCATGATCCGTGGTAGCTAGACAGTTGAAATTTTCACAGATGATGTATTTCTTTTGCCGCTATAACAACAAACACTAAAAACATAATAAAATAAATATTTAAGGGGCCCATACAACAGACCCGATTCTTTTGCCGTTTTTTCCTTGTGGTACGGAACCCTTCGTTTGCGAGTCCGACTCGCACTTGGGCGGTTTTTAAAGTTACGTATTGCATGTTACATCGTAATACTTCTTCCCCCTATCCATTACTCTCTCATTTTTACAAAATGTACCGAAAGTAGCACACACATATTTCAGTAACTTTTTTAATAAAGCATTCACATACGATTGGCATAAAGCACAGGCTACATCGTGCATCTCTTGAATGTGAAGCAAACATGCTGATGCGGAAACTTTCCTGTTACAACTACCCTGTTATGTATTTTCGTCCGTTGAGCACTTGTTGGTATTTCAATGAAAACTCCGTGTTTTTGGATCATCTCTGAATGAAATTGGATGGTGGATGAGAGCAACATTTGAATTATTGCTGTGCTGGATGGTAGGTTTGGACGTATTGAAATTGGTGTAAATTATTGCATGACCAGAAGTGGATTTCCGTATTTGTAGATTTTTTTTTAAATTTTTCTGCAAGATTTATCACAGATTTGTAGAGTAAGACCAAGAATGAATTTTATTTTTTTCCTCTACTTCTTTATTGTTAATCTACTTTGATACATGTATTTATCTCTAACACACTTAATGAAATAGGATATCTAGTAAGGTAAGGTACATATCAAAATCAAGGATTAAACATAGCTTTTGTACACACTATCATTCACAATCTGAATGACATTGAAGGAGTCTAAATCCATTGCTTCATAATTATGTTTGAACTTTTTTTCTGTTCAACAACGTAAATATTGAATATTGTTGAACTGTCAAAAAGAAAGCCATTGCTACTGTTAGTGTGTTACGCAATTACCACCATGGCTTTTTGAAAAATCTGAAAAGTAAAGAAACAACGGGCACCAGAAATATCCTGTATTATATTGTGAACTAGCTTATGCCCGCGACTTCGTCCGCGTGATATTTCACCCTCCCCCTTTTCACCCCCTTAAAGGTTAAATTTCCAAAAACCCCTTCTTAGTGCTCCCCTACATTATAATAGGAAGCCGTGTGCAAAATTTCACATTCCTAGCCCCAGTAGTTTCGGCTGTACGTTGATATGTCAGTCAGTCAGTTCTCCTTTTATATATATAGATAGATAACTGACCCTTACTTCAGCACAGTCTCAAAATAGTTGTATGTGTAAGTATTTTTAGGTTCGTTTCGAATCGGAAAACCATTGGACGTATCGTTTACTTCACTCGACCAAATTGAACAGTGAATTCGGAAAATCTTTTGCTGAGCACAGCATTTAACTAGGTATATATATGATGGAAAATGAACGTTTGTTTTGTAGTTATTTTTTGAGTTGCAAGTGGATCGACACTTCTAAGTACCAGAAAACCAGAAAGCTTAGCAACATTTTAAATAATTCGGATTTAAATTATTTTGTAACTCCAATATTAAAAGATTCCACCTTATTCATAAACGTTGCTTTTAAGTTAAGAGACGTTTGAACGCCAAAAAGTGTAATGTTACGTAGACGTTGAACATCATTTAACTTTAAGCAAGGTTTATAAATAACGGGGCATACCACTCCTTTATCACACTAATTTTGTGAGTGTGTTTGTTACTTCTTACGCACAAACGGCTGAACGGATTTAAATGAAATTTGGCACACAGATAGTTTATAACCAGGATTAATACATAGGCTACTTTTTTTCCCGATATTCCTAAGGGATCGACATTTACGCGGGTGAAACCGTGGGGCGCAGCTAGTTTAATCTAATTGGGAATTACCAATTATTCTTCAACCAATCGCTGAGAGTGTAATCAAACCAATAAAAACATCTAAACCATGGCCTATAAATAACCGTGAGTAGGACCTCACACAGACCAGGTTAGCATGGCACAGAGGAGTACTATTAGTTATTTCATGACAGAGGTGACAATTTTGCTCAGCAATGGGCGGAACATGGCTTCCAATGATGACGATGAATCAATTGCTACCTGCGATAAAGGTCAGTGAACGTAGTATTTATCAAAATGCTTATCGACCAAACACAAAACTTTAAAACCTGCAGCCGAAGTGTCTGAACCTATTAATTACAGCCAATTTCGTACACATATTATCACCAACATAATACGTAGTTTAGGCACAATCAGTAATGGATATAAATTAGTAGGCTGCAAACAAAGGAAGCCGGCGGCTTTCAAACTTGCACTACAGCCCCTCGATGCAAGTTTAATACTTGTGACACACACACGGCTTCAACAAGCAACTTATGAACTTAACTGGTTAGTTGGCCAACTTGGATTAAACTGGAGTCAATATTAGAACTCAGAAACTAGCATAATATGCTACTGCTGTTGCTGCTATGCTAGTAAACTCCATGACATGGTTTTCTAATAAGACTAGAGTCGGCTATATGTCTAGTCATTTGAGTCTCATAATCATCATAATCAGCCTATATTGTTCCCACTGCTGGGACACAGGCTTCCTTTGTTCGAGAGGTAGTGGGCTATAATCCACCACGCGGGCCCAGTGCGGGTTGGTAGATGTCACATGTCTTCGAATTTTTAGTTCTAGGACATGTCGGTTTCCTCACGATGTTTTCCTTCACCGTTTTGAGAGCAGTGGTGATGAAATCATTTACACAAAGTAAAGCGCCTGTCTGGGTTCGAACCTACGACCCAACTCGTAAGTCGCGACCATTACCATTGGACCACCACTGCTCACATTTGAGTCTGAAGAACATAAATGATGTTTCGTCGAACGACTGCCATACAAACTAAACATATTGGACATTTGGGCAACAAGTACCTACCTACCGATTTCTATCCTACATGGCTTCTGACCACCTTCTGGCTATCACAGTAGCAGCCCACCCGCCACCCGCCCGTCTGGTCGGAGTCGGAAGATCGTCCCTTTTCTATAGAGGATGAGTGAACTTTACACCCGCTTTCTCATACCTCTATAAGCTTTACGGTAGCTTGTCACCTGCCTAGCCTTTTCCCAACTATGTTTGGGTCGGCTTCCAGTCCAACCAGATGCAGCTGAATACCAGTATTTAACAAGGAGCGACTGCCTATCTGACCTCCACAACTCAGTACTGGGTAATACGATAACGCTTGGTAAGACTGGTTGTCAGACTTTCGGGCTTCTGACTATCCGTAAAGACTGTCAAAGATCCACGAATGGCAGCTGGGACCAGCGTCTTAACGTGCTTTCCGAGGCACGGAAGGGTCCCGGTATCAATTGGTCACCCATCCACAGACCAACCGGCTGTTATTAGACAAGGGCCTCTCTTAGCCACGGGCCTCTCTTCTTTACGGTAGCTTATGTCAATTCTATTTGTCAATAAAATACATTTTTGATTTTTCTCTCATAGTTATCGCTGATAGAATGTCACTTGTTTAGACCCTATGCACGGTTGTTGGTTATCAAAGGGTTAATATTATTATACATTTGTAACAAATTACCAACGATCGTCCTCCAATACGACTGTGTGTATTCATATGCAATGCATCTCCCATTCGGCGCAGTAAAGTAGCGGATGTAATGCACTCTTGAGTTCGGTTCAAGTCTCGCTCGGTTAAGATACGGATCAGTTAAACTGCGCGCATTAAACTCCTAGAGTTAGTGTTTTACAATAGAACTTGGGAGATTCTGCTAAGTACCTGTACTGTAGTTGGGAGATAGTTGGGAGATAAAGCGAGGTAAACGAGGTACAAATGTAAAAATTATATTGAATTTCGACAAATGATGATGTTTATACCGGTCAAGCTCCGCGCGTAAACTATGTACTACAATACAATAGAAAATCAATTGTGTCTCATTAGCGGAGCTCAACGAGTTAAATGTTTGTCCTAAAAAAATCATCATCGCTTCCCAACAGGCGAGATCGAGGTCAATTGTCGTCGCTGGCCCATTTTGCAGTAAAAAGTAAGAAAAACATGAAGTAAGTATTTGTACCTACCATAATGGCATCTTTTGCCTACCAGTAATAATTTTCACTCACGCTACACGACCATTCGATTGCTAAAGCCGAACAGGCTACGCGTACAAATAGCGCCATCCACGAAGACGCGGCCCACTCTTCTTCCTAATCGCTTACAGTACAAGTGTGCAACATTCCGCTAGTGTTTTAGTTTTGTCGATACACAGTAATTACTTATTAGTGGGTAATTAGTGTGTATCAAAAAACTAAAACACTATCGGAATCAACTAGCGATAACCACTAGCGATTAGTAAGAAGAGTGGGGCGCGTCTTCGTGGATGGCGCTATCAAAAAATCCAAAGAATTAGCGAAGAATTTTCCAAATCCGACTAGTAATTCCACAGATTAAAGCGTTCAAACAAACACTTCAACTCTATTATTACTATAGATTAATATAAGTATAGATGTAATCTCGTTTTATGAACAGCAAAATATAACAATAAACACTCCTTCATACATGGAGAAAAACTGAATAGGAACTTGATTAGAACTGCAACCTCCTTATCGTCAGAAGAAACACTGCCTGCTCACACGAACCATACAATTTCCGCGCCTAACAATAAAAATCAGACGTTAAGCTTAATACATACGAGCGGCGGTCGCCTTTGTCAGCAGGAGGGGATGTAGGGTTACTGATCAACATCAAGCTATGCTATGCGACGAAGGAGGAGGCGGAGCGCGTGAGGAAGATGCAATCTTTGCGCCCTCGCGCCCCTAGTCGCCGCAGGAGACGCCCGGTGCGCGGGGAATCAATAGCCGATTTCCGGCCACCGTAGGCGCGGGCTTGCGGACGGCGAGCAATGGGCAGCTCGCCGTCCGGTAAGGATCAGGCGGGTCGACGGCGCGTTGTGTTCCACACGCGCCTCAAAGAGATGTCAGCACTAACTGACGGGGTCCGCTAGGGCCGATGCCTGCCGGGGTCGCGGGTTGTTCGTAAGAGATACCGTGGCCCCTGGCACAGGCAACTGAAGGAACACGGGTGGGTTTTAGTCAGTAAGAGTCTGACACGCCCTCTCGCACACCCAGAGCGGGAGAAGTTATTTGATAATTTACCACCCAAAAAAAAAAAAGACTATGCTACGCGAGGTGTATTGTGCCAGGAAACAAAATAAAAAATTAATTCAGCCTACAACAGTCTTCTGCTGGACATATCTAGGCCTCTCCCTGCACCACAACTAGTGCTCCGCCTTCCGCATCCAGAGTAATCGAGTCAGCATGTTTGTTGTCAATCTGACGTGCATTGTGCAAGTGAAATTTGTAGATAGAAGAAAAAAGCGGGTGGGCACGCGGTGAGGAGTGAGAAAGCATGAATCGCGTGACCTTTTGCCATAGCACGCACCGAAGCACTTTTTGAATGCTTCATCTATGAAGAGTGAATTAGAGAATGAAAAGAGTCATGTTGAGAGTATGAATAAAAAGCGACTAACAAAAGGTATTTACGAGGCAGATGTGAGTGGAAACGCCGGGAGGGGGTGTACGCCCTAGGAGGACATAATTATAGAGGTCTTATTGATGACTAGCTTCTGCACGCGACTTCGTCCGAGTGAAATTTTACCCTCTTAGTGGTGGAATTTCGAAAAACCCTTTCCTAGTGGATACCTACTCTTCACCAAGAACACACCCTCCAAATGTCATGTCGCTGGGATCAGCGGTTTAGGCTGTGCGTTGATATACTCGTATCAGTCAGTCAGGACTTAAAAAAAAGGAATAAGGAATTTTATATCTTACTAGCTGCGCCCCGCGGTTTCACCCGCATAAGTGTCGATCCCGTGGGAATATCGGGATAAAAAGTAGCCTATATGTTAATCCAGGGTGTCAGCTACATTCATACAAAATTTTATCAAAATTCGTCCAGCCGTTTGAGCGTGAAGAAGTAACAAACATATAAACACATCCTCACACACACACACTCACAAACTTTCGCCTTTATAATATTAGTGTGATTCGTGATTGATGATTGATGATGATCTTCAGGCAGGTCAGGTGCGTAGTACTCGCAACCGGCGTGTGTGTATGACCAGATGTATGAACGTAAACGAGGCAAAAGGAAAATGTAAGGATCTTTAGGTAGCGTTCTACAGTTTCTGCCTATCGCCATGGAAGAAAGGTGTGACTTTATTTACGTGTTTGTGTAGATTATAGCATAGCGCAGTATAGCTTGATGTTGATTAGCCAGCCCACGAGTGGTGGTCGCCTATATTATTAGTAGCCATGCCTATAACTGTAGGTGTTGTAAATCGGGTCGTTGCATGCAAAGTCGCCGTCTCACTCGTATTACACATCCACGGCACATCGTAAAATCCTTATGCAAATGATACTTGTAGTGTTGGGAAAGTTTTTGTTGTGGAATAGTCAATTGTGGTTGTTGGGAAGTTGTTTGTAGTGTGGTCTGGGGTTTATATCATCATCTGTTAGTATGTAATTTTCACTGCTAAATAATCTTTGCAATTAATACACTAGGCCGAAAAGAAAGCGGGTCGGTTATAAAAATGTGATAACTTTTAAAATATTTGAGCAATCCGTTTAAAATAAAAACTACATTAACGTTTATTTCATATCCTAATCCTAACTTTATAAATGCGAAAGTAAGTTTGTTTGTCTGTTTGTTACCTTTTCACGCCTAAACCACTGAACCGAACATCCTGAAATTTTGCATATACGTTGTCAGGTGTACAGAAACGGACATAGGGTACCTTTCATGCCGAAAAAATGTGCTGTTCCCGAGGAAAACAACAATAACGTTATTATGATAATAGATGGCGCCACGTGTCTTTGTCTTTGTCACATTATTTAATTCTGAGGCGGTACGAAGTTCGCCGGGTCAGCTAGTTTCAAATGTAGGAAGAAGTAAAAGCTTTTTGTTTCTTTTTGGTGATTGTATTAAAAACCATAAATAAAACAATTCTTTGCAGCCCAGTGTAGTTGAAATAGAAGTTGCATTTCGCATATCTCGGGACCATCGGACCTTTGGTACGCATACTAGGGACCGAAGCGAACTCGCTGAGGCCCATTAGATTCTATAAGTAAAATAAATGAAGCACAAACCAAAGATTATCCGTATGCACTGTGCAAGGGCATCCAAGGACAACCGCGGTTGGTATAGGACTATTGCAGGATATGGAAACAAATATAATTATTGGACTATGGGCTAGAGTGACTAAGATGGACTTGGTACCCAAAACTATGGAAGGGCTATGTCCTCCGCCTGACCAATGTTTTATGTATACAATACTCGGATAAGGTGGCAGAGGGTGAGTTGCACACTCAATAATGGACCCCGGAAAACGGTCGCTAGGACCTAGTGACGTAGCTAAAAGGCAAGGTGCAAAATAGAAGTTGCTTTTATTATTATCTTTCGGTAGTCACGTACCGGTTCTTTTGGATCTTTGACAGTCGTTACGGGTCGTCCGAAGCCCGAAAATCTGACAACCAGTCTTACCAAGGGGTATCGTATTACCCAGTAACTGGGTTGTGGAGGTCAGATTTTTATGTCGTTGATATTTTGGATGACGGTAGATAGAAACGTCAAAGTTGTTTGTTCACGACTATAAAAGGGGGAGCTCCGAGTGGCGGGGATCATTCTTGTTCACGACACCGACCAGAACGGAGCTCCGGCCTACAGATGTTCAGTTGATTAGTACTAGCGACGTTATTATGTGGAATAGTTCGACAAGATTTCATGTAAGTTAATTTATATTATTATCTTGATCATTGCTGATATCTATAACTATGGTGTTCTGTATATATGTTGTATTATGGCTAATATTGCCAATGTTTTAAAGTGTATAATGGAATATTCCTAGCTATTGCTACTATGTTGCTATTATTCCAAGTTCTCATGGACCATGGTCCGAGAGATGGACATAATTGTTTTCAAAATCATCATCTGCCTAGCCTTTTCCCAACTATATTGGGGTCGGCTTCCAGTCTAACCGGATGCAGCTGAATACCAGTATTGTTAATTGTTTTCAAAATAACGATAATTTATGGCAATATAAGAAAGTTGATAGAATAATTTAATACAGTTTCCATGGAATTTCTTTTCCTTCTTCTCCATGACTACCTAGATTTGGAACGGACAACTAGCTTTCTGAATAATTTCTGGCAAGTCTAAATTGAAGTAAAATGTCTAGCTTGTCTTTCTATGCTTTATTTCATAAAATCCTTTCCCTACATACAATATTCATAGTTGCTTTTACATATATTAAATAACTAGTAACCATTCTGATATTCAAAGCTTTATGCATATAGACTTATAAATAGATTCTACCCAATTTTTTAACACATGCATGCAATTATCATACTTAACACTGTTTTATACTCTTCCTTTGATCCTCTCGTCATCTCCGTTCTATGTAACACCTCAACTTAAATACGGGTGCGCTTCACTCGCAAATCCGCGCTGTAATCAGGAGTGTTAATTGCCTAGCAATAATTAAACGTGTACTAAGCAGTATGTTGCTAGGATTAGATTTGGATCACATGCGATGTGTAGTGTGGAAACTGTAGTAGTAATATTGTTATGTACTAGGGTAATAGGTAATACGGGCTGGTGTCCGCAACTCCACGTCAATGCGCGTATTTTGCGTACGTATGTACTAGGGTATTATGTAGGAAGAAGAAATAGTTTTAGTTTCGGGTTCAAACAAATATTCAATGAGTCTTTAGGAGCTAGGCCTAGTATTATTCATAGTCTGAAATCTTTAAAACGCACTGAGGTGAGGAAGTCTGTTGGTCAATTCTCCTTCTGTATTAAATCTACTGATAAAACACAGATTTCTAGTGAATAGGTCCATAAATTCTATTCAAACTTGTTTCAAATTAATATTATTTCATGTTAAACAAATATCAACCTTATTTTAATGGTAATTAAGTTTATTTCAGAGTGACTAGCACTATTGAAAAAGTTATAAAAATGTTAGAGGTTGTAGCGTAAACTGAACTTTATGGTGTATTTGGCAAATAAATCGCGAATGCAGATTAGATACATACCTACTACATAAACGTACGCCTTCTCCCAATGGGGGTCGGCAGAAACTACAAAACGCCACTTGCTATGATCCTTACATAGTTATTTCTTTTGCTTCGTTTTCGTTCATACTTCTGGTTCTAGTGGATCCAGGACTAAAAACTACCAAACTTGCTACTACTATAAAACCAAACCACGTAGTCGTGTCGTGACAGCTCGCTTTGTTTGACTACGAAACCCTTAAAAAGCAAAGAGACATCTGCCAGGCATCTGCGAGAAAGCGTAGCAAATTGACATAAGCTACGAGAAAGCGTAGCAAAGGGACATTAGCTACGAGAAAGCGTAGCAAAGGGACATTAGCTACGAGAAAGCGTAGCAAAGGGACATAAGCTACGAGAAAGCGTAGCAGACCGCTACGAACGCAGCCATTGCTACGAAAATGACAAAGTTAGTACCTACTTGTCTACAAATAGCACCATTTTACAAAAAATAAATGGTAAAAAATATTCTTATCTTACCAAAGCAAGTCAAAATAAACTCACAAACACAATAGCTGCGTACAAGGAGGCGGTAACGACAGTGTTATTCTGTCAAATTACTGTCAAGCGTCCACAGGGCTTTTAAAGAACCTTTTATGTTAATAATACTGATGTCTAGACGCTGTCTGATAGTACATTGGTCTTGGCAAACACATTAACATCGTCTTAGTTGTTTCTAAGTAAATATAGCAGATATCGTTTGGTAATATTTCGTGGAGTTATCGTCAAGTGGATGGGGTATTTTTGCCCAGGTGGCCTACCATGATCTAATTAAAAACGATTCAAAAACAAGACATTTCAGTTTAGGTTCCTAAACTGCATCGCTTGAGCTGCTTTATGGACGTCATGGTACCAAACATGAAAGAAACCAAAACTTGCGACTCGGTTTGGGACAATCGCTGTCAGCAGATGGCACGGCCTAAACTGAATCTAAAACTGACATCATGGTTCGAATTAGAAGAACAGTTCAGTTTAGGTCCTAAAATGGATCGCGTTAAGAGCTTGTGGTAAGCTTCCTGTTTGTTGATTTGAACCAACTGCGATCAGTGGTCTGATTGGTTATGGCAACTTTCCCTTTGACTATAAGCAATTTGAGTGGGTCAAGCATATCAAAGAACTTAAACCAGTTCATCTTTTACTGGCGCACACAAAATCCGAAAAAGGAAAAAAAAAACTGTTGAAAAATGAAATGAAAAAAGGTTTATTGGAATCAACAAGTTTTCATATTACATTAGTGGTGAGTGGAGCCTCCTTTTAAGTGTATTAAGCCTGTATTAGGAGACTCCACTCTTCCATAAGTTATTTTGTCCGTACGCGGGTATCAAACCCCTCTACATAAGTAGACAGCAGCTCTACCACTGCACCCTTTATGATTTAGGTCTTCAAACCAAATCATTTTTTCCAATTTAACCTCGATTTTAGATTTATTTAAGATTTTTTTTTTATTCATACAAAATCTAATCCTATAGTAAAACGTAACGTATCTCCATATTTTACTGCAGCACTTTCAAGCTTCAGTTATATCGATATGTTCAAGTTATATCGACACGTGTCGCATCACTAGCGCTGTAAAGTGTTTACGTTCATATTTGCAAAATGGCGGCGTTACGACTCGCTACACACGCAGAAGGGGTAAGCATATAAGTAGCTGCCACCTGTATCGCTGTAGTTTATTTGAATATTTTTAGCCAGCACTAAATATGTAGATTTGTAGGTATTTTGTTTGCCTAGATTTGAACATTTATTTTTAGTAAAGTTTTGTAAAGTAAATTAAAAAGGCTAAATAATAACAGCCGCACAGGTCGATCGATCAGATTAAGCTACGCTTGCCGCGGTTGGTCTGTGGATGGGTGACCATCTTTACATTCCGAGACCCCTCCGTGCCTCGGAAAGCACGTTAAGCCGCTGGTCCCGGCTGTCATTCGTGGATCTTTGACAGTCGTTAGGAGTAGTCAGAAGCCCGAATGTCTGACAACCAGTCTTACCAAGGGGTATGTATTACCTACCCAGTAACTGGGTTGCGGAGGTCAGATAGGCAGTCGCTCCATGTATAATACTGGTATTCAGTTGCAAAGCAAAGTAACTCTGTCTGTCTGTTTGTATGTTACCTTTTCACGCCTAAACCATTGAACGGATTTCGATAAAATTTGGCAGAGAGATAGATTGCATCCCGGGGAAGGACATAGGATAGTTTTTATCCCGATATTCCCACGGGATTGACACTTATGCGGGTGAAACCGCGGGGTGCAGCTATTTATACAATAAACTGCACATCAAATTTGGCACTAGCAGCGTCCCGCGGTTTCACCCGCATAAGTTTCCCGTGGGAATATCGGGATAAAAACTATCCTATGTCCTTCCCCGGGATGCAATCTATCTCTCTGCCAAATTTTATCTAAATCGGTTTAGCGGTTTAAGCGTGAAGAGGTAACAGACAGACAGACAGACACACTTTCGCATTTAAAATTTAGTTTGGATTCAATCTTTGAACAAATTCCAATGCAAACAAAAAGTAAAAGAATATTTGCTAACCCTAAACTATGACGTCACCCGAAAGAATTACTCAAACCATAACTTAAACAAAACAAATCAGGCACCCACTCACACAGACACACCTACACTTACTCATACATCGACACTCACACATATACAGCTACACTAATCAAACACACCCGCACTTATATACTTACTTCATTTTCCTTGTTATTAATCCATTAAAACTCTTTATACCCTCTATTCCCCGTTTCCTATCTTCAAAATTAATTGTATTAGTCTGTTTATTTTTTTTTAAGTGCAAATTATTAATTTGTAAGTAATTATTATTATAATATCCAGAATGGACGGATGGATGACCTCTGTAACACAGGTTTTGCCTAGCATGGGGGTCATTGATCATTTATTTTGTACCAGGCTCACACGCTTAAACGAAGTATCACTCTGTGTCTGTGTACCTTTTTATGAGCAAGGCACATTGTTCGCAGAACAGATGGCCAATGGGGCCGAAAGGTTCTGGAGTGGCGGCCGCGTACCGGAAGACGTAGCGTTGGAAGGCCTCCCACAAGATGGACCGATGACCTGGTGAAGGCCGCAGGAATCCGCTGTATGCGGGAATCACAAAATGGCGATGCTTGGGGGAGGCCCTTGTGCAGCAGTGGACGTCTTTCGGCTGAAATGATGATGATGATGATGATGAGACGTTGTGTTACCGCAGCCGCAGAGCATCATTTCAGTTGTGCAGCTCGTTTGTGTGGCGAGCCCGGCTGCTCAAATACCCGCCGGGAATGCCGCCGGGCTTGTTGGTGGCATGCCCGCCGGCATAGTGTGTAGGAGCCTTTAGATAACCCCGTGTTAAACCTACTTCATTTTCCTTGCTTATTTTCATTCAAAATGACAAATTCTCAAGTTATTACCAATCGAAAGCTATCTTCTCCACATCTATATTCAGGAGACACAGCCAGACTGTAGCACATCAAGCCACATACCAGACACATGAATCTTTAGGTAGACGTCCGAAGTTTGATAAAAAGAGCCTGAAGATCCGCGCCTTGGGAGTTTAGTGAATAAGTGAACGAGTAAAGTCGTTAGCTACCTCCCGCGGGACATCGCCTGACTTGCAGCGATGTGACCACTGTATGTGTGCCTTCTTTACAGTGTGGTCCAAGACTTATGCCTATCTCTCAGTAGGTTATGTTATCCTGGTAGCTGTCTACTAAGCGGACCAAAAAGATGGAGTTTTATTATGAGTTTTTTGTTGTTCTATTTCCACTGCAGACTGTTTTTGGGGTTCCTATTATAATCCTATGGGAGTCAAGAGAAAATCTATTACTTCGATGGTCCCGGAACAGTAGGAGTTATGTGAATCCTGACCATTTTATTATGACTCTGTGTCGACAGTGTTAACTAAATAGCAACTCAGTTTTTTTATTGTAACTGTAGGAATGATAGGGTATGCAATCTTGAACTTCCGATATATCACCAAGTATTAGCTTTATACCAGCTTTTATCCGCGGCTTTGCCCGCGTGGACGGAAAGTTACCATCGGGATAAAAAGTATTCTATTTGTGCTAATCCAAGTTTTAAGCTGTGTAAAATTTCATCCAAAATCGTTCAGCCGTTTTTGCGTGATTGAGTAACAAACGTCCCAACAACAACAACAATTATAAACTCGTATATGTAACACTAAACTCGTTGTGTGGCTGAAAACGCTTTCCGGATAGGACGTTGATTGCTGTACGTCATTATAGTCAGTATTGAAAGCAATGGCAAAATCCAAACAATCCATGGCTAATGAGCCATGGATTGTTTATCAATTGGTAATTGCTAGATTGCTTCCATACTGTAAAATAATAACGAAGTGTATTTATTTTGGTCCAACTAAATACGCTTTCGTCTATAACCTGCGCCCTACAAACTTTATCATGTCCCGATGCATGTATGTATGTGTGTAGGTACTTCGTGGGTAGTCTTTCGATTCCGAGTACCCATATTTACCAGGCAAACATAATTACGTAAGATATTCAGATTAAGTTGGACATGTATACAACTTGACCGGGGAAACTTTGGGGAATAGAATGTACTGTTTGTAGAGGACAAGCTTGAGTAGGGATCCATGCAATTTCTAACTATCAAAAGAATTATTGATAGCGTTAAACGGTGCCGATTATTGATTTTTTCCTTCAAAATTATACCCAGAAAATAAATCTATGGATAAATATGGTGCTTACTAAGTATGTACAGACGCCAGCAAATCAAGCTACCCGAAACTGACAAATTTTCCCAACCAATTTTGAACCTTATAGTTTAGCGATAAAGTTGAAAATATATTAAATCAATTTGACAGATTGTAGTAGCTTGATGAACTGGCGTCTGTATATATAAAACCACTTTTAACTCTCGGCAATCCACTAGCTGCCATTTTTAAATGTAATAAATAAACTCAAGCACGTGACCAGACTACTGACGTTTTTTATTGGCAATGCTTTGATAGCACCTACCAGGAGGTCAGATGAGGTGAAAGGCGTAGGCGTGACGTTTGACAATGCGTTGTAACTTCAGCCTTCATACCTCTACCTTTGTAGTATTGATAGTGTTATGTCATCAAAATCCTACTTCGAGATTCACGACCCCATTAACCTTCCTTGCTTGATTCTATTATTTATTCTGGCAACAACCTTTCACACAAAACAAACACCTAAATCCTTAAACAATCCTGCTTTTAACGCGAAACAAAAGTCCTAACTCGAAATTACAAACAAAGAATTACTGAAACGTAAAAACGAACTTTTATTGCGTTACATTACACAAAAAGGTGTCTGGGTAGACTCCCTCCCCTCCCGCTTCCCCCTCTCACACACCGTATGGTTCTAACGTTCCTCCCAAAACTTGAGACAAACGTTAAACGCTAAAGAAACGAACTTTATTAATCAAACTTAACTAATACAGATTTAATGTCACTGGCGCCCTGGTAGGATCACCCAGGCCCCTGGGATTTAATCGCTATATTAAACTTAGTTTAATTGTGTGAGGGACGTTGGGATACCCAAAAACAGCTGTTATGTAGGTGTACTGGGGTATCATAGAAAGTATAGTAAACCACAATCTTCATAAATGTTGCGCGCAAAGAAGGATGTTCTTGATTCGACATCATTTAAGCAAAAATATACCATAACGTATTATTAAATATGGTAAAATAATTTAACTTTCACCCAAAGGAAGGGTTTCTTTCTTATTACCTTCCTTCAAGTTTGAAACGAGTTACCAGGGTGACTAAGAAAAATTGAATTTCGCGGGCTTATCCCATGAGCTGATTTTTCCAACGTCAGTTAAAACCACGCCCTATTGGCCTCTCAAGTTTTTATATTTCTAAATAAAAAACAACAACAAAAAATGTTTAATTAGTCCCCAATGTTAAGAAAATTTATTTTCAAAGTGCGATGCTCGTTGACCTGGAAAAACAGAGACTTGTAGTGTAAGGGAGTATTTGCACAGCGACTTTTTTGTTCTAAGAAGTCGGGCATTTAAGTCGTGCGACTACAATGCAGTAAAGTAAATCGATGGATTTATATTTGAAGGCCAATTCTCGTATTTCAAAATCGTTCAAATTCAAGTCACAATCTCATCTCCGCGACAATCAATGTCAAAAACTAAAAATATTGATGAATTAGTGGTTTTATGACAGATTGAGACTGAGATTATAATGCGAATGTTATCTATAAACCTAAGTTATCATTGTCCCTCCTCTAATAAGCTATACTAAGTAATAATTGTCCCCCTCTGGTAAGCTAAACTAACGCTTAGTGAGCGATTCGTCATCCTTTAGAGGTCTACTAATGGGTTTGGGCATTTTCTACCAGTCAACCTTTGGGTGAAGCAGAGACAAACAGTGGTAGGTGCAATCATGATTTTGTACCACATAAATATTCTGGATTTGCCGTAGTAATGCCCCCGATACTTGCTGGTTGCTATGTTAGTGTCCTTCCTAATATTTGACTTCATCCAAAAACGTTCAGCCGTTTTTGCATACAAACTTTTTCACATTTATAATATTAGTAGGATAGTCGTAATAATAGGTAGTAGATTATAGATAGATCGCTCTGCAGTGCACTCAAATATATTAAGTATGAATTGCTTTAATTAATATCGTAACACTGAATATTTAGTTTTTGGTGAAAAAAGATATATTTGAATACTTTCAAAATCTTTTTTACACCTAATACTTGACAGCAAACAACAAATATTCAGTGTGAGTCAGTGTTGCATCGTTTTCGCAACTTTTTCCTTAATGCGACTGTGTCTTACTAGAGTTACTACAAAGTCGCCGTGTAAAGAGACCTTTAGTCGAGCGACCAGACGAGCGGAAATAATGGCTTTATCCTATAAAAACATTTCAGCCTCAGGACCCAACGTTTTTCACTCATTAAATATTTGAAGCTCAATTTTATTTTATTTTTTAGATACTATTTAAAGCGTCTTTCATTTGTTTAAAGTACAGAAACAAACGCAGTCGTAAACTCGTGACTGGTTTGATGCTAATGACCATACCCTCATTGCTCGCTTTTATCGATAAGACCGCCCATTGTGTCACCCCTTATAAAATTTCTAAATTTATATCTGTAACTTTTATGGTGTACTTAAGAAAGAGTATTCTATCTATCTATTATTAACGATTATTCATCTACATATTAAATAAAGAGTCAAGTGTCTCGACAGTTCTTCTCCAAGAACTACACTTGGGAACGGGCGACTAACTCAAGTGTTCAACTCCAATAAATTCTAAAAGTATCCTGAAAATAGTCTAATTGAAATAAATTACTCTCTGACGTCTTCGTACTTTATCTAGATTGCCAGTTTTAGTACCTACTTGGTACTTAATATTTTAAAATTAGAGTCAGAAAATTGGCTCAAGTCAGCTATCACAAGGACACTTAAATACGAGGTATTTGCCCCAATTTTACGCCTTTATTGCTTTTTTTTTTATTATTTGAAATGGACTTGCTCTTGACTCTAGTCTAGGTCAAAGCTGATAAGACTTGTGTTGTTACTTATAGCATTATCGGCCTATAAAGTAACACTGCATGAACACAGACCTGTTTTGTGTATACATACATACATATATAATCAGCCTATAATGTTCCCACAGCTGGGACACAGGCCTCCTCTTTGTGAGAGGGAGTAGGCCGTAATCCACCACGCGGGCCCAGTGCGAGTTGGTAGATGTCACATGTCTTCGAGTTTTTTGTTCTAGGACATGCCGGTTTCCTCACGATGTTTTCCTTCACCGTTTTGAGAGCAGTGGTGATGAAATAATTTACACAAAGTAAAGCGCCTGTCAGGGTTCGAACCTACGACCTACAACTCGTAAGTCGCGGCCGTTACCACTGGACCACCACTGCGCTCTGTTCTATCTGTGTTGTATATGCTGATACCCAATTCCTATTAATGTAATGTTAAAATTGATTGTGAATGGGTCAAAGTGAAATATAGAAGATCTTTTGAACAGGTCTGCTTTACATTTTCAGTTATAAATACATACGCATAGCCTCACCTAGGTACTTTAACAGGCCACATTCATAAAAGCATTTACTAGTAAGTAGTTGGTGCTATTCTGTAAAAAAGATCATCGTGATAACTTAGGTGAAGTGAGATTAAAGTGAGCTGTCATGCCACCTGATGCTAGGGATTGACACTATTGACAACTCACTTTAAGCTCACTTCACCTAAGTTTTCACGGTGAGATTTTTACAGAATAACATAACTGGTATATGCTCAAATTATAGGCTACGACGCTGGCACCCTAAACTAAAAAGCATTTACTAGTAAGTAGTTATCTTAATAATATACTGTGCTCGTCCTACAACTACTGGTATATGTTCAAATTATAGGCGAGGAGGCTGGCACCCTAAACACAAGTTAAGTCTTACCTTGGGAGCCAGAGTCAATCGAAAACACTATTTCCCTTAGTTGTAACACTGCATAGTGTTTAGATAAGTGTTTTTGTACAACTAACTATATTTTTTATAGTTTTAACGATTTGGGACGTCACTGGTACATTTTAACAAAATACATCCATCGATTTTTTGGTCTTATATCATGTCTTACTCTTATAAGTATCCACATTCGTACTCAAAACGGGCAGGATACACCTGTGCTTCCAAAGTTCATCACAGGCGATGCGATACGACGGGAACAAGATATTTCACGCGGTCGAACTCGCGGGCAGATGCTAGTTACAAATATTTGTATTTGAAACCATTCTGAGATGAACTTTACGCACATTTCTCACACACAAAGGTTGCCTATTATACTTATACTGTTTCTATGTATGTAATTATGTAAAGCAGGTACCGAAATACGTGTTATTCTCTACCTGTTTAGAAATTATGGTAAGTACCTACCTACCTAGCGAGCTTACCTACATAATAACTAACAATATTAACGTACTTAATCGTCTTATTCCCCCACGACGAGTGTTAGGTACTCTCCGAGTACGTAGATAGACACAATATAACATTAACAATACCTCAGTGCAAAATGCTAGACCCCAGTGAATCAGCATCGGCCGTATATTATGACACACAAGTCCACAAAAGATATACGACCAACAAACAAAAATACACCTTATGTTGTACAAAAATAAGTACGAATTTGAAGAAACGAGCACCAATCTACTAAATAACTAAAACGATCCGAATCAAGACGAAGAAGGTCAAAACTGCGACGGGAATTAGACGAATAGGTCTTTATTACCTCAGTGCGAAGAGTACGTACATGCAGACGCGCTGCACCGGGGGGTTGAAACAACCCTCCGACTTCCCAAAACGTTCAGTCTTCGCCAGTCCAGAGGGCCGAACGGACGCATCGCGCGCGCTCTCCAATTTTCCGAACTTTCAATTCCATATTTGAAAACCAGTGTTTTTTTATTTTTACTTTTTTATTCGGCGGACGATTGGCAGCGGCATTCAGGTAAGTGCAGTTTAATATTCACAACTCTCCACGGAGGACATGTTCGAACAATCAAACGATTCCATTTTTCGTGTTTTACGAGTAAACTTCGATAGTTAATCCAACGGTTTTCCGTCGGGAGGGCTTATTAAAAAAGTTTAAGTTTAGGCTGTGTATTTAAAGAGTCATTGGAGAGTATTTAAAACGTTTTGGTCAGGAGAATTCTTCATTTTATGGCAGTACCTATTATAACTTAGTTTTAGAAGGACGTAATTTTCCTGTATTTTTTTACTTTATGTTTGACTTCGGTAATAATGAATGTGCTTTTACGCTGTCTTGTTATACAATTAGCAGGTTCTTTTGAACTAACAATTACTTGCATTTAAACTATTGATTTTCTTTTTGAAGATTAGCTACACAAATTGTATCAGTTTATAACTGATCCTCACTGGAGACGAAATTATTTTCAGAAAGAACAACCATCTATAGCCACGGTTGCTCTCTGCGTCTTCGACACTTAGATCATTAAACCCAGGATTCCTGACGATGTTTCCTTAAATCATTATTCGTGTCTAAGATTAACTGGAAATGTACTGTACACATTTTAATTTACAAGAAGGCTAAATCTCGTACTTAAAAAACGTTCAAATACAATTCGCAATCTCATCTCGGCGACAATCAATGTCAAAAACTTGACGTAAATGTAGAGAAATTAGAGGTATTTTTGATAGATTAAGACTGAAATTAGAATGCGAACGTTCTTAAAAATACGGGAATAGCCCCCCGGTCGGTTCAAATAGATAATAGGACTAGAGGGGTAATTCTCGTAATTTTAAGAACGTTCACAGTCTGATCTCGGTCTCAATGTGTCAATTATATCTCTAATTTCCCTACGTTATTGACAAGTTTTTGACATTGATTGTCGCTGAGATGAGATTGCGAATTGAATATGAACGATTTTAATTACGGGAATAAGCCTTCAGAAATCATACCAACAAAAAAGGTTTTCGTAAAAAATCATCATAACGTAATTCCTCAAAGTAATTTATCTTCGTAATACCAGCAATTTGTACAGCCCGACAGAACACATTTCGCACCTAATTTGTGATTAAGATAACTAATGTCGTATCACCGCAAATAAATTAAATAATGGCTCGCAATCTACGCACGCGGGTAATTGGGTACTTCACCCTAATGATCGGGGAACTGACGGTCACCACACTGTAGCCTGAAATATTGCTTACAAATAAGGATTAAAGCCTTAAGGGGACTACAGGACCTAAACGCAAAAAACGCAAGTTTTATCATGCCTAAAAGTATAAGATTGACTACAGTAAACTAAGTCAGAAAAATATATGATATTCTTCAGGATATATGCTAGTTAGATAGTGTGTTGAAAACATAATACAACTAATTTGACGTTAGAAAAAAATCATGAAGATACCTCTAAAACTTTCTTTTCACAATAAAAACCATACTAATTTACATACAATAATTCTAAATTTTGTATAGATATATCATTTTGTATAGAGAATATGTCAAACTGTATAGGGGCTTGTGGCTAAGTAATATCAGCCGCACGGGTCGATCGATCAGGTTAAGCTACGCTTGCCGCGGTTGGTCCGTGGATGGGTGACCATCTTTACATACCAAGACCCCTCCGTGCCTCGGAAAGCACGTTAAGCCGTTGGTCCCGGCTGTCATTCGTGGATCTTTGGCAGTCGTTACGGGTAGTCAGAAGCCCGAAAGTCTGACAACCAGTCTTACCAAGGGGTATCGTATTACCCAGTAACTGGGTTGTGGAGGTCAGATAGGCAGTCGCTCCATGTAAAATACTGGTATTCAGCTGCATCCGGTTAGACTGGAAGCCGACCCCAACATACTTGGGAAAAGGCTAGGCAGATGAGATGAATATGTCAAACTGTCAGATTTATTCATTAGATAAGAGTTACCTGGATAATGAAAAATCAGCTTTAAGAGAAATAATGGAATGAGGCGTTTATTTGCGGAAATCATCTGTATTATTATAAATTTTCTTTTTGAGAATTTAATGCGGAAGGTTTATATATAGGTATAATAAATTAATATTCAATGTGCTAGAAATAAAAAAACCTCGATGTTTTGTCAAGTCCCAAATATCGTGCGAAGTAGGGGCGGGTCGCTAGTCTTATTTGTATCTATAACTAGATATATACCCTACATGTAATAAAATAGTAACGAAGTCAAAACTGTATATATACTCGTATATCGTTTTTTAATTAACGTCTTTTTTTAAGTAAAGATTCTGATACCGAAAATAAATAAATATGAATAAGAATAGGAAAATATTTTTTTAGAATTATTGTCCGTTTGTCTGGATGTATGTTCCGGATTGACGCAAAACGGCTGAACGAATTTGGATCTTATGAACAACTTTTACTATGGGACCAAACCTGAAATCGCGAAAAAAAATCAGCTGTTCCATACATTTATGTTCGCATAACTCGTATAAAAATGTAGGGAACAGCTGATTATTTTTTTACGATTTCAGGTTTGGTCGATTTTTGGTTGATTTTTGGTTGATTTTTGGTGGTATCATTATGAACAACTAGTTGTTCATAATGATAAGTACAATGGCCCCTTAAGAGGTTATCCATTAATTAGCGGACACCCTGTATATAAAATTTGAAAAAGTGAAACTTCACGCTTGTAAAATCGTGGGCAGAAGTTATAAAAGTTAAATTTTTCCACTTCCCTCAAAGGTTAAAATTAGATTTAAGTATAATTTCCCCGTGCCTCGCGTGTTGCGGATATATCAATTAGCAGTCGAACTTCTTGTTAACAACGTTGAAACTTTGTCAAGTTAATCAGTTGGTTTGAACCATCAAATACATATTATTCACAACCCTAGCACCTACGTAAAAACTTTGAACCTTTGAACTTTGTATTTATAAACTCTCACCAAATATGCTCCGTTCTTGTCATTATCTTACCAACGAAGAGAAACTAAAGGACTTCGACTTTATTTATATATACTTTATTGTACACCACAAAAATACATAACATGAAAAAAAAACATCAAACACTACAAAATATACAATGGGCGGCCTTATCGCCTATTGACTTTTTTCAGTTTGAAATTATAGAGTTTTGAAATCATTGATAAATAAATAAATAATTTATTTTGGACCAAACACTTGTGCACATATCATAAACCTGCCAAACTGCATGACAGTTTGTCTGCAGGATTAGCGCTCGTCTTAAATATTTGGTATCAACAATCTGATTAAACATCTAAGTAGTTAAATACATATACTTTAAATGGACGGTAAGAAGATTTAACAGTAGCGCAACTAATTATTGTCGCATTTTGCGACAATTTCATTAAGCAGTTCAGTTTTTAATTTAATCTTTAGTGTAGAGTAGATGGAGGTTTAAAGCTGATAAAATGTTGGCGATTTTTTTACGCTGATTCTGCTTTTGAAGCCGGTTTTATACGTCTTGTGACACAAATTGCAAAACCTAGATAAGATCGACTGTTGTTTTTTTTTTTCGGTATAGCACTAAACTGCAATAATGTTTCTGTCAATCTTTTCTTTACAGTGGCTATTTTTTTTAATCAATACTTTTGTGTCAACATCGTGTATAATAAATTTTATACAAAAATTACTACGCAGATCATATCTTAGAGCGGTTCTGCACTACATCCGATCCGAATCCGAATTAAAGATCCGACTTCAATCCGAATTAAGAATGTTCTAAATTCGGACGGATAGAGTTCGGATCTAGTGCTCAACCCCTCATACAAATAAGACTATGCTCATTTCGGATTTTTCTCGGATTCGGTTCGGATGTAGTGCAGAACCGCTCTACTCTCTACTTATAAATACGTCATAAGTCCGTACGCAAAATACGCGCATTGACGTGGAGTTGCGGATACCAGCCCGTATTACCTATTACCTATACGTCATAAGTTTATTGAAAACATGTTTTTACCACAACCTTCTGCCATGGAAATGTTGTGTTTTTCAAAAATATGTTCTACTAGCTTTTGCACGCGGTTTCGCCCGCGTGGATGTCGGAAAATATTCCTACGCGAACGTAGGCTGTACGAATTTGAATGAAATTTGGCACATACATGCCAAATGATATCCAAACTCGTTCAGCAGTTTTTGCGTGATTGAGTAATAATCATGCAAACCTATAAACTTTCACATAATATATTAGTAGGATATTATAATACCTACATATTTTAGTAGGTAATACCTACCTCTCTCTCTCTCCTAATCTTCTTAACAAAAAACCGATATTCTGAATCATAAAGCAAAAAACGCAAATTTAACTTAGTTAGGATGGAAGCCAGACAGATAAACCAGTTATCCGATAAGTCTGGATTGCAGGATCCTTCCTCTCTACCTTCGTTTACGTGATATTAATAATGAACATCGAACTGAGCAGTTTACACCGAAATTTCCATTTTAAGAAGAATAAGTATGGTGAAGCACTTGTGGCCCTATGGTGACGGCCGTGACTTACGAGTTGTAGGTCGTAGATTCGACCCCAGACAGGCGCTTTCCTTTGTGTAAATTGTTTCATGTAGGTGAAGAAAAACATCGTGAGGAAACCGGCATGTCCTAGAACCAAAAAATCGAAGATATTTGACATTCTACCAACCCGCACTGGGCCCGCGCGGGTAAATTACAACTTCTCGAAGAGAGGAGCCCGCTGATAGAATAAAATAGAATACTCTTTATTATGTACACCATATAAATTACAGACATAAATATAGAAACTTTACAATGGGTGACGCAATGGGCGGTCTTATCGCTAAAAGCGATCTTTTAAAGACAACCTTTGGATGGATTAAAAAGAGGAAGGCCAGACAAATACTATAGGTAGTCTGTGTGTGTGTCTGTGTGGTCGCTGATTACGTATGTATGTTATGTGCAGTGACATGAACACACAGAAACTTAGGTACTGAAACCTTGAAAGTCTTTGTTATATTCAAACTTCAAATAGACATTTCTAACCAGATATCCAGTGTACCAAAATCAACCATACCTACATACTCGTTTTCCATCGTCAAAGTCAAAGTCAAATCATTTATTTCATATAGGCACACTAAAGGCACTTTTGAACGTCAAAAATTATAGTAAAACGAATTGATTCTAGTCGCCCATTCTAAAAGGTAGTTTTCGTATGGAGAAGAATGGGCAAGAAACTCCACCGTTACTCTTTTACAATGTTTTACAAGTTTTGTATACATTAATTATATAATTATAAGTGAAGACGATGCATCTAGTATAAAAATTAGTCTGCCAACAAAAGGTAAAAATAATTAAAAATAAAGCCTGTCATTTTCGTTAATCAACCTTCATAAGTATTATATCTACCCACAAACGCATTTCGCATTCAGATCGTCTAAATAATACGTGTTCATAATTAAACAATTGTAAATTCCACTTTTATCTATCCTCTATAATATTATCTCTGGGGGTTAGATAAGGTGGATACTGCGTCCTGAATATTAAACGTGGGTTACGTTTGGTATATTAAATATCATCGATTTAAATTTCGCCATTATGTTTCAGTTGGAAACTTGCGATTCTAACCTCTTCGCACGGTTTTAACGAGTTGAAAAATCACTGAGAGCTGTTTATCCTATACATATTATGTATCGAATTTTAAATGTATTTTACACATGAAACCTTCCGGAATAAATGCCCTTAATGATGATGAAAACCAACGCGTGTTTTAGAAAAACAACACGGTCAGACAGATAGGCATGAAAAACGGCTTTAATTTATAATATTAATGTACATAGTAGTAAAAACTATCTAACTATTTACAGTATTTGTGTCCTTCCCCTTTTTAATCCATCCAAAGGTTGTCTTTAAAAGATCGCTCTTAGCGATAAGACCGCCCATTGTGTCACCCATTGTAAAGTTTCTATATGTATGTCTGTAATTTATATGGTGTACATAATAAAGAGTATTCTATTCTATTCTTTATTTCGTTTCATTTTCTGTACAATTTATTAATGAATCTACATTAAGTATATTTACTTACATATTTTAAAACGCTAACAGTCTTAATCCTTGCATAATAAATACTAAGTCGCCGAAATGTCTGTAAGCGCTTAATTTCCGAATGACTGCACCAAATCAAAGAAAATTTTAGAAATTCGAAAAAACGGTACCCCTGCGAAGCTGGAGCGAGCCGCTAATATAATATTAACAAGTAGGTATATAAAAAGGAGGGAAAATACTCAAAGAGCATAAAAAAATTCGTCCGCATCGCTGTCAATAGGAAACGTGCCCAAAAAGCTGGCAGCATTGCCACGTTGTATGGCAATGCTGATTCTTTGGCCAAAAAATAGGCTGGTCACGCGAAAAGTCGACCAACCGCTTGGCGATGTCTCGAAATACTAAGTGGGCACTCGGACCCCATGGCCCTTGTGTTTCAACCCCAAACTGCTCGAACATTATAAGTTCCAAAGAGATTGGAGTATTTGCGCCGTTTGATGTTTTCCGCACCTGCAGCAGCCGCCCCAGCACAGCCCACCGTACTTGGAAGTTGGGATGGCGAAGGGTGTCGACACACATTGCATCCCACACCACAGGCCTACCTACCTTCCAAGGCATTATGGTTATTTCGTCTAGTCTCTTCCCATCGTCGCGTGCCAAGCCATTGGGTTCTAAAACAGCTGGCACCCCGGCGGTGACAAGAGCACGAAATTACGAGAATTGCACATCTGCTCTGTGATCACAGTAACCACAGAAGGATTGTCATACTGCTCCGTGTACTAGGAACCCAGGTTTATAAAGAGATTGTTGGGTATATCATAGCAAACCGTGACAAAATTCCAATTTAAATTTTAAAGCCGCGAGAAGTTTTGTAGGCAGGTTTTTTTTTTATTCTACAAATGACGCTCACAGATACTTTGGCAAGCCCGCTACGCCAAACAAATATTAATAGATCATAAATTAATGGAAAGCCCGAACAGCCGAATGTTCATTTAAATTGATTCAATATTCAAAACATTAGCACATTGATTGAAAAGCGAACACGGTGAATTTACATGTCGATACGTTGCTAGGCATTTCTGATCTCCCAGTTATGTATTCGTTAGTAAAGTATAACGTTACGATTGTATTCCCAAAACGGTTGGACAGGGGTGTTATAGTGACGTATAATACAGGCAAAAATATCGTCAAAACCACAATATGTTTTGTTATGATGATTTCCGACTAAGAAAAGTCGGCCTGGCGTTTACAAGGCGGTTGTGAGTGTAAATGCCGGAAGGGTCGACCTTGAAGGACATATAACTATAATTTTTTATTTTTTTATAACTGACCGTATTAGTGTTGATGTTCTCCAAAAAGGTCAGATACATAGTATTTGTAACCAGCGTGTGTGCATGACCAGTATGAAGGTAAACGAAGCAGAAGAATATGTTAGGATCGTAACAGGTTCTGTAGTTTCTACCTACCCCCATGGGAAAAAGTCGTACGATAATGTACAGACGCCAGCACATCAAGCTAACCGAAACTGTCAAGTTTTTCCAATCAACTTTGAACCTTACGCTTTTATGATAAAGTTGAAAATCTATTAAAGAAATTTGACAGATTGTAGTAGCTTGATGTGCTGGCGTCTGTACCTATGTATGTAAACGTCTTCTAATATCAACAAAACATTTTCAGCGTGGTGGCTATATTGTCTTCTCCCAAGTAACACCCCTTACGAATCTAATCGATTGAATACCATTCAAAGTGTTTGTCAACACTGACCAATCAGAGCAGCGACAGTGTTTATTAGGGGCTCTAGACCAATTAGCAGAGTTACACGAAGTTTACTCACAATTGCAGGGACTGTGCACTTTCTGAACTAGTAACCCAGTTTACAATGAGATAATAATGATTAATATGAGCTCAAATGTGCAGTTGCCGTCTTCTTAAAAGCCCAATGACAAGTGTGTGTGTCCGGAATAACTCTATAAAACTGAGGGAGGCAGATGGTAGTGAAACAACATTCTCCAGTAGGATAAAGAGAAGAGATCATATCAACTATTTATTTTCCAGATGTGATGATTAGGGCCTCCTCAGAACTCCGACATTTACAAACCGATTTGAAAAAATCTCTTTTGCTTGAAAGGGGTATAGGGTGGTCTTGTATAAATTTGGTCAAGTTCTGATGCTTCAATTATACGTATTTTTTCCAGTTACTACGGAACCCAATAACCTATAGACATATAGCTACTGATGTCATTACAGATCGCTACTAATATAAACCAGAGATAGATAGGTTTGTATGTCAAAACTGGTGATAGATAGGTAATTGGGTTCGGCCTTTAGTGCACATATGTTGATGATGCCCGGTTGAATTTCAATTTAAACATATTAACCCCGTAGTAGTAATTAAAGCTTTTAAGCAAATTAAGATCAAATTGACCGAAGATCTTTGGGGAATGTCCATTAAAGTCTGTACCTCCATAATTGAGACTATTGCGCCTTACTTAGCCTTAGTATTTAATTCGTGTGTTGATCAAGGAGTCTTCCCCGATTTAATGAAATACAGTAAGGTAAGACCACTTTACAAATCCGGGGACAGTAAAGACACCAATAATTATAGACCCGTATCCGTGTTGCCGGTTTTCAGCAAGGTGTTTGAAAAGATAATGCTTAATCAAATGCTCAATCATTTTAACACGAATAAAATCCTTCACGATCAACAGTATGGTTTCACCAAAGGACGTTGTACGACCGACGCCGGTGTAACCTTATTAAAACACATTTTTAACGCGTGGGAAGAGGCTCAAGACGCCATAGGTATCTTTTGTGACCTCTCCAAGGCATTTGATTGCGTCGATCACGAAACCTTGCTTTTGAAACTTGGGCATTACGGACTTGGAAAACTTGCACTCAGTTTAGTTAGTTCTTATTTAAATGATAGACAACAGCAAGTTCAAATAAATGGTGTCAATTCACATGGTTTAACAGTAAAAATGGGTGTGCCACAAGGCTCGATATTGGGTCCTTTCCTATTTTTAGTCTATATTAATGATCTACTCCATTTATTAAATAATCAACCACAAATGGTGTTATTTGCTGATGACACTTCCTTAATTTTTAAGGTAAATAGACGTGCTACAAATTTTGACGACGTAAATAACGCCCTAATGCAGGTCCAAAATTGGTTTACTGCTAATAATTTAGTATTAAATGGAAATAAAACTAAGTGCATAAGATTTTCTTTACCAAATGTCAAAGGTAGTGATTATGAGATTATATTGAATCAAGAGAAACTAGAATTCGTCGATAAAACTGTTTTCCTAGGGATCACGCTCGACTCACGGCTACAATGGGGTCCTCATTTAACATCTCTTGCAGGACGGCTAAGTTCAGCAGCTTATGCTGTTAGAAAAATCCGTCAATTTACTGATATAGATACCGCGAGACTAGTCTATTTTAGTTACTTTCATAGTATCATGTCTTACGGTATTTTACTTTGGGGACGGGCTGCAGACATCGATTCTATTTTTATTCTGCAGAAAAGAGCCATCAGAGCCATATATAATCTCCGCAGGCGTGATTCTCTAAGGGAACTGTTTAAGGAAATTAACATCATGACGGTGCCTTGTCAATATATCTACGAAAACATCATGTATGTAAGGAAAAATTTACATCTTTTTAACAAAAGAGGTGAAAGACATAATTATAGTACTAGAAAAAGGGACCTATTAGTTCAACCAGGTTTCAGACTGGCTAAAGTAGACTCATCTTTTATGGGGTACTGTTTAAAATGTTATAATAAAATACCACCCCACATTCTTCAACTGAATGAGACAAAATTCAAGTCTTGTATAAAACGCACACTATGCAGGCAGGCATATTATAAGTTAGGGGATTACATCGCGGATAGAAATGCCTGGCTCAATGCTGGTCCTGCTCCACAACCACAACTAATTGATTAACACATGAAAATACTGTTGGAGCTGCTGAAGATTGTGGGACTGTCTTTGCATTGTATAAACTCAATTTTCTTTGTATTGTATAATTGCATAGCACAGATGTGAGTTCTATGTACTATAGTGCTACCATTTACCGGGTAATATGTCTTTCATTGACTTGAATGAGCCCTGGCGGCTGATAGTATGTCATGCTCACACAAATGTCTCGCTGACGGTGGCGTGTGTGTTGGATCATTTAGCTCCCTTCAAAATGGTTGAGCTGAATGGTGCTGATCTATGCGTCATGTTCGTGAACGGGCGCCGTCAGTTGGGGCTGGTCATCACTCAGCTGCCTCGGCTTATTTTGAATTATTTTATTTTGAATTGTTGTTTTGTTACTATTTGCTGTACTCTGGACGCTTTTAACGCGTAGTAAGTTTCTTTTTTTACATCGTTCTCACATAATTATAAATTCAAAATAAATGATGTAACTAATATTTTTGTAAAACTATAATTTAAAAGAGTGTCCATGGAGTTTCTTGCCCGTTCTTCTCCATAGGTACCTACGCTTTGGAATGGGCAACTAGCTTCATATTTTCTGACTGACCGACTTCTTGACAATTCAAAAGTGCCTGTAAATGGTTTAATTGAAATAAATGCTTTGAGTTTGAGTTTGAGTTTGAGATGTTATCGTAATAACTTCCAGTCACTGGTATTTACTTAGCAAGTGAAGGTATACGAATTTATGTGGGGTAGGTACCACAGCTAAAATGTGAAAAATAAAAACCTTAATCATAAAAAAAACCGACATCCAAAAACAAAACCAAAGACACCGACTCCGAAATGAAAGTAATTTTTCACTTATAAGTGTATTTTTTGGAAGTCGGTTGCTTTTTTTTTTGGAGTGGTTTTTCTTTCAACTATTTGCTAATCCCATGTTTAGAAGTACCTGTCGATGTGGACACTTGAGGGAGACCCATGTCCAGCAGTGGATTTCTGTCGGCTGAAACTATGGTGATGATGTTTAGAGATACCTACCTAAATGATTAGGTACGGACTGACTTCATGCGTAGACAAAATGGTAAAAACATACCTCTCAGGTCACAGAAAGGAAGATAGCATATTTTTCGGAGGCACTTGTTGTAGACAGATATCTTCATGCCAATAAACCACTTGTCTTTACTGCTTAGAGGCTTGCGGGCTGAATATTTTTCTTATAATATAGAAAATGTCCTAGTTCCTAGTTTTGGTACGCTGCCTAGCTTTGTACTTAAAATAAATAACCACAATAAGGACCATATTTCGTGATTAGTCTAATTTTCTGTCTGTTTTGTAATAAGTTTATACGCTAATCCAAAATGCTCATTGGATACTGAACCCTAATTGAATAACACAGTATAAATCATCATCTGAATCATTTTGAAGATTATTGCTAATCCATTGCTTCGTAATGTTCGAAAAAATTGTCTGCTCAACAATGTAAATAACGCAATGAATGTTGTTGAACTGTCAAAATGAAAACCATTGCTACTGTTACGATGGGTGTTGTGTACGCAATTACCCCGCTTGTTTAGGTACATTAGTTTGTCTGCATAATGCTAACAAATATACACAAATTCAAGAAGGCTTTGTTTGTCTCACTATCAATGGATAACGATAACAAATAGATGGAACCATAAGCAATCTATGGGACCCATAAGGCCTCCATGTACCAGGATATCAGAAAACAATAGAGGGTATCAGCTGTTTATCTTCCGCAGATCGTAACAATAAGTGATAAAGGTCAGGGCAGACGGGTTCGCAAAACGTCGGTATGTAGGTACTTAATGTCTTCGAGCGAACGATGTGTGGATTCGGCTAGCGAGGATGGGGAAGCTTTTCACATGTACCAGGTTTACATAGGTATGTATATGTATGTACCAGTTCATCAATTAGGCCGATTTGGGGGCTTTGATCATTAGTGAATATGCTTGTTTATCGTATAACTGGAACTATTCTCTTTGAAGATTATTTTTCTAAGACTTCCGAGTCTGTTTAATACATGCTTTTCAGCACCCTAAATGTGTAATGCACTATTACTCTCAATTTGAATCATTTTGAAGTATATTACTAATCCATTGCTCCGTATGTTCGAAAAATGTGTCTGCTCAACAACGTAAATAACGCAATGAATGTTGTTGAACTGTCAAAATGAAACCCATTGCTACTGATAGTGTGTTACGCAATTACCCTGCAGTTTTGTTTACAAGTTCTTCATCATGTAGGTCTGTCTCAAGAAAAAATCAAAGATTAAAACAATAAAATAAATTGGAGTTTTCGTTTGATGAACTTTAAGGTAAATAAAAGCCCATGATAACTATTTTGCTAAATAATAAAGACACATACAAAATCACTATCTATTTTTTTTTTTTTTTTTTTTAATCTCAAGTACTTACATGCTTAACTAATTGATGCACATTAAGGGGGCAGTTTGTAAATCGATTAATGTCATTTTAATACAGCTAATTTTCATCCTTAAATAATTAAAAGTACAAAAATTACAGTCACACTTTCGCTGTACAGTCAAAACAAACCAAAATGTGTGATTGTATGCATGCGTAGATTTCTAATGTGATTACTTACAATTCTTTCAAAATTCAGTGTAGATAATATGACTATAACATAACATTCTAATTAGGGTGTTTGGTGGTGTGCGTTCATTCCGGGACGTGGTGTATAGGTACAGGGTTATTGGAAAAACACCAACAACCTATTTATGTTCGTATAACTCGTCAAAATGTAGGGAACAGCTGATTTTTATTTCGCGATTTCAGGTTTGGTCCCATAATAAAAGTTGTTCATAATGATGAGTACAATGACCTCTTAAGAAAGTTGTTGGTGTTTTTCCAATAACCCTGTATAAATTACTAGCTTCTGCCCGTGAATTCGTCTGCATGAAATTTCTTGGCCCCGCGACCCACCCCTCGCATGGCCTGCCCGCGCTATTTCTACGTTTTCGCTCAGCGTTTTTTCTGACGGATTTTGTTTTTGATCAACTCCTAAGGGTCCTAGCGTCATGTGAAGTAGCCTTTGCCTACCTCGAGAATTGAGCTACCAAATGCAAAAATATTTAAGTGAAAACTTCTTTAGGCGCGTTGGGCATTTTTTGAGATGGAAAAAAACCATTGTTTTCGCGCCACTGTTACCGTAACCGACACCGCTTCGGATGTGTTCGGCTATCCTCGGTTTTAATGTATTTCCGATATATCAGTGAGTGATGGCAAAGTTTTCTGTTTGTGTTTTGTTTATATGACGATTCAAAAAATACACACGTAATTGTTCAAGTTTTCACTTCTGTCTGCACTCCCGGAGTGTCATTTTTTAGTTTTTTTTTTCAAATCCGACTGGTAATTCCAGAGATTAGATATAAATTGTGACCCATTTAAATACTAATAACTATCCGTAAAGCGTAGACTCAAATATTTCAGCCCTAAAATAGGATAGTTGACATTAGGATCCTAAACTAATCCCTCACGTTACTTAGGACGGGACTATCAAAAACATCGAGTGAGGTGACAATGACATTAATCGGGGTCTGGCTATGATACCCTAGTATTATGTTGGAGTCCTTAAGGCATTCCACTCAGAATATCTAATAGAAAATGGCGAACAAAAAGCCGCATAGAAATATTGTGCTTTTACATAATCGAAATATTGATAGTTGTTTGATATATTATGGTCAATAATTTTGTAAGTAATGTCAATATTTGTTTACATTATTATTACTTATTATAGTAGCTGTCATCTATACAAATAAATAAAATCGAAGTGTCTATTTGTAATGTTTAAATAACGGCTTTTTACTAAGTTCTGATTTCTCCAACGCCAGATAACTTTATCGGAGGAATAATTTTGAATTTTTGACAGTTCTTCCATAGAGTAAGTAATGTTCATTATATGTAAGAGTTCTTCAATACAATAACTATCGGACGTCAATTTTATTCCAGCCCTAAATGCATATGAAAGTATAATTATACATATGACACTTACCTATAACAAAGAAACAATGTTTTAAATTTTGTGGATGACTGAAAACGGCTGGACCAATTTTGACGGGACTTTCACTGGCTGATGTTATAAAGAGTAATTTATTAGACTACATTTATTTTAGAAAAAGAATCGAGGTTCGACGCAAAAAAAAAAACTTAAAAAGGGAAAAAAATATTCTTCCTTTTCAATTGAGGACTTATACATACACGACACACGCAAGCGACACGTTATTGATACCCGTTATCCACGCGAATGAAGTCGCGGGCAGAAGTCAGTAAAATATATTATAGGTATATGAAACTTTCTGTGATGTAAAGACTTTAAACATGCAGACTGGCGAAAATGGCTACCTAAAGGGGAACTGAACATCTCTGCTCACCCTTCAGAGAATACAAGCCAAACGTAATGACATCACAAAAATTCCATATTTAATATGTCACCCCTTTATTACAAAACAAGGTTTTTCTTTAGATCAGGTTTAAACCACCAAGCCAGTTATTGAATTAAGAACCTACTCGTAACTGTTATAGAAATGGAGTTCTTTATACAAAAAAGACAGATTAGATCAATGCTAAGTTGTCATTTTAGTATTAAGAACTTTGCCCACATATCGATATAAAGTTCGAAATACAAAGACTGATTTCGTTTTATAATAGGAAACAAAATGAGGTCAATCTTCTCACATCCAGTTTGGTTCTTCTAGACTAACACCTCGAATTTCATCTCTATTTTATATAAAAGAAAGTCGGGTTAGTTACACCACTCAAGAACCACGGGACCGAATGACCTTTGGTTTGTTGGAGTTTTCTCCGCCCCGAATAGCAGAAAAACCATTAAAACATGGGAAAAATTCTCGAAGAAAAAAAATTTTTCTCAGACATTTTGTATATCGGCTTTTTTGATTCTGAGGCGGTATATGAAGTTCGCCGGGTCAGCTAGTATTCACATAAAGTAGAAATGTTCTTTTGTTCATAGTCACACGATGTGAATCGAAAAGCCATTCAGAAGTTCGACAATTGCCTCTCTGCATACGTTCGCGAGATTTTTAGAGCATAACGTCATTTTGACAAAAGGCTTTGCTCAATACTCGTATGTACTTACCTATATTAATGTTCGTACTTCGTGAGAGATCAATGGGAGCAGGTGCAGTAAAAGGAAAGTAGGTTTTATATTCCTTAGATGAAAAGGCTTGAGAAAAGAGGCTTTCGGCTGTCAGTTTCGTGAATTAATGACTCTGTAGAGGTGTGAGGAACAGGGTGTAAAGTTCACTCAACCTCCACAGAAAAAGGAGGATCCTTCGACCAGACGCGTGTTGTTTGGTGCGCTACTGCCCGTCAATTGATATCGGGACGTTGATGCTAGTTGCGCGGTAAATTCTGCTTGCGCGATGCAGAATTTTGCGTGACGTCATTGTGATGCGTAGGTCGCATGTGGCGATGTAGATGTTGCTACAACTTAAATACTTGTTTAACTTGAGAATAATCGAAGAAGGATCGGGGTGATGGTGCATGGCATGAAACATTCACAAATTCTCTTCTATTTAGGTGTTAATGCTTTTACAAATGAACATACCCTCTGGCTGGGACACGCAATGGGGGTCTCGATACGTAATGGTCACCAATCCACGAACCGACCGCGGCAAGTTAAGCTTAACCTTCAATTGATTCGTGCGGTTGTTATTATTTAGCCAGGAGCGGCTAGACATCCCTGTCTCCTTTGATCCTGTCTCCTCCATTTTCCTCATCCTTACCAAGTACATTATTCTTGTACGAGATGTAAGTATTGCGAGCGACATCATTAGCTGCTCCTCTAGTAATAACGACAATGTCCTGTAGATAAAGTTTACCGACGACTTGTCAACCTATACAATGCCAGTATAAACTGACCTCTCTGCATTGTACAGAAAGCCTATATAAATTACTAGCTGAGTCCCACGGTTTCACCCGCATAAGTGTCGATCCCGTGGTAATATCGGGATAAAAAGTATATATATATAGCCTATATGTTAATCCAGGGTGTCAGTTACCTCCATACAAAATTTTATCAAAATTGGTCCAGCCGTTTGAGCGTGAAGAAGTAACAAACATATAAACACACACACTCACAAACTTTCGCCTTTATAATGTTAGTGTGATAAGAATGAATAGAATGAATGAATGATTAGTGGTGAGTAGGTGTGTACAAACACTTTTACACAATCTATTTTAAAAACTAGAAGAGGTCGGTGTTTTCTATCTGACTCTGACTCTGAGAACAAAGGCCGAAACAAACTCAGAGGTCGCAGTCTCTTTTAAAATCCAGGCATTCCAATTGGGTAATACACTGAAAGAAATCCCTAATCCATTGTTTCATACTTTCGAAAATATTGTCTGCTCAACAACGTAAATAACGCAATGAATGTTGTTGAACTGTCAAAATGAAACCCAAAACCCATTGCTACGGATAGCAGGTCAGCTTAAACTGGAAATTTGCAGCTTCAAATGTCCTGTAAGTACAGTTTACCGACGGTCGCTCATTATCTCATTGCCGACGGTCATTTGTTCATTAAGGGGACGTGTCACCTCTGGGAAGTCTGTTTTTTTACTTTATTTCTAAGGATTGCTTGTTTGAAACAACGTGCCTCATTTATTAAAGTCTTTGGGGCTTTGTTTATCATGTTTCTGATTGTCAGCAGGAACCTGACATACTCGTAGAAGCAAGTTTTTGACACTTAAAAAAATAAGTTCATATTTAACTTATTTTGGCGCTTCTACTGGTTGGGAGTCGAATAGTATTCTGTAAAAACAGGTTCGTGGTAGATTTTACTACTAATAACGAAATGATACATGCATGATACATTTTTACAGCTTTTTCCCTGTCCCTGGAATAGGAGTGAGGCGTATATATCGTAACAGCTAAATATAACAGGTATCACAATATAACAGACTGTAACTGTGACAAGTAAACTGAAAAAAACAGCTTCTGTTCCACGACGAGATAACAGAACAGTCACAAGCTTTTCCCTATTCATGCTTATGACAGTTACCTTAGTTAGAATAAGATAAAAAATGTTACTGATACACTGTGACACCCTGTTACATCGTCCGTCACAAGCTCTTTCCTTTTCTCGCATAGGTGTAACACCTTAGTTAGAAAGAGAAGTACCTTCGTGTATCAGCTGTGGTAACAGAGAACACACAATAGTTTGTTCCCACAAAGTATGAAATAACAGCCTGTTATTTTATAACAGGTTTTTGGAATTTTTAATTACGTGGAACAGGAACAGGCGGAACAGATATGCGATTTTTCCTGTTACAACCCACTCCTACCCTGGAATTGAAAATGTAAATACCGAACATAGGTTCGATAAGGTGTAGATTTTGAAATATAGACAAGATGGCCGGATTTATAGCCCGTATCCAAGTTCTCCTAACATCGAGTAGAGAGAAACGGTTTCGGTAACATGAGACATTTTAATAGACCCACTTATTTCGCTGGATGAGACTCGCACATACCAGGAAAGCATGATAGAAAGGAGGTCTGTACTCAGCAGTGGGTTGCAGTTACGATCATGACTGATGAGTCATTCATGATGATTTTTCTTTGATAAATAGTTATTGCCCTAGAACGCTTCTGAGGTTCCTAGACTGGTTGTTCCCACCATTTCATTTGAATACTTAAGATATTCCTAATGATATATTTAGGCTTAGACTAGCGTTATTGACGCCGTCCCAAGTAGGTAATACATTTCATAAAATTCTTGAGATTGCTCTTTCTCCACTTTAAATAAATTGCGACCGAAAAAAGAGGAAAATGTGTCGAACGTGACTCATTCTGAACGACAGAACCATTCGTCTGGCCACAACCTTATACTAACATAGGTACATAACATAAACCTTGATAGACTTTTGCATCTCTCTTGGGACCAGCAAGCGAACGACGTCTGGCATCGTCTGTCTCTTTCTAACAATCTTCTCCAAGTAATAACTTTCAAGTAATAATTTCAACAGTCGTGGTCTCTAGAACATACATAAAGTTTTCGAAGAAGTAAACTTTGTTGCCTGGACGACCGACCAACAGAGGAAGTTTTTACTTATAAATTCATAAAAAAATCAGCTGTTTCATACATTTTGGTCAAGTACTTAGGTATTGAACTTTTGTATTAAACAGCTGATTCTTTTTTTTCGTGATTTCAGAGTTGATCCCATAGTGAAAGTTGTTCAATATTCATGGATAGAACACCCTGTAAAAATTTTAATGGTGATAAAAAAATATTTTTGTATATACATATATTAGTGTTAGATTGTATATGGTATTTAAGATTTCTTAATAAGCTTGTAAATAAATTATAAATATCGATGAAAAAATATGTTAATAAAACATACTTAATTACAAGAAAAAAAACCGTCATAAAACAGTAAATATTACACAGGTTTTCTCATAATTTCAAGCATATTTATATTCATAAGTGTTTAATATTCGAAGTCCACTCTACCGAAAATCGTTCCCAAATTATCCCATAAAGGCTAAAGTTGTTTTTTAGGTAAAATATTAAACGCATTTACCGTGCAGTCGCCTTCATAAGCTTTATTAATGCTTGTCGATACAGAGTGGAATTCAACACATGTGATTAATTTATCGATAGCCACACGTATGTATTTGCGAACAGGTTTTATATACTATATTCGCATAAAGGGTCCCAACAATGCATAAATATGTTGTATTAAATAAAAACACGTTGACGGAACGCTCACACTCAAAGCAAATTGCACCCAAGCGTTAAATGATTCCGAAGCTTCACGTTTTCACAAGAATATATTTTTTTTACAAAATGCTCGGCTCAGCTTTTTTTTTTTTTTTCAAAAGAATAATTTCCACGAGACGGATACAAATTCTTTTGAATGTTTATTCTTTATGGGGGCACGGGGTTTAGACTCGTTTGTAAAACTAGTTCATCTTTCAACTTTGCAACTTTCAGTTCGCAACTAGGATAAGGCATCCATGATCCTGAAATATCGTGAAATTCTCTTTGTTTGTGGCTTTTACCGTAATAGTGGATAGATTTCGTGGGCCCCAAATAAGTTATACGATTCCGTCACTGGTCACAATCACATTACCTATAAGCATAAGTACAGACGCCAGCACATCAAGCTACCCGAAACTGTCAAATTTTCAAAATCAACTTTGAACCTTATGCATTAGCAATAAAGTTGCAAATCTATTGAAGAAATTTGACAGACTGTAGTAGCTTGATGTGCTGGCGTCTGTACAAACCAGACCGGTAGTAGGGTCAGGAAAAATACGGTATTGAGACCCGAAAACCGTATTTTCCTTCCTCTACGTGTTAACTACAGGCTATGTAAGGGATCACCGAAAATAATATTTTCAAAGCAAACACAATGAGGCCTTTGTACGAGGAGGATGTGGTCTTTGTAAGGAGCATATATGTTGAGCTGTGTGAACGAAAATACTTGTGTGGCCGTGCATGCCCCAATTCTATTAATAGAACGCTGCTCCTACTCCGTTATACAGTCCTGGTACCTCGTGATAGAGAGGAAGACTGATTTAATTACTTGACAGTCTGAGGTAGACTCAAAGCTATCTCGTAGGAAAGCCGCGCCGTATTTCTTTAATTGACATGGCCCCAGGTCCCAGGTGTTTGTATAAAATTGAAATGTAATAAATGGGTCTACGTCTATGTACCAAGTTGTCTCGGGCTCGGCAAACAATGGATGAATATTGTATTCAGAGCGGTATGAAACTCTCATTGTTAGTCAATCCGTACTTTGCTGAATCAATAATGTAGCAAGTTCTGTGGAGTCTCGAGTAATTTCACTCTATTCTGGATGACTGAACCTTTCATTCATTACAGATTGGGAAAGAAGATTACTTACGTATTGATAAAAACAATCAGCTGATGTTTTTAGCTGGGATAATTCTTCGGAATAAAATAATATAATTTTCTATTCAATTCAAACTAAAGGTGAAGTGGTGAATGAAGTTTATTTTTTTATTTCTGATAATTTATTTAAACACAAAAAAACATTCTTAATTACGATATACAAGCTAACACTAACATTATATATTATGTACAAGTATATAATAAAAAATAAAAGGGAAAGAGAGGAGCTCATTGGTCATAAAAAAATTTGTCCGCATCGCTTTCAATGGGATAAGATGAGTTTCGTTTAGAATTTAAGACATTTTAAATTAAACGGATTCTATGTATTCATTTGGGTAAGTACTTATGAAAACGTATTGTCTTCTTTCTAATATATCCAGCTAATGAAAGGAGTCCTATAATACCGAAAAGTGTTGGACAAAAAAAAGCTACCAAGGCTGCATAGATTAGGTACGATGTAATCGGGTAAAGCATGATAGTTTCCGAACGTGTCATTTCCTCCCGATACCATAAAATAAAGAAGCTCAAAATTTCCCTAAAGTAATAAAACGATACAATAACTATCACACTTTATCGCTATAGCTATTTTCGAGGCAACAGTTCGGATAACACCATAAACGGTTTTTTATATTTTATACAGTTTTCCGAAGCATTACTCTAGAGAATATCTCTATGGACGAATAGAGATGTGCCGAACACTATTCGATATCGCGTGACACCACTATATGGAGTAGCGACCAAATTCGCGAATGATTTATGTTAACAACAACCAATAGGTTATCAAAGGAAAGTTATCTCCCAAACAAAAAATATATTAAACTCGTTTGAAATATGTCCGACAGATAAAAATATTTCACCAATGTGAAGAATTATAGTTGGGCGACTTCAGTCGTTGTTTTGTATAAATGATAGGATAATGTTAATCTGAAACAAGCGATAACAGTAGTTAGGATACGCCGGTTCTAGCTCACTCCTGAGTCACCACCCTCATCGGTCGTCAACGGACGACGAATCCTAAAAAAAAAAAAAAAAAAAAAAAAAAAAGTTTGGTATGGTTGGTATGGTTTTGATGTGCTCTGAGCTCGAATCTGCGGTCCATTTTTGTGTAGGATGCACGGTTTCGGAGATGTGCAGATCGATTTACTCGTATGTAATTGAGTCATTAGCGTCCCATTATCTCTGATCGATTTACTCGTATCTAATTGAGTCATTAGCGTCCCATTATCTCTTACGATCTACCTCGCTTTTCTGAATCATCAATAAAACACATTCCTTCATTTTACTACCATTTTTATTTCCAAAATGTTGTTGCTTATACTCGTATAACAACTGGCTTGTGTAAAAATAATTATTGATGAACATTTAAATTGTAGCCTTGTCTACTTATAAAATAGGAGCGAAACATCTCATCCACTAAAATATCGTTGTACAGTGTGTTCCCTGTAAATATGCTCGTAAAACTATGCATTGAACGTCCCTGAAACTTAAATAGCAAATACATTAAGCAATATTCACCACAAACTGAAGTCCAATCATTCTGAATCCTATCAACATTCCAGTCCCATCTCTTACAATTCCTTTTCAAAAACTGGAGATGAAATCGCTCAGGTGTACGTCCATATGAATCAAAATATTGACCGATGTTATTCGTATCGATATGTACAGCTACCCAGTGTGAACCTGGTTTATCATCCGCATCCAAATTGCATATTATATACGTTGGTACATGGGTATACATAGGCAGTCTATTAGCAGCATAAACATTATTTTCTAGACTGGGATGAATCTTTTTCATATGTTTTTGTAATTCTAGTGTATCCATGATTTTACTGTTATAGATTATTACAGTACCAATCTATTCAATGGTTGTCATAGGAATGTTCAATTATAGTGATTTGTAAATATTAAATCGCATTCTTTGTGTGAGTCACAAATTTCGTTTTGTGAATATTTAATTATAGTGATTTGTAAATATTAAATCGCATTCTTTGTGTGAGTCACAAAACAGCAAAAAGCCAAGAACGGAAGAAGAAGCGTCTACCTCTGCAGGGACCAGTGTCGGTAACGATGATCAAGTGGAATGTCTAACGTGTCATATATTTATCAAGAAAAGATATTTAGCTAATCATTTTAAAAGTAATGTTCACAAAAATAATCTTTTAAATTCACATAATTCTTTATCAAACGTTAGTGTTATTGAATCTGCTTTTGGAAACAGAATTTTAACTTATAAAATCAAGAGTAGAGTAGATCGTTCATCATTAGTAAATTTTGAAACTCCTGAACTGTTTTTAAATTCTATTAAAGATGATATTTTATTTTTAATACGAGAGTGTATTCATCAACACATCATTTTTAAAGTAAACTTCATACTGCATGCTGATTTTGTTCAACAAACTAAAGATATTCATAATACATTTGATTTTCAAACATTTAACTATATTATTTGTCAAGGAGATGACTTAAATATTTTTCTTTCATCTTTGAATGATACAATTACTAGTAAAATTAGTGCATTTGAAAGAAAAGATAGTGGATGGAGTCTAAAAAACATAAAATCTATAGACATGAATGTTAATAAATTCAACCCCCTGCGTGGTACTTCATACATAGACCTTCCCCGTGACATAAAATTGAAAAAGGCTGTTTTAAATGTAAAAAACAAAGATTATTTTTGTTTTAAATGGGCGTTACTCTCAGCGTTATATCCCGTAAATAAAAACGCGGATCGGGTGTCATCGTACGCTAAACATGCAAATAAACTTAAATTTGATGGTATTTCCTTTCCAGTTAAAATTTCAGACATAGCAAAAGTAGAGAAATTAAATGATATTAGTTGTTTTCGGGTTAGAATATAACAAAGAAAAACGATGTAATACTATAGTAGGTCCATTATTTTTAACAAAGTGTCGTAAAACTAGACATATCAATTTATTATTTTTTTCCAAGGATACGAAAAATCATTTTTGTTACATAAAAAATTTATCGCGATTAGTTAGTAATCAAATTTCAAAACATGGTCACGTTATGTATATTTGCGAAGCGTGTCTACTTCATTTTCCATCTCAGGAAAGGTTAAATAACCATGAACAATACGATTGTGCCTACATTTGTACAGAATTACCAAACAGTGAAACTTTAAAAAAGAATTGGTTTGGTCAACCTACTTCAAGTGATAAAATTAAATTTGACAGTTTTGAAAAAAAGTTAAAGATACCATTCGTAGTTTATGCTGATTTTGAAGCATTTTTAAAACCAATAGAATCATGTTCTAACGATCCATCCAAACCTTTCACACATAATATTCAGAAACATGAAGTGTATAGTTTTGGTTATTATATAAAATGTTCATATGATGATAAATTATCAAAATATGTAACATATTGCGGACCCAACTGTGCACAAGTGTTTATGGAAAGTTTATCTAACAATTTGAAAGAAATAATTCGAAAAAATAGATTTCAAATATGTCCAGTTACGCTAACAAATGAAGACAAAAACAAAATTTCAAACGCAACCATTTGTCATATTTGTGAAACAGAATTAGCAGAACCCTTTTATGATTTTGATTGGTACACAGGTAGTTTTAGAGGTGTTGCTCATGAATCATGTAGCTCGAAGTTCAGAACACCACGTCATATTCCAATATTTTTACACAACCTTAGTCACTATGATGCTCATTTTATTGTTCATGCATTAAACTTTTGTGATGGTGAAGTCGAAGTTATTCCTCAAAATAAAGAAAAATATATATCCTTTTCCAAAAAAATAAAAATAAATAATAATGAAGTTATATTGAGATTCGTAGATTCATTTAAGTTTTTATCATGTAAATTAGAACAATTAGCCAATAATCTCAGTAATGATCAATTTAAAGAATTACGTAGAAATTTCCCTAATGATGAAGATTTCATTCGTTTAAAACGGAAAGGGGTTTATCCATATGAATTAATGACTAGTTATGATAGTTTAAACCTAACGTCACTCCCCGAACAAAAACATTTTTATAGCTCGCTCACAGATTCCGATATTTCAAATGACGATTACAATCATGCTAAAGATGTTTGGGAACACTTTGGTTGTTGTAGTATGCTAGATTACTCAAACTTGTATTTAAAAACAGACGTTTTACTTTTATCCGACGTATTTGAAAACTTTAGAAAGCTATGCATTGATACTTATGATTTAGATCCTGCTCATTATTACACAGCTCCTGGTTTAAGTTGGGATGCAATGCTAAAATATACAAAAATAGAATTAGAACTTTTAACAGATTATGAGAAAATTGCATTTATTAGGTCAGGTATCAGGGGTGGTGTATCTAAATGTAGTAATCGTTACGCTAGAGCTAATAACAAATACATGGAGGATTATGATGCTGAGAAACCAAATTCATATATCACATATTTTGATGCCAACAATTTATATGGTTGGGCTATGTCTCAATATCTTCCTACTGGCGGATTTGAATGGATAAATCCGAATACAGATTTTAATGTGTCTGAGACATCGGACTTCGGTTTCATTTTAGAAGTTGATTTGGAATATCCAGATGAACTTCATGATTTACATTCGGACTTTCCTTTGTGTCCAGAAAACATTTGTGTAGGCAATACTAATGAGAGTAAATTAATCCCAAATTTAAATAATAAAGATAAATATGTAATTCATTATAGAAATTTAAAGCAGTGCATAGAAATGGGGATTAAATTAATTAAAATTCATAGAGTTTTGAAATTTAAACAGTCTCCCTGGTTAAAAATGTACATAGATCTAAACACAAAATTAAGAACGTTAGCAAAATCAGATTTCGAAAAAGATTTTTATAAATTAATGAATAATTCAGTCTTCGGTAAGACTATGGAGAATATTGAAAAAAGGGTTAACGTAAAATTAGTTACACACTGGGAGAATCAGGGTAAAGCTTTAGGTGCTGAAGATCTAATTGCTAAACCACACTTTCATAGTCTTTCTATATTTTCGGAAGACCTAGTTGCGGTTCAGTTGCGAAAGACTAAGTTAGTATATAACAAACCAATTTATTTAGGGTTTTGTATTTTAGATATATCAAAAACCTTAATGTATGATTTTCATTATAAATATATGATTCAAAAGTTTAGTAAAATCAAATTATTGTATACAGATACGGATAGTTTAGTATATCACATATTTACAGATGATTTTTACACTGATATAAAACCTGACCTTTCCTCGTACTTCGATACCTCAGATTATGATTCAAATAACATTTTTGAATATCCAAAATTGAATAAAAAGAAATTAGGTTTTTTCAAAGATGAAAATAATGGTAAAATCATGAAAGAATTTGTAGGTTTACGATCTAAAATGTACGCGAACAAGACTATAGCCAAGGCAAAAGGGATCAATAAATGTATCACTAAAAAGATGACAATGAATTGTTATAAGTCTTCTCTTTTTAATAAAAAAGTGCAATATTACAGTATGCTTAGATTTAAATCAATTAAACACACAATTTTCACACAAAAATTAAATAAGATTGGTTTATCGTATAATGACACAAAGAGGTATATTTTAGATAATAACATTGAAACATTAGCTTGGGGTCATTATAAATTGCGTTAAATGTTAATATTTTTTACTTTTATGTCTGTGTGTAAATAAAATTTGTATTGATTGTAAAATTTAATTATTGTTTGATTGTAAATAATGTAAGATAATTGTGGTTTCTATTTGTGTGTATACATTTGAGTTGATTGTAAAATTCTGATGTACTAATTATTGTGTTAGAAATAGTATTCAAATCATTCTGTTTTATAATATAATTTTAACATGATATATATATTATTTTTTTAAACAACACTTTCATTTCTTATTTCATCCCTCTGAACTTTAGACGTGTGTAATGTTCCACTTTATCCATCCGTTTACTGCTATTGTGGCGGGGCCAAGTGGATGTGGGAAGTCAAATTTTGTAACAAATTTCATAAAATCAGTTACAGAAATATGTAATTGTGATTTTAATCAAATCACATGGTGCTTTGATGAAATGCAACCTTTATATAATTTACCAAATGTTAACTATCATCAAGGAATTCCAAATCTTAATATGTTTGATGGTGAAAACCCACATCTTGTCATTATTGATGATCTAATGCGAGAGTCTAATGGACGAATTGTGGATATATTTACAAAAGGTAGTCATCACAGGAATCTTAGCGTATTTTATTTGACACAAAATTTATTTCATCAGGGTAAAGGTCAAAGAGACATTTCTTTAAATTCAAGTTATATAATATATTTCAAAAATCCTCGAGATAAAACTCAAATAAGATATTTAGCGCAACAAGTGTCACCAGATAATCCAAAATTTATCGAAGATGCCTACAGGGATGCAACTTTAGAAGCGCATGGATATTTAATGGTAGATTTAAAACAGAATACAAATGATTTTTGTCGTATCAAGACAAATGTATTCCCATTTAATGGTTACTGCACAGTCTACGTCCCCACGAAAGAGTTTAAATACACCAACAATTCAAATCATTTCTAAATGATGCATCGTCGACTCAGAACGCATAAACATTTGCTAAACGCTTTGCATACGCTTAAACCAAAATATCAAAGAGCGTTACTTAAAACGTGTGATGAAGAAGAAATAAATTGTATTTGTGAATGTATTCATAACGTTTTACAAGGAAAGATACCTCTTAAAGATCAAGATAAACAAAAATTGAATAAACACAAAAATATACTCCGTAAACTGGTGCATAAGTGTAAACATAAACTAAGAAAAAATATTATTATACAAAAAGGAGGGGCGTTCTTACCAATAATATTAGGTGCAATATTGAGTGGATTAGTAAGTGGATTAGCCAGTTAACATGGAAAATGCTAAGAAAATGATACTTATTGAACCTGGATTGATTGAAAAATTAAAACAAGAAAATAAGGTTACTAGTAATTTGCGCCAACAAAGATTCAGCATCAACTGAACTTTTTAGATCTCTATCTTTATTACTACTATATTTAGTAACCTACTATATTTAGTAACCTTATTTTCTTGTTTTAATTTTTCAATCAATCCAGGTTCAATAAGTATCATTTTCTTAGCATTTTCCATGTTAACTGGCTAATCCACTTACTAATCCACTCAATATTGCACCTAATATTATTGGTAAGAACGCCCCTCCTTTTTGTATAATAATATTTTTTCTTAGTTTATGTTTACACTTATGCACCAGTTTACGGAGTATATTTTTGTGTTTATTCAATTTTTGTTTATCTTGATCTTTAAGAGGTATCTTTCCTTGTAAAACGTTATGAATACATTCACAAATACAATTTATTTCTTCTTCATCACACGTTTTAAGTAACGCTCTTTGATATTTTGGTTTAAGCGTATGCAAAGCGTTTAGCAAATGTTTATGCGTTCTGAGTCGACGATGCATCATTTAGAAATGATTTGAATTGTTGGTGTATTTAAACTCTTTCGTGGGGACGTAGACTGTGCAGTAACCATTAAATGGGAATACATTTGTCTTGATACGACAAAAATCATTTGTATTCTGTTTTAAATCTACCATTAAATATCCATGCGCTTCTAAAGTTGCATCCCTGTAGGCATCTTCGATAAATTTTGGATTATCTGGTGACACTTGTTGCGCTAAATATCTTATTTGAGTTTTATCTCGAGGATTTTTGAAATATATTATATAACTTGAATTTAAAGAAATGTCTCTTTGACCTTTACCCTGATGAAATAAATTTTGTGTCAAATAAAATACGCTAAGATTCCTGTGATGACTACCTTTTGTAAATATATCCACAATTCGTCCATTAGACTCTCGCATTAGATCATCAATAATGACAAGATGTGGGTTTTCACCATCAAACATATTAAGATTTGGAATTCCTTGATGATAGTTAACATTTGGTAAATTATATAAAGGTTGCATTTCATCAAAGCACCATGTGATTTGATTAAAATCACAATTACATATTTCTGTAACTGATTTTATGAAATTTGTTACAAAATTTGACTTCCCACATCCACTTGGCCCCGCCACAATAGCAGTAAACGGATGGATAAAGTGGAACATTACACACGTCTAAAGTTCAGAGGGATGAAATAAGAAATGAAAGTGTTGTTTAAAAAAATAATATATATATCATGTTAAAATTATATTATAAAACAGAATGATTTGAATACTATTTCTAACACAATAATTAGTACATCAGAATTTTACAATCAACTCAAATGTATACACACAAATAGAAACCACAATTATCTTACATTATTTACAATCAAACAATAATTAAATTTTACAATCAATACAAATTTTATTTACACACAGACATAAAAGTAAAAAATATTAACATTTAACGCAATTTATAATGACCCCAAGCTAATGTTTCAATGTTATTATCTAAAATATACCTCTTTGTGTCATTATACGATAAACCAATCTTATTTAATTTTTGTGTGAAAATTGTGTGTTTAATTGATTTAAATCTAAGCATACTGTAATATTGCACTTTTTTATTAAAAAGAGAAGACTTATAACAATTCATTGTCATCTTTTTAGTGATACATTTATTGATCCCTTTTGCCTTGGCTATAGTCTTGTTCGCGTACATTTTAGATCGTAAACCTACAAATTCTTTCATGATTTTACCATTATTTTCATCTTTGAAAAAACCTAATTTCTTTTTATTCAATTTTGGATATTCAAAAATGTTATTTGAATCATAATCTGAGGTATCGAAGTACGAGGAAAGGTCAGGTTTTATATCAGTGTAAAAATCATCTGTAAATATGTGATATACTAAACTATCCGTATCTGTATACAATAATTTGATTTTACTAAACTTTTGAATCATATATTTATAATGAAAATCATACATTAAGGTTTTTGATATATCTAAAATACAAAACCCTAAATAAATTGGTTTGTTATATACTAACTTAGTCTTTCGCAACTGAACCGCAACTAGGTCTTCCGAAAATATAGAAAGACTATGAAAGTGTGGTTTAGCAATTAGATCTTCAGCACCTAAAGCTTTACCCTGATTCTCCCAGTGTGTAACTAATTTTACGTTAACCCTTTTTTCAATATTCTCCATAGTCTTACCGAAGACTGAATTATTCATTAATTTATAAAAATCTTTTTCGAAATCTGATTTTGCTAACGTTCTTAATTTTGTGTTTAGATCTATGTACATTTTTAACCAGGGAGACTGTTTAAATTTCAAAACTCTATGAATTTTAATTAATTTAATCCCCATTTCTATGCACTGCTTTAAATTTCTATAATGAATTACATATTTATCTTTATTATTTAAATTTGGGATTAATTTACTCTCATTAGTATTGCCTACACAAATGTTTTCTGGACACAAAGGAAAGTCCGAATGTAAATCATGAAGTTCATCTGGATATTCCAAATCAACTTCTAAAATGAAACCGAAGTCCGATGTCTCAGACACATTAAAATCTGTATTCGGATTTATCCATTCAAATCCGCCAGTAGGAAGATATTGAGACATAGCCCAACCATATAAATTGTTGGCATCAAAATATGTGATATATGAATTTGGTTTCTCAGCATCATAATCCTCCATGTATTTGTTATTAGCTCTAGCGTAACGATTACTACATTTAGATACACCACCCCTGATACCTGACCTAATAAATGCAATTTTCTCATAATCTGTTAAAAGTTCTAATTCTATTTTTGTATATTTTAGCATTGCATCCCAACTTAAACCAGGAGCTGTGTAATAATGAGCAGGATCTAAATCATAAGTATCAATGCATAGCTTTCTAAAGTTTTCAAATACGTCGGATAAAAGTAAAACGTCTGTTTTTAAATACAAGTTTGAGTAATCTAGCATACTACAACAACCAAAGTGTTCCCAAACATCTTTAGCATGATTGTAATCGTCATTTGAAATATCGGAATCTGTGAGCGAGCTATAAAAATGTTTTTGTTCGGGGAGTGACGTTAGGTTTAAACTATCATAACTAGTCATTAATTCATATGGATAAACCCCTTTCCGTTTTAAACGAATGAAATCTTCATCATTAGGGAAATTTCTACGTAATTCTTGAAATTGATCATTACTGAGATTATTGGCTAATTGTTCTAATTTACATGATAAAAACTTAAATGAATCTACGAATCTCAATATAACTTCATTATTATTTATTTTTATTTTTTTGGAAAAGGATATATATTTTTCTTTATTTTGAGGAATAACTTCGACTTCACCATCACAAAAGTTTAATGCATGAACAATAAAATGAGCATCATAGTGACTAAGGTTGTGTAAAAATATTGGAATATGACGTGGTGTTCTGAACTTCGAGCTACATGATTCATGAGCAACACCTCTAAAACTACCTGTGTACCAATCAAAATCATAAAAGGGTTCTGCTAATTCTGTTTCACAAATATGACAAATGGTTGCGTTTGAAATTTTGTTTTTGTCTTCATTTGTTAGCGTAACTGGACATATTTGAAATCTATTTTTTCGAATTATTTCTTTCAAATTGTTAGATAAACTTTCCATAAACACTTGTGCACAGTTGGGTCCGCAATATGTTACATATTTTGATAATTTATCATCATATGAACATTTTATATAATAACCAAAACTATACACTTCATGTTTCTGAATATTATGTGTGAAAGGTTTGGATGGATCGTTAGAACATGATTCTATTGGTTTTAAAAATGCTTCAAAATCAGCATAAACTACGAATGGTATCTTTAACTTTTTTTCAAAACTGTCAAATTTAATTTTATCACTTGAAGTAGGTTGACCAAACCAATTCTTTTTTAAAGTTTCACTGTTTGGTAATTCTGTACAAATGTAGGCACAATCGTATTGTTCATGGTTATTTAACCTTTCCTGAGATGGAAAATGAAGTAGACACGCTTCGCAAATATACATAACGTGACCATGTTTTGAAATTTGATTACTAACTAATCGCGATAAATTTTTTATGTAACAAAAATGATTTTTCGTATCCTTGGAAAAAAATAATAAATTGATATGTCTAGTTTTACGACACTTTGTTAAAAATAATGGACCTACTATAGTATTACATCGTTTTTCTTTGTTATATTCTAACCCGAAAACAACTAATATCATTTAATTTCTCTACTTTTGCTATGTCTGAAATTTTAACTGGAAAGGAAATACCATCAAATTTAAGTTTATTTGCATGTTTAGCGTACGATGACACCCGATCCGCGTTTTTATTTACGGGATATAACGCTGAGAGTAACGCCCATTTAAAACAAAAATAATCTTTGTTTTTTACATTTAAAACAGCCTTTTTCAATTTTATGTCACGGGGAAGGTCTATGTATGAAGTACCACGCAGGGGGTTGAATTTATTAACATTCATGTCTATAGATTTTATGTTTTTTAGACTCCATCCACTATCTTTTCTTTCAAATGCACTAATTTTACTAGTAATTGTATCATTCAAAGATGAAAGAAAAATATTTAAGTCATCTCCTTGACAAATAATATAGTTAAATGTTTGAAAATCAAATGTATTATGAATATCTTTAGTTTGTTGAACAAAATCAGCATGCAGTATGAAGTTTACTTTAAAAATGATGTGTTGATGAATACACTCTCGTATTAAAAATAAAATATCATCTTTAATAGAATTTAAAAACAGTTCAGGAGTTTCAAAATTTACTAATGATGAACGATCTACTCTACTCTTGATTTTATAAGTTAAAATTCTGTTTCCAAAAGCAGATTCAATAACACTAACGTTTGATAAAGAATTATGTGAATTTAAAAGATTATTTTTGTGAACATTACTTTTAAAATGATTAGCTAAATATCTTTTCTTGATAAATATATGACACGTTAGACATTCCACTTGATCATCGTTACCGACACTGGTCCCTGCAGAGGTAGACGCTTCTTCTTCCGTTCTTGGCTTTTTGCTGTTTTGTGACTCACACAAAGAATGCGATTTAATATTTACAAATCACTATAATTAAATATTCACAAAACGAAATTTGTGACTCACACAAAGAATGCGATTTAATATTTACAAATCACTATAATTGAACATTCCTATGACAACCATTGAATAGATTGGTACTGTAATAATCTATAACAGTAAAATCATGGATACACTAGAATTACAAAAACATATGAAAAAGATTCATCCCAGTCTAGAAAATAATGTTTATGCTGCTAATAGACTGCCTATGTATACCCATGTACCAACGTATATAATATGCAATTTGGATGCGGATGATAAACCAGGTTCACACTGGGTAGCTGTACATATCGATACGAATAACATCGGTCAATATTTTGATTCATATGGACGTACACCTGAGCGATTTCATCTCCAGTTTTTGAAAAGGAATTGTAAGAGATGGGACTGGAATGTTGATAGGATTCAGAATGATTGGACTTCAGTTTGTGGTGAATATTGCTTAATGTATTTGCTATTTAAGTTTCAGGGACGTTCAATGCATAGTTTTACGAGCATATTTACAGGGAACACACTGTACAACGATATTTTAGTGGATGAGATGTTTCGCTCCTATTTTATAAGTAGACAAGGCTACAATTTAAATGTTCATCAATAATTATTTTTACACAAGCCAGTTGTTATACGAGTATAAGCAACAACATTTTGGAAATAAAAATGGTAGTAAAATGAAGGAATGTGTTTTATTGATGATTCAGAAAAGCGAGGTAGATCGTAAGAGATAATGGGACGCTAATGACTCAATTAGATACGAGTAAATCGATCAGAGATAATGGGACGCTAATGACTCAATTACATACGAGTAAATCGATCTGCACATCTCCGAAACCGTGCATCCTACACAAAAATGGACCGCAGATTCGAGCTCAGAGCACATCAAAACCATACCAACCATACCAAACTTTTTTTTTTTTTTTTTTTTTTTTTTTTTTTTTAGGATTCGTCGTCCGTTGACGACCGATGAGGGTGGTGACTCAGGAGTGAGCTAGAACCGGCGTATCCTAACTACTGATAACTTAGTTGTCAAACTACGTTACATTTTGTTTGGCAACTTTTATTTCATAGAAATCTGAGGAACTATTATTCTCGTAATTTTGACAACTATTCTGATCAGTCTCAAACTGTCAAAATTTTTTCATAAGTAGTTCCCTACATTTTTGACGTTGATTATCGCTGAGATGAGCTTGCGACTTGAAATTGAACGTTTTTTAAGTACGAGAATAGGCCTTTTGTTCAAACACTGAGTCAAAAATTAAAGACTCGGATAAATTATATCATTGTGCGCCTTCATAATTTCTAACGTGACGACATTATCATGGAAGTCTACGTCATCACAATAACACAGTGAAGTAAAATATACTATATGGAAATATTATGAAGATGCTTTTAAATTTTCGACCATGATAACGTTATAACGTGAGGGGCTTGTGGCTATGATCAGCCGCACGGGTCGATCGATCAGGTTAAGCTACGCTTTCCGCTGTTGTTCAGTGGGTGGGTGACCATCCTTACATACCAAGACCCCTCCGTGCCTCTGAAAGCATGTTAAGCCGTTGGTCCCGGCTGTCATTCGTGGATCTTTGACAGTCGTTATGGGTCATCAGAAGCGACAGAAGCCCGAAAATCTGACAACCAGTCTTACCAAGGGGTATCGTATTACCCAGTAACTGGGTTGTGGAGGTCAGATAGGCAGTCGCTCCATGTAAAATACTGGTATTCAGCTGCATCCGGCTAGACTGAAAGCTGACCCCAACATCGTTAGGAAAAGGCTAGGCAGATGATGGTGATGATGATAACATTATAACGTGCACCGTGTTTTACATCAACGACGGTAAAATCGTAGACGTCGACGTCCACACTAACGTGACGTGCAGAACTATAATAGCGTTAATTCCGAATACGCAATGATTTCAGTGTTCGCTATTCTTAACAATCGACAAGAATAAAAAAAGCATCCATCTCTATCGCGATACCTACCAGGAAAATATAAGTGCGAAGAGAAAATCCGATAATATCGAGGCGCGTATTGTCTACCGCTTATTGTCTTTTGGCCCGCATTCGAGTCTTTTGTTATTCTCCCCTACAGCTCTCTAAGCTGACTGTAATCAACATTTTTCAGGTTTTTCGGCTAATAGTTTCATTAGGATCTGCTTTGTTATTGAATTGAACAGTATTTTACAAAAATACGAGACATTTTTTTATTCAAATTGAATGGGTGGTGGATTTTCTTCTGGCGGAGGGCATTAGTCGTAGCGTTTTTAAACAAGTCTTTGATAAAAGTGTATTGCCCATTCACCGAATAAAATTGCCTTTTAAAAACCTATCTCTTAAAAAAAGATTATTTGTATCTTTATCTTTTTTATTCAAAATTGTTTTACGCGAAACTTGTAGGTAAGTACCTATAACGTGTATAAAAAATAAAAGCCAAACAAAACGAATTTGAAACTTCAATTGTTTTTTTTTTTTTTGTTGCTGGTTGGAACTCTCGATTGAGCTCGTTGGAAAATTCGTCAAAAATAAAAACTGACGTCCGTATAAATCTCATAGCGGGCGGGCACGTTTAACACTCGGCGTCCTAGGTTGTACTTCCAAAGTTATTTTTCATGTAAACGAGAGGCGGCGTAAACCGTATAAAGGTGCCTATATTTTATGCGGGCCGGGTGTTTTTTGCTCGGGACAATAGTGTAAAAAGATAAAAACCTGTGAACGAGCGGCACATGTTTATATGTATGTTAAAAGGATTTTTTTAATAAACCACCCACGAAATAAATGGGTTCGCGAATATACGGGGCTATTCCGTGTTCATATTTCTTGTTGAATGGGGTTTATGAATGTTGTTCATATTTAATTCTTTGAATCCCGCTTACGTCTGACCGGGATAACAGCTTTTATATATTTTTTGAGATTCACATCGTGAATGAAGAATTCAAACGTTCGTCCTTTACCTTTTTCCTGGCAGGTGATTTATCAAATACCTTTTTATTTAAGACTAGCTTCTGCGCGCGACTTCGTTCGCTATAACAGTTACATTTTTGTAAAACTGTGACCGAAGAGAGTCAGGACTGGTGACGCGGGAGCAAGCGATCCGCGACGTATAGTTATTCGTGTGAGAAGCAGCTCTTCTAAAGTCGACACCCGCAGCCATATATAAGTAGTAATCTCCCATTGACTGGACAGGTCCACTCAATCTGTGTGGTTCTTTCCTCAAAAGACCATTTCAGATACCAATCTACATGGTCTTCACATGATCTGACCAAGATTTTGTCTGGACTTTAAAAGAGACTGTGACCTCTGAGTTTATTTCGGCCTTTCTTCTCAGAGTAGTCAGATAGGAAACGCCGACCTCATCTAGCTTAAAAAAAGTATGATTGACGTGTAAAAGTGTTTGTACAAACCTACTTACAGAAATAAATCATTTATCATTATCATTGCTTGTGAAGTTTTTCGTTTTTAGTAAATTAATGAACACCTGTGTTCCTGCATATGCCACCTAATGACACAACACTGATACACTGACTGATGCATTCTAAAGGCCTATTCAAACCTAAGCCTTTTTGACAGGCCTGATGGTCTAGTGGTTAGTGACCCTGACTGCTATGCCGGAGGTCGTGGGTTCGATTCCCACCCAGGACAAATGTTTGTGTGATGAGCACGATCATTTGTTCTGTGTCTGGTTGTAATTTATCTATAATATGTATGTATTTAGAAATATATAAGTATGTTTATCAGTTGTCTAGTACCCATAACACAAGCTCTGCTTAGCTTGGGACTAGATGGCGTTGTGTGATAGTTGTGGAATATTATTATTATTTGTTTGTATACATTTTTGTATCTCGGCATTGATGTGCCGGTTTTATAGAATAACACGGGCCGAAGCCAAGTGCTAATCTAAGCGATAGATGATAATATATTATGATGTGATGATATGACTTTGTGTTGTTGGTGATGTTTGTGGGTGTGATATTTGGGCATCATTGTCGTTCTGAAGGAATTTTCGGACAATTCTGCAAGTGTTCAGAATAGCAGCTTTCTGTAGAGTTTGGTAGGTGGAAGGAGATAAGTCTAACGTTTTTAAAGATTGGTGCAGTTGTTTGGGAATAACACCCGTGGTTGAGACTACTACTGGGATTATGGCAACGCTGCCTAGTCGCCACATTCGGCTTATTTCTATTTTTAAGTCTGTGTATTTTGACAGCTTTTCTGCTATAGTGTTTTGTAGGTTGTGTGTGTTTGGTACTGCTATGTCAATAATTTGCGCAGTTTTATTAATTTTGTCTAGTAAAGTTATGTCTGGCCTATTGTAATGAGTTGTTCTGTCTGTGAGGATGGCTCGATCAAAGTATAGTTTGTGTGTTGTGTTTTCAAGAACTATTTCAGGATTATATTTGTAGTAAGGTACTGGAGGTGTAGTTATTAATTTATATTTTATAGCAAGTTTTTGATGGATTATATTGGCTATTTGATCGTGCCTGTGCTTATAGTCAGTCTGAACAATTGCTCTACATGCTCCAGTAATATGTTGGATAGTTTCGGAAGAACTATGACATCGCCTGCAAATATCTGTTGAAATGGGGATTCGCATAATATGTTTTTGATAGTTACGAGTCTCGATTACTTGGTCTTGGATTGCTGTCATGAACCCTTCAGTCTCAGGGAAAAGATCTCCACGCCTGAGCCATTCGTTCGACGCTAATTTATCGACGTTGGGTTGGCACAGGTCTTGGCGATGTCGTCCATGGAGTGACTTTTGGGTCCACTCCAATATTTTAGTCTGTCGGTCAGTCTGTTTCTCGTTACTTTGTGAAGTTTTGTCAAACATATTTAACGGTGTCAGTTTTTTGTCATTATGAACTATTGCTTTGTGTAGAGTAGAGGTGGTACTTTTTGTGTTAAAATATGTTCTTAGGGTACTTATTTGTTTATTGTGTAGGTTCGTAATGTCTATTATGCCTCGTCCTCCCTCTTTCCTAGGCAGTGTTAGTCGCTGTACGCAAGATCGAGGGTGGTGTTTCCTGTTTTTGGTCAAAGTGGTGTTAATAAGGCGTTGTAGGTTTTTTAGTTCTGTTTTGGTCCAGCTTAATATACCAAAGGAGTATGTAAGAACGGGAATTGCAAAGGTATTAATAGCTTTAACTGTATGTCTGGAATGCAATTGAGTATTAAAAATGGATTTAAGCCTATGTTTAAATTGTTGAGTAAGTTTATTTTTGATTTCTTTATGTTTAATTTGCTGAGCTTGAATGTATCCTAAATATTTATATGTTTCGTTTTCATTTAAAGAATCTATGATTTCACCTGTCTGTATAGTGTATGAATGTTCGTAAGTTTGGCCTGCCCTGACTGAGTTGATCTTGCACTTATCGATACCAAATTCCATTCTAATGTCACTTGAAAATTGGTCTGTGGTTTCTACGAGTTTATTTAAGTCAACTTGTGTAGAAGCGTATAATTTTATGTCGTCCATATAAAGAAGGTGGTTAATTTTACAGTTTTGTCTGTCAGTCTGTAAGTCATCTGTAGTGTCAATAAACGGTAAGTTATATCCTGGCTTTAGTGTATTTAATTTGTTGGATAAGGGGTTTAAGGCTAGGCAGAACCATAATGGGCTAAGCGAGTCTCCTTGGAATATTCCTCTTTGGATTTTTATTGGTTCAGTTTCAACTATACCTGAAGGTGATTTAAGATGTAAGCGAGTCGACCATTGAGTCATGGTGTTATTTAAAAAGGTTACAATTAAAGGATTTATCTTATATATTTTTAAAACTTCAAGTAACCACGTGTGTGGTACCGAATCGTACGCTTTTTTATAGTCTATGTACATAGTATATAGATCTCTTTTTTTTCGTTGGACCTGCTTAAGTATAACGGAGTCTATTGTAAGTTGTTCTTTGCAGCCTTGACTAAACTTTCGACAGCCTTTTTGTTCTTCGGATAATACTGTATTTGTTTCAAGATGTTGATAAATGATATGAGTGATGCACGAGGTTATTATTTTATATATTGTTTGTAGGCATGTTATTGGTCTGTACTTTGCTGGGTTTGTGCTGTCGCTGCTGTCTTTTGGTATCATATACGTAATTCCTTCCGCTATGTATGAAGGCATCGTAATTGGATTTTTAATGAAGGTGTTGATGTAATTATAGAGGTATGGGTGAATGTGGGTAAATTTTTTATACCAAAAATTGTGAACGTTGTCTGAACCTGGTGCTTTCCAGTTGTGTAGTTTTTGAAGGACGTCATGGAAAGTTTCTATTGGAACATGCTCGAACTCCATTTGTTCAGTGTGCCTATGGTTTTCTGTCTCTACTTTAATCCAGTCAGCTTCTGTGTTGTGACATATTGGCCTCTCCCAAATTTTTGACCAAAATTGTCGAAGTTCATCTATTCTCTAAGGTGGTAAACTATGGTTAGTGTTATTTTCACTTTCGCTGGGTACTGTTTGGTTTGTTGTGGATTGTTTTAATGTTCGATAGAATTGCTTTTCGTTATTTCTGAACTTATTGTTTTGAGTTTTTCGAAGTGTGCATTTATTATATCTGTTTAATCTACTGTTTACAAGAGTAAGTTTCTGTTTAAGCGTGTCTAAAAAGTGTGTGAGTTGTGTGTTCGGTTCTTCATGAGTTGAGTGTATTTTATACTTATCTAGAATTATGTGTACCTCCCTAACAAGCTTCCAACCTCTGTTTCCTTGCATGTACGCTGTTAGTCTGCCGATTTTTGTTCTTAAATCTTTAACTCTCAATTCTAACCTTCTTTGCCATTTAGGTTTCTTAATTTGTGGTAGATTTATGTTAGCCGGATTATCAGAAGTGAAATGTGAAAGTTTACTTCCATTCGTTTTAGCTGCTGTCCAAGCAGCGCTATATATAACTGTTTGTAGGGTTTCGAAATCTGTATCTGCATTGGCATATTTTGGAAGGATGACGTTATTAATGCAGCTTACTATTTGTGCCAATTTTTTTGATGGTTTTTGTTTAGGTATGTAATTTCTTTTTGTGGGATGAATGTTTGTGAAATGTTGTAGTGTGTGAGAGAATGTTTCTTCTATTTCTTGACTTCTTTCCCGACTTATTTCTATATTTGAGATATTATGCTCTGTGTTTATAATATTGTTTGTCAACGCTTCAAAGTCAATGCTATTCAAGAAATTGGACTCATTTTCTACTTCGGCTTCTTGTGTATGAGATTGCAGGCTAACGTATGCAGTTTCAGTGTTGTTACTTATGAATGTTTGTGTTGGGGTATTCTCTGCAGCTATATGTGAATAATGATATTCTGGTTGCCTATAAGGATTTGTTTGGTTTAGTGTATTCTCTGCATACGTTTTTAGGTCTTTAAGTCGTGCGTCTGAAATCATTCTGTTATTTAAGATGACTCTTTTTTGGTCTGATATTCTCTGCTCAGATAAATGTGACAATTGTGGATAGAATTCAATGAACATTTCTCTTAGTTTTTTTCTCCAGATAGTCATGTCTGTTTCCATTTTCGTAGCAATGTAATAGCATTTTATTAGAGTTTCGTTCATTTCGTTTGACCACCTCATTCTACTTTTTGGTTCCGATTGTAAATGTGTATTGCTCTGATCTGTATTTAACTGCGACGGTGTCCTAATGTGTGTATCTAAGTTAGTGGGGTCTGTTTGTAGTTCTCTGCTTACTTCTAATCTAATTTTCTCAAGTGTAGTGGCCGAAAGTAATTTTTTGTGAACTATTGCTCTTCGTTGGTCTCCAACTCTTTGCTTAGAGACATTCATTTGTGGAAATCTGTTAATGAATTGTTGGTGCAATGATGTAAGATATGAATTTGTTTCCGTATCTAGATTGGTGATAATTAAATACGTACGCCAAATGAATTGGTTCATTTCTTCGCTCCATTTTTTACGCGTATTTGATTTGACAGTAGCGGGTGAAGGGTTCATGGCAGTAGTAGCCTCCAACACAACGTCTACTGATATTGGTGACGATGATGATGATGATCTTGATGGGCGTGATAAATATGAAGGTGGTGATGATACGACTGATGAAAAGATGGACCTCGGAGAGGATGATGATGAAGCTGTTGATATTTCATCATCTGCTGAAGGCGTATTTGCCTGAATTAGTTTTTTTGTTTTTGATCTTGTTATCATACTATTCCCACGAGAAGCTAGGGACTAAAAACGTCAACCACAGCAGAGCCCTGCGTTCACTGTGGCAAGGGTGAATAAAACTGGAGGTCCCCTAATATCCAGAGTTGGCACACTAACGACTAACGCCCTCCCCTAGCCATGCAGCCCTCGGCATGTGCGACCTTGGCTTGGATGGTATCTCTCTTGGTCTGGCTCCTCACCCTAGATTTGTCTCGGCATAGTAAACTCTTCCGGCACAGATCTAGGGCTCATTGAAGCACACAAGCCCCACCACGACGTCAACGTAGAGATACAGCGGTGGGGTTATTATTATTATTATTATTTTTTTTTATTATTATTATTATTAAGCAGTATTCGCTGCCGCTGTGGGTAGAGAGAGGTACATACCGCGCGGGTTTCGCTCAGGTATTTAGTATCAAGTTCCGCGGCTTCGCAGCGCACTTGTAGGTACAGAGTACCCACCGCGGCAGCGAATACCGCTTACGTTTGAATAGGCGTTTACAGATTACTCCAGACGAACAGCTTGTTCGGTGTTTTCACCGAACATCTTAGTTCGCAATATCGGCGCAACGCGTTGACCTAATTTTATTACTTATTATTTTATGTTAGATATTATATTCAGTGCACTTTTGTCTACCGCGTTAGCTGGGTGTATTCAAACATTTCATCAACATTGCATTAACATTTTATCACTAAGAACAGTTGAGAGTGAGTCAATAAATAGTGTTCAACATAAACATTTGTTTCTCCTCAAAAACACCGACACCTCGCTAAGTACCCCGCCATATTTTTTGGTCCTTCGAGCCGGATCACGCGTCGCGTAATTTCGGAAATTCGGAATTTCGGTGTGCGAGGTCTGAACTATCGTAACAAACAACAGTGTGTGTACGTCGTGGGGCTGTCGGAGCGAACATTGGAGCAGAAACTGAGTAGCAGCAAAGGCTGAGTACTAACGGCGGAGAAAACAAGTAATATCTTTCCTTATTTCTAGTCAGTAAGGATTTTAACACCCTGTAACAATGTCGGAACTCATTGAAACTCAATCAATGATCTATGATAGCATCATAAAACTTGGCATTAACTTGAAGAAGGATAGTGCTGACAGGAAAACAGTAGACTACTTTAAGCGGAAGCTTAATACTTTGGAGAGCTATTGGAATGATTACCAAATAAATCATGAGCGAATTGAGGGAGAAGTAAGTAAAACTGATCCTTATTTTACCGACCGAGAGTACGAGAAAACACGTACGGTGTATGAGTCAACCAAGGCGTTGATCAACCAACAGTATCAGCTGCGGTGCGTGAAATCAGGAAGTCTCTCAACAGGTGAGCAAACAACAGCTCGTGACAGATCGCCATCGGCGTCGAGTATGCGTACAGAAGAGAAAACAGGTGAGGAGGCGGGACCAAGTTTCCCAAGGCAGCTGAGTGACCGACCAGCTCAGAAGTCGAACATGGAGCCAAACAGCAAGCTAGATGCATTGTTGAAAAAACAGTATGCTAACTTTAAAGCCTTTGTGCGCACAACAGCAAACATAGACGTGGACTCTATCTCAGATAAGTGGGAATTTGAGGACGTATTGAGGTCACTACAGTCTAGATGGTCAGCTATTGACATATTACATTGGGACATCGAAATCGAATTGGAGGGAGAGAACGAACAATACAACAACATGTACGATAAGTATGAGAAAAAATTCAACAACCTGAAAAGGGCTATTAACACGAAAATGTGGTCAGTCGCACACAGGGAAAAATCAACACCTCAACTGGAGATACCGAACTTTAACGGGAATTACAACCAATGGGTATCGTTTAGAGATCTGTTCAAGGAAGTAATCCACAACAACCCCTCGTTATCAAGCGGCCAAAAGATGCAGTATCTAAAGGGTAAGGTTCGTGGAGAAGCTGAGAAACTTATACAACATCTATCGATAAGTACCGATAACTACTCGGTATGCTGGAATATTCTTACCCATAGGTATGACAACAAAAAACTAATATTCTCGGCCCATATGAACATACTGCTGGGCCTGCCAAACATACAACAGCAATCATTACAGCAGATTAAGCGAATGCATGACACCACGCTGGAAAGTCTTAATGCTATCAAAAACTTAGGAGTTGACACCACATCGTGGGACCCAATGATTGTACACGTTCTAGGTCAAAAGCTAGATACAGAAACGTACACAGACTACATAGAGTCGCTGAAGAATTCGAAAGAACTACCGGTACTCGCAGAGTTCCTAGAATTTTTGGAAACAAAATTTACGTCATTGGAAACAGTTCGCCGTAAAGATAATGTGCCCTCCAAGATGTCTCATCAAAACAATTATCCAAATCAAACCTCTAACAACAAGAAAAATAATTACAACAACCAGAGCAACGGAAATAGAACAGCTGCGAAATCAATGCACGTGTCGAACATAAAATGTCCACTTTGCAATAACCAACACGGCATTTATAATTGCAAAGCATATTTAAAAATGAGTGACGACCAGAGGCTAAAAACTGCCACGAAATTGAAACTTTGTACAAATTGCTTATTTAGCCATTTCGGAAAAAAATGCACCTCCAACTTAACATGCCGAAAATGCCAAGATCAACATAACACCATTTTACATGACGCATTTGCGAAATTAGCAAATGCATCAACTCTGTCGTCAAGCGGCAACAGCGTTGAAAAACAAAACGCAAAGCGCAACGAACCCGTGACGGGTACCGTGAATGCCTCTCAAGATGAAAAGGCGGAGATATTGCTAGCGACTGCTCTGGTGAAGGTCAAAGGGGTGGATGGAACTTACCAAACCATGCGCGCCTTGATCGATCAAGGATCTCAAATATCCTTAATAACAGAAGAAGCGTCTCAGATGTTAGGTATCAAGAGACGACGATGCAAAGGAGTCATCTTTGGAGTGGGGCAAAAGGAAAACAGCTGTAAGGGGATGATAAACATAGAATGTGCTTCTATTTACAACAACTTTGAATTCGAATCTGATGTACTCATCATGAACGAACTTATCAAAAGTTTGCCAAACCAAACATTCGCTAAACCTAATTGGTCTTACATAAACAACATTAATTTAGCTGACCCGGAATTCTACAGAAGTCGACGAATTGACTTACTTTTCGGGGCGGACATTTATGCTAACATTATGCTAGGCGGAATTTTAAAAGGAGAACATGCCCAACAGCCAATGGCTCAACAAACACAACTGGGATGGTTACTGTGCGGTAACGTGAAAACATACCAATGTAACGTGGTCCTAAATAACGTCAAGGAGATTCACAAATTTTGGGAAGTTGAGGAGATTTTAGAACCATCAAACATATCTGTAGAAGATCAGGAATGTATGGACTTCTATACAAAAACAACACGAAGAAACAGTCAGGGTCGCTACGAAGTCAGAGTACCACTGAAAGAAGAATTAAAACAGCAATTGGGGTCTTCCAAACCTATGGCTATTGCTCAGCTTAAGAACTTGGAACGCCGTTTGGAAAAACAACCAACTTTAGCCGAAAAATACAAAGATTTCATGCATGAATATGCAGAGTTGAACCACATGAAACTGGAACAGAAAAATGATAACATAACTCTCGAATGCTTCTTACCTCACCACGGTGTGCAGAGAGAAGAATCTTTAACAACAAAGCTTCGTGTGGTATTCAACGCATCCGCCAAAACATCCACGAAATACAGCTTGAATGACGTCATGCTGAAAGGGCCCAATCTGCAAAAAGATCTACAGGCCTTACTACTTCAATGGAGACAATATCCCTTTGCCTTCACTGCGGACATCGAGAAGATGTACCGCCAAATTTTAGTTAATCCCATTGACCAACATCTACAAAAAATCGTTTGGCGTGAGTCATCAACACAGCCTATACAAGTGTATCAACTGAATACGGTAACATACGGGACAAAGGCTGCACCGTTTTTAGCAATTATGACTTTAAAACAGTTAGCGGCGGATGAGCGATGCAAGTTCCCAAAAGCGGCTGCTGTCCTGGAAAACAGCTTTTATATGGATGACCTATTACACGGCTGCTTCAACATAGAACAGGGTAAACAGTCAATAAATGATTTAACTCAGCTCTTGAAATCAGGAGGCTTTAATCTTCGGAAGTGGTCGTCCAACAGTCAGGAATTATTAGGGAACATATCAACAAGTCAAGAGGAATTCGTTTATAGCTTCAAAAATGATGACATGTTGAAAACTTTAGGTTTGTGCTGGAACCCAAAAGGAGATCAATTTACGTTCCGTTACGACTTTTCCCAAACAACCTCAAAACCAACTAAAAGAAGCTTACTATCAGAAATTTCAAAATTATATGACCCTCTTGGTTGGCTAACACCCCTATCCACGAAACTTAAACTATTATTTCAAAAGTTGTGGAAACATGATCTACAGTGGGATGATAAAGTGTCCGATGACATACATAATGAATGGGTCAAGTTAATTACGGAAATTGACAACATCAAACATTGTAAGGTTCCTCGATGGATATTATGCAACGAGAATGATGTCATCGAACTGCATGGCTATTGTGACGCATCCATCGAAGCATATGCGTGTGTGGTATACGCACGTACAAAATACCAACAAGAAACAGTAATCGTCGCAGCAAAATCGAAACTTATACCAAGTAAAAAGAGCGTAACATTGCCACGGATGGAGCTTTGTGGTGCTTATCTACTATCTAAGCTCATAGAAAAAATCAAACAGAGTATAAGTTGTCAATTAGAAATCTATGGATGGTGTGATTCTATGATAGTCATAGGGTGGCTGCAAGGTGATTCAGCACGTTGGAAACCGTTCGTGGCTAATAGAGTCAACACTATCAAACAGATAATGCCCGCAAATTGCTGGCGATATGTAAAATCGAGAGACAACCCGGCCGACTGCGCCAGTCGGGGTTTAACAGCGCCTCAACTATTACAACATCCTTTATGGTGGAAGGGACCAGCATGGCTAGCGTCCTATGACGTAGAGAAGGAACAAAAACAGACCATCTACAAAACAGAGGAAGAGATGAGAAGGATAGACTTGGTAAACATTGTTCAAGACACTAACAGTAATTGTATAATAGATAATTTATTATTACAACATAATTCATTTATAAAAATAACACGTGTCTTGGCATGGGTACTGAGGGCATTGACGCCAACGTCGCAACGTAAACATTTACCGAAGTACCTAACATTACTAGAATTGCGAAAATCCAAATCGGTTATTATAATACGAGTGCAAAGTACAGCATTTACGTCAGATATTGCAATGTTAAACAAAAATGGCAATGTGGCAACAAACAGTAAATTATTGAATTTAAAACCTTTCATCGATAACAGCGGCTTCCTCCGAGTAGGAGGACGTTTACGCAACGCAAACATGAGCGACGAAATGAAACATCCTAAGATAATCCCTAACAGAAGTCGATTGGCGGAGCTACTCATAGAAGAAGCTCATCAGTTAACATTCCATGGGGGCCCTCGACTGACCTTAGCTGCTCTTAGGCAACAATACTGGATAACAAGCGGATACAGTACGATCAAAAAACAGTTAAGAAATTGTGTAACTTGCCGGAAGTATGAAGCAAGGAAGCAATATCAATTGATGGGTGACCTTCCCGCTGCTAGAACCAACCCCGCTCCTCCATTTTACCATACTGGCGTGGACTACACAGGTTTTGTGAACATTAAGGCAAACAAAGGGAGAGGGGTGAGAACATTGAAAGGCTACGTGGCGGTATTTATATGCATGGTCACGAAAGCAGTTCATTTGGAGTTGGTGTCGGACCTTACTAGTTCGGCATTCTTAGCTGCACTTAAGAGAATGGCGGCCCGGAGAGGAACACCACATAACTTGTATAGTGACCAAGGAACCAATTTTATCGGAGCTAATAGGTTGCTGCAAGAGGAGTACAACCAATTACAACAAATTTTCGAGAATACTTGCCAGGCAGAAATAGCTGAAATGAACATACAATGGCATTTCAACGCTCCATCTTGGCCGAGCGCTGGTGGGCTGTGGGAAAGAGCCGTTCGCAGTCTGAAGTTCCACCTAAAAAGAGTGGTGGGTGAACAAAGACTAACGTTTGAAGAGTTCACCACTATACTGACACAACTGGAAGCGTGTCTGAACTCGAGACCTTTATGTTCGCTCACAGAAAACATTGAAGATCTGGATTATCTATCACCGGCACATTTTTTAACAGGAAGATCCGATTTAACAGTGATTGAGACGAAGGAAGATGCGAGAACAAGATGGCACTTAACAACCAACATTTTTAAACAAATCTGGCAAAAATGGAAGAAAGAATATTTGAGCCAATTAACAGCGAGAGAAAAGTGGTTTAAACCTCAGGAAAACTTAAAAATAGGCAATATGGTGGTAGTGCACGAAGATAACATTCCAGCTGGACGGTGGATTATGGGCCGAGTGATAGATCTACATCCCGGTAATGATGGCTATGTCAGGGTGGTATCATTGAAAACGAAAAATGGCGTCATAAAGCGGCCAGTAGTCAAACTTTCTTTATTGCCGGTAGAAATTGCCACAAATAGGCAACAAAACATCTCCACAGAAACAGATAGCCCAGCTGAACAGGGTTCCGACACCCAAAATAACAGAAGACGAACAAGAAAAACAACACCAGGAACGTTATCGTTGATTGCCATGGCATTAACCTTTTTTATGTCAATCTGCACCGTTGCAAATTGCAGCTACAACATAACAACACTAAACAATAATCAATCATTCTACTTTGACCCAATATCCAAAATCAGCCTCGTAAAAGACAGTTGGATCCTAGTTGTATTTTATAACATGTCTCCGTATTGGGAAGGTATGCAGGCCTTTGAAAAAGTAACCGCATATCTGGAAAAAACATGCAAAACAACAGGCAGCGAGCAGTGTAACATGATAGTCCCACAGCTGATCCATGAGTGTAATGAACTGAAATACTACAACGAACTTCTGATGACACAACACGTAAGTGGACACTCCAGACGGCGGCGGGGACTTATCAATGCAGTTGGAAACATTGCAAATTCCCTATTCGGCGTATTAGACGAACAATTCGCGGAAAAATACAGCCGAGACATCAACATGATACAACAAAATGAAAAACATTTAGCCGGTTTATGGAAGAATCAGACGTCGATTGTCGAATCAGAGTATAATTTGTTAAAAAGAACAGAAGAAATCATGGCAAAACAACATAAAATAATCAATAAACATCTGATTACGCTGGATAACATCTCAAACAAACTACAGCGAGAGATAAACAACATATCCTTACTTCAAGAATTTACCATGACAGCCCTAACAGCCAGTAATTTACTGCATAACTTAAAAAGAACTCAAGATATTTTACTTGACATCCTTACTAATGTCCACCATGGACAATTTAACATTCACCTGCTTACCCCTGAACAGTTCCAAAAGGAACTTAACATTATCTCTGGGCATTTATCCGATGATCTTACATTGCCCATTGAACCGCACGATATTCGAAAGCTTTATTCTCTGACAAGCATTAAAGCACGAATAACTGAAGAACACTTCCTCTTCCAAATAACTTTCCCACTTATCAGTAGAGACCGATATAAGTTGTATAAAATACATCCTATACCACACCAGACGAACAACACTATGATAGAGTTCATACCGTCGTCCGACTACGTCGCTACAGATCTAAAAAGAGACTCATACTTAACAATCACGTCTGAAGAACTTTCACTATGTAAACAAGAAGATGATAAGTTTATGTGTGACTGGAAAAAGCCGATATACCATCTTAACAACGCGAACAACTTTTGTGATCTCGACCGAGACAAAGATAAGTGTAAGGTACGAAGATCTCGATGTGAAAACAAATGGACATCACTAACAAACCCGTCACTATTCTTGTACCATTGCTGCAACATTTATGTCGTTAAAGTAATCTGCGGCGAACAGATAAACCAGATACAACTGAGCAAAGCTGGTGTCATTTACTTAGAACCAGGTTGCCTACTGAAGGGTCAGGATTTTACTCTGAACATTCAAAGGCAAAAGAAAAACAGGATTGATTTGAGCCCGGACATATTGATACCTGAGATGGATCAATTAAACTTCATCATTAACAGCACTATGCCTTTCAACAACTCACAAGACGTAACTGACTCAGGCGAGATGAAGTACGCCTTAAAAAACTTACACCAACGCATCGAAGTCATGAAAAACAGCCAAGTGGAAGTAGGAGAAACATTATCCTCTCATGACATTCATCAGTACGCAGTAAGCTATATCCTGGTCGGCGCGCTGGTGCTGGCGGCGGGAGCGCTGCTGTACAGATGGCTGCGGCTGCGAGCGCGCCGCATCCACATCACGTCAGACATGGAGCTTCGACCAACCAGAAGTATTAGTGATGTGAACGTCAATAGTGTTAGTGCGCGTCAAAACATGAGTGAACATCAATCTAGTGCGACACATGTTTACGGTGAATTAAACAATACAATGGTGAATAGAGCGTGTCCTCGCGTGCCTAGGAACCCTTTAGGAACAATAAGCTCTTAATTTTATTTCGAGCCAGTTTTACGTTTATTCTACTAACATTTTAATTTTAAGTTGACTTGTTTTCACCTTGTAAGCATTATTATCATGATCGTTCCATTATTTTACTAACATAACATTGTTTCATCGCAGCACCCCCATCTTTCGTGGCCCGGAATATGTTCGGTGTTTTCACCGAACATCTTAGTTCGCAATATCGGCGCAACGCGTTGACCTAATTTTATTACTTATTATTTTATGTTAGATATTATATTCAGTGCACTTTTGTCTACCGCGTTAGCTGGGTGTATTCAAACATTTCATCAACATTGCATTAACATTTTATCACTAAGAACAGTTGAGAGTGAGTCAATAAATAGTGTTCAACATAAACATTTGTTTCTCCTCAAAAACACCGACACCTCGCTAAGTACCCCGACACAGCTAAACTATTATTATAACAGTAAACACACGGGATTTCTCGTTAACATGTCATCTTACGTAATTTTTATTATAACCAAAGATGGCAGAAGATGCCTAAACTTAGGGAGGGTTGTTTCACGTCCACTTGACGCACGCGTAAACGTCAAAAAATGGCGCTAACTATCATCAAGCCAAAAAAAGCGTTGTTTCATATTACAATTACAAAATTGCCTTGCCGTACGTCAAATAATTACGATCACGTACTCGTTAATATTTGACGTACGTATGTTACATTAACCAATCGTTTGAAAC